>BSBN01000534.1:7460625-8704062 GCA_027924645.1 Cunninghamia lanceolata
TATATAAATGGACTGAGATTGAACATTCAAGAAGAACTAAGTTTGGTAAGGATGACATATTTGGAAGAAGCATATCAGTTTGCCCTAAAAGTTGAAGAGAAGTTGAATAAGAGACATGATCAGAGACAAAAAGGTAGAGGAGGTAAATTTTAGAGAGGTAGGACTTATTCCAAAGGAGACAAAAAGTTAGAGGAGGTAAATTTTAGAGAGGTAGGACTTATTCCAAAGGAGACAAAACATATCCAGAGCAGAACAAGTTAGACAACCCATTTAAGAAGGATGACAAAGATAACAATGCTTACCAGAGAGATGACATAAATTTTTATCAGAGAGGAAACCCTAGTGCATACCAGAATGAAGGATATGGGAGAGAAGGAAGAGGATTTGATAAGAGGACATTCAAAGGTACTTGTTTCAAGTGTGGAGGTGAAGGACGTAGAGCATTTGAATGTAATCAGGGTAGTACAAGCAAGAGGACAGAAAATAGTGGAAGAGCAACCTATGTTGAAGAAGAACCTGTTGAATCACCCTGTTCAGTTGGAAATCTAAAGAAAGGAGAATCATTGGTGATGAGGAGAGCACTATTTCAAACAGTGACAAATGAGGAACCATCACAGAGGAAAAGTCTGTTCAGAACTAGATGCAAATCTAGAGGTAAGTGTTGTAAAGTTGTAATTGATAGTGGTAGTTCAGATAACCTAGTTTCAGAGGAGATGGTGACTAAGCTGAAGTTGGAAAGATTGAAACACCCTAAGCCCTATCAGATAGCATTGATTCAGGATGATCATAAGGTATTGGTGAGTGAACAATGTTTGGTGAAGTTTCATATTGGATCTTATCATGATTAAGTCTTGTGTGATATTATGTCTATGCATGTTTGTCATATCTTGTTGGGGAGACCTTGTTAGTATGATAGAAAAGTAATACATGATGGGAGAAAGAATACATATACTATAACAAAAAAATGAAAGAGAATTACTTTGATTCCTTTGGAGGATGATCCTAAGAGTGAAGTATGTGGGAATGCTAGAATCTGTTTGGTAGATGGGAGAAAATTTCTGGATGGTTTGAGACATGAGAATATGTGTTATGTCTTGATTCCTAAGAAGCCTGAAACATTGAAGAACAACCGAAGGAGATAAAGGAGTTGCTAGAAGAGTATGAAGACATCATATCAGATAATGTACCTGAAGGATTACCACTTATGAGTATCAGTCATCACATGGACCTTATACCAGGAGCAAGTTTGCCTAACAAAGCAGCACATAGAATGACACTGGCAAAGAATGAAGAATTGAATAGACAAATACAAGAGTTGTTGAGGAAAGGTTTGATCAGAGAAAGCTTGAGTCCTTGTGCAGTTCTTGTAGTGCTAGCACTGAAGAAGGATGGAGAATGGAGAATGTGTACTGATTCCAGAGCAATAAACAAGATCACAGTTAAGTATAGATTTCCTTTACCTAGGATGGATGATATCGTGGATTTTTGAGTGGAGCAAGATATTTCACAAAGATAGACTTGAAGAGTGGATACCATCAGATTAGAATCAGAGAAGGTGATGAATGGAAGATTGCTTTTAAGACAAATGAAGGATTGTATGAGTGGTTAGTGATGCCTTTTGGATTGACAAATGCACCGAGTACTTTCATGAGGTTGATGAATGAAGTTCTGAAGAAATTCTTGGGTAAGTTTGTGATTGTATACTTGGATGATATTTTGATTTTTAGTAAGACAAAAGAAGAACATTTGTGGCATATTGGACAAGTTTTACAGAGACTGAGAGAAGAGAAATTGCTGATAAATATCAAGAAGTGTAGTTTCATGAAGGAATAACTAGTATATTTGGGATTGGTGATTTCTACGGAAGGATTGAAGATGGACCCTAAGAAAGTGAAAGAAATTGTTGAATGGCCTACACCAGAGAGCATTGGAGAGGTTAGATCATTTCATGGATTAGCTAGTTTCTACTAGAAGTTCATCATAAATTTTAGTTCAGTTTGTAACCCTATGACAAAGACCATGAGAGGTGATAGAAAGGACTTTAAGTGGACGTCAGGAGTAGACAAAAGTTTTGAGTTGAAGTAGAAAGTGACAGAGCAACCTATTTTGGCATTACCAGATTTCAATAAGGTATTTCAAGTTGATTGTGATGCAAGTGGGAGTGTGATTGGAGCAGTGTTAAGTCAAGAAGGTAGACCTGTAGCTTGTTTCAGTGAGAAATTGAATGATGCAAGGAGAAGATATTTAGTTTATGATCAGGAGTTCTATGCCATAATTCAATCCTTGAAGAAGTGGAGACATTACTTTTTGCCTAAGGAGTTTGTGGTGTATACAGATCATCAAGCTTTGCAATATTTGAACAGTCAAGGTAAGTTGAATCAGAGACATATGAGATGGGTAGAGTTCATGTAGAGTTATACTTTTGTGTTGAAGCATAGGAGTGGAAAATCAAACAAAGTTGTTGATGCATTGAGTAGGAGAAGAAACTTGTTGACAAAGATGAGAGTTGAAGTGTTGGGTTTTAATGAATTGAAGAACATGTATGAGGGAGACACTGATTTTGCAGAACCTTGGAAAGCATGTAAGGAACCTGTTGTGACAGATAGGAGTAAGTGGTTGGATTATTTTATTCAAGAAGATATGTTGTTCAAAGGAAGTCAGTTGTGCATACCTAGAAGTTTAATGAAGGATAAATTGATCAAGGAGAAGCATAGTGGTGGATTGGCAGGACATTTTGGCATTGATAAGATAGTGGCTTTGGTAAGTGAAAACTATTTTTGGCCTTAGATACATAAGGATGTTTGGAGATTTGTGTAAAGTTGTAGAGTTTGTTAAATTGCAAAAGGAAGTAGTCAAAATACTGGATTGTATAAACCTTTGACAGTACCAGAGAGACCTTGGGAAGACATAAGCATGGATTTTGTAATGGGAGTACCTAAGACACAAAGAGGACATGATTCATAATTTGTAGTGGTTGATAGATTTTCAAAGATGGCTCATTTCATACCTTGCAAGAAGACAACTGATGCAGTGCATGTCGCTGACCTATTTTTCAAGGAGATTGTGAGATTGCATGGATTACCTAAGAGTATAGTTTCAAATAGAGGTACAAAGTTTGTTGGATACTTTTGGAGGACACTTTGGAAGAAGATGAAGACATATTTGAAGTTTGGTTCAACTTTTCATCCATAGACAGATGGACAGACAGAGGTAGTGAATAGGAGTTTGGGAAACTTGTTGAGATGTTTGGTTGGAGAAAAGATAGGAAGTTGGGATTTGATTTTTTCATAAGCAGAGTTTACATACAAAAATTCAATAAATAGGAGTACCGGAAGAACACCTTTTGAGATTGTGACTGGAGTGAATCCTAGAGGAGTTGCAGAATTGAGAGACATCAGTATAGAAGAAAAGAGGAGTGCAGAAGCAGAAGAATTTGCAGATCATATGAAGATAGTGCATAATCAGGTGAAGAAGCATTTGGAGAATATGAATAGTAAGTATAAGGAAAAGGCAGATGAGAAGAGAAGACATAAGGAATTTGAAGAGGGAGATGAAGTGATGGTGTACTTGAGAAAAGAAAGATTTCCAGTTGGGACATATAACAAGTTGAAGATGAAGAAGTTTGGACCTTGTAGGATACTCAGGAAATTTGATTCAGGAAATGTATATGAAGTGGAGCTACTAGAGACATTGGGTATATCACCTATTTTCAACATTACAGATCTATATCAGTATCATGAAGTAGAGTTCAGTGACAGCATGGAAGAAGACTTGAAGAAGCAATTACCACACAAAGCATCGAAGAAGATTGAAGACATTTTGGACAACAGAGTTGGATGTAACACTAGAGGAAGACAATACAAAGAATATCTTGTGAAGTGGAAAGGTAGACCAGAAGAAGATTCATCATGGATTTCTTAGGCTAAGATGGACCGTCTTGGTTCTCCCTTAGCCCCGACAAAGTGAGGGACTCACTTTTTCAATAATCCCAGATGTCTGATGTAGGAGCATCCTTGGTTCAAGAGAAATCTTGCATTCAACCAAAAACATTTGCATTTTAGTTTGTTTGCAGTTTAGTTTGTTTCTTTTCATTTTCTAGTTCAGTTCAAACAGTTTCAACTTGTGGTCTGGTATTGGCATTTAACATCTTGTAGATCTAGACTTAGCATCTACATTCATTCATCTACATCATATCAAGAATTCAGAGCATTTGGATCAGTTATCGAAAAGATGTCGCTATCAAAAGATTGACTATTTTCTCAGAGCAGAGCATCCTGACAATCTTAGACAATCAGCTAAAGGAGAAGGATTGCGGGTCATTCCTTGACTTATGGATTTCAGTGACACATCATTCAATGTCCTTTGGTTCATGGCTGACTTTCCCTGAAGGTATGCACATTGTTCCATTCATTTGAGGAAGTGTTCTATGCATTTAAGTCTGACCTATTTGTGAACATGCTACAACTCTTCATTGGAGTTTGTGACCTTCCTTAGCCGACGTAGAGGAATCTATTGGTTCGGAGATGATATATATTGATGTAATAGATCCTTAGGAAAGCAGTTAACAATTGATTCATAATCCCTAGTTTAGATTTTGTGCGAAGGAGCTTCAAAGCTTTATCTTGTGCATGTATGTAATTAGGCCTGTGAGCCCTAATTGTAAGCCCACATGTTGTTGGCCAGATTGCATTTGAATTCTATGATATGCTGAATGACTGAATTTACATTTATTCCATTTTCTTGAGTTGTTTCCATTGTGTTTACTCTTGTTGCACGGCTCGAACAGTTCATTCTGTGAACCCTCCTACTGTGACTGCACCACTTGGTTTGACAAATAGGCAAGTTGTAAATCCACTAAGTAGTATATTATTTATTTAATAATGTTTAATGAAATTTTATAGGAAAGAGATTTATGTATATAAGACATAATATGATATTATTTTTTGTTTTATAGGCAACAAAAAGAGTGTAAAGAAAATGTGGAGAAAAAAATAAAAGGAAAGAAAAGATACAGTATTGCCATCTTGTAGAAGCCACCGCCTTTGTGATAACAAATGCAGTTGGTGAAAACAATAGTTATAATGATGATCATGTGCAACCTGATATAGTACATGGTGATGTGCAGCTTGATATAGCACATGGTGATCATGTCCAGCCTGGTATAGTACATGGTGATCATGTGCAACCTAATATAGCACATGGTGATGTGCAACATTGTGATGATCTCATAGAACAAAGTCTAAGAGAGATTATTGAAAAACATTAGAGCATTGAAGGAACAATAGGTCTGCAGATGATTTATTCAAGATAAAAGGATGTGTTGGAAGTGAAATCTACGGAGACCGGTACTCACGATCTACCTACTGATGCCACACCTAATGTGGCCAAGGAGCATGAAGTTCTGGTTAATGAAAGTCATGAAGAGAGTGTTGCAAATATGCACCTAATCGGTGTTGTTATTGATGTCAACATATCGCTGTTGCCATTAGTGTCAATTGTATCCTATTTTGTTGCCTGTTTAGAAGATTGGAATGTTGAGGATATTGAGAAAATTAATGAAGATCAATGTATGTGGACCATATGGCTGTGTAAAGTATTGTCTAAAGTAGCTCCAGTTAAGTTTTGAGAGGCCCGCATGAAGATTTGAAGAAGCTATGGCCATCTAAGTAGAACTGGGTTTTGCTGTGATTCAGAAGAGACAGAGTGACAGTAAATTGGTCTGGATTGCTCCGCATTGAAATATTATGATCTCCGGTTCTAGAGGCATGTTTGGGAAGTCAGTTTGTGTCATCAACTCAAGTGGTTCATGGTTTGGAGGTCCACAAGAAATCTTTATAGTATGACAGTCATGGAAGACAATGTTCTTGAGCTTCCAGAAGAAGATGCAAGTGATTCTAATCATTTGGAGGAGTGTGAATGTCTTTGTTGAATTCAATATGCTTTTGGAGGTCTTTGGATCATGCGCCTACTATGTTGGAGGTCCGCATTGGAGATTGAGAATGTTATTGAAGATTTCTTCCTTGGTATTATTGTTCTTCCCAGTCTTGGCTGACTAGATGATTCAAGCATGTTGCGGATGATCTAAGAGCAATTCTATGGAGCGTGGCATATTGATCAAGGAAGATTTGAGTCCCAGTTATGTTTGGCTGACAACCTAGTGATTTGCATTAAGTCAAATGCTTGTAGTGCTGACCTTGATGTTTATTCCAAGGTTGATGAAGCATATAAAGGCGTGTAGTTGAGTCGTAGAAAATTATCCTTGTGCGAAATAATCAAATCCCAAGAAAGGATCAGAGGCAGAGCAAAGAAGAGGAGGAGCAGAGCAACATGAATAGTAAAGGATGAAGTGATAGTGAAGAAGTATTTGGGAGAAGAGCAGAAGTTTTGTGAGTATTCAATGAGACTAAACTAGGCATGAAGAAGATGCTATTTCTCAGTTGATTCTTTTTGTATTAAAAATAAATTTCTGTAGATAGTGAGCCTCTTTTGAGCAGTGAACTCTGGGTAGTGCACCCGAAGGCAAGTGCCTTCCCATTTTTAAGTACTTTTAATAGGGTACGAATCTTGTGGGTTAACCCCCACTGTGGTTTTCCCTTAACCGGGTTTCCACATTAAAAATCTTGGTGTCAAGTGTGTTAATTGTGTTTCTGCTCATGTGTTATTATTTCATGCTTTAATGTTTATATCATTAATTTGTTTGTAAGTTGTGAAAGAAGATTAAAAAGAGGAAAAGGTTAATTTTTTGAGACAACTGATTCACCCTCCCCCCTCTCACTTGTCTGGCCTAATTCCAACAAAGAGACCACTTGCATCTGCTGTGTCTCAGAGTGCACCTGTTGCATCTAGAACTTTTGATGGAACTAGTGGATCAACTAGAAATATTGGTAGTTGTTTAATAGAATATGTGGATTCTTTTGTCAAAAAATAAAGATTTAGTCAAGATTTGTCTAGATCTATAGAGATGAATACAAAAGAAAGAAAATTAGAAGGCAAGAAGCCATTCTTGCTTGAGGTAGCGAGAGATGGTGAGCCCATTGGGCCAAATACTACAAAGTGGGCCTCCAAGTTGGGTGTAAGATGTAGGGCCCATTTGGATATTTGCAAAACAAGTTTTGCAGAGAAAGATCCATGATTTGTGGAAAATGTTATACAAAAATGGAAAATACTTTCGAGACTACTGGTGGACAAATCTTTAGAAAATATTACAAGAAAAAGATGAGAATTTTGATGAACAATTTTAGATACAATTGTAGAAAAACAATCATGGAGGGAAAAGAGAGGTTAGACTCCACTCTATGTCCCAAACAATGGGAGGCATTGATAGAAAGCATACATTTCGAAGAATATTTGACAAAGAGTAATAGAGGCAAGAGAGCAAGAGATAATGTGAGGGCTGGATATACATTTGGCTGAGGTGGGTTGTAGGCCAAAACGGACAAATTTGGAGTAAGTGTATGGCTTTTGGTTCAACTTACATTGTGTTATTTATTTTTTATTTTTTATTGAATTGACTATATTTTGAAATTGACATTGTATTTTAGGTGAAAAATAGTAATAGAGAAGCAGGTGCAGAAGATATTGTGAATTATATGGCAGCACTAGATGCTAGTAAATCTAAGAGTATGATGAAGTGGAAATCTAGTTCATCAATAGAGAATTCACTGCCATTTGTTACATGCCCAGTAGGATCAACCTCTCCAGATCATGTCAACTCAAATGAAGGGTACCAACATGTACTGAATTGCATATACAGTCTTAGTCAACAAGTTTTGTAGTTGGTTGCCTCCGTTAACCCTATAGTTTTTGCATGGAATGAGCATAAATCCATAGATTCAGATGAGGTAAGAGGCTCTATTGATCTCATTTCTTCTTGTTTGGCAATTCTGTATACAAATGCCTCTTAATATGTAGATTATTGAAATCTGAGTGTAGGAGAATCCAACCCAATTTCTTTATACTTGGAGTGATCTAGAAAATGTTCTTTTGGACAAATTTATAGCTTGCATTCTTTACTTGACTATTGAATGCTTTGTATATTTTTTTACATGATGGTTAAACCACATGCAAAGCAATTTTATCAAAGCAACAGGAAAGCAAAAACGTCTTCACGATGTCAACAGAGCTACCGATATTGATAGTGATAATGATGAACTAGACAAGAATGTGCACCACAGTCATCATAGTTATGCTGAAGTTGAGGTAATATTATAGTTGTCAGTTATCTATCCCAATGTTTTGTCATTCTTCATGCTTAAAATGTTCTTTTGGATAAAAAATTATAGATTTTGCATTCTTTAAGTTGTAAGTTAATCTGTCCCAATGTTTTGTCATTAATTCTTCATACTTAAAATGTTCTTTTGGACAAAAATTTATAACTTTTTGCATTCTTTACTTGACTTATATTAATTTTTGCATGATGATTAAACCACATGTAGAGTAATTATATGAAAGTAGAATGAAAAGAAAAAGGCCCTGTCAATAGAGCTCTCTGCAAAACTGTACAACTTCATGTCAATGTTGATAGTGATAATTATGGTGATGAACTTGACGAGCATGCACATGATATTCATAGTAGTAGTCATGCTGAACTCGAGGTGAGTGCTATGAAACCACATGCAAGTAAGTACTATTCAAGTAAGTAATGGCTGTTTTATTATGTGAATAAGGGTAATCATTACCTATTTGATACAAGCTGGTTAGAATAGTAGTGAAGTGTAATTAGCTAGTATACATAGATTATGGAAATAAGGGAGAACATATAACTTACATATGAAAGCTTAGAGCTTAGTTGAAATAGAGTGCATACATAGATTTTGACTATGCATTAGTGCATTGTGTTCGGGGATGTCATGGTCCTCAGTTGGGGGGACTTCATTGCCAATCCATGTCTCTTTCTAGAGTACTCATACAGTCTAGCACTATTGTAGTCTTGCCCTCCATTTGTTTGTACCTCACAATGGGTTAGTTTTTTTTTTTAGAGTAAAAAATTGCTTCTTTGTTATTCAATAGAATAAAAAAAAGCACACACAAAAATTGATTTGTTCCAAGACATAAGACATTACATACAACTATCAAAAACAATATAATGTGTGTTTTATATATCTCAATATAATGTGTATTTTTTTTGCTTTTGTAGACATTTAATATTGATAAACTCCAAGAAAGGGATAAATTTGGGGTGTTGGATTTGTTTGATGGTGCTAATGTGGGCATTGGGTGGATTCACTCATTATCTATTGTACATGGAGTTAATTTGAAAGGAACAAGAGATGTAAATGTAAATATTTTAAAGTTCACAAGTAACATACTCCTTGCTTATGAAGACAAACTAGATGGAGTTGTCCGTCTGAAAGAGAAATAAGGGACCTTCACACGGTGGCCACTAAAATATTTGAAAAAAATGACATAGTTGATGTTTATCATGTACTAGCTTTTAGATAGCTTGGCCCACTACTTTATGCAATAGTTTGAATGTGTTGTTTAGGGATCTTAGTGTTTTTTGTCTATTTTGGAGCTGTATAAGCAAAAAAAGCCATTGTAACTTAGTTTTATCAGTAACAACACTAAGAAACACACTTTGTAACACATTTTTCAAAGAAGAGACACATATTTAAGTTTTATGGTTTTTTTGGACTTGATTTTATGTTACTTTTCCTCCCTAAACATTCATCATCACTGCCTTGTTGGCAAGAGACACTGCTCTAGTATCAACTTGTATGTTTTCATTGATGGAAACAAGGCTTAAAGATCTTATCACCATGATAGGAAGAGATAAGTTCAGAAGAACTTATTGGATTTCAGGTCCGATTGATAGAAATTGGCTAAGTATGGAAAATATTCTGAGTAAGGGACAGAAAATGAGTTAGTATGCCTCCGCAATTGAAGACTTGTAGATGTGGTTCAGGTATGATGTCAGTTGTTGTTTGATAGTGTTATGATTCAGTGATTAAGTCCTGACTTCCTTCGGAAGTCACCTTGAAGAAATGTCTAAGTTCGGGTAAGCAAAGGTATAGCAGGAATAGTGAATAGGGTATAGTGCAGTGGTCCGCATTCCTTTGCAGGTGAGTGTTTTGTTATGTAGTTTTGAGGTGTTGTAAACACTTATATGAATTATCTAATTCTAGAGTTGGGAAATCTAAAGTCCATTGAAAAGATAGTTACAAGCTGTTAAGTATCGGCATAGTGTTTGACAGAGTTTGATAGAGATAAAATCTGAGTTCTGATGGTCCACATTTCTCCACAAGATGATATCATGCCTTGCAATTCTGAGGGTAAGTTTTAGAAAGTGTAAAGAGCCCTTGATATGATTTGGAGGTGTTTTGTGTTCCGTGATAAAAGTTGTAAGTTAGTAGATGAACCTGCTAAGCATGCCCTTAAAGAAAAGGCTGACTAGTGAGATAAATCATTGTGCAGAGAAGAGAAAGTGTTTGAAGGACCTGTGTAAGTGTTTGAATGATTAGAGATAACCTATATGAACATGTTTGACTGAAGATTTAGGTTCTTCCAACATTTAGTGCATTGGATTAAGCCGACAAGCTACATCTTTCTATGTACACGTTTCATTTATTGTATGCCAACCTCATTATGGATCAAATCATGATGCGGATATTATGGTGCAGGAGCACCTTGGAAAATTAATGTTGCCCTAGACAAACCTTTGAGTTTGATTCAATTTTAAATGATTCAATATTGTATTGAGATCCATCAAGTCATTTTTATGTGTTTAGGTCAATAGGAGTTTCAAATATGCAAAATATTGCAAACCATGTAAAGGTTGTCAATGTAAAGTTGGAAAAAAGATGTAGAATGAGGGAAGGTGAAGAGTCATTTGGCTCTTGGTTCATTCCAAGTTAGTGAGAAACTGAAAAAACATGTTTTAATGCCTTTAAAAGGCCTTGTAACCTTCACAAAATTCGTGGGTGATTGTAGGTTAGAAGATTGAATCAATAAAGGCACTGTTTTGAGTGTATTTCCTCAAAAATTTACTATTTTCTATACATGTACGGCTCTGTACAGCCCCATGTGCATGTAAAAGTTTTTGAAAATGATGATACAAACAATCACCCTCCATTCCCTCTTTGTTTCATGCATTTTTCTATTGTTTTGAGTTATATATAGAGGATTCTCTGAAAACTATCAATACCCTGTCTTAGGGTAAACATAGATCTAATAAACTGTGTTTCTTTCCTTCTTTGTGGTAGAAACCCCTGATTCTTGATAAGGTGACCCTTTGTTGTATCCACTTTCATGTCCTCCAAGTTTGAGATCAGTGGAGGAAGATTTATGTTCGAGAAACTAGAGTTCTATGACTGTAATTTGTGCCACAGTCCAGAAAATAGAGTTAGGACAGTCAAGATTCTTTGTCCAGATGATGTAAAAGGCATTCCTTTTGGGTGACAATGACTTAAATGGTTGTATGGACATGATTGAAACTCTTTCTTACCAAGGATTGGTGGATTTAAAGTCTTTGTGTACTTTTGGTTATTGATCTTGCATAACAGTCTATGACAGTCGCTTCTTGGGGGTCTAAAATGGAAGGTCTAGTATAGGGGTTGGAAGAAAATAGTCTTGAAACAAATTTCTTGTGGATTCATAAGTTTATGTAGACCATATAAAGAGTGTTCCAAGTGTTGGTTGAGAGAGTTTGAAGCCAGAGGTTATAGAAGCAATAAGACCCTGTTGTAACCAAGGCCTAATTAGGCCTAATCTTGTACTGAAACAGTAAGTTTTGAGCCCTATGTTCTAAAAGACCTATAACCCATTTTCTGATATGTTTTAGATAATAAAAATGGGTATCCAAAAGTGGGATTGGTTTAGTGCTTCTGTGTTTGGTCTAAGAATAAAAGAATGACAGTCATAATTAGAGGGCTACTAGGAATTATGATAGTCAATGAAGGAATGACTAATAGATGAAAGAACAAACCTTATGATTGATTGTTTGAGTAAGTTAAGGTCCTTAAGGGATGAGAAGGCATTGTGAAACCTGATTTGGGTCAGAAAGGTGGAACTTAGTTTGGTGTCACTATTTTTGTGGAAGATTTCTTGTAGATCCTATGGATTTGAAACACATTGTTGAACAATATGCTAGTAAGGAGTTGAGTAGATTATTTCCTCTGCATTAGATTGGTATCAGAGCTAGCAAAAGCTCTGGGAGGAGATGTTATTTCTGAGATGAAGAGTTAAAGTTTGTTGGTGACCATTATTTTTGTTTGCTAATCCATCTAGCTACAGAAGGATGTTTTCTGAGGTTGTGTGTGAGGGCAGACAAGATGAGGTCTGTCATGACCATTCTCCAATGGAGATTAGGCTGGATAAGGGTGCATAGAGAAACTAATAAGGAGAGAGTGGTAGGTGCATCACTAGGATCTGCTGTTGGGTGAGATGAATGGCTTGGTGAGTTGGTTTGTTGTGAAGCAGTGAGAGAGATGGATACCTGACTAAAGAAGCACTTGATGTTGCAGCCTAAAGAGGACTCCACTGATGGGAGTAGAGGGAGCCTGAAGATGCTCTAAGATGATGGTAGTTCAGATTTTGTTGGTTGGTTGGTCACCATTGCTATCAGATTGTAGCTGAGAAGATTGAAGAGACAAACAGAGGAGATGCAGAAAAAGACTTGTGTTGCAGATACATTTCCAAGGGACTTGAAAATTTTGTTGGTTGGTTGTATGGTGCAGGAGCACCTTGGCAAATTAATGTTGCCCTAGATAAACCTTTGAGTTGGATTCAATTTTAAATGATTCAATATTGTATTGAGGTCCATCAAGTCATTTTTATGTGTTTAGGTCAATAGGAGTTTCAAATATGCAAAATATTGCAAACCATGTAAAGGTTGTCAATGTAAAGTTGGAAAAAAGATGTAGAATGAGGGAAGGTGAAGAGTCATTTGGCTCTTGGTTCATTCCAAGTCAGTGAGAAACTGAAAAGACATGTTTTAATGCCTTTAAAAGGCCTTGTAACCTTCACAAAATTTGTGGGTGATTGTAGGTTAGAAGATTGAATCAATAAAGGCACTGTTTTGAGTGTATTTCCTCAGAAATTTACTATTTTCTATAGGTGTACGGCTCTGTACCCCATGTGCATGTAAAAGTTTTTGAAAATGATGATACAAACAATCACCCTCCATTCCCTCTTTGTTTCATGCATTTTTCTATTGTTTTGAGTTAGATATAGAGGATTCTCTGAAAACTATCAATACCCTGTCTTAGGGTAAACAGAGATCTAATAAACTGTGTTTCTTTCCTTCTTTGTGGTAGAAACTCCTGATTCTTGATAAGGTGACCCTTTGTTGTATCCACTTTCATGTCCTCCAAGTTTGAGATCAGTGGAGGAAGATTTATGTTCGAGAAACTAGAGTTCTATGACTGTAATTTGTGCCACAGTCCAGAAAACAAAGTTAGGACAGTCAAGATTCTTTGTCCAGATGATGTAAAAGGCATTCCTTTTGGGTGACAGTGACTTAAATGGTTGTATGGACATGCTTGAAACTCTTTCTTACCAAGGATTGGTGGATTTAAAGTCTTTGTGTACTTTTGGTTATTGATCTTGCATAACAGTTTATGACAGTCACTTCTTGGGGGTCTAAAATGGAAGGTCTAGTATAGGGGTTGGAAGAAAATAGTCTTGAAACAAATTTCTTGTGGATTCATAAGTTTATGCAGACCATATAAAGAGTGTTCCAAGTGTTGGTTGAGAGAGTTTGAAGCTAGAGGTTATAGAAGCAATAAGACCCTGTTGTAACCAAGGCCTAATTAGGCCTAATCCTATACTGAAACAGTAAGTTTTGAGCCCTGTGTTCTAAAAGACCTATAACCCATTTTCTGATATGTTTTAGACAATCAAAATGGGTATCCAAAAGTGGGATTGGTTTAGTGCTTCTGTGTTTGGTCTGAGAATAAAAGAATGACAATCATAATTAGAGGGCTACTAGGAATTATGACAGTCAATGAAGGAATGACTAATAGATGAAATAACAGACCTTATGAGTGATTGTTTGAGTAAGTTAAGGTCCTTAAGGGATGAGAAGGCATTGTGAAGCCTGATTTGGGTCAGAAAGGTGGAACTTAGTTTGGTGTCACTATTTTTGTGGAAGATTTCTTGTAGATCCTATGGATTTGAACACATTGTTGAACAATATGCTAGTAAGGAGTTGAGTAGATTATTTCCTCTGCATCATATTATTATCAATGAGAATTGCACCTGTGTGCAAAGCTGGTGAAGCATTGCAATTTTGTGTAACATGGGACTAATTTCAGGTTGTGGGTGCCCTATGATGAAATTAGACCTCCAGATTGTGGGTTGGTTCCCTTCAAATGTTCTATTGAGATGTATGTTATTACTATTTGGGAAAAGGGAAGAAAGAAACTAATTGAATATAAAAGATAAAATTGGTGATGCACCTGACTTGGATAAAAATATTGCAATCTGATCCACAATGTTTGCTCAGAAAATCGACTTTTACACAATCCAGACTTGGCATAAATATCACAAAAGTGATTCTAAGGAAGGTTTGAAAATAGGCTTTTATGAAGGAAATGGTTTTTTCACAACACAAAAAGACTATTTCTGGTTAACACAACCTAAGACTAGTGATGAATATATGCTTAATGCTGCAAGCAAGGAAGTGATACAATAATTTTAAAGGTTTAATAATAAAAGACAACAAAATTTCATCAAATCACTTCAATAATCAGCACTAAAAGGAAAGGTAATTCAACTGATCTGAAATAAACAAAGGAAAGTTTTGTAAAGAAGACAAAAGTATAACCTGTAACCTACCGATCTCTCAATA
Source organism: Cunninghamia lanceolata (assembly GCA_027924645.1). NCBI lineage: Eukaryota > Viridiplantae > Streptophyta > Pinopsida > Cupressales > Cupressaceae > Cunninghamia > Cunninghamia lanceolata. The sequence goes on from BSBN01000534.1 coordinate 7,475,414, forward strand.
AAACTATAAAAGTGAGCTACAAGAATTCTCCAATCTGTTTGAATCAGAATGAGAATCAAGAACTAGAAAAAACAAACTTTTGCTAGATTACAATATATAGGTTTTCTCTCTCCAAGAGGCATGCAAAAATAATGGACTTGCAGATAATTGCCTCTAAAAATAATCATTCCCGAGCAACCTCTAAAATCCTAAAAAATAGGGCCTAAAACTTCCACAAATTGAGCAAAAATATCTTCAATTTGGGCCTCTCCGTATGTTTGACCAAGGACCCTAAAAATACTCCTAAAAATCATGCAAAACCTCCTAGGTGACCTAGTCAACTCAACTAATCAATTTGCATGATTTTGCATGAGCAAAATTGATTATGAGTAAATAATAAAGTAATAGAAAATTACTTTATTATTGGTTACAATTTGTTCTATTTTCAATTTTACAACTTGTGGAAAATAATAAAGTAATTTGGAAAATATTACTTTATTATTTATTTACAATTAATGACTTTGTAAAATCATGCATGATTAGAAGAAAAATATCACTCCTTATCACTCCAATTACATTTGCCTATTTTGCATGATATGAGAAAAAAATAGGACTTAGGGACAAATACAATCTCCTTGTAACTCCTTGTGAGAAAATATCCCTATTTTGCATGATTTAAATATACATTAAGGCAAAAAAATTTATCCTCATCACTCCAATTACATTTTCCTATTTTGCATGATATGAGCAAAAAATAGGACTTAGAGACAAATACAATCTCCTTATAACTCCTTGTGAGAAAATATCCCTATTTTGCATGATTTAAATATACATTAAGGCAAAAAAAATTATCCTTATAACTCCTTGTGAGAAAATATCCGTATTTTGCATGATTTAAATATACATTAAGGCAAAAAAATTTATCCTTATCACTCCATGATCAATAAAAAGAAACATTATCTCTTTCTACAAGATAAAAAAAATTGAGTCACTCCATGCATCATGACACTCCATGCACAAAACAATGTGCATAAACATCCTTATGACTCCCCTTTGCTGCCTTAGTGCACATATATTATATTTTCTAAACTAGCTTATATCTCCATATGCAACTTAAAATCAAGAAAGAAAAAACAACTCTATGACTCCATCACTGCACCATCATACTGCCACCTTGCATAATCACTTACCTTGGAAAACTCCATCTCAGTTTCATGCAATGTCATGTCTAAAATCACACCTTCTTGGCTTTGTTAGCCACCATGCATAACTAGGAAGTATTCAACCTTTTGATGTTTTGAATAAGGACAAGGAACCTAAGCATGTGTATCATTGTCCATGCAATACCGACCACCAAGGAATCTTTAAAAGGTTTATAAGGCATGAAGCCTTTCTCTCCCATCATATCGGCCCTCTTGACTTAATAAAAATTAAGCCTTAAGCTTTGTTTGTCGGCCACTCCATGTTATGATGGCTAGGATCTTTCAAGACCAAAGGTCTTGACCATGACACTCCTTTGGATAAGGTAATTATTTGTTTTTGTAAGTCAAAAACACACTTGGTAAAAAAGAAACTTCAAACAAAAGTAAGGAAACAACCTTAAAATTTCTCATTCTTCATTTGGTCTTCCTTCTTCGGAGCTCTACAACTGCATTATGCTAGCTTAGGGTTTGAATGCCCCATCATGACTTTTGCATTTCTCCCTTCAATGGCTCTTCTTGGTTGAAAACATGGAACTCTGCACCATTAATGGAGAAGCTAACATTTGTTTGAGTTTTATATGAGGCATTTTATTGATCTGTAGCTTTATTCTTTCATGGTTGCAATCTCCTTCTTCATTCATGGCCCTCTATTTGCTGCATACTTTAATACCTTCTTTCTTGTTTCTATATCTTTCTTTCTTCATGGTCTTCATCTGTTCTTGAAAGTTTAAGGCCACTGTGAAGCCGTGGAAAGATCTCTCCTCCTGTCAGCAAAAAGGTAAGCACTTGTCATTTCATCTCTGTAGCTTCATTTGTCTTTGGTTTTACACTTTACAGAATGACAAGTCTGTTGGTAGACATGGGTATTGCATTTTATAGAAAAAAATGTTATATCACTATCGGCCATGACTATATATATCTCTTTTTTTCTTTGACCTGTCTATAGATGTAGAAAACCTGAGGGTTTAAGGTTTTGAGATGAAGGTTTGTTGTTTTCTTCTATTTTCAAGGCCTCCACCTTGTCATGGCCATGCTCCTTCTGAAAATATGCACCAAACTGTGTAACTTGTTGAGGGTTTGTTTAGTTTTGAAACTAGGGTTTCAACCCTCCTTTCACAAAAATTCCTTCATAATGCCATGGCCATGCTCTTTCACTTAATCTCTTTCTCTTTTGACTGTAAAGAAACAAGGGTTGAACCTTCTATCAAGGGTTTGCTCATTTTGCACTTTCATGGCTTCAAACTGTTATGGCCACTTTCCTTTATTTGAATCTTCTTGACTGTGTTTGCAAAAATGACATTAGGGTTTGATATCTTGAAATGGGTATACATTTTTTAATGAGCAATCTTTCATGTATAGCACCTTCTGACTGTGGTTTTTCTCCATCTATTGGCAAAAGCATTTAAGAGTTTGAAGTATTAACAAATGGAGTTTTTCATTGCTTCACATAACACTTTCTCCTCTTTGTGACTGGCATGGATGATGATGATACACTTCCCTTATCTGTCCCACTGTAGCTACTGGGTATAAGCAAGTCTTTTGTTATTATGTATGACAACAAATCATTTAATATTCTGTAGCATACATGGTACTCCTAGAACGCTGTCTTGTTGCACAAATTGTCTCTTTATCTTATTTGCATATCTCCTCAGGTTGCTAACTGTAATATGATAGACTGTTGAAATGTGGCATCATCTTTTGGCTGTGTAACTTTCTTTCTACTATGACTAGATTCTACCATGGCATAAAGATCATGCTATCTTCTCATTAGCTGTTTGTATGTTCTCAAGATGCACCTGTAGCTTAGATTGCATGCTCTTATCTCTCCTACTTATTTCATCACTTGAATGTCTATTGCATCGTATATATCATGCATCTTTCTTCATCTTTGACCATGGTAATTGACTACTATGACTGCATCATGATGGCATAATGGCATAGAAGAAAGAGGACTATTTATCTTGTAAATTTCATGTTCTTTGTCCATCATCAATACTTTAGCATCTGGCATGTATCATGTTCTCCTTCTGTTGTTCCTCCATCATTGATGCACTTCTGTAGATGGATATGGCAATTTATGATATACTCTAACATACTTTGACTGTATTGTGCTTGTATAAGCTATTTATTGATCATGTCTTGACTGTTCATGGTGAAAGTGATTGTATCTATATCTTTGTTCTTGCAATGTATCTCTCCTTAAGGCATTTGTCTATATCATGGTATCACTATAACTTAGGCATGTGAGATGAAGCTTGTTTTATCAAAATAGTTGATGAAATGCATGGAATCCACCTTGTTATGCTTGGACTATGATACAGAGCCACAGCCAGAAATGCTCAATAATGATAGAAGTTGATACTTCTCCTTACATTGGCAGGAGTTGATGAATGTCTTACTGATATACCTCTATCGGCCAAACTAATATCCATCGGCTTCTCCCAACTCTTTCACTCCGACACCCATCTCATACCGACGAGTGTGTCATTTGTAATCACTTATTGGCAAGATATCTCCTATTGGTATAGTCTAAACCTCACTGCCCGATGGTACCTTTCCTACTGACAAAACTTGAACTACTTTAGATATCGGCAACATAATAGCTATCGGCAACATAATAGCTATCGGCAACATAATAGCTATCGGCCCAACTTTCTGGCCGTTCTCCGATGTCAAATGTCACGTTGAAACACTTAACATCAAATTCTCCATCTGTCTGACCTTAGCCTTCGGTGGGACTTCCAAGTCTTCTCCCGACAGTGCTTCTTACTCCGATATCCTTCATTGGTGACACTTCACAATAGTCACCCCGATCGGTGAAACCTTCTACCATTAGCCCACTATCATTTCCTCAGCCCGATGCCTATGCTCACACCAATGATCTCTCTATCGGCAAGTCTTTAACTATCGGAGTAACTTTTTCCTTATGCTCTGATAATGCTTCTCACGTCGAAAAGCATAACATCAACTTAGTCGTCGGTAAGACGGCCTCTATCAGCAGTGCCTCCATTTCTCTCACCGACACGCCGATACACGTTCTCCTCTAACACAGACACGCAAACTCCCCTGCTTCCCACTTGAATCCTCCTTCCTGAGGTCTCGACTCTATACTTCGACGGTGATCACCACTCAAACTCGCACTCCTCTTACACAGTTAGGGTTAGTCCAATATGGTACAGGTTATTGCAGACCGCTCCATGAGAACCAGACTCTTACATCCATGGATGGGTCCGTTTAGGCATGGTTACACTCAGAAACAAAATGGAAAATGTCTATTTTGATGCCAGTCAGAAGATATACACAAGATTACAGAACTAGAAATAAAACTCATTGTCAAAAAGGAAATTCTTATTTCTTCGATCTAAAATCTGATTGTTACTCCACATACACACACACACCCGTCTAATCACAAAAGATTCTTAAGACATACTCTCCATGGGTGGCAATTGCAGTGGTGGGAATGCCAACCATTCTGTAGCTGCTCACCTCATAGTTACATCCCATTTCTTGCCAGCTAATCACATTCTTGGTCGCTTGGACCTTAGGAAACACATCACACCAAAATGAACCACAAAATAAAACTAAACTACCTAGGTGTTTATTACATTCGTTTTGGTCCTAGGGTCCTTATCAGGCCCCTTAGGACATTTTACCCCTACATTTCTATGATCATCTTTCCATGCCCTTCCTGGGTCTCTTTTCCAAAGTAGCCCCTTGGATGCTCCCACATCATACTCCCCGGGATAAAGGACTCTTGTCCCAAGAGTTGGGTACTCTGTTCCAGCCAGTCTAAAAACTATTTGAAAAATTCCTCTGTTGTGTGACAGGGAACATGAACTCACCTAGAGTTATCTGCCTCCTTCTTCTCCAACCTGCATATCTCTTCCAACCAGTGTTGGTGTTACAAAACACATTTTGATGTCCTCTCCTAGGACTCTGCTACTGAAGTTCTCCTGCCTTGCTCACTGGAAATTTCTGATTTATTTCTTTTTGTAATGGCTCCTATTTGGCCTCTTTCTACTGCCTCTCTATAGGACAATCAATGTCCCCAACCTTGATGCAATTCAAGTTCTGAACTTGCTGTTCCTTAGGACTATCATCCACCTTCCCCTGCAACTGTTCATGTTGCTTCCAACCAGCATTAACTTGTACATCCAGCTGTACTTTTTCCCCAAAACAGATAACAATATGGTCCCTCTTGTCTTCACAAGATAGAGGTTTCAACCTGTACTTCATACCATCTTTATGCACCAAATAACTATTTGTATATCCATCATGAATTGTTCTCCTTAAATGTTGCCATGGTCTACCCAGAATTATATGCCCACATGTCATTGGAATAAAATCACATAAAACAGACTCATGGTATGGACCAATTGAGAAATCAACATATGCCTTCTTACTAACCTTAATTTGCTGTTCTTGAGTCACCCAAGTCACATGGTAAGGAATAGGATGATCAAAAGTTTGCAATCCCAACGTATTCACCATTTCCCAAGAAACTAGATTATCATGAGAACCTGAATCTACAATCAACTTGCATATCTTTCCATGGCTTAAACCATTAGTTCTGAAAATAGATACCTGTGGTGGTTGTTGCATTTTACCTTTCTCCACCATAAGCATTTCTCCAACCATCATTGGAGAGGCTGACAATATTTCTGGTTCTTTTGGCTTCTCCTCCTCTTGTGCCAAGTGAACTCTTCTATCCTTGGGCTTGTCAACACCATCCTTCTTAGGATAGTTGAAAGATGTGTGTCCCACCTCATTGCAATGGTAACATCTACCTGTAAACACTCCTCTTCTTGATCCAAATCTACCTCCACCTCTCTGATCTGCAGAAATCTCCTTATCCTTCTCATTGCTATTCTGAACTTCATTAGTAGGTCTGCCCCTACCTCTGTATCCTCTTCCACTACCACCTTGCCTTTCTTGCTTCCTCTTCACCCTCTCTTTAGCCCTTATGGCCAACTGAAAACATTCTCCAAGTGATTTTGGGACTACCAAACCAATTTCATCTTGCAAGTTATACCTAAGCCCATTAAGGTACCTTGCCACTTTCTCTTCTTCATCTTCCAGTCCTCCTCTAATACTAAGCTTATGAAATTGCTCAGTATAGGACATAACATCCATGTCCTTCTGTTTCAGATTCTGCCTCATCCTCTTTGTCTGAATGGAGTAATTAGATGGAAGGAATTGATCCTTTATCATGTCCTTCATCCTACCCCAAGAAGTGATTCTTGATGCACCTCTAGCCACTCTTTTTGTTTGCACACTACTCCACCATGTAAGTGCTGTACCTCTCAGTTTTGTTTTTACAAATTTGATCTTCTTCTCATCACTCATCTCCTCATACTCAAAGAAATTTTCAAGGGCATCTATCCACCCTAATACCTCTTCACTATCCATCTTCCTCTGATAGATAGGTAACTCTATGTTTGCCTTTGTTCCACTTCCTTGGACTGCCTTCAGCAATCTCACAAACTTCTTCTCTTCAGCATCCAACTCATCCTCAGGAGAATTCTCATCTGCATCCTCTTCTCCTTCTGAATCATTTTGTTCATCCCTTCTAGGATTCTTCTCCAATACTTCCAATCTAGCCAAGATTGATGCATTCTCTCTTCTTACTTGCCTCAACTCTCTTTCCCTTGCAGCATCCTGCTCTCTTCTTTCCCTCAACTCTTTTTCTCTAGCCTCTAAGGCTTCTCTCAATTCATTGTTCTCCCTAGCCATCTAATTCTTAGGAGCCATCTTCACAAATATCACCAACCCTCAATTCTTTCACCAGATCTTATTACTCCCTTAAGATCCTACTTGCTGCTCTGATACCAATATGATGAAGAGCCACAGCCGGAAACGCTCAATAATGATAGATGTTGATACTTCTCCTTACATTGGCAAGAGTTGATGAATGTCTTACCGATATACCTCTATCGACCAAACTAACATCCATCAGCTTATCCCAACTCTTTCACTCCGACACCCATCTCATACTGACGAGTGTGTCGTTTGTAGTCACTTATCGGCAAGATATCTCCTATTGTTATAGTCTAAACCTCACTGCCCGATGGTACCTTTCCTACCGATAAAACTTGAACTACTTTAGATATTGGTTGCCTATCGGCAACATAATAGCTATCGGCCCAACTTTCTGGCCGTTCTCCTATGTCAAATGTCATGCCGAAACACTTAACATCAAATTCTCCATCGGTCTGACCTTAGCCTTCGGTGGGACTTCCAAGTCTTCTCTCGACGGTGCTTCTTACTTCGATATCCTTCCTCGGTGACACTTCACAACAGTCACCCCGATCGGTGAAACCTTCTACCATCGGCCCACTATCATTTCCTTAGCCCGATGCCTATGCTCACACTGATGATCTCTCTATCAGCAAGTCTTTAACTATCGGAGTAACTTTTCGCTTATGCTCCGATAATGCTGCTCACGCTGAAAAGCATAACATCAACTTAGTCATCGGTAAGACGGCCTCTATCGGCAGTGCCTCCATTTCTCTCACCGACATGCCGATACACATTCTCCTCCAACACAGACACGCAGACTCCCCTGCTTCCCACTTGAATCCTCCTTCTCGAGGTCTTGACTCTATACTTCGACGGTGATCACCACTCGAACTTGCACTCCTCTTACATAGTTAGGGTTAGTCCAATATGGTACAGGTTACTGTGGACCGCTCCATGAGAACCAGACTCTTACATCCATGGATGGGTCCGTTCAGGCATGGTTACACTCAGAAACAAAATGGAAAATGTCTATTTTGATGCCAGTTAGAAGATATACACAAGATTACAGAACTAGAAATAAAACTCACTATCAAAAAGGAAATTCTTATTTCTTCGATCTGAAATCTGATTGTTACTCCACACACACACACACACCTGTCTAATTACAAAAGATTCTTAAAGCATACTCTCCATTGGTGGCAGTTGCAGCGGTGGGAATGCCAACCGTTCTGTAGCCGCTCACCTCACAGTTACATCCCGTTTCTTGCTAGCTAATCACATTCTTGGTCGCTTGGACCTTAGGAAACACATCACACCAAAATGAACAACAAAATAAAACTAAACTACCTAGGTGTTTATTACATTCGTTTTGGTCCTAGGGTCCTTATCAGGCCCCTTAGGACATTTTACCCCTACATTTCTATGATCATCTTTCCGTGCCCTTCCTGGGTCTCTTTTCCAAAGTAGACCCTTGGATGCTCCCGCATCAGATTGTTGCATTCTTAACACTCCACTATGCTCAATGTATTTGAAGCCCTTTTTTTTAGACATGACTGTCTCTTGCTTTTGGATTTTTACTTGACTGTCATGTCAGTGATGATATATGTAGCTACTCCATAGCTTGTTCTTCTTATAAGGTTTCTGATACTAAGTGACAATCTTAATCATTTGATGAGTGTTTTTCAGAGAGCATGCTGTATGCATCTGTCATTTGCATCTTTACCTCTAGCATGTGCCTATTACACTTATCTCATATATATTGTAAAATTTTACCTTATGATAGTCAAGGTGGCATATTGTTTATGATTGTCTTGCCTTCCACTGTTTCATCTGTTGTTCCATGTGGCATTTACTTGACTGTCTCCATAACACACTTACAACTTGAATGTGATACAACTCTTAAACTTTGAGCATCTTTAACAATATGAGGACAATATGAGGAATACCTGATGTAGAATGCTATCTCATCTTTGAAATTATACTTGTATTCTTTATTGCATAGCAAGGCATTGAATGGTATCTCTGCTTTTGATATATCTCATATGGACATAAGATCTTGATAACATAACATGAGGAAGCAACATATGATGTAATTTGTCCATTACTCTTGATATCTTTCTTGACTAAGTAAGAAAGAAGCATGCTAGGCTCAACCCTTGTGGGAGCCACATTTAATCCACATGCTTATTTGTCTTCAAATTAGCAACAAAATTTGTCCTATACCTGCACAGTGAACAAACAAGTTAGCATAAAAAAGTACCTGATAGCATTGATTAATTTTCTTCATGACTTCTTCCTGATTTGTGTCATTTTCTGATCTGATTTCTCATCTGAATGCATGATGTGATAAGTAGATGCCTCTGTTTGATAAAAGCATGTGATAATTTTAAACATCCGGAGCACTAACAGGGCTATCCCCAAAATTTTGTAGGTTCAACTGATGATGGCTTGGAGTGAAGACTGAAGACTTGAAGGCCAACCTCAATAACAACCTCCATCATCAGGCAATGATGGATGTTTAACCTTATCATGTGTTTATTTCTTTCTCTTTCATCAAACAGATGCATAGCTTGCATGTCTGCAATTGCTCAATCTAGTTACTCCCATGGCTTGTGTGGGACACATTTGAACACTTCTTTTAAACATGATCAGTTAATTTCTCTTATGCATATGATGTATATGTATTTCCCTTTTCAATCAATGCATGAGATAAAGTAATAGATTCTTGAATGTATGTTCAAAACATGACATGAAATAACAGTACAATACAAATATCTTTCTTTCTTTTATTCAAAACTGATTAACTAAATAATCAATTTAACTTATAACTCCTAAAAGATCAAACTATGTAGAACAACTGTATCTCCTTGAATGTTTGATTTCTTGACAATCAATTCTCTTGTCATGATAACTTATCAGTCTTGATTAGACTGATGGGTTATCTTGAGAACTGGATATTCTCTCCTACTCTGTCAAGGCATCAACCATTCAATGAATGCATAACTTTGAAGTTTTCTTTTATTCCTTCTAAACAAATACACTTAGGTCCAACTAATTTTAAGTGTGAACAAAAAATTAGTAACATTTTTGGCGACCTCTCAGGGGTGTTTGCCTGCTAAATAGTTTAGAACTAGTAGCCTAGCCTTTCCATTGGGCATAGAGTCATTTCTGCCCTGAATTTAGATAAATTTTGCAACTCACACTAACTGAAAACAACAGCAACAACTAACTGAAAACTGAAACTAAAACTGATTTGCCTAAAACAAAACTAGCAACATGTGCAAAAGCACTTCTTGGAAATAAAATAGCAAAACTGAAACTAAATGTGCAAAAGCACTTATTTGTAGCATAAGGCTGCCTTACTTAGCAGTATAACTTGAGGTGAATCCCATTAACTGGGATTGGCAACATCACCATCTAACTTAGCAAGTTGAAATGCATTGTGTTGCTTGCATTATGTGATTATATATGGTCCATCCCACATTGCATCAAACTTTGTATGTTGTCTAGGTCTGCTTTTCAATTCATTCCACTTGAAAACTAGATCTCCTTCTTTATAAACTCTTGGTACTACTCTTTTATCAAAAGTTATTTTCATTTGGGCTTGGTGTACTTCCAATGTTTTCAAGGCCTCTTTTATGATTTCTTCAAGTTCAATCAATTGTGTAAGCCTGATTTCCATTGGTTGTTCTTCAAGTAACTCTAGCTCTTTTATGTAGCTAAGTGTTGACAACTCCACTATTATTGGTAACTTGGCTTCCTTTCCATATGTAAGCACATAGGGTTAATTACCTGTTGATCTTTTAGGTGTAATCCTATCAGCCCACAATGCCAACTTTAACTTATCATGCCAAGACCTCTGATTCTCATCAACTATTTTCTTTATAATCGTAATCAGATTTTTGTTAGTTGATTCAACCTATCCATTACCTTGAGGGTAATAATTTGATGAAGTATTCAAGAATATGTTGTTTTTGATAGACCAATCAGATATTCTTAATCCAATAAATGCTAAAGCATTATCTGAAATAATTGAGTCAGGAGTTCCAAACCTAGACACTAAATCTTGATAAAAATTCAGGACTGATGTTTCATTAACATCTTTCAAAGCAACTCCTTTAGTCCACTTAGTGAAATAATCAGTAGAAGTCAAAATCCACTTGTGTCCTTGGCTTGAAGGTGGGTTAATAGGACCAATGAAATCCAACCCCCACTTGCCAAATGGCTGTTCCACTTGAATTGGATGCAAGGGCATTGCTGCCAGTCTTTGTTTACCTGCAAAAGCTGAACACTTTAGACATTTCTTTACCCATTCATGAGCATCTTTGAACATGTCACGCCAGTATTAACCAGATCTCATAATTTTTAGAGTTGTTGTTCTGGCTGCAAAGTGGCCTCCAGCAGGTCCATCATGAAATTTTTCTAGAATCTTTTGAGTCTAATTTGGTTGTACACATCTCAGTAAAACATTGTTAAAATCTCTCCTGTATAGAATTACATCAATTATAGCAGAAGGGATTGCCTGTAATCTATAATATCTTCTTTTAAATTTGTCTAGGCCTTGCAAACAATCACCAGTTTGTAGATAATGAATCATATCATGCACCCAACTTGCAGGGGGGTCTGGGACAGTAGTTGTTTCATTATTTTGAAGCACTGTCTCAGCCTCTCCTTCAAGTTCTTTGCTGTATCCTTCATTTCCTGCAAGCTGTTCACACAGTCCTTTGCCTTGGACCAGCTTGGTTACCTTAATTTGTATGTCATATTCCATGACCTTTGTTATCCACCCTGCTCTCTTATCATTTAAATCCTTACTGAGAAAAAATTCTTTCACTGTTGGGTGAGCAACCATTAACTAAATTCTATTATTTGAAAGCATATGTTTTAATTTCTTTAAGCTCCTGATAACAGCTAATACATGCTTTTCAACAAAAGAATATCTTACCTCATAATCATGCAAAACCTGGTTGAAAAATGCCATAGGTTGTTCCATTCCTTCATTGTTTTGCTGATAAAGCATAGCTGATATAGTATCCACACTACCAAATGCATATAGAATGAAGTCTTTATCAAGGTTTGGATTTATCAGAGTTGGAGCAGCAGCAAGTGCCTCCTTTATCTCTTAAAAACTCTGCTTTCCTTCTTTGGTCCAGCTGAAGGGAATATTCTTTTTCAGCATTGCTATAAGAGGTTGTAAAAGTACTTCTATGTTAGGAATAAACCTTCTTACAAAGTTAATTCTTCCCAGAAAGCTCTGTAAGCCTTTCTTATGTGGGTAAGTACAAAAAGATGGGGGGCCAAAAAGTGGCCAAATGGTTTAAAAAAAAATAATACATAACGCAAGCGCATTATAACGCGCTCACGTTATAATGTGAGCACGTTATGAAGTACTATAAATTAAAAAAAAAGGTTTGCATCTCATTTTATTTCTTTTTCTCCATAACTCCCGCGGTCTGCAAACCCTAGAAAGTGCACTCACGTTTTGGATTCCTCAATTCAACACAAAAATCTTATCGATTCATCGCCAAAATGCCACCACGATGTTGAGCACACCAAAGGAGTGAGTTTATTTGTTTTTTTGTTTGAATTTGTTTCTAAATAGGTAGGTTTGAGTTGATTTTTGATGTATATTTTGTTAATTGTCAGGAAATGTTAATGCACCTCCTCCTCCTCAAAATCCACAAAATCTTGAGGAGAAAATACCTGTAGAACAACAACCTCCTCCATCCATTCCTCGACATGCCCCTGGAACACAAGAAAATATAATGGGGCAAATTGAAAACAACAAAAAGGAAATTGAAGATATAATTGCAAGGTTGAAAGATCCTTCCACTTTAACCTTGCATAGGTCCACGCTTGCCGAATCTCTTGAGTCTATGTTATCAAATGTAGATTCAATTAGCAAGCAAATAACTAGTTGGACGGATAAGAAGAGAGAGTTTAGAGATTACTATGCAGACAAGTTGTCATACCAAGATGTGAAAAAATTATCAATTACAAAATTAGAAAATTACAAAATTAGACTTGTGTTCGATTTTCACAAACCCACAAACAAATCAACCTCCACCCATTACATGCAAGAGGTTCCCTATCCATTGGTGCAACAACCAAGCGATAAGGGACAATTTTAGGTAGAGGTGGTGGATGGTTTTTGACCATCCTCCATGCAATAATAATGAGGTCCTGCAATACTTTTTGAGGAAACGCTACTGCGAGTTTGTCCTCAATAAAGTACCAAACTATTTTGATATGCAGGACTTCCAAGGTAGAGGTGGGGGGTCAGCACAAGATAGACCAGGGGCACGTCTTGACCCACAGCAGGTAGTGAGACGAGTAATTAGCAGACCAGCCCATGAGCATGTTTCTATCCCTTCCATTGTGAAGGAGAGTGTTGAGGTCGATACACTATAGTCCATTAGTGCCTTGACTAAGAGCATCATAGAGCATGCCGGTCTTGCAGCACAGAGTGGGTTGGGAGATAGTGCGAGGAGTAGGGTCCCACCCCATGCTTGTCAGGCTTGCGGGTTAGCTTGTGGTTATGACCCCATGGATAGTCAGGACGCAAGTGCACAGGCTACATCTGCAGCTGAGCAGATGGTGATGACAGATACCCTCCTGAGTGAGACTTTTGGCCTTGATACTCAAGTAAATATTAGCAAGTTTATTGAATTTAATTTATTAAATTTTATTTTTGAAATGCAAGATTAACTAATTTAAATTGATGATTTTAATGAAATATCAGGGTCATAGCGTCGATGCAGTTTTCAGTGGTTCTCCACCTGCATTTTACACTAGATCATCTACTGTCGGGGTATGTAACTAGTAAACAATTATAAATATTACATGTGAATAGCATCGTTAAATGAATGGTATTCTAATATCTGATTTTGGATGTTGAATAGGTTAATACTGTAGATTTCACAGTAACACCTGCCAGTGGTGGTGGACTTCAAAGATTTACGGAGGTAATAAAATAAGTAGTTTAATGAATGAATTATACTTACTAGATTTTTGCATGTGACTTGTGTGCTTTATTGTGTATTTCCAGATGATGCAGGCTGCAGAGACACCTCCCCATGTTCATAGGGCAATGGAGCAGGGTGTGGCCTTTGCGATTCATAGCTCCATGGCATTGATAGGGGTATGAGGCAGATTAGTAAATTTCAATTTACATTCATTGTTATAGTTGTCTATTTTTGAAAAATCAAAAGATTATTGATTTGAAGTTTAATTTCTATCTGGATGGTTTCTATAGGACATGACATCACCAAGGCCTATTCCTGCTATTGAGGCAAGTAAGGAGATAGATTTTATGTTAGCGGTAAGTGATTATTTTGTTAAATGTTTCATTTTTTATAACATGTAATTTCTATATATTAATGTCTATACTTTTTATTGTAACAGCTAAAGATGCAGGAAGAACTAAATAGGAGTAGCCCTTGGGTTTGTAGTAGACCACTCACATGCGCGTCTCCATCCCCTAGAAGATCAAAGGCTGCCTGTGATCTATTCTCTTCACCAGCCAGAGGGGAATGAATTTTTATTGTGTTCCTTTGTTGTATGCCTATATGGCATTCTTGTAAGTCTATATGGCCTAAATGGCTATTTTGTATATATGTTATACTTATATCGACAAATATTGATGTATGCCTATATGGATATTTGGTTAATACAAATCTTTTTTATTGATGGCGTCCATAATTGCATTATAAATCCATATTTGAATGGATATTTGTAGATGGCTACTTCAAATATTTAAAGTCCAATTGTATTACATAGGATGTTTGTTGATCCAATAAGCAAGCTATTGTTATTCAAGTATCACCTAAACCTCATTTTGGAACTAAAAGATAAAAGTTGTATTTAAAAAAAAAATGAATCATCATGTTGAACAAAAAATATTAATATTCTTTATGAGTAGCATAGAATCTCAACTATATGCAATACAAAAAAATGAATCATCATGTTATTCTTTATGTTTGAGATCCTAAAAATGACTAAGTCTAGTAGCCTGATATCCTGAAACACTAGGATGAATATCCAAGTCATTAGGATGATTGTGCCTTGAGAAAAAGTCATTAAGATGAGTGCCTAAAGGAGACTTTCTTAAACATTCAAACATTGAGCAACAAGCATGAAGGGTTAAGGCGCAATTTGCAACTCATAAAGCCTCAAAAGGGCACCCAACTTAGAGAGAACATTCATTTAAGACAAGGCACCCATTGACACCTGTTCCACCATAAAAGTGCACCTAATGTGGAAGGAGAACAAGCCTCTAGTAAGTGAAGCACACCTATTGTCTAAACCACTTCATTATGGCACCCTAGCATGAGGAGAAGTATATCAGTCAATAGGAAATGGTGCCTAGAATGCAAATGAAGGACTAAGTGGCATTTTCAATAAGCATCAATTCACCTTGAGCTTTCAATAAATACATCAAATTGAGCCCCATAAGCCTAGGCACCCTTTGCCGTCAAAAGAACCTTGTATCGAAGTCAAGAGTTGGTCGTATCAGCAAACCTTGGTTAGGCTTTGCTGATAGTGGTCTGTCTTGCTGACGAGTGTGGTTTGAAGTCGAAGACATCAGTGTATCGAAAGATAATCCCATCGGTGCATTAGAAGAGCAGTTGAGAGATTCATCGATGAAGGGGGTTACAACGACAGTCGAAATCCATCGGTGTATCAGCCCAACGAGATTAGAGTTCATCGATGTTTGGATTCTCACCAATGGGTGTGGTCTGAAGGTTGTCATTGGTGAGATCGGTGTGTCAGCAGAAGAGTTTTTGAGTGTGCCGATGGTATTAAGTCCTACCGATAGGTGAGGGACTTAGAGTCTCATATTAGAGTGAAAGACATTGGTGTGAAAGGATATAAAGTCACTGATAGCGGTCTATCTGGCCGATAAGAGTCAATGATGGGATGTTTGTCAGAAGTGGAATCAAATGGAGTCATGGTGGCATCAGCCTATTGGATGATAAAATTTTAAGCTCGCCAATGGTATGTTGTCTCGCCAATAGTGAGTTCGAAGGTTCAAAAGTTGATAATTCTATGCTTCCACTATGTGCTCTGCATCAGACACTCATCCCTATTACAATCTAGCATTCTCTAGTTGTGTTCTCCCCTTTGTTTTTGTGAACGCCTCTGGAAGTAATGTTGAGTTACTTGTGATGTCCTTATTGACTGGTGTTGTTTTGGATTCATGTGTAGTCCTTGTTCCTTATAGTCTATTGTCTACCTAACTATTTGTTGTAACTTATTGTGTTGGCACTAATTTTGGTCTGGATCTGAACGCAGGTGTTGGAGGGTTTTTTCTTTTTGAGCCCTAAGTTTCCTTGTTCATCACTGTGACTTTTTCTATCGGCAAAACTTCTTTTTGAGTGCTCAGATTATGGTTGAACCATCTCTTCGAACCACCGCGTTGAACCCTTTTGGTTCAAGGTTCAACGGTTTGCGGGCTTTGGTTCTATATTTTCCATCAGTAAATCCTTTGCTCATCTTTTTGATCCAATTGGCATGGTTGAACCATCACTTTGAACCACCACTTTGAACTGGTTCAATGGTTCAAAGCTTTATGTTTTTGGTATCGGAGTGATCAGCATCATCGGTGAACTGTTTCTTGGTCCCTCCGATAGGTTTGGTTTGGCCGATGGATGTCCATCAGCATAGCATTGAAGATCGGCATAGGCATTTTGAGATTGGCCTATGGCCTTGGTCATACCGACGAAGGTGGGAGGCCGATGTCTATCGGCGAGACTAGTAAGATCGGCCAGAGGATTTTCAGGTTGGCCGATGGGGTTGGTCCGGCCGATAAGGGGGGAGCAAGGCCATCGGTGAGAGTTGGTCTATCGGCTGGGGAGATTTTGGTTGCTTCGACGGTGTAAGTCACACCGATGGAGGTGGTAATCGGTATGACAATGTGTGTTGGTGAAGGAGCTTTTGGCTAGCCTGATGGTTCATCTCTGGCCGATACAGGGGAGTGTAATGTAGCGATCAGCCAGACTATTGAGCTTGGCAAGAGATTTTTGGGGCGAGCCGATGGTATATGTCATGGCGATGGGTATTTGGCAAATGGTCGTGTGTCGAGCGCGGCAAAACGCTCGACACCTATTGAGCTTGCGGCCATGCTTTTAAACTAATGAAGGGGTCTCCGCACCGTGCATGTGGGATTATTCCCCTGTGTAATTTGAACCTGCGAAGAGGCACGTTTTGGCAGGAAGTTCTTTTTGAACGCAGGGACAGTTTCCAGGTAGGCCGTGGGTGGTTGAGCCATCAATGGAGATTGTAGCAGGGGTATGGGCGATGGTACACATGATCAGGTTGCCCAATTTTTGAGTGAAGACTTCCTGATGGCGGCGCAGGGCTCGAGGCTTCTCTTGTCTGTTGCTGCAATAACTTCTGAGCGTCATTCCCTCTGATGGATGTATCTGGCAGATTTTTGTCAATAGCCATGTAATTAATTGCTAGAGGTACACTTTTTGGCCGATATAGGCAGACTGTGTTACCATTTTTTGGGTTGTTGAAAGTTGAACACTTTTTGGCTCTGTAATGCAATACAGCTGATTTGGTTGCTCTGTGCAGTAAACTTGTGAGTTTATGTATCTCCTGTTGTATGTTTTTGCATGAATCCACTGATTTCATGGTCAATCTTATATGAATAATGCTATGTTTGCATGTGTTATGCCAATTCTGTCTCTAGTTTTGCATGTATCTTTCTTCTGAGTCTAGGTATTCAAGGAATGTTTAAGATTCTAGAACATAGAATTCCTGTGTTGAATGTTTAATCTTTTAACTTCTGCTCAAGGGGTAGATTAAACTATTTTCAGATTGAATATTGGGAAGGGTATACTGCAATAGGGATGCCATAAGTATAGGCAGCTTAACACTCTTTATTGGGAGATATCTATAAGGCAGGTATCATGTGTATCCCCCTGAAATCTAGTTTCAGTTGTTCATGCTGATCATTCACAGATGTATGTCTACTGACTCCAGGCCCTGGATAGGTACCAATCTTGCTTTGTGTTTGTGTTATAACCATGTGCAGCTTTGCATCCAAACATAAAATCAAAATCAAACACTAAAACAACCATTAGGACATTAGAATTAGTTTTAGGATCCAAGTCCTTTGTCTACAACTCCAAATAGGCCCAAAGCTAGCCCCTTTGCTCTTATCTTACAGTTTTGGTCTACTTACAGGAGGACTTATCTGCTTTCTATCAGCATCCCAGCCTTTGTATGCATATCCTCGGGGATGTTAAGTAGGGAATACCCCCCTAGGTTTTGCAGAGCCTGAAGAAGAAGAGGAGATAAAATATAGAGTCTATCTCCTACACTGTTGGCCCCTGGCCCAGAGATCCTATTGATCATTGATGGCTACCTTGTAGGGAAATCTGGGAATAAGCATCCAGTCTGGGAAAAAACCAATAGAAATTGGTGACTCTACTGGGTACTTTGTGAAAGAACCCTGATTTTCAAAAGAAACAGTTCCTAGTAATAGGTGGCGACTTCGAAGTAATCTCCCAACCGGTCAAAGTAAAATTTATATGCAAGGAAGAAGATCCCAATAGAATCCTCTATTTGAAGAGTTACCAGTAACAAGAAGAATGATGTATAGAAGAAAGGGAGATGTCTCAGTTAGTCATGAGGGTTCCCCCAGAAAAAATGATGATATGCAAGATAACCCTAGGCCATCAGGACAACATGTGCCTTACTTTTCAAATGCAGAAGCTGATATTAAGGGTGCATATGAGAGGCAACAGGGTGGTAGTGTGAGAATGAGGTCAGAGGTGTTCCAAGAACGCCCATTTCTTGACCCTAGTGAAAAGTTTGAATAGGCAGAGTCTCTGAGGGATGATGAAGATGATGACCAGAATGGTATGAGACCATCTACCTCTATGCCTAAAGAAGAACAGTTAGCTGAAGAAATTAGAAATCTGAGAGCATAACTAGAATATTTACAAGCCATGAAAATCAGAGATGACATGAGGCAAAAAGTGCAAGCTTTGAGGACTGCCCAAAATGATTCAATTCCTACCCTTGAGAATGCAAATGTGCAAAGACATCAGCAAAGAAATGAAGTGCAACATCAGCACAATGATCAAAGACAAAGTGTGAATGATGCTAGGATACCTCTGAACAATGTAAGAAACCAGAATGCAAACAGAAACATCAATGCTAATCAGTTTGACAGACAACCCATGCAGTTAGATAGATTCAGACAGCTGGTGTTTGATGGTATTCCTGGGTATCCTAACCCCATTGACAAGCATCTAAGGCTGCAAGTGCCTAAATTTTTAGGAAACAACACAGTGTCAGGAGAAGATCATCTAAAGGCTTTTCAAAATGTCATGGATAACTTTGAGGTTGAACATGAGGATGTTTTCATGAAGTCATTCATGCAATCTTTAGTAGATGAGGCAAGAGAATGGTACAAGAATCTGCCTGACCGGAGTATTTCATCATGGGATGATTTTAAAAGGATGTTCAAGGAGCAGTATGGTGACAAAGCTGACCCTAGCTTTTTTGTAAATGAATTTACCAGTATCACTAAAGGGTCAAATGAGTAGGTTGCAGATTTTAATGCAAGATTTACTAAAGTGTTAAACAAACTGCCACATCACATGAGGCCAAATGAACAAATGTGCATAATATTGTGTATCAATGCTTTTGATGCAAAAACTGCATATGGATTAAGAGATAAAAGTCCTGCTACTATCAAGGATGCTTTCAAAATTGCAGTGAATATTGAGAACAACAGGAAAGCATCAGGCAAGACAAACAGAAGGGATGATGTGAAAATTCTGTAGAATCCGAACAAGCCTCAGAACACTCAAGGTAATACATCTGCCCCTGAAGATAAGATAGACAAATTGGCAAATGTTGTTAAGGACCTAAGCTATAGACTAGCTAGAAGTGAGAAAGGGATAGGTCCTGATAGGCAAGTTTACCAAAGACAAGAAAAGAGGCCCTCATTGCATGATATGCCTTATAACACCAATTGGCATAATGGTAAGCCTATATTCCCACATAACAACACAAATCAAAGAGCTCAACATGTCAAAGAAACTCCTGATCCTCTAAAGAAAGCTATAAATATTGTTGATGATACTCCATGGTGTATAATTTGTCAGATGCCACATTCATAGTCATAGTGTATGATTGCTCAATCCTTGTATGATAATGCTACATCTTGTAATGAATGCAATGAGCCACATTATGTGCAAGATGATGATGTTAATATGATGTCCATAAGCAGTGGATACCCTCTTTATGATGCTGATGAAAGTACAGATGATGGAATTCAGGCCTGTCAACAGGATTTTTATGATGAAGGTAATGAAGAAAGCTATGTGTATGCTCAGATCTCACATAATTTTTTGAGTAACTTACAACGACCTTTTGATGAGGAAATTAGGGCCCTCATAGCTGCAGCAGTGGCCCAAGTCAAGAGCAACTACAATCTCAGAGGTAAAGCTCAAGTAAGCAGCCCACATCAGCCAGAAGGTGTTTTTGCAGATCAGCCAGTGCATGGTCATAAGGGGATGGAATTACAAAAGAGGCAGTGGGTTAATAACAAACAAAATTTTAGACATAGAACAGGTCATGAACCTCAAGGACCAGAAAATAGAATTCCCTAGGCTAAAGATCAAAATAAAGGTTCCCAAGACAAGAATGATGATCAGGGAACTATGAAAGTAAAAGCTAAATCAGTTCAGGATAAAAATAAGATTGTGGAGCAAGCTACAACTGTTATACAAAATTATGCTCCATTTGATATAGCTCAAATCCTCTCCCAGGTAAAGGTCTCTGTTCCACTTATGGAACTGATGAAGGTTGAAGAGATCAAGAATAGGACAGTATCCCTAATTTCAGGGGTACCTTCTCAAGCTAAACAAAATGTTCAGATCCAGGGTGACAAGCATGTCATGTGCAATGAAGAAGATGAGGCTCTTGAAGTCTATTTAGGAGTGACTATGACAAAGTGTCCTTCACAAGTGGAACTATTTTATGTATCCCTGATTATAAATGGAAAAATAATCAGAAATTGTATGCTTGACTCTGGAGCATCTACAAATATCATGCCTTTAGCCATCATGCAACAATCTGGATTGAAAATTGACAAGGCATGTGGAAAATGTTATGCTATGGATGCCAGAGAGGTACCAGTTATTGGAATCATGAAGGATGTAGATTTCAAATTAGCAGCATTTCCTGAAAAGAGATATAAAATGAATATAACAGTGGTTGACATCAAGCCATAGTATGGTATGTTGTTGTCAATAAGATGGGCAGCACTAATTGGTGGAAGTATGCAGCTGGACCTGTCATATGCCATGATTCCAATGAATGGTAGGGATGTTAAGCTAATCAGAGAACAGAGATCATCAGAGACAGTAGAAGACCAAGAAGTAGAGGAACATATATGCTTTGTAAACACTGACTGTGATAACTTCAAGGTTGTCCCAGATGATAGAGAAGATAAAGAGAAAAATGTCTGCATTAAAGAGCTGGACCAGCAAGGTTTATGGACCATGTTTTTTGATGGAGCTTGTGCAAAAGAAGGCTCTGGAGCTGGAGTTGTTTTCCTGTCTCCAAATGGTAAGCTCCTCAAATTCTCTTTCTTGCTAAGGTTTGTTTGCACAAACAACATTGCAGAGTATGAGGCTTTACTCTTAGGCCTAAATATTGCTCTCAAACATGGAATCAAAATGCTAAGGGTATTTGGGGATTCTGAGCTAATTGTATCCCAAATTAGAGATAGGTATGCTTCAAAAAACAAAAGATTAAAACAATACAAGCATGCTATTTGGGATACCATTGAACTATTTGATGCATTTTCAATAGGCTGGGTAGAGAGATCAAAGAATGTTATGGCTGATTTCTTAGCTAATGTTGCAATAAGGCCAGATGATATGACTTTGTCAGATGTTACAAATGTAGAAGTTAAAATCAGGCCTGCAGTACCAGAGAACATATACAGCTGGCAAGTGTTTAATGATGATAGGGACTTGTTAAAATTTTTGCACTGCATAGATGAATATGAGAATCAGGAAATTGATTTCCAAGCTTTTGTAGAGACTATAGATGGAAAAGAAACTCTTATGGGGAAAGAGATAATTCAGTTGAAGACTAATAAGATCCCTAGAGGGTTAGTAGCTTTGGAAAGAGCTTTTGACAGTAGAGACCAATTGGTCACAAAGACATCTCCCACAAACAAGGAGGATTTAGAAGAGATAAATTTGGGAACATCTTAGGCCCCTAAGAAGGTATATATTGGTAAGCAGCTCAAACCACACATTAGGAGTATGCTGATTGCACTACTGAAAAGGTATAAACATGTTTTTGCTTGGTCATATGAGGACCTAAAAGCCTATAGGGAAGATCTATTCCAGCATGAGATCCCATTGAAGCCTGGAGCTAAGCCATTTAGACAAAGGCAAAGACCTATTAATCCTACCTTAGCTCCAAAGATGCAAGAAGAACTCAAAAATCTTAGGGAAGCTGGAATAATTGTGCCAATAAGACATTCAACTTGGGTGTCTAATCTTGTCCCAGTCAGGAAAAAGAATGGTGATATTAGGCTTTGTATTGACTTTAGGAACTTGAATGTATCCTCTTTAAAGGATAATTATCCACTGCCTAATATGGAAGCTATGTTGCAGAGAGTGACTGGTTGTGAACTCTTGTCCATGATGGATGGATTTTCAGGTTATAATTAGGTGAAGGTAAAGGAATCAGAATAGTATAAGACTGCCTTCACCACTCCATGGGGAACTTATGTGTATGTTAGAATGCCATTTGGACTAACAAATGTAGGTGCTACATTTCAAAGAGCAATGGATGTTGCTTTTGCAGGGTTGATTCATTCAATCTTGGCTGTATATCAGGATGATTTGACTGCCTTTTCAAAGAAGGAAGAGCAGCATTGTTTGCATCTAGAGCAGATTTTCATAAGAGCATTGGAGTATGGCATTTCTTTAAATCCAAAGAAGTGTGCTTTTGGGTTAGTTGAAGGAAAACTCCTAGGGCACATTGTTTCCAAGGATGGAGTTAGGATAGATCCACAGAGAGTGGCTGCTATTGACAGAATTCAAATGCCAAAAACTGTAAAAGGAGTTCAGTCCTTCTTTGGACAGATAAATTTTGTTAGATGATTCGTTCCCAACTTTGCAGAAACCACAAGGAACATTTCCAAGATGATGAAGAAGGATGCAACTGTCCATTGGGAAAGTGAAGCAATAGAGTCATTTCAGAGTATCAAAGAGGCAATCAAGATGGCCCCTGTTCTTAAATCTCCTAATTTTTCTAGGCCATTCCAAGTGTTTTCATTTGCTTCCTTTCACACTGTTGCTGCATGTTTGTTACAGAAAAATGAGGATGGTTTTGAACAACCCATAGCTTTCTTCAGTATGACCTTGCAGGCTTATGAGTTGAAGTATGATATCATGGAAAAACAGGCATATGCACTAGTTAGAGCCATCAAAAGTTTCAGACCATACCTGGTAGGATCACATATAATTGCATATGTACCCCATGCAGCAGTCAAAGACATATTCACTCAGCAGGAGGTGACTGGAAGAAGGTGCACATGGATAAACAAACTGCAAGAGTTCAACATAGACATACAAATTACCAAGTTGGTAAGAGGACAAAGATTAGCCAAGATGATGGCACATTCAAACTTGGAAGCATGCCAAGTTAATGCAGTCCAAAATGAAAATGTAAATGTATCTAGATCTGAATGGTACAAGGATATTATCTACTACTTGCAAAATCTGAATTGTCCTTCCCATTTCAGTGACAGTCAAAAGAGGACTTTAAAGTTACATGCAATCAGGTATGTTTTGTTCAAGGTGAGCTATACTGGAAAAACCCTGATGGTGTGCTGCTGAGGTGTGTGGATGAAGATGTAGCTAACAACGTTTTGATTGACATGCATAAGGGATTGTGTGGTGGACATTATATTGCCCAAACAACAGCTCATAAGATTCTCAGGGTAGGATATTGGTGGCCCACCCTCTTTTCAGATGCACAAAGGTTAGTGAGGAGGTGTGACCCTTGCTAAAGATTCTCAGGAAAGTTGAGATATGATGGTGCTTTACCCCTCAGAACTGTAACTGTGGATGCTCCATTTCAGCAATGGGGAATTGACTTCATAGGGGAAATTGCAGACAAGTCATGTGGAGGACACAATTGGATTTTGGTGGCAACTGATTACTTTACAAAATGGATTGAGGCCATTCCAACTAAGAGAGCTACAAGTAAGGTGGTGACAGATTTCATACTGGAAAATGTTATCATTAGGTTTGGAGTACCATTCAAGATAGTCACTGATAATGCAATGTGTTTCAGATCAGGTGAATTTGTTGATTTTTGCAACAGGTATGGGATAAATCTATCATATGCATCACCATATCACCCACAAGGAAATGGTCAAGCAGAATCAAGCAATAAGAGCATCATGAAAATTATCAAGAGGATGCTGGACAAGAACAAAAGAGCTTGGGACTCAAAATTAAAGTTAGCAATATGGGCTGACAGGGTGATAGTAAAAAAGGCTATTGGGATGTCACCCTTTGAAATAGTATATGGTGCATCAGCCAAATTGCCCATAAACAACCTCCTACTAGTTTACAAATTTATCCAAGATAATGATGAGGAGATTGAAGATTCCATGATAGAAAGAGTGAACCAGCTGGTTGCACTGGATGAGAACAGAAGGAAAGCCCACTAGATCAACCTCAAGAGACAACAAAATGTGAAATATCTGTTTGACAGGAGAACTACTAAAAGGAAGTTTCAAATCAATGATCTGGTGCTCATCTGGAATGCAAAAAATTAGGACAAGGGTAAACATGGTAAGTTTGAACCCTTGTGGATGGGCCCATATCAGATTTGCAGTACTCACAGGGAGGACTCTTATTTCCTCCAGGCCCTAGATGGTGAAGTTCTGGAATTGCCTGTGCATGGCCAATTCCTTAAGTTCTATTTTGCATAGATGACTTGTCTCTGTGCACATTTGTAAAAAATATGTATGTATTGTAAATGTCTTGTACAGTTTGTGCTTTTTTTTTATTTTTGCCTGGTCTGCCCGGAGATCTGGTTCTCGCTACAGGTTTTTCACCTGCACGTCCCCATTCGGAGCCAGTGTTGGCACTAATTTTGGTCTGGATCTGAGCGCAGGTGTTGGAGGGTTTTTTCTTTTTGAGCCCTAAGTTTCCTTGTTCATCGCTGTGACTTTTTCTATCGGCGAAACTTCTTTTTGAGTGCTCAGATTATGGTTGAACCATCGCTTTGAACCACCGCGTTGAACACTTTTGGTTCAAGGTTCAACGGTTCGTGGGCTTTGGTTCTATATTTTCCATTAGTAAATCCTTTGCTCATCTTTTTGATCCAATCGGCATAGTTGAACCATCACTTTGAACCACCATGTTGAACCGGTTCAATGGTTCAAAGCTTTATGTTTTTGGTATCAGAGTGATTGGCATCATCGGCGAACTGTTTCTTGGTCCCTCCGATAGGTTTGGTTTGGCCGATGGATGTCCATCGGCATAGCATTGAAGATCGGCATAGGCATTTTGAGATTGGCCAATGGCTTTGGTCATACCAATGGAGGTGGGAGGCCGATGTCTATCGTCGAGACTAGTAAGATAGGCCAGAGGATTTTCAGGTTGGTTGATGGGGTTGGTCCGGCCGACAAGGGGGGAGCAAGGCCATCGGTGAGAGTTCGTCTATCGGCTGGGGAGATTTTGGTTGCTCCGATGGTGTAAGTCACACCGACAGAGGTGGTAATCGGTATGACAATGTGTGTCGGCGAAGGAGCTTTTAGCTAGCCCGATGGTTCATCTCTGGCCGATACATGGGAGTGTAATGTAGCGATCAGCCAGACTATTGAGCTCGGCGAGAGATTTTTGGGGCGGGCTGATGGTATATGTCATGGCGATGGGTATTTGGCAAATGGTCATGTGTCGAGCATGGCAAAATGCTTGACACCTATTGAGCTCGCAGCCATGCTTTTAAACTAATGAAGGGGTCTCCGCACCGTGCATGTGGGATTATTCCTCTGTGTAATTTGAACCTGCGAAGAGGCATGTTTTGGCGGGAAGTTCTTTTTGAATGCAGCAACGGTTTCCAGGTAGGCCACGGGTGGTTGAGCCATCAATGGCGATTGTAGCAGGGGTATGGGCGATGGTACACATGATCAGGTTGCCCGATTTTTGAGTGAAGACTTCCTGATGGCGGCGCAGGGCTCGAGGCTTCTCTTGTCTATTGCTGCAATAACTTCTGAGCTCCATTCCCTCTGATGGATGTATCTGGCAAATTTTTGTCAATAGCCATGTAATTAATTGCTAGAGGTACACTTTCTGGCCGATATAGGCAGACTGTGTTACCATTTTTTGGGTTGTTGAAAGTTGAACACTTTTTGGCTCTGTAATGCAATACAGCTGATTTGGTTGCTCTGTGCAGTAAATTTGTGAGTTTATGTATCTCCTGTTGTATGTTTTTGCATGAATCCACTGATTTCATGGTCAATCTTATATGAATAATGTTATGTTTGCATGTGTTATGCCAATTCTGTCTCCAGTTTTGCATGTATCTTTCTTCTGAGTCTAGGTATTCAAGGAATGTTTAAGATTCTAGAACATAGAATTCCTGTGTTGAATGTTTAATCTTTTAACTTTTGCTCAAGGGGTAGATTAAACTATTTTCAGATTAAATATTGGGAAGGGTATACTACAATAGGGATGCCATAAGTATAGGTAGCTTAACACTCTGTATTGGGAGATATCTGTAAGGCAGGTATCATGTGTATCCCCTTGAAATCCAGTTTCAGTTGTTCATGCTGATCATTCACAGATGTATGTCTACTAACTCCAGGCCCTGGATAGGCACCAATCTTGCTTTGTGCTTGTGTTATAACCATGTCCAGCTTTGCATCCAAACATAAAATCAAAATCAAACACTAAAACAACCATTAGGACATTAGAATTAGTTTTAGGATCCAAGTCCTCTGTCTACAACTGCAAATAGGCGCAAAGCCAACCCCTTTGCTCTTATCTTACAGTTTTGGTCTACTTATAGGAGGACTTATCTACTTTCTGTCAGCATCCCAGCCTTTGTATGCATATCCTCAGGGATGTTAAGTAGGGAATACCCCCCTAGGTTTTGTAGAGCCTAAAGAAGAAGAGGAGATAAAATATAGAGTCTATCTCCTACACTGTTGGCCCCTGGCCCAGAGATCCTGTTGATCATTGATGGCTACCTTGTAGGGAAATCTAGGAATAAGCATCCAGTCTAGGAAAAAACCAACATATTGAACCACTATAATTTTGAATATTTAGATTTAGAGGGCATTAGACACCAAAACTTCTTGACCTTTAATAACCCAACCTAGAATCAATAGATTTTTGTCCATCCCAACTATTCTAGTCAAGACAAAGCATGTTGATTCTCATTCAATCCAAAGTTCATTAACAGGATTATCTTATCATAATATTTAGGGAAATGACCACCTAGATGGACAATGATGTGAGCTATTTGTAAAGAAACTTGCAAGAAGTATAGGAGGCATGACAATCCCTCCATGTTGTTTATCAAGTTGAATGATCTATGACACATCATGTATCATTAGAAAATATTCTTGAAGAGAAAGCAAGTGAAAATACTCAAAACAACCCATAACAAGGTGGAGAAGTTTAAAGGATGGAGGTTGCAACACTTTCCAACCTCATAGCCACACTAGTCCAATGGATCAGGATAATACTATCAAGCATCCACATAATAGTAGATAATTATATCAAAAGTCACAGAGAAATTTCTAAGGACCAAAGTGTTATCCCTATGACTTAACACATATTGCTTGTTTCATAAAGCAAAGGGACATGATATAAATATTGTTGTTATATGGAGCCTAATCAGACTCAGAGGTTAAATTTACCCAACTTTATCAGCGTGGTTTCTCCCCAAATATTTTCCTACTAGTTTTGGCGCCTTGAAGTCTAAGTGCATGAAAATTGAAGTCTAAGTGTTTTTCTTCAGGATCTAGGCGCCAGTTGAAGGTTGTAGTTGCCAAGAAGAGCACCTAGCAAGAGGAAGTCTTTTAGAGTCTCCAAAACACATCAAACACTTGACTAACAACAAGATAACTTTTTCCCAAGTTAGGCGCTTCAAGAGGGAAGTTAAAACATGAATAAGTGCCAACTTGTCTAGGCGCAAACTCAAGCTTGTTGAGGATACACATGGCACCCAACATTCCTTGGTGATTTCACGAACTTCAAGCACTTAGAACTGTTCAAGGAATGCCCAATGCCCCTTCTTGATGATAGGCACCAAAGTGAGGGTGGAATTGCACCTTGATGGCATTAGGCGCTATCTAGAGTATGCTACTCCATGGAAATGTGCCTTCTTGCTTAGAGTAATTCAAACACTCCAAGGTCTTCAGTGATCAATTCTCCAACTTATGAAATGTCCTCCTTCATTTTAAAACACATTGTAATGCTCCAGAGAGATGACTATACCTAGGCGTCAATTTGGGTTAGAAATGCCTCCAAAGTGTGCCTTCTCTTTCAGAATGCAAAACAAGGTCCAAAGGTGCTAATAAACTAAAGCGGTTCTTTGGAAAAGTCTGAGAGGTTAAGATGCGCCTTGTCTTAATGAGGTGCAACTCTTAGGTAAGAAAGCTTGTAAACTGCGCCTAACTTAGTGAAGAGGTTGATAACTTCTAAACCCTTCCTGGAACTTAGATTGCTTCAACTGAAGATCATCTCGCACCAATACATCACCAAACTTTCAATCATAAGATCAATTCAAACTTAGGCACTCATTAAGATGGCACCATAGAGTCTTTAGACTAGTTCCTTAGAGTTTCAAAAACATTCTGGCTCCTTGAAAACTCCTCCTACATGCTTGGGCACCATTTGAAGGTCCTGGAACCATGATGTAGCGCCTTATTGCTCTAGGTACCCATTCATGATTGTGCAACTTGAGATTGGCACCTAGAGTGAATAGGCTTTCATCCTGACTTAATACACTGCCTCCTTCTGACGATTTTTGGGGCAGCATAAAACCTTTCACCACGGGCAAATGTCTCAGAGATATAAAAAACTGAGAGATGTTATTGTAGAGGCACTCTACGTGATCGCGTTGCCTCAGACCAAATGTTTCTAAGTGAGACAGTTTTTGAGTAACATCTCATCAAAGATTGCTACCTTTTTGCACTTTGGACTCTTCAGGGATATCGTCGGTACAATGTAGCTCGGATTGTTTTGACATATTTGGGTGAAAAATAGGACCATACCTAGCGTAAATGTACCCATCCGGACACGTTGGAACAGTCAGTTTGGTCACATCAAGAGCAGGACAAAAGTTACACCCCTTTGCAACTTTACACTGCCTCCTTCTGACAATTTTTGGGGCAGCAGAAAACCTTTCACCACGGGCAAATATCTCAGAGATATAAAAATCTGAGAGAGGTTATTGTAGACACACTCTACGTGATCATGTTGCCTTAGACGGAATGTTTCTAAGTGATATGGTTTTTGAGTAACATCTCATCAAATATTGCTGCCTTTTTGCACTTTGGACTCTTTAGGGATATCGTGAGTACAATGTAGCTCAGACTGTTTCGACATGTTTGGGTAAAAATAGGACCATGCCTAGCGTAAATGTGCCCATCTGGATGCGTTGGAACAGTCAGTTTGGTCTCATCAGGAGCAGGATGAAAGTTACACCCCTTTGTAACTTTACACTGCCTCCTTCTGACGATTTTTGGGGCAGCAGAAAACCTTTCACCATGGGCAAATATCTCAGAGATATAAAAAACTGAGAGAGGTTATTGTAGAGACACTCTACATGATCGCGTTGCCTTAGACAAAATATTTCTAAGTGACACAGTTTTCGAGTAACATCTCGTCAAAGATTGCTGCCTTTTTGCACTTTGGACTCTTTAGGGATATCGTGGGTACAATGTAGCTCAGACTGTTTCAACATGTTTGGGTGAAAAATAGGACCATGCCTAACGTAAATGTACCCATCTGGATGCATTGGAATAGTCAGTTTAGTCGCATCAGGAGTAGGACGAAAGTTACACCCCTTTGCAACTTTACATTGCCTCGTGATGATTTTTGGGGTAGTAGAAAACCTTTCACCACAAGAAAATACCTCAGAGATATAAAAAATCGAGAGAGGTTATTGTAGAGACACTCTACGTGATCACGTTGCCTTAGATGGAATGTTTCTAAGTGACACAATTTTTGAGTAACATCTCGTCAAAGATTGTTGCCTTTTTGCACTTTGGACTCTTCAGGGATATTGTTGGTACAATGTAGCTCAGACTGTTTCGACATGTTTGGGTGAAAAACAAGACCATGCCTAGCGTAAATGTACCCATCCATACATGTTGGAATAGTCAGTTTGGTCGCATCATGAGCAGGACACCAAAATGCAAAAGTTGCTTTATGCAACTTGACAACATTGACACTTTTTTGCAACATGACTCAAAGACTCAAACTGACCCGAAATGACTCAAAGTGACTTAAAATCACCTTGATTTTGGTACCCAATGTACATTATAGAGGTCGAGGCGCTCCTTATCATTCAAACATCTTAGATGAGTGCATAGGAAAGGAAAAAGCTCTAAGTTTCATCATCATGAGCGCCTAATATCAAGAGACTTTAATGGCTCAAACCTTAGCATGGAGTCCTAAGGTGCATTTCATGTCTCCTTTCATCCATTTTGGTGCCCTTATGTAGATTTTTCAACTTGATTTGGCACCCTATATGTGAAGGAAGATCTAAAGGCATGAAAGTGGATGTCGTTTTGCAAGAGTTTGGATCATCAAAATTGAAAGAAATAAGTCTATTAAGCTTGGGCACCCTTGGTCCTCTTTTCATTCATTATGAGCACCTTGGGAGAATGGTATATAGGTCATCATCATGATTGGGCACACTGGATCTAGAGTGCTGGAGAGATCATCAAATGGTGTCTAGAGGAAGTAGGGTGAGTTATGAGTGTGGTCGCATCAGGAGCAGGACACCAAAAATGCATAACATGATGATGTAAAAATGTGTATATGTGCATACTTACAACTCAATGTAACATGACTTTACAAAATCAATGTGAATACTTACAAATTAATCCAATGAACCATCCAGGTCTGCTCTACTCTTTATTGTGTCAAGTATTGCTTCATGGTCAGACTCACGCACCTTCCACAAGATTTTGTTCAAAGGTCTACCCCGATACTTTATCAAATGAACATTGGATGCCACGACAAGGTTCGAGTAATGAAGAATCTTCCAATGTGTGTCAAAGTCCTGAAATAGCCAAATATTAACACTCTTATGTGGGTACCTTCTAAGCCATGTTCCAGTAATAACCACTGAGCCTGTAGGGTATTCGATGTTTTCTCCATCCGTAATTGGGGCCTCCAATTCCTTTTTGGCCTCAACATAATGACATAAGTAATAATATGTTCCCTCTTCATTATCTTCATCTGCAATAACTGCATATACGTGCCCCACATTGATATGGGTAGCAAATTAGATGAAATTAGTCAACATTACAAAAACACTACAAAGTAAGATGACATTACTTGGTTGAACTAGATGAAATTAGATGCATATACGTGCCTTATATTACCTGGTTGAACTAAATCTGATATGTGGTCAATGTCAACTGATGATTCCATTTGTGTTAGTTCTAGTGCCGTCGGGGGTCGATACGTGTCAAGTGGGCTAAGATAACTTAACTGCCATTCGTCAACCCACTCCTTTGACTCGCACTCATCCCAGACTTGAATTGTACAGGAAGAACAAAAGAATGACATCTTTCGTGTATGGATACTCCATGAACCTGCAATTGAGCTTCTGAAAGAGTACATCTCATTTGATCCTGTCAGTGTACAACAGTCCTCATATGGTGCAATGTTAGTATCATCTATCAACCAAAAAATTCTACGAACTAAAGACTTACTTTCATTACCTGGACCCATGGAAGCATTACACCACTCGACAATCAATTTTGCATCTGTCAACTTTGCATTGTCTTTATACTTTAACTCTTCTCGTGCTATGGCTCTTTTGATACATGCTCCCCTTTCCATGCCCGGCCTCACAAAAGTTACACATATGCTGAATACTTATAAAATTATGCCTCCTACTCAGCTAATAGAAATTCTGCGAGTTCTTGAATTATGACGCACAGTTATCCAACCATATGATATGCTGACTGAACGATATGCCTCTTCTAGCCAAATCATTGTAGAACACCTGAAAGCAACCTTGCACGAACTCCATAGAATGGGTGCGATCATCACTAATATAGAAATTATACTCCCTTATGATCTTCCTATCATCCTCTGTACTATCATTCGCATGAATGAATGCGATGTGCACAAATATAGAAACCTATGTGGAGTTGTAATATTGTGATTGCACCTCACGCTGTGGCTGTAGACTGTAGTTCTCTACAAAGTCAATGACTGAAATAATGCTACCAACTAGAAATGTGTCCTTGCATAACTTGAATTGCAAGTCCAACCATCCAGCTCTATGGGCATGTCTTGCATACTCATACACTATGCTATCATGAAATATAGGCATAAACTGATACATTGGAATCTTTTCAATAACCAATTCACACCTCTTTGCTTCTTTACCATCTTTTGTATTGTATGCCACTATTTTATACTTGCCAAACTCTACTAGTTTGTTTCCAACTGCATGTGTTCTTTCCATGTGTTTACATATTGGCAAATGTTGCAAGCCACCACAACAATGACATGTGCCATCCAAGCATAATTTCTTGTAGAATATTTGACCTTCCTCTCTTTCACATAAAATTCTTGATATGAAGTCTCTTGAAGATGTTGGTGGGGCACATATGGCACAACCCTGCAAATCATTGTTAGTATGCATATCTAAACATATAGACCTATAAGCATCAAAATGGTTAGAAAATTCAATATGTAATCTACAACAACAAGTAGTGTGTGTGTGATTTATCTTAACATAGAAAGGTTTTAGCATTTCAAAATATCTTTGACAACTTTTAATTTGAAAATACTTCTCTAGAAATTTACCATAAAACTATGTTTGAGTCTCATCCAAAAAATGCTTTGGATGTGGCTCGCGGTTCTGACTACCAATTCTCCTTCTTACCACATCCCTTTGATTCAGAGATACCCTTGTGTAATTCTTCCAAAAGACTTCAATTAGTGATCTCAATGCTTCAACAATTGGTTTATCTTTTCATGGTAGTCTCCGCGAGAACGCCCATAATTCATTAGCATTAGTGTCCTCAATTCTTTGGCATCTTCCAATGGCTCTTGATAAAGTTTTCCTATTAATTCTCAATTGTTGACTCATCTTTCTAATGAGATGAGCTTTGCTTGTTTGACTACTTACTATAGTCGATGTAATCACACGCTGTGTTGCATTACTATCTTTTGTGCATGAGGTGCTACCCACACTCTCATTCGCACTCATTAGATTCTTAACAATAGATTTTTCACTTGAAGCCTCTGATGTTCTCAACCCAAGAATCTTCATGATAGACCTATACTTTATACTTCACATCATTTCAACAAATAGTTGACATCTTGCAGTCTCATTTAACTTTTCAAAGAACAATCTCCAAATCTTATTAGCATATCTTCTACAAGTGCATTTTGGAATCTTACCTTCCATTGGCTGCAAAATATTCTCATCAATATCAATCAAATACTTTGGCTTTCTATGCAAAATTCTAGGTGGTGTTAAGTTAGGTAAATTCATCTCTACATTAGGAATTTCATCAATATTTAAATGAGATGGGTTAGATGGCATACCTTCGATCGAAGATGGAATAGATGACATACCTTAAGGTTGAGGTGGGAACAATGGCGTACCTCCTTCATCACATGTGAGTGATGATGTACTCTCAACTTGAGATGTGGTAGATGGTGTCCCTACATGTTGACTTGCGGTAGAGGACGTGTCTCCAACTATGGAATTCAAATCTTGCATACCACGAAGTTTTTGCATTCGTTCTCTTTGTGCCGCCAATACCATATCTCTCTGTGATGGTCATGGTTCCTCTTCAATTGGTATGTCTTCATTTATCATGTCCAATTTCCTCTTCTCACGAAGTTCCCTCATAGCCACTGCTTTCTTTGCATTCTTAGCTTCTATCTCTTCCTGTGTTGGTTTAATTCTTGATCATTTCCTCGGCATGACGGAGAATTTGTCTGTAGCATGATAAAGAGACCAATATTAGTTCCTAAGAAATGAATACAAGATAATAGTGGGATTGTATTTTTATTATGTTGTAAGGATTTATTCTTGTATAGTTTGACATCATGGTATGTTAAGGTCTGTTTATTACACATAATTATTAAAGAGCCCAAGTGTAGAAAGTATACATGGCATCATGTGAGATTCTAGGTTGCTTTCTTGATTGGGAATGTGTCTATTTTAAACATGTATGAGAAAGCATGATAAAGTAATTCAATCCGAAATAAGGAAAATGTAAAGAACATGCATGTAAAAACTTGACATACCTAAAAAACAAAGATTCGAATGGAGAGAGTACCCAATTATGTAGTGTTTTTTTCTTTTTGCATCAAACTCCTCAACAATTTGAGTTTTTCACCACTTGCTTCCTTTTCAATGTTAAATTGAATAACAGTCAAATATAATTACTAACAACAATACTATTAACCAATCTATAATGTTAAATTCCTAAAATTGAATCACAATTAACATTGCAACACTACAAAAATTGAAATTGAATAGATATATATCAAACTTGGTGTGAAAACTATGTTATTTCCTCCTTCTCAAGTTGGCAAAGTAGAAAAGGTGGTGGAAAGATCATGCAAAGGTGGTACAATGTGTCAAATGTGCATGTGAACTTCCCAACAGCATGAAGCACTTCTTTTTTGTCAGAGCACGCTCAAAATCAGTAGGAAAATAGAGCATGTGGGCCTGGATCACGGGGGTCAACACTTTTTTACCATTTCAATAGCAAGACAAATGTGAGCATGTTATAATGCACTCACGTTTTGTTTTGCTATAGATTGATCACATCTCTTTCCAAACCTTCCCCTTCAGACTTGAATGACCATAAGGTTTTTGAGGGAGAACTTTTCCTGTTTCCTGCAAGAGCTTGCCAGATGCTCTACCATATGATAGGCATAACAATGAAGGGGCAAGCCCTCATAATCAAGTTCTTGATAGAAAATGCCCATCAAGGAAGAAAGACAAATCTTCTTTGGAAGTACAAGTTCTATTTTGTGACAAATCCTTATCCAAGCATAAATAACAGGGGTTCTGTCAAGCGATTTCTAATCCACTTCCACAAAGTCTCCTGAAGACTTCCTGATTGATTCCAAAACATCCACATCCCAAAACTAGAGAGGTAATCAATATAATCAAACCCATAAATCTAAATTTGACGAAAGAAACCCTCAACACTATACCTTAAACCCTAATCCCTCAACCCTCAACCCTAATCCATCATCCCTCAACTCTAATCCCTCATCCCTAAACCCTAAATGCTATCCATATTCCTAAACCACTCTGATCAGACTCAATACTATACCTTAAACCCTAATCCCTCTACCCTCGACACTCTTATTTATCCCTCAACCTCAACCCTCAAGCCTCAACCCTCAACTCTCAACATTAAACCCTAATTCATCCCTCAAACCTAAACCCTATCCCTAAACCATAAACCCTCAATACTATACCCTAAACCCTCCAACCCTATCCCTAATCCTTATACCCTCCACACTCTACTTTAATCATAATCCCTCAACCCTCAACCCTATCCCTAAACCCTTAACGCTTGAACCTCAACCCTCAACCCTCAACGTCAAACCTGAATCCCTCAACCTGTAACTCTAATCCCTCAACCCTCAACCCTATCCGTAAACCCTAAACCCTCAACCCTCAACATCAAATCCTAATCCCTTAACCCTTCACTCTAATCTCTCAACCCTAAACCTGATCCCTAAACCCTCAACACTATACCTTAAACCCTAATTCCTCAACCCTCAACCCTAATCTGTCATCCCTCAACTCTAATCACTCATCCCTAAACCCTAAATGCTATCCCTATTCCTTAACCCTCAATAGACTTGATACTATACCTTAAAACCTAATCCCTTATCCCCAAACCCTCCAACCCTATCCCTAATCCTTATACCCTCCACACTCTACTTTAACCCTAATCCCTCGACCCTCAACCCTATCCCTCAACCCTCAACGTCAAAGCCTAATCCCTCAACCCTGAACTCTGATCCCTCGACCCTCAACCCTATCCTTAAACCCTAAACCCTAAACCCTCAACCCTCAACATCAAATCCTAATCCCTCAACCCTTCGCTCTAATCCCTCAACCCTAAACCCTATCCCTAAACCCTCAACACTATACCTTAAACCCTAATCCCTCAACCCTAACCCTAAACCCTAAACCCTAATCCCTCATCACTAATTTGTCATCTGTCATCCCTTAACTCTAATCCCTCATCCCTAAACCCTAAACACTATCCCTATTCCTAGACCCTCAATGGGTTCGATACTATACCTTAAACCCTAATCCCTTATCCCTAAACCCTCCAACCCTATCCCTTAACCCTAATCCCTTGACCCTCAACCCTATCCTGAAACCCTTAACCCTTGAACCTCAATGTACTCAACCCTCAACGTCAAACCCTAATCCCTCAACCCTTAACTCTGATCCCTCGACCCTTAACCCTTAAAACTTGAACCCTGAATCCTATCCCTACATGCTTGACACTCGACACTATATCTTAAACCCTAATCCCTTAACCCTCATCCCTAAAGCCTCAACTCTAAATCATTAAACCTTCAACCCTAAACCCTATCCCAAATCCCTCGATCCTTAACCCTAAATGCTATCGCTAAAGTCTCAACCCTAAACCCTAATCCCTAATCCCTCTACCCTCAACACTCTACCTTAAACCTAATCCCTCGACCCTTAACCCTAAATGCTATCCCTAAAGCCTTAACCCTAAACCCTAATCCCTCAAGGTCCTAAACTCTAATCCCTTATACCTAAACTCTAAATCCTATCCCTAAATGCTCAACCCTCAACCCTAAACCTTAATCACTCAATCCTTATCCACCCCTCTTCTCCCCTATCTAGCTCACTCCCATCTCTACCCTCCTCTGCCCTCGACACTATACATACATACATACATATAGGCATACATAGATACATACATACATACATATTGGCATACATATATACATATATACATACATAGATACATACATACATACATACATATTGGCATACATAGATACATACATACATACATATAGGCATACATAGATACATACATACATACATACATATTGGCACACATAGATACATACATACATATAGGCATACATGCATACATACATACATACATACATATAGGCATACATACATACATACATGATTAATAGCCTTGAACATAAAAAAAAATTAAGGGGAACATAACGCGAGCACGTTATAACGCGCTCACGTTATGTCAAACATGACACAACAGACTTGCAGAAAAGGAAAAATGCAAAGCAAAATATAACGTGAGCGCATTATAACGCGCTCACGTTATGTCTTGCTTTGGGAATCCTAAGCCTTGGGCTTGGGATTTGCTTTGGATTTCCAACCCAAAGGCTTGGAGTGCCTTTTGAACAGTCACAGACGTGTTTTTCCAGATTCTTCAATATTTCACATAATTTTGTTCATGCTAACCCTCAAATTTGCATGTGTTTCAACGTCGAACAAATCGAACACCTGGGTAATGTTAGTCTTTCTCTTAGCTATTTAATGATATGATTTTTTTTTCACATTTTAACAATGTTAAACCTTTCATCTTTAATTTCTTTTGTTTGTGTGTCCATTTTTTGGAAAAAACCACTATTTGGTCTTTTTTTCATTGTAAATTAACTATTCATTGAAATTTCAAAAAAATTACATTTTTAGAAACTAGACTCCATTCTACAAATATTAAAAAAAAAATGATTTTCAATTAGTTTTCAAAAATTTATAGGGGTGGCATGGCCAAATTTTTTTTTTAGGATGTGTACACTTTGAAAATTAGTAAAAAATCAAATATTCATCAAAAAATTATCAGAAAAATCAGGCATAAACTACATGCTATTAGCTAATTTCTTACTAAAGCGATTTTAGAAATACCAAAAAAAAGTTGACCTTTTGAGGGAGCCACAAAACATGCTATGTTATGTTTTTTTGACAGAAACAACACCAATTTCTGTGGCTCCCTCTTTTGAACCCCTTAATCTATGCCATTTAAAAAAAAATAGTAGTTTAGAAAGTAGACTCGGAGCACTATGAACATTGTTTTGGTTGCATCTCCAAATTTTGAGTGTAACTATGCTCAATTTCTCATCCAAGGCTAGTATTTCCTGATTTCAGAAAAAAAGTGGCCACTTAAGACCCCTTTTTGGCCCCCCATCTTCTTGCACTTACCCATGTGCGGGAAGAGGTAATGCCAATATTGTAGTAATTCTTTTAGGATCAATTGATATTCCATCCTTAGACACAATGTTTCCCAATAGTTTGCCTTCATGAATAGAGAAAATACTCTTCTTTGGGTTTAATGATACCCCAAATTCTCTACATCTTTCAAAGATTAGTCTTAAATGATGAAAATGATCTTCAGCTTTTTTAGAAAAAATAGTCACACCATCTAAGTATACAAGTACAATTTTATTAATTAGGCCTTGAAAAGCCATGTCCATTGCTCTCTGAAATGTTGCACCTGCATTTGATAAGCCAAATGGCATCTTTCTGTATGCTAGTGTGCCCCACTTTGTGGTAAAAATTGTCTTGTACTAATCTTCCTCTTTTACAAGAATTTGGTTATAACCTGAATAACCATCCAATAAAGAAAATCTCTCTGATCCAGAAACAACCTACAATATCTGCTCCATAGATGGTAAAGGATAATGATTCTTTAAATATGCTCTATTTAAATCACGGAAATCAACACATAATCTGATTTCTCCATTCTTTTTTCTAACAGGAACCAAGTTAGAAACCCATGAAGTATGTTTGATAGGAAAAATGATATTACCTTCAATGAGTTTATTGAGTTCCATCTTCATGAGCACTCCCAATTTGGGATTCAATGGCCTTTTCTTCTGTCTGACATGTTTAGCTTTGGGTTCTAGCTCTATTGTGTGTTGAGCTAACTCAGGGTTGAAACCTTTTAGATCTCCATATTCCCATACAAAATGTCACTAAACTCTTGACAAAGCTGGATAAATGCTTGTTGTTCTTTTCTTGTACATATCTTTCCTAGCTTGAACAACTTTCCTTTAAAGATCTCAATAGGTTCATAATGTTCTTGTTTTATTGACAAGTTGGCCTTGTCTTTTCTTACCTGATCATCAGTATTAAAGATAGATTCCAAGGTCACTAAGCCCTTGGGCAGCTTATTTGATCTTAACTGAAATATCTGGTCATCATATTGCTGTGCAAATTTCTACTGATTACTTGCAGAAAATTCAGTCTTTTCCATTAAGAAATTCACAATCTATTCATCACTGTCAAACACTTGCCAACTGACATTATTATCTAGAATTGATGGTCTAACAACAACTTTGACATATAAAGGAGAGTGAATATTTTTCATTTCAGTAGGTATATCATATTCAGTTGCTATGATAGCTAACTTGTTAGCTTGTTTGTTATCAATTCTAGGTACAAATATCAGATTAAATGCATCAAACTCTTCTATCATGTCCCAAACTCTGTGTTTATACAATTTCAATAAGTCATTTTTAGTAGCAGTAAGATTTCTGAGTTGTTTAACCACTAATTCACTGTCTCCAAAAACTTTTAAGCACTTGATTTTCCTTTTCCTTGCCCATTCTAATCCATGAACTAAAGCTTCATACTCAGCTGAGTTGTTAGAATAGTTGAAAGCAAATCTAAAAGATGAATAATATTTCTCACCTGTGGGAGAAACTAAAACAACACCTCCTCTAGCTCCTACTCTGCTTCTAGAACCATCAAAATATAGTTCCCAAACATCATTTTCAAACTCTTTAGTTTGTTGTTTTTCTTCTTTAATCAGATTTGGAATAACTGTATTATTTTCTTGTATCATGTACACACCAAGGTCTATTCCATCCATTTTCTCAAACAGATCTATTTCATGATTTTCTATTGCCCATTGATCTAAAACTATATCTGGAATTCCTTCTAAAGGTGTATTTGGGTCTTGGACATGAATCAGATCTTCTTGATCAAAAATGGAAAGATTGGCATTTATAGAACTGGGTGTGTAAGGTTCTAGGTGATCTTTTGCTAGTGGTTCAGACTTGATTGTAACCTTGGTTCCATATCTAGTTCTGAAGAATGTGTCCAATCAGATGATAAATACCCTCCTAACCTTGTTGTAAAATCTCTGGATAAACAAATGGCAAAGGTAGGTGGCAGATCAATGACATAAATGTCCTGGTATATAACAAAATTTGGACAATCATGCAAAGTAAGGCCTTAAATTTTGAACATTCCAACTGTACTCACTTTAGTTCCATCCATTTGTACAACACCTCTAACAACATGTTCATATTTCAGACCTAACTTATCAGCTAGCTGTTTTGGCATAACTAAAATGTTGGCTCCTGAATCTATCATGCAATTATGTACTAAATAATCACCTACAATCAAAGTGACATAAAATGGTGGAGGTTTGCCTACTGGTTTAGGCTATTCTATTCTTTTTTCTGCCTCATTTGCAATCATAATCTGAGGTTGTTGTGATTTTTGTACTTCATTTGACAAATGCAACTGAGATAATGCATTTTGTAACAAATCCTTTTGTCCTAGAATGTGTAAAGCATCTAAAATAGACATGCTTACTATTGTCTTTTTCATATGATCCAAAATATTAAAAGCAGGACCACTAACTTTTTGATGTACTTTTGGGACAACAACCTCTGATTGGTCTTTTACTAGCTGTTTATTCTCTGTAGTTGACTGTTTTGACAAAATGTGCAAATCCTTTGATGTAGAAGCTTAATTCTGTTCATTCTGAGTTGTAGAGATTGTATTTTTTCCTTTATCAGCTTGCTGTAGTACATTTCTAGCTTGTTGTTTACCAATATTAGCTTGTTGATTTGCATTTTCGAACTGTTGTTACAAGTCAACAACTCTCTTTTTTGATCTTGTATTTGCTGCAATATTAGTAAAAAATTGATTTTGACCTAGTAACTGATTTACACCACAAAATTCATTAGCCTACCAATTCATTAAAGCTACATCAGGATTAACATACTGAGTCTGAATGTCCAGCTGGTTGTTTACATCACTTGCTAAATTTTTAGCAGCAACATAGTTATTCTGTACCATCAAAGCTTGATTTACTATTCTATTTGGGTAAGTGGCTTGATTATGAGGCTGATTACATGGATAACACCATGCATAGTCTTGAACCATGTTGTTCTGTATAGGCACTATTTCTTTTGATGTACTGACAACATTTGGATTGTATTGCTGATTTGGCCTATTGTTATAATTTATCCTTTGACCCTGATAATCTGCCTGATAACCAGGTCTATTTGCTTGGTAAGGGGTTGCTTGGTAAGGTCTATTATTCTGATTTGTTTGAATTTTCAAACTCACTAAGTCATTACTCACAGTTTGTAATATTTTTGCTAGACTTTGCCAGTTTTCTTTGAACTCTCAAAATTCAGAATGAATGGGGTTTGTACCATTTTGTTCATTTCCTTGATAACCAAAGATGGTATTGTTGAAATATGTGGGGCTGAAATTGGTATTAAAGGCTATATATCTGGGAAAATTGACATTAGGGGTCTAGGTGCTATCTTACCAACCTGTATTAAACTATTTTCTGCTCTTATTGCAGTATCAAAAGCAGCTAGTAAAGTTACCCCTCCCATTGATTGTATCATAATAGTAATATCAAAATTTAATGCCCTTAAATAATACAAAAAAGCATGCTCTAGCGATGGTTTCATTGTTTTAGGGATTCTATTCCATGTTTTCTGAAATCTAAAATTAAAATATGTCATTTGCTCTTGTGGAGCTCTCTTAATAGTAGTTATTTGTTCAACTAATGATAAATTATCAGATTTGTCTTGAAATTGCCTATTCAAAGTAGCACCTAATTCACCTCAAGATCTAATTGAATTAATTGCTAAACCTCTAAACTATTGAAGAGCTTTACCTTTAAATGATGCTACCAACAACCTGATTGCAATGTTCTCCTCGGTGATGTGGTGAATAGAATACAAAGAAGCCACATCTCTGATATATTCAATGGATGTAGTCCCATCTTCTCCTGTAAAACTTAGTAAACTTTTCAATGTAGCCATTGGTATGTCATCATGCCAATTTAGATTAAAGGGCTGCCTCCATTAAATGAAACAAAAGGCTGATTTTGAGGTGGTGGTGGATTTCTTCCACCTCCTCCACCACCTTCAGGTGGTGGTAACACTCCTCCACATCCTCCTCCTAGTAAAGACATTGGAGTAGGTAGAACTTGAGTTGGTGTTTGGACTGAAACTACTTGGAATATTTCTTGTAATACAGGTTCCTCTTTAGTAAACTCAAGAAGAAGTGGTTCCTCTTGGAAAACAGGAATCTGTTCTTTTGGGCTTGCTAGTGGAGAACTTAAAAATTTTGTTGATGAACTTGCAAACAATGGATTCTGATGTGAAGCAAACTCAAGTTGTGTACTTGGTAGATTTGGAACAACTGATGAATCTATTGTATTGGCCCCTTTCTCTTCTTTTATTCTCCTCTTTGGTGGAGATAACTAATTATGCTTCTTCTCAGAATTTTTATTTGACCTTGTTTGATATTTTTTAATAGGCTGCAAGATCTGATCTCAAAAAACCAAAGTATTAGAGTCACCAGGTACTTGATAATGAACCTCTAAAAGGATGGAATTCTGCTGTTCATACCAAAAACAACAAAAAGAAATAAGTCCTTTTGAACTGAAAATTAGTTCAAAGTCCCACCAGGTGTGCCAAAAACTGTTATCACTGGGAATTGCACCCGTATGCAAAGCTGGTGAAGCACTGCAATTTTGTGTAACATGGGACTAATTTTGGGTTGTGGGTGCCCTATGACGAAATTAGACCTCCAGATTGTGGGTTGGTTCCCTTCAAATGTTCTATCAAGATGTATGTTATTACTATTTGGGAAAAGGGAAGAAAGAAACTAATTGAATATAAAAGTTAAAATTGGTGATGCACCTAATTTGGATAAAAAATATTGCAATCTAATTCACAATGTTTGCTCAGAAAACTGACTTTTACACAATCCAGACTTGGCATAAATATCACAA
Organism: Cunninghamia lanceolata; assembly: GCA_027924645.1. NCBI lineage: Eukaryota > Viridiplantae > Streptophyta > Pinopsida > Cupressales > Cupressaceae > Cunninghamia > Cunninghamia lanceolata. The sequence continues at coordinate 7,518,671 of BSBN01000534.1, forward strand.
AAGTGATTCTAAGGAAGGTTTGAAAACAAGTTTTTACGAAGGAAATGGTTTTTTCACAACACAAAAAGACTATTTCTAGTTAACACAACCTAAGACCAGTGATGAATATATGCTTAATGCTGCAAGCAAGGAAGTGAGACAATAATTTTAAAGGTTTAATAATAAAAGACAACAAAATTTCATCAAATCACTTCAATAATCAGCACTCAAAGGAAAGGTAATTCAACTGATCTGAAATAAACAAAGGAAAGTTCTGCAAAGAAGACAAAAGTATAACTTGTAACCTGCTGATCTCTCAATAAAACTGTAAAAGTGAGCTACAAGAATTCTCCAATCTGTCTGAATCAAAATGAGAATCAAGAACTAGCAAAAACAAACTTTTTCTTTACAATATATAGGTTTGCTCTCTCCAAGAGGCATGCAAAAATAATGGACTTGCAGATAACTGCCTCTAAAAATAATCATTCCTAAGCAACCTCTAAAATCCTCAAAAATAGGGCCTAAAACTGCCACAAATTGAGCAAAAATATCTTCAATTTGGGCCTCTTCATATGTTTGACCAAAAAAGTTGACCAAGGACCCTAAAAATACTCCTAAAAATCATGCAAAACCTCCTAGGTGACCTGGTCAACTCAACTAATCAATTTGCATGATTTTGCATGAGCAAAATTGATTGTGAGTAAATAATAAAGTAAGAAAAAATTACTTTATTAGTGGTTACAATTTGTTCTATTTTTGATTTTATAACTTGTGGAATATAATAAAGTAATTTGGAAAATATTACTTTATTATTTATTTACAATTAATGACTTTATAAAATCGTGCATGATTAGAAGAAAAATATCACTCCAATTACATTTGCCTATTTTGCATGATATGAGCAAAAAATAGGACTTAGGGACAAATACAATCTCCTTATAACTCCTTGTTAGAAAATATCCCTATTTTGCATGATTTAAATATACATTAAGGCAAAAAAAATTATCCTTATCAGTCCAATTACATTTGCCTATTTTGCATGATATGAGCAAAAATAGAACTTAGGGACAAATACAGTCTCCTTATAACTCCTTGTGAGAAAATATCCCTATTTTGCATGATTTAAATATACATTAAGGCAAAAAAAATTATCCTTATCACTCCATGATCAATAAAAAGAAACATTATCTCTTTCTAAAAGATAAAAAAAATTGAGTCACTCCATGCATCATGACACTCCATGCACAAAACAATATGCATAAACATCCTTATGACTCCCCTTTGCTGCCTTAGTGCACATATATTGCATTTTCTAAACCACCTTATATCTCCATATGCAACTTAAAATCAAGAAAAAAAAAACAACTCCATGACTCCACCACTGCACCATCATACTGCCACCATGTATAATTACTTACCTTGGAAAACTCCATCTCAGTTTCATGCAATGTCATGTCTAAAATCACACCTTCTTGGCTTTGTTAGCCGCCATGCATAATCAAGAAGTATTCAACCTTTTGATGTTTTGAATAAGGACAAGGAACCTAAGCATGTGTATCGTTGTCCATGCAATACCTGACCACCAAGGAATCTTTAAAAGGTTTATAAGGCATGAAGCCTTTCTCTCACATCATATCAGCCCTCTTGACTTAATAAAAATTAAGCCTTAAGCTTTGTTTGTCGGCCACTCCATGTTATGATGGCTAGGATCTTTCAAGACCAAAGGTCTTGACCACGACTCTCCTTTGGATAAGGTAATTATTTGTTTTTGTAAGTTAAAAACACACTTGGTAAAAAAGAAACTTCAAACAAAAGTAAGGAAACAACCCTAAAATTGCTCATTCTTCATTTGGTCTTCCTTCTTCGGAGCTCTGCAACTGCATTATGCTGGCTTAGGGTTTGAATGCCCCATCATGACTTCGGTCTTCCTACCTTCAACAGCTCTTCTTGGTTGAAACCATGGAACTCTACACCATTAATGGAGAAGGTAACATTTGTTTGAGTTTTATATGAGGCATTTTATTGATCTATAGCTTTATTCTTTCATGGTTTCAGCCTCCTTCTTCATTCATGGCTCTCTATTTGCTGCATTCTTTAATACCTTCTTTCTTGTTTCTGTATCTTTCTTTCTTCATATTCTTCATCTGTTCTTGAAAGTTTAAGGCCACTGTGAGGCCATGGAAAGATCTCTCCTCTTGTTAGCACAAAGGTAAGCACTTGTCATTTCATCTTTGTAGCTTCATTTGTCTTTGGTTTTACACTTCACAAAATGACAAGTCTATTGGTAGACATGGGTATTGCATTTTATAGCAAAAAATGCTATATCACTATCATCCATGACTGTATATATCTCCTTTTTGATTTGACTTGTTTGTAGATGCAGAAAACTTGAGGGTTTAAGGTTTTGAGATGAAGGTTTGTTGTTTTCTTCTATTTTCAAGGCCTCCACCTTGTCACAACCATGCTCCTTCTGAAAATAAGCACCAAACTGTGTAACCTGTTGAGGGTTTGTTCATTTTTGAAACTAGGGTTTCAACCCTCCTTTCACAAAAATTCCTTCATAATGCCACGACCATGCTCTTTCACTTAATCTCTTTCTCTTTTGACTGTAAAGAAACAAGGGTTGAACCTTCTATCAAGGGTTTTCTCATTTTGCACTTTCATGGCTTCAAACTATTATGGCCACTCTCCTTTATTTGAATCTTCTTGACCGTGTTTGCAAAAATGACATTAGGGTTTGATATCTTGAAATGGGTATACATTTTTCAATGAGCAATCTTTCCTGTATAGCACATTATGACTATGGTTTTTCTCCATCTATTGGCAAAAGCATTTAAGAGTTTGAAGTATTAACAAATGGAGTTTTTCTTTGCTTCACATAACACTTTCTCCTCCTTGTGACTGGCATGGATGATGATGATACACTTCCCTTATCTGTCCCACTGTAGCTACTGGGTATAAGAAAGCCTTTTGATATTCTATATGACAACAAATCATTTAATATTCTGTAGCATACATGGCACTCCTAGAAGGCTGTCTTGTTGCACAAATGGTCTCTTTAGCTTATTTACATATCTCCTTAGGTTGCTAACTGTAATATGATAGATTGTTGTCATGTGGCATCATCTTTTGGCTGTGTAACTTTCTTTCTACTATGACTAGATTCTACCATGGTATAAAGATCATGCTATCTGCTCATTAGATGTTTGTATGTTCTCAAGATGCACCTGTAGCTTAGATTGCATGCTCTTATCTCTCCTACTTATTTCATCACTTGAATGTCTATTGCATCATATATATCATGCATCTTTATTCATCTTTGACCATGGTAATTGACTACTATGACTGCATCATGATGGCATAATGGCATAGAAGAAAGAGGACTGTTTACCTTGTGAATTTCATGTTCTTTGTCCATCATCAATACTGTAGCGTCTAGCATATATCATGTTCTCCTTCTTTTGTTCCTCCTTCATCATTAATGCACTTCTGTAGATGGATATGGCAATTTATGATATACTCTGACATACTCTGACTGTATCTTGCTTGCATAAGCTATCTATTTATCCTATCCTGACTGTTCATGGTGAAAGTGACTATATCTATATCTTTGTTCTTGCAATGTATCTCTCCTTAAGGCATTTGTCTATATCATGGCATCACTGTAACTTACGCATGTGAGATGAAGCTTGTTTGATCAAAATAGTTGATGAAATACATGGAATCCAACTTGTTATCCTTGGACTATTGCATTCTTAACACTCCACTATGGTCAATGTATTTGAAGCCTTCTTTTTTAGACATGACTGTCTCTTGCTTTTGGATTTGTAGTTGACTATCACGTCAGTGATGATATATGTAGCTACTCCATAGCTTGTTCTTCTCATAAGGTCTTTGATACGAAGTGATAGTCTTAATCATTTGATGAGTGTTCTTTAAAGAGCATGTTGTATGCATCTGTCATTTGGATCTTTGCCTCTAGCATTTGACTGTTACACTTATCTCATATATCTTGTGAAGTTTTACCTTATGACAGTCAAGTTGGCATATTATTTATGATTGTCTTGCCTTCCATTGTTTCATCTACTGCTCCATGTGGCATTTACTTGAATGTCTCCATAGCACACTTGCAACTTGAATGTGATACAATTGTTAAACTTTGAACATCTTTAACAATATGGGGACAATATGAGGAATACTTGATGTAGAATGCTATCTCATCTTTGAAATTATACTTTTATTCTTTATTGCATAGCAAGGCATTGAATGGTATCTCTACTTTTGATGTATCTCATATGGACATAAGCTCTTGATAACATAACATGGGGAAGAAACATATGATGTAATTGGTCCATTACTCTTGATATCTTTCTTGACTAAGTAAGAAAGAAGCATTCTGGGCTCAACCCTTGTGGGAGCCACATTTAATCCACATGCTTATTTGTCTTCAAATCAGCAACAAAATTTGTCCTATACCTGCACAGTGAACAAACAAGTTAGCATAAAAAAGTACCTGATAGCATTGATTAATTTTCTTCATGATTTCTTCCCGATTTGTGTCATTTTCTGATTTGATTTCTCATCTAAATGCATGATGTGATAAGTAGATGCCTCTGTTTGATAAAAGCATGTGATAATTTTAAACATCCAGAGCACTAACAGAGCTATCCCCAAAATTTTGTAGGTTCAACTGATGATGGCTTGGAGTGAAGACTGAAGACTTGAAGGCCAGCCTCAACAACAACCTCCATCATTAGGCAATGATGGATGTTTAACCTTATCATGTGTTTATTTATTTCTCTTTTATCAAACAGATGCATTGCTTGCATGTCTGCAATTGCTTAGTCTAGTTACTCCCATGGCTTGTGTGGGACACATTTGAACACTTCTTTTAAACATGATCAGTTAATTTCTCTTATGCATATGATGTATATGTATTTCCCTTTTCAATCAATGCATGATATAAAGTAACAAATTCTTGAATGTATGTTCAAAACATGACATGAAATTGTTGCAAGTATGGGCCTAACCAATGTTGTCATTGATGTCAACATACTCCTGTTGCATTGATGTCAAGGATTGGATGAGTTGTGTGCTGAGGATATTGAGAAAATTAGTCCTATCAGAAATAGAGAAGAACAGTGAAGATAATGAAGGTCTATGAATTGAAGATCCTAGCTAAGATGAAGATCAGAGGATGCAAATCAAAGGGTTTGTAGATATGTGTCTAAAGGTGATCCAATAAAGATTTGAGAGGTCCACATGAAGATTTGAAGAAGTTATGGCCATATTAGTAAAACTAGTTCTGACAGATGTTTAGAAGTAATAGAGTGACACAAATAGGTCCAGTGAGATCCAGAAATGCAATATCTTGTTCTATGGATTTGGTGGAGTGTTTAGGAAGTGAATGGGAATTGACAACTCAATTGGTTCATGGTCTGGAGGTCCGCAAGCATCTATTTTAATATGATAGTGGTAACAGACTGTGTACTTGAGGTTCTAGATGAAGAAGAGAATGATTTCAATAAGTAGTAGTGTGCATGTTCTTGGTGATTTAGGCAAGCTTGTGGGGGTCTCTAGATTATGTCTAGTTTGTTTTGGCAGCCCGCATTGAAGATTGAACTCGTAATTGAAGATTTACTTCCGGATGATGATGTTCTTCCTAAGTTTGGCTGACCAAATGATTTACACATCTTGCGGATGATCTTGAAGATGTTATGAGAAGGATGGCATGTTCATCAAAGGAGATTTGGGTCGTAGATATATGTGGCCGATAGTGTGGTGATTCACATGAAGTCTTTTGTAACAAATCAAGTTGTATTTGTATATTTTCTCTGTAAAGGTTGCCGACTTTGATGATTATCCCAAAGTCGATGTCTTGTATAAATAAGAGTTGTAAAGTCACTTCAAATGTATCTTGGTGGAGATGAGAGTGTGGTAGAGAGGAGAACTGCGAAAGGTAGAGTAGAAGTATTTGGCTTAAATGGAACTGATGCAAGCATGGTGAAGATGCTATTCTTCAGTTCAAGTATGCAATATTTATTATTCTGTAGATAGTGTGTCTCCTATAGGCAGTGGGCCTCTTGTGAGCAGTGTGCTCAGGTAGTGAGCCCTAATTGGCATGTGCCATTTTGTTCCTTTTATTCTTTTAACAGAGAATACAATCTTGTGCTGGTCACCCCGTGGTTTTTCCCTTAACCGGGTTTTCCACAATAAAATCTTGGTGTCATATGTGTTAATGTGTTTCTGCTCTTGAACTATTGCATTGTGTTTTCATGGTTGATTTATTATTATGCTGCTGAATTACAAAAAGGATTTGAGTGGTTAATAAAAGAAAAGTTTTTGACACAACTGATTCACCCCCCCTCTCAGTTGTGTATCCTGAAACTAACAATTGGTATCATAGCTAAGTTCCTCTAAAAGAGCTTAACTGCTTGAGGAGATCCAAGATGTCTTCCTACAAGAAGGATAGTCCGAAGTTTGATGGAACCAATTATACTCTTTGGAAAAGCTGCATGGAATGTCACATGCAATGTATGGGAATGCAATATTGGATCATGGCTTCAAAGAAGTATGTTCCTCCTCAGAATGGTCCGAGAACCGTAGATGAAATTAGAGACAGGAAACAAATCCGGAAGTGACTGGGTGTTTATTGCCATCAAGGAAGAAGATCAAATGTCCTCTAAATCTGCCAATCACCAAATGATAGAAAAAGCTCTGTCTGCCCAAGTTGAAGAAAAGGATGATTGGGTCATTGACAGTGGATGCTCACACCATATGATAGTTGACCAAAACAAGTTTATAGATTTAGAAAGATATGAAGGAGGAGTTGTAAAATTTGGTGATAATTCTGCTGGCAGAATCAAAGGTAGAGGAACTATTTCTTTTGATGGAAAGAACAAAACCAGTGATGTACTGTATGTTGAAGGCCTGAAGCACAATCTTCTTAGTGTTGGATAGTTAGTGGACAAAGGCTATGATCTCTGATTCAAAAATGGAAAATGTAAGATCTTTGAAAGTTCTGGTACAGAGATTGCATCTGGTACACAAACAAAAGGTAACATCTTCCACTTGGTTGGCACTGGCAAAAGTTGTTTATTTGTTCAAATTGATCAGAGTTGGTTGTGGCATAGGAGAATGTGTCATGTGAACTTTGATAATATCATCAAGATTAGCAACACTCAGGCTATAAGAGATCTTCCAAGACTGGTGAAACCCTTTAATAGTTTGTGCAAAGAATTTCAGTTGGGTAAACAAAGCAGAGTCACATTCAAAAGTAAGGAACAATCTTCTACCAGATTGTTGGACTTAGTACATACTGATCTATGTGGACCGACAAGAATCAAGAGTTTGCAAGGTGATAGATACTTCATGTTATTAATTGATGACCACTCCTGGATGATGTGGGTGACTTTTCTAAAAGAAAAATCTGAGGCTCTTGAGAAATTCAAAATATTCAAAGCTATGGTAGAGAATGAAACCAGATTAAACATAAAATGTCTCAGGTTTGATAGAGGTGGAGAATTCACATCCAGAGAGTTCATAGAATTCTATGAGAAACATGGGATAAAAAGACATTTGTCTGCTCCAAGGACTCCACAACAGAATGGAGTAGTAGAGAGAAAGAACGGGACCATCTAGGAAACATCTATAACCATGATGATGGAAGAAAATGTTCCTCAGATCTACTGGAGAGAAGCTGTAAGCACGACTGTCTATACTCTTAATCGAGTACAAATCAGAAACAATACTGTTAAGACCCCTTATGAACTCTGGTTTGGCATCACTCCCACTGTGAAGTATTTCAGAGTCTTTGGTAGAAAATGTTACATTAAAAGAGATGAAGACCTTGGCAAATTTGATTCTAGAAGTGATGAAAGAATATTCTTGGGTTATTCTACTCAAAGCAAAGCATATCGGTGTTATAACAAGAGATTGAGAAAGATTATAGAAAGTGCAAATGTGAAGGTTGATGAAGGTGTTGAAAAACCCTCAAGGTTTTATGAATATGATGAAGATGATCAGAATGATGTTTTGGTCCAAGCCCCTTCTAAAATTTAGATCCAGACTGATCTGGACAATCAAGAAGAAGAGATAAGTTTGAATGAACATGTTCAAGAAATAGAAATTCAAGAAACTCCCAAAATTCCTAGGTATGTAAGACTGAATCACTCTAAAGATCAGATCATAGGTGATAAAAGAAAAGGTGTTCACACAAGAAGAAAGATTGCTCAAGATTCAGAAAAGTATTGTCTGATTTCAAAGATTGAACCAAAGACAGTGAATGAAGCATGCAATGATGAGAGATGGACTAAAGCAATGAAGGAAGAGCTGATGCAAATTGAGAAAAATCACACTTGGGATCTTGTTCCTAGACCTAGAAACAAAAATGTGATTGGAACCAAATGGGTCTTCTGATAAATTGAATGAAGATGGTGAAGTAGTCAAAAACAAAGCCAGATTGGTCTGTAAGGGTTATTCCCAAGTAGAAGGAGTTGATTTTGAAGAAACTTTTGCTTTGGTGGCAAGAATTGAAGCAGTCAGATTATTTCTTGCCTTTGCTGCCTTCAAGGATTTCAAAGCATATCAAATGGATGTCAAGTCAACCTTCTTGAATGGTGACTTGGAAGAAGAAGTATACATTGAACAACTGGATGGATTTCAATTGTTTGATCATGGTGATATGGTCTGCAAGTTGAAGAAAGCACTGTATGGACTCAAACAAGCCCCAAGAGCCTAGTATGAAATACTAGATAAGCATCTTTTGAAGATTGGTTTCAACAAAGGTACTGCTGACAGTAACTTATACTTCAAGATTGAACATGAAAATATCTTGATTGTTGAAGTATTTGTTGATGATATTATTTTTGGAGGAAGAGATCATATGTGCAAGACTTTTGCAAATCAAATGAAAAGTGAATTTGAGATGTCTATGTTTGGGGAAATGAATTTCTTCTTGGGTTTGCAAATCGCTCAAACAAAGAAAGGAATCTTCATATCTCAGACCAAATATGTGAAAGAATTGTTGAAGAAATTTGGAATGGAAGATTCAAAACCAATGAATACTCCCATGACAACTGGATGTAAACTAAGAAAAGATGATGACTCTCCTAAGGCTAATTAGAAAAAGTACAGGTCAATGATTGGAGGACTATTGTATCTTACTCAAACTAGACCTGACATTATGAATGTTGTTGGTCTTGTTGCTAGATTCCAAGCTGATCCTAGAGAATCTCATGTCATGGCAATCAAGAAGATTCTCAGATATCTAAAAGGAATAGTTGAGTATGGTTTATGGTATCCTAGAGATCATGATTTCTCTCTTCATGCATATACAGATGTGGATTGGGTAGGAGATGTGGATGACCGGAAGAGTACCAGTGGTGGAGCATTCTTTTTAGGGAAAAGATTGGTTTCTTGGTTAAGCAAGAAACAATAGGCAATATCTTTATCCACTGCAAAAGTAGAATATATTGCAGCAACAGGCAGTTGCACTCAAGTATTGTGGATGAAGCAAATGCTAAGAGACATCAGAGTGGAGTATGAGGAACCTATCACAATCTTCTGTGATAACTCAAGTGCAATAAATATTTCAAAGAATCTAGTGTTACATTTAAAGACAAAACATATATCCATCAAGTTTTATTTTTTGAGAGAGCAAGTGAACAAGAATGAAGTTAGATTGGAGTTTGTGCCCTCCAAGGATCAGATTGCAGACATTTTTACTAAACCTTTACCTAAGGACTCTTTTGAGTATCTCAGGGAGAAGTTAGGGGTTATTACCCCTTCGGTTCTGAATTAAGGTGCACTGATGTGCATCAGTCTGGTAGATCTCACAGTCATATCTTGTGGTTCAGATTGATGATAGGAATCTGCTACTCAGGGGGAGCAGTCTATATGATTCTGAGTAATGCAAGTATGTGCCCTTTGCCATTGATGTCAAAGGGAGAGAGAAGACATGTGAAAAACAAAATAGTTGTTGATCAAAGGGGGAGCAGTAAAGGAAGAGAAGACTTGTGAATGGTTGTTGTTGATAGGGGGAGTTATGTCAGTCAGTAAGGAGAAGTTCTTGTCTTGATGGTTAAAATAGTTTTTCACATCATATATTTCCATCAATGACAAAGGGGGAGATTGTTGCAAGTATGGGCCTAACTGGTGTTGTCATTGATGTCAACATACTCCTGTTACATTGATGTCAAGGATTGGGTGAGTTGTGTGTTGAGGATATTGAGAAAATTAGTCCTATCAGAAATAGAGAAGAACGGTGAAGACAATGAAGGTCTATGAAGTGAAGATCCTAGCTAAGATGAAGATCAGAGGATACAAATCAAAGGGTTTGTAGATATGTGTCTAAAGGTGATCCAGTAAAGATTTGAGAGGTCCGCATGAAGATTTGAAGAAGTTATGGCCATATTAGTAAAACTGGTTCTGACAGATGTTCAGAAGTAACAGAGAAACACAAATAGGTCTGGTGAGATCTAGAAATGCAATATCTTGTTTTATAGATTTGGTGGAGTGTTTAGGAAGTCAATGAGAAATGACAACTCAATTGGTTCATGGTCTAGAGGTTTGCAAGCATATATTTTAATATTGTTATCACCTGAATACACACCCTGACTAATTTACAGAAATTAGTCTATTTGATGAAACATGGGAGGACCTCTAAAGTCATGGGTTACTCTATGAGTAGAGGTCAACCTCCGAAGAAGGTTGGGTTCCTATGGATATCATCTAAAATACTACTTTGATGGAGAAAAGGGGAAGAATATGCTTGTTTTAAACAAAAGTGATAAAAATGAACTGAAAATGGGTGATACACAAAATTAACAAGAGCTATGAGATACTAAGACTGGCATACACTTGGCTTTTATGACGAGCATTGAAAATACACAACATGTTACTGTAAGTTTCTACATAAATGTTTCATAAATAGGTCTATCCTGCACATACTTTCAAGAAGGAAAGACAAAAATTTCACAACTAGAGGTTCTTATGCAAACACTAAGACACAATTTATAACCTGCAAATTCCTACTTTTGCAAAAAAGGCATAAAATGAGACAAAAAAAAAGGAGAAAAGTAACCTCACAAATAGCTTAGTCAATCACCTGGTAATGCACAAGGTTTGCAAGAATAAGAAGGTAACAAGATTCTTCAATAATCTCCAAGGTAGAATGTGTATTCCATACTCCAAAAAATGCTGAGTTACAAAAGATGCTCAATACTATAACAAAGGACTGTAGTAGTCACAATCTCCAGAAAAATATTTTGCATAATTAGAACTAATTACAATAAGTCACAAAAGTTCACTATAACCATCCAAGTGATTCCACAAAAGAAGGAAAACCCAACCGATTTGGGTCGGATGTCCAGAAAAAACCTAAAATCGAACCCCTAGATCTCATCCAAAAGAGTCCAAAATGCAAGGGAAAGTCCATTAGGACTTAGTCAAACATGAAGGGTCATGAAAATAAGTCCAAAAAGGACTCTAAGGGCAACAAAACTCCTAGATACCCTCCAACACATTCAACTTAGTCACCAACTGTCTCCAAGAATTAGTCAATCTCATCCCTCAAGGTAACAAACAAATAGCTATAACCATGGCATGTGCTTGCCACATCTCCACAATTCCAACTATATCTTCTCAAAGACAATAAAATCTCTCAACACACTCCCTTACCCTCTCTCTTGTAATAAAAGATAACAATAACCTTCAAAAGATTTATAAGGTCATCACTTTGAGGATATTGTTTTACATTGTATAGTGTATGCAAGGAAAATAAATATGAAGCAAGAAAACACCAAAGTGGAAAAGAAAACAAAAGACTTAATTAAGTCTTAACAAAACTGATGGCCACCTCATGGCATATCTCCTAGGCCTCACAAGTTATTGAGTTTTGACCATGACTTTATTAAAAGATATGGACAATGAAAAAATAAAAATGCAAAAAGAAAAAGGCCCATCGGGCACTTTAGGGTTTTGAAACCCTATGAACAAAAAGCATTTTTGGAACCCTCATTTTACACTTTTGTTTCTTGAAAACTTCCTCTCTGTCCATGAAGCGCCACCATGACGGTTTGATGTTTGGGCTTCCTGTAGAGGGTTTCTGGAAATTTTCTGCAGTCATGTTGAAGGTAAGCATAGTGAATCTCATTCTTCTAGAACAAAAATGAAAACTCGCAGTTCTTTTGAAGCTTCTTTTCAATTGAAACCCTAGCTAGGGTTTGTAACTGGTATATATCTTTGACAGCCTTTATACTGACTATGCCATTTGACACCTGCATCATTATGCTTGGCAAACCTTTATAATCTGTTGCTGACTACTTTTAAATTTATAAAAGGGCAAGTCTATTTTAAACCATGCATTTCAACTGAAACCATATGGATCTTTGAGACTGTACCTGCATGAATGCCTCTTCATCTTGTAATATGACTGATGTATCCTGTAAGACCTTTATGCAATTTTCCATTTCTACTTGATGGTTTCTGACAGTCATTATATGGAAATTCTTAAAGTAACTTCTCTATCACTGTTATAGCCATTTCATGACTGTTAGTGCTCATCCATTACTTGTTGCTGAAAGATTCCATTGTTTTTTTTCTTCACTTAATCTATGGTGGATGTCAACAACATAGTCTATGACTATTGGAAACAGTCCTTGTGACTGTCTTCTTCACGTATCACTAAGGGCTCTTATGTTTCCCAGATTCTTTTTAATGCTTGATAGTCTTGAAAATTTAGTTGGGAGACATGTAGACTATCAAACATACCTCCTTCATGACTATTCAAGCTTAGAAGTGACTGTGTTTGCCATTGTGATGTTGTTTATAGCATTCTGATTGGCTCTTGTACTATCAAAATACATGACCGCATCTACCACTCTTGTCATTATGCTGTCACAACAGACACTCCAACCATACATAGTCATAAGACTATTTAACATAGTCAACAAGGATGTTTACTGCTCTCGCAACCTCCTTAACTATCTGTAGACCCTAAGACAATGCTTGATAGAACATGTATGGCACTTGATCACTTCTCACAAGATCACTGTCTTCATCTTCATTGTCTCTCACCTATTTAGAGATCTCCATGTGTTCACACTATACTCTGGTAGCTCTCTATGGCTATCTTTTAGAACATGAGCTGACTGTCCTAACACTGAAGACTTGATTGCCATTTATCATCAATCACTGCTCGTTGGCTTATCTTCAAGCATCCTTCTCAAAAGCCTAGCTGGTGACTTCTTGTAGCCACATCATGTATCCTTGGCATTTTATATGTTATGACTACTCTATGCATCTTATATGTTTCCAAATGATCTTTACTCACTGCTATTACAGTCATCTTAGTGACTGTTATCATGCCTCAAGACAAACAATCTTGCCTCTGCTATCATCTCCTTCAGTAAGTCCCTTATTCTGATGTGGTGACAGCCCTTTTTTGATGTTCTTGGACTCTTTGTGACATGATTGTCCTCATGATTGTTGACTGTCGTGACTGGTGACAAATACTTGAAAACTATTCTTTATTGATTGTTGTTCTTCAGTACATGATTGCTAAGTCAGTGTGTAATCTCCAAGGCATTTGTTAGTGTTCTCGAGGTCTTTGACAGTCTTTACTACTTATTTGATAGGGCTTTATCATGTGGTAGAAAGATTATATCTTCATAACCTTTTCAGGGCTTAGTTGGCTTTGACATAACTTGTTCAAACCTAAAATGTAGGCACAAGTCGGGTCTTCATACTTCTAATATATATTGAGCCAGTATCCTTACAGCTATACAAGCTTTCCTCATAGTTCAAAAAGGCTTGCAAATAATAATCAGATCCATCAGGATGATCTAAAATATTATGTTTTATCTGTTATCCATGCAGAGTTTCTTGTCCACTATCTTCTCTTGATACTATGCTTGTAACAAGGGTTTAAGACTCTTACAACTAATATTTATGAGAATGATCCATTAACTGTTCTTGATTGATAATTCTTCAAGAGATCTCCTGTAACAACTATTCTATATTCTGTCCTTTGAAATGTACAATGTCCTTGACAAAGATGCATGACTGTATCTGATGACTATTTTACATATCTTTATTAACTCATGATGATTCTTTTTGATGTGAAATACACTATGATGAGCAACAAGATGTTCCAGTTGGCTTATATCATGAAAATTCACTTGTTTATCATACAACCTGTCTGCTCCTTATAAAAATATATGGAAAGATCTTGTTGTACAAGTTGATCCTTGTTTTTGTTGAACATACATGAGGTCTTCTACAATGTTTATGAGCTGGGCTCAACCCTTGTGGGAGCCACATTTTCTCCACTCATAATGTAACTTGATGAATCAAATAGAAATATAATTACACCTGTATCTACACATGAAGTAAACCTATTAATAAAAACAAATGAATTCCCTGGATGCATTAGATAACTTTAGTAGTTTTCTGGTACATTTAAGGTATGCATGACTAGTTTTTTCCATCTTGTTGAAAGCCTATACATGCATAATGAATGCCTAAATAATGAATGTAATAGGTCATTGCTTAGAGAAACATTGCTCTAACACCTTATCTCATATTTTGTAGGGAACTAGGACAATGGACCAAGGAGGCCGAAGGCAACAACACCACTGGCCAGACAGACCAGTCATTCAGGCAATGACTGGTTACCCTCATTCTATACCCCTTTATTTACTTTCATTACTTATTCATGTATATGCTTTTCTCAATTTGTATTGAATAAGCGAAAGTTAATCTCACAGCTTGTGTGAGACAATGGATATTTTTTCACTCAATAAGATTACTTTTCTCTGTTATATGCACTTGTGTCAATGCAATAATCCATTACAAATTTTTGTAATCCTTTTCTGATTTTGCTCATACAATTGAATGTAACATTGGAAAGTAATACAAAATGAATTTCACTTCCTTATTTTAAACAATAGTCATTACCTGATTGAGCTGTAGTGAAAATCTGGGTAACATTTCTGGTGACATCTGCTATATGTTTCCTTGCTAAACACTAGACTAGTTGCCTAGACCTTATCCATTGGGCAAAGGGTCACTCAGAGACTTAAAAATGCTTTTGACAAATATTTTTGACTTTTGCAACTCAGCATGTCAGCTATGAAGAACACTTGGAAACCCAAAACCAAAACAAAATTACTTAAAGCAACACTCCTAACTGTGCTAGACAGTACTTAGGGAAAATAAAAAGGCATCTAAACTATTGTGCAGCAACATTTATTGAAAGAAAGAAACCTAATCTACTATTTACAAGGCAACTCATACCTCAAAACACCTCTTTAGGTGTATCCCATTGACTGGGTTAGGCAAATTTTCTCCATCCATGTTCAATAACTAAAATGCATTGTGCTTCTTGCATTCAGTAATGATAAATGGGCCAAT
Source organism: Cunninghamia lanceolata (assembly GCA_027924645.1). Classification (NCBI taxonomy): domain Eukaryota; kingdom Viridiplantae; phylum Streptophyta; class Pinopsida; order Cupressales; family Cupressaceae; genus Cunninghamia; species Cunninghamia lanceolata. Next base: position 7,534,064 of record BSBN01000534.1, read on the forward strand.
CCACATGCTATCAAACTTGGAGTGCTTCCTCGGCCTTCTTTTCAACTCATCCCATTTGAGTACAGTATCACCCTCCCTAAAATTTCTGGGAGTGGCTTTCTTATCAAAAACTCTTTTTGTTTGAAGCTGATGATACTCCATAGCTTTCATAGCTTTAGCTTTGATCTCTTCAACCTCCATAAGTTGAGCATATCTAAGAGCCATCGGATCTTCTTCAAACATCTCCATCTAATTTATGATATCAACAGCTGGCAGCTCAGCAGATAAAGGCAGTCTTCCCTCTTTTGCATAAACTAACATATATGGAGAGTTTCCAATAGACCTCTTGGGTGTTATTCTATCTACCTATAAAGCATATTTTAGATTGGTGTGCCAGGTCCTCTGGTTATCTTCCATTGTTCTTTTGATAATCCTTGTGAGATTCTTATTTGTGGATTCAGACAAACCATTACAATGTGGGTAATAATTCGATGAAGTCTTTAAATAGATTCCATTCTTCACAGCCCAGTTAGTTACCCTCAGTCCAATGAAGGCTAAAGTATTATTTGAAAGGATTGACTTAGGTACTCCAAATCTAGATGCCAAATCATAATAAAAGTTCAAAACAACATTCTCATTGGCTTATTTTAAAGCTACTGCTTCAGTCCACCTTGTGAAATAGTCTGTTGCTGTAAGTATCCACCTGTGACCTGCACTTGATAGTGGGTTAATGGGACCTATAAAATCAATGCCCCATCTCATTAAGGGCTGTTCTATTTGAAATGGCTGTAGAGGTAAAGCTGGCAGCCTTTCTTTGCCTGCAAAAATGGCACATTTTACACATTTTCTGGCCCATGCATGGGCATCCTTGAATAAGCTGGGCCAATAATAGCCAGCTCTCATTATCTTCCAGGTAGTAGTCCTTTTAGCAAAATGCCCCCTGCTGTTCCATCATGAAACTCATGCAGCACCTTATCAGTATGATCATTATCAATGCATCTTAACAACACACCATTAAAATCTTTTTTAAAAAGGATATTATTAACTAAGACATAAGGAATAGATTGCAGTCTAAAATATCTCCTTTTAGCTCGATCTAAACCTGTTGGGCATTCACTAGTTTGTAAAAAATGAGCCATGTCTCTAACCCAACCTGTTCCAACTGCTGTTGTATCATTCTAATGCTCATCTTCAATAATCAGAAGCACTTCTTCTTCCTTCTCTGTTTCATTTTCATACTTAGTAGTAAGTTGTTCACTGAGTCCTCTACCTCTGATGAGCTTGGTTATCTTGATATCTATGTCATATTCCATGACTTAGGTAATCCAACTAGCCCTTTTCTCATTAACATCCTTACCTAACAGAAACTCTTTCACACCAGGGTGAGCAACCATCAAATGTACCATATTGTTAGAAATAAGATGCCTAAACTTCTTGAGACTCTTAACCACTGCAAGGACATGTTTTTCAATAAAACTATACCTCTGTTCATACTCCTTCAGTCGTTGACTGAAGAAAGAAATTGGCTGCTCAAAGCCTTCACTTTGCTGTAGTAACAGAATTGCAGAAATTGTATCTATACTACTATAAGCATACAAAATAAAATCTTTTGAGAAATTGGGATTTACTAGAGTTGGTATAGCTGATAATGCTTCTTTTATGGACTCAAAACTAAGTTTGACCTCTCTTGTTCAGCTGAAAACTACATTTTTCTTCAACATAGAGGTCAACGGCTTCAATAAATTTGCAATGTCAGGTATAAATCTTCACAGAAAATTAATTCTGCCAATAAAACTTTGCAGCCCTTTCTTGTGACTGGGTAAAGACAGCTCCAAAATAGCTCTTACTCTTTCTGTATCAATGGTAACTCCCTGTTTTGACACAATGTGTCCTAAAAGCTTTCCTTCATGCACAACAAAAATGTATTTCTTAGGATTGAGAGATATCCCAAACTCTTTGCATCTCTAAAATACTTGTTTCAGGTGGGATAAATGTTCAGCTACATCCTTAGAGAAAACTGTGATGTCATCAAGGTACACAAGAACCAATTTATAAAGCAAACTCTTAAAAACCATATCCATAGCTCTCTGAAAAGTAGAGCCAGCATTTGACAGACCAAAAGGTATCCTTTTGTAGGCCATGGTGCCCCATTTTGTGGTAAAAGCAGTTTTAAACTGATCTTCCTCCTTGACTAAAACTTGATTATAACATGAATATCCATCAAGTAAGGAGAATCTTTCTGAACTAGCCACTACTTGCAGGATTTGCTCCATTGAGGGCAGCAGGTAGTGTTCCTTTAGGGAAGCTCTATTAAGGTCTCTAAAGTCAATGCAGAGCCTAATATCTCCATTCTTCTTCCTCATAGGAACAAGATTAGAGACCCAGGACGTATGCTTGATTGGAAAAATGATATTTCCCTTGATCATCTTGGTTAATTCCTTAATCATTAGAGGCTCAAGTTTTGGATTTAAAGGTCTTTGTTTCTGCCTTATAGGTTTTGCACTTGGCTCTAACTCTATAGTATGCTGGGCAATTTGAGGATCAAATCCCTTTAAGTCTGAGTATTCCCAAGCAAACACAGCCTCAAATTCTTGACAAAGAGCAATAAAAGCTTTCATATCTTAAGGTGACTAAATTTTACCAATTTTGAGAAGCTTACCTTTAAAAATTTCTTGCTCCTCATAATGTTCTTCTTTGACCTGCATGCTAGTTTTACTCTTTTTCAGCTGATCATGAGTACCAAAAATGGATTACAAGGTTACCAGATCCTTGGGTAGCTTATTAGTCCTTAACTGAACAACCTAATCATCACCATATTACTGTTTAATCTTGTTTTGATTCATCATAGAAAACTCATCATCTTCTAACAGGAAATGTAAAACCTGCTCATCACTCTCAAACACCTACCAATGAATGTTATTTTCAGGAATAGAGGGTCTATCAACAATCTTCACATGAGGCTGTACCTTTTCTCTTTGAATATCACTGGGGATTTCAAACTGAGGCCCAATTGTAGCTAACCTATCCGCATGATTATTCTAATTTCTTGGAATAGAGATTAGATTGAAATCATCAAACTCCTCAATCATATCCGATACCCTATGTTTATAGCATTTCAAAACATCATTTTTTGTAACATGCAGTCCCCTCACCTGATTCTCAATAAGTTTGCTGTCCCCATAAACTTGCAAACAACCAATTTTCCTTTTCCTTGCCCACTACAAACCTTGAATTAATCCTTCATACTCGGCAGTGTTATTTATACATGAGAAAGCAAAATGGAAAGTAGAGTAATATCTATCACCTTGTGGGGACACAAGCATTACACCCCCACTAGATCCATTCCTATTCCTAGAGCCATCAAAGTACATTTTCCATACCTTGTTTTGTTGTCCTATCTATTGTTCTACACTTTTTACAAGGTTTGGAATTGTTGTTTCAAGTTCGTGCAACATATAAACTGTAGTGCATGCCCTTGTCTCATCAGTAAGTTCCTATTCATTGTATAGTTCTAGATTAGAATATAAAATGAGTTTATTATTATATGATATAATTGCGTGATGAAAATGTACTTAGCTGGATCATGCATTCTCATTAGCCACTATATGTTGCTTCGGCTATGATCTCCATTGTTGGATTTGATGAGTTGTCTTGAGTGTGCAGGTTATATGTATACAGGATATATGTTTCGACGGGGCTATGACCAATGGATGGATGTGGAGGAGGAGACAAGGAACCACTGAACCCCCTCACCTTACCTAGACCTAAGGGCAAGTTATTGGCCCTATCTCATGCGGTATGTTGTCACTCAAACCATCCTATTCGGTGGCGAATAGAGGACTACTTTCAGTGTTTGTCTTGTACCTTTGACCAAAATTATTTTGTGTTAGGATCCCTATGTTGTGTGTAAACCTGTAAAGTGTTTGTGCCTTGATGTTGTGTTGGTTATTGTGAAGTCTAATTCTCTCATTTGGGTGTCTCCTAGACTTGCTATAGAGTGGTTGTCATTATCTACTTGAGCCCCAGATGAGGTCGTAATTGTTTAACGATCTTTGTAGGTTAGTACCTTGTTTTTTAAGTGTTTTGTTTTGACTTTGTAATGTTTTCTTTTTGTGTGAGGTCGAGTTAGTTTAACAACCTTTATGTGATGGCCCTTGCATGGTATTGATGGTGTTACGACTTATTGAGTTGCTAGTGGAATTTAAATGATGGTTTGGGTTTCAAACAAGTAGGTAGGCTTTGTGTGATTTATGTTTTGATGAGTTGTTTGGAAATGATTTTTTTAAGTTAGCATGCGGGGCTAGAATTTCTTTAGTCAACCTTGCTTGTCAACCATTTCTTTTATAAGATTTATCTATCCTTTGGTACCCATAAGATACTAGACCATATCTTAGTATGTGTAATTCTGGCGAAAACCAAATATAAATTTTATGTTGTCCTAATCCTATATAATTGTTGTCACGTTCTCTAGAAGCTCTTATTTTTCATAGGATATGGCCTTCTTAAGACTTGAATGGTATTTGTGTTTTCGGGGTATATGTTTATTTATTTATTTTTTTTTTTTTTCAGAGAGTCTATAAGGGAAAAGACCCAATAGGTGAGATAGTTCCAACGGTTGAGATAGTATATGTGCATTTAAGGCCCAATATTTTTTGAAGTTTAGTACTAGTAGTTGTGACTTTAAGGTTGTTAGTGTTACTATAAGTAGTAATAATTGAATGAAATGTGCCCTTTAGATTTAAAAACCAACCAATCATGTGATGCCAAATCAATGCACCATCAAAGGAGATCTTAATGCACACTTATTGGTCCACCATTTGTTTGGGGGGGAACTACTTGACACCTCAGCAAAAAACATGTTGATGTGGCATCATATTTGATTATGTGGCCTTGAAACCTTAGTTATAAGTAGGGGCATTGCCAAGTAAGCTATTGCAAAATTTTTAGAGTGATTCAAAATTACCACGTATGATTTTTGAGAGGTGTGAAGTTAGGGTGCACCACTACTGGGTCCCCTCCCCTATGTTCCATTTAGAAAATTCCTTCATGAAGTTCTAGTCTATGGCTATGTTTAGAAAAGAGGGGAATGAATTGTTTTTGGTTTTTTTTAGGATTAAAAAGGGAGGTCGTCGGCATTCAGGGAGGGGTGAGAAAATGGGAGGGTTTTGTAAAGGTTGGGGGGTTTGGGAGGAGTGACACATTTTTGTTTTTGGGGGTACGAGGAAGGAAGGGTTGGGGGGTGGAGTAGCAGTGTTTGGGGGGACAGATTTGGGCAGAGGGGGTTCTACAACTTTGGGGAGACATCAACAAAATACAGTGACTGTGGTGGTTGCATTATCCAGGTGACCCTGATCTATTTCTATCCTTATTATAGCATTGGGAATTCGTTGGAAATTTAGTTTTTTTTTTTGTTTGATAGGGGTTTTTACTGTTAATCTATTGAATCTATGAGACTCTCGAGGTATAGTTTATAAAACAAACTCTTGAATGTGGAAAATACTTGGTATAATCTTGATACATTATTTTTGTGAAAGCACTTCACAATGCTTTAGTTATCCTGCAGGCACATATTTCTTGAAACCCAAATGAAATGAGATATTTTGAAAATGCTAAATGTTGGAGCAGAGATTATACTCTGTATTTTTGTTTTCAGAACTGTGTTATTGTGTTATCAAGGAGATACATTAGCAAGTGAGGCTTTGTAAGCAACGAATCATTTGGTCAAGCCAGGGAGGCATTTTACCGAGTGGTTTTTCACCCCTTTGAGGGTTTTCCACTCATGAAAGAACAGTGTCATGATTTTTTTGTGGGCTTATGATTTCATGTTGTTATACATTTTTAGTTATCTTGCTCTATACTACTTGTTGTTGAAGGATTTCCATAACTGAAAACATCTAACAAAAAAAAATTCTCCCTTCCGTTGTATTTTGATGGATGTCCATACCCTGTTCCAAGCCCCATTTTGGCACGGGCTGCTGGTTACAGTTGTGGAATTTTGGCCTTACTCCAGCCATTTGCATTTTCTTAAAAGTTTTAAGCCATTTCAACAATACATTCTGTGTGTAACCTGCAATGATTGCTTCCACTAGACAATACCTCTTGAGGCACTTTGCCTTACAACTCGCATGCCTCCCTTGCCTCCTTATTGGCACAAGATGTAATCTACTGGCAAAGGCCATGGATCTGGCTTTACACCTGTAAAATGCATTACTAGAAAGTTTCTTAAGTCTTTTCAACAAATCCATTCTGTATATATCCTAGAATCATTATTTTCCTGGAGATGGCATCACTTCCAGGCATCTTGTCAAATGGTTAGTGAGTTGACTTTACTTCCACATTTTTCATACATGTCTACCATAGCAGTTCCATTTATAACTTCTGAAAAAAAAATTTCCCTGTCATTGCACTTGATGGTTGTCCCTATTGCACTTGATGGTTATTCCTTCAGCAGTACCGGAGATCAATTCTGCACATTATTATAGTGCAAACTTAAATTTCAGATTTTATCAATGAAATTATATATTATTATTATTATTTTTTAACAAAAAAAAAAGAGAAAAAAAAATAAGTATCTAATTTTTAGAGTTATGAAAATAAAGTTAGTTTTAATGACATAATAGTAGTTGCACATTTGAGTCCAATGTTAGCTTCGGCAATTTTATTAAGCTTGATTGGTTTTCTTTATCAGAAAAATAGAATAGCCATGTTGGGAGACAACCTGCATCATCTCAGTGAGGAGTATTAGAAGTATCATTTGTTAGAAAACAAAGGGAGTTGGTCTGGGAAACTTAAACCTTTATGCAGAGGTTGAAAAAAAAAAGAACAGAGGCAAAATATGAATAGTTTTATTCACTTGGCAACAGATTAAACACTGAAAAACTAAATGACCTATATCTGTGTAGAATTATAGCATGTTTAGTGAGCTGTTAGAGGTATCACTATTCAGTAAACAAAGGATCATTGTCTTCAGTACACAATTAGTTATGTCCAGGATTGAATGTAATACAAAGACAATTTACACTTTTCTTGACTGTTAAATTATTATTTTCTGATGAATACCTTTGGATGACTTAAACCAGATATACCGAAGATCTTAAAGTGTGCTCATGTCTCAATAATTCACTGGCCTGGAAGCAATTAAGAAATTCATGAAAACAAAAGAAAAGAGAGAGTGCCAAAAATATAAGAATTCATAGAAGACAAATATAACGAAAAAGTTCTTCCCAGCAAATCATCTTGCTCATGACTGTAGTAAATAACATACAAATAAAGTATTTCATTTTCAAACCAATCCATTCTATATCCAGTGATCATTTCATTCCATGTGATGACATCTCTTTAAAGCATTCTGTCAAACCATTCACTTGCCTTGTATATGCGTTGAAAGTAAATTATACTCTCTGCATTCTTAAGACATTACATTACTCAGTAGTAATTCTCTTGCATTCTTATGGCCTTACATATTTCAGCGGTTATAAATGATTTGAATTGATAATAGATTTCATTTACTTGCATAGGAGATATCATTTGATTTTATTTAAAGTTTATGCATGGTTTCACTTCCTAAATCATAAAAGATGTTTTATTTAGGAGTAAAGAAAATCCCACCGAATTCTCACTTTTAAAGATTTAATTAGAAACTAATTTTTTTTTTAGAAACTATTCTTTTTAGAAGCATATTAAATTATAATAATGCTTTTAGATTTTTAAAGATTTAATTAGAAACTAATTTTTTTTTTTAAAACTATTCTTTTTTTGGAACATATTAAATTATAATAATGCTTTTAGATTATTCTTATTTATATAATGAACAAGAATTGTATATTTTATGTTTAAAAGAAAAGTAAGGAAATAAATTATTTTTATGGAAAGTATTTATCTGGTTATAAAGGAAGTTTCTATCTTTTATTATATTAAAAAAATGATTTTTATCTTGTATTCTTGAGTAGGAAATTATCTTAGAAATAGTATATGCATTATTCAATGCAGTATTACTCTTTAAGGGTATCATTTCTTTAAATGCAATTATTTAAATTTAGTTAAATTAACATTTTTTAATAGACTAGGAAAATAGAATTACCTCATTAGCGTAAAACTTGTCTTAAGACTAGTAAATATTTATATTACCTTCTTGATATTCTATTAAGGTGCTCATAAAATATAGTTGGGTCACTCTCAATAGGTTTGGTATCATGGTAGATGGCATGTTCAAAATGGAAGGAAGGTGTTAGAAAGAAATCTTCACTGTGGAAGAAATAAATATATTTGTTGTATTGTATGGTGTTAGTTGTTGTGTTCTAGATAGATAAGCCGTATTAGCTAGGCAAGTTCTTTAACGTTAAACTTTGGTTGTTTGTCACTAAAATGTTTGGACGAAGAGTAGTATAGTATTTTATTTGTAATTTAAGATTAGTCGTCTTTATTCGAGTATGTGTAAAGGATGTTCTTTCAATTATTCTAAGTGAGTAGATTGTTACATGCATTAGTAAGGTGGTTTCATTCTCTAGACTTTTGGTTTTAGACTCTTATGCTTCTTTGATGACATTACTAGAATTTTATTGTGAAAATTCTAGGAAAGCATTGTATCAATTTATGGGGACCTATTAAACCTACGAAAGGTATGTCTTGCATTTTTGACCCAATAGATTATTACCCTAGTTGTTTATCCCTAGCTCGCCTAGTTAATTTGTGTTATAGAAGATGGTTGTGTGAAGACTAGTTGATCTTTCAAGATACTATATGCTTAATCTTTCACCTCAAACTATTGTTACTATTATTATCGAGTGGATTAGTGTAAGGAAATATGTGTTTGAGATGTCATTTTGGTAAAAAAAAAAAAAAAATGCATCTCAGAAGATAGGTTTTGGACAATCAATTGGGTTGGTTGAAAGTCAAGTTGTCGAACTGCGAAGCCTCTGTGTGTTGCTTAGAAAAGGCCATCTTGGATGAGCCCCGAGGCCTAGGACAGACCCTTAGGACCCATGCCTTCACTCTTACATTTAACCATGTTAATTTCTATATTGTATTTTCAAACTTTGAGAGCTATGACCTAGATTGGGAAAGCATATTGTAATGTGTTGTGAGCAGCCGTAGTTGTTCTATCTCGCACCATGTCTACCTTCCCCATCTTTGTACGACAGGGTTTTAGGGATAGATGGAAAAAAAAATTTGGTGATTCATGTCATGACCACATGGCAAATGTGGACATGACATGTTGTTTTCTGTGTCATGGCCACTCGACAAAAGTGGGCATGACATTTGGTATCAGAGCCCATGTTTCAGCATTGGGAGCTTTGGGGTTGTGTGTTGTCCGGCCGACATGGAGTGGATTGAGGGTGGTTAACCGTCATCCTACTCCATGTAGTTGCATGAGAGAGAGGTTGCGATTTTTCAACTAGCCCTCACCTTGGAGGAATATCCATCCTCTTGTTTTGTCATCGTGGTGGCCTTGTCACACGATTTTTGAAGTCTTCCGCTTGTATTTTTGTGGTGGTTGTGTTCCTCCTTGTCGATTACCCTCTCAAGTCGGTTGGTCTAGGTTGTGGGGTGGTTGTGTTGGACCTTTCCTCGCCCTTGTGTATTTTGTGGGGTGTAGTGTTGTCTAATGCTTGTTTGAATAATTCTTTCCTCATGAACTTTGTGTCTTCTTTGGTTGTGGACTAGGAATACTTTCTCGAAATGGACCTTACCTTGACTCTTATGATTGCAAATCATTGCGTGTGTGATATCACTTTATGCCTTGCTAAATAGTAGGAAAGAAAGAGGTGAAAAGAAGAGTTTTATGTATGGCAACTTGTTAATAATTAACGTATGTTTTTGAAATGTTGTAGGGGTACATTGTATGCTTGGTGACTCTTCTATTAAGTACTTTCACAGTGGAAAAATTTGCGTTTTATAAGCTTGTTTTTGTGAGTAATTGCTATCAAGTTATGCATACTATGTGTGAAGAAGATGTTGGACATAGTATGATATAAATTAAAAACTAAATCAGTGACTTAAGCTATTTATTGGATTATTCTTATGGTAAGACCTTGTCATATGAACTTTGTGTTAGATAAATATGTGTTTGTTCGTAGTACTTATGTAGTGTAACATGTTTTATCGATAGCTCCATGATGTGTGATGTGTTGTGAGTCACCATCTTGCAAGTTGAAGTAATGTTGTTCTGATTTGATTATGACCTAGTATGCATTTGCTAGTGTTTTGGTGGACTAGATGGGGTGTATTACATTGACTCTATATGTGAAGTATGGTTAGAATCCATTTATGCCTTAGAAAGTTTAATTTGAATTGATGTTAGATAGGCCTCTTAGAAAACCTTTATGGTAATTATTATGCGACCTGGTGTATGAAAGTTGTTCTTCTTCACTAAGTAATGACCAGTAAAGGAAAAAAAAAATGTGTTATGTGTTACCTTGTGGATGTGAATACCTATTAAGAGTGTACTTGCTATGTGTTGTGATCATCCCATACATGCTTTGTGTACTCATGATCTTACGATACTAGGTATCCATCCATGGGTTGAGTGTATAACTACAGGCATGGTGGAGTCATGCTTGTGTGGCTGCTTGTTTGTATACCCTGTAAGGTCCAATCGTAGACTTGGAGACCTTCCATGTGTGGAGTTAAGTAGTGGAGAGGAAGAAATTAGGAAGCTATGGCGATATGTTGTGGCATTGGTTTGGGATTACCCAACCAACCATACCTTCTTATGCCAGAGTACCCCCTACTTCTTCTTAGTGAATAGACCTTTGAGAGGCCCATAGTGCTTTCCTATCATGCTCTGTTTCCTTGGCGGTACTAATGACATCTGCCATGGGATCTTGGTTATGTTTTGGTATGGGCATGTGATTTTCTCGAGGCCATGCTACTTTGTGCAGGTGTATTCTTATCCTTGGTATTTTATTTGAGTGGATGTGTAACATCCTAGAGACATTTACATTATAATGATGATGTGTACCTTTGAGAAGGGCATGATGTACTAGACTGATGACATGTTACCTTTGAGAAGGGCATGATTCCACGTAAGAGTATGTGAAGGCGCATTGATAATACTTACCTACATGATGTTAATGCATTGGTTGTGTTTACATAACACATGTAGTGACTGTGTTTCCCTCCTTCCTTATTGGTGACTTGATGTTAGTCACATAGTGATGTAATGTACACTTTCGTGGATTGCGATTATTTATTTCGGTTGTTTGATGACCTTTTGTATCTTCTTGTGTGGACCAACCATATTATTTTATCTTGTTTGACAGTAGCTTAGCCACAAATCTTTGATCTTTCCATTTTCACGTAACCCTTGTGGTTATGTTTGACTTATTGTTGGAATTGCGCACATTTATTTATTTCATTGTTGGATTGGAAACTCCCTTCTTTCAATTTATTTGTTAGTTGTGGTGGCTAAGATAGATTATTTACGTTTGCATGTGTTGGTCTTGTGTTGTGTTGTTCTTCTCGCCATGTCGATGGAGCGACCTTTGGTGGATTGTATATAAGGAAGCAGACATGGGAAACTTATGAGGATGGGGGTAGGTGTGGACTAGTATGGACTGGTCATTAACCACTTACCTTCCTAGTGATCTTTGTTTGTTTGTTGGCTATCTCTTAGAGGCTAAACCCCTTATACAAACAAGAGGTAGGCCATTGTGGGAATGTATGGAGGGCCCCCTAGGCGCGTGGCCCTGAGACCATCATTCCACCTGGTTCTTGGATCTTCGGTTACTTGGCACTGGTTACTGGATACTTGGTTCTACGATGAGACTATGGCATCCCCCTAAGCCTTTATGTTAGCCTTGTGAAGTTAATTCCTGTAATGTGGATGAATGAAGATGTGTGTTTAGTGTAAGCTCTGCATTGATGTATTTGCTTATGAATGATGTTTTCTCTACAAACCTATTGTTGGATGTATGAATTCCTCTATGTAGGTGTGAAAATGATTAATGGTCTTGAGGTTCGATGTGTTGAGTTTTGGTCCATAGAAGGTGTTTTGTGAAGAGAATTATGCCTTCATAACATTTAGTTACCATGCTTATGTTCTTGTGAAGAGTTCTTTATTGCATATGATATCTTCCGTACTTACCTTGTTTGGTACAAGAAGTTCAGGAAAATACTTCTATCCTCCTCTTGATGACTTCCAGGAGTAAGTCATTTCCTAGGGGGGTAGGATGTAGTGCATGCCCTTGTCTCACCGGTAAGTTCCTATTCATTGTATAGTTCTAGATTAAAATATAAAATGAATTTATTATTATATGATATAATTGCATGATGGAAATGTACTTAGCTGGATCACGCATTCTCATTAGCCACTATATGTTGCTTTGGCTATGATCTCCATTGTTGGATTTGATGAGTTGTCTTGAGTGTGTAGGTTATATGTATACAGGATATATGTTTCGACGGGGCTATGACCAATGGATGGATGTGGAGGAGGAGACAAGGAACCACTGAACCCCCTCACCTTACCTAGACCTAAGGGCAAGTTATTGGCCCTATGTCATGTGGTATGTTGTCACTCAAACCATCCTATTCGGTGGCGAATAGAGGACTACTTTCAGTGTTTGTCTTGTACCTTTGACCAAAATTATTTTGTGTTAGGATCCCTATGTTGTGTGTAAACCTGTAAAGTGTTTGTGCCTTGTTGTTGTGTTGATTATTGTGAAGTCTAATTCTCTCCTTTGGGTGTCTCCTATACTTTCTATAGAGTGGTTGTCATTATCTACTTGAGCCCCAGATGAGGTCGTAATTGTTTAACGATCTTTGTAGGTTGGTACCTTGTTTTTTAAGTGTTTTGTTTTGACTTTGTAATGTTTTCTTTTTGTGTGAGGTCGAGTTAGTTTAACAACCTTTATGTGATGGCCCTTGCATGGTATTGATGGTGTTACGACTTATTGAGTTGCTAGTGGAATTTAAATGATGGTTTGGGTTTCAAACAAGTAGGTAGGCTTTGTGTGATTTATGTTTTGATGAGTTGTTTGGAAATGATTTTTTTAAGTTAGCATGCGGGGCTAGAATTTCTTTAGTCAACCTTGCTTGTCAACCATTTCTTTTATAAGATTTATCTATCCTTTGGTACCCATAAGATACTAGACCATATCTTAGTATGTGTAATTCTGGCGAAAACCAAATATAAATTTTATGTTGTCCTAATCCTATATAATTGTTGTCACATTCTCTAGAAGCTCTTATTTTTCATAGGATACGGCCTTCTTAAGACTTGAATGGTATTTGTGTTTTTGGGGGATATGTTTATTTATTTTTTTCTTTTTTTTTTCAGAGCGTCTATAAGGGAAAAGACCCAATAGGTGAGATAGTTCCAACGATTGAGATAGTATATGTGCATTTAAGGCCCAATATTTTTGGAAGTTTAGTACTAGTAGTTGTGACTTTAAAGTTGTTAGTGTTACTATAAGTAGTAATAATTGAATGAAATGTGCCCTTTAGATTTAAAAACCAACCAATCATGTGATGCCAAATCAATACACCATCAAAGGAGACCTTAATGCACACTTATTGGTCCACCCTTTGTTTGGGGGGGAACTACTTGACACCTCATCAAAAAACATGTTGATGTGGCATCATATTTGATGATGTGGCCTTGAAACCTTAGTTATAAGTAGGGGCATTGCCAAGTAAGCTATTGCAAAATTTTTAGAGTGATTCAAAATTGCCACATATGATTTTTGAGAGGCGTGAAGTTAGGGTGCACCACTACTGGGTCCCCTCCCCTATGTTCCATTTAGAAAATTCCTTCATGAAGTTCTAGTCTATGGGTATGTTTTGAAAAGAGGGGAATGAATTGTTTTTGGTTTTTTTTAGGATTAAAAAGGGAGGTCGTCGGCATTCGAGGAGGGGGGAGAAAATGGGAGGGTTTTGTAAAGGTTGGGGGGCTTGGGAGGAGTGGCACATTTTTGTTTTTGGGGGTACGAGGAAGGAAGGGTTGGGGGGTGGAGTAGCAGTGTTTGGGGGGATAGATTTGGGCAGAGGGGGTTCTACAACTTTGGGGAGACAGCAACAAAATTCAGTGACTGTGGTGGTTGCATTATCCAGGTGACCTTGATCTATTTCTATCCTTATTATAGCATTGGGAATTCGTTGGAAATTTAGTTTTTTTTTGTTTGACAGGGGTTTTTACTGTTAATCTATTGAATCTATGAGAGTCTCGAGGCATAGTTTATAAAACAAACTCTTGAATGTGGAAAATACTTGGTATAAACTTGATACATTATTTTTGTGAAAGCACTTCACAGTTCTTTAGTTATCCTGCAGGCACATATTTCTTGAATCCCAAATGAAATGAGATATTTTGAAAATGCTAAATGTTGGAGTAGAGATTATACTCTGTATTTTTGTTTTAGGAATTGTGTTATTGTGTTATAAAGGAGATACATTAGCCAATGAGGCTTTGTAAGCAACAAATTGTTTGATCAAGCCAGGGAGGCATTTTACCGAGTGGTTTTTCACCCCTTTGAGGGTTTTCCACTAATGAAAGAACACTGTGTCATGATTTTTTTATGGGCTTATGATTTCATGTTGTTATACATTTTTAGTTATCTTGCTCTATACTACTTGTTGTTGAAGGATTTCCATAACTGAAAACATCTGACAAAAAAAAATTCCCCCTTCCGTTGTATTTTGATGGATGTCCATACCCTATTCCAAGCCCCATTTTGGCACGGGCTGCTAGCTACGGTTGTGGAATTTTGGCCTTACTCCTGCCATTTGCATTTTCTTAAAAGTTTTAAGCCATTTCAACAATACATTCTGTGTGTAACCTGCAATGATTACATCCATGAGACAATACCTCTTGAGGCACTCTGCCTTACAACTCGTGTGCCTCCCTTGCCTCCTTATTGGCACAAGACGTAATCTACTGGCAAAGGCCATGGATCTGGCTTTACACCTGTAAAATGCATTACTAGAAAGTTTCTTAAGTCTTTTCAACAAATCCATTCTGTATATATCCTGGAATCATTATTTTCCTGGAGATGGCATCACTTCCAGGCATCCTATCAAACGGTTAGTGACTTGACTTTACTTCCACATTTTTCATACATGTCTACCATAGCAGTTCCGTTTATAACTTCTAAAAATAATTCCCCTGTCATTGCACTTGATGGTTGTCCCTATTGCACTTGATGGTTGTTCCTTCAGCAGTACTGGAGATCAATTCTGCACATTATTATAGGGCAAACTTAAATTTTAGATTTTATCAATGAAATTATATATTATTTTTTTATTTTTTTTTACAAAAAAAAAAAAGAAAAAAAAAATAAGTATCTAATTTTTAGAGTTATGAAAATAAAGTTAGTTTTAATGACATAATAGTAGTTGCACATTTGAGTCCAATGTTAGCTTTGGCAATTTTATTAAGCTTGATTGGTTTTCTTTATCAGAAAAATAGAATAGCCATGTTGGGAGACAACCTGCATCATCTCAGTGAGGAGTATTAGAAGTATCATTCGTTAGAAAACAAAGGGAGTTGGCCTGGGAAACTTAAACCTTTATGCAGAGGTTGAAAAAAAAAGAACAGAGGCAAAATATGAATAGTTTTATTCACTTGGCAAAAGATTAAACACTGAAAAACTAAATGACCTATATCTGTGTAGAATTATAGCATGTTTAGTGAGCTGTTAGAGGTATCACTATTTAGTAAACAAAGGATCATTGTCTTCAGTACACAATTAGTTATGTCCAGGATTGAATGTAATACAAAGACAATTTACACTTTTCTTGACTGTTAAATTATTATTTTCTGATGAATACCTTTGGATGACTTAAACCAGATATACCGAAGATCTTAAAGTGTACTCATGTCTCAATAATTCACTGTCCTGCAAGCAATTAAGAAATTCATGAAACCAAAAGAAAAGAGAGAGTGCCAAAAATATAAGAACTCATAGAAGACAAATATAACGAAAAAGTTCTTCCCAACAAATCGTCTTGCTCATGACTAGTAAATAACATACAAATAAAGTATTTCATTTTCAAACCAATCCATTCTATATCCAGTGATCAATTCATTCCATGTGATGACATCTCTTTAAAGCATTCTATCAAACCATTCACATGCCTTGTATATGCATTGAAAGTAAATTATACTCTCTGCATTCTTAAGACATTACATTACTCAGTAATAATTCTCTTGCATTCTTATGGCCTTACATATTTCACCGGTTATAAATGATTTCAATTGATAATAGATTTCATTTACTTGCATAGTAGATACCATTTGATTTTATTTAAAGTTTATGCATGGTTGCACTTCCTAAATCATAAAAGATGTTTTATTTAGGAGTAAAGAAAATCCCACCGAATTCTCACTTTTAAAGATTTAATTAGAAACTAATTTTTTTTTTAGAAACTATTCTTTTTTAGAAGCATATTAAATTATAATAATGCTTTTAGATTTTTAAAGATTTAATTAGAAACTAATTTTTTTTTTAAAACTATTCTTTTTTTTGGAACATATTAAATTATAATAATGCTTTTAGATTATTCTTATTTATATAATGAACAAGAATTGTATATTTTATGTTTAAAAGAAAAGTAAGGAAATAAATTATTTTTATGGAAAGTATTCATTTGGTTATAAAGGAAGTTTCTATCTTTTATTATATATAAAAAAAATGATTTTTATCTTGTATTCTTGAGTAGGAAAGTATCTTAGAAAGTGTATATGCATTATTCAATGCAGTGTTACTCTTTAAGGGTATCATTTCTTTAAATGCAATTATTTAAATTTAGTTAAATTAACATTTTTTAATAGACTAGGAAAATAGAATTACCTCATTAGCGTAAAACTTGTCTTAAGACTAGTAAATATTTATATTACCTTCTTGATATTCTATTAAGGTGCTCATAAAATATAGTTGGGTCACTCTCAATAGGTTTGGTATCATGGTAGATGGCATGTTCAAAATGGAAGGAAGGTGTTAGAAAGAAATCTTCACTGTGGCAGAAATAAATATATTTGTTGTATTGTATGGTGTTAGTTGTTGTGTTCTAGATAGATAAGCCGTCTTAGCTAGGCAAGTTCTTTAACGTTAAACTTTGGTTGTTTGTCACTAAAATGTTTGGACGAAGAGTAGTATAGTATTTTATTTGTAATTTAAGATTAGTCGTCTTTATTCGAGTATGTGTAAAGGATGTTCTTTCAATTATTCTAAGTGAGTAGATTGTTACATGCATTAGTAAGGTGGTTTCATTCTCTAGACTTTTGGTTTTAGACTCTTATGCTTCTTTGATGACATTACTAGAATTTTATTGTGAAAATTCTAGGAAAGCATTGTATCAATTTATGGGGACCTATTAAACCTATGAAAGGTATGTCTTGCATTTTTGACCCAATAGATTATTACCCTAGTTGTTTATTCCTAGCTCGCCTAGTTAATTTGTGTTATAGAAGATGGTTGTGTGAAGACTAGTTGATCTTTCAAGATACTATATGCTAAATCTTTCACCTCAAACTATTGTTACTATTATTATCGAGTGGATTAGTGTAAGGAAATATGTGTTTGAGATATCATTTTGGTAAAAAAAAAAAATGCATCTCAGAAGATAGGTTTTGGACAATCAATTGGGTTGGTTGAAAGTCAAGTTGTCAAACTGTGAAGCCTCTGTGCGTTGCTTAGGAAAGGCCATCTTGGATGAGCCTCGAGGCCTAGGACAGACCCTTGGGACCCGTGCCTTCACTCTTACATTTAACCATGTTAATTTCTATATTGTATTTTCAAACTTTGAGAGCTATGACCTAGATTGGGAAAGCATATTGTAATGTGTTGTGATCAGTCGTAGTCATTCTATCTTGCACCATGTCTACCTTCCCCATCTTTGTACGACAAGGTTTTAGGGATAGATGGAAAAAAAATTTTGGTGGTTCATGTCATAACCACATGGCAAATGTGGACATGACATGTTATTTTCTATGTCATGGCCACTCAACAAAAGTGGGCATGACATAAACCCCCATACCAATTTCTTGAATGTCTCTCTCAGGATCATCTACAATATTTTCTACTACCCACTCCTTTAATAGTACTTCTGGTATACTTTTAGCTTATAGTTCTTGAGCAACAACAAGCTCACTATCTTCAGAAATAATTTAATTTGCATTAACAACACTTGGCACATAAGGCTCTATATGATCTTTGGCAAGCAATTCAGATTTTATGGTCACTTTTGTACCATATCAGGTCCTGAAAGACATGTGGGACCAATCTAAAGATAAATATCCTCCTATCTTGGCTGTGAACTCTCTTGACAAACACATGGCAAAATAAAGAGGTAAATCTATGATGAACACCTCTTGGGAAATAGAAAGATTTGGATAGGTATGCAATGTGAGGCCTAGATCTTTTATCACACCTACAATGTTAACCGATGTACCATCTAGCTGGAGCACACCCTTCTCAAGGGGCTGGTATTTCAATCCTAATTGGTCTGCAATTTGTTTTGGCATTATAGATCTACTTGCACCACTATCCACCATGTAGTTATGTACTAACTTGTCCCCTATTATTAATGACACATAAAATATAAGTGGTTTAGCACTCTTATTTGGCTATTTACTACTATGCTGGGATGAATTTGTAAGGACAACCCTAGCTAGGTCAACAGTTGCATCATTCGACACTTTTAAATCAGATAAGGCAGATTGTAACATGTCCTTTTGACCCAGGATGGCTAAGGAATCCCACATAGATATTGTCACAATCATTTTCTTCATATTTTCAATGATATTAAAAGGTGAATTGATGTTTACCTTTTGATGTGACTTTGCAGCAGCAATATCATCCTGAAAATGAGGCTATTCCTTGGCAGATGTTTGAGTGTTCCTTTGCAAAATATGGGGAATCTAGGATGTAGAAAGATCAGTAGGTCCTTTTCCTTTGTTTGCTGCTTGATCTATCTCATAACCCCTTTTTTTAGCTCTTGTATTTGTTGCAATTGAAGTATCATCTCTGTTCACAGCATAAAACTCATCTCCCTGCCAGTTTAGGAAGGCAATATCATTTTGAGGATGTTCTTGCTGCTGTACAACCCCATCATTAGGTGTGTTTGGCTGTGAAAATTCAACATTATGTACCATTAGGGCCTGATTTATCACTCCATTTGAATAGGTTGCCTGACTATGTGGCTGATTGCAGGGAAAACACCATTCATACTCAGCTGCAAGGTTGTTCTAAATAGGGACAGGTTCTCTAACTGCATTAATGGGTGCAAGATTGTAAGGCTGGAAAGGCCTCTGGTTCACGTTCTGCCTAGCACCCTGGTAATTACTTTGATAAGGTGGCCTATATGCTTGGTATGGCTGGTTTTACCCTTAATAAGCCTTGTTTTGCCCTTGGCTGTGTGGCTGATAAGGCTGTCTATTCTGGGACTGCTTTTTTTATATTCACTAGCTCATTCCCAAAAGTTTGTAGAATGTTCTCTATCTTCTGTTGGCTATTTTTAATCTCTTAACTCTTGTGATGAGCTGGAAACAGTAACCTCAGGATTGACAGTACTTGGCAATGCTGCTACAATAGGCAAAGGGGCAAAAGATGGAATTGGCAAAGGCATTGAAGCTTGAATCTCAGGAAAAATGGGCACTAGTGGTCTAGGTGCTATCTTCCCAGCCTGAATCAAGTTGTTTTCTACTCTAATAGTTGTTTCATATGCATCAGGTAAACTTGTACCTCCCATTGATTGTATCATTACTGAAATATCACTATTAAGAGCTTTCAAAAAATATAGAAATGCATATTCTGATGAAGACCTTACCATGGTAGGAATTCTATTCCATGTCTTTTGAAGCTGGAAATTGAAATCCGTCATTTTCTCCTGGGGAGCTCTCTTTATTGTAGTTAAATGTTCAACCAGTGATAAGTTATCTGACTTATCTTGAAACTGCTTGTTCATCTTGTCACCTAAGTCATCTCAAGTTCTAATAGTTTGTACTGGTAGACTCTTGAACCACTGTAATGCTTTTCCTTTAAACAAGGCAGCTAGCAGCCTGATGGCTACATTTTCTTGAGTTACATGATGAACACCACATAGAGAAGCCACGTCTCTAATGTGTTCGATTGGGTTAGTTTGATCCTCCCCTATGAAATAAGGTAGGCTCTTCAAAGCTACCATGGGTATATTATCATGCTATGTCAAGTTCAATGGGCTGCCCTCATCAAATGCTACAAATGACTGATTCTTTGCCATTGGAACAACTGTAGGTGGGTTTGCTTGAATCGGTACAGGAACTACAGGTACTACTAGTCTGAAACTTGGTGGGGTTGATTGGATTCTTTTTGAAACTAGAGTCCTTACCATAGTTCTACTCTATCTTCTAGGCAGAGACAACTACAAATAATCAAAGGAACTTGAACTCTGAGTTTGTATCTTTCTCATAAAAAATGTGACAGCACTGATCTACTTGTCTTTCTTCAGTATGAGGTGCCAGATATGCAGAAATCTGTTGGCAAGAGACACTATATGGATTCATGGTTGTTGTCATTGATGGCAACAAAGGTCATCCCACATATCCGCAAGTCATGGTGTGTCTCTACCGGAAGTCAGAATGAAGATTGTTGTGGTCCGGTGAACAAGAACAGAGCATATGGCAAGGTCCGACAGATTGGTCCGGATCTCTCAGAGGAAGTGTCTTGGTGCAGTGCGGATTTGGGGAAGTCAAGAGGACTACCTTGAGTAGTATATTCCAAGGATTTAGCCTCCGGTGATGAACAAAGAAAAAGATATGAATAGTTGAGTACCGGATTCCTGAGAGACAGTGAGAACAGAGGAAGAACTGACTGACATAGTATCAGACTATTTTCTGGATGTGTTATTGTTGATGGTAAAGGTTGTGAAGGCATGATTCATGTTTGGCCAACATGATTAATGATATCTACAAGTATATGCTTGATCCGCATTGCTTGGTGAGCAAGGATTCAGCCGACAGAACAGAGTTTGTAAGAAACTAGACTGTTCCGGATGCCGACTAGAAAGGTGATGAAATTACTTGTGCGGATACATATAGAGGATGGATTTAGTTGTGAAGAGAGGAATAGTGTGAAGGTATATGCGAATAAGTGCAGAACAGAGCAGAAGTAGTAAAAAAGGATCCGGTATGTGGAAGGATAGCAGAATAAAGAACAGAGGAAAGATGAAGTGCAGCAGATCAGTGTACTAAGCCTAACCGGAACTGAACTTCAGCATATGTAGATGCTTCCAATCAGTTCAAGACTGTGATTCTTAAACCTTTGTAGACAGTGTGTCTCTTTGTAGGCAGTGGGCCTCTTTGTGAGCAGTGTGCTCGGGCAGTGAGCCCTAATTGGCAAGTGCCATTTTGTAATTCCTTATTCTTCTAACAGAGAATAATCTTTGGGTTAATCACCCCGTGGTTTTCTCCCTTAACAGGGTTTCCATGTCAAAAATACTGTGTCATGTGTTTTTCATTTCATGGTAATGTTTGTTTGTTTGATTCAATGCTGCATTGATTAAGAAGAAAGTTCAAAAGAAGAAATAATTAGGATAACTGATTCACCCCCCCCTCTCAGTTATCAACAATTGGTATCAGAGCTAAGTTCCTCCTAATAGAGCCTAACAGCTTGAGGAAGATCTGGGAATTCAAAATGGATGCATATGGTTTAAGGGAGCAACTCAAGACTGCCCTTGAGGATCTTGAACAGTCAAATTCTGAAGTCAATGAATTAAAGGAAAGACTCAAACAGGCTGATGAATTCATGAGAGAATTAAAAGACAAATTAAGTCTCTCTATGAAAAAGAGAAAGGAGCTGCTCCAACAATTGGCAAGACAAAGTGAAGAAAGCAATACAAATGAAGAATTGACTGAGCAAACCAAGTTATGTGAAAAGTTATCAAAAGAAGTCATTATGTTAAGACATGAAATGGAATCAGGAACTATAAAGTTTACTCAAGAGATTGAAGAAAAAAGAAAAGCTGAAGACAATCTAAGACAATCTCTTAAAGAAAAATTAGAAGAATGCCACCAGATGGACAGGATTATCAGACATCTTGAATCTGATCTTGAAGATGCCAAAGATAATGAAGAAAAACTTAAGGATCAAATTGCCTCTCTCAAAAGAGATCTTCAAACAGCAAATGAATATAAAGAAAAATTCAAGATAAGTTCTGCCCAACTTGAAGTACTTCTTGGAAGTCAAAAGAGAATAGATGACAAGTATGGTTTGGGATATGAGAAAGGAGAAAGCTCCAGATCCGGTCAAAAGAATTTTGGATCAGAAAATCCAAGGAATAGGCCTAGAAGACCTCCGGTAAGACAGCCCAATGCTCAAAGATATCCATCTTTCAATGGATACTGCCACAGCTGCAACCACTTTGGTCACAAAGCTAATCAGTGCAGAAAGAGAATGAATCAGATTAATTCATCCTTCTCCGGACAGTGCTTTAACTGCAAAAGGTATGGACACAAATCCCATGAATGCAGAAATATGCAAGTAAACAAATCATTCAAAGGTAGATGCTTTACATGCAATAGAGTAGGTCATATGGCCAATCAATGCAGATCAAGAGGTTATCAGTCAAATATGCAAAGAAATGTTATTTGCCAAATCTGTAATAGGTCCGGTCATAATGCTAAAGTCTGCAGAAGCAAGAATCAGGACAAAAGAGGTCCGGTGTATAATCAAAATCAAGACAAGGATAAACAAAAGATGAATGTGGATGAAGTTAGGAATCAGATGAGCAAGATTTGGGTGAAAAAAAGTTCAGAGAATGTAGAGGTTGGATCCGCACCAGACTCTGGTGCTGATATTTCTTCCGGAAATTAAAAAGTGAGCTCTGGCTCAGGGGGAGACTCAAAGAAAATCCTGTTCCCCCAGCCAATCAAGTAGTGCTGGATGTGACACAAGATGCGGAGTAAAGGGTTTGAAGATACCAGTCCTGAGATGATCCAGACAAGATTTCAGAGGTCCGCATGAAGATATAAAGAAGTTGTGATCGATCAAGTAAAGACCTGTTCCGGGAGACGCTCCAGAATGATAGAGGACTACAAAAGGGTCCGGAGAGATCTGGAAGTACATTATTTTACTCTGCAGACTGGACAGAATGTTTGGGATGTTCTTGTAATGTGTCATCTCGATTTATTCATGATTGAAAGATCCGCATGATGTTCATAGATCAGGACTGATCCGGGATACTCCAAGCTATCCGGACAAGGCAAACCGGAATAATATAGGTGAAGCATTTATTGCAAACAGATATTAGGGTTTGCGAAATGATATAAGGGATTTCTCAACAATCATTTGATCATTCCACATCCAAGAAGAAGCGAAAAGCGGAGCTCTGCAACAAAATTCATCAAGTTTATCGAAGATCTCCTGCCGAAGTCATTACATACAGAAATCAATCCAGCTACTCCGTGCAACCGAAGACACAAAAGGTATTTTCCACTTTCGATATCTTGCTACAAATCTTTTGAAGAAATGGCTACTCCAAATATAGTAAAAATCTCAGATAGGCCCCGACCTGAATTTAAGAAACATCCATACAAGTCATTGGAGGTAGATCCCTTAGGAGCATTTTCTAGTGTTCCTCACGGAGTTTTACACACAGAAGACATTAGGGTTTACATACATGCAAGCATTGAGGAATTTGGAGAATTCAAATTAAGAGATCTCTATCACAAACAACTGATAGACAATGCTTTTGAGCTTAAACCAGAGTATAAGGGTATCCAGAAGAAACAATTTGACCAATTCATTCATTTCCCCTGCTTTGAAGAAGATGAATGGGTCTGGTATGTACTGAGTAGGATGCATGACAACTTCCTATGGCTGGATAGACCTCACAAGATCACAAAAGAGGCAATTAGGGCAGTAACTGGTCTATACTCTTCCGGAGGGATACCTATCCTCAAATCTGTCAAGAACAACATTGTAACTGAGGCCACCGGATCAAATTTTGATAAGAGGGCAATGACCATTGAAGATATTTCGGATCCGGATATCAAGTATGCATCCATGATAATAGGATACAAGATCTATCACTCCAGCAGGGAAAATTCTGTATCCGGAACTACAGTATATACTGCCTATGAAATGCTAAGGAAGAATGCAGAATATGATCTCTGCGAACTACTCTTAAGCCAATTAATGGAAAATATACAGAAAATCAAGAAGGACAAAAAGAATTCCTTTAAGTATGGTACTCTTATATTATGTCTATTTTTCTACTTCATGAATGAGCTGCCCGGATCAAGTGGATGTGCATGGCAGAATGACAAACCTGTTGCAGTCCAGATAAGAGACTATTTACATGGGCTTGGGGATGCCAAAGCAAGAAATACAGCCCTATGGGGATACTTCAAAAACTTCCAAAGCATGATGCAAGCAAGAGAGAGAATTCCCCAGTCTCTTGTTGAAAAATACAAAGACTCAGTGTGCTTTATGGTGGACACTGATCAGTGCCTAATGGAGGCAGTGGAGCCAAGGACTGTCTGGATCATGCCCATGGGGTATGAAGTGGATGAACAGATAGTGGAGCTGCATGTTCAACACATGCTAAGTCAGCCCAAAGATCCTAAGGAAAAAAGGTTTGGAACCTTTGAGGAGCTGAGTGTAAAGATACATGTAGAACTCAGGGAACCTGAGATAAAGAGAAAGGTGAGAAAAGAAGTAGAGCACATTGCTCAAGGCCTAGGCATCTCAAAAGAGGCACTTGATGCCAGCCGGGAAAAGAGAAGAAAATCTAAGGAAGAAAAGAAAGAGGCAGAAAAGAAAAGCAAGAAAAGTGCTCCAGTGGAATCCTCAACCCAGACCAGATCATCTAAAGGATCCACACCTATCAAAACCAAAAGCTCAAAACTGGAAGTCCAGGGATCCAGTAAGAGATCCAAGTCAAAAGCCTCAAGAGCTTATCAAAGCCAAAAGGATGAAGAAGAAACTGAGTCAGATGAGGGAGTGAAAGAAATAAAGAAACAGAAAAAGAAAGGATCCGGTAAACCCTCTTCTGGCCGAGACAAGGAAGAAATGACAGAAGAATTTTCTGAAAAGCCCACCCTGTCTCTAGATAGTGTAGTCAAATCAGTCACTGTGGATGGGAACCTTCTACCGGTGGCTGAATTCTATGATGACTACAATGAGGCAGATCAAAAGATCCTGCAAGAAGCTATAATAAGGTACTTGAACATCTACAATAAAGCTTTTATTGAGATTATCTCTGAAATCCCAAACAGCCTAGAAATGGAATTAGAGATAAGAAAGAACAATGCCATGGCAAAAGACCTTGAGATCAGGGAACAGATAGCTATTCAGCTATATCCTTCAATTGATCACAAAACAATGAACATGATATTCAAGGACTGCAAGGATGAATTCAGAAGCAAAGCAAGGATGAATCAACTTATGCTTGGTGAAACCAACAAAGTAGCCAAGGACACTGAAGAGATCCTCTGGAATACATTCAAAAGGTTCAACATTCCTATTACAGAGGACTTAGGTGCAGAAACAGCTGCATCATCTGCTTCGGAAGAAGTGCCACTAGAACAGACTAACATCTCTTCTCCGGCTTCTCCTACAGTCTCTGGATCCCAAGAAGAAGAAAAATTACAGGAGGAAGAAGCAGCAAAAAAAGAAAAAGAGGCTGACAGCACCAAGGATGCAGAAAAAGAGAAAAATCCAACAAAGAAAACCACAACTGTAAGTGGTAAGAATGTGGAAGGAGATAAGACTCCTAAGGACAAAACTGCAGAAGAAAAGAAACATCTGTCTCCGGCAAGAGACACTGCACAAACTGTTCAAAAGTTTCTAAGCCAAGAAACTTTAGAGATTGATGAACCGGAGCTTCTAAAAGGCCCATTCGACTTTGACTCTCTCTCTCCGGTACAAACAATGAAGATAGCTTCATTTGCAAATGCCAAGGCAAATGAAAAACTCCTAAAGTCTCATATGGAAGACTGTGAGTTGATAGAGGCTGCTTCCGGAGTGCTTGTAAAGATTATGCCATCAATCCAGATAGATCTGACAGCCTCCTCTTCCGGTAATCTCAAAACCTTAGTCAGCAGTGTTGATACACATTTTGATTCTCTAGAAAAATCAGCTGAAGAAAAGGTCTGGAAGGAATTTTTGGATAAAAGATTTTCAGAAGTATTAGGATTAATCTCTAACAATAGGAGAAATATGAGTATTGGAATAAAGAGCTTAGAAAATGCTCTTAAGGATGGCGGTGATATTTACAAATTTTGTATCTCTTGGTCAAAGGCAACAGTAGAAATAGATAAGAAAATAAAAGCGGAACAGGACAAACTACAAAGTTTGTCTCAAAGTTTTGATCCTCTCTCTTCCATAGTAAATCAAGAATGTCAAACTATTGCAATCACAAATGCAATAAAGAACCTTGAGAAGGAAAGGAAGAATATCACTAACCGGATGGGAGAACTTAGAAGGATTATAATCCCTAAGTTAGAAACTATGCATGAGGCCATCAATGATGCTCAGACCACCGCCCAAACAAATGATCCGACAGATCTCAAGAGGGCAGAAGCTTTTGCATTTTTGTTGAGTGGTCACATTTCAATTTTGGATAGAATGAAGCAAAGTTGGGCTACAGAACTGATCCAACTGAAGACATCTTTTGCAGACATTCTTCAGTTCATGTGAGTATGTAAATATGCGGCTATGTATAGAAAATTTTTGAAAATTTTGGTGTGCGGACCCTACCCTTTGCCATTGATGTCAAAGGGGGAGTGAGGAGCAGTGAAAAATGAGGAATCCAACTAAGGGGGAGTTCCGGAAATTGTATATAAAGATAGAGCATCAGCCAAGGGGGAGCATAGCGTAAACACTTAGTCATTTTTCACTAAGTGTTGCCATCAATGCCAAAGGGGGAGATTATTGGCAAGAGACACTATATGGATTCATGGTTGTTGTCATTGATGGCAACAAAGGTCATCCCACATATCCGCAAGTCATGGTGTGTCTCTACCGGAAGTCAGAATGAAGATTGTTGTGGTCCGGTGAACAAGAACAGAGCATATGGCAAGGTCCGACAGATTGGTCTGGATCTCTCAGAGGAAGTGTCTTGGTGCAGTGCGGATTTGGGGAAGTCAAGAGGACTACCTTGAGTAGCATATTCCAAGGATTTAGCCTCCGGTGATGAACAAAGAAAAAGATATGAATAGTTGAGTACCGGATTCCTGAGAGACAGTGAGAACAGAGGAAGAATTGACTGACAGAGTATCAGACTATTTTCCGGATGTGTTACTGTTGATGGTAAAGGTTGTGAAGGCATGAATCATGTTTGGCTGACATGATTAATGATATCTACAAGTATATGCTTGATCCGCATTGTTTGGTGAGCAAGGATTCAGCCGACAGAACAGAGTTTGTAAGAAACTAGACTGTTCCGGATGCCGACTAGAAAGGTGATGAAATTACTTGTGCGGATACATATAGAGGATGGATTTAGTTGTGAAGAGAGGAATAGTGTGAAGGTATATGTGAATAAGTGCAGAACAGAGCAGAAGTAGTAAAAAAGGATCCGGTATGTGAAAGGATAGCAGAATAAAGAATAGAGGAAAGATGAAGTGCAGCAGATCAGTGTACTGAACTCCAGCATATGTAGATGCTTCCAATCAGTTCAAGACTGTGATTCTTATCACTTTGTAGACAGTGTCTCCTTGTAGGCAGTGGGCCTCTTTGTGAGCAGTGTGCTCAGGCAGTGAGCCCTAATTGGCAAGTGCCATTTTGTAATTCCTTATTCTTCTAACAGAGAATAATCTTTGGGTTAATCACCCCGTGGTTTTCTCCCTTAACAGGGTTTCCACGTCAAAAATACTGTGTCATGTGTTTTTCATTTCATGGTAATGTTTGTTTGTTTGATTCAATGCTGCATTGATTAAGAAGAAAGTTCAAAAGAAGAAATAATTAGGATAACTGATTCACCCCCCCCTCTCAGTTATCAACAAAATCTGCCTCTTAAAGGCTTGATAATGCTAGTAGCATATCAAAACCAGCAACATGATTGAAATATAAGTACTATTTAGACTCGAATAGTCCCACTGGGCGTGCCAAAAACTGTTATCACCTAAATACACACCCTGACTAATTTGCAGAAATTAGTCTATTTGATGAAACATGGGAGGACCTCTAAAGTCATGGGTTACTCTATGAGCAGAGGTCAACCTATGAAGAAGGTCGACTACCTATGGATATCACCTAAAATACTACTTTAATGGAGAAAAGGGGAAGAATATGATTGTTTTAAACAAAAGTGATAAAAATGAACTAAAAATAGGTGATACACCAAATTAACAAGAGCTATGGGACATTAAGACTGACATACACTTGGCTTTTATGATGAGCACTGAAAATACACATGTTACTGTAAGTTTCTGCATAAATGTTTCATAAATAGGTCTATCCTACACATACTTTCAAGAAGGAAAGACAAAAATTTCACAACTAGAGGTTCTTACCCAAACACTAAGACACAATTTGTAACCTACAAATTCCTACTTTTGCAAAAAAGGCGTAAAATGAGACAAAAAAACTAAAGGAGAAAAGTAACCTCACAAATAGCTTAGTCAATCACCTGGTAATGCACAATGTTTGCAAGAACAAGAAGGTAACAAGATTCTTCAATAATCTCCAAGGTAGAATGTGTATTCCATACTCCAAAAAATGCTGAGTTACAAAAGATGCTCAATACTGTAACAAAGGATTGTAGCAGTCACAATCTCTAGATGAATATTTTGCATAATTAAAACTGATTACAATAAGTCACAAAAGTTCACTATAACCATCCAAGTGATTCCACAAAAGAAGGAAAACCCAACTGATTTTGGTTAGATGTCTAGAAAAAACCTAAAATCTAACCACTAGATCTCATCCAAAAGAGTCCAAAATACAAGGGAAAGTCCATCAGGACTTATTCAAACATGAAGGGTCATGAAAATAAGTCCAAAAAGGACTCTAAGGGCAACAAAACTCCTAGATACCCTCCAACACATTCAACTCAGTCACCAACTGTCTCCAAGAATTAGTCAATCTCATCCCTCAAGGTAACAAACAAATAGCTATAAGCATGGCATGTGCTTGCCACATCTCCACAATTCCAACTGTATCTTCTCAAAGACAATAAAATCTCTCAACACACTCCCTTACCCTATCTCTTGCAATAAAAGATAACAATAACCTTCAAAAGATTTATAAGGTCATCACTTTGAGGCTATTGTTTTACATTGTATAGTATATGCAAGGAAAATAAATATGAAGCAAGAAAACACTGAAGTGGAAAAGAAAACAAAAGACTTAATTGAGTCTTAACAAAACCGATGGCCACCTCATGGCATATCTCCTAGGCCTCATAAGTTATTGAGTTTTGACCATGACTTTATTAAAAGATATGCCCAATGAAAAAATAAAAATACAAAAAGAAAAAGGCCCATCGAGCACTTTAGGGTTTTGAAACCCTATGAACACAAAAGCATTTTTGGAATCCTCATTTTACACTTTTGTTTCTTGAAAACTTGTTCTCTGTCCATGAAGCTCCACCATGAGGGTTTGATGTTTGGGCTTTCTGTAGAGGGTTTCTGCCAATTTTTTGCAGTCATGTTGAAGGTAAGCATAGTGAATCTCATTCTTCTACAACAAAAATGAAAACTCATAGTTCTTCTGAAGCTTCTTTTCAACTGAAACCCTAGCTAGGGTTTGTAATTGGTATATATCTTTGACAGCCTTTATACTGACTGTGCCATTTGACACCTGCATTATTATGCTTGGCAAACGTTTATAATCTATTGCTGACTTCTTTTAAATTTATAAAAGGGTATGTCTATTTTACACCATGTTCTCTTCATTTCAACTGAAACCCTATGGGTCTTTGAGACTGTACCTGCATGAATGCCTCTTCATCTTGTAATATGACTAATGTATCCTGTAAGAGCTTTCTACAATTTTCCATTTCTACTTGATGGTTTCTGATAGTCATTATATGGAAATTCTTAAAGTAATTGCTCTATCACTATTATAGCCATTTCATGACTGTTAGTGCTCATCCATTACTTGTTGCTAAAAGATTCCATTATTTTTTTTCTTCACTTAATCTATGGTGGATGTCAACAACACAGTCTATGACTATTGGAAACAGTCCTTGTGACTGTCTTCTTCACGTATCACTGAGGGCTTTTATGTTTCCCAGATTCTTTTTAATGCTTGATAGTCTTGAAAATTTAGTTGGCAGACATGTAGACTATCAAACATACCTCCTTCATGACTGTTCAAGCTTAGAAGTGATTGTGTTTTCCATTGTGAGGTTGTTTATAGCATTCTGATTGGCTCTTATACTATCAAAATGCATGACTGCATCTACCACTCTTGTCATTATGCTGTCACAACAGCCACTCCATCCATACAATGTCATAAGATTATTTTACACAGTCAACAAGGATGTTTACTGCTCTTGCAACCTCAACTATCTGTAGACCCTAAGACAATGCTTGACAGAACATGTATGGCACTTGATCACTTCTCACAAGATCACTGTCTTCATCTTCATTGTCTCTCACATGTTTAGAGATATCCATGTGTTCACACTATACTTTGGTAGCTATCTGTGGTTGTCTTTCAGAACATGAGCTAACTATCCTGACACTAAACACTTGATTGCCATTTATCATCAATCACTGCTCCTTGGCTTATCTTCAAGCATCCTTTTCAAAAGGCCAGCTAGTGACTTCTTGTAGCTACATCATGCATCCTTCGTATTTTATATGTTATGACTTCTCTATGCATCTTACATGCTTCCAAATGATCTTTACTCACTTCTATTACAGTCATCTTAGTGACTGTTATCATGCCTGAAGACAAACAATCTTGCCTCTGCTGTCACCTCCTTTAGTAAGTCCCTTATTTGCATGTGGTGACTGCCCTTTTTTGATGTTCTTGGACTCTTTGTAACATGATTGTCCTCAGATTGTTGACTGTCGTGACTGCTGACAAATACTTGAAAACTATTCTTCATTGATTGTTGTCCTTTATTACATGATTGCTAAGTCAATGTGCAATCTCTAAGGCATTTGATAGTGTTCTCAAGGTCTTTGACAGTCTTTACTACTTATTTGATAGGGCTTCATCATGTGGTAGAAACATTATATCTTCATAACCTTTTCAGGGCTTAGCTAGCCTTGTCATAACCTATTCACACCTAAAATGTAGGCACAAGTCAGGGCTTCACACTTCTAATATATATTGAGCCAGTATCCTTATTAGTATACAAGCTTTCCTCATAGTTCAAAAAGGCTTGCAGATAATAATCAGATCCATCAGGATGATCTGAAATATTGTGTTTTATCTGTTATCCATGCAGAGCTTCTTGTCCACTATATTCTCTTGATACTATGCTTGTAACAAGGGTTTAAGACTCTTACAACTATTATTTATGATAGTGATCCATTGACTGTTCTTGATTGATAATTCTTCAAGAGATCTCCTGTAACAACTGTTCTGTATTCTGTCCTTTGAAATGTACACTGTCCTTGACAGAGATGCATGACTATACCTGATGACTGTTTTACATATCTTTATTAACTCATGATGATTATGTTTGATGTGAAATACACTATGATGAGCAACAAGATGTTCCAGTTGCCTTATATCATGAAAATTCACTTGTTTATCATATAGTCTGTCTACTCCTAAAAATATATGAAAAGATTTTGTTGTACAAGTTGATCCTTGTTTCTGTTGAACATACATGAGGTCTTCTACAATGTTTATTAGCTGGGCTGATACAGAGTGCACCACTGAAAACACTTCTAAACAGGGGTGAATACCCATTAAAACCCACAGTTCAGACATTCTACACTATCAGCGAGACATCATACCATTGGCGAGCTTAAAAACTATTGTGCCGACATACCGATCACCCTGATGACCCTTCAAACCATCCTCAATCCATCATACTTACTCTGTCGGCCACCTTGGAACCTATCACTCTGACCGTTGTAGTCATGCCGATGTGAGGTCCAACAACTTTGACTATTAGCAAGAACAATACCATGAATTGTCTTTGACCTTATCTCTCCGATTTCACAACTCTCCTCGATGGATGACTCTTTGTTACTCACCGTCGGCAAGACTTACTTCATCGGCAGGATCTTTTACTCTCCTTCTGATGCATCAATGCACTTCAACTTAGTATATTCTTGGCTTGACTTGCTATTACCGATGGACTAAAGTTTCTTTACCCTAATTTCACCGTTACGGCCGGTCACTGTTTGTAAGATACATTCTCAACATACATTTTCGATATGCACTTGCATGTACATTTGGTGAAATGATACGAAACTTACATTGATGCACTGATGAACTAACCTATCGGTAACACTTCTCTCTTATCACCCCAATATGCCATGATCGGCAAGATCACCGCTGTCGGCTCAACATCACATTATCTACCCGATGGTGTTGTCACTCTGATATAACTCGTAAACATCGAACAACTTATACAGAAACAACAAAACTCAACAGAACAGAAAATGATCTACTCCTAAGGAAGTCATTCCTCTAATTTTGAAGAAATCTCAACCAGTGGAATGCTTCTGATCTATATCTCTGCAATTAAAGCAAAACAAAACTTTTTATTCCTTCTTCTTAGAAAATATACATACAACAATCTTCTCTGCCTCTGTGTCTCTTCTTCTTCTCTCCCTCTCTGTCTATGTCTATTAACGAACATAGACCAACTATATAGACTCATGTTGGTAGTTACATAAGTTGGAAGGCAAATCGCCCTACAACCACTTCTGCCATTCAGTTACACCCATTCAGTTCGGTTACAATCTTTCATGACACATATACAGACTCAATGTTGTACCGTTACTTGGCCAACTATGATTCAATATGGTGCTAAGGCCTTACAAACATGACACTCTGGACAGAACAAAATATACATGGAATCCTCCTGATTCTTAGGTCTCGAGGTGCTCCTGCACCATACAACCAACCAAGAAAGATTTCCAAGTCCCTTGGAAATGTACCTACAAAATAAAACTACCTTTTCCTGCATCTTTGTCTGGCTTCATCTTTCACTCTGTCTCTTTAGCTTCAGGCTTCAAATCTTCACAACAATGGAATAGTGACCAACCAACAATGGCAAACTACCATCAACATTTTAGTGCATCTTCAGGCTCCTTCTACTCCTAGCAATGGAGTACTCTCAGACTGATCAAATCCTCAATGACTACAACACAATGCTCAATCAGATGTCTATCCTACATGCTGCTTCACAGACCCATTCCTCTCATCCAACAACAGATCTTGGAGATGCACTACCACTCTCTCTCTCTTAGTGGCCTCACTCTGCACCCTCTTCCAACCAAATCGCTGTTGGTGAATGGTCATGATAGACCTCATCATCATCTGCCCACACACTACAAGAATCCTATTCCTTCTCACAACTAGATGGCACGAGAATCTGCAACAGTCTAGCAACTCTATCAGCCTTCAAAATACTTTCTATGATCTCTATTTTCAAAAATGGTCACCAACCAAACATTTTGCTTTAACTCCTTAGTTTTCCTTCAACTCTTCACTTGCCTTCTTAGTGACAGAAATCAAATACACAACACTTTTGCCCAGACCTTTCGCTAGCTCTGATACCAATTTAATGTAGAGCGCACAGTGAAAATGCTTCTAAACAGGGGTGAATACCCATCAAACCCCACAGTTCAGACATTCTACACTATTGGTGAGACATCATACCATCAGCGAGCTTAAAATCTATTTTGCCGACATACCGATCACCCCGATGACCCTTCGAACCATCTTCAGTTGGTCAGACTTACTCCATCGGCCACCTTGCAACCTATCACTCCGACCGTTGTAGTCACGTTGACGTGAGGTCCAACAACTCTGACTATTGGCAAGAACAATACCATCGGTTGTCTTTGACCTTATCTCTCCAATCTCACAACTCTCCCCAATGGATGACTCTTTGTTACTCACCGTTGGCAAGACTTACTTCATCGGCGGGATCTTTTACTCTCCTTTGGATGTGCTGATGGGTTTCAACTTAGTATATGCTTGTCTTGACTTGCTATTATCGGTGGACTAAAGTTTCTTTACCCTGATTTCACCGTTACAGCCGGTCACTATTTGTATCCGACGAAAGATACATTCTCAACATACATTTGCGATATTCACTCGCAATGTACATTCGGTGAAATGATACGAAACTTACGCCGATGCACTGATGAACTAACCCATTGGTAACACTTCTCTCTTATCACCCTGATATGCCACGATCGGCAAGATCACCACTATCGGCTCAACATCACATTATCTACCCGATGGTGTTGTCACTCCGATATAACTCGTAAACATCAAACAACTTATACAGAAAAAACAAAACTCAACAGAATGGAAAATGATCTACTCCTAAGGAAGTCATTCCACTGATTTTGAAGAAATCTCAACCAGTGGAATGCTTCCAATCTACATCTTTGCAATTAAACCAAAACAAAACCTTTTATTCCTTCTTCTCAGAAAATATACATACAACAATCTTCTCTGCCTCTGTGTCCCTTCTTCTTCTCTCCCTCTCTATCTATGTCTGTTAACAAACACAGACCGACTATATAGACTCATGTCGGTAGTTACATAAGTTGGAAGTCGAATTGCCCTACAACCACTTCTGCCATTCAGTTACACCCATTCAGTTCGGTTACAATCTTTCATGACATGTATACAGACTCAATGTTGTGCCATGACTCGGCCAACTATGATTCAATATGGCGCTAAGGTCTTACAAACATGACACTCTAGACAGAACATAATATGCATGGAATCCTCTTGATTCTTAGGTCTCGAGGTGCTCCTACACCATGGGCTCAACCCTTGTGGGAGGCACATTTTCTCCACTCATAATGTAACCTAATGAATCAAATAGAAATATAATTACACCTATGTCTGCACATGAAGCAAACCTATTAATAAAAACAAATGCATACCCTGAATGCATTAGATAACTTTAGTAGTTTTCTGGTACATTTAAGGTATGCATGACTGATTTTTTGCATCTTGTTGAAAAGCCTATACATGCATGATGAATGCGTATATAATGAATGTAATCAGTCATTGCTTAGAACCAGGACAACGAACCAAGGAGGCTGAAGGCAACAACACCACCGGCTAGATAGACCAGTCATTCAGGCAATGATTGGTTACCCTCATTCTATACCCCTTTATTTACTTTCATTACTTATTCATGTATATGGTTTTCTCAATTTGTATTGAATAAGTGAAAGTTAATCTCACAGCTTGTGTGAGACAATGGATATTTTTTCACTTAATAAAGATTACTTTTCTCTGTTATATGCACTTGTGTCAATGCAATAATCCATTATAGCTTTTTGTAATCCTTTTCTGATTTTTCTCATACAATTGAATGTAACATTGGAAATTAATAAAAAATGATTTTCACTGCCTTATTTAAAACAATAGGCTCTACCTGATTGAGCTGTAGTGAAAATCTGGGTAACATTTTTGGTGACATCTACTATATGTTTACCTACTAAACACCAGACCAGCTGCCTAGACCTTATCCATTGGGCAAAGGGACACTCAGAGACTTAAAAATGCTTTTGACAAACATTTTTGACTTCTGCAACTTAGCATGTCAGCTATGAAGAACACTTGGAAACCCAAAACCAAAACAAAATTGCTGAAAGCAACTCTCCTAACTGTGCTAGATAGCACTTAGGGAAAATAAAAAGGCATCTATACTATTGTGCAGCAGCACTTATTGAAAGTAAGAAACCTAATCTACTATTTACAAGGCAACTCATACCTCAAAACACCTCTTCAGGTGTATCCCATTGACTGGGATAGGCACATTTTCTCCATCCATGTTCGATAACTGAAATGCATTGTGCTCCTTGCATTTAGTAATGATAAATGGGCCACTCCACATGTTGTCAAACTTGGAGTGCTTCCCCGACCTACTTTTCAACTCATCCCATTTGAGTACCATATCAGCCTCCCTAAAATTTTTGGGAGTGGCTTTATCTCTGATCTCTTCAAGCTCCATAAGCTGAGCATATCTAACAGCCATAGGATCTTCTTCCTCAAACATCTCTAGCTAATTCATGATATCAAGAGCTAGCAGCTCAGTAGACAAAGGCAGTCTTGCCTGTTTTCCATAAACTAACATATATGGAGAGTTTCCAATAGACCTCTTGGGACTTATTCTATCTGCCCATAAAGCAGATTTCAAATTGGTGTGTCGGGTCCTCTAGTTATCTTCCATTGTTCTTTTGATAATCCTTATGAGATTCTTATTCGTGGATTCAGCCAAACCATTACCCTATGGGTAATAATTTGATGAAGTGTTTAAATAGATTCCATTCTTCATAGCCCAGTCAGTTACCCTCAATCCAACGAAGGCTAAAGCATTGTCTGAAACAATTGACTGAGGTACTCCAAATCTAGATACCAAATCCTAATAAAAGTTCAAAACAACATTCTCATTGGCTTCTTTTAAAGCTACTACTTCAGTCCACCTTGTGAAATAGTCTGTTGCTGTAAGTACCCACCTGTGACCTATACTTGATGGTGGGTTAATGGGACCTATAAAATCAATGCCCGTCTCATGAAGGGCTGTTCTACTTGAATTGGCAGCAGAGGTAAAGCTGGCATCCTTTCTTTGCCTACAAAAATGGCACATTTTACACATTTTCTAGCCCATGCATGGGCATCCTTGAATAAGCTGGGCCAATAATAGCCAGCTCTCATTATCTTCTAGGCAATAGTCCTTGGAGCAAAATGCCCCCCTGCTGTTCCATCATGAAACTCATGCAGCACCTTATCAGTATGATCATTATCAATGCATCTTAACAACACACCATTAAAATATTTTCTGAAAAGGATATTATTAACTAAAACATAAGGAATAGACTACAGTCTAAAATATCTCCTTTTAGCTTGATCTAAACCTATTGGACTTTCACTAGTTTGTAAAAAATGAGCCATGTCTCTAACCCAACTTGTCCCAACTGCTGTTGTATCATTTTGATGCTCATCTTCAATGATCAGAAGCACTTCTTCTTCCTTCTCTGTTTCATTTTCAGACTTAGTAGCAAGTTGTTCAATGAGTCCTCTACCTCCGATGAGCTTGGTTATCTTGATATCTACGTCATATTCCATGACTTTGGTAATCCAACCAGCCCTTTTCTCATTAACATCCTTACCTAACAGAAACTCTTTCACACCAGGGTGAGCAACCATCAAATGTACCTTGTTGTTAGAATTAAGATGCCTAAACTTCTTGAGACTCTTAACCACTGCAAGGACATGTTTTTCAATGAAACTATACCTCTGTTCATACTCCTCCAGTCCTTGACTAAAGAAAGCAATTGGCTGCTCAAAGCCTTCACTTTGCTACTATACCAAAATTGTAGAAATTATATCTATACTGCCATAAGCATACAAAATAAAATCTTTTGAGAAGTTGGGATTTACCAGAGTTGGTGTAGCTGATAATGCTTCTTTTATGGACCTAAAACTATGTTTACCCTCTGTTGTCTAGCTGAAAACTGCATTTTTCTTCAACATAGAGGTCAACGGCTTCAATAAATTTGCAATGTCAGGTATAAATCTTCACAGAAAATTAATTCTGCCAATAAAACTTTGCAGCCCTTTCTTGTGACTAGGTAAAGGCATCTCCAAAATAGCTCTTACTCTTTCTGTATCAATGGTAACTCCCTGTTTTGATGCAATGTGTCCTAAAAGCTTGCCTTCATACACAGCAAAAATGCATTTCTTGGGATTGAGAGATATCCCAAACTCTTTACATCTCTCAAATACTTGTTTCAGGTGGGATAAATGTTTAGCTGCATCCTTAGAGAAAACTATGATGTCATCAAGGTACACAAGTACCAATTTATAAAGCAAACCCTTAAAAGCCATATCCATAGCTCTCTGAAAAGTAGAGCTAGCATTTGACAGACCAAAAGGCATCCTTTTGTAGGCCATGGTGCCCCATTTTGTGGTAAAAGTAGTTTTAAACTGATCTTCCTCCTTGACTAAAACTTGATTATAACTTGAATATCCATCAAGTAAGGAGAATCTTTCTGAACCAACCACTACTTGTAGAATTTGCTCC
Organism: Cunninghamia lanceolata; assembly: GCA_027924645.1. Taxonomy (NCBI): domain Eukaryota; kingdom Viridiplantae; phylum Streptophyta; class Pinopsida; order Cupressales; family Cupressaceae; genus Cunninghamia; species Cunninghamia lanceolata. The sequence continues at coordinate 7,572,164 of BSBN01000534.1, forward strand.
ATTGAGGGCAGCGGGTAGTGGTCCTTTAGGGAAGCTCTATTAAGGTCTCTAAAGTCAGTGCAGAGCCTAATCTCTCCATTCTTCTTCCTCACAGGAACAAGATTAGAGACCTACGATGTATGCTTGATCGAAAAAATGTTATTTCCCTCGATCAGCTTGGTTAATTCCTTAATCATCAGAGGCTCAAGTTTTGGATTTAAAGGTCTTTGTTTCTACCTTACATGTTTTTCACTTGGCTCTAACTCTATAGTATGTTGGGCAATTCGAGGATCAAATCCCTTTAAGTTTGAGTATTCCCAAGCAAACACAGCCTCAAATTCTTGACAAAGAGCAATAAAAGCTTTCCTATCTTCAGGTGAACAGATTTCACCAATTTTGAGAAGCTTACCTTTAAAAATTTATACCTCCTCATAATGTTCTTCTTTGACCTGCATGTTGGTTTTACTCTTTTTCAGCTGATCATCAGTACCAAAAATAGATTCCAAGGTTACCAATCCCTTAGGTAGCTTATTAGTCCTTAATTAAACAACCTGATCATCACCATATTGATGTTTAAGCTTGTTTTGATTCATCATAGAAAACTCATCCTCTTCTAACAGGAAACACAAAACCTGCTCATCACTCTCAAACACCTGCCAATGAATGTTATTGTCAGGAATAGAAGGTCTATCAACAATCTTCACATGAGGCTATACCTTTTTCTCTTTGAATATCACTGGGGATATCAAACTGAGCCCCAATTGTAGCTAACCTATCTGCATGATTATTCTAATTTCTTGGAATATAGATCAGATTGAAAGCATCAAACTCCTCAATCATATCCCATACCCTATGTTTATAGCATTTCAAAATATCATTTTTTGTAACATGCAGTCCCCTCTCCTGATTCACAATAAGTTTATTGTCCCCATAAATCTGCAAACATCTATTTTTCTTTTTCCTTGCACACTGCAAACCTTGAATTAATCCTTCATACTCAACAGAGTTATTTGTACATGAGAAAGCAAAATGGAAAGCAGAGTAATATCTATCACCTTGTGGGGACACAAGCATTGTACCCCCACCAGATCCATTCCTATTTCTAGAGCCATCACAGTACATTTTCCATACCTCATTTTACTGTCCTATCTATTCTTTTGCACTTTTTACAAGGTTTAGAATTGTTGTTTCAGGTTTGTGCAAGATATATATCCCCATACTAGTTTCTTGAATGTGTCTCTCAGGATCATCTACAACATTTGGTACTGCCCTCTCCTTTAACAACACTTCTGGTATACTTTCAGCTTGTAGTTCTTGAGCAACAACAAGCTCACTATCATAAAAAATAATGCAATTTGCATTAACAACACTTGGTACATAAGGCTCTATATGATCTTTGGCAAGCAATTCAAATTTTATGGTCACTTTTGTACCATATTGGGTCCTAAAAAACATGTGGGACCAATCTAAAGATAAATATCCTCCTATCTTAGCTGTGAACTCTCTTGACAAACACATGGAAAAATAAGGAGGTAAATCTATGATGAACACCTCTTTGGAAATTGAAACATTTAGATAGGTATGCAATGTGAGGCCTAGATCTTTTATCACACCTATAGTGTTAACTGATGTACCATCTAGCTGGAGCACGCCCTTCTCAAGGGGCTAGTATTTCAATCCTAATTGGTCTGCAATCTGTTTTGGCATTACATAACTACTTGCACCACTATCCACCATGCAGTTATGTACTAACTTGTCCCCTATTATTAATGACACAAAATGGAAGTGGTTTAGCACTCTTATTTGGCTATTTACTATTGTCTTGGGATGAATTTGTAAGGACAACCCTAGCTGGTTCAACAGTTGCATCATTCGACACTTTTAAATCAGACAAGGCAGATTGTAACATGTCCTTTTGACCTAGGATGGCTAAGGAATCCCACATAGATATTGTCACATTCATTTTCTTCATATTTTCAATGATATTAAAAGGTGAATTGACGTTTACCTTTTGATGTGACTTTGCAGCAGTAATATTAGCCTAAAAATAAGGTTGTTCCTTGGCAGTTGTTTGAGTGTTCCTTTGCAAAATATGGGGAATCTGGGATGTAGAAGGATCAACAAGTCCTTTTCCTTTGTTTGTTGCTTGATCTATCTCATAAGCCCTCTTTTTAGCTCTTGTATTTGCTGCAACTGAAGTATCATCTCTGTTCACACCACAAAACTCATCTCCCTACCAGTTTAGGAAGGTAGTATCATTTTGAGGATGTTCTTGCTACTATACAACCCCATCATTAGGTGTGTTTGGCTGTGAAACTACAACATTATATACCATTAGGGCTTGATTTATCACTCCATTTGAATAGGTTGCCTGTCTGTGTAGCTGATTGCAGGGAAAACACCATTCATACTCAGCTGCAAGGTTGTTCTGAATAGGGACAACGTCTCTAACTGCATTAATGGGTGCAAAATTGTAATGTTGGAAAGGCCTCTGGTTCACATTCTACCTAGCACCCTGGTTATTGCTTTGATAAGGTGGCCTATTAGCTTGGTATGGCTGGTTTTGCCCTTAATAAGGCTAATTTTACCCTTGGCTATGTGGCTGATAAGGCTGTCTATTCTTGGACTCTTTGTAACATGATTGTCCTCATGATTGTTAACTATTGTGACTGCTGACAAATACTTGAAAACTATTCTTCATTGATTGATGTCCTTCAGTACATGATTGCTAAGTCAGTGTGCAATCTCCAAGGCATTTGATAGTGTTCTCGAGGTCTTTGATAGTCTTTACTACTTATTTGATAGGGTTTCATCATGTGGCAGAAACATTATATCTTCATAACCTTTTTAGGGCTTAGCTAGCCTTGGCATAACCTGTTCAAACCTAAAATGTAGGCACAAGTCAGGTCTTCACACTTCTAATATATATTGAGCTAGTATCCTTACTGCTATACAGGCTTTCCTCATAGTTCAAAAAGGCTTGCAGATAATAATCAGATCCATCAGGATGATCTGAAATATTGTGTTTTATCTATTATCCCTGCAGAGCTTCTTTTCCACTATCTTCTCTTGATACTATGCTTGTAACAAGGGTTTAAGACTCTTACAACTAATATTTATGACAATGATCCATTGACTATTCTTGATTGATAATTCTTCAAGAGATCTCCTGTAATAGCTATTCTGTATTCTGTCCTTTGAAATGTACACTGTCCTTGACAGAGATTGATGACTGTACCTGATGACTATTTTACATATCTTTATTAACTCATGATGATTTTGTTTGATGTGAAATACACTATGACGAGCAACAAAGATGTTCCAGTTGCCTTATATCATGAAAATTCACTTGTTTATCATACAGCCTGTCTGCTCTTTATAAAAATATATGAAAAGATCTTGTTGTACAAGTTGATCCTTATTTCTGTTGAACATACATGAGGTCTTCTACAATGTTTATGAGCTGGGCTCAACCCTTGTGGGAGCCACATTTTCTCCACTCATAATGTAACCTAATGAATCAAATAGAAATATAATTACACCTGTATCTGCACATGAAGCAAACCTGTTAATAAAAACAAATGCATACCCTGGATGCATTAGATAACTTTAGTAGTTTTCTGGTACATTTAATGTATGCATGACTGATTTTTTGCATCTTGTTGAAAAGCCTATACATGCATAATGAATGCGTATATAATGAATGTAATCAGTCATTGTTTAGAGCAACATTGTTCTAACACCTTATCTCATCTTTTGCAGGGAACCAGGACAACGGACCAAGGAGGCTGAAGGCAACAACACCACCGGCCAGACAGACCAGTCATTCAGGCAATGACTGGTTACCCTCATTCTATACCCCTTTATGTACTTTCATTACTTATTCATGTAAATGCTTTTCTCAATTTGTATTGAATAAGTGAAAGTTAATCTCATGGCTTGTGTGAGATAATGGATATTTTTTCACTCAATAAAGATTACTTTTGTCTGTTATATGCACTTGTGTAAATGCAATAATCCATTACATCTTTTTATAATCCTTTCCTGATTTTGCTCATACAATTGAATGTAACATTAGAAAGTAATAAAAAATAAATTTCACTTCCTTATTTAAAACAATAGGCTCTACCTGATTGAGTTGTAGTGAAAATCTGGGTAACAAATATGACAGTGGTAACAGACTGTGTTCTTGAGGTTCTGGATGAAGAAGAGAATGATTTCAGTAAGCAGAAGTAGTGTGGATGTTCTTGGTGATTCAAGCAAGCTTGTGGGGGTCTATGCATTGTGTCCAGTTTGAGTTGGTGGTCCGCATTGAAGATTGAACTCGTAATTGAAGATTTACTTTCGGATGATGATGTTCTTCCTATGTTTTGATGCAGAGGATGATGATCTTGAAGATGTTATGAGAAGGATGGTGTGTTCCTCAAAGGATATTTGGGTCCCAAATATATGTGGCCGATAGTGTGGTGATTCACATGAAGTCTTTTGTAACAAATCAAGTTGTATTTGTGTATTTTCTCTATAAAGGTTGCCGACTTTGATGATTATCCCAAAGTCAATGTCTTGTATAAATAAGAGTTGTAAAGTCACTTCAAATGTATCTTAGTGGAGATGAGAGTGTGGTAGAGAGGAGAAGTGTGAAAGGTAGAGTAGAAGTATTGGGCTTAAATGGAACTGACTCAAGCATGGTGAAGATGTTATTCTTCAGTTCAAGTATGTAATATTTATTATTTTGTAGACAGTGTGTCTCCTATAGGAAGTGGGCCTCTTGTGAGCAGTGTGCTCGAGTAGTGAGCCCTAATTGGCATGTACCATTTTATTCTTTTTATTCTTTTAATAGAGAATACAATCTTGGTGTCATATGTGTTAATGTGCTTCTGCCCTTGAACTATTGCATTGTGTTTTCATGGTTTATTTATTATTATGTTGTTGAATTACAAAAGGGATTTGAGTGGTTAATAAAAGAAAAGTTTTGACACAACTGATTCACCCCCCCTCTCAGTTGTGTATCCTGAAACTAACAGAAATAACAGTGCAATATAAATATCTTTCTTTCTTTTATTCAAAATTGATTAACTGAATAATCAATTTAACTTATAACTCTTGAAAGATCAAACTGAATGTTTGATTTCTTGACAATCAATTCTCTTGTCATGATAACTTATCAGTCCTGATTGGACTGATGGGTTATCCTGACAACTGGATATTCTCTTCTACTCTGTCAAGGCATCAACCATTCAATGAATGCATAACTTTGAAGTTTTCTTTTATTCCTTCTGAACAACTACACTTAGGTCCAACTTTTAGATTAGGTAAACAAATGAGGTAGAAACACAAACTAAATGCATAAAAACACAAAAAGCTATACCTCACATAAAAACCCAATCTCATCAAGGGATTGAGGAAGTTTGCACCCAAAATAGCTCCTAAGACATGATGATCCCTAGACAAGTGATTCAAATGTGAAATGCTAACTAAATTTGCAACTCACTAAACTAGCTCAATTGATATTTTGGCATAATAACTTTGCATAAAACTTGGATTCTAAAATGGGTGGAGAGAGGTTCTATTTATAGATTTTTGGAAGGGATTTTGATCGAAGGGTGGAAATTGATTGGGAAGATCAATGGTGGAGGATAAAAGTGATGTGGAGGGCCTAGATTTAATCTTGAATGAATGGAGGGCTAGGAATAAAAGTGAATCTTTTATTCATTTTGGGAAAAGGGGTTATTAAATAAGCATGGGTGGTGAAGGATTATTTTTGAATTAAAGATTCATATGGGGGAATGTAAATGAATTAAAAATTCATTTGGGGATAGGTGGAAATAAATGAGTATGGGTGAGGTAAGGGGTTGCAAGGAAAATTAAATGTGATGTGGGATGTTTTTAAATAAAAAATTGACTTAGGTGGAATTATTTCAATTTTTTATTTGGAGGATGTGGGGAAGGGTGTTAAACAAGGTTTGACCACCTAAATGAGAGGTTAGGATTAATTAAACATAGGTTTTATTTAATTAATCCTAGGGCTAGGATGAGGTAGGCTAGGGTAAGCAATTAAATAATAGTTATTTAATTGTCTAGGGTAGGGATAGGTCAATTAATAGGCTGAATTAATTAGTTAACATGGTTTTAACTAATAAATTGGATTTAGTGAAAAGGGGGAAATTGATTTAATAAATATTGCATATTTATTAAATCAATTGGCTAAGGTTTGGACTATTGAATTAATGAAATTAATTCAATTGTTGGAATAAAATGATGGAAAGTAGGGTAATGAAGGGATAATTAATTAAATAAAAATTTAATTAATTGGCTAGGAGGGAAATTGGCATGTTTAGGGATGTCGGGAGTCGGTTTGATGGTAGAAGACATTTTTAGGTGTCTACATTTGCCCCTCTTTGACGTGGCGTCACGACCTAGGAGGGAAGTGGTGTCAGGTCGAAAAAAAATATGCCCCAGCTGCCGGGAAGGAATAAGATGGATAAGGGATGCCCCCTCAAGAGGTCGGTGGGAAAATAAAAAATTTTCAGGTGAGTTCTTGAAAGGATGTGACAGAAGTGAATGGTTGGATTGGGGATGGAAAAAGAGGATGACATGAAGAAAAACGGGGGAAAAAGGCTGAGATTTGCACCCTGGAGGGGAAAAAGAGTGGGTGGGGGATGACATGGCATGCTATATTAGGAAAAGTGGGCCCTAAGAGTGCCACATTTACACACTTTGACTTTAGAGGAGAAGAAGCGAAGGAGAGATGGCTGATGGCAACCCCTAGTTCCCACGACTTTGACATATTTCAGAGCGGTTCCGAGAGTTTGGCCGACATCGGAGGCTGGACCTTAGGTAGGGTCTAACCCTGAGTTTTCAAATTTTTTGCTTTTGTCAATTTTTTGGGGTTCAGGATTTGGGATTGGAGCGCGTAGTGCCAAAAGTAAGGCGGATTAGCACCATCCTCTGGATTGGCGTTATCCGCCAAGGTAGGGTTAGGGTGGTTTGTTGCCATTTACCTAGGTTTTTAGCACTATCTTCTGAAGTAGCGCCATTTTAGAAGAAATGGACTTCTAGCAGTTTAGCGCCAAAATGGTGCTAGGGTAGCGCTATTCTCTAGAATAGCGCCATTAAGGGGAGTAGCGCTATTTCAAATTCTAGCGCCATATAGTATTTTAGCGTTGTTTATGGAATTGGTGCTATTCACTAGATTAGCGCCAAAGGGAAGGGTGATGTCATTTGTAAAAATGGTGCACTGTATTGTACGTAGTAGCACCATGTTATGGATTAGCACAAAATGGTTTGTGTAGTGGCACTATTCTTGGTAATAGCAATATTTAGAGGAAGTAGTAGCGCCATTTTGAAAATGACGCAAGGTGTATTCTATTTTGGTGCCAAATGTGTCTGGCTTTTTAGACATTAGAAGAAAGGGGGTGGTTCAGAAAAAGATAGGTCGATATCTGACCAGAAAGTTGTGGATGCAGGATACACTCTGATTTATAGTGTATTCGAGAGAGCGACGTGTGCCATCTGTGATGGCATTGTTTGACCATTTTGATGATGCTATGCGGGCTAGACTGGCTAGGTTGGGGCTTCTAACAGTCGCATCAATGCCCTTGCTACGAGCTCATCAAGCTTTGATGATAGCGGTAGTGGAGTGGTACCGCTTGGAGACCTGTTCATTCTTGCTGCTGACTGGTGAGATTACGATCACACTTGAGGATGTTTATCACATCCTCAAGCTACCTATTCGAGGCCGGCGTGTTAGATATGACACAAGGATGGGGTGGAGTGCCCTAATCAGAGTGTTTGGAGAGGACCACATTATTCTCTCAGCAGACAGGAGAGAGATGAGCTATGAGGGGACACTGGCTGCGGGTGCAGATCCCTTTGCCTTATTCCTGTGTACATTGATTGGAGGTGTTGTGATGCCTGACAAGCGAGGTAGGGGTTTTCCAGTTGGCTGGGGGGATGATAGAGGGGATGGTGAGGCATGAGACCGTCTATGCCTAGGGACCGGCGATGCTAGGGTAGTTATACCATGAGATGCATATAGTCACCTATTTGCATGATTCAGCATTGTCATCTGGGGTTACTCTGCTTCATGTATGGATTTGGGAGCACATCACTGTTACCCGACCGACATGTGGGTATTATCGGCGGCCTTTTGAGGCCTTTGTATTTTTATATTGGGATGTAGAGTACACGTATACTGGACAGGTGTGGTAGTGGAGGAGGATGCTAGATGATGTTATTAGTGTGATCTAGAGACCATATATCGGCGTAGAGCCATGGCCAGATGATGATATTCATCTACCATTTACGTTTCAGCAGTAGTACCTGATGGGTCGAGAAGACCATGCTATAGAGATGTATCTACCCTCGCGGGTCATGCGGTAGTTTGGTTTGAGACAGGACACTTCGCAGCAGATGGCCATATTTGTGCGGACTCCTTGAGATGTGCCCTTCTGGCCTGCAGCCATACAGCCACAGGTCACCTTAGCTGACTATGCAGCTCTACGGCCAGTGTGGTGGGATTGGGGGAGCACTGTTAGAGATACAGGTACTACACCTACGTATGATATATGGTGGCAGATGCATCAGCCCACTCGGTTGACAGACCTAGCAGAGGAGGCAATCCCAGCAGAGGAGGCAGTGGGGTCAGGTGGTGGTGATGATTCTGATGATGGGGATGATGACTCTGAGGGGGATGACCGCCTAGAGGAGGGGGAGGAGATCATTGAGGATGACCTTGTGGAGGTTGGAGAGGATGGAGAGGAGAGATTGGTTGGCAAGGATGGTCAGCTGATAGATGTCTTGGCGGTTGTGGTAGCTGGACAGGGGCAGGTGGGGCAGTAGGTACCTGTGCAGTAGGTTCCTATTGAGCAGGTGCAGATTGAGGTAGGGCGACAGCATAGAGGACCTTGGCGGCATGGGGGACAACTGAGGGTGGATAGGGGTGAGTTATCCCCACCACAGGTAGGGCAGCAGATAATAAGACAGTAGGCAGGCCCTTCAGGGACAATTGGAGAGGCTGAGGTTGAGAGGCTCACCCCTCGTCAATGGCCTCAGGGTGAGGAGGAGGAGATGGAGACCCTATGAGCATAGGTGGCCAGCCTGGAGGAGGCACTAGAGAGCTGTGATGCAGAGTTGGTACAGTTGTGGGGGGCATTGGCCTTATTGGATGGGGCAGATGGACAGGTGGCGGCGTTACAGGCACAGCTAGCCCAGGCGTAGGGTGACATATTCACTTTGATAGGGGAGTGAGATGCAGTGCTTGCTAGGGCACAGCAGGCAGAGATTGCATTGGGTAGTCGACAGGCTTCAGGTGGTGGACTTGCTCTAGTTTTGATAGGGATGCAGGCTCAGTTGTCCCAGGTGCAGACACAGTCATATCAGTTACAGGGATAGTTGAGTTAGGTATAGGGGTAGCTAACTCAGGTACAGGGGGATTTGATAGAGGCCAAAGCATGGGTGGAGTACTATCAGGGTTTTTATTACACGGTCATGCCAACAGTGTAGCGTGCCTTGAGCTATAGTCAGGTCAATAGATCGGGGGCCTCCAGGTCTCATAGATCGAGATTAGTGCAGTCGGTTCAGCAGACGATGCCTCCTCCCTTGTACATGCCCCAGCAGGTTCCACAGGTTCAGGTGCAGCCACAGCCATAGCCACAGATAGGAGCATAGCCACGAGTAGGATCAGAGTCTCCCACTCCTTCAGAGAGAGGATCCTCCATGTGATAGCTTTATCATGTTAGCCCTCAGAGGCATTGTATCAGGACTTGGTATTTTTTGATGATATGAGTGATGTACATTTTTTTGCGGTGATTATATATGATACGATGCTTTTTGATGGTTTATGATGCCCTATTATGATGATACCTATGTGATGAATGTAGTATTCTTTATGGATTTATATGCTATGGAAGTGTTATGTTTATGCAATTATGTTTTTGATTTTATGGATGCATTTATGATGGATTTATTGTGATATATGCATGGTGTTGTGATTTTATGGACTATATGATGTATAATGCCAATGAATGTTCAGACTAATAAACATTTATTATGGATGCAACAATGTGATGTAATGTATGTTTAGCGAAATAAACACATGTTATGTATGGAAAGATGGATATGCAGCTAGATGATTTTGTTAAATGCAGTTTTAATGATTATGATGGTGATGATGTAATGTAACTAAATGTTTATGAGATGATATATATGGAATGCAATGTGATGATACTATTTTTAATTTTAACATGTACCTATGTGATGACAAACATAAATGAGTATGATATGATTTGCAATGATGTATAATGTGCAACTAAATGATTCTAAAATGAACCTAATGCTATGATATGCAATTTAAACTGATTCTAAAATGAACCTAATGATATGATATGCAATTTAACCGATTCTAAAATGAACTTAATGATAGGATATGCAATTTAATTGATTCTAAAATGAACTTAATGATATGATATGCAAAAGGATTAAAAATGAACCTAATGACCTATGCAAATTAACAACTGTTAATGGTGAACTTAATGAAATGATATGCTATTTTTAAACTGATTCTAAAATGAACTTAATGATATGATATGCAAAAGGTTTAAAAATGAACCTAATGGTATGCAAATTAAATGATTTAAATAAACCTAAATGAAATGCAATTAAGAGATTCTAAAAAAAATGAACCTAAGTGATATGTGACTAGGTGATATGCGAGATGCAAGCTAGGTGATAAGTGAGATGATCAAGTCCTGATACACATGATGTTCTTTGTTTGACCCTAAGTGGTGAGGCTGTGGGAAATGGGACTAGGTGGGGAGATGATAGGGGTGCATGGATGGGGTATGGATAGGATTGGGAGCGTCCACAGGATGGGGTTGGGGAGACGAGAGGATTGTTAGGTCATAAGACACCACGTCATTGAGGGGGAGGTTTGGTTTGGTTCAGGATGTGTGAAGTGGGAGAGTTGGATTAGTGAGGGGATTGGATAGGTTGGGGGGGGAATGATTATCAAATCTGGGCTGATATGGGATAGTTGAATGAGTGATTAGGATGATGTTTTTGAGCTAGTAACAGTAGTTGCATAAGATTTAATTGAAAGTATTTCTTAGTTTACTATAGCAATATAGGATATAGTTCACAAAGGTATGAAATGACCTAGGTAATGATGTATATCCCACGATTGCATGGACTAGACCCACAAACAATAGGTTGATTTCATGCATGCCCAAGGTGGTATAATCTTGCCTAGCCTAGGAAGGGGACTCATAGCGATGAGTGCGAATAATACATATAAGGTTTTGATGCCTATATATGCAAATGGGACACATCATGCTAGAACCGACCTAGGCTTCAAAATATGAATACCATTCCTGGAGTAATGAAACCAACCCACAAGCACAACATACAAAAACAATGACTATGTCTACTCTAGATGTCATCCGCTACTTACGATGATATAATGAGATCAAGGTAGCTTTGGAGGTAATGTAGAGTGAGACAAAAAGATAAAAATCAATAATCATAAAGACCAACGAAAAGATACAAATAGCCCTTGTGTACTCTTGCCAAGAGACGTGTTGATAGGATGACAGATTTTTGTCCATTGTGGGAAAGATATATCCTAGGACGCAGATCAGTTGGATTTGATTGGAGAATTTTTGAAAGATGGGCAAAAGAATAGTCTGGCCATGCGTAGGATTATGGGTGGTATGTTGATTGATGATTTTTGCATTAGGGGACATGTTTGTAGTGTATACTTAGCATGTGTATCATTTATTAGATCTAGAAAGCTCAGTGAATGGGGACCATCCAACGGGTTGGATGGGTGCATCTTATGTACCTGAGTACTGGAAACATCCTTCATATTCTAGACTGCCTACATACCCTATATCCACGGGATCAAGGTACTTTCAAGATGCGGGCGAAATGAATATGTAGTTTTGGTTTGTTTTGATGATGTGGGAATGATTTGGGATGGGTGTGATGGTGGGGATTGATGTATCCTTTGATGATTGTGATTTGCAGTGGGATCGATGTATGGGGTGATTTACTGTGAGTTGTGTTGTTTTTTGGATTTTCTGTGTTTTTCTATTATTTTTGGATTTTTTGATTTTGTATTATTTTTTGGATTTTCTAGTTTTGTATTATTTTCTAGATTTTCTGGTTTTTAGCAATACAAAAGGGGGCTTACAATGATCCTCATGCCATGAGTTAGCTTTGGGATGGGATGGTGCAAGGTTGGGCGATAGGGTTTGATGTTTCTCAATTCCAAGCCATGGTATGGGTGTGATATGGAGTGGTGTGACGGAAAGAAGACTTACTAGATGGTGAAACCAGCCACTACGCATGGCGCCTGAAACAGGTTTTCACCATGGTACTTATCCAAGGCATCACCGAAGTGATTTTCACCATTGGAAGTTTTTATTGCACTCGAATTTTTCTTGATTTTTTGATTTTTTGGTTTTTTTTTTTCTATTTTTTTTTACTTGGGGTACCAGATGGGTTATGCATAAAATGTCTTTAGATGCAGAATGTTCATCGGCTCATCCAGAGGTTGCCCCTCAGGTGTTGCAAGTTGATAGGCTCCTGACCCATAATCGGCTATGACGACATAAGGTCCTAGCCAATTGGGTTCAAACTTTCCTTTCTTAGGATGCTCTTGCAGGTTCTTCTAATTTTCCATAAGGACAAGGTCACCTACTTCAAATTTTTGGGTTCTGATCCTCTTGTTGTAGCTTCTTTGGAGGCAGTTTTGATATGCCTATAGGTGGTTCAATGCATTCAGGCATTCCTCATCTAGTAGTTCTAGTTGATGCAACCTTGCAACTCTATATTCCTCATTAGAGATTATGTTTTGCAGGGATACGCGTAAGGATGGGAGCTTGACCTCGATAGGTAAAATAGCTTCAGATCCAAATGCTAGGGAAAATGGGGTGGCTCCTGTGGGAGTGCAGATGCTTGTGTGGTAGGCCCATAGGGTAGGGTTGAGTTGGAGGTGCCATTCGCGACCAGCTTCATTGACTGTCTTCTTTAGGATGCATAGAATTGTTTTATTAGAAGCCTCTACTTGACCGTTTCCTTGAGGGTAATACGGCGTGGAGAAAAGGTGTTTGATATGGAATTTTTTGTACAAGGTGTGAACTTCTTGGTTCTTGAATGGCTTTCCACTATCAGTGACGATGGAATGAGGGATACCATAGCGGCAGATAATATAGTGGAGGATGAATTTGGAGATTTGGGTGCCAGTGGTGAAGGTGAGTGGTATTGCTTCCACCCACTTTGTGAACTACTCAGTAGCAGTGATTATGAACTTATGGCCGTTGGAGGATGGGGGATGTATTTCCCTACGAGGTCGAGTCCCCATTGTGAGAAAGGTCATGGTGTTGTGATAGGTTGCAACTCCTATGCTGGTACGTGGATGAGATCACCATGCTGTTGACATGGGAGACACTTTTTGATAAACTGGTATGCGTCTCTGTCCATGGTTGGCCAATAATAACTGGTTCTTAGGATCTTTTTAGAAAGAGCAGGTTCACTTGAATGTGCCCATAGATGCCTACGTGTACCTCTTCCAAGGCTACCTCAGCTTCCCTAGAGTCTAAACATCGTAGAAGTGTGCCGTCAAGACTCCTTTTGTATAGGGTGTCGCCTACAAGGATAAAATGGGAGGCTCCTCGGGTAAATTATTTTCTCTGTGAGGTGGATAGGTTAGGGGGGAGGATATTATCGTGGAGGTATAGGTAGGTTTCCTGATACCACGGGGATAGGGGACCAATGACTTTGCACACCAGTTCTGATTGAGGTACATCGTATGCTGGGATGGGGAGTTCTTCTATCAGGAACTCACATTTCTTGCTGTCTTTCTTCATGTTGACTAGAGATCCGATGGTAGCCATGGTGTTTGCAACTTTATTGTTGAGCCTTGGGATTTGCTCAAAGTGGATGTCATTGAAGCAATCTTTGAAATCATCAACCATCTTTTTGTAGGGTAGGAGTTTATCATCTTTGGTTTTGTATTCATTATTTACCTATCGGATGACTAGTTGAGAACCTCCATACATAGTCAACTTCTCAATTTTCCATTTTATTGCCATGCAGAGGCCTGTGATGAGAGCCTCATATTCTGCCACGTTATTGGTACATGGAAATGTGATTTTGAAGGACTTAGGGATGGTGTCACCTTGAGGGGTAATGAATAGGACACCTGCCCCTGAGCCTCTGTGGGTGTACGATCCATCAAAGTACATCTTCTATGTGTCTGTGGCTGGTGTGATTGTCAAGATAGCTTCATCAGGGAATTCCACCAGTGTAGGATGCTTTGCAGGAATGGACACTTCGGCCAACTGATCGGCGATAACCTGTCCTTTGATGGCCTTCCTCTCAGTGTATTCAATGTCAAATTCAGTGAGAATCATGACCCATTTTTCCATTCTCCCAGTAAGCAGCTCTGTTTAGTAGATATTTCAATGGGTCAATCTTGGTGATGAGCTTGGTCTTGTGATTGAGCATATAGTGTCTTAACTTTTGTGAAGTAAAGACGAGGGCTAGGCATGCTCGTTCAATTTGTGTGTAGTTGAGCTCATAGGATATTAGAGTATGGCTAATTTAATAGATGGCTCTTTCTTTGCCATGCTCATTGTGCTGTGCTAGTAAGGCTCCAATAGCTGTCTCTATTGTGGAGATGTATAGCAGGAGGGGTTCACCTTGTCTTGGTGGGGTTAGAATAAGAGGATTAGCCAAGTATTCTTTTAGTTGATCAAAGGCTTCCTAGCACTGAGTGTTCCAGACAAAAGCAATATCTTTTCGGAGTAGATGCTGGAATGGTTGGCATTTATTAGCAAGTTGGGCAATGAACCGACGGATAGACTGGAGTTTTCCTTGCAGACTTCTCAGTTGTTTCAATGTTTTTGGAGGAGGCATTTCAGTGATGGCCTTGACCTTTGCGGGATCTACCTCTATTCCTCTTCTGGAGACTATGTATCCCAACAATTTTCCTGAGGTGACGCTGAAGACACACTTCTTTGGATTTAGGCGAACATTGTATTCCTCTAATCGATCGAAGATCTTGGCCAAGACATCCAGGTGTTCTTCTCTTGTCTTTGATTTCCCTAGTAAATTGTCCACATAGTCTTCCATGATGTGGTGAAAAAGGTCATGGAAGATGACAGTCATAGCTCTTTGATATATAGCTCCTACATTTTTCAGGCCAAATGGCATTACGACCTAGCAGTATGTTCCCCATGGGCATATGAAGGCTATCTTATGCTGATCCTCTTCGGTGATTTTGATTTGGTTATATCCTGAGAAACCATCCATGAGGGATAACATTTCATGTCCTACCATGAGATCCACTATCATGTCAATGTTTGGTATTGGGAAGTCATCTTTTGGGTAGGCCTTGTTGAGGTCTCTGAAGTCGGTGCAGCAACGAATTCGACCGTCTGGTTTGGCTACTAGTACTAGGTTTGAAACCCATTCAGGATAATCAATTGGGTGAATGAACCCAACATCCAGTAGTTTCTTTAGCTCTGCTTTGATAAGGAGGGCCACCTGAGGATTCATTTTTTTGAGTTTCTGCTTTACTGGTTTCGCATCAGGGCATACTGCAAGGTGATGAACAACCAATGCGGGGTCTAGCCCTAGCATGTCTGCATAGGTCCATGCAAAATTGTGATTTTGTTGTGTGAAGAATGCCAAGAAGTTTTCCTGTTCCTGTGTGCTGAGAGATTCTACCCTGAAGTGATTTTTGGTTCTTCTTCTGTCCCAAGATTCATCTCTTGGGCTAGCTCGACTAGGACAGGTGATCTGTCTAGATAAACCTTGTCTATTTTGGGAAGGCCCATGCTTCCATCTCCAAGCACCTCATGGAGGTTTTCACCAGGAGATACATCTTTTGTTTTTACTTTTTTGGGATCTGACACTGCCGCAGAATGGTTTTCACCATCAGATCCATTTTTTATTTTTATGTTTTTACGACTGGAAGTAGGGGTTGTCTCCCTAAAATAGGCATGCGGATCAAGCTCCATGATGTAACCTGCTCTGTGATCTCCCAAGGGGAAGTGGTCTCTAACTCCCATCATTTCAGCAATGGCCTCATCGTTAGGTGCAATGTCAATGACAGGAGGTCCCCATTGGGCCCAATCTATAAGTTTTGGGTATACTAGTGGTAAGTCATTGGAGGACGAGGCTAGGGTGGTGATTGTGTGGATGGTGCATATGGATGAGTTAAAGAAGTTGGTGAAGTCACTAAAGGAGTCTTGATGGTCTGTTTCATTGATGTTGTCGACTTCAGAGGAAACCGTAGCAACCTCAGCTAAGATACATTCACCAGTAGTGAGGATATGTTGTCTCTGACCATATCCTAACCCTTGGGTGTAGGGGTTTCTTGTTGCTTGAAGTGGTTCCATGATTCCCTGTTCATGAAGGCCTATACCACCTTGTCCTTTGTAGCCCATGATTTTGACAATTTTAGACCCTTTTCCATAGATTTTTGTTGGTATGGTGGGAGCTTCTTGTTCTATTTCTTCATCCTTGTATAGGCAGGATGAGATATCTTCGAGTACATCCTGATCCAAGAGATGTTTCTTCTCAAAGATGGCCGAGGGTTTGCACTTGATGACCACTATATTGGCTGCTTCTATCTTTGGGATGCCAAACATTTTAGGATTGGGTAATGTGCCCACACAAAAAGTACCGTGTAGGTCGTATTCCCCACATCCCATGTCGCTTAGCTTAATCTTGACCTCAGGTGGTGGAGGTGCTTGGGATGAAGTGGTGGCGATGTTGGTGAGGTTGATGTATGAGGTGGATGCTATTGGATTGGCTTTGGTGGTGGCTTTGTTGTATGGGCAGAAGGTTTGGTTGTGGCCTTCTAGAAAACTGCAGTATTGGAAGGGGTGAGGATCGGTATAGATAGTTACTTCCGTGCCATTGTGAGGAAACTTGAGGCATTGATGGAATGTGGATGGAATAGCTTGCATGGCATGGATCCATGGTCAGCTGAGAAGAATGTTGTAGGGGAGGTCAAGATCAAGGACCTGACATTTGGTTTTGAGTATTTTCTGTCCTACTTGAATAGGAAGCTTGATGGTGCCTTCAGATAGCCATTTGGTGTATTCATAGCCTTTGATTGTGATGCACTCACTAGTGTCTACAACCACATCAGAGTACCCCAAGTGTTATAGCAGTTTTAGAGTGCATATGTTTAGGCCAGAGCCACCATCTATTAAGACTCTTTTAATGATGTGTTTGTGGATACGGACTTCGATGTGTAAGGAGTCGTTGTGTAGGTGTTTAGAGGTGGGAAGGTCCTTTTCTGAAAATGTGAGATGGTGAGGTGCGGCGATATGTCCTACCATGGCTTGGAATTGAGTTACATTCAAGTTGGCGGGGACTTGGATTTCCAAGAGTGCTTTGTCGAGGATGTCTTTGTGAAGAGGTGATGTGTGAAGAAACTCAAGGATGGAGATTTGTGTGGGTGTCTTTCCTAGATGCTCTAGGAGGTTATACTGATGGGTAGGTGATGGACGTGTGGTTGGATAGGGAGGTAGGGGATTGGATGTGGATACAGGCATTTGTTCAGTGGTAGGGGCTGTACGGATGGATACATAGCCACGGTGAGTTGTGACAGCACAATCAGGTGCTTGTGCCTGAATGGTGATTGTATTGACATGGTGGGACGATGGTTCGATCCTCCCTACAATAGAGTCATAGGATGCTGGTCGTGGGGTGACATTGTATGCTTGGTTGGAGGAGGAGGATTTATTATGGTTAAGCAGTGGATCCTTGTAAGCTCCAAGGTTGGCATTTGGTGATGGTTGAGTGCTTTGATCGAGGCTAACTTGATTTTGATCTATAAGGTCTTGGATGCAATGCTTTAGTTGCATGCAGTTAGTGGTTTTATGACCTGCAATGCAGTGGTATTCACAATAGTCATTTTCATTGTACCATGCGGCTTTGAGTTCATTCTCTTGACGGGGTCTAATAGGTGGGAGTGTAATCAAACCTTTCTTTAGACATCTATTGAGGATGTCTTCGATGGGTTCCCCTAAGGGTGTAAATTGTCTTCGAGGTTTGTGTGGTTTAGTTTGCCCCCTTTGGTTATTTACATTGGTGGCATAGGTATGTGCAGGTGTTTGATTTTGTACATGTTGGACGGCTTTCACATTCGTGATGCCATCATTCAAATTGTTCTTGTTCTTCCCCCAATAGCGTGATTTGTCATTTGATTGCATGTTGGCGTTGTTGTGTGTATTGGGGGTGTTGTTATTGGATTTGTAGTCATATAGTTTGATGGAGCCCTTGGCAATGAGGGCCCATTTAATAGTGGTACCTTTGTCGATGACCTCTTCAAAGGTAGATGCACAAAGAATTTGTAAATGGAATCCTAATTCTTGATTGAGGTTGGTCACAAACATGGTGACGAGTTGTTTTTCAGGAATTGGCCATGGGAGTTTGCTTGCTAAGCCTCTCCACCTTTGTAAGAAAGAAGCAAAAGCTTCTCCGTTCTTTTGTTTGGTGTTGCAAAGGTCTATCATAGACATTTCATGATCAAAGTTGTAGGAGAAATGGTTTACAAATTTTTCCGCAAGCTCGGGAAAAGTCCTAATGCCTAGGGGAAGATGTGTGAACCATTCAGCGGCTTGACCTCCGAGGCTTCTTGGGAAGAGTCTCATAAGATATGTATCATTATTTAAGACTTCTAAGCAAGTGATGTAGAACTCCTTAAGATGGTCCCTAGGGTCTCCCTTGCCCTTGTATTTGTCAAATTTAAGCATCTCAAAGTTCTTGGGGAAAGGGGGCATGTACAATGTGCGATCAAATGGATAGGGGCAAATGTCCTCAAAGGAATATTGTTTGTGCTTGCCCCCAGTTTGCATGTCATCTACCTTTTGGATTAGGGACTGTACAATGGTTATGAGATCTTGTGGTTGTTGTGGTTGGAATGTGTAGGCCTGTTGGTTGGTGAGATGTTGGAGGTGGGGTGGGATTTGATGTTGGGGATTTGTTTGGTTGAGGTTTTGGTATTGCGAGTTGGTGTTTTGGTTGATTTGTGCTTGTTGTTGTTGATATGCGTGGAGTTGTTGGAGAATGTGTGGTGGTATTTGGGGATTGTTGTGATGTTGTGTTGATGAAGTTATGGGGTTATGTGGATATGTGATATTGGATGGATTGACGTTGGATAGGTGGATGTTGGATGTATTGTGAAGTGGTTGTGAGAATAATTGTCGTAGATATGCTATGGATTGGGGGTTGGGTGGAGGCACACTCGTGGAGGTACTATCATGTGTGATGTTTCCTTGTATGCCCAAGGTGATTTGTGGCATGGAAGGGTTTATGGTAGTTGTGGTAGTAGATGTGATGACAGGTTGGGATGTGGTAGGGATGGCAGCACTTGTGGGGATTGTAGATGTGGCAATGGTAGAGCTTGTGGAGGTGGTAGATATGGTAGGTGTTGATGTTTGTGAGATGATATGTTGGGTATTTGATGTGGTAGGAACGATTGTAGAGGTGGATGGTTGTGATGAGGTCGTGTTATGGGGTGGTTGGGCACCAATTTTGAGGAGATAATCTAGAAATCTATTTGGATCCGACCTAAGGACTATGTCAAGCATGTCCATGTTATCCGTGTCTTGTGTGAAGGTCAAGACATCTAGATCATCTTGGGATATGGTGGGGACATTTTGTGTTGGTGGGGGTGGTGGTGGTTGTGATTGTTGTAAGAAATGGAAAGGATTTTTGTTGGGATTATATGGGGGGATGTAAGAGTACGTAGGTGGGTTTTGATTGATGGGTATGTTGTTGTTGTTGGTGTTAGGCATTCCTATGCCGCCATATTGCCAATATTCTGCCATTTTTTGATTCTTTTTGTGTTGTGATCTTGTGATGGGCATGCACGTATATGGAGTTGATTTCTAGAAGTAGAGTGAGATGGGGATGGAGACCTTAGAGAATTTGATTGATTGTGTTGGACCCAAAGATGGATGTGGTAATAATATGGATAGGGTGATAAGCCAAAAGGTGTTAACCTAAGGGTGATAAGAAAGGTGGATATTGACTTTTGCACAAATTTTGGACCAAAGGACGGATGAGGGGTGATGTTTGTCTTTGAGGATGACTTTGATGGAAGGGGTTTTGACTTTGATGTTGATTTTGATTGATTAGGATGATGTTTTTGGGAAGGATATGATGGTCAAAAAGTTGAGCTTTAGGTAAGATCTAGGTTTTGTGTTGGCACAAAGGGATGTTTCTCTTTGTTTAGGGTAGACTAATGACCTTACGCAAAGAGAGATGATTGTTTTTCTTGAAAGGTAGACTAATGACTTTTCAAGGAAAATATGATGTGAATGATGAGATCTAGATCTAACTTTGGTTCAGAAGGATGACAAGCTTTGGTTGATGATTTGTTGATGGGTGTTTTGATTTTGATTTGGATTTTTTGAAATGATTTGTTTTGGTCCAAGGAGATATGCAAAAGATCAAATGGTGATAAATAGATATGGACTTGAGCAGATTATGATATAGTAAAGGGTCCAATAATGATGATGGTGGATTCTATAAGGCCCAAATGATGATATGTTTTGAAAAATTTTGAGGAGAAAATGGATGGGGTACGGATGATTTTTTGGAGTGTAAATATGGATTATGGAAGAGCAGATGGTGAAGATCACAACTGAATTGGTCTTAGTCTTAGGCAAGTCAATCTAAAAATAGCGCCAATCCACAGGTGAAATAGCACTAAAATTAGATAGAGATGATGCTGAAACAGGGCAGTGTTGGTCAAGGTCCTGAGAAAAATAGATTTTAGATTTGTTTTGATTTGGAATTAGATCAACTGATTTGGTTTGTCTCTTGGCTGTTTGTTTGAAAGCAATTTAAGCACATTAACACTCAATTAAGCACATGAACACACAATAACCAAGATTTTTGTTTGTGAAAGGACGTGTAATTTTGTTAACCCAGCACTTTGAACAACCTAAGGTGAAGATATGATAGTATTTCTTGAATCCCCTAGCTGCGCCTATTCAAAGCGGGTAGCTCCAGGATCTTGGTAGCACCGGCTCCTCATTACAATTGCACACACTTCTCACGCATACCAAGATCCAGGTTTCTTATAAGGCTTGTCCCTCACCAAACCTTTAGATTATCCCTGCTACCTCGGCTAAGAACCGCATGAATCGGGGCTGCTTCAAAGGTTTCCCTTCTACGTCAACAAATAGAAGGATTTTGGCTTGCTAAACAATGGTTCGTAGTAAGTACATCTGTTCAGGTGGTTATACATGCGGCAATGCTACTCTCCATTATGGAGTCTCCCAGCCTCCAAGGGTTACGCCTTGGAGGGTTTTGGGGGAGGTTGGCTGTCAGTATAACACAACAACACCTGTTGCTTGTGAGTTTTGTCCCAAACATCTTATTTTATATAGCAGCTTGGAAGAGCTTGGCTTTAGCTTGATGCCGCTTAGGTCATTCCCACCTTTCGAAGTGGGGTGGTAGGCCCTCTAAGGATTAACAAAAGCAACACAATCACAAAAATACTTTTGATCCCCAAGTTCATACAGAGATGCGAGGGGAGAGCATACATATTGTTTGTGTTTGCGTCACACTAAACATGGTTCATTTTAGTTCTTTGGATTTATGTTGGGGGTGATTAATGCAAGTTTTGTGAGAAATTTTTGATTCCTAAGGTCACCAAATGGTGTGAGGGAAGAGCATACACTTCTCACGCCACAAACATAAACCACGAAAACACTTCACACAAAATTAGATTGATTTTCTTGTTTATATGCGTGAAGAATGCAGATTGTTGTTCTTTTAAAATCCCATGATTTGATTTGATGCAATTTATGGTTCTTTCTAAAGCCCAAAATTGAAGTGTTTGATAGTTGTTGGCACACAATTTGTAAATTTTAGAACACCAAATTTAAATGTTTAGCACACACACACACAAAGATTTGATTGTTGTTTGTTCAATTTTATTACACCAAATCAAAATGTTGTGTAACTAACATGCAAAGGGTTCATTTTTAGATTTCCAATTGAAGTGTTTTTTGCTAAACTAGAGATAAAAACATCCCGTAAAAGCTTGTTAGTATCCACAAAATGATAGTAAAGACCTGCAAAAACACTTTTCAGTACCTGCATAGACAACAAAGTCAGTTTTAGAAATAGTGCTAAAATAGAGGTTAAATGGTGCCACTGTGGACAGAATAGACTGAGAACCTGACACCCTATACTAATGGCGCTAATTCAATAGATAGAACCAATATCAGACTTGTAAGGTGCCAGAACAGACGATGGCATTACAGAATTACAAAGAAGGCGCTAATAAAACAAATAGCGCTAATACAATATACAAAAAGTACTAATTAAGACAATAGTGCTAAACGGGGTCTAGTAAAGCGCCACTGCGCAAGTTGTTAAGAGGTTCATTCACAGTCGTTGATAGCGCCAATCTAGGCGGATAGCATCAATATGGGTCTGAGTGCATTCGACCTGTAAATTGGAGACCTCCTTATGAAAATAGAGTGTTATGCTGCACACACAAGATGTCCCATTAGCATTGTTAGTCTGGATAAATGAAAAACAAGACAAAAGCAAAGCCAAAATGCATGTTTAGACTTTATGAAAATTTTGACATAACTTCCCCTTGTATTTTCAAGATCTCTATGAAAACAGAGAGCAATTAAACACCAAAAACAGCAGTGAGATCATAAAAAAAAAAGACATCTGAGTGAGTTGATAAATGGAAACGTGCTGCGCAGAATAGCGCTAAAACAGAGAATGGTGCTAAAAGGAACCAGAGATGGCGTTGATACATAGGTAGGATAGCGCTGCACCTATAAACACACGTCCCTTGCACAAAATGGATTAGACTTGGACCTTGTGGGTCCCATCAGGCGTGCTAATGTAGATTAGGTAAACAAATGAGGTAGAAACACAAACTAAATACATAAAAACACAGAAAGCTATACCTCACATAAAAACCCAATCTCATCAAGGGATTGAGGAAGTTTGCACCCAAAACAGCTCCTAAGACATGATGATCCCTAGACAAGTGATTCAAATGTGAAATGCTAACTAAATTTGCAACTCACTAAACTAGCTCAATTGATATTTTGGCATAATAACTTTGCATAAAACTTAGATTCTAAGATGGGTGGAGAGAGGTTCTATTTATAGATTTTTAGAAAAAATTTTGATCGAAGGGTGGAGATTGATTGGAAAGATCAATGGTGGAGGATAAAAGTAATGTGGAGGGCCTAGATTTAATCTTGAATGAATGGAGGGCTAGGAATAAAAGTGAATCTTTTATTCATTTTGGGAAAAGGGGTTATTAAATGAGCATGGGTGGTGAAGGATTATTTTTGAATTAAAGATTCATATGGGGGAATGTAAATAAATTAAAAATTTATTTGGGGATAGGTGGAAATAAATGAGTATGGGTGAGGTAAGAGGTTGTAAGGAAAATTAAATGTGACGTGGGATGTTTTTAAATAAAAAATTGATTTAGGTGGAATTATTTCAATTTTTTATTTGGAGGATGTGGGGAAGGGTGTTAAACAAGGTTTGACCACCCAAATGAGAGGTTAGGATTAATTAAACATAGGTTTTATTTAATTAATCCTAGGGCTAGGATGAGGTAGGCGAGGGTAGGCAATTAAATAATAGCTATTTAATTGTCTAGGGTAGGGATAGGTCAATTAATAGGTTGAATTAATTAGTTAACATGGTTTTAACTAATAAATTGGATTTAGTGAAAAGGGGGAAATTAATTTAATAAATATTGCATATTTATTAAATCAATTGGCTAAGGTTTGGACTATTGAATTAATGAAATTAATTCAATTGTTGGAATAAAATGATGGAAAGTAGGGTAATGAAGGGATAATTAATTAAATAAAAATTTAATTAATTGGTTAGGAGGGAAATTGACATGTTTAGGGATGTCGGGAGTCGTTTTGATGGTAGAAGATATTTTTAGGTGTCTACACAACTAATTTTAAGTGTGAACAAAAAATTAGTAACAAATATATAAGAGAGATGGATTTCAGTTGAAATGGGGGACGAAGAGTGTGAGTGGATGCGAATATGCGAATAGCAGAGCAGTGACGCAGATCAGTGATAATAAAGACTTGGGATTTTGAATTCAGTTGTTAAATGACTGCACCTTGGCATAGTAGCAGATGCTTAAGCAGTATTCAGTTTTCATGTGCAATTGCTTTGTACCTTACAGTGAGCCTTCAATAGGGTTTAACAGCCCTCAGGGTTTAACAACCCTTATTGTAATCTTTCTAGGTTTAGGGTTGAGGCAGTGAGCCTACTAAACCTAGTTGTACTTCATGGCAGTGAGCCAACATGTTCTAGGCCCATGGAGTGACCAATCCTGAACATAATTATTTGTAAAGATTGTAATATATATTTGAGAGATAATCCTCTCTGTGGTTTTTCCCTTTCGGGTATTCCACGTAAAAAATCTTGTTCATGTGTCATGTTTTTATGGTTGCTATTCATATGCATGTTGTGCCTTTGTTTGATTAATTTTGGGAAATGGTTGAAAGTTAATGTGCATGAAAAGATTTTTAGAACATTGATTCACCCCCCTCTTAGTGTTCCTAACATTCAATAATTGGTATCAGAGCAAGGTTCTTTGGAAAAAGTTTAACAACTTAAGGAAGATCTAGGGTAGTGTGATCATGGAAGCAAGAAGATATGGAAATTATGAAAGCCACAAACAACTAGAAGAAACTCTTGTGGATCTTGAAAACTCTAAAGCAGAAGTCATAGATCTGAGAGAAAACTTGCAACAAGCTGATGAATGCATCTTAAAACTAAAAGAGTAAGTCAAGAAATTCAAAGACAAATACAAAGAAGTTAGTGATCAATTGTTATCAATAAATGAAGCCTTGAATGATTTGGAAGGAGAAGTTATAGAAAGAACAAGAGCAGAAGATGATCTGAATTTAATTATGAAGAATAGATCAGAAGATTGTGTAAAACTTGAAAAAGAAATTACAAATATAAAAGCAGACCTGGAACAGGCCAAAAGCTTTGAAGAAAAATTCAAGATAAGCACTGCAAATCTTGATGAAATGATTACTAGTTAGAAGAAAGCTAATGACAAGCAAGGTTTAGGATTTGAGAAAGGAGAAAGTTCAAACTCTAGTCAAATAAGCACTGAGTCAAGGCCAAACAAAGGATACCAATTTAGAAATCAAAGAAGAAGACCTAGAAGACCTTCGGTCAAACAACCAAATGCTCAAAGGTACCCATCTTTCAATGGTTATTGTAATTCATGCAATAAGTCCAGTCATAAGGCTACTCAATGTAGGAGCAGAGTAAATCAAAAGGTTCCATCACTCTCTAGTTAGTGTTTAAATTGCAAGAAAATTGGTCATATAGCAAATGACTGTAGAAATCAGATTAGGAAAAGTTTCAACAACGGGAGGAATGAACAATCCTTCAAAGGTAAATTCTTTACTTGCAATAAAATTGGTCATAGAGATATTGTGTGCACAAGTAAAGTGAGTCAAAATTCTATTAGGTGCAATACATGCTATAAAATGGGACACAGATCAAATGAATGCAAAAGTTTGGTAAGAGATAGTTTTCAAAATACAAGGAACAGTCAATCATTCAATGAATAGTCAATCATTCAATGGAAAGTGTTTTGCATGCAATAGATTTGGACACATGGCTAATCAATGTAGATCAAATTCAATCAATGGAAGGAATCAACGTCAAAAAAATGTGGTATGCTTGAATTGAAATAAATCTGGACATACTGCAAGATTTTGTAGAAGCAGGAATGTGAAGAAAAATCACTATTATGTAGAAAGGAAAATAAAGTAGAGAAATGATAAGGGAAAAGAGAAAGTTAATCTGGTTGAAACCAAGAAAGAAATGGACAAGGTATGGATCAAGAAAGAAGTAATTGAAGTTAGGAATCAATCTGCACCAGTATCTGGTGCAAATACTTCCTCCAGGAAGTAAATTGAGAGCTTTGGCTTAGGGGGATCAGTGTTGAAAATTCAAAACCCCCAGCCAGAAAGTGGGTGCCAGAATCAGGCACAAAGATATATAATGGACTCTGATGTGACAAAGCTCTTAAAAGAAAAACTGGAAGCAAAAGGATCAATGCGACATATTGCGGAGCAATCTTAATCTATTGTACTCTATAGTGAAGGGTTTTAACAACTTTTTGAATGAGCATTTAATGATGACTAGGTCAAGCCGTGCAGAGGATAAAAAGGAACTTGTTTGATTTCAAAATAAATTTGTACTCAGATCTATCAGGAATTTAGAGAGATTGAATCTAAACTTGAGCAGCAACAACCAAGATTTGGAGCATTCAAAGAAAGGAAACCCTAACTCAACAAAACAAGGCAACCGAAGTGGATCCAATGGGTGCATTCTCAAAAATACCCTATGGAGTTTTATATGTGGAAGATGTTAGGGCATACATCCATGTGGCCCTAAATGAGCTCGGTGATAACAAATTCTCAGATTTATTCCTGAAACACTTAAGCAATGATCAATTTGACTTAAAGGAAGAATACAAAGCCTCGAAGGAGAAGAAATTCATCTAGTATGTAGAGTTTCCCACATTTGCAGAGGATGAATGGGTCTGGTATATCCTTAGTCGAATCCATAATGAATTCATGTGGTTAGGGAAAGGGCAACCCTTAAAAATAACCAAAGAGGCAATTCAGGCAGTCACTGGACTAAGCTCCACCGGAGGAGTGCCATTATTGAAGGCAGTCAAGAATCAAATGGTCATTGATGCTACTAGAGCACAATTCGAGAAAAGGGCATTGACGATAAATGATATCACTGATCCTGCAGTAAAGTTTGCCTCAATGGTCATAGGTTACTTCTCAAACCGGGAGAACTTAGTTTCTGGTACTGCAATATACACCACCTATCAAATGGTCAAAGAGAATACAGATTATGATTTGTGTGAACTTTTGTGAACCCAACTACTAGAGAATCTGAAGAAGATAAAGGAAAGAAAGAACTATCCATTCAAGTATGGTATGCTAATTATCTATTTATTCTTCTATTTCCTGAATGAATTCCTAAATCATAAGGGGTTGATTTGGTTGAGTAATAAACTAGTAGATATGCAAATTAGAAACTGTCTTAACAACTTGGGGAGTTATAATGAGCAAAAAGCTACCCTATGGGGATTTTTCAAGAATTTTCAAAGTATGATGCAATCTAGAAAAAGAATTCCTGAGAAAATTGTTGATAAGTACAAGGATACAATTTGTTTCATGGTCACTAAGGATCAATGTTTAATGGAGGCTGTGGAACCTAGAACTATATGGGCAATGCCCATGGGTTATGAGGTAGATGAACAAATTTTTGAAAACTATGCCCAACACCTACTTAGCAAGCCTAAAGAGGCCAAGGAAGAAAGGTTTCAAACATATGAGGAGTTATCTGTAAAACTCCATGTTGAACTTAGACAAACAGAATCCACTAGAAAAGTGAGAAAAGAGGTGGAATAAATTGCCACAAGGTATGACATCACTAAAGAGCAACTCAAGGAATCAACAGAAAATGCAGAGAAAGCAAATAAGGAAAAACAAGAAAGTGAATTGGCTAAGGTTCCAGAAGAACCTATAAAGAAGAAAAGAGAGCCTAAAACAACATAAAGGACTACAAGAAGTTTTTCTACTTCATTTGGTACATCATCAAAGAAACCCTTTGACAAAGATACAAAGAGGAAGAAGATGAAGGGAAAAAGGTTGTATGTCAATGTGGGGAAAAAGGATGAAGAAGAGACAAAATCAGGTGAGGAAGTAAAGAAAATGAAAGTTGAGGCTACTAAAGCCTCCAAAAGTAGTAAGGAGAAGTCATTAAGAAGGAAGATACCCAGCAAAAGACAAAAGGTAGATGAGTCTCATGCCACATTAAAGCTTGAAGGTGTATTAAAGTCTATCACTGTTGATGGTAATCTGAAACATGTGGCTGAATTTTATGATGATTACAGTGATGCTGACAAAAGGATTCTAGAAGAAGTTATCATAGAATATCTAAACATATACAATAGATCTCTCATTGAGATCATTGGTGGTCTCCCAGACACCTTGGGAAGTATTCTATCAACTAGAAAGGAAACTACTATGGCCAAAGATATTGAGCTCAGAGAACACACATTGATAAAATTGTGTCCATATATTACTCCAGAAGACAAGAGAAAAATTTCCAAGGCACTTAACAATGAGTTTAGATCAAAGAAAAGAATGAATGCATTGATGATACGAGAAGCTGACAAAGTTGTCAAGGAAACAGAGGAGACCATTTTGAAAACACTAAAGAAATACAATATTTCTACTATTTATGACAATAAGGAAACAAAAGATGAAGACACATCTCTACCAGAGACAAGCCACGATCAAGGATCAAAACAAAGTGATCTTGTTCCTGACACAAACACATTGAATATGTTAGATCAAGGCAAAACTAAAATGGATCTGCCTCCTAAGCAATAGGCTAAGGATGAAGAAGATAGAGAACAGATAAGGAGCCCTTCACCAGAACAAAACATAGATCAACAAGAAAATATGAACATGGACCCTCCAGAACAATGTCAAGATGAAGTATTTGAGAGAGCAAGAGACACTACATATGTCTCAGTTGGCTCTGGCAAATAGCAAGTTGTAGATGAGTCTGAACTCCTCCAAGGACCAATCGACTTGGCCTCATTATCACCTGTACAAAAATTCAAGTTAGTATCTATTATTCAAGCCAAGGCACATGAAGAAATGTTTAAATCTCATGACCAAGACAATAAATTGATCAATGATGCATCTAGCATTCTGGAAAAGATGATGCCAACTATCTAAAAGGACACCTCACTATCCTCTGCTGATCATCTAAAAGAGCTATTAGACTTTGTAAGTATACATTTTGAGTCTTTTGAAAGGTCTATAGAAGCAAAAGTTAGAAAAGAGTTTGATGAAAAGAGATTGATTGAGTTAAAGGCTATGTTAGCAAAAGATAAAACTACATTAGAAAATGTGATAAAAGGCATACAAAGTGCCATTGAAGAAGCCTATAATATTTATAAATTCTGCCTATCTTGGCCAAAAGTTACAAAGGAATTAGACAACAAGACCAAAGTTTTGGAACTCAAACTGCTTAATATCTCTAAGACATATAATCCAGTAGTTGAGTCAATAAATACCAAAGAAACTCAAGCTGCAAGCATTCATAGTGAGTTAAGCTCTCTAATGAAGAAAAGAGGAGAAATTAGAGACAGATTGTGCCAGCTGTGGGGACTGATAAGTCTAAAAATTGATTCCATGACTAATCTGGCAGATGAACCTGATGTAGAGGAAAAAGATACAACTCAACTACTTATAGCATATGCACAACAATGGGTTTCAAATCCATTATCTTATCATAAACCAAGGCCTCTACATAGCACAACTTTGTGTTTCAACTTCTCAAGCCAAACTAGACTTCCCAAGGCCTTCTCATATCTTAGGAATATCAATTTAGCAGAAACAAAGCACATACCAAGGTCTGTCCCACCATGCAAGTAACCAACTCTTCATTGACTGTCAAACTCCTAGTAGCCCTATTTTAGGGACTTTCAGTGAAGACCACCATTCAAGACTATAAATGCATATTTGAATACCCATTAATAATTTTTAAAACATATCTAAAAACCAACATATGTTACTTTGAAAAGAACTGCTCAAATCAGGACTGTCATCGTGCCAATTAGGCCTATTAGGTCTTGCATACACAGGGTCTTATTGATTCTCCTATTTCTTGCCTCAATCTCCCTCAACCAATCCATCAAACAGTGTTAAATGGACCTACTCATGCTTATAAAACCATCAAAAGTCCAAATTGTTAAGTAGTTCATCAGACACTAAGTCCTATACCTCTTGACTGTTCTCAAGACACTATTTTCTAGACTGTGACACAGAAATGCAGTCATAAACCTTGATTTTTCCCACATCAACCTTAGTCATTTGGTCAGAGACCTCAAGAATATGAAGGCAACTACTACCACCATCGTTTTCCACCAAGGATTAGTAACATGCAATGGATAAACTGGGAGAAACACAAGATTTTCATGCCACTATTTACCCTAATTAGGGTTTTTGACATTTCTTGGAAAAATCATAATAACTAATTCAAAATACAATCAAAATGCATGAGACAAACTTCTAGTGGAAGGTGATTGAAAGAACTTTCATTTGAAATAAAAAATAAATATCCTCTTGCCTATACTGGGCCATACCATGGAAGAAAATAGTAAATTTCTGAAGAGGAATACAGAAAAACATTGCCTTTTACCATTCCATTTCAAACCTCCAATCACCTCCGAATTCTTTGGATGTTACAAGGCCTTTTAAAGGCATTCCCTACTTGACTCTTTAGTTCCTAACTTCCTTAGAATGAACTAAGAGCCAAAAGACTCTTCACCTTCCACACATTTTTTACATTTTTTGACAGATAACTTTCCCATTTTGCAAAATGGGGATAAAACTTGAACATTCCTAAGGACCTAGTGACTTGATTAACCTTATTACAATGTTGAAGCATTACAAATTTAATCAAACTCAAAGATTTATCTAGGGCAACATTAATTTACCAAGGTGCTTCTGCACCATACAACCAACCAACAAAGATTTCCAAGTCCCTTGGAAATGTATTAGCAACAAAAGTCTTTTTCTGCATCTCTATCTCTATCTTCAATCTTCTCAGCTTCAATCTTCCAAACTTTAGACTAATAGAAATGATGACCAACCAACCAACAAATCAAACTATCAACTTTAGAGCTTCTTTAGGCTCCTTCTACTTCCATCAGTGGAGTATTCTTTAGGCTGCAACATCAAGTGCTTCTTTAGTCAAGTATCCATCTCTCTACTACTTCACAACACCAACTCACCAAACCATTCATCTCACCCAATAGCAGATCCTGGTGATCCACCTACCACTCTCTCCTTAGTGGTTTCTCTCTACACCCTTATCTAGTCTAATCTCCATTGGAGAATGGTCATGACAGACCTCATCTTGTTTGCCCACACACACAACCTCAGAAAACATCCTTCTGCAGCTAGATGGACCAAGCACCTGCAACCAAACAACTTAGCAACAAAATAATGGTCACCAACAAATTTGAACTCCTTATCTATCTTCTGATACACAACACTTTACCCAGAGCTTTTTCTAGCTCTAATACCAATCTGATGCAGAGGAAAAAGATACAACTCAACTACTTATAGCATATGCACAATAATGGGTTTCAAATCCAGTATCTTATCATAAACCAAGGCCTCTACATAGCACAACTTTGTGTTTCAACTTCTCAGGCCAAACCAGACTTCCCAAGGCCTTCTCATATCTTAGGAATATCAATTTAGCAGAAACAAAGCACATACCAAGGTCTGTCCCGCCATGCAAGTAACCAACTCTTCATTGACTATCAAACTCCTAGTAGCCCTGTTTTAGGGACTGTCAGTGCATAAATTTCAGTGAAGACCACCATTCAAGACTGTAAAGGCATATTTGAATACCCATTAACAAGTTTTAAAACATATCTAAAAACCAACATATGTTACTTTGAAAAGAACTGCTCAAATCAGGACTGTCACCGTGCCAATTAGGCCTATTAGGTCTTGCATACATAGGGGCTTATTGATTCTCCTATCTCCTGCCTCAATCTCCCTCAACTAATCCATCAAATAGTGTTAAATGGACCTTCTCATGCTTATAAAACCATCAAAAGTCCAAATTGTTAAGTAGTTCATCAGACACTAAGTTCTATACCTCTTGACTATTCTCAAGACACTATTTTCTGGACTGTGACACAGAAATGCAGTCATAAACCTTGATTTTTCCCACATCAACCTTAGTCATTTGGTCAGAGACCTCAAGAATATGAAGGCAACTACTACCACCATCATTTTCCACCAAGGATTAGTAACATGCAATGGATAAATCGGGAGAAACACAAGATTTTCATGCCACTGTTTACCCTAATCAGGGTTTTTGACATTTCTTGAAAAAATCATAATAACTAATTCAAAATACAATCAAAATGCATGAGACAAACTTCTAGTGGAAGGTGATTGAAAGAAATTTCATTTGAAATCAAAAATAAATATCCTCCTGCCTGTACTGGGCCGTACCATGCAAGAAAACAGTAAAGTTCTGAAGAGGAATACAGAAAAACATTGCCTTTTACCATTGCATTTCAAACCTCCAATCACCTCCAAATTCTTTGGATGTTACAAGGCCTTTTAAAGGTATTCCCTACTTGACTCTTCAGTTCCTAACTTCCTTGGAACGAACTAAGAGCCAAAAGACTCTTCACCTTCCACACATTTTTTACATTTTTTGAAAGATAACTTTCCCATTTTGCAAAATGAGGATAAAACTTGAACATTCCTAAGGACCTAGTGACTTGATTAACCTTATTACAATGTTGAAGCATTACAAATTTAATCAAACTCAAAGATTTGTCTAGGGCAACATTAATTTGCCAAGGTGCTCCTGCACCAGAAGCCATGAAATCACTTGCACTAGTTGATATGCCATCAGATGTACAGAAGGCAGAGAAGCTAGTTTTTCTGATGATGGCCATGTCCATATCCTAGAAAGTGCACGAAATAGATGGAATGGAGAGATAGCTCTGATAAAGACTATCTGTAGTGACATTTTTCCTCCAATCATAAATTAAGATGAAGATTGTACTTGTAAATATGCGGCTCAGTACATACAATTTTTAAAATTGTGACAAATTTTTGGTTCCGGAGAACACCCTTTACCATTGATGTCAAAGGGGGAGAAGATCAATGAAAAATGGATAAACATCTTAGGGGGAATAGGAGAATGAAGTGTATATAGTAAGGGGGAGTAGTCAAGCATTTTTTACTAAGTGTTGCCATCAATGACAAAGGGAGAGATTGTTGGCAAGAGACACTGCTCTGGTATCAACTTGTATGTTGTCATTGATGGCAACAATGCTCAAAGATCTTATCACCATGACAGGAAGAGATAACTCCAGAAGAACTTATTGGATTTTAGGTCCGGTTGATAGAAATTGGCTAAGTATGGAAAGTATTCTGAGTAAGGGACATAAAATGAGTTAGTATGCCTCCACAATTGAAGACTTGCAAATGCAGTTCAGGTATGATGTCAGTTGTTTTTTGATAGTGTTATGCTTCAGTGATTAAGTCCTGACTTCCTCCAAAAGTCACCTTGAAGAAATGTCTAAGTCTGGGTAAACAAAAGTATAGCAGGAATAGTGAACAGGGTATAGTGCAGTGGTCCGCATTCCTTCGCAGGTGAGTGTTTTTTTATACGGTTTTGAGGTGTTATAAACACTTATATGAAGTATCTAATTCTAGAGTTGGGAAATCTGAAGTCCACTAGAAAGATAGTTGCAAGCTACTAAGTATCGACATAGTGTTTGACAGAGTTTGACAGAGATAGAGTCTGAGTCTGAGTTCTAATGGTCCATATTTCTCCGCAAGATAATATCATGTCTTGCGGTTCTGAGGGTAAGTTTGGGAAAGTGTAATGATCCCTTGATATGATTTTGGAGGTGTTTTGTGTTCCGCAGTAAAAGTTGTAAGTCAGTAGATGAACCCACTAAGCATGCCCTTAAAGAAAAGGCTGACTGGTGAGATAAATCATTGTACGGAGAAGAGATAGTGTTTGAAGGACCTGTGTAAGTGTTTGAATGATTAGAGCCAACCTATATGAACACGTTTGACCAAAGATTTGGGTCTGCACAAGATTTAGTGCATTAGATTAAGCTGACAAGCTACATCTTTCTATGTACATGTTTCATTTCTTGCATGCCGATCTGATTATGGATCAAATCATGATGCAGATATATAAGAGAGATGGATTTCTATTGAAATGGGGGAAGAAGAGTGTAAGTGGATGTGAATATGCGAATAGCAGAGCAGTGATGCAGATCAGTGATAATGAAGACTTGGGATTCAGAATTCAGTTGTTAAATGACTGCACCCTGGCATAGTGGCAGATGCTTAAGCAGTATTCAGTTTTCATGTGCAATTTCTTTGTACCTGGCAATGAGCCTTCAATAGGGTTTAGCAACCCTTATTGTAATCTTTCTAGGTTTAGGGTTGAGGCAGTGAGCCTGCTAAACCTAGTTGTACTTCATGGTAGTGAGCCAGCATGTTCCAGGCCCGTGGAGTGACCAAGCCTGAACATCATTGTTTGTAAAGATTACAATATATATTTGAGAGCTAATCCTCTCCATGGTTTTTCCCTTTCGGGTTTTCCACTTAAAAATCTCAGTGTTCATGTGTCATGTTTTTATGGTTGCTATTCATATGCATGTTGTGCCTTTGTTTAATTAATTTTAGGAAATGGTTGAAAGTGAAAGTGCATGAAAATATTTTTAGAACACTGATTCACCCTCCCTCTCAGTGTTCTTGACATTCAACATGCGTTATATGCCTCTATGAAAAGATTCTAAGGTTATTGTTGGCTGCATTGAAGGAGAGAGCTTCATATATGGGACATGATCAACACTCAGTCATGAAGATAGTCATGAAGACTCAAGGAGCATAAATGAGAGAGCTTCATATATGAGATGTCATGAAGATAGTCATGAAGACTCGAGGAGCATAAATGACAGTGAGCAAGAGATAAAGTACATAGTTCATGCCATAGACAAAGTGAGATGAGTCTTGAGCTGCTGTGATCAAGGGTGGTGTGTTAGGTTTTGAGAAAAGAATGGCAGTTGGCAATACACAAGGATCAATGAGGAAGATTACAGTCATAAGGTGATGATGTTAGCATTTCATCAAGACTTTGGAAGCAACTAGTAGACAAATTTATAGAAGTCTTAAATAGCAAAAAGGACAACCACTAATAATGCTATTATTACAAGGCATATATTCTACACGGCAATATAGTTTCAGGAATATGACAATTTCATAAACCTATGACAATCTACAAATGAAAGTCTAAATTTTGTATACTTATGGGTGATTGTTCTATAATAGAGTGATAATGAGTGCATAGAGGTAAGATGTTCATGGTGAGTGGCAATGGTCAATGGGTCCCAGGGATACAGGCATAGTAAACATGGTTTTAGTTGCATGAACAAAGGAATAGAGGACTACAATGTTAGCATTAAAAGGCAAGTATATGAATGTTGCAGGGCAATCATCTAGAAAGCAAGTATGCACAGTTCAGTCACCACAATGAGTGAAGACCAAGGACACTAAATATGACTACCTACCAAGTGTCCAATGTAATAGAGGCAAGGTAAGTGAATGGTTTAGACTCAAAAAGAGGCTTTTGAAGATGCATTAATGAAGGAAGAATCTGATTCCATGCCCTAAGAGGACTTGATATCTTCAAACTTAATAAAAACATGTCCCATAAGTAGTGCTGATGACAGTACAAGTCACAAGAATATAGTGATGTTTCATTAAGGAAGCCTGATCTAGTCCATGTTTCACATTATGAATATCCTATCACAGACTTGACTACATATGACAGTGTATTTCCTTTGGTTGCAGTTAAGAAGGACAAGTGCTAGACTAATGGGATAGATTAGATGACCTATGGCAGTAGTTAGGCTGGTTGGGAATCCATTACTGATAGTTCATGTTTTGGCAAAGCATTGTAAACTTGGAGAAGTTTCTTTCTTGTCATTTCTGTACATTGTAACTCAAATTTTTAGTCTTGTGATTGAAAATAAACAGTAATGTAATACTCTATTTCTAAGCATTTTTCAAGCAATATAGATATTTTAGACTTGTGCAACCTGTAAGAACACCTTTTTTTTAATAAAGTTCAGTGATTTTGCCTTCTTAATGGCTGTCTTTATATTGTGTGCAATTAATTGATGATTGATGTATATTTTTGTGTTTTATGTTTAAATCCTCAAATAACAGTCAATTAAAATGACTAAATATACTAGTAATTGATGTCAATTAATAATTAAATTGACTAAATATACTACAAATTGACATAAATCATTAACAGTGAATAAATATGACTAAATATACTACCAATTGATAGAAATCGGTGAACAGTGAATAAATATGACTAAATATATGACCAGTGTTAAATCAGTGAATAAAAATGACTAAATATACTACAAAATTGATCAAAATGATGATTAAAATTAATGACTAAATACACTACCAATGGACAGAAACTAGTGAATAAAAATGACTAAATAAGTGACCAGTTAACAACAATCAATGACTAAATATATCAGTGAAAAAATGACTAAATAAGTGTCCAAATTACAATAGTCAATGACTAAATCAACAAATAAATATACTACCAAATCGATCAATCAAAACAATCAATAAATGACTAAAAATGGTTTAGTCATCAATTGGGTCACATTATAAATGACTGG
This sequence comes from Cunninghamia lanceolata, assembly GCA_027924645.1. Lineage (NCBI taxonomy): Eukaryota > Viridiplantae > Streptophyta > Pinopsida > Cupressales > Cupressaceae > Cunninghamia > Cunninghamia lanceolata. The sequence continues at coordinate 7,608,531 of BSBN01000534.1, forward strand.
CAATAAACTACTAATGGTCACGTGACCATGTTTGGTCATTTATAAGCAGTTTTTAGTAGTTCTTTTAGTAATACATTGATGTTTCTATACTAGTGTTTTCTTCCTTCACACAACTAGCAAGATTAGAAGATACAAGTTCTTCTTTGATAGCAATAAACAAGCATTCATTTGCAATAGTATCATCAGACTCATTATCTCTTACACCATCATCATCAAAATCTCTAACATAATAGCATTTCTTTATTATCCTACATCTACTTTCAAATTTCTTCTTGGCTTTTTCAATTCTCTCTGGACACTTGGATGCATAGTGACCAATCTTACCACAAGTAAAGCATTTCAATGGTAATTTACCTTTGAACTTACCAGTACCTCTTTGCATTCTATCCAAAAAATTGGCTTCAATCTCATCAAGGTCGTCATCTAACTCCACAACATACTTCTTAGATCTTGAAGTCTTCTCTGAAGTGTTGGCTTTGAAAGCAGTCTCAGTCTTTGGCAGAGCATCACTAAACTCTCTCATCTCAAATGCAGTGAACTTTCCAAGCAATTGATCTTTTGTAATCTTGTTCACACTCATAAGTTCTTCAATTGCAGACACCTTGTGACTATAGGATTTAGGCAATGATCGAAGAATCTTCAGCACAACCTCATCTTCATCAATAGTTCCTCAAAGACCTTTGATTCCATTAATAGTTTCATCAACTTTTTGCATGTAGATTGTTATGTTCTCACCATCACTCATCTTCAGGGATTCATAGTTCACCTTCAGGTTTTGTAATTTAGCACTCTTTATAGAATCATCTCCTTCATATAAATTTTTCAACTTAACCTAGATCTCATGAGCAGTTTCCAGATCCATAACTTTCACTAACTTAGTGTTGGATAAAGCATTTAATAGAGGGTCTCTAGCCTTTCTATTTAACTCATATGGTTTGACTTCATCTTCAGATGATGGACCATTTTGAGGAATAGTATACTTTGTATCTTCCATCTTCCAAACATTATAACCAAGAGCAATGAGATGACTTTTCATCCATACCTTCCAGAGAGCATAGTTCATTCCATTAGACTACAAAGATTCCTTCTTGTGTGCTAACCTAGATCTACCTCAAGCTATTAGGATTTCTTTGAAGGAACCCTTGCTATAATACCAATTGTTGAAATGCATAAGACAATTGAGAGTGGGGGTGTGAATCAGTTGTAACCAAAACTTAACTTCTTTCAAACATCAACACATTAACCATTTAATTACTTTTATTAAGATTTAACCATGAAAGCATGAAATCAAAAAACTTAGGCACATTCACACATTTAACACAAGAGACACCAGATTTTTTACGTGGAAAACCCAATGAGGGAAAAACCACGGTGAGGATTAACTCACAGTATAAATGATATATCAAAATTTACAACAAGGCTCACCATTAGAGGATCACTGGCTTAGGCTCACTACCCAAAATGCTCACTGCAAAAGATGGTGCTCACTACCAAAAGAAGAGGCTCACTGCCAAAAGGGATCACTACCAGAAGTTGGTGAACTGAGATAGTAGCATCTACACCATGCCAAGGTTCAGTTCCATTGAAGCGCAATAAAACTCCTCTGCTCTGCTCTACTTTTATACTTCACACTTATCTTCACATCTTCACAACATCATCCATTATTTATGACTTCATTACATGTATTTATACAATTCATCAACCTTGGAATGTACATCAAGGTCTAAATTACAATCATCAACCATTGGAACAATCTCTAAGGTCGACATACACACATACATTAGAATATGTCTGGACCTAAACAAATTTGTGAAGGAAAATAATAAATATGGACCACACCACACCTTAGCTAGGACTCAAATGCAATCTCCCATGTAACAACACACTATCACAAACTCCAAAGCATAATTACAAGTAGTGAAAACAACCAAGTTTGCCAAAACTAGTGTTAACACTAAGACCTTTAGGAACATGGTTCATCCACAATCTGAATTACACTTTGTGGACCAATCAAAAAGTAAGAACATGATCTAGAGACATCCACAAGCACATAATAATCACCAAGAACTTCTACACAAGCCCCAAACATTCTATCTAGAAGATTCTTCGAATTGAAGCACTTAAAAATTATTGTCAACCACTGTCATAAAGGAAAGATCACTTGTAGAGCACCAAATCATGGACCATTTGAACTAAAGGCACATAACATCATTCCAAACTTAATCTTAGAACCGCAGACTATAAAACTTAAATACGGAGAAATGCGGAGCAGAATACATTCTCCTTGTCACCATTGAATACTTAGAAAAACAATTTTTACTCTGGTGAACAAAACTCACTCAAATCTTCACACCAGAGGCTCAAACTTGAAACATAACAATTGTAGGCATCCCTTACATAACTTTCAAACCATAGTCAAAGGCATTCAATCTACAAGATATGCAGAGCAAAACACTACACCGTTCTTCTAAGACACTTACTCAAACTCATATAGATAACTTCCTTAGATGCTGACCTTAGGTGTTGACATCAATGACAACACTTACTACTCATACTTGCAACAAGCCTGTCAAGACCCAAGCCCCAAACTAAAAATGGCCAAGCTGATACCTGGGCATGAAGTTCTTACATAGTAGCTCAAATCAAGATGCTATGTTGTTGACATTGAGGGCACTTTTTAACAAAAGAAAAGGGAATTTTCTTCTATGCTTTGCCAATAATAACCCATTTGGAGCAACATTTAAACTAAGGCCCATCCACCAAAATGCCTGCCACATGCACCTGAATGGGCCTCTTCAAGGGAATCAAGAATTTCATCCTTGGTTAAGCAACAAAGGAGAAGACCATTGTAGCTTCGATGATAAATAACATTGGAAAGAATAACATAACGTGTTGTGAGCTTATGAATTAGAGTTCAAACGCTTTTTGAAGAATCATTCGAGAAGGTACCATCATGCAAATATCTAAATATATGGGACTACCATTCCTCAAAATCAATATTGTAGCAAAAAATAATATCAGAAGAAGAATTATCGACAATGGCAAGGAGAGAAAGAATGTGAATTATAAAATGATAATCATTGGTAGAATCATCAAAGGGTACAAGGGAAGTTGTGCTTGCCATTGCATTTGCATGATGATTGACTTTGTGTGGGATAGTGTCATTAGTAAAAGAGAAAATTAAATAAGTAGTGATAAGGCTATCTTGATACTGAGATAACTTATCATGCTTATCCTGATAAGATCTAGTGACTTGCTTTATAATCAACTATCAATCACCATATATATGAATTTACATGATATTGAGAGATAACACAACACATAAGCTAGTAATAAGGACTTCATACTTAGTGATATTGTTTGTACAAAGAAAATTTGGATAGAAGGAAAGGGGAAATAATTTTCTTGAAGGAGGAATCAATATTACACTAGTTTTGGAGCTAGTTTGACACCTGGATCCATCAAAGAACAATTCCTATAGATTGTCATCATCCAAAGAAAGGATATGGTTAATGGGGAAAGAATCATGATTAGGAATAATGAAAGGAGAATGAGCTTTACCAAAATGATTGGCTATGACTTGCCATTTGATTTCCTTTTGAGTGAAAAACTTCAAGTCAAACTTAGTGAGCAACATCACCATTTAGCTAAGCAACTAGATAAGTTTGTCTTAGAGAACAAATATATTAGAAAATCAAAATTGATGATAACATGTATCTCAACATGGAGAAGATAATGTCTCAACTTACGCATCATAAATATGAGAGCAAGACAATGTTTCTCTAATATCGAATAATGAGTCTCATAATCTAGTAAGGTTCAACTAATATAATACACAAAATATTCTTTACCTACATCATCATGTTGGGCTAATAAAGCTACCAAAGCACGAGGTGGCATAGAAGTATAAAGAAGAAAATGATGTCCCATAATGGTTGGCATTAAGATAGGAGGATTAACGAAATAGTTCTTAAGGTCCTTAAAGGCTTTTTGGCATTTCTTGTCCCAGTCAAAAAAACCATTCTTTTTGAGAAGGGGTGTGAATGGAATAATATGATCTGCGAGTTATGGAATGAATTGATGAATAGCCTAAATTTTTCCTTGTAAACTTTGGAGTTGAGAAATATTATTTGGTGGTGGCATGTTCACAATAGCATCAATCTTATTCATGTCCACCTCAATACCATGATGTGGAACTATACATCCCAATAGTTTCCTAGAGTAAACACCAAACACACACTTATGGGGATTTAGATGCATGTTATAGAGGCTTATATGTTCAAAGATGCAGCAAAGATTGCATACTTGATCTTGGCACAAGATTAATTTGTCCAAGATATCATCGACATAATCCTCTAAGATATTGTGAATGAAATCATGAAAGATTAGGGTCATTGGACATTGGTAAGTCGCACCAACATTCTCAAGCACAAATGGCATGACCACATAATAGAAATTTCCCCAAGGTGAAGTAAAGGATGTCTTATACTAACCTTGGGGATTGATGAGAATCTGATTGAAACCAAAAAAGCATCCACAAAAGAAGAAAAGGGATGACTAGCTATTGAGTCAACTATCATGTCGATATTTAGAAGAGGAAAATCATCCTTCAAGGATGCTTTATTGAGATCTCAAAAAATGATGCAAATTCAAATACAGTTGTCGAGTTTAGCGAAAGAAATGATATTCAAAATATAAGGTGAATAGTTGATAGGGTAGATAAAACTAGCCTATACAAGGTTTTCTACCTCAACATTGACCTTTAAAGTAATCTTGGAATTCATTTTATGACTTTTTCTACTTTATTAACTAGGCATTGGGATAAATCACAATATTATGGACCACAATATTTGGGTCAATACCAGGCATATCCTTGTATGACTAGGCGAATAAATTAGGAAATTAATGTAAAATATCTAGATGCATTTGTTTCTCTTCTGAGGACAAGAATTTCCCAATCTGTATAACCTTATCCTTTTCTTTAGGATCCATCAGGACATCAATGGTATCACCGAAAAGAAGAGAGCTATAGTCTTGAGGATTAGATGAAGGGTATCCCTGAGAGTTACTAGGGATGAAAGGATATAATCAGATTAGTCAATAGATTCCCCAAAGTATGATTGCACATTCAGACAAAAGGGAAATACATGATAGTGATGATATGTTGTGATGTAATCATAAACCCCCAAGAATTTTGCAATGGTTTCATCTATAGAAAAGAAATCGAGAGGAGAAGTATGAGATTCAAAATCCTACATTATAAGTTTAGGATATAAGAGAAAAAGAGAAGTGGAATTAAGAGACATGAAAATCATATTGACATTTATGTAGTCTCAGTACAAGGATTTAGAGAGTTGAGTAGGATGGTATCCAAGACCAATAGAAAAGTAATGTAGATTAGACTCTAAGGGGATCCTGATACCCTACTATTTTTTGTCCACATCTATTACCTTTGTAGTCAATACTAGAGAGAATATGAAAGCCATAGTCATAATGAGATTGCTTCTCCTTAAAGGATAGAGGATCACCATTAGTGGCATAATCAATGCAAGAGGTATAATCATATGAATCTTTAGGAGTAGGGGGAAAAGTTTTTGTTGATGTAGAAGTATTTGTAAGTAAAGAGTTAGAATGAACTTTGAAAATGTCAAAATGAGAGGGGTTGATCTTATACTCTCCTATAAAGGATGGTGTAAAAGTCAACAAGCCCTAATCATCACCTATACATGCATTAGAAGAGGGATTTGAACTATTATCAACCTATTTAGTAGGGGTTGAAGATGGGGAATCCTCTTTTGCTAAATAAGGAATAAGATTTTAAAGTGTTGGAGAGTTATCAGGCTGAGTTGTAGGATCTACTAGTTGACAATATTGCAATGGATCTGATCAACTTTTATCATATAAGTTTTTTTTTCATAGACAAACTTAATAGATCCATGCAAGGTAGACAATGGTGATACCTACCTAAGTCTAGGGTTTTAAGTCTATTCTACAAGTGTTTGTCTTCATTTCCCCTTTAACCCTAGGTCCTGTGGTCCCTTTTCACTTTATATTTTACTGTCGTTGACTGCCTGTAGTAAGTCCTGGATCGTCTAAGTTATAACTTGAGGCCTTTGTTTTCATCAAATGACCGGCCCCATGTGCTAACTTTTACCCTCTGTAACCCATCACGCCACAAAGTTTAAATCCTTAGACTTCGCAAGGGAAAAATATTGCCATGTGGTTGCATTTCATGGTGTCGCAACACATCATTAGTGATGTCATCTTACCTTCACGTGGACGTGACAGGGTGACATGTGTCAAAGGAATCTATTGGTGCCTGCATGAGCAGTCAAGTTTCAAGTAGTTAGCATGTAGGCACCTTCCCTAAAAATCAAAAAAAGTTCTAAGTCCTTGGGCCTCCTCAGCATGTTTCAGCATCAGCATCATATTTTCTTCAGAGGAGGTCATCATCATCATATTTCCAGACATCACCCTGATGTTGCTTGTGAGGCTCATCATATTTTCTGCCTGCATGATCTTTCGCCGGGGTGATATTTTAACATCGAGTGATCTTAGTTAAGATCATCCTGATGATGTTGCTGCAAGGTTCTAAGTGTGACCCGATGTTCATCAGGGTCATCATATTTGAATATCGGGTGATCTTGGTTAAGATCACCCCGATGTTATTTTATCACTTCATGTTTGCTTTATTGCTCGGTGCTGCTGACGTCATTCTTATGTCAAGGTCATATCCACTTGTCTAATCTGCTTCATCATATTCCGAAGGAGGGGGTGATATTGTCAAATAATAGTCATATTCAAACATCACCCCGATGTTACAATGAAGCTACAATGCACCCTGATATTTCTACGGGGGGTGATATTCTGAAATATCAGGTGATCTTACAAATATCACCCCAGCACCAATGTGATGGTGATGTCATCAAGGTCCGGGAGGGTCATATTTTAACATTAGTCATTTTATGGAGATCCCCCGATGTTATGAATATGATGATGACGTCATCTGGATATGAGGAGGTGCGCGATAGGCAGATATGCTGATGATGTCAGCAGGATATGATGGTGACATCATCAGGATCCGGGGGGGATCATATTTCTAACACTAGTCATCTTGCGGAGATCCCCCGATGTTGCGAATATGACAATGGCATCATCCGAATATGAGTTGCGCGGTATGTGGATATGACGGTGACATCATCAGGATTTTTGGTGACGTCATTAGGATTTTCATCGGCTAGACATTTGGTATTGGCAAGGCAGGAGGATCTTTCTCCAACACATCAAGTTGTGCTGATGAAGGTGGATATCAGGGTGACTTTCCTTATCGGGGTGATCTTTCTGATAAGGGTGATATTTCGTATCAGGCTGATCCGAGATATCAGGGTGATGTTTGGGGGCGATTATCATGCAAATGATGATGCTGATGTCAGGGTGATATTGAGTATCCAGATATCATGCTGAAGGATGATGATGATGAGGCTTATACTAGTGTCATCGGGAGCAAAAGCACCGACATCATATATGCTTACGACTCAGCATATAAGGATATGAGGAGGTCACCACGGGGTGCATGTGGGATAATTTGATCCTGCATAATTTAAAATATCAAGGTGATAAATCTTGGCGGGAAACGGTTGCGATGCACAGTATTCTGCATTTCCCAAGGCTGCGAGTTGGTGTGCCATTAATGGCGGATCTTACGGGGTATGGGCGAAGACGTGGATGGATCTGGTACCCGACTGAAGTTGTACATCTCCAGGCGGCGGCGCAGGGCTCGAGACTTCCCCTGTCTCCTCCCCTACCTGCTGCATTCAATGCGTTGAGCGCCATTTTTTCAATGTATTGTATCTGGCAAATTTTGACTTATGCCATGTAATTAATGCTAAGGACCTTCCTGCTATATATAGCAGGTTGTGTTGCTCATTTGAAGGTTGTTGAAAACTAGATATATCTGGCTTTGTAATAAGATACAATTGGTTCTGGTTGCTCTATGCAGGAGGTTTTGTGAGTTTATGTATCTCTTGTTGTATGTCTCATGCATGAATCTACTAATTTCATGAGTGGTTTTATATGAGTAATGTTGTATTTGCATGTGTTTTGTTATTCTGTCTCTAGTGTTGCATGTGTCCTTCTGAATCTAGATATCTAAGGGATGTCCAGGATTCTAGAATATAGAGTTCCTGTATTGAATGCTTGATCTTTCAACTTCTGCTCAAGGGGTAGATTAAATTGTTTTTAGATTAAGTGTTGGGAAATATATACTGCAATAGGGATACCATAAGTAGAGATAACTTAACACTCTATTTTGGTAAGTATCTGTAAGGTAGATACCACAACATCCCCTTGAAATCCAGTTTTAGTGTGTTCATGCTGATCATTCACAGGTGTATGTCTATTGATCCGAGCCCTGGATAGGCACCAATCTAGCTCTGCATTGAGATTACACACTAGGTCCTAGTTTTGCATCCAAACACATAAATCAAACTTATACTTCTAAATCAAACCATTAGGACCTTAGAAGTAGTTTAGGACCAAGATCCTCTGATTCACAACTGAACATAAGCCCAAAGCTAGCCCCTTTGCACTTATCCCACAGTTTTGGTCTTCATATAGGAGGATTTATCTGCTTTGTGTCAACATCCCAAGCCAACCCACAAGCATATTCTCATGGGTGTTGAATAGGGAATACCCCCCTAGGTTTTACAGAGCCTGAAGAAGAAGAGGAGATAAAAATAGAGTCTATCTCCTACACTGTTGGCCCCTAGCCCAGAGATCCTGTTGATCACTGATGACTACCTTGTAGGGAAATCTAGGAATGAGCATCCAGTCAGGGAAAAAACCAATAGAATCTAGGCTTACAGGCCCTTTATCAATGATCCCAAAATGAATCATGTGTTGCTAGACGTTAAAGTGAAAAGAGATTTGCAGGAGAGTTAAGATCCAATGATAGCGTATATACATAGAAGGATCTTGGCAGAGGAGAATATTCAACATGCCATTACGATAGGGTGACACGTGGCTGCCTCCTAGTAAACAAATGAATGCATGTAAAGAAGGACATGTGGAGGCTTTTGTGTGACCATACAGGGCAATTTGGTGGTGGGCCATTTCTAGCTGCGACACTGCGAGATGACACCACGTGTCAAGGTCGGTCAAGGGATGATGTGATAGGCGAGGGGAGTATGTCCGACATGACTCATTTCTATTGGCGAAAGACTTTTCAATAGTGGAGAACCTGGAATTTCAAACTTGACGAGTGGCTCATGACCATCGATCTCACAAAGGGAGCTTAAATCTGTGACTAAGGTTTAAAGCTTGAAGTAGCTGCCTGTCAGCACCATTCCCATGCACCTCCACACTGTAGTTAATGAACTTGCTACATGGCCATGGACAGGATATCAAATCTACTCATCTATTCGGTGTCCAAGTCGCTTTACTGGTAGATCTTCACCAAGAAATCTAACTACCACAACTACTCTCTTAATTAAGGATCTGATGGCTTTATAGAAAATATGTAAGGATCTAATTGTCTCATTTAAGTAGTTTTTCAGGATGTAGGTGGCCGGAAGCTTGTTGCTCCTTTTAAAAAGGAATTCAGGGCCATTCTATAAGGGATTTTTTTTGGGGGGGCTTAGGATATAAGGTATCCAGACTTTGGGGAGTAATTTCTGTTGCGGACTTGGTTTTTTGTCTGGGTGCAGAGGTATTTCTATTTTGTAAATGTATAAATTTCTAAATGACAATGTTCTTTCTAGATTAAGTTATATGAAAAGCACTGTTTGTGTGTGTTATCTATGATTGTCTCCTTGGGTATGAGCATTTTTCTTGAGTGAAGTTGCTAAGGGTTTCTAAACTCATTCATATACATTTGCTATGTGATATATTTGATTTGTTGCATCTATTCAAGGAATGCATTAAATTGCTTTGAGTCAGGTATAGGGGGAAATGTGTTATATCAAGGGATTATTGAAGCTTAGAGTCATAGATAATACTTTTTCTTGGACATGTTACTATAAGGCAGTAATATTTTATTTTGGGTCCTCTAGATATGAAGTTTTGTTGTCATGAGGGAACATTTACAGTGATGGGTCTAACTTTGTTGCCCTGACTGAGGCACTAGTCTGAGGATTTGCTTGTCCAAGGGGTCCAGGAAAATCTAACCATTTAAAGACTAATCATTCAAGCCTGTTTATGTTTTATTTTCTTTTAGGTTTAGGTGATGCATGTTCTCAAATTTAACTAGTGTAGATAATCCAAGAATATTTCTAGTCTAGGGTTTATCCAACAAATCTTGGTGCATGATTGAGAACATTCTGCCTAAGTTAGTCAAGGATAAATCTTTTGTTGTGAATGAGGGATACCCCCTAGGTGCGGCAGAACCTAAAGTGAATGGGAGATAAGTTCAAACAATCTCCTGTCTTTGTTGGCCAAGTCTCATAGTAAATTTGATCATAAGAAGTGGCAAACCTTTAAGGTTTATTGTCTGTTGATTTGGAAACCAACAAAACTAGCGACTCTGCTGGGGATGACTGTCAAATCTTACCTTGGAGTCTCTAAAAGCCAGTGCTTAGCTTTGTCATGGGTGCATAGAGTTAGCACAAGAATAATGATTTATCATTCCCTTTGGAGGGTGGCGGCTCTGCTCACTTTGGTTGCAACATAATCAAGGGAAGACTATATGGTGCTCTGTTGGTCTGTGATTTTAGAATAAAAGTGCCTTCTTAATGATTTGTCCTTTTCGGAGGTGGCGACTATGTTGATTGAACATGTTCAAGGCTGCAACATATTTCTGGGTACTCCATCCTTTTCATTCAAAATGATTAAAATAGAACAACAATCTTTGTCATGTCCTTGAAAAAAGTCATTCTTTGTTGAGAGATACAAGGCTCTAAATTTCAATGGTATTAGTGGTTACCCAAATGCTGTCACCAATGAAGTTAGAAAGTGTTTGCCAAAATATAATGGACAAAATTCTGAATCAGTAAACAAACATCTGTAAGATTGTTGTAATTTGATAGAAGATTATGAGATTGAAGTTGAAGATGTTGTAATTAAACTATTTGTTTAGTCATTAAAGGATGATGCTAGGACCTGGTTTTTAGATTTGCCTATGTGTTCAATTTCTTCATGGTTGGATTTAAAGAGTGCATTCCTAGAACAATTTGGTGAAAGGACTGATGTGGCCTCACTGATTACACAATCCATGAACATTCAAAAGGAAAATGATGAGTTGGTTCTAGCCTTTAATTTAAGATTTACAAAGTTTCTTAGGCACATTCCTGAACATATGAGACCTAATGATGAATTATGTTTGGCAATTTATCTTGCTGCATTTGATAAGGAAATGAGTTATTTGCTAAGAGATAAGGAACCTGCCACATTGCATCAGGCCTACAAGTTTGCTATGGACATTGAAAATAATCAAAAGTATGGAAAGCCAATAGGATACATGACTGCAAGTTTTCAAAATAATTTTCAAGATGAATGTGTTTCTGCTGCTCTAGAAGAACATGAGGAGTTTCAAGTCATTGGTGAACAAGTTGCAAGTACTGTTGATCCTAAGTTTTTTGTTCAATCATTGTTTGACTTGAAGAGACAAAAGGGGGAATCACCTTATGCTTTATACACATGATTCATGAAGATTTTAATGGAAATCCTAGAGTATTGTAGACCTAAGGATTGTTTGTGTATTGACTTATTTTGTGAAGTTTATGAATTAGGTCTGAGCACTTTGCCAGAAAATTTGAAACCTAAAAATCTTGATCCGATATTTGATTGGATTGGGATTATGAAAGGACTTAGAGGTGATTATGCAAAATGTAGTCATGGTATAACACATGAAGATGAAGAGTTTGTTGCAAAGAATGAGGGCACATCCTGTCATGATGGGTATGAGGATTGTGATCAGCTCATGAGAGATGAATATGTTGATACAGATTGCAGAGATATACATGAGGTCACTTCTTGCAGTAATGTTGTCATTAGAAGGCTAGAGAAATACATAGGTACCAGGTTTTATATCTCCACTTATTGCTCCAATGAATATGACAATGTCCCAGCTGTAGCTGATTATTTGTATGAGGCCGATATGGAGATCTTCACTCTAAATAAGAGGGACAATGACTTGCATTTTGTTGCTTGTCAAAATTCAGACCCATGTGTGGACCTTTCAGATGATGAAATATATGTAAATCTTGAAAGTGAGTATTTCTTTGAGGATGATAATCATTTCTACAATGCAGATGTTGAGAAGTTCACTTCTGATTATCAGTGCATTGGTGAAAAGGAAAACCTGGGTCAATATTCAGATGCAAATGGACAAGTTGCAGATGTTCATTTTCATACAATGGGGGATAGTATTGATGATAAGGGTGACTATGAAGTTTCTGATGATGGGCTATATTATAAGTTTTTCTTGCCTTCTCTTGAAGCATTCCAGGTGGAGTTTAACGATGGAATTATTGAGCACAATAATGATGGATATATGGATGTTTTTGAAAGTGAGCTCTTTCAACTTTCTGGTCATGGTAATTGTGAGTATGATCAATTTTTAATTGATTATGATTGCTTGTATGAGCATACCTTACAAATTTTTACTAAAAGGTTGAAAGATTTATATGAGTATGAAAGTTTATGTTCAACAAAGCAAGAAGAAATATTGCTTGTGCCTAAGTACTGCATGTTCAGTACAGAGGATGTCTCATTGCTCAGGAAGGGGCAAAATTTAGATATGGATTTATATAAGCCTTTTATCTTTTCTCATCTGATGATGACATATAATGAAGATAATTTATAGCTATGGATAATAAAAGTGGATCAATTTTGTTGTAAATTTGTTGAGGAAGTTAAAGATGAGATGGGTAAGAGTACAAATAATACTATGGTGGAGCCATGTACTCAGCATCATGCTTTTAGATCTAACCTGATGAACTTAGGGGGAAACAGGATATTTGATAAAGGAAAGCACTATTTTTTTCCTTTTTGGTGGCTCAGGGCCGCCAATTGAAATCTAAAGATGTGAATCATGGTGCAGAGCAGAGCATTTGACTCTATGGCCCAATGAATTTGGCACCAGGTTTGTATCCTAGAGATATCTGGATCCTCGCCATGCCTACAAGAGGCATGCATCCTTGAGCAAGAGCAATTTGTGGTACCTACCTAAGTCTAGGGTTTTAAGTCTATTCTACAAGTGTTTGTCTTCATTTCCCCTTAAACCCTAGGTCTTGTGGTCCCCTTTCACTTTATGTTTTACTATGTCGTTGATCACCTATAGTAAGTCCCCAGTCATTTAAGTTATAACTTGAGGCCTTTGTTTTCATCAAGTGACCGGCCCCGTGTCCTAGCTTTTACCCTCTGTAGCCTGTTGCACCACAAAGTTTGAATCCTTAGTCTTCGCAAGGGAAAAATATTGCCATGTGGTTGTATTTCACGGCGTCGTAGCATGTCATCAGTGACATCATTTTCCCTTCATGCAACCACGACAAGGTGACACGTGTCAAAGGAATCTAGGCTTACAACCCCTTTATCGATAATCCCAAAACAAACCATGTGCTTCCAGGCATCAAAGTGAAAAGAGATCTGCAAGAAAGTTAAGATCCAATGACAGTGCATGCACGTAGGAGGATCTTGGCAGAGGAGAATATTCATTGCGCGGTCATGATAGGGTGACATGTGGCTGCCTCCTAGTAAACAAATGAATGCATATAAAGGAGGATACATGGAGGATTTTGCGTGACTACATAGGGCAATTTGGTGGTGGGCCATTTTTGGTTATGGCATTGCAAGATGGTACCACGTGTCAATGTCAGTCAAGGGGTGATGCAGTCGGTGAGGGAAGTACGTCTGACGTGGCTCATTTCTATTGGCAGAGGACTTTTCAATGGTGGAGAACGTGGAATTTCAAACTTGACAGGAGACTCACGACCATCGATCTCACAAAGGGAGCCCAAATCTGTGGCTGAGGTTTAATGCTTGAAGTGACTACTTGTCAGCGCCATTCCCGCGCACATCCACTTTGAAGTTAATGAACCTGCTACACAGCCATGGATAGGATATAAAATATGCTCATCTGTTCAGTGTCCAGGTTGCTTTGCCAGTGGATCTTCACTAGGAAATTTGACTGCCACAATTACTCTCTTAATTGAGGATCTGATGGTTTTATAGAAAATATGTAAGGATCTGATCATGTCATTTAAGTAGTTTGTTAGGATGTAGGTGGCCAGAAGCTTGTCGCTCCTTTTAAAAAGGAATTCAGGGCCACTCTACAGGGGATTTTTTTTTTGGGCTTAGGATATAAGGTATCCACACTTTGGGGAGTAATTTCTGTTGTAGACTTGGTTTTTCATCTAGGTGCAGAGGTATTTTCTATTTTGCAAATGTATAAATTTCTGAATGACAATGTTCCTTCCAGATTAAGTTATATGAAAAGCACTATTTGTGTGTGTTATCTGTGATTGTCTCCTTGGGTATGAGCATTTTTCTTTTGAGTGAAGCTGCTAAGGCTTTTTGAACCCATTCATATACATTTGCTATGTGATATATCTGATTTGTTACATCTATTCAAGGAATGGATTAAATTTCTTTGAGTCAGGTATATGGGGAAATGTGTTATATCAAGGGATTATTGAAGCTTAGAGTCATAGATAATACTTTTTCTTGGACATGTTATTTTAAGGCAGTAATATTTTATTTTGGGTCCTCTGGATATGAAGTTTTGTTGTCATGAGGGAATATTTACAGTGATGGGTCTGACTTTGTTGCCCTGATTGAGGCACTAGTCTGAGGATTTGCTTGTCCAAGGGGTCCAAGAAAATCCAACCATTTAAAGAATAATCATTCAAGCCTTTTTATGTTTTATTTTGTTTTAGGTTTAGGCACTGCATGTTCTCAAATTTAACCAGTGTAGATAATCCAAGAATATTACTAGTCTAGGGTTTATCCAACAAATCTTGGTGCATGCCTGAGAACATTCTGCCTAAGTCAAGGATAAATCTTTTGTTGTGAATGAGGGATACCCCCTAGGTGCGGCAGAACTTGAAGAGAAGGGGAGATAAGTGCAAACAATCTCCCATCTTTGTTGGCCAAGTCTCATAGTAAATCTGATCATAAGAAGTGGCAAACCTTTAGGGTTTATTGTCTACTGATTTGGAAACCAACAGAAAGAACCGCACCCATGGCATGAATCCATGATCTACCAAGAAGGAGATTGCAAGATAAAGCACCGGGCATGATATGAATAAGAGTAGGCAAAGTAACAAGGCCCAATTCAGTTGGTAATGTGATTGTGCCTAAAGTTTATCTACTTATGTTGGAAAAACCATGAATAGAGAGATTAGTGGGAGATATACAAGACATATCAATATTGATATGGTTTAATAGGTCTACACCACAAACATTGAGACCTGAACCATTATCAATAAGAGTAAATTTGGTACCAAAGAATTAATTTCAACAATGATAAGGAGAGGATCATTTTGTTTTTGCAACTCCAAAGAAGGTAACTCATATTGTTGGAACACAATGTCTAGAGAATTCATATAAATACAATCAAGCAAGGTATCTATGTCATCCATCCTAACATAAGATGCCACTGGGATCTTTTTTAAGGCTTCTTGGAGCATGTCATGATATCTTGGTGACATTTGAATGAGTACCCAAAGATAAATCTTGGCAAGAGTAACATGAAGCTTCTCTACAAGATCATACTTTTTTGGAAGGTTATGAGAAATATGGGGAGGTGGAGGAAGAATAGGAGAAGTTGGGAAAGAAACAAGGACAAATGTAGTCTATTTGTTTCACCTTGTATTATATGTGTGGGCTACCACATTATAATAAGGAGGCCCTAACACATTTAACATTATAGATTTTGTGATTTTTGTTAAGTAATTTAAAGGTCAAGATGTGTTTGAAGCACCTTGAACAGTAATTACTGGTTTAGAAGCTTCTTGTGTATTAGAATGAAGATGTACCAAGATTTTAGGTTTCATAGGTTCTTGTGTAGGATCAAAAATGTAATGAATGTCTATCCATTCCTTAAAACATATTATAATCTTACCAAGAAAACACCATATATTTTATTTTTTCTAAAATATATAAATAAAAACTCATAATTATGTTTAAGTGATTCATAGTGTCTAATGCCATTTCACAATACAATAATGAAAATTCCATCATCCGTAACATATATTACAAAGTAGCATGTACATCTCAATGCCATATTTTACAAGTTTAGAAACTTTCAATAAAAGCATTTATCATATAGAATACAAATAATGTCTCTGTGTGACCAAGTCTTTGGCATTGTTCAACTACAAGAGGGAGAGCATCACCTAAGTGCTTTACCTCCAACCACAGACCAGGGTCTCCCACACACCTTCAAACATGAAGTGGCCCTACCCTTCAAGAGGGTAGCAGATAAAAGAATCTATAAGAACATCATGCCATCTGAGAACTAGTGTTGTGCCCTGTCACATACAATTTTTCATATGAATCTAGATTCTCCCTAGCTAAGTATGACACAATTGGACTATCATGCAACCAAAATATACATTGTGAACTGATAATGTCTACAACTAATTCGCATTCCTTTGACCAAAGTTTTAATATATCAATAAGACATTCCAAAAAGGAATTGTGTGTCATTTGTTCACACACCTCTATCTCTATCTTGTCAGCATGAATCATTTAATTCACTTACATGCATACATAAAATATAATATACATGAGATAAGCATTTTTTTCATTATGAAAATCGCCCTTCTATCACGAACTTGGTTGGTTTGTTATAACAAACTTCTTTTTTGATAGTACAACCTAGTCAAACAAATGGTAGAATGAATTCTCAAACAATTAAGAATCAATTTAAACATTGCTTTGCAATACTTTGCATTCTCTACATTTAGCTAAAACATGATTTAACTGGTCACATATCCTTAAAATAATCAATCATATAAGAAAATTACCTCCTATTTCATACCAAAGGATTCATAATAATATTCTCAATTGAGAATATGTTCACTTATAAACTAACCATATATATACTATGAATTAATTATATAAAATCTAATAAAGATATAGGGGTAAGTGCATAGGAAATGGGGGACCAAAAGGGGGTCAAACGTGGCCCACACTTTTTTTTTTTTTTTGAAATCATAAAAAGTGATCTTGGATGAGAAATTGAAGATAGTCATGCTCAAAATTAGAAGATGTGATAAAAACAAGTTTTGTAGTGCTTCAAATCTAGTTTCTAAACTACTATTTGTTTCTAAAAATGGTGGAGGTAAGAGGTTCAAATAGGGGGAGCACACAAAGTTGCTCTTGTTTTTGACAGAAAAATATAACATAGTGTCTGGTGTGCTCCCCCTAAAATGTTAACTTTTTTTAAGTATTGACAAATCACTTTAGTGGAAAATTAGTTAACACCATGTAGTTTATACCTAATTTTTTGAATAATTTTTTAATGAATATATGATTTATTTATGAATTTTCAAAGTGGACACATCCTGAAAAATGAAAATTTTAGCGTGCTCCCCCCCTAATTTTTTGAGAACTAATAAAAAATCAATTTTTTCAATGTGTATAGAATTGAGTCTAGAATCTAAAAATGTAATTTGTTTCAAATTTTGATAAACGTGTAAAAAAATGGCACCAAAAATACTAGACATAGGTTTTTCTAAAAAAAGAACACATTAGCAAAGAAATTGAAGATGGAATCCTTAATGTTATTAGATTTTTGTAAAAAAATACATGGTTAGAAAGCTAATAGAAAAACTTGAAGTCATCCTAGCATTTTTCATATTAACATTGAAAAACATGTAAACCCGATGGAGAGAACTCACAATATTTGGTTGAATTTTCTAACTTTTGTTGAAAACATGTCCTTGGCATCCAAACAGTAACCTCCAACCATTTGGGTTGGATAGCCAACAAAAATCCAACCCTTAGGGTTGGAATTTCCCAAAGTAGTAAAAAATGTGCTTGTGTTATAACGCGAGTGCGTTTTTAAAGCAGATTAAAATGGATTTCTATGCATATCTCTCTCTCTCTATCTTGTTTTCTCTATGGACCCCCTCTCTCTCTCTAACTATATCTATGTCTCTATCTCTCTTCCTCTCTCTATCGACCCCCCCATTCTCTAACTCTATCTTTCTATCTTTCCCTCCCTATATATCTCTCTCCCCATCCCTCTACCTCTCAATCTCTCTACCTATGTCTTTGGACATTTTCATTTCTTTACCTATCTCTATCTCTCTCCACTATACATATCTCTTAATCTATCCCTCTCTCTAACTCTATCTCTCAATCTCTCGATCTATTTCTATCTCCCCTTTCTATCCCTCTCCCTCCCTATCCCCGTCCTTGTCTCGAGCTCTATCCTCTCCATGTCTCTCTCTCTCTTCTATTTATCCTTCTCCCCCTCCCCCCTTTTTATGTCTCCCTCTAATACTATATCTCTATGAGCTCTCTCTCTCTCTCTCTCTCTCTCTCTCTCTCTCTCTCTCTCTCTCTCTCTCTCTCTCTCTCTCTCTCCCTCTCTCTCTCTCTCTCTCTCTCTCTCTCTCTCTCTCTCTCTCCTCTCTCTCTCTCTCTCTCTCTCTCTCTCTCTCTCTCTCTCTCTCTCTCTCTCTCTCTCTCCTTTATCTTTTTATTTTTCTATCCTCCCTCTCTCTAACTCTATCCGCCTCTCTATCTCTATATCTCTCCATAAATCATGCTCAAAGGGGTCAATAAAGAGAGAAAGATAGAGAGAGGGAGAAAGATATAGATATAGAGAGGTAGATAGAGTTAGAGAGAGGGAGGATAGAGAAATAAAGAGATAAAGGGAGAGAGAGAGAGGGAGAGAGAGGGAGAGGAAGATAGAAAGAGATGGAGAGGTAGAGAGATATAGAGAAGGAAAAATATATAAAAAGTAGAATATAGATAGATAGAGAGGGATAGATGGAGATAGAGACAAGGAGAGGAGAGATAGAGAGGGGGGTTGAGATAGAAAAAGAGATCTATATAGGGAGAAAAATGGATAAAGGGGAGATAGAGATAGAGATACATAGAGGGGAGAGATGGGGAGATAGAGAGTGAGGGAAAGATATATAGATAGAGAAAGAGGTAGAGAAGAATAGATTAAGAGATAGGGATATGGGGAGAGATAGAGATAGGGAAAGAGATGAAGAGATGTCTAGAGACATAGGGAGAGAGATTGAGAGGTATAGGGATGGGAAGAGTGATAGAGAGGGAGAGAGATAGAGAGAAAGAAAGAGAGAAAGAGGGAGAGAGATAGAAAGAGATAGCTAGATAGAGGGATGATAGAGAGATAGAGGGAGGATATAGATAGAGAGACGATAGGTAGAAAGAGACTCTCCCATGTAGATACAAGGTTGTATTTTCCCTCCTAGTACAGACAAGTTGTATTTCACCAACCACATGGAGATTTGAGTCTAGGGATTCTCTTAGACCATCACTTGATTACCGATTTGATGCACTGCATGCATAGTTATAATAGATCTTATGTGATAGCATGACATCCTAGACCATGACTTTGGCACCAACATTAAGAAGGTTATGATTTATAGGAGTCTAATATCAATTTCCTCCTTTCACTTGTGTTGAAATGTAATTATATAGTTATTTCTTCTAGGACATGCTCTCCAATATCTCCTCAGAATTGAATGGTGATTTCTAGAGAAATGATTCATAGGAAAATTCCATTATCAAAGTGGGAAAGAGTTTTCTTGAACTAAAGCCAACTATAAATCAAATCTCTCAACAACCCTATGGAAGATGCTCCAATTTCCAAGACTAGCCCTTAGCAACTAACACTAGACATGAATACAAGATAGCAGTCATTCTCATGACCCAATCAATAAAAGAGAATCATATTTTAGAGGATTACCACTTCCACTTCTACAAGATGAAAGAAGACTACAACTTAGGCCATAAATTTGATCATAAGCTTCACACCAAGAAGATTGAGCTAAGGAAACAGTGACATGGTCTAATACAAATATTCAAGCATGGTGGTGTTACCAGTGAAAAATCAAATAGTAATGACTCTTATCTATAAAAATGTGATGGATGAAGGGATCAATAACATCTTTTATTAGTAGGACAAAGAAAATGAATCATAAGTGATCTCAACTTTACACATCAATGTACTAGAGACACCTACGAGATATGGGCATGTGACATCACACTTACTAACTATGCATGAGGTGCAATCACTTAGGTAGGGGCATAAACATAAATCAACAATAGTCGATGAATAATTCTCTAAGGAACTTCAATAAAAATATGCCTCTAATTTAGACATCATGGTGTAGGCTTCACACTAAGTTCTAGTCCTGGAAAGCACAACTAGGTATAACAAAACTAGTTCACCTGAGAGTTTCCTATGACCTAGTTCATTTGAAGGGATGTATCATCTCTTATATTATGCAACCAATAATTGAATCTATACCCCTTTGTTCACATCTTCTATTCCATTTAGAAAATTTGGAACAACTCATTCTAGTCACAATCCAAAAGGTTGAGGCTCAAGTGTAATTACTTCTGGTTGGGTCCTTAAAGATTCAAGGAACCATCCTTTGACACTAAACCAAGAGGCAAAACCAACAACACAACCAATCATCTCTAGAGTTGTTAAGGAGAAGCAAGTGTCATATGGCCTAAAACTTTCCTTACAAGGGTTACTTTTGTAGCAACTATAATTGAGCTATGAGTACCCCACTCCCTTATCTAAGTTTCCTTATCCATGAATTTGTCCCTCATGAGCCCCCTTCCTATCTCATTGGATTATAAAACCAACATCACTCCATACTATATAAGTTTCCCCATCCATGACTTCTTGGCATGTGCCAATGAGTTGGTCCATAAAGGATAAATTATGTCTTGGGATTACACAAGTAGTTCTATGCTATCTATTAATGCTTCCCAAGAATCACTAGAACCCATGAAGCATAGGAAGTAGTTCCTCTACAAAACCTTCATAGTTTTCTAAAGGGGAAAGACCACCAACCTCATCTATCCTCTAACATCATTTTAAGTAGAGATCATTGTCACCATTAGGTGATGCTAAGATTTGTCACTCTCTATCTCTACCAATCTCATTATCAAGATCAATTTGCTTAAGAAATTGCCTCTATATGTTTAGTTGGGAGAGAGAAAGAGAGTTTGTGAAAGAGTAGAAGAGAGGATGCTAGTCAGTATTTTAGCTGGTTTAAAATGATGCACTCACATTATAATGCGAGCACATTTTAAACTAGCTAAAATGATGACTAACAACCTACAAAAAGGCATATCACATGATTTTCGGTGCACATGCTATGTTTTATTCCCTATTCTGCACTTTTTTTGACATTGAAAGAGGACTTTTGATGCTTTTGAGGTTCTCTCATCATTGGTTGACAAAATTAGTGCACTTTTTGTTCTTGTTTTGACATACAAGATTCAATTACTTGTTTTAAATTCAAATTTGATATTGGAAATTATTTTTTCATGTTTTGAGGGATTGCAACACTTGATTGAACAAATTAACTAGTTTTTTTGTCTTACATTGAAAAAAAACATTGTAATTGTGCATGTTTTGTATTATAACTTGATAAATTATCAGATTTTTTTGTGTTCTTTTGACCATTGTTTTAGATTGATATAGAATTCAATAAAATTCCATGAAAGAACCAAAAAACTCTAACACTAAAGAATCATGAAGATGAGAATGCAATGAAAAGAGAATGAATGAAACAACTTTGTGACAATAAGAAATTGAAATCCACAAATGAAGTCAACCTTATTTTATGATTTATGATTGAAATGGATGATGAAGCATCTAAGAAAGAGAGAAAGACTTGGAGAAATAAAGGGAATGAATGAAAAAAATTCATGCAAGTAAGAAATCAAATGTGGGAGTTGAAGGTACACCATCTTTGCCATCTCAAATTGATATTGTAGAAAATGTTCAATCACCAATTGAAAATGATGATACATTTGCAAATGTGAATATAGATAATACACCAATTGATCAAGTTTTTAGTGACCAAATTTTATCTTTTTATTCAAGTTTTCCATTGAGAACACCTTCAAGAATTCTACATAAAAAGCCTAAGTTTTTTATTAAAATTGATGAGAATATTCTAAAACCAATGGTTGATAAGATTCCCAAATGTACTTGTAGAAGAAATGTGAATAAGATATGGAACACGTTTTTGAAAATTTAAGTGAAACTAGAAGATGTCAAATGTTTGTTGAGATGATGAGAGATGATGAAAAATCCTATGTTTAGGCCAATCATGAAGATTCTTGGCCTAAAGAACATCAAGTGGTAATAGTGAAAAATCTATTGTAAGAAATCTGATCAATGCATATCAAAGCATTGGTTCCACGTCATGCACCAAAGATAGTAATGCTACATGACATTTCATTACATCAACTATTGTGAGCAATCCAACAAAGAAATCTTTCTTGATAATAAAAACAAGTCAAGCACTAAAGATAAATAGAAAAACAATGATGAAATCCATTAGGAGGTGTGAAAGAATTGAGGATCCGAATATCAATGAACTATGGGCATTTTCTAGTGGACTCCCATTGAAAGATAAATCTATAGTTGAAGCCTTAAAATCCCTAATTGAGGAGTTTTGGAGAAATAACACAAGAGTATCTCCTAACCAAAGGGATGTTTTAAGAAGGAGAATCGGTTGTCAAAACCATGAGCCACATCCAAAGCATTTTTAGATATGACTCAAACACAAATTTTCTCAAAATTTGTAGCTACTTATCCTGAAATTCAAATTAGTCAAAGGTATTTTGAAATGGAGAAACCTTTTTATGTCAAAATAAATCACACACACACAACTTGTTATAGAGTTCACATAGAATTTTCTATGTATTATGATGTTTATCGATAAATATGTGTATATTTGCATACTAATGATGTTTTGCAAGGGTGTATGATAGAGGCTCCACCTAAATTGGCAAGATATTTCATTTGAAGTATTTTTATAAAATAGTAGATGGAAAAATGTTTTATATGGCATCATGTTTGGATGGAACATGTGATAGTTGCAGTGGTTTGCAATGTTTGAGAACTTGTGCACACATGGAGAATGCAACTACAATTGGAAATGAATTAGTACCTTTTGAGAAATATAAGATAGTGGCATACAGTCTAAAAGATGGTAAAGAAAAAAAAAGGTGTGAATTGGTGAGTGAAGAAATACCAGTATCTACATTTATGCCTATTTTTCAAGAAAAAATAGTTTATGAGTATGCAAGGCATACACTCAAAGCTCGATGGTTGGAATTGCAATTCAAGTTATGTAAGGACACATTTCATCTTCATACAATCATGTCATTTGTAAACTTTGTAGAGAAATATACACTACAACCACAAAATTAGGTTCATTCGCAATACTACAACTCCACTCAGGTTGCTATATTTGTGCATATAACATTCATTCATGTGCCTAACAGTAAAAAGAAAGATAGAAATATATTGAGGGAGTATCATTTTTATATTAGTGATGATCACACACATTCTATAGAGTTTGTGCAAGGGTGCTTTCAAATGTTTTTTGGTCATTTGAGTAGAAGGAACATCATGTTTGATCAACATATCATATGGTTAAATAATTGTGTATCACAATTTAAGAATTCATGAATGTTCTATTGGTTGAGTAGGTTGCATATATTCAGTTGTGTTCAACATATATGGAAATTCCTTGAGGTTAGGCATGGAAAAGGAGAGCATGATGATGTTGGATCATGTATTAAAAGATCCTTAGAAGGAGAAGAGTTGAAATACAAGGACAATGTAAAGTTGATAGATGCATCATCCATTGTGAAATGGTGCAACTCTACAATGGGTCCAAGTAATGAAGGTATGTCTGCAATTCATAAATTTTTCTAGTTGATAGAAAAAGCTAACATTGCAAAATATGAAGATTGTTGTATAGTGATAGGATTCAGTAACTTCCACTCTTTTAGAAGCTCAAATTCAGCTTCATGGACTATTTATTCAAGGCAGATGGTGTGTTTTTGTTCATGTACATATTTTTCTTGGGATATTTAAGCCCACTTAAGATGTATCAACTTTCAAGAGCACTACAACTCTTGCAGATGGAATCATCAATTGACTTTGACTATATTTCAGATCTAGTTGAACCATGTAATATGTTAATTTAAAATTTAATATATATTTAGATTATGATGTAGTATTTTTATCATTTATTGAATTTTAATCTTTTTTGTGCAATTTAATGTAGGGCATGTATATGCAGTTATTATGGATGAAGATAATGATGAGGGTATAGATTATTATTTATGTCATTGTGTTGAGGCAAAAAAGAAATTGACGGGCCTTGTCATAGATGGAGAAAACATTGAGTATCCTATAGGATTGGTAGTTGTTACTGGAACATGGCTTAGAAAGTATCTAGTTAAGAAGTTTGATGTATGGTTGTTCGAGGACTTTTACATAGGAAGATTCCTCATTATTCTAACCTTGTTATTGCATCAAATATCCATTTGATAAAATATGGGGTTAGACCATTGAATAGAAACTTGTGGAATTTGCATGTCTGCCCATGAAGCAATACTTGACACCATAAAGAGTAGAGCAGATCCACATGCTTCATTAGATTGAATCAATGGAATGAGATAAAGGTATTTTATGTGTATAGTTATTAAGTTTTGTGATTTGATTACATTTTTCCTTTCTATCCTCATTTCACCTTCTATATTTTTGGCATTTTCTTACCTTCTTATATGTTCTCCTTGGTCTTGGTTGGTTAGCTTCATTTCATGATAGAGCTCATGACTGAATGACATGGTTGTTGATGCATTTGGATATTCCCGAGGGTCATGATTGGTGAGTTGGTTTGACCAAACTAAGTCAAGTGGTTGCTCGTGTCATGCTATGAATGCTTTCATTTGATATGATATGTCCTTTGGATTCAATTTGATGATTGTTAATTCACTTGATAGGTCATGCCATTATGTTTGATTACAGGGTCTTGTCTGGATGGATGTTGTATTTCATGTTTTAACCTAGTTTCTTGGCTTATGTGGGGATATTTTGATGGTATTGTCTCATTTCATTATGTTGGTGTACTCATTTTGGCTAAATAGTGTAATTGAATTTGCATGCAGGATTTGAGTATGATGGAGGTAGGCATAATCCTTATGGAGTTGGTTTTGCAAGGAAAGTAAGGTAAGAATAATCCTTATGCATCCCTAACCTAGCATGGTATGATTGATTTTTAATGATTATTTCTCATATTTTTAGGTTATGGCATTATTGTGATAAATTTTTAGGTCATGGCATTATGGTACATCAACAAACATGAAGTTTTCATGATTATTTCATGATGATGTGTCATTTGGAGTCAATTTGATGACTATTCATTCACTTAATAGGTCATTCCATTCATATTATGTTTATTATACACCATTCCATGATTTTTCATGTGCTTTCATATATTACTTACTTTTGTCTATAAAACATGTTTTTGTCATGCTTCTCATCTTTCACCTTCTAGCAGTCCTTCATTTTGGGATCCCATGGATTTTTCTATGGATTTTTTTATCTCCATGTCATTCTAAGAAGTCAACAATTTTATGAGGTTGTAGGGACTATCATGAACAATAAGGGAATAGTATTGGTGTCAATTCCCAGGGTATAGATAGATAGACAACAATCATAACAGTGGTAAGGTAATCCTTAATTCCTAGTAAAACTTTTGGGATAGTCAAAACAGTGGTAAGAGCAGCCTTAATTCCTTCACAAAATTAAACTCCTCATTAGTCGAATCTCTATAATATGATACAACACCTCTATACAAAAAAAACTCAAAAATGAGTGCAATCATTGTCAAGAAAGGACTTGTAGTAGAGAAGGGGATGGCATGCATGTCTCATCCCTAGTGTTGAATGCATTAAGGTATAAGAATTTAAAAAAAAGTAACTAAGACATCCAAAATGTCCTTTGTTGAATGGGGAACCCCTATAGCACAATACATGTCCCCTATAGAGTGATGATACCCATTCATGCATGCAAGGCCATCCTATAATGGAAACCATGCCCTTGAATAGTAAACAACCACCAAACCACTACCAATGAACTATAGAGTTACTTCTACAAAGATAGACAAGGCTATTGCATAGGAAACCAAGATAATATTGTAAACACACATTCTAGGGCATGGATTCACATTGTTCCATGGGTCTAAAATAATCTCGTACACTGCTAATGGTTAGAAGCAATTTTCATAGGTTATAAGCATGGTAGTTGGTCACTAATAGTCATCAATACAAGTTTTGAAGCTATTGCATTCATGTACAAATGAAAAAACTAGTCATTACAATGATTTATACAATTAAAACAATGTTGATCATGACCATTAACTTGCGTTAATCTTGAGGAGAATAAATGACCATGGAGAAGCTAGAGTTTAACACTTTGGATCAATGGTTTATACATACCCATGTGGAACAAATAACCAAGTACATGAATCACTACCTCCATGGACAATAATAATAAAACATATAGCATGAGAATACATCAACAAGAAAGAATTGAAAAGGAGTTAAAGGTCACATGGATGGAAGAGGGTCCCAGTGAAGAAGATTGTGGGTCCAAATGATTGAGCCATAAGTCAAAATAGGATCTAATTCATCCCCATGCTTATTTTAAGAGAAGCCATCACACAACAATAAGGATCCTATGGGTCCCACCAAGGAAGGAACATCTAAATATATGGTGCCATCATAGTGGCCCATGTCTAACAATCATAGTGGGAAACAAAGACATGGAATGATATGTACACAAGCTTTCCACCATTTCCACAAACATGTCATGTGGTTAATATCCATTCACCACCAAAGGCAAGAGGGGTCCTAAAATGCAAGAGGATTGTGGCTTGGCTTCCTTATGTAATTGTCATGTCCATGTGACTTGTCCTTTCATTCATTTCAATCACCATAGTCATCTAGAAGGTATTATTATATTTTTCATGTATTGGAAACGTGGTGAGTTGAGAATCACATTTAAATTAACATTAAAGAGTAAATAAGACTGTCATACATCCTAGGACAACCATCTCCATTAAAGGTGTAGTGCTTGGTGGTGACCTAAATAACTACCAATTTTCCTTTTAACTATACATACCATTTACCTTTTTAATTGATTACTATTGTTTGTATCTTAACCCATCTTTCAACTAATATGCTTATTCAACTCATGTTTTGTTGAGTGTGGTTCACATATTTTTTCTCTAAACAAGGCATGGTACGAGAGATTCAATTCTTCTCTATTAAGCATTGTTGTATAATAGATTTTATTCATTATTCTATAATAGTTATACATCAATTACATGATAAATTGTAATGAAGGTCACAAATATAAATTTAAGACCTCTTCATGATGGTGCAAGTTGAGGATAGCCATGATCATGAAATAAAAAATGTGTTATGAAATAAAGAGATAATTGAAATAAAGGATCTTGGTTGTAGAGGAATTATTACCTTCCATCAATGGATTGATCAATTCA
The DNA here is from genome assembly GCA_027924645.1 of Cunninghamia lanceolata. NCBI lineage: Eukaryota > Viridiplantae > Streptophyta > Pinopsida > Cupressales > Cupressaceae > Cunninghamia > Cunninghamia lanceolata. The sequence goes on from BSBN01000534.1 coordinate 7,636,070, forward strand.
TAGGATGCCTTATAGGGCTTTATCAATTCAAACGTGTGAAATATCTACTTAAACACTAGATTCCATCTAGCACTATGAGGAAACATCTACTTTCAATGCCTTCCCTTGATTGGTGTATTCCCTAGAAACTTTGATTGATACCCTAGAACACATTAGATCAAGTGAGAACACCTTTATAGTAGGGTCATGCCAAAGAACCAACTATCAAACATTTTCATCAATAGCCAAGTACAACACTTAGTCTTTACAATTAATTTACCAATTGTAAGAAGGATATAATTAAATTTGATTTTGCATTTGATGAAAACATCCTTGTGATTGTCCATCTACAGGATACATAAAACATTCCGTATTCAAGTAAGAAGCCTCTTACATATATTCCCCCTTCAACAAAGTTACAAACTTGCACTAGGAGTTAAATTTTACATTTTGTGCCTCGTGGGGCCAAACGGACTATGCCAACATGTTGGGGTGGGTAGTTAAATGCTAGGGAGGTCATGTTTCATGCACCAAGTGTCCCAATTGATCCAGGCTACAGGATTCCAACAAAGTCACTTAAGATCCCTAAGAGCAAAAAACTACCAAACTTTGACGTAGCAGTTCTCAGGATTTGTGGCACCTGGGAATGTTCCATTCAGACCTACAAGTACATTTGCAGTCCATCGATAATAAATTCTCTTAGTTTTTTCCAAGTCCAATCCATTTGACCATGTCAAATTTAAATGCATTCTTGCAAAATGCATCAGTGGCATTCAACATAACCTTTCTAGAAGTTGCATTTTTTGTTCCGCACCTCATGAAGCTGAATGGACTACATCAGCATGTCAATCTGGATGGGTAAATGCTAGGGGAGGTTTTGATTCATACACCAACTATTCTAATCATTCTAGGCTACATGCTTCCAGCAAAGTCACTTAAGATCCCTACGAAAAAAAATTGCCAAACTTTGATAGATCAGTTCTCAAAATCTATGACACCTGGGAAAGTTCAATTTAAACCTACAGGTGCACATGGGGTCTATCCAAAATAACCTCTCTTATTTTTTTTCAAGTCCAATATGTTTTACCGTGTTGAAATTAAATGCATTCTTGCAAAATGCATCAATGGCATTCAACATAACCTTGCTAGAAGCTGTATTTTTTATTCTACGCCTTGTGGGGCCAAACAAACTGTACCAACATGTTGGGTGGGTGGGTAAATGCTAGGGGATGTCTCATTTCATGCGCCAAGTGACCTAGTCATTCTGGGCTACAGGGCTCTAGAAAAGAGAATTAAGATCCCTAAGAGAAAAAAAATACCAAACTTTGATGGAGAAGTTCTCAAAATCCATGGCACCTGGGGAATGTTCCATTCTGACCTACAAGTGCACATGGGGTCCATCCATAATAACCTCTCTTGGATTTTTTCAAGTCTAATATGTTTGACCATGCTGAAATTAAATGCATTTTTATAGAATACATCAGTGATATTCAACATAACCTTGCCATAATTTGTATTTTTTGTTATGTGCCTTGTGGGGCTACACTAACTACACCAACACATTGGGGTGAGAGGATAAATTCTAGGGGAGATCTCATTTCATTCACCAAGTGTCCCAATTATTCTGGGCTACAGGATTTTGGTAAAGTGACTTTGTCAGATTCCTGTAGCATGGAATGACTGGGAGACTTGGTGAATAAAATGAGACCTCCCCTAGCATTTGCCTACCCACTCTAATGTGTTGGCATAGTCCATTTGGCCCCATGAGGTGTATAATGAAAAATATGCCTTCTAGAAACCTGGTTATGCTAAATGCTACTGATACATTTTGTAAGAATGCATTTAATTTTGGCATGGTCAAACGGATTGGATTTGTAAACAACTGAGAGAGGTTATTGTGGGCAAACCCCATATGTACTTGTAGGTCAAAATGGAACATTCCCAGGTGCCATAGATTTCGATAACTACTCTGTCAAAGTTTGGCAATTTTTTGCTCTTAGGGATCTTCAGTGTCTTTGTCGAAAGCCTATAGCCCAGAATGATTGAGAAATTTGGCACATGAAATGATATCTCCCCTAGAATTTACCAACCCACATCAATGTTTTTGTGTAGTCTATTCCACCTCACGAGGCATAGAATAGAAAATATGGCTTCTGGCAAGGTTATACTGAATGCCACTGATGCATTTTGCAAGAATGCATTTAATTTTGACACAGTCAAACAAATTGGAGTTTAATACAACTGAGAGTGGTTATTGTGGATGGACCCCACATAAACCTAGGTCCAAATAGAACATTCCCATGCACCACAAATTCTAAGAACTATTTCGTCAAAGTTTGGTAGTTTTTTGCTCTTAGGGAACTTAAATGACTTTGTTGGAAGCCTGTAGCCTGGAATGAGTGGGACACTTGGCACATGAATTGAGACATCCCCTAGAATATTACCCACCCACCTTGATGTGTTGGCATATTTTTTTTGGCCCCATGAGGTGTAGAATATAAAATTTCACTCCTAACACCTTTCCATTGCATGAAACTAAAGCATTTTGGAACACTACATTCCTTGCCACCATAGGCAAATGAAATTGATTTTAAAAAATTGAGGTAGGTATTTTTAGGTGGACCTGACATCCAGCTATACATGTAAAGAAGATGTTTGTAGGTGTCACAGCTTGACAGAACAACTGGTCCAAAGTTTGACACCTTTTTTGTCTTAGGGCTCTTAAGAGACTATCTCCATCTGATGTAGCTGATAACGACCAAGAGGCTTCACCATCCCTTAGCATTCAACCACCCACCCTGATGTGTTGGCACAATTTGTTCAACCCCACAAGGTACATAATGCAAAATTTCACTCCTAGAACCTTTCTAGTAGATGAAACTAAACTAAAAGCTATGTTGTAATATCCATTTTTAGGTCTTTCCTCTACTCTCCTTAGGCTAATATGGTGTTCTCACTTGATCCAATATGTTCTAGGGAATTAATCAATTATGTTCTCTAATGTGTTTTCCAATTTATGCCTTGTTCTTGTAATTCAACACTTAACACTAGATACAAAGGCACGTGAACTATTTGACAATACACCTCAAAGAGATCCCATCTCATGGAATACATAAAGAAACTTTAAAATAGGGTACATGGACATCCACCAAAGCATAAAGGATATGAGAATTTTTTCCAATGTTATAGTTGCAAATTCCCTAGTAGACTTGTATGGAAAATGAGGAAGCATAGACAAGGCATGTGAACTATTTGACATGATGCCTCAAAAAAATGCGGTCTCATGGAATGTCATTCTTGCAAGATATGCACAAAATTGATTTTTTGATAAGTCTTTAGAAACTTTCAAGAAAATGCAATTGACGAGTGTAAAGCAAATGTAGAAAGGTGAAATGAGGACATTCAAATCATGGAAACCATATAGAGGTGAAATGAGGATATGCAAATCATGCCAAACATGTCTCTCTCCCTATGTCTCTCTCTTCCTCATTTTGCTTTGTCTATAATCCATATAGAAGGTGAAATGAGGGTATGCTAGACCTATAGAAGGTGAAATGAGGATATAATGTCAAACATGTTTTAAACTATGTCTCTCTCCCTATGTCTCTCTCTTCCTCTCTCCCTCGTTCTTCCTCGTTTTCAAGGGCCCACATGTGTGAAGTGTCCAGTTGAAAGTTTTAATTAATAGGGATAATTCTAAAATCTCATTTTGTTGTTTTGATTGATTATTTGACATCTTATGATCTAAGATCTAGATCTAATTCTTGTCTTTTTTATTGTAGGGTTTTTGAGGTCATCATTGTGTTATGGAAATCCATGGATAGATCATACCCAACCAACATTATCACAATGTCAAGGAAAATGTCATTTATGACTGTCATAGATGTCATAACACAGTCAAAGGATGAGATTTTGATTGCAACAAGACTATATTATGACTATCCCAATTAGATCTATTAGAAAGAAATAAATGGGAAATCATTAAATAAGAAGGGTTATACACATTATAGGCCTATTATGATTATCCATACATCTATCCAAACATATGAAGGGTTAAATCATGACTGTCCAAACATCTATTATGACTATCATAATAGTCATAATTAGTCATTTGGTTCATGAAAGTGTTGGCAAGAGACACTACTCTGATATGGATTTGTATGTTGTCATTGATGGCAACAAGGCTCAGAGATCCTATCACTATGATAGGAAGAGATATCTCTAGAAGAACAAGTTTGATTCTAGGTCCAGTTGACAGAAATGGCTAAGCATGGATGTGTGCAGAGTAGAGGATAGTAAGCAAGCTAGTATGCCTCCACAATTGAAGAATTACAAATGTAGTTTAGGTTTGATGTTCTTAGTTGTTTGATAGTGTTATTCCTCAAAGATTAAGTCTTGATCCTCTTTGAAAGTCATCTTGAAGAAATGTCTAAGTCCGGACAAGCAAAGGTATAGCAGGAACAGTGAACAGGGTCTAGTGCAGTGGTCCACATTCCTCTGCAGATAAGTATTTCATTGTGTGGTTTTGATGTGTTTTAAACACTTATATGAAGTGTCTTATTCCAGAGTTAGGAGATCTAAAGTTTACTGAAACAATAGCTACAAGCTGCTAAGTACCGCAATAGTGTTTGACAGAAATAGAGTCTGACTTCTGATGGTCCGCATCTTTCCGCAAGATGATATGATGCCTTACGGTTCTGAGGGTAAGATTGGGAATGTGTAAAGAGTCCTTGACATGATTTTGGAAGTGTTTTGTGATCAGCAGTAGAAGTTGTAAGACAGTAGATGAAGTTGTTAAGCATGTTCTTGAGAAACAGGCCGACTGGTGAGATAAATCATTGTGTGGAGAAGAGTTAATGATTGGAGGACTTATATAAGAAATTGAAAGATTAGAGTTGACCTATATGAATACACTTGGGAGAATATTTGGCTCCATGTGACAATTAGTGCATTGGATTGAGCGACAAGTTACATCTTTTTATGTACACATTTCACTTCTTGGATGCCGACCTGATTATGAAGAAAATCATAATGCGGATATATAAAGGTGATGAAATTCAATTGAGTGGTGTGTGAAGTGTGTGTGTGTGTGTGTGTGTGTGTGTGTGTGTGTGTGTGTGTGTGTGTGTGTGTGTGTGTGTGTTACAAAGATGTGAATAGTGGAGGAAAGTTAGAGGATCAGCAGCGATGAAGACTTGGGATTCATAATACAAATGACTGCACCCTGGCATAGTGGCAGATGTTGAAGCAGTACTTAGATGTCATGTGTGATATGTTTGGAACCAAGGTTTTGTTATCAAGGCAGTAAGAAGCAGTGAGCCCCCAGTAGGGTTTAACATCCCTCGGAGTTTAACAACCCTTATTGTAATCTTGCTAGGTTTAGGATTGAGGCAGTAAACTTAGTTGTACATCATGGCTGTAAGCTAGTATGTTCCAAGCCCATGGAGTGACCAAGCCTGAACATCAATTTTGTAAAGATTGCAATATATTTATGAGAGCTAATCCTCTCTGTGGTTTTTCCATTTTTGGGTTTTCCATGTAAAATCTTGGTGTTGTGTCATGCTTTTGTGGATGTTGTTCAGTTGTATATTTTTCTTTTGTTTGATTATTCCTTTGAAATGGTTAAAAGTAAAAGTTCAAGAAAAGAATTATAGAACACTGATTTACCCCCACCTCTCAGTGTTCTTGACAATCAACAATTGGTATTAGAGCAAGGTTCCTTAGAAGAAGTTTAACAGCTTGAGGAAGATCTAGGATAGTATGATCATGGCAGTAAGAAGGTATGGAAATTATAAAAGATACAATCAACTAGAAGTAGCTCTTATGGATCTTGAAAACTCTGAAGCAGAAGTCAGGGATCTGAAAAAAAACTTACAACAAGCAGATGAATGCATCTTAAAGATGAAGCAGCAAGTCAAGAAATTCAAAGACAAATACAAAGAAGTTAGTGACCAATTGCTATCAGCAAATGAAGCCCTAGAGGATTTGGAAGCAGAAGTTGCATAAAGAACAAGAGAAGAAGATGATCTAAATTTGATTGTGAAGAACAGATCAGAAGACTATGCAAAACTTGAAAAAGAGATTATAAGTTTAAAAATAGATCTAGAAAAGGCCAGAAGGTTTGAAGAAAAATTCAAGGTAAGTACTGCCAAGTTTGATGAAATGATTGCTAGTCAGAAGAATGCTGATGACAAACATGGCTTAGGATTTGAGAAAGGATAAAGTTCAAACTCTAGACAAATAAGCACTGAGCCAAGGCAAAATAAAGGATACCAGTTTAGAAATCAAAGAAGAAGACCTAGAAGACCTCCGGTCAGACAACCAAATGATCAAAGATACCCATCTTTCAATGGTTATTTTAATTCATGCAATAAGTTTGGTCATAAGGCTACTCGGTGTAAAACTAGAATAAGTCAAAAGAATCCATTATTCTCTGGTCAATGTTTCAATTGCAAGAAAATTGGTCATAGAATGAATGAATGTGGAAATTAGTTCAAGAAAAGTCTCAACAATGGAAGGAATGATCAGTCATTCAAAGGTAAATGCTTCACTTGCAATAGGATTGGTCATAGAGCTATTATCTGCAAAAGTAAAGTAAGTCAGAAACCTATTAGGTGCAATGCATGCTATAAATTTGGACACAGATCAAATGAATGCAGAAGCTCAGTGAGAACTAGCTTTCAAAATACAAGAAACAATCAATCATTCAACAGAAAGTGTTTTGCATGCAATAGATTTGGACATATGGCTAATCAATGTAGATTAATCAATGAAAGGAATCAAGGTCAAAAGAATGTGGTGTGCTACAATTGCAACAAATTTGGACATGTTGCAAGGTTTTGTAGAAGTAGGAATGAGAAGAGAAATCACTATTTTGAAGAAAGGAAAATAGAGTAGAGAAATGTCAAGGGAAAAAAAAAGGTTGACCTGGTTGAAACCAAGAAAGAAACAAACAAGGTATAGATCAAGAAAGGAGTGATTGAAATCAGAGATTAATCCACACTAGTGTTTGGTGTAGATACCTCCTTTAGAAACTAAATTGAGAACTTTGGCTCAAGGGGAGCAGTGTGGAAAATTCAAATCCCCCTGCCAGAAATTGGGTGCCAGAATCTGGCATGAAGATGTATCATGGAATCTGATGCGACATACCTATTAGAAGAAGAACTAGAAGAAAAAGAGTTAATGTGGTATATTACAGACAAATCCTAATCGACTGTTTTCTACAACAAAGGGTTTTAACAGCTTTTTGGAAATAGGCATTTAATGACATCTAGATCTTTACACTTGAATCCATCAAGCATTCAGAGAGATCAGAATAGACTTGGAGCCACAACAACTAAGATTTGAAGGTCTTGGAGAATTTTGGATCAAGGAAACTCTACTCCAGCAAAAGAGGTATTTGCAACTTGAAACCATACTGTGAAAATTAAATTATTCTAAAAAATGTTTACTCCTCATGTAATTGAGATAGGAAAAGTATCTTGCCCCAAGTTTAAGAAATAATTCTTCCAATTACTGAAAAATGATTTGTCAGGGGCATTCTCAATTACTCCACATGGGGTCTTGTATATGGAAGATATCAGAGCATACATTCATACCAGATTAGAAGAATATGATCATATGAAGTTAATAAAACTATATTTGGATGAACTGACTACTACAGACATTGTGTTGAAAGATGATTACAAAGTCCTAGGAGAAAAGAAATTTGACACCTGGTTGGACTTTCCCACAATTATGATTGATGCATGGGTCAAGCTTATTCTGAGCAGAATTCATGATGAATTCTTATGGCTTGATGAACCCTATTTGATAACCAAAGAAGCCATTAAAGCAATAACTGGTATAAGCTTGTTTGGAAGGGTTCCAGGTATAAATAAAATAAAGAACAATTGTGGTAATGCAACTAACAAGAGCCAAACTTGAGAAGAATGACCTTACAGTGAATGACATTAGGGATCTAGCTGTCAGATTTGCATCAATGATTATAGGATATAAAATATACTTCTCCAACAAAGAAAACTCTATGTCTGCATTAGCCGTATACACAACGTATGACATGATAAAAAATAATACTGATTATGATCTTTGTGAATTGCTACGAAATGAACATATGGAGAATTTGAAAAGGGCAAAAGAAACTAATCATCCTTTCAAGTATGGAACACTGATTACATGCTTACTCTTTTACTCCCTAAAAGAGCTACCTGGTCTAGGAAATGTTATCTGGCTCGACCACATTCCTATAGCTGCTCAAATAAGAAATCATTTACAGAGTTTGGGTAATGCTGATATGCAAAATAAAATCTTGTGGAAATATTTCAGAGATTTTCAATAGAAAATGGTAAGAAGGTTCCAGATACCTAAAAAGTGGTGATAAAGTATAAAAATGACATTGTATTCATGGTAGATAAAGATAAATGCTTTATGGAAGATGTGGAACCAAGAACTATATGGGTCCATGCACTAGGTTATGAAGTTGCAGAAGATGTCTTGACTGAGTTAGCTGATACACTACTAAGTAATCCTACTGATCCCAAAGAAGATAGATTTGGGACTTTCTTAGAATTATCTTCAAGTATGCTGATGGAACCTGAATAGTCAGAAAGAACATCAGATGAACAATTAAGTAAGGTAGAAACCAAATCAGAAGGATCTAAGTTCACAAGCACTCCAGAAAGGAAAGACAAGAGATCTAAAGCAGAGAGACCAACATCTAGTTCCTAGAAAAGAATAAGGATCTCATCCATCCTAGAAACCACAGTTGAAGGAGAAATGGAAAAGAAACTCTCACTTTGTAAAGATTGTTGGATCTTGGGCATACAACTGAGAGGGGGGGGTGAATCAGTTGTATAAAAACTTGTTTTTACTTCAAACACTTGATTCTTCTTTGTTAGTTAACACAGCATATCAATTAATCATCCATGAAAGCATAATACATAAACACAAGAGCAGATAAACATCAACACATTGAACACCAAGATTTTGACGTGGAAAACCTGGTTAAGGGAAAAACCATGGGCTGATTAACCCAAGGATTATTCTCTGTTAGAAGAATAAGAAAAAGAATGGCACTTGCCAATTAGGGCTCACTGCCCGAGCACACTACTCACAAAGAGGCCCATTGCCAACAAGGAGACACATTGTCTACAAAGTGATAAGAATCACAATCTTGAACTGGAGAATGACATCTCTACCATGTCTGGATCAGTTCCATTTAAGCCCAAAAACCCCTGCTCTGCCTTTCGCACTTCTCTTCGCTATGCCACACTCATCCACACAATCCACACTTCAAAATGAATTCACAAACACTTATTTATACAAGACATCGACTTAGGAACAATCATCTAAGTCAGAAATCAACCATAAGGACATTCACAAAATGATTAATACATCCGGTCGGCCACCACAAGAACATCCGTAAGATGAACAACTCATCCGGTCAGCTAGTCTGAACAAGAACTTCTTCCGGAAGAATATCTTCAATTTTGGGCTCTACCACCAATGTGAATCAACAACACAACCTCAACATGATCCAAGAACCTTCACAAGCCTACCTGAATGATCAAGTACATCCGCACTTCCTCTACTTACTGGAATCTCTTGTCTTCCTCATCTGAAACTTCAAGAACACAGTCTATCGCCACTGTCACAATGCAAAAGGTACTTTTAGACCTCAAAATCATACACAACTCGAGATGACACATCACAAGGACATCTTAAACACTCCTTCCAATCCGCAGATTAGGATAAGACAATTCTGGACCTCACCGGACCTTTCTATGATCCTCTGTCACCTTTGAACACTTGCCGGAACCGGTTCCACACAGACAGCCACAACTTCTTCAGATCTTCATGCGGACCTCTGAAATCTTAACTAAAGCATCTCAAGACTCATATCTACAAACCCTTTAATCCGCATCCTCTAGTTCTCAACCTATATAGTACATTTGCCTTCTTCTCATCACTGTTCTTCACTATTCCTGACTGAGGCTAATTTTCTCAATATCCTCAGCACACAGCTCATCCAATCCTTCTTGTCAATGCAATATGAGTATGTTGACATCAATGACAACATTGGTTCACCTCATACTTACAACAATCTCCCCCTTTGTCATTGATGGCAACATATGATGTGAAAAACCATCAAGACAAGAACTTCTCCTTTCTGTCACAGCTCCCCCTATCAACAACTTTTCACATGTCTTCTCTTCCTTTACTGCTCCCCCTTTGATCATCAGCCACTTTTTTTTCACATGTCTTCTCTCCCCCTTTGACATCAATGGCAAAGGGCTCATACTTGCAATTCTAATACATCAGAATCATACCAGCTGCTCCCCCTTAGTTGCAGCTCCCCATCATCAATCCGGATCACAAGATATGACTGTGATATCCACCGGACTGATGTACATCAGTGCATCCTAGTTCATCACTAGAGGGGCCATGACCCCTAACTTCTCCCGGAGATATTCAAAAGAGTCCTTGGGAAGAGGTTTAGTAAAGATATCTGCAATCTGATCCTTGGAGGGAACATATTCCGATCTGATTTCTTCCTTGTTCACTTGTTCTCTCAAAAAGTGAAACTTGATAGATATGTGCTTAGTCTTAGAATGCAATACCAGATTCTTAGAAATATTAATTGCACTTGAATTATCACAAAAAATTGTGATAGGCTCCTCATATTCAACTCTAATGTCTCTTAGCATCTGCTTCATCCATAAGATTTGAGTGCAATTGCCTACTGCTGCAATGTATTCTGCTTCAGTTGTAGACAGAGATATTGCATCTTGTTTCTTGCTTAGCCAAGAAACCAATCTTTTCCCCAAAAAGAATGCTCCACCACTGGTTCTCTTCCAGTCATCCACATCTCCTGCCCAATCTGCATCTGTGTAAGCATGAAGAGAGAAATCCGGATCTCTAGGGTACCATAGACCATACTCAACTATTCCTTTCAAGTACCTAAAAATTCTTTTGATTGCCATAACATGAGATTCTCTAGGATCAGCCTGGAATCTTGCCACAAGACTAATAGCCTGCATTATGTCTGGTCTAGTCTGAGTGAGATACAACAATCCACCAATCATTGATCTATACTTTGTCTGATCTGCCTTTGGAGAGTCATCATCTTTGCTCAACTTACATCCGGTTGCCAGGGGAGTGTTCATTGGCTTTGAATCTTCCATACCAAATTTCCTCAACAATTCTTTCACATATTTGGTCTGAGAAATGAAGATCCCTTTCTTTGTTTGAGTAATTTACAGACCCAAGAAGAAATTCATTTCACCAAGCATAGACATTTCAAACTCACTTTTCATCTAATTTGCAAAAGTTTTGCACATACTATCTCTTCCTCCAAAAATGATATCATCCACAAACACTTCAACAATCAAAATGTTTTCATGATCAATTTTGAAATATAAGTTACTGTCAGCAGTACCTTTGTTGAATCCAATCTGCACAAGATGCTTATCCAACCTTTCATACCATGCTCTTGGGGCTTGCTTTAATCCATACAATGCTTTCTTTAACTTGCAGACCATATCATCATTATCAGACAATTGAAATCCATCCGGTTGTTCAATGTAAACTTCTTCTTCCAGATCACCATTTAGGAAGGCAGACTTGACATCCATCTGATATACCTTGAAGTTTTTGAAAGCAACAAATGCAAGAAATAATCTAACTACTTCAATTCTTTCCACCGGAGCAAAGGTCTCTTCAAAATCAATTCCTTCTATTTGAGAGTAGCCTTTGTAGACCAATCTAGCTTTGTTTCTGATTACTTCACCAGCTTCATTTAGTTTGTTCCTGAAGACCCATTTGGTTCCAATCACATTCCTGTCTCTAGGTCTGGGAACAAGATCCCAAGTATGATTTTTCTCAATTTGCATCAATTCATCTTCCATTGCTTTGGTCCAGTTTTCATCATTGCAGGCTTCATTTATTGTTTTAGGTTCAATCTTTGAAATCAGACAACATTCATCCTAATTTTGAGAAACATTCCTTCTAGTTTGCACACCTTTGCTTCTGTCACCTATGATCTGATCTTCAGAGTGGTTCAGTCTTACATACCTTAGAATTTTGGGAGTATCCTGCACTGCTGCTTCTTGATCAGGCTCATTCAGACCTATCTCTTCTTCCTGATTTACCAGATCAGGCTGACTCTGACTTACCGGAGAGGATTGAGTTCCTTGAACCTGAACACCATCTTGGTCATCTTCATCAAACTCATAAAATCTTGAGGGCTTCTCAATTCCTTCATCAACTTTCACATTAGTGCTTTCTTTCATCTTCCTCAGTCTCTTATTGTAACACCGATATACTTTGCTTTGAGTGGAGTAACCCAAGAAAATTCCTTCATCACTTCTAGCATCAAACTTTCCTAGATCTTCATCTCTTTTAATATAACTCTTGCTACCAAATACTCTGAAATATTTCACAATAGGAGTGATGCCAAACCAGAGTTCATAGGGGGTCTTACCAGTATTGTTTCTAATTTGAACTCGATTGAGAGTGTAGACTGCAGTACTGATAGCTTCTTTCCAAAACATCTGAGGAATATTTGCTTCCAACATCATTGTCCTGGCAGCTTCTTGGATGGTCCAGTTCTTTCTCTCAACTACTCCATTCTGCTGTGGAGTCCTAGGAGCAGACAACTGTCTCCTTATACCCTGCTTCTCACAAAAGTCAATGAACTCACCAGATGTAAATTCACCAACTCTATCAGACCTTAGACACTTCAGTTTCAATCCGGTTTGATTCTCTACCATAGCTTTGAAGATTCTGAACTTCTCAAGGGCTTCTGATTTCTCTTTTAGGAAGGTAACCCACATCATCCGGGAATGGTCATCAATTAGCAACATGAAATATCTATCACCTTGCAGACTCTTGATTCTTGTCAGACCACAGAGATCAGTATGTACTAATTCCAACAATCCGGTAGAGGACTGATCTTTGCTTTTGAAAGAGACTCTGCTCTATTTACCTAGCTGACATTCTTTGCACAAACTATTTGTAGGTTCCATCAATTTTGGAAGATCTCTTACAGCCTGAATATTGCTTATCTTGATGATGTTATCAAAATTTACATGACACATTCTTCTATGCCATAACCAACTCTGATCAACTTGAACAAATAGACAACTTTTATTTGAGCCAACCAGATGAAAGATATTACCTTTTGTTTGAGCACCAGATGCAATTTCAGTTCCAGAGCTTGTAAAGATTCTACATTTTCCATTCTTGAACTGGAGATCATACCCTTTGTCCACTAACTGACCAACACTGAGAAGATTGTGCTTCAATCCTTCAACATATAGTAGATTACCTGTTTTGCTCCTTCCATCAAAGGAAATAGTTCCCCTACCTCTGATTCTACCAGCAGAATTGTCACCAAACTTCACCATTCCTCCTTCATACCTTTCCAAATCTAAAAACCTATTCTTGTCTCCAGTCATATGGTGAGAGCATCCACTGTCAATAACCCAATCATCCTTTTCTTCTACTTGAGCAGCCAAAGCTTTTTCCACAACCTTGTGATTGACAGATTCAGAGGATATTGAACCTTCTTCCTTTATGGCAATAAACACCCATTCATTTCTAGATTTGCTTCCTAGTTCTGATTCATCATCTGTTACTCCTTCATTGTCATCCTCTTCATGAACATAATAGCAGTTCTTTTGAAACCTTTGTCTGTTAGTATTAGACCTTGCAGATCTTTTCGGACATCTTGAAGCAAAATGACCAATCTTATTGTAGTTGAAGCACTTAAAGGGTAGTTTTCCTTCATACTTACCGGATCCTCTTGGTAGTCTCTTTGCAATGAGGGCTTCAAGTTGAGCTATTTCTACTTCTTCTTCTTCCATGTCTCTTCTTGCTTGATCATACCATGACATCTTCCTTGAAGAGTTTTCTCCCAGATCAAATCTCTGTTTGCCTTTCACATAAGCACTGGCTTTGAAAGCAGATTCAGTCTTTGGAGGATCATCTCCAAACTTGGTCATTTCAAATGCAGCTAGTTTGCCAGCCAATTGTTCTCTTGTAACAGTTGTGTGGGCTCTGAATTCATCAATGGTAGCAACCTTGATTTTGTAGGCAGCAGGAAGGGATCTGAGGATTTTGCAAACAATCTCATTTTCATCCAGAGTTCCACCAGCATTTCTAATTCCACATACCAGCTCATTCACTCTTGGCATAAAGGTAGTGATGTTTTCATCATCTCTCATCTTCAATCTTTCAAATTTCTCTTTCAGACTTTGCAACCTTGCACTCTTGACAAACTCATCTCCTTCATACAGAAGTTCCAGTTTAGTTAAGATCTCATATGCAGTTGGTAGGTCAATAACATTTGAGAGATCTGAGTCATTCAATGCGCTTAGAAGAGCTTCCTTGGTCCGCAGATTGTTTTTAGCATCTGTGATTTCATTCAGAGTTGTCGGACCACCTTGTGGAGGTACATATGGTTTTGAGACCATGGCCAAGTATGCTTTTCCCATACATTCCAAGTGACATTTCATGCGACCTTTCCAGAGAGTGAAGTTGGTTCCATCGAACTTCAGACTATCCTTCTTATATGACGACATCCTAGATCTCCTCAAGCGGTTAAGCTCCTTTCAGAGGAACTTGGTTCTGATACCAATTGTTGGATCTAGGGCATACAACTGAGAGGGGGGGTGAATCATTTGTATAAAAACTTGTTTTTACTTCAAACACTTGATTCTTCTTTGTTAGTTAACATAGCATATCAATTAATCATCCATGAAAGCATAATGCATAAACACAAGAGCAGATAAACATCAACACATTGAACACCAAGATTTTGACGTGGAAAACCCGGTTAAGGGAAAAACCACGGGGTGATTAACCCAAGGATTATTCTCTGTTAGAAGAATAAGAAAAAGAATGGCACTTGCCAATTAGGGCTCACTGCCCGAGCACACTGCTCACAAAGAGGCCCACTGCCTACAAGGAGACACACTGTCTACAAAGTGATAAGAATCACAATCTTGAACTGGAGAATGACATCTCTACCATGTCTGGATCAGTTCCATTTAAGCCCAAAAACACCTGCTCTACCTTTTGCACTTCTCTTCGCTATGCCACACTCATCCACACAATCCACACTTCAAAATGAATTCACAAACACTTATTTATACAAGACATCGAATTAGGAACAATCATCTAAGTCAAAAATCAACCATAAGGACATTTGCAAGATGATTAATACATCCGGTCGGCCACCACAAGAACATCTGCAAGATGAACAACTCATCCGGTCAGCTAGTCTGAACAAGAACTTCATCCGGAAGAATATCTTCAATTCTGGGCTCTACCACCAATACGGATCCACAACACAACCTCAACATGATCCAAGAACCTTCACAAGCCTACCTGAATGATCAGGTACATCTGCACTTCCTCTACTTACTGGAATCTCTTGTCTTCCTCATCTGGAACTTCAAGAACACAGTCTGTCGCCACTGTCACAGTGCAAAAGGTACTTCCAGACCTCAAAATCATACACAACTTGAGATGACACATCACAAGGACATCCCAAACACTCCTTCCAATCCGCAGATTAGGATAAGACAATTTCGGACCTCACCGGACCTTTCTGTGATCCTCTATCACCTCTGAACACTTGCCGGAACCGGTTCCACACAGACAGCCACAACTTCTTCAGATCTTCATGCGGACCTCTGAAATCTTAACTGAAGCATCTCAAGACTCATATCTACAAACCCTTTAATCCGCATCCTCTGGTTCTCAACCTATATAGTACATTTGCCTTCTTCTCATCACTGTTCTTCACTATTCCTGACTGAGGCTAATTTTCTCAATATCCTCAGCACACAGCTCATCCAATCCTTCTTGTCAATGCAATATGAGTATGTTGACATCAATGACAACACTGGTTCACCTCATACTTGCAACAAAGATAAGGTGACAAGAGACACTGCTGCTTTAGCAAAAGAAGTGCTTGAAAAGAAGAAACAAGATTGGGATGAACCAGAATTACTACAGGACCAAATAAATCTGGACACAATGTCTCCAACAGAGAAATTTAAGTGGGCTTCAATTGTTCACACAAAGGCTCAAGAAGAGTTGTTGAAATAACTTATTGAGGATAGTAACCTGATTGATGAAGCATATGGGATCTTGGAGAAACTACTACCTACCCACAAGAGGGATTCATCCATGCCCACAACAAGTCATTTGATAGGATTAATAAATTCAATAAGTAATCAGTTTGAATCTTTTGAGAAATCTGCAAAAACAAAAGTAAGGCAGGAAATTGAAGGAAAAAGACTGGAAGAATTAAAGACAATACTAGCCAAGAATAAGATTTCATTAGATAATTCAAGATCCAACATTCAAAGAGCTATGAAAGAAGCTGGAGATGTGTACAAATTTTTTCTATCCTAGCCAAAAGCTACTCAAGAGATTGAAGAAAAGATCAAAGAGCTAGAACAGAGAATGATGGACATCTCTAACAAATTTGATCTGGCAACAAAATCAGTTAGAGATAAGGAAGCAGAAGTCATCCTTATCCACATTGATCTGATGGGTTATTAAATTGAAAATATCATAAAAAGTAGAATGGGACAACTAAGGAGACTAATCTGCCCTAAACTAGATTCAATGACAAATCTTACTATAGAGGCTAGGGTAGCTGCACAAATAGGCACACCTTCTAATCACAATAAGGTAGAAGCTTTTGCCTTTCTATACAGTGGACACATTCAAATTTTAGATAATTCTCAGAAAGGTTTGGAAAATAAGTGGGCACAGATCAAGAACTTATTCAATGACATTCTCAAATACATATAATACAAGAGGTATATTGCACTTATAAATATGCGGCTGAATAAATCAATTTTGAAATTTTGACAATTTTTTTAAGTCTAGATCACACCCTTTGCCATTGATGTAAAAGGGGGAGAAGTCGATCAGTGAAAAATGCATAATCATCTCAGGGGGAGCAAGAAAATACAATATATATAGTAAAGGGGAGCAGTCAGGCATTTTTCACTAAGTGTTGCCATCAATGCCAAAGGGGGAGATTGTTGGTAAGAGACACTACTCCGGTATGGATCTGTATGTTGTCATTGATGGAAACAAGGCTTAGAGATCCTATCACCATGACAAGAAGAGATATCTCCAGAAGAACAAGTTTGATTCCAGGTTTGGTTGACAGAAATGGCTAAGTATGGATGTGCGCAGAGTAGAGGATAGTAAGCAAGCTAGTATGCCTCCACAATTGAAGACTTGCAGATGCAGTTCAGGTATGATGTTCTCAGTTGTTTGATAGTGTTATGCCTTAGAAATTAAGTCTTGATCCTCTCTGGAAGTCATCTTGAAGAAATGTCTAAGTCTAGGCAGGCAAAGGTATAGCAAGAATAGTGAACAAGGTCTAGTGCAGTGGTCCACATTCCTCCACAGATAAGTATTTCATTGTATGGTTTTGAGGTATTGTAAACACTTATATGGTGTCTTATTCTAGAGTTAGGAGATCTGAAGTTTACCAGAAGGATAGCTACAAGCTGCTAAGTACCGGCATAGTGTTTGACAAAGTTTGATAGAGACAGAGTTTGACTTCTGATGGTCCGCATCTCTCCTTAAGATGATATGATGCCTTGCGGTTCTGAGGGTAAGATTGGGAATGTGTAAAGATTCCTTGACATGATTTTGGAAGTGTTTTGTGATTAGTAACAGAAGTTGTAAGACAACAGATGAAATTGTTAAGCATGTTCTTGAGAAATAGGCTGACTAGTGAGATAAATCATTTTGCGGAGAAGAGTTAATGATTGGAGGACTTATGTAAGCAATTGAAAGATTAGAGCTGACCTATATGAACATGCTTGGGAGAATATTTGGGTCTGTGTGACACTTAGTGCATTAGATTGAGTGACAAGGTACATCTTTTTATGTATAGATTTCACTTCTTGGATGCTGACCTGATTATAAAGATAATCATAATGTGGCTATATAAAGGTGATGAAATTCGGTTGAGTGGTATGTGAAGTGTGTGTGTGTTGCGAAGATGTGAATAGTTGAGCAGAGTTAGAGGATCAGTAGCGATGAAGACTTGGGATTCAGAATACAAATGACTACACCTTGGCATAGTGGTAGATGCTGAAGCAGTATTCAGATGGCATGTGTGATCTGTTTGGAAGCAAGGTTTTGTTATCAAGGTAGTAAGCCAGCAATGAGCCCCTTGTAGGGTTTAACAACCCTTATTGTAATCTTGCTAGGTTTAGGGTTGAGGCAGTGAGCCTGCTAAACATAGTTGTACATCATGGTTGTAAGCCAGCATGTTCCAGGTCTGTGGAGTGACCAAGCCTGAACATCAATTTTGTAAAGATTGCAATATATTTATGAGAGCTAATCCTCTCCGTGGTTTTTCCCTTTTTGGGTTTTCCATGTAAAATCTTGGTTTTATGTGTCATGCTTTTGTGGATGTTGTTGAGTTGTATATTTTTCTTCTGTTTGATTATTCCTTTGAAATGGTTAAAATTAAAAGTTCAAGAAAAGAATTATAGAACACCGATTCACGCCCCCTCTCAGTGTTCCTGACAATCAACAGACAGTCTATAAGATATGAGATCTTAAAATCACCTCATCATTTGTCAAATTCTTAAAGAGGGAAAGTGTATAGGGATCTCAATACAAAGGAAGGTTATTGTTTCACTACATTGCATTGGTATATTAGCAGTTGACTATTAGAAACCCTCATAGAGGACTATTATTATGCAAACCATAGGATAGTCAATCATAGAGTGTGTTTGATCCATACGGTAAACCTAGATTGATGAGATGAAGAAAAATGATAAGAATGATGAAGGTCTAGAAAGATTGAAGAAGTGGAAACATCAAATTTGTGAAGTTGCAAAGATGCAATAAATTTGAGAACATTGCAACAATTTGACAAGATTACAAATAGGACTTATCTATTACTAAATTGAATATATTTTGATGATTTATGATTTGAAATGATATATTTTTGAGGAATTTAAGGCCTGTCATGTTGGATTATAGATTTGTGAGGCTAGAAACATCATGGAAACATCCTTAAACAAGGTGGAAGAATGAAGATTTTGGAGGTTCTTTGACCAAAATTGTTGTTGTACCTACAAAAGTAGAGCTAAAAATGGTCAAAAATGAAAAAATCAAGGTCTTGTATGCTGTTGTAGCTCTAAGGGAATTTTCTCAGATGTTGTGGATGTAATTGCCCTAGAAGACATGTATGCAAAGTGTGGAAGCATAGACAAAGCATGTGAACAACTTGACATGATGCCTCAAAGAAATGTTGTCTCATGGAATGCAATGATTACAAGATATGCACAAAAATGGATTCTTTCAAGCAAATGCAATTGGTGGGTGTAAAGCCAAATTCCACAACCTTAGCCAACGTCCTCCTTGCCTATGCCAAAATGGGATCTTCAGAAGAGGGTATGGACATCCATCAAAGCATAAAGGATATGGGAATTTTGTCAGATGTTGTAGATGCAATTGGCCTGAAATACATGTATGCAAAGTGTGGAAACATAGACAAGGCACGTGAACTATTTGACATGATCCCTCAAAGAAATGTTGTCTCATGGAATGCAATGATTGCAAGATATGCACAAAATGGATTTTTTGTTAAGGATTTAAAAACTTTCAAGCAAATGCAATTGGTGGGTGTAAGGCCAAATTCCACAACCTTAGCCAACATCCTCCTTGCTTATGCCAAAATAGGATCTTCAGAACAGGGTATGGACATCCATCAAAGCATAAAAGATATGGGAATTTTGTCATATGTTGTAGATGCAATTTCCCTAAGAGACATGTATACAAAGAGTGGAAGCATATATAAGGAACATGAATTATTTGTTGTGATAAGTTGCCATTAACTTGCAATCCTAACTAATTCATGTATCTCCAAAGTTCTTGGAATGTGTTCCCCAACACAAAGACTTTGACAGGTAAATTAATATCTAATTATATCACTTGGCTTATTGTAATTAACTCCTAAATGGTAGGGTCAAACTTGAGCATTGACTTTTCGAGTGGGGTCCATGAAGACTTGTTGACAACTCCTTGAAGTATATTTTGGGTGTTTGGCAACTCCTAGTGAGTGGGAGTTAACTTGGGCAGCCACTTTTGGAGGCGTCTTATATTTAGACATGGAGTTTGCTTTTTTATGTACATGAGTGGATTTTTTTGATACACTTTGCATGGTTAAATGTTGGAGTTAACTAAAGTATTAGAGATGCATGGTATTGGAATATTGCTTGTATGAGTTCATAAAAGCTTGCATGGACTTGCATGTTTTTTCATGTCACTTGCATGTGCTTGCATGTTTTTGCATGTTACTTCTATGGACTTGCATGTTGTTGCATGTCACTTGCATGTGCTTGCATGTTGTTGCATATCATTTTTATGAGGTTGCTTGTAGGACACTCTAGCTTAGAAAACATGCAAAACACTCATCTACCAGATTCAATTAATGGGTATCTCTTGCATTGTGCTACAGGTGTTTGCATCTCACTTGCATGTACATAACAAGTTAACTTAGAATAATATTGGGGACATCAATCATGCAGGTTTTTGCATGAGAATTGGTGTGTGTTGATCACTTTAGTTGACTAAAATTGGTGCAGTCATGGTTAGGAGGGTCCTCAAAGAGAACGGTCCAGTCTATACAGAAAGAATAAACACAACGGAAGCAACTCAAATAGATAACACAAATGCAGATTCAATCATTCACTATAGCATAGAATTCAAATACAAATTGGCTGGCAACATGCGGGCTTACAATTAGGGATCACAGGCTTGATTTCATAGTTACAGAATAAGCACAAGATATAGTTTTGAAGTTCCTTTAAGCAAAATCAAACTATCAATTATGAACTAATGATCAACTGTCGAATTCTCTATTAACGACTTTCCTAGGTATCTATTACATCAATATATATCATCTCCAGAACATAAGATTCCTCAACGTTGGCCAAGCAAGATCACAAACTCTGAAGAGTTGTAACATGTGTACACGGATAGGTCAGACCTAATTGAATATAACTCCTTTGTAAATGAATGGAATGATGTCCAGATCTCAAGGAAGGTCAGCCACGAACCAAACAACATTGAATGATGTGTCATTTAGTTCTGCAAGTTGTGAAATGCTCTGCAAGTCTTCTCCTATAGCTGATTGTCTGAGATTGTGAGAATGCTCTGTGCTGAGAAAATAGTTGATCTTCTGATAGTGATAACTTTCTGGTACTTGATCCAACTACTCTGAGATTTGGATATGATGTGCATGAATGTGTCTATATGCTAAGTCTAGTTCCACAAGATCTGAAATGCAACCAAAGTAGAATGCAGCTCAAAATATAGAAACTGGTACTGACTAAATTACCTGAACTGAACTAGAAAATGAAAAGAAACAAGATGAAATATAAATGTTTTTGGTTGATGCAAGATTGCTCTTGAATGAGGGATGCTCCTATATCAGACATCTAGGGTGATTGAAAGGTGAGTCCCTCACTTTTCTAGGGCTAGAGGAAAACCAAGATGATCCACCTCAGCCTGAGAAATTCAAGATGAGTCTTATGTCGGCCTGCCTTTCCACTTCACAAGATATTCTTTGTATTATCTTCCTCTGGTACTACGTCCAACTCTGTTGTCCAAGATGTCTTCAATCTGCTCTAGTGCTTGTTGTGGTAACTGTTTCTTCAAGTCTTCTTCAATGCTGTCACTAAACTCTACTTCATGATACTGAAATACGTCTGTAATGTTGAAAATAGGTGATATACCCAATGTCTCTCGTAACTCCACTTCATATGCATTTCCTAAATCAAACTTTCTAAGTATCCTACATGGTCCAAACTTCTTCATCTTCAACTTATTATATGTCCCAACTGGAAATCTTTCTTTTCTCAAGTATACCATCACTCCATCTCCAACTACAAATTCCTTATGTCTTTTATTCTCCTCTGCTTGTTCTTTATACTTACTGTTCATCTCCTCCAAATGCTTCTTAACCTAATTATGCACTGTCTCCATATGTCCTACAAATTCTTCTACTTCTGCACTTCTCTTATCTCCCATACTGATATCTCTCAACTCTACTACTCCTCTAGGGTTTACTCTGGTAACAATCTCAAAAGGCATTCTTCTAGTACTCCTATTCACTAAATTATTGTATGCAAAATCTGCTTGAGAAAGAATCAAATGCTAACTTCCTGCCTTCTCGCCAACCAAACATCTCAACAAGTTTCCCAAACTCCTATTCACTACCTCTGTTTGTCCATCAGTCTATGGATGAAATGCTGAACTAAACTTCAAATCTATCTTCATCTTCTTCCAAAGAGTCTTCCAAAAGTATCCAAGAAATGTTGTGTCTCTGTTTGAAATTATGCTCTTAGGTAATCCATGCAATCTCACAATTTCCTTGAAAAATAGGTCAGCTACATGCATTGCATCAGTTGTCTTCTTACAAGGTATGAAATGTGTCATCTTTGAAAATCTGTCCTCTTTGTGTCTTCAGCAATCCCATTACAAAATCAATACTTATGTCTTCCCAAGGTTTCTTTGGTATTGTCAATGGTTTATACAATCCAACATTCTGACTACTCCCTTTTGCAACTTGAAAAACTCTACAACTCTGCAAAAATTTCCTAACATCCTTATGTATCTGAGGCCAAAAGTAATTTTCACTTACCAAAGCCACTGTCTTATCAATGCCAAAATGTCTTGTTAATCCACCATTGTGTTTCTCCTTGATCAAATTATCTCTCATTGAACTCCTAGGTATGCATAAGTGATTTCCTCTGAACAACATATCATCCTAAATGAAATAGTCTAACCACTTACTCCTATCTATCACAACAGGTTCCTTACATGCTATCCAAGGTTCTATAAAATTAAGATCTCCTTCATACATGTTCTTCAATTCATCAAATCCTAACACTTCAACTCTCATTTTTGTCAGTAGGTTCGTTCTCCTACTCAACGCATCTGCAACTTTGTTTGATTTCCCACTCCTATGCTTCAACACAAAAGTATAACTCTGCATGAACTCTACCCATCTCATATGTCTCTGATTCAACTTTCCTTGACTGTTCAAATATTACACAGCTTGCTGATCTGTATACAACACAAACTCCTTAGGCAACAAGTAATGTCTCCACTTCTTCAAGGCTTGAATTATGGAGTAGAACTCTTGATCATAAATTGAATATCTTCTCCTCACATCATTCAACTTCTCACTAAAATATGCTATAGGTCTACCTTCTTGACTTAACACTGCTCTAATTGCATTCCCACTTGCATCACAATTTACTTGAAATACCATATTGAAATCTAGTAATGCCAAAACAGGTTGCTCTATCACTTTCTGCTTCAACAATTCAATACTTTTGTCTGCTCTTGATGTCCAATTAAAGTCTTTTCTATCACCTCTCATTGTCTCTATCATAGGGTTACAAATTGAACTAAAATTTTTGATGTACTTCTAGTACAAACTATCTAATCCATGAAATGATCTGACTTCTCCAATGCTCTCTGGTGTAGGCCATTCAACAATTGCTCTTACTTTCTCAGGGTCCATCTTCAATCCTTCCATAGAAATCATAAATCCCAAGTATACCAATTCTTCCTTCATGAAACTACACTTCTTAATGTTTATCAGCAATTTCTCTTCCCTCAATCTGTGCAATACTTGTCTCAGGTGCCACAAATGTTCTTCTTTTGTCTTATTGAAAATCAGAATATCATCCAAATATACAATAACAAACTTACCCAAGAATTTATTCAAGACTTCATTCATCAATCTCATGAAGTACTTGGTGCATTTGTCAATCCAAAAGGCATCACTAACCACTCATACAATCCTTCATTTATCTTAAAAGTAGTCTTCTATTCATCTCCTTCTCTGATTCTGATCTGATGGTATCCACTCTTCAAGTCTATCTTTGTGAAATATTTTGCTCCACTCAAACAATCCATGATATCATCCATCCTAGGTAAAGGAAATCTATACTTAATTGTGATCTTGTTTATTGCTCTAGAGTCTATACACATTCTCCATTCTGTTAAGAATGTGTGTCTCAAACTCACTGTTAAAACCCTAGCTCAGTTACATCAAACTCAGACTTCCAAGGTTTTGCATTCATGGGTTTATTGTAGTACCGCTGGGTACCCTTAAGAGGAGTACATGATGGCAGTGTTATCTGCCATCCCGCAGTGGTCTTCATATGCCAGTGCGGTAGTGTGGGGAGAGTCCTATACCACCACCCATGGCTATTCAGAGAGTGACTTGCGGTAGTGCGATGTATATCTCGCCGTCTTGCAATGGTTTGCTGGTGGTGTCTGCAGTATAGTAGTAGATTGAAAAGCATTGATGGTGGGCTTGTGGTAGTAAAGTGACTTGTAGTAGTGCAGTATTCTACCGCAATCCCGTAGTGATCCATGGATGTACTGGTGGTAGTATGGGAGTTACCCCACCACCTTGCGATAGCTAGTGGAGAGGCTTGTGGGTGTGTGGGTCTTACCACAGCCCTGCGATAGCCCATGTGATGGCTTGTGGCGGTGCAGTATGGATCCTACCACACTGTGAAAATTAGTCTTAAATGCCTATGGTAGTACATTATACCCCACAACCCCGTGATGGATAGCAAACAAGTATGTGGTGTTGCGGTGTATCCCACAGTCCCATGAAGGAAAGGTCATACAGCTTGCGGTAGTGTGGTAAAGACTGGAAATAATAGATAAAGATAGTTAAAATGTTTTGTAACAGTTTTGTCTGGTAGGGAAGTTGAAGCGATGGGCTTCCTAAAATGCTTGTGTGAAGTTTGTAATATAACATAATGCAGTAATGCATTGGGAGTGTATCGATGATGATTCGAGAGTGAATTGTATTGAATGCTGCTGGATTCATTCTGTGAATCGACACTTGAAAGAGCACAACTCTGTAAACTTGTATGTAATTGACATTTTACTATAATACAAGTGATCTTTCTTTGGTGTGTGGGTTTTTCTCCCATAAGGGTTTTCCCACATAAAATCTAGTGTTCAATCTTTATTGTTTATTCTATTATTCTTGTTTGTGCATCTTATATGAACTATAATTACAAAGTTTTGTAAATTTATGTGTCTCTCTCCTTAAAGATTAGTATTAAGAAGGCGTATTCCACACTATGCTTTCCTTTCAGTTGGTATCAGAGCTTGGCTAGCTTTGTTGTCCTTGTGGGTAAGATAGGTTTTTTGTGCTGACCTTGCTCAATGGGAGTTTTGCAGAGAAATCTAGTTTGAAATTTTATTGCAGATTTGAGATGATGAGCACATTTGGAAGAATAGAGAATGAGAAGTTCAATGGTGGTAACTTTGAGTTGTGGAAAATCAAAATGGAAGATTTGCTCATGGATCGAGAGTTATGGATTGTAGTGTCCTCTATAAAACCATCAGCAACATCGCAAGATGACTGGGATGCAATGGACCGAAAAGGTAAGGGTCTGATCAGACTATGCCTGGCCGATTCTATTCTCTTGAACATCCAAGAAGAGGAGATAGTGAAACTTTTGTGGAAGAAGCTTGGTGACATTTATCAAGGGAAATCTCTGGTAAATAAGTTATTTATGAGGAAGAAACTATCCTCTTTGAAAATGGAGGAAGGAGCGTCTATTGCAGATCATTTGAATGTGTTTAACATGATCATTGCTTAGTTGGCATCTATGGGTGTGAAGATAGAAGATGAGGATCATTGCATGCTCTTGTTGTGTTCTTTACCTGACACATGGGATCACTTGGTGATGGCTATTGGGAGTACTACAACCACTTTCAAGATGGAAGATGTGGTTGCTTTGCTACTTTCAAAGGAAATATGAAGGAAATCTTTTGAGATGGCCAAGGGGGCCCTTGTTGTTCGAGGCAGACCAAAGCAGAAAGGCAAGAAGAAAGACAAGAAGTCTAGATCCAAGTCAGAAGGGAGATCAAAGTCTCCTAGTAAAAAGTCCAAGGTGAAGTGCTGGAATTGTGGGCAGACTGGACACATCTGGAAATAATACAAAGAGGAGAAGAAGAAGAAAAAGAAGAACAATTCTTTTGATAATGAATATTCTCAGAGTGATGTAGATTCCATCATTGTAGCCTTGGCGACTTAGGCATCAGATGATGTTTGGTTGATTGACTCAAGTGCATCCTTTCACATGACCTCACATAGGGATTGGTTCTCAAAGTATGAGAAGTATGCTGGTGGAAGGGTGTATTTGGGTGATGATTCTCACCTGGAAATGGTAGGTTGTGGAAGAGTTATAATTTAGTTTCTTGATGGAAGAGTGAAGGGAATCAATGGTGTGATGCATATACTAGGTCTGGTTCTAAATTTACTTTCTGTAAGTAAGCTTAATGATGTTGGTGTACAAGTCTCTTTCTTGAATAGTATTTGTAGAATGACTAGAGGCTCTATGGTGCTGGCTAAAGGTGCACAAATTGGTACTCTATTTAAGATGGATGCACATGCAGTTCAATGTAATAGTGCTTCTGCAAAGTCAAGTAAATATGATCATGTTGAGAAGGAGGATGTTGTTTCTATGGGTGCTAATTCTTTGGAGATGAAGCTCCCAGTAGAGAAGACAATGTTGTGGCATCAAAGACTCAGCCACATTGGTGAAAAAGGCTTAAAAGCCTTGAAAAATAAAAATCTGGTTGAAGGGCTTGATGATTGTAATCTTGAGTTCAATTTTTGTGAACATTGCATATATGGAAAGAAACACCATGTTTCTTTTTATTCTAGTCCTTATAAATCTTCTAGAATTTTGGATTATATTCATGTTGATGTATTTGGTCCAGTTAATGTTCCTTCATTATCAAAATCTATGTATTTTATTTCATTCATAGATGATTATTTGAGAAGTACATTTGTTCATTTTCTCAGAAGTAAAACTGAAGTTTTTAGTCAGTTTAAGGAATTTTAAACCTTGGTAGAAAATTAGACTCGCAGAAAAATTAAGTGCTTAAGGATGGATAATGGTGGTGAGTTCTGTTCTATAGATTTTGATAAGTTTTGCAAGGATCATGAAATTAAAAGACATAGGATGACTCCTTACACTCCACAACAAAATGGAGTTGTAGAAAGAATGAATAGAATGCTGATGGAAAGGGTGAGAAGTATGCTGAGTAGTGCTGGTCTAGAATAGAAGTTCTAGGCTAAGGCTATAGCTACAACATGTTACTTGATTAATCGATCTCCCACTTCGACGCTCATGGACAAGACACCTATGGAAGCGTGGTCTGGTAAGAAGCCTTCTTTAAGACACATTAGAGTCTTTGGCTATGAGGTGTATGCGTATGTGCCTAGTGAAAAAGATCTAAATTGGAAAATAAGGCTATAAAATGTATCTTCATTGGTTATAGAATTGGTGTGAAAGGGTACAAGCTTTGGAGTCCAGTTACAAAGAAGGTATTGTATAGTAGAAGTGTGATCTTCCATGAGCTAAAACCTTCTACAATTGATCTACAGCCAGAGGTTGAAGAAGAAGAAAAGAAGGAGGTAGTTGAAATTCCTCTTACTCCAAATAAGGAGGAACTACGTACTCCTAGTGGACCTGTTAGTGACGAGAGCTCAAGCAGCTTTGAAAATTCTAAACAAGAAGAAGAAGTTCACCCTCAACCAGTCAGGAGGTCTACATGTGAGAAGTGGCAACCTAAAAGGTTTGGTTATTCTATGTTAGATTCCAGTTGTGCCTACACTTTGATTGCTAACACTGATGAGCCTAGTACTGTTAGAGAGGCTATGGGTATGTCTGATCTAGATTCCTGGTTGGAAGCCATGAATGAGGAAATGACATCATTGAAGAAGAATGAAACATGGGATCTGGTACCTTTGCCTAAAGGTCGAAAGCATGTTGGATGTAAATGGGTATTTAAGAAAAAGATAGGTCTAGATGGTAGTGTTGAGAAGCATAAAGCAAGGTTGGTCGTGAAAGGATATTCCCAAGTAGAGGGGATTGACTATGGAGAGATATTTTCTCCTATAGCTAAGCTGACATCTATCAGATTTATGTTTTCACTTGCCGCATCATATGACTTAGAAATTAAGCTGATGGATGTGAAGATAATGTTTCTTCATGGTGATTTGGAGGAAGAGATTTATATCTCCCAGCAAGAGCACTTCATTGAAAAAGGTAAAGAAAACCTAGTTTTCAAATTAAAAAAATCTCTATATGGTTTGAAGCAGTCACCTAGAATGTGGTGCTAGAAGTTTGATACCTATATGTTGTCTTTGGGATTTGTGAGATCAAAGTCTGATCATTGTGTTTACTTTAAATCTAAAAATGGTCATCTTCTTATTATTGCCCTGTATGTGGATGATATGTTGTTCATTGGGAATAGTAAGGGTATGATTTCAGAATTAAAATCTCAATTGTCAGCATAGTTTGAAATGAAAGATCTAGATACAACAAGGTATATTTTGGGGATGGAAATTAGAAGAGATAGGGAAAATAGGAAACTTTGGCTCAGCCATAGTAAGTATATTAATGTTGTTCTTGAGAGGTTTAATATGACAGATTGCAAGCAGTTAGTTGTTCTAGTGTTGCAAGGAATGAAACTCTCTATTGAAGATTGTCCAAAATCTCCTACTGAGATGGAGGACATGACCAGGGTACCTTATGCAAGTGCAGTTGGCAGTTTAATGTATGCAATGGTCTATACAAGGCTAGACATTGCCCAAGCAGTGAGAGTGCTTAGTCGGTTTATGGCTAATCTAGGAAGGCCGCATTGGGATGTTGTGAAGAGAGTTTTTAGGTATTTGAAGGGTACTTCTAAGTATGCCTTATATTATCATGGTTACTCTACTACATCTCAGAGTTTAATTAGCATTTGTCGATATGTGGATTCTAATTGCGTAGGGGACATTGATAGTAGAAGATCCATCAGTGAATATGTATTCACGTTGTTTGGTGGTGCAATTAGCTAGATGAGTAAGCGGCAGGCTGTAGTCACTTTATCTACTACTGAGGCTGAGTATATGACAGCAACTCATGCCTGTAAGGAAGCTATTTGGCTTAGAAGACTGTGTTCTAATATTGGTTTTGATGCAAGGCAGATTGTTATTTGTTGTGATAGTCAAAGTGTTATTTGTTTAACGAAAAATCCAACTTTCCATGCCAGGATGAAACACATTGATGCGCAATACCATTTTGTTTGTGATATGGTGGAGGATGGAAAGGTTATTATAGAAAAAGTGGATACTCTGGTAAATGCTGTTGATGCATTGATGAAGCCTATGAGCACAGATAAGTTCAAGTGGTGTACTAGTTCAATGGGCCTTGGGGCCTAGAATGTTCAGTGACTTCAAGCGTTGGAAGGGGTTTAGTGAGTTCTTCATCAAGTGGGAGAATCTTGAGAATGTGTGTCTCAAACTCACTATTAAAACCCTATTTTAGTTATCATCAAACTCAAACTTCCAAGGTTTTGCATTCATGCATTTATCGCAGTACCACTGGGTGCCCTTAAAAGGAGTGCAGGCTGGCGGTGTTACCCGCCATCCTGCAGTGGTCTTAATCTACCTGTGCGGTAGTGTGGGGAGAGTCATATACCACCACCCCATAGTTATTTGGAGAGTGACCTATGGTAGTGCAGTGTATATCCCGCCATCCTATGATGGTTTTCTGGTGGTGTCTGTAATATGGCGATAGGTTACAAAGTGTCTTCGGTGGGCTTGTGGTAGTGTGGTGCTATCGCTACCCTGCAGAGGTTAGTAAAGTGACTTGTGGTAGTGCGGGACCCTACTGTAATCCTGCAGTGATCCATGGAATGTGTTAGTGGTAGTGCGGGAGATACCCTACCACCCCGTGATAGCTAGTAGAGAGGCTTGCGGGTGTGCGGGTCTTACCGCAACCCTGGGATAGCCCGTGTGATGACTTGCGGTGGTGCAGTATGGATCCTATCACATTGTGAAGGTTAATCTAAATGCATATGGTAATGCGGTATACCCCGCAGCCTCGTAATGGACATCAAACAAGTTTGCAGTGTTGTAGTGTATCCTGCAGTCTCGTGAAGGAAAGTTCATACAGCTTGCGTCAGTGCGGTAAAGATTGGAAATGACATATAAAGATAATTAAAATTTTTTGTAACAGTTTTGTCTAGTAAGGAATTTGAAGCGATGGGCTTCCTAAAATTCTTGTGTGAAGTCTATAATATAACATAATGCAGTAGTGCATTGGGAGTGTATCGATGATGATTCGAGAGTGAATTGTATTGAATCTTGCTGGATTCATTCTGTGAATTGGCACCTGAAAGAGAACAACTCTGTAAACTTGTATGTAATTGACATTTTACTATAATACAAGTGATCTTGCTTTGGTGTGTGGGTTTTTCTCCCATAAGGGTTTTCCCACGTAAAATCTAGTGTTCAATATTTATTGTTTATTCTGTTATTCTTGTTTGTGCATCTTAAATGAACTGTAATTTAAAAGTTTTGTAAATTTTTGTATCTCTCCTTGAAGATTAGTATTAGGAAGGCATATTCTGCACTCTCCTTTCCTTTCACATTCTCCATCTTTCTTTGGTGCTAACACTATAGGTACTACACAAGGGCTCAAACTTTCTTTGATCAAACCTTTCCTCAACAACTCTTGTATCTATCTATTCAATTCATCATTCTCTGCCAGTGTCATTTTGTGTGCTGCTTTGTTAGGTAAAATTGCTCTAGGTATAAGATCTATGTCATGATTGATACTTCTAATTGGTGGTGATCCTTCAGATACATTGTCTAATATGATGTCTTCATACTCTGTCAGCAACTCAGTTATCTCCTCCGGTTGTGATTCTTTAGTCTCCTTCTTCAATATTTTAGGCTTCTTAGGGATCAAAGCATAACACATTCTCATGTCTCAAGCCATCTAGAAATTTTCTTCCATCTACCAAACATATTCTAGCATTCCCACATACTTCACTCTTAGGATCACCTTCCAAAGGAATTAAAGCAATTCTCTTTCCATTTGATATTATAGTGTATGTATTCTTTCTCCCATCATGTATAGCTTTCCTATCATACTGCCAAGGTCTACCCAACAAAATATGACATACATCCATAGGCATAATATCACATAATACCTCATCATGATAAGATCCAATATGAAATTTCACCAAACATTGCTCATTCACCAGTATCTTATGATCATCCTGAATCCATGCTATCTGATAGGGCGTAGAATGTTTCAATCTTTCCAACTTCAGCTTAGTCACCATCTCCTCTGAAACTAGGTTATCAGAACTACCACTATCAATAATAACTTTACAACATTTACCTCTTGATTTGCATCTGGTTATGAACAAAATTTTCCTCTGTGGTGGTTCCTCATTTGTCTCTGCTTGAAATAGTGCTCTCCTCATCACAAGTGATTCTCCTTTCTTAGGTGATCGAACAAGTTCTTTTTCCACATAGGTTGGTCTTCCACTATTCTCTGTCCTCATCACAAGTGATTCTCCTTTCTCAGTTTTACCAATTGAACTAGGTGATCCAACAAGTTCTTCTTCCACATAGGTTGCTCTTCCACTATTCTCTGTCCTCTTGCTTGTACTCCCTTGATTACATTCAAATGCTCTATGTCCTTCACCTCCACACTAAAAACAAGTTCCTCTAAATGTTCTCCTATCAGGTCCTCTCCCTTCTCTTTTGTATCCTTCACTCTAGTATGGACTAGGGTTTCCTCTATGGTAGAAAGTTTTGTCATCTCTCTAGTATGAATTGTTATCTCTGTCCTCCTTCTTGAATGTGTTCTCTTGTCTATTCTACTTTGCATATGATCTCTCTCCTCTAGAAAATATTCTACCTTTCTAAAATTTATCTCCTCTGCCTCTCTATCTCTGATCATGCCTCTTATTCAACTTTTCTTCAACCTTCAGGGAAAACTGATATGCTTCTTCTAATGTTGCCATTCTCACCAAACTCAATTCTTCTTGAATGTTCAACCTCAGTCCATTGATGTATCTAGCCACTTTCTCCTTGCTTTCTTCACTATGTCCTGTCCTTATGATCATCTTATGAAATTCTTTAGTAAACTCCTTCACAAATTTCTCCTTTTTTCTCAGGTTCTACAATCTCTTCAATAGTTCCAACTCATAGTCAACAAGTATAAACTAGTTCTTCAATTTTCTCACCATCCTGTCCCATTTTGTAATCTTTTATTTTCCTCTTCTATTTCTATCCAACTGAACTTCTTTCCACCATATAGTAGCATGTCCTTTTAACTTTGTCTTTGCAAATTTCACCTTCTTCGGATCTTCAATTTCTTCATACTCAAAGTATTCTTCCATGTCATATATCCAATCAATCAACTCTACAGGATTCAAATTGCAAGTATAGTTCGGTACATCAACTCTAGGTCTCTTTCCAATCTTCAAAACAGCTCACAACATCTTGACTTGATTTGATTCTTCTTCTTCATCATCTCCAAGGGTTTCACCATTTTTATCAGCATATTGAAATTCTTCATCATCGTCAGTTTCAACATTAGGTTTAGGTGTAAGTCCTCTTCGTCTATCTTCTTCAACAACATCCAAGCGAACTCGCATGGTTTTCATCATCTCCATAATCTCATCCATTCTTCCAACCATTGTTCCAACAACAGGGATTCTCCTCGGTGACATCTCTTCCTCAGATCAAGTGTAACTGCCTCAAATTCGGCAATCAGGCTACAAGGTGACAACTGCCTCACAATTGACGATCGATTGCAACACAAGTAACCTACCTTAGATTCAATGATTTGTTCATAGCAAGATCTTATGGAATTCCTTTGCCAACTTCACTCAATTCACTCCTAAAGATTCAAACTTTCACTCTTATACCACTTGGTGTAGTCATAGTTAAGAGGTTCCTCAAAGAGAATGGTCCAGTCTGTGCAGCAACAGTAAACACAACAAAAATAACTCAAATAGATAACACAAATGTAGATTTAGTCATTATGTATATCATAGAATTCAAATACAAATTGGATGGCAACATGTGGGCTTACAATTAGGGCTCACAAGCCCAATTTCACAGTTATAGAATAAGCACAAGATATAACTTTGAAGCTCCTTCGCACAAAATCAAACTATCAATTATGAACTAATGATCAACTATTGAATTCTCTATTAACTACTTTCCTAGGTATCTATTACATTAATATATATTATCTCTAGAGCATAAGATTCCTCTGCGTCAGCCAAGGAAGATCACAAACTCCAATGAAGAGCTATAACGTGTGTACATGGATAGGTCAGACCTAATTGAATAGAACTCCTCCACAAATGAATGGAATGATATGCAAATCTCAAGGAAGGCAGCCATGAACTAAACAACATTGAATGATGTGTCATTTACCTCCACATGTTGCAAAATGCTCTGCAAGTCTTCTCCTATAGCTGATTATCTGAGACTGTAAAGGATGGTCTGTTCTGAGAAAATAGTTGATCTTCTGATAGCGATAACTTTCCGGTACCTAATCTAACTACTCTGAGATTTGGATATTGTAATGTCAGAAAATGTCCCCTTGGGGGCTTTTCCCTCCTAAGGTTTAGCTCCCGAGTCTTTTATCTACATTTAGGACATCTTGCATCATATTTTGGCATCCCGATGAAATGAACCCTAAGTTTCATGATGAATGGGACCTTGGGGGATCCCTTGAGCTAAACCCTACCCAAAATAGGGGGAGGACTTGGACGCCCGCACCCTAGTCTTACCCTATTTTGGGTCTGGTCCAAATTCAAAGTGTCAGTTTATGACCGTTATTTGGTCCCTAGGCCGACACGGTAAGTTTGAATTACAAAATTCTTGGCAGGAATGTTTGTAGTTGCATATATAAGCATGTTTAGGCATTCATTTGTAAACTAGATGGAAATTTTATGAGCATTGGCATTTTGAAAGTGATTCAAAGCATTCAATGTGTGGAAGAGTAGATATTGTGTTGTTTATGTGTTTGTATTTGCAGATTTGAGCATCCATCTCCTCATGGCATGAAGAGCTTCTTCCTTCCATGAGATCTTCACTACAAGGTGATATCATTTATGTTTTTAAGCATTTATCAATTGGTTTTTACCTCTACCTCACAAGGGCATGCACTCTCTCTCTGACAATGGTGTTCGAAAGACTTGAATGTCTGTTTTGGGCTTGACTGAGGCAAGCCTCTAAATACCACAAACCCCTCCCCATTTTCCAGTGATTGCAGGTTACAGGTTGAAGAAATAGGAAAAGTGGAGTTGCAGAGAAGGGTTGCAAAGTGTCAGAATTGTAGATCAGAGTTGAAAATAAGGCCCAGACTTGAGCACCTACTCATTAGTCCTCCAAATCCCGCAATGGAGAAATCTTTGAGACAGCAGGAACAGGTTCCATATTGACTTCCTAGATCCTAACAAAAACTAGGGCACTAGACTAGGGCACCCTCTCATTAGTTCCTGACTATTCTACTTCCTGAACTTTGAAAACTGGTACACATTTATCTATCATTTTACCTCTTTCTGTAGCAACATTTTCTGGTATTTGTCTATTTGCTTCCGTATTTGCATAATTAGGGTTTTGAGCATAATTAAGCATTATTGGTAATCAAATCACAAAAATCCAAGTTTCCCTACATTCCTAAGTGACCAATGGCTTGATGGTAGATCTCTACTCGACCCACAGTCCTTGAATGTATTAGGGTGAAAGGAGGATATAAACAAACTATCAAAAACCAACTATCCAAATTTCACACCTTTACATTTTGGTGAACCCATGTTGTTGAACTTTTTGGCACCTTGCTGAGTGTTTTGCTTTAGATTTACATTGATTTCATTCATTCATATCATCATTCATCTTTTTACATTGAAAAAATTACAAAAAAAATGAAAAATTTGAAAAACATTGCATTCTAGGCTTTCTATTCTGCATCAATTAATTTGAATTTCATTAAATTTTTTATTTTTGCATTAGATCTGAGCTAAATTGCATAAAATTACAAAAATTCAATCACTTACATTGCATTTTCATCATAAAATTGCTAGGGTTTTGTTGGAAATTTTGAATTTTTCATATAACCTAGTAATTTCAAAAACTAGGGTTTGTAGGTAAAATCTTGTTTCAAATTTTTTCTACTGATCTTAGGTAAAATTTTGCATTTAGATCTAAAAAAATTGCATTTTTACATAGAAAATATCAACAAAAACTAGCATTTTTCATTGATTTTTCATTAGATTTGCACTTGCATTTTGCATTATAGGGTTTAAATTTTTTTTCAGATCTGAGTGAAACCAATTTTCATCATAAATCATATTTTGAGACATTCATATAGCATTTTACATTAAGATCTCAAACCTAGGGCTAGAAAAACCTTGATTTTCGCTAGATTTAGCCTTATCGACTCTCTAGATTTGCACCATAGGCATGTTGTGAAGAATATTTTTGCACTAATTCATTGTTATTAGGGTTATTATCTATTGCCCCTCCTAAAATTCTTTAAAGTACGTTTTTATTGGGCTCTTGTATTGAAAATTTGGTGAAAAATTACACATTTTTGCTATTTTTGCCCTAGGGTTCGGCCTAGATTTGTACTCCAAGCATTTTGTAAAAATTTTTATGATTCTAGGTGACTGATATTATTTCTATTATTTTCTACATCTCCTAAAATTCCTAACAAGATCTCTTTCATTGGGTCTTGGAATTGAAAAATTGCATATTTTAGAGCATTTTCACTAGGTTTTGACTTATCATCATTTTAGATTTGCATCAAAAGTGGGTTGTAAAGGATTTATTGTTGTATTTGACTGATATTAGATATATTATTTTTTGCCGCTGATCAACTTCCTTACAACACCTTTTCTTTTGGGCTTTTGCATTCTATTTTGAGAAAATTAGCATATTTTTGCTATCTTTGCACTAGTGTTTGATCTAAAGTGGCACTATATGCATGTTGTAACAGATTTTTTGGCATTAGGTGGCTGTTATTACTGTTATAAGTTGCTTTCCAACATCATTTTCCTTACAACACCTGCTGTCCTACTCTTCTACATTAACTGATTTGGTGAAAAAACTGCATATTTTGGCCTATCTTCACTAGGTTGTGGCTTATCAACTTTCTAGAGTTACTTCAAAAGCATGTTGTGAAAGATATTCTTGCATTGGTGGACTATTTTTAGGCACATAAATTTCTATCCCTCTTGAAAGTCTTTACAACACCTTTTCTTTCATATATTTGCATTGAAAAAGTAGAAAAAATCAAAGCATTTTAGGTCATTTTTGCACATAGTTTTGCACTTGTCTTTTGAAAACTTTTAAAAAACTTTTCAAATCTGATTTGGCACTCATGGCCTCATTCTCTCAATTCTCTTTGGAATCTTTACATGCATATATCACAAAATTTGAAAATCTCTACAAATTTCTTAGTATGCATCCTCATGTCATTACTTATATACAAGCTATGTATCACAAGGATATATTTGTGTCATCTTCCTTTGAATTCCTTGACTTTGTATCTGATCTTAAAAACTTCATATCTCTCATCAATACATACAGTTGGGTAGTAGAAGAACAAATAAAACACACTTTGAATGAAGAGCATGACACTTCCCTTAATAGTTTGGAATTAATAGCTGAAACATATGGAGATGATATTGACAATGATTATGAGAGTGATGATGAATTCACAAGTTACCCTACTTCTCTTGTAACCAAACATTCAAATAACTCAGATGAGAAGACTAGGGATACCTCTAGTAATTTGAGTAATCCTCCTAGCCAAAGTGAAGCATTAATGGATGACATCATGACAACACAAGACTGTTTTGACTATCTTGACCTATTCGGTGTGATTGATGTTGATAAGGAACAGTTTCATAACCCACCTAGTCCACTAAGAGAAGATATTTATGTTGAGATCCCTCCTTCGTTATCCCTTTAGGGATCAAGAGGTAATCAAAATACATTAGACAGACAAATGGAACAACCTATACCTCTTCCTAGCATTTGGATTTGGGAAGATGATGACCTCCTCAACGATGGCCTCTAGCATGAAGATCCTTACAGGTAAGTATCTTTAACCCTTTATCTCCCTCATGATGTGTTTCCCCCATGATGTGTTATGTGTTATTTAGGCCTCCTAGGATGACCCTTGATTCTCTTGTAAGGTCCAGGATACCAGGAGACTGCCTCTGTTGTGACCTTCTTCTATTTGTATCATCATTCTTCTATATTGCCTTTCTTTGTTTTGATTGTTGTGTGTTGTGTCTTACAGACATAGTGTTGCGGTTAGTGAATTGGGGGCACCCTCCTACGTGACTATCCCTAAGACACTTGTTTCTCCTCTCTTATTTATTGTTTCCCTTCCTCTAGTGTTTCTATCTAGTGGGCGGATGATGAAAAACATTTATACTGATGCGGACCTAGTGTCCCTTTAGAGAGAAATCAAAAATTGGACTTAGTTCCTAATAGGATGATGGGGTTGTAATATATTATCCGACGCTTGGCTAGTGTTAAGGGAAAATTGGATCTAAATGAATAATCAATATATAAATATCAATGATACACAAAACTCAATGAAATAATGAACAAAAGAGATCAATCAAACAATGAACAATACAAAGCAAACCTCCTTTAATTCTCAGCTTCCATTGATCGCCTATCACAAATGATCTTGTCTATGAATATGGCCCTCAGAAGGTGCACTTCCTTTCTATGATTCCAAGATGTTCAAATGGGAATGGCTATGATAGTTTCACCATGAAGATGACTTTCACAACAATGATGATAGTGTGTAGTAATTAGTGTGATCATAGGCAATGAAGGAATTGGTGCCAAAGGTGCGCTGTAATTCCTGCAGAGTAAGTTTAATTAAAGCTTGGATGAATAGAAATGGAAGAATAAGGTTCAATTTATAGACTTGAGAGAATGAAGATCAACGGTACAGAATGGTTGAGGAACGTGTGCAAATAGGAAGAAGACATGTGTATTTCTCTATTTTGCATAAGAGGAATTAATAAAATAAAAGAATGAGTTAACTAAAGAGATTAATCAATTAAAAGAATAGATTAATCAGTTAAGAGAATAGAACTACATAATAGAAATTGCATGAGGATGAGAAGATATTTTAGCTCAATTAAATATTTAGAATATTCAATTGCATGTCCACAAGGATTGAATTATATTTAGAGATAACTCAATTTAGAAGAAATAGACAACTTAAATAAATATTTGATTTATTTAAATTTAGAGAAGATATTATTGGAAGAAATAATTAAATAATTGGTATTATTTAATTTGTTGGAGGAATTAGAAGAATTTAGGAATTTAATTAAATAAATTGATTTTATTTAATTGTTGGAAGAATGTGAATCAAATAAATAAATGGGTTTATTTATTTATTGATAGAGGAATTTGACTTAAATAAATATTAAGAATAGTTATTTGGGCAGAGTCGTGTCATTTTTAGGCATATACATTTTGCCCCTCTTTGATGCAATGCAGTTTACGGTGTTGCCTCAAAGAAATTGATTGTTGAATAATGATGCATGCCCCAGTTTGCCCCTGGTATAGGTTACGATGATAGGATGCCCCCTCGGAAGATTGGACAGGAAGAAGGGAGAAGGATGAGAGACGGATAATCTCACGAAGATGAAGGGAAAACTTGGTTAGGTTTGAAGAAAATAGGATGCGTTTCTGAGAAACAGGAAGAAACGAGTGCGGGAAGTAGTCATAGTCATCACATAGCCAATTTAGGGTTTGCATGCTATAAATAGGAGCTGGGTCTACAAGACAAGTGATTTGTACACTTGGCTTTATTTGGTTTGCCTTTGAGAGCTTAGGAGAGTACAGAGCATAGAGCAGTTAGCACTAGGATGGATATTCTACATGAGGAGCACTGCTTTGAGTGAGTTCGACAATTCGACCGGCCAGCAGAGGTAGGACGCCCGGGATGTATCTTGAAAAATTTTACCTAGGGTCGACTTTGAGTGTATTAAATGCTAGGTTAAATTAGGCTAGACAAATGCGCCAGATCGTAGTTCGGAGCATCTGACATGCAGAACTGTGCATCTGTCAAACTGCGGTGCATGTAGGATGTAAGGTGGTGCATGCATGAGTAAGGTCGGCACATGTGTAATTTGAGGGTGCATGTATAGTATGAGTTAACGCATACAACTGGGTAGTGCATATACGGTATGGGATGGTGCATTTATGAAATGTTGCAACACATGTGACAGAAGTGGCATATTTGCTGAGAGATGGCGCATTTACCTTCTATTCTAGCACATATGATATAGATAGTCAGTTTACTTAACAAAATTGACTTGATTGGCATCCTGTTTGATGCATCAATCAATAAGCTATCTCTAAGATTACAGGAATCTAGTCAAGAGATGTAGTGTGCCGTTTTGATCAATTTGATATGTTAAGTTAGTTGATATGATGCTATAGATATGTTGAGCATGGTACTTGTAGCTTTAGGTTGACTCCTTACTTTGCATGCTTGTAGGAGGACATACGAGATACACTAATGTCAAGGGAGTAGTTTCCCTTGCCTATGTTGCAGCACTACATGCTGACAGAGATAGATCGAGAGGCACTCAATGCGATGGGATTAGACTATGTGTGCTTTATGCCCGAGGTTCGAGTGAACCACAGCTTACTGACTGCAGCAGTGGAGAGGTTTCACAGGGAGGATGGGACCTTTCACTTCCTGAATGGCAAGATGACAGTGACTCTGGATGACATATACAGGATACTACACTTACCGACTCAGGGAGAGCTCGTGGAGTATGATCCACAGTGGGATGCAAGACTTACAGAGTGCAAGCGGGTTTTTAATGACCCTGAGCTGGAGGGATAGGTTATCTCCTAGTAGGATATACATGACTACTATGACTATTTCCCTAGGATAGTCACAGGTTTGATCAGAGGCATTGTATGCCCCGATAGGAGATCAC
Source organism: Cunninghamia lanceolata (assembly GCA_027924645.1). NCBI lineage: Eukaryota > Viridiplantae > Streptophyta > Pinopsida > Cupressales > Cupressaceae > Cunninghamia > Cunninghamia lanceolata. Next base: position 7,675,967 of record BSBN01000534.1, read on the forward strand.
ATGGGTTCCTGATTGGATGGGGATAGATCATGGAGAGGATGATCACAGAGGGCACCCGCTATGCTTGGGGTGTCTATGTTTTGGCACACCTATACCACGATATGCATCAGGTGATATACCACAGGGGTGCTAGTCTATCAGCATGTGTCTCACTGTTACAGTTTTGGCTATGGGAGCATATAGCGATCACTAGACCAATTTGTGTGTTTCAAAGGCAGAGGGGAGAGCCTTATAGCTATGGGTATGCAAAAGTGATTTCCCAGCATAGGCTAGGGAAGCTAGAGTATTGGAGGCATGCACTAGATGGAGTAGATGTGGTCATCTGGCGACCATATCTAGACTGCGAGCCTTGGGATGATGAGGTGGATGAGCTGCCCTACTGTTATCAGATGCGGTGGCTCATAGGCAGGACGTGGTTCATCCTAGAGAGACAGATTGTCAGCAAGGTGAGGTGATAGTTTGGGAGGAGACAGGGCATACCACAGGGGCAGGCACAGTTCACATGGACTCACGCATAGAGATTTAGATGGGGTCTAGTGGCGTCGTATGAGGAGGCAGTAGCAGAGTTTCGACAGATACCCTACATTGCCTGGCCAATGAAGAGAGAGATTGCAAATGTAGCGATGACTGCAGATTATGAGGAGTGGTTTGTTGCTCACCCTTTTCCAAGGTACTCAGGGCCCAAAGAGCTAGTTCCTCGCATAGATGAGGCAGATTCAGAGGATGAGGGCAGGGTTGGGAGGAGGAGGAGAGGAGGATGGAGAGATGGTGGAGGAGGAGGAGGAGGTGGAGGAGATGGTGGAGGAGATGATAGAGGAGATGAAGGAGGAGGGAGAGATGGAGGCAGACCCCGGTAGAGGAGGAGATCTGGGGAGGGATCGTCCCATGTTCAGCAGGTAGTGTAGCCACAGGTTACACAGCAGGGACCGATGTCACCACCGCAACAAGTGGTGTAGCAATAGGTGCAGGGACAGGGTGAGGCCTCCCAAGGTCCAGCATAGTCAAATGTCTAGGAGAAAGATATTGCCATGCTGAGAGAATAGGTTCGGCAGCTGAGGGCATAGCTTAGGATGGCTGAGGCTCGGTGGGAGACAGATACAGGCCGAGTGTTAGAGATCTCGAGAGAGCAAGATGTAGTCAAGGCTAGGATACGAGCTATTTGAGCAGAGGGAGACTTAGCTATAACATCTCTTAGGATAGATGGCACTACCACCTTCCTGGTTGGATAGGTACAACAAGCATAGGTACAGCTTGCCCAGGCTCAGGCACAGTTGGTATAGGTGTAGCAGTGGTTAGCGTAGGTACAGGGTGAGCTCGCTAGAGTGTAGGCCTAGACACAGTACTATCAGGGACTATACCATGGTATTATTCCTGTTGATTAGAGGGCTCTGAGTTATAGGAGCCAGTCCATGGCCTTGCAGAGAGCAGGTGGATCATGGTCAGGAGCCTCTATGGTGGGCCCATAGTAGTCTGGGTCCGGTAGAGGAGGGGAGATAGAGGATACAGCTGGGAGCAGCGGTGCATAGTAGTAGGGTTAGCAGACTTGGATAGATTTTTGGCTCCTATGGACCTTCATTTTGATGGATCAGATAGCCAGACACGTATATGTACTATTTTTGCATTTTGAGACATGTATCATTATCCTTGAGATGTATACACTGTATACGACACTGATCTAGAGATGTACCTTTTGATATTGTACATTTGGACACATTTTTAATATCTATATGATGATGTAGCTATATTTGATGATCTCTATATGTAGTCATGTATGCTATATGTTATGGATGCATTTTTTATTATACGATGTGATGCACATGTTTATCTAATGCAGATTTAGATGTTTATGATGCTATGTGATGTTTTATCTAATGCAGACTTAGATGCTTATGATGCTATGTGATCTAATGTAGACTTAGATGTTTTACTTGGTATGCCCCTAATGTGCAAATACGAATGGTATCTATATGATTATGCAGTTTATGTGATGCACTTATCTATGTTTTTGATTTTTTTCTATTTTCACTATGTGATGATTGCAACAATGTACATGTATGACCTAATGCATTTATTATGTATCCAACTGATTTAATCATGTAAATGACTATCTCATGTGATATGATATGCAACTGTATGCTATGTTTTTGTGATGTCCAAATGTACTCTATCAACACAGAGATGACATAATGATAGATAGAAGATTGATTGAAAGAATGACTCGATAGAAAGACTCACAAGCTTTAATTTGTATTGATACTTTGCATTGCTTGGATCATTTATTGCATGTGATACAGATGTATGGATGTATGATGGATGTATTGCTTTTGACATCTTGACGGTGCAAGTATTTTGAAGTTCTTATTTCATCATTGGGTGATTTTTTTGGTACTTTTTCCGAATGTTGTAAGTTAATAGAAGCATCTAGGTATAATTGAATCGAGATGACCTGAGTATTGCTTACATGGATTTTTCTTTAGCAAGTTAATACAAGCATCTAGGTATAATTGAACCGAGATGACCTAAGTATTTCTTGCGTATCAACAGACAAGGATTGCCCCCTTTCATGTTAGACCTTTAATGTCCTCAATGATCTTTTGCTGATCATGTCCTTGGACAAGACATCACATTACTAAAGTTTAATCCATAAACAACAAAACAAAGAAAATAATCATGCCCCCATCATAGCATCTCTAGTTTTTGGCATCCTTGAGTAGCATAGAAAGACATGATAACAAAAATCAAGACTCTATAAGTTAACCTAACCAACACAAAACATTCTTGCATTTAGATGTGTTTGTTTCTTGCCATAATTTAGATAGAATCATTTAGAGAGCCTTAGGTACTTGCTTGTTTTGCTTTGGATAGGTTGAGGTCTCGTGTCAAAAATTTTTGCTTGAAAGTAGGCTTTGCTTTGCACTTGCTTGGCTGGTGAAAGATTCCACAACCCTTACTGGTGAGACGGACCCTAAGGGACTGACCTAGTGCCTTGGGGGCTCATTGCTAAATGGCCTTGCTTACGTGATGATGCAGAGGCAATGTAGTTTGGGGTAAACCCTAATGGACCATGGATGGACTAGAGGATAGATGACAAGAAATGGGACAGATGGAAAGGTGGAGCCTTGGGGGTGCATTGAAAATGGTCTTGCCTACGTGACAATGCAGAGGCAATGTAGTTCGAGGACATTGGACCATGGATGGATACTAGCGACAGACACTATGCTAGGCTGACACTATGAATATGATACTAGATAAAAACCTTGGTTGACAAGGCAACAAAGAGATAGAGTATCAAGCCATGATAGGTTATCGCTAGGTATCTTTATTATGGAATAGATATGGATCGAATGGGACACAAGTGAATGAAGAATGGACACAAGGTGATTGGTTTTCCAAAGATGGTGAAAGGGGTTTATCACAAGTAATGCCTGTTTACCAGGTTTTCACCACTTGATTTTATTTGCATGAAAGATAGAAAGTATGCATGATGCCTGTTTGCCAGGTTTTCATCATGATACCTATCCATGGCGCCTGTTTGCTAGGTTTTCACCAAAGGATGATTTTTTTTTGTATTTTTTTTATTTTTTTTACATTTTTTTGCATTTTATGCCCCCCTTACATTGGGGTTCTCTTAGTTATAGAACCAGCGAAGATGCATGCTGTTGATTGGGTCATGAAACAACTCACCCTCTGATGTTGCTAACTAATATGCCCCCGATCCATAAGTTGCTACAATCACATAGGGCCCAAGCCAGTTGGGCTCAAATTTGCCTTTCTTTTCCTGATCCTATTGATTGCAGAGATTTTCCTTAAGTATTAGATCTCCAACCTTAAAGACTCTTGGGTGGACTCTATGGTCATAGTTTCATGACATCATTTCTTGATATGCTTTGAGATGATTGAAGGCTTTCTGTCTCCTTTCCTCTAGCAGCTCTAGCTCTTGTAATCTAGAAACTCTATACTCTTCATTAGTTATGAGACCTTTTAATGACACCCTTAGAGATGGTAACTCAACCTCAATGGGCAAGATGGCTTCTGACTGATAGATGAGGGCATAAGGGGTAGCACCTGTGGGAGTGCGTATACTGGTTTGATAGGCCTATAGAGCGGGATTGAGTTAGATGTGCAATCACGGCCAGCATCATTGACTGTCTTCTTGAGGAGTTTCAAGATGGTCTTGTTGGATGTTTTTGCTTGGCCATTGCCTTGGGGGTAATAGGGCATGGAGAAACGGTGTTGGATTTTGAATTGGTCACAGATTTCTTAGACATCCTGGTTCTTGAAAGGTCTTTCGTTATCCATGATAACGGATGAGGGAATTCTGTATTTGCAGATGAGGTAATTAAGGATGAATGAGGAGATTTGTTTACATGTGATAGTGGTAAGGGGGACAACTTCAATCCACTTGGTAAAGTACTCAGTGGCGGTTATTATGAATTTGTAGTTGTTGGATGAGGGTGGATGGATTTTGCCCACAAGGTCGAGTCCCCATTGACAAAAGGGCCAAAGTGTCATTAAAGGTCTCAACTCTTGAGCTAGTGCATGTATCAAGTTCCCATGTATCTGGCACTACTTGCACTTCTTTACAAACTAATATGAATCTATTTCCATGTTTGGCCAATAATAACCCAAATGCATGAGTTTCTTAGCTAAGGAAGGACCGTTAGAGTGTGTTCTGTAAATCCCTTCATGTACGTCTTGCAAAACAGTTTGGGACTCTTCTCATTCTAAACAATGGAGTAAAGTGCCATCTAGACCATGTCAGTATAGGGTGTCAACAATAATGGTATATCGAGAGGTTTGGCATATAAAGATTTGTTGTTGGTTTAAGATAAGTCAGGTGCGAGGGTGTTGTCCTTGAGGTAAGTGTAAACCTTACCGTACCAAGGTGAATCAAATCCAACCAATAGGCATATGGAATGGGTTTTAGGAAGATCATATGCTAGTTGTTGAATTGTCTCCACCAAGAACTCGTACCGTGACTCATTCTCTGGGATCTCGAGGAGTGACGCAATGGTTGCCATGACATCTACTGCTTTGTTTTCAATGTGAGGTATCTGCTCAAAAGAGATGATCACAAAGTATTCCTTAAAGTCACCTACCATCTGTTTGTATGGGATAAGCTTCTCATCTTTGGTTTGGTAGTCGTCATTGACCTGGTTGACCACTAGTTGAGAATCACCATAGACATGTAGCTCTTTGATTTTCCACTCTATTGTCATTTTGAGGCTAATGACTAGGGCTTCGTATTCTGCTATGTTGTTTGTGCATGGGAAAAATAGACGATAAGACTTTGATATGGTGTCGCCATGAGGAGTTACAAACAAGCTTCCTTACCCCGATCCATGGTTTGTGTAGGACCCATCAAAGTAGAGTTTCCAGGAATGTGTTGATATATTGAATAAGGATTCATCTGGAAACTCAAATTGCATTGGTGTGGTGTCCTATAGTGGTGCATCTACTAATTGATCAGCAATGATTTGTCCCTTGATAGCCTTTCTGTCTACATACTCAATGTCATATTTACTTAGGAGCATTACCCACTTGGCTAGGTGACCTATTAGAGCTGCTTTGCTTAGTAGGTACTTTAGTGAATCTATTTTTGCAATAAGTTTTGTTGGTAATAATTTATGTTTAGGGTTACAAGATGTGCACCTCCCTAGAAATCTAGAAAATTTCCTAAGTGTTGGACCTTCTCAGTGTTTTTCAGCATCATCATGATATTCTGAAGTAGGGGGTTGTCATCATCATCATGTTTCCATGCATCCACCTGATGTTTCTTGCAAGGGTCTTTTCTCCTCATGTCTGGATATCCTGTGGGGGTCATCATGCATTTGCCGACCTGACCTTTGCCACGGGGTGATATTTTAACATCAGGTGATCTTAGTCAAGATCATCCTGATGTTGGCGCTATGAAATTTCTAAGTATGATCCACTTTTCATCGGGGTCATCATATTTGAATATCGGGTGATCTTTGTTAGGATCACCCTGATGTTATTTTATCACCTTATGTTTGTTTGACATTAGGATGCTGCTGATGTCATGTTCCTACAGGGGGTGATATCCACTCAACCTTCGCCTTCATCTTTTCTTTGCAGGATGATATTTCTTATATTGGGTGATATTCCAATATCAGGTCATCTTCAAATATCACCCTTGCTCTAGATATGATGATGATGTCATCAGGACATTTGTGGATATGATGAAGGGGTTTGTTATGAGGATGATATCCGCTTGTTTATCGGCTTCATCATATTCCGAAGGAGGGGGTTGATATTTTCAAGTATCAGTCATATTCATACATCACCCCAATGTTTCAATGCGGCTACAGTGCATCATGATATTTTTCCTGCAGGGGGTGATATTCTGAAATATCAGGTGATCTTACGAATATCACCCCGGTGCCAATATGATGATGATGTCATCCAGATATGAGGACTTGCGCAGTATGCAGATGAGTGATGCTGACATCATCAGGACATGATGATGACGTCATCAGGATTTTTGTGAACATGCAGGATTTTCATCGGCCAGACATTTGGTATCGGCAAGGTAGGAGGATCTTTCTCCAACACATCAGGTTGTGCTGATGAAGGCGATCATCATGAAGGCAGGGTTGGTCATCAGGTTGATATTTTTCCTGCGGGGTGATTTTTCATATCAGGGTGATATGAATTATTGGGAGGTTATTATGCAGTACGATGCTGACGTCAGGGTGATATATTGAGTATCCGGATATCATGCTGCTAGAGGATGATGATGAGGCTTATACTAGTGTCGTCGGGAGCAAAAGCGCTGACATCATATATGCTCACAGCCTAGTATAAAAAGTGATGTGGTGGTCACCGCGGGGTGCATGTGGGATAATTAGTTCCCACCATTTTTGAAATGTCAGGATCATGATTTTTGGCGGGAAAGGTTTTCAAAGGATTATGCGACCGCTGCATTCCAGGACTGCAAGTAGGTGGCCATTAATGGTGGTGTATGGGAGCGTGGATGGATCTACTGTGTGATTGAGGATGTGAATTCCCAAAACGGCAGCACATGGCTCGAGGCTAATCACCTTGTCTCTGCCTCTGTCTAGTGATGGATGTTTTTGGGCACCATTTTTGGTGTAGTGTATTTGGTGATTTTTGAACCACTCATGTAATTAATGGTCAAGTACAGGTTCCTACTTTATAGGCAGAACCTGTCATTCATTTGTGGTTGTTGAAAACTGGACATATCTGGCTCTGTAATGAAATACAACTGGTTTTGGTTGCTTTGGCAGATGATCTTATGAGTTTATGAGTCTCATGTTTTATGTGTCACGCATAGATTTACTGATTTCATGTTGTTTTAGATGAATAATGCTATATTGCATGTGTTTTATTATCTATCTCCTATATTGAATATACTCTTCTCTTGAATCTGGATATCTAAGGGGTGTCTTGGGTTCTAGGATATAGGTTTACTATATTGAATGCTTGATCTCTTAACTTCTACTCAAGGGGTAGATTAAAGTGTTGTCAGGTTAAGTGTTGAGGAGAATATATTGCAGTGAGGATATCATAAGTAGAGATAACTTGATACTCTATTCTGGGAGGTATCTGTAAGGCAGATGTCACACAAATCCCCTTGAAATCCAGTCTTGGTATGTTTATGTTGAACATCTGCATGTGTATGTCTATTGACTCCAAGCCCTGGATAGGCACCAATCTAGCTCTGCATTGAGATTACATACCAGGTCCTAGTTTTGAATCCATATACAAATCAAGCTCAAACTTCAACTCCAAACCCTTAGGACTGTAGAAGTAGTTTAGGACCAGGATCCTCTAATTCACAACTGAACATAAGCCCAAATCTAGCCCCTTTGCACTTATCCCACAGTTTTGGTCTACTTACAGGAGGATTTATCTGCTTTGTATCAACATCCCAAGCCAACCCACAAGCATATTCTCATGGGTGTTGAATAGGGAATACCCCCTAGGTTTTGCAGAGCTTGAAGAAGAAGAGGAGATAAAAATAGAGTCTATCTCCTACACTGTTGGCCCCTGGCCCAGAGATCTTATTGATCACTGATGGCTACCTTGTAGGGAAATCTGGGAATGAGCATCTTGTCAGGGAAAAAACCAACAGATTTGGTGACTCCGCTGGGGACTGAAGTAAAAGAACCTTGGGTTTTAGAAGAAAATAATTCCTAGTAATAAGTGGCGACTCCGAACAATCTCCCAGCCAGTAAAGTAACAATTTGTATGCAAGGGAGAAGATCCCTGCATAATCCTCTATTAGAAGAGTTACCTAGAAAGATGATGTATAGGAAAAAGGGAATTGTTTCAGCCAATCATGAGGGTTCCCCCAGAAATAATGATGATGCCCAAAATAACCCTGGATCTTCAAGGCAACATGTGCCTTATTTTTCAAATGCGGAAGCTGATATCCAAGATGCATATGAGAGGCAACAGGGTGGTGGCATAAGGATGAGGTCAAAGGTGTTCCAAGAATGCCCTTTCTTAGAACCCAGTGAAAGATTTGAGGAGACTGAATCTCCAAGGGATGAGGATAATGATGATCAGAATGAAATGGGACCGTCCTCCTCTATGCCCAAAGAGGAACAATTAGCTGATGAAATTAAGAGTTTAAGGGAAGAAATAGAATATCTGTAGGTAATGAGAATCAGAGATGATATGAGATAGAAAGTACAAGCTCTGAGGACTGCTCACCAGGATGCAGTTCCTACCCTTGGTAATGCAAATGTACAGAGAGATCAGCAAAGGAATGAGGTCCATGATCAGCATAATGATCAAAGACAACATGTGAATAATGCTAGAGCTCCATTAAATAATGTAAGAAATCAGAATGCTAACAGAAATGTTAATGCTAATCAGTTTGATAGACAACCCATGCAGTTGGATAGATTCAGACAACTAGTTTTTGATGGCATTCCTGGTTATCCAAATCCTATTGACAAACATGTGAGGCTTCAAGTGCCTAAATTTTTAGGAAATAATACTGTGTCAGGTGAAGATCATCTAAAGGCTTTTCAAAATGTCATGGACAACTTTGAGGTTGAGCATGAGGATGTTTTTATGAAATCATTTATGCAATCCCTTGTTGATGAAGCTAGAGAATGGTACAAGAATCTGCCTGACCAGAGTATCTCATCATGGGATGATTTTAAAAGGATGTTTAAGGAGCAGTATGGTGACAAAATTGACCCTATCTTTTTTGTAAATGAGTTCACTAGTATCACTAAAGGGTCAAATGAACAAGTTGCTGATTTTAATGCAAGATTTACTAAAGTGTTGAACAAACTGCCACAGGACTTGAGGCCTAATGAACCAATGTGCATAGTGTTGTACATAAATGCTTTTGATGCTAAGACAGCTTATGGATTGAGAGACAAGAGCCCTGCTAGCCTCAGAGATGCTTTCAAAGTTGCAACAAATATTGAAAATAATAGAAAAACATCTCGTAAAACAAACAAAAGAGATGATGTTAAGATTCTGCAAAACCCAAATAATAAGTCTCAAACTGTTCAAGGCAATGCATCTACTTCTGAGGATAAAATAGACAAGTTGACTACTATTGTTAAGGACCTAGGTTACAGAATGGCTAAGAACGAAAAGGGGATAGGTCCTGACAGACAGGTTTACCAGGGACAAGAAAGGAGACCTTCATTACATGACATGCCATATAACACCAACTGGTATGATGGTAAGCCTATTCTCCCAAATAACAACACAAATTGAAGGACTCAGAATACAAAGGAAACCCCTGACCCTTTGAAAAGGACTGTAAATATTGCTAATGACACCCCATGGTGTATCATTTGTCAAATGCCTCACTCACAGTCACAATGCATGATTGCTCAGTCTTTATACAGTAATGTAGCCGCCTGTGATGAGTGTAATGAGCCCCACTGCATGGAGGATGATAGTGTCAATATGCTGTCTACAAATAGAGGATACTCTTTTCATGATGCTGATGCAGGTGCAACTAGTGATGTTCATGTTTACCAGAGGTTTCCCTATGATGAAGATGAAGAAGATAGCTATGCTTATGCTTAGGATTCACACAATTTTCTAAATAATCTGAGGAGACCTTCTGATGAAGAGATAAGGGCCCTTATAGCTACAGCAGTAGCCCAAGTCAAGATCAATTACAACCTTAGAGGAAAAGCTCAGGTAAGTGGTACACCTCAACTGGATAACACTTTTTTGGGTCAGCCAGTGCATAGTCATAGAGGGGTTGAAACACAGAAGAAACAATGGAGTAGCAATAAACAAAGCTCTAAGCAAAAAATAGTTTCTGACTCTCAAAAGGTAGAAAATGTGGTTCCCTAGGTTGAGAATCAAAGTAAAAACTTTCAAAGTTGCAATGATAGTCAGGTAGACATGAAAACTAAAGCTGGGTCATATCAAGATAAAGGTAAAACAGTGCAGTAGGCTACAACTGTTATTCAAAATTATGCCCCATTTGATATAACTCAGATTTTATCACAGATAAAAGTCTCTGTTCCACTTATGGAACTAATGAAAGTAGAAGAATTCAGGGACAAGGCAGTGTGTCTGATTTCAGGAGTACCTTGCCAGGCCAAGCAGAATGATGAGTCTTAGGGTAAGAAGCAAGCCCTATATATTGAAGAAGATGAAGCCCCTGAGGTATATCTAGGGATGACCATGACAAAATGTCCCTCTCAAGTGGAACCATTTTATGTCTCCCTCGTTATAAATGGAAAAATAATCAAAAACTGTATGCTTGACTCGGGAGCATCAACAAATATCATGCCTTTAGCCATCATGAAACAAGATGGACTGAAAATAGATAAGGCATGTGGGAAATGTTATGCAATGGATGCTAGGGAGGTACCTGTCATTGGAATCATGAAGGATGTTGATTTTAGACTGGCAACATTTCCTGAAAAGACCTACAAGATGAATATAACAGGTGTTGACATCATGCCACAGTATGGCATGTTGCTATCAAGAAGATGGGCAACACTGATTGGTGGGAGTATGCAATTAGATTTGTCTTATGCTATGATCCCCATGAATGGCAAGGATGTCAAACTGATTAGAGAGGAAAGGTCATCAGAGACAGTTGAGGATCAGGAGACAGAGGAACATGTGTGTTTTGTGGGCACTGATTGTGATAACTTAAGGGTTGTCTCAGATGAAGATGATAAGGAGAAAGATATTTGCATTCAGGAGTTGGATCAACAAGGTCTATGGACCATGTATTTTGATGGAGCTTGTTCAAAGGAAGGCTCTGGTGCTAGAGTTGTTTTTCTGTCTCCAACTGGTAAGCTTCTAAATTTCTCCTTCTTGCTGAAGTTTGCTTGCACAAACAATATCGCAGAGTATGAGGCTCTATTATTGGGTTTGAATGTGGCCTTGAAGCATGGAATCAAGATGCTCAAAGTGTTTGGTGATTCAGAGCTTATTGTTTCCCAAGTTAGAGATAAGTATGCATCAAAGAATAAGAGATTGAAGCAATATAAACATGCTGTTTGGGATACAATAGAATTATTTGATGCATTTTCAATAAATTGGATAGAAAGATCAAAAAATGTTAGAGCAGATTTTCTAGCCAATGTAGCCATAAGGCTAGATGACATAACTTTGTCAGATGTTACAAATGTTGAGATTAAACTTAGGCTTGCAGTGCCATACAATGTATGCAACTAGCAAGTATTTAATGATGATAAAGATTTACTGGGATTTCTGCATTGTATTGATGAATATGAGAACCAAGAAATAGATTTTCAGAATTTTGTGGAAATCATAGATGGAAAAGAAACTCTCTTAGGGAAGGAAGTAATTCAGCTAAAGACAAACAAAATCTCTAGAGGGCTAGTTGCTTTAGAGAGAGCTTTTGACAATAGGGATCAATTTGTTTCAAAGGCATCTCCAACAAATAAGAATGATTTGGAAGAGATAAACTTGGGGACATCTCATGTTCCCAAGAAGGTATATATTGGCAAATAGCTCAAACCACATATCAGAAGCATGCTGATTACATTGCTCAAAAAATATAAGCATGTCTTTGCTTGGTCATATGAGGACCTAAAAGCCTATAGAGAAGACTTATTTCAACATGAAATCCCTTTGAAGCCTGGAGCTAAACCATTTAGACAAAAATAGAGGCCTATCAACCCAACCTTAGCTCCTAAGATGCAAGAAGAACTTACGAAGCTTAGGGAAGCTGGAATAATCATACCCATCAGACATTCAACTTGGGTGTCTAATCTTGTCCCAGTCAGAAAAAAGAATGGAGATATAAGACTTTGTGTGGACTTTAGAAACTTAAATGTATCTTCTTTGAAGGACAACTATCCATTGCCAAATATGGAAGCCATGTTGCAGAAGGTGACTGGCTGTGAACTTTTATCTATGATGGATGGTTTTTCAGGGTACAATTAGGTGAAAGTGAAAGAATTAGAACAATTCAAGACTGCTTTCACTACTCCATGGGGAACCTATGTATATGTAAGGATGCCATTTGGATTGACAAATGCAGGTGCTACATTTCAGAGGGCAATGGATGTTGCTTTTGCAGGGTTGATTGACTCAATCCTAGCTATTTATCAGGATGATCTGACTACCTATTCAAAGAAGGAAGAGCAGCATTGTATGCACCTAGAACAAATTTTTATTAGAGCATTGGAATATGGCATTTCTCTCAACCCAAAGAAATGTGCTTTTGGGGTTGTGGAAGGAAAATTGCTTGGACACATTGTTTCCAAGGATGGAGTTAGGATTGATCTTGAAAGAGTGGCTGAAATTGATAGAGTTCAGATACCAAAAACTGTGAAGGGTGTTCAGTCTTTCTTTAGACAAATTAATTTTGTTAGGAGATTTATTCCTAACTTTGTAGAAACTACAAAAGAAATATCTAAGATGTTGAAGAAAGGTGCAACTATTAGGTGGGAAGATGAAGGAATCAAATCATTTCAAAACATTAAAGAGGCAATAAAAATGGCTCCTGTATTAAAATCTCTAGATTTTTCTAAGCCGTTTCAACTATTTTCATTTGCTTCTTTCCATACTATTGCTGCATGCTTATTACAGGAGAATGAAGAAGGATTTGAATAGCCTATTGCTTTCTTTAGTAGGTCATTGCAAGCTGCTGAATTGAAATATGACATAATGGAGAAATAGGCTTATGCACTAGTCAGAGCAATCAAGATTTTTAGGCCATATTTGATAGGCTCACAAATAGTTGCATATGTACCTCATGCAGCAGTTAAAGACATATTTACCCAACAAGAGGTAACTGGAAGAAGATGCAGATGGATAAATAAATTGCAGGAGTTCAACATTGAAATGCAGATCACTAAGCTGGTAAGAGGACAAGATTTGGCAAAACTAATGACGCAATAAAATCTAGAGGCATGCCAAGTGAATGTAGTACAGGATGAAGTTGTAAACATGTTAGAATCTGAGTGGTACAAGGACATAGTATATTATTTGCAAAAATTGAAATGTCCTTCCCACCTCAGTGATATTCAGAAGAGAACTTTGAAGCTGCAAGCTATTAAATACATCATTGTTCAAGGAGAACTATATTGGAGAAATCATGATGGTGTATTACTCAAATGTGTGGATGAAAACCAGGCTAAGGACATTCTAAATGACATGCACCATGGAGTGTGTGGCGGACATTATCCTGCTTATACAACATCCCACAAAGTCCTCAGAACTGGTTACTGGTGGCCAACTCTTTTCTCAGATGCACATAGACTGATAAGAAAGTGTGACCCTTGCCAAAGGTTCTCAGGAAAGCTAAGGTATGATGGTGCATTGCCCCTCAGGACTATAACTGTGGAAGCTCCATTTCAACAATGGGGAATTGACTTCATAGGGGAAATTTTAGAGAAATCTAGTGGAGGACATAGTTGGATTCTGGTTACCACTGACTACTTCACTAAATGGATTGAGGCTATCCCTACTAAAAAGGCTACAAGTAAAGTGGTGATGGATTTTATCCTAGAGAATATTATTATCAGGTTTGGAGTACCAGTCAAGCTAATCACAGATAATGCAATGTGCTTTAGATCAGGTGAGTTTGTTGATTTTTGCAGTAAATATGGAATTGACTTGTTTCATACATCACCATACCATCCACAAGGAAATGGTCAAGCAGAATCAAGCAACAAAAGCTTAATGAAAATCATCAAGAGGCTAATGGATAAAAATAAGAAATCCTGGGATTCAAAACTAAAGTTGGCATTATGGGCTGATAGGGTGACAGTGAAAAGAGCCACTGGAAGGTCACCTTATGAATTGGTGTATGGTGCAACAGCTAGATTGCCTGTGAATAACCTCCTGCTAGTTTACAAGTTCATACAAGAGAATGATGGGGAGGTTAATGATTCAATGACTGAAAGGATCAATCAGCTAGTTGAGCTAGATGAAATCAGGGCAGAGGCACAAAAAATAAACATCAAGAAATAGCAAAAGGTGAAGTATCTATTTGATAAAAGGGTTACAGAGAGAGGTTTTCAAATAGGTGATATGGTCCTTATGTGGAATGCAAGGAACTAGGATAAGGGTAAACATGGAAAATTTGAACCCTTGTGGACAGGCCCATATCAAATTAGCAATATCTATGGAGGAGACTCCTACTTTCTTCAAGCCCTAAATGGTGAACTAATGGGATTGCCGGTGCACAGCAAATTCCTTAAAACCTTTTTCACATAAATGAGTAACTTGTGTGCACAATGTAAAATAGTTGTAAATATTTTGTACATACCTTGTGTGGTTGGTCCTATTTTGATTTTGGGTTTTGTTTGGTCTGCCCCAGAGAAGTCTGGTTCTCACTGCAGTCTTGCACCTGCACGTCCCCAATCGGAGCCTATGTTGGTAATAATTTATGTTTAGGGTTACAGGATGTGCACCTCCCTAAAAATCTAGAAAATTTCCTAAGTGTTGGACCTTCTCAATGTTTTTCAGCATCATCATGATATTATGAAGTAGGGGGTTGTCATCATCATCATGTTTCCATGCATCCCCCTGATGTTTCTTATGAGGGTCTTTTCTCCTCATGTCCGGATATCCTATGGGGGTCATCATGCATTTGCTGACTCGACCTTTGCCGCGGGGTGATATTTTAGCATCAGGTGATCTTAGTCAAGATCATCCTGATGTTGGCGCTATGAAATTTCTAAGTATGACCCACTTTTCATTGGGGT
This sequence comes from Cunninghamia lanceolata, assembly GCA_027924645.1. Classification (NCBI taxonomy): domain Eukaryota; kingdom Viridiplantae; phylum Streptophyta; class Pinopsida; order Cupressales; family Cupressaceae; genus Cunninghamia; species Cunninghamia lanceolata. The sequence goes on from BSBN01000534.1 coordinate 7,691,140, forward strand.
CATCATATTTGAATATCAGGTGATCTTTGTTAAGATCACCCCGATGTTATTTTATCACCTTATGTTTGTTCCACATCAGGATGCTGCTAATGTCATGTTCCTGCAGGGGGTGATATCCGCTCAACCTTTGCCTTCATCTTTTCTTTGCAGGATGATATTTCTTATATCGGGTGATATTCCAATATCGGGTCATCTTCAAATATCACCCTTGCTCTAGATATGATGATGATGTCATCAGGACATTTGTGGATATGATGAAGAGGTTTGTTATCAGGATGATATCCGCTTGTTTATCGGCTTCATCATATTCCAAAGGAGGGGGTGATATTTTCAAGTATCAGTCATATTCATACATCACCCCAATGTTTCAATGCAGCTACAGTGCATCATGATATTTTTCCTGTGGGGTTTGATATTCTGAAATATTGAGTGATCTTACGAATATCACCCTGGTGCAAATATGACGATGATGTCATCCGGATATGAGGAGTTGCCCGGTATGCAGACGGGTGATGCTGACATCATCAGGACATGATGATGACATCATCAAGATTTTTGTGAACATGCAGGATTATCATCAGCCAGGCATTTGGTATCGGCAAGGCAGGAGAATCTTTCTCCAATGCATCAGGTTGTGCCGATGAAGGCGATCATCATGAAGGCAGGGTTGGTCATCAGGCTGATATTTTTCCTGCGGGGTGATTTTTCATATCAGGGTGATATGAATTATCGGGAGGTTATTATGCAGTATGATGCTGACGTCAGGGTGATATATTGAGTATCCGGATATCATGCTGCTGGAGGATGATGATGAGGCTTATACTAGTGTCATCAGGAGCAAAAGCGTCGACATCATATATGCTCACGGCCTAGTATAAAAAGTGATGTGGTGGTCACCGCGGGGAGCATGTGGGATAATTAGTTCCCACCATTTTTGAAATGTCAGGATCATGATTTTTGGTGGGAAAGGTTCTTAAAGGATTATGCGACCGCTGTGTTCCAGGACTGCAAGTAGGTGTCCATTAATGGTGGTGTACGGGAGCATGGACGGATCTAATGTGTGATTGAGGATGTGAATTCCCAAAACGGCGGTGCATGGCTCGAGGCCAACCACCCTATCTCTGCCTCTATCTGGTGACAGATGTTTTTGGGCACCATTTTTGGTGCAGTGTATTTGGTGATTTTTGAACCACTCATGTAATTAATGGTCAAGTACAGGTTCCTACTTTGTAGGAAGAACCCATCATTCATTTGTGGTTGTTGAAAACTGGACATATCTGGCTCTGTAATGAAATACAACTAGTTTTGGTTGCTCTGGCAGATGATCTTGTGAGTTTATGAGTCTCATGTTTTATGTATCACTCATAGATTTACTGGTTTCATGCTGTTTTAGATGAATAATGCTATACTGCATGTGTTTTGTTATCTGTCTCCTGTATTGAATATACTCTTCTCTTGAATCTGGATATCTAAGGGGTGTCTTGGGTTCTAGGATATAGGTTTACTATATTGAATGCTTGATCTCTTAACTTTTGCTCAAGGGGTAGATTAAAGTGTTGTCAGGTTAAGTGTTGAGGAGAATATATTGCAGTGAGGATATCATAAGTAGAGATAACTTGATACTCTATTCTGGGAGGTATCTGTAAGGTAGATGTCACACAAATCCCCTTGAAATCTAGTCTTGGTATGTTTATGCTGAACATCTGCATGTGTATGTCTACTGACTCCAAGCCCTAGATAGGCACCAATCTAGCTCTGCATTAAGATTATATACTAGGTCCTAGTTTTGCATCCATATACAAATCAAGCTCAAACTTCAACTCCAAACCCTTAGGACTGTAGAAGTAGTTTAGGACTAGGATCCTCTGATTCACAACTGAACATAAGCCCAAAGCTAGCCCCTTTGCACTTATCCCACAGTTTTGGTCTACTTACAGGAGGATTTATATGCTTTATATCAACATCCCAAGCCAACCCACAAGCATATTCTCATGGGTGTTGAATACGGAATACCCCCCTAGGTTTTGCAGAGCCTAAAGAAGAAGAGGAGATAAAAATAGAGTCTATCTCCTACACTGTTGGCCCCTGGCCCAAAGATCCTGTTGATGACTGATGGCTACCTTGTAGGGAAATCTGGGAATGAGCATCCTATTAGGGAAAAAACCAACAAGTTTAACTGAATGTGATAGCATATAATGATAGAGTTTTTGGGAAGCAAAAACTACTGCAAGGCACAATCTTTCTATCTGAGAGTATTGTAACTCATAGCCTACCAATGTGCGATTGATGTAGTAGACGGCTCTTTCTTTACCTTCATAATCTTGTTGTGCTAGAAGGGCCACAAGAGCTGTGGGTGTAGCAGATATGTATAGTATTAGTGGCTTCCCTTGGATAGGAGGCATGAGAATAGGTGGGTTCATCAGATATTCTTTCATTTTTTTGAATGCCTCTTCTCATTTCTCATCCCACGTAAATGGAATGTTTTTGTGTAGATGACTGAAAGGTTGACACTTGTCTGCCAATTGGGATATGAACCTACGGATTACTTGTAGCTTGCCCTATAGAGACCACAATTGAGTGAGATTCTTAGGTGGTGGCATGTCCATAATAGCCTTGACTTTGGCCATATCTACTTCTATTCCATTGGCTGATATAATGAAGCCTAGTAGCTTGCCTGAGGTGACTCCAAACACACATTTCTTTGGGTTTAATCTAACTTTGAATTGTTCTAGTCTCTGAAAGACTTTCTCTAACACATCTAGGTGTGATTCTCACGTGAGAGACTTTGCAAGGATATCATCTACATAGTCTTCCATTGTGACATGCATCATATCATGGAATATAGTGGTCATAGCACGTTGATATGTGGCTCCTGCATTCTTTAGCCCAAATGGCATGCCATTCTAGGAGAAAGTGCCCCAAGGACAAGTAAAAGTTGTCTTATGCTAGTCTTCTGGTGCTATCCTAATCTGATTGTATCCTGAGAAGCCATTCATGAGAGATAACATGGTATGCCCTGTTGTCAAGTCGACTATGATATCTATATTTGGCAACAGAAAATCATCCTTGCGGCAAGCTTTGTTTAGATCTCTAAAATCATTGCATAGTTTGACTCAGCCATCAGGTTTGGATACTAGTACTATGTTGGAGACCCATTCCGAATAGTCTATAGTTTTGATGAACCCTACATCCAGTAGTTTCTTAAGTTCCTCTTTTACTAGTAGTGCAATGTGTGGATGCATCTTTCTAAGTTTCTGTTTCACTGATTTCACTCCTGGATCTAGTGGAAGATGATGTAGAATCAAATTTGGATCTAACCCCGGCATATCTGTGTATGACCAAGGAAAATTGACTTGCTTTTTCTTGAAGAATGGTACAAACTTAGTCTTTTCTGGTGGGGTTAGAGACTTAGCAAAGTGAATGATCTTAGGTTGTTCCTCTGTTCCAATGTTAACAGGTTCTATAGGTTCCACAACAATCTGAGACTTCTCCTAGTGCATGTCATCGGGGAGAGTGTCAAGCCTTCCATTGTCAGGTGTCAGAGTTGGGTTTTCACCATCGGATGCATCCTTTCTTTTTACTATTTTGGGATCTGACACTGCCGTGGAGAGGTTTTCACCATCAGATCTAGTTTTTATTTTGATATTTTTGGGACTGGAAGGCTTGGCACCCTCTCCATAATAAGCCATGGTATTAAGTTTAATGGCGAAGCTAGCTTTATGATCTCCTTTAGGTAGGTGGTCCCTAAGTTCCATGTAGTCAATATAGGCATCATCATTTTGGAACATATCTAGTTGCGGGGTTCCTTGTAGATCCCAGTCAATAAGTTTAGGATGCACAAGGGGGAGGGAATCGGGGGATAGATTTGATTCGTTGATAGTTTGGATGGATATGCTAGGGGTATTGATAGGGAGAGTGTTCAGGATGGTACTTTCCTCTAATTTGTTTATTGTGATAGAACTCGAACCTTCCTTGAAAGTTGTATTCTCAGGGATAGGCAAATCACACTCTAACAGTCTATGCGGTAGCGTTTGTCCCTCACGGTAGGGGCTATAAGTTTGAATGGTTTCAACCTATTTGTCGTCATAGGAATGCTCTATTAGCTCATCCCACTCATACTCATTGGAATCTATGTCACTGTCCTCTTAAAGGGTATGGATCATTTCCACAAGACAAGCATTTGCTTTAGCTTTGCCCTTATCCTTATAGCCTAGACCTTTTGTATTTCTCACCAATGAAGATGAAGAAGGTTAAATGGGTTCTACTATTCCTTCTTTTCTTAGGCCAATGGGGCCTTGTCCTTCATAACCCATTCTGTGTAAGATGGACTCACCTCGCCCATAGATTTCTATTGGGAGCCTAGGTGGTTCTTGTTGTGTGTTGTCTTCTTCTTCTATGTAGAGCCATTGTAGGATATCTCTTTCTTCTATCTCATCTGATAGGGTCCCCCATTTTACAAAGGGAGCTGTGGGAGGTGCAGGAGGAGCAGTTGGCTTTGGAAAATGCATGGGTTGCCCAAAGGATCTAGGAGATAGAGGCATTTTGGCTAGATTGAGGTTGTGCTTGATGGAGTATTCCCCTACTCCTGTTTCTTTGATGGTATTTTTTTTCTCTTTGGGCTTAGATGAGGAAGCTTCAGAGGTAGAATCATGCTGTGGAGTAGGGGATGTAGATGCTCTATTATTGGGTATGATGCAATCAAGTTTTGAGAGGATAGAGTTGCAATGCTAAAAGGGGTCAGGATCTCCTTGGATGGTGACTTGCTTGCCGTTATGAGGGAATTTTATGCATTGGTGATAGGTAGAAGGTACAACTTTCATGGCATGAATCCATGGTCTACCTAGGAGAATATTATAGGCTAGCTCCCTATCTAGGACTTGGCACACAACGTCTTTTATCACCGGTCCCACTTGTATGGGTAAGACCAGTGTTCCTTTGGTAGTTCTTTCCTCTTCATCATAGGCTTTGATAGTAATCTTCTTCCTTGGATCAACTGCATTTTTAGAGAACCCCAATGTAAGGACTAGCTTGAGCATGCAAATATTTAAACTGGTTCCCCCATCAATGAGAACCCTCTTGATGCGATGTTTATGGATGAAGGTGATGATATGTAAGGGGGTGTTATGAGGCTAAGACATTGAGAGGTCATCTTGTTCGGTAAATGATATGGTACTAGAGAAGATTAGATTACCTACCATGGCTTGAAACTTCTCTTGGGCCAAGTTAGTGGGTACAATCATTTCCACTAAGGCTTTATCGAGAATCTCTTTGTGAGAAGGAGATAGACGCAACAACTCTAAGATAGAAATGTGGGCAGGAGTCTTCCGTAGTTGGTCTATGACACTATACTGATGGGGATTTGACTGAGAAGGCGATGACCTTGGAGGGAGGGTATTCAACGTGACCTTACCACTATGTGTGATGATGCTGCAATCAATTTTGTTGGGCCCTGATTGTTGGTTGGATGTAACCACATTGATTTGTGGGACATGCTCTGATATGCAATTGATGGTATAATTGAATGGCACACTTGCATAATTGGCATTACTATTCCCATTATTCTAATTTTGCTTATTGCAGTTGTTGTTGTTGCTACCGTTGTTATTATTGTTGTTGTTGTTGTTGTTGTTATACGGCTTGTCGTGATTGAGAAGTGGATCTTTGTAAGCCACATGCGTCTCATAATAAGTATGTTGTTGAGAAGCTCCTCGATTTTGATCAAGTATGTCTTGAATAACATGTTTGAGATGGATATAATTGTTGGTCATATGCCCTCTTTCTCTATGATACTCACAAAAGTTGGCATCTTTCCAATAGTGAGGTTTGATTTGAGGTTCGTAGTTACTTGTGGGCAGTAGAGAGATTTCATTGTTGGCCAATAGCTTCCTTAATGCAGATTCTTGGGACTCATCCAGTGGTGTGAACTTTCACCTTAGATTTGAGTTGAACCATGGTCTTGGCTCCCGAGAGAATGTTTTTTTGGGCATAGCATTGTTCGTCTCTCCTTTGAGAGTGAATATTAGTTGTTGTTTGGGAGCCACCGCCTTGGCATCAATTACTCCATCATTGATGACATTTTTATTCTTAGTCCAAAACTTTCATTTGTCTATTGTGTAGTTGGAGGTAGGTGTGTCCTTGTACAACTTAAGTGAACCCTTGGCGATCATAGCTTTCTTGATGAATAATCCCATCTCAATGACCTTCGAGAATGAGGAAGGGCATTGGATTTGGATTTGATAGCTAAGATTAGAGTTGAGGTTATGGATAGACATCTCCATCAATTGCTTCTCAGGTACATCATATGGGCATTTACTTGCTAGTAGTCTCCACCTTTGTAGAAAGGAGGCAAATGATTCACCACTCTTTTGTTTGGTGTTGCATAGATCGAGCATGGTGACTTCATGTTCAATGTTGTAGGAGAAGTGCATGATGAACTTGTTGACTAACTCATCAAAGGTCTTGATGCCCGGTGGAAGTCATGAGAACCAGTCCATGGCTTGACTACCTAGAGATCTAGGGAATAGTCTCATTAAGAAGGTCTCATTGTGAGCCACTTCCATGCACGTGGTGGTAAATTCCCTAATATGATCTCTTGGGTCTCCCTTTCTTTTGTACTTGTCAAATTTAGGAGCTTCAAACCGAAAGGGGAAGGGAATCATGTCCAAACTTTTATCGAAAGGGTATGGTGCAATGGCTTCCAAAGAGTAAGTTTTGGTACTTGTTCCCGTCTTGAGATCTATCATTTGTTGTGTTAGACCCTCAATTTGTTTTTTCATTTCTTCCATAGGGATATTCAGGTCTGCGATTTCCTTTCCTTTGTCACCCTCAGTGTGATTTTCAGGCATTTTCTCTATGGTCTCTTTTAGTGTATTGAGATCAAAGTTAGAGGAGAGTTTGAGTCCTAGACTCGTAAGATGCATAAAGTACTTTTGAGGGTCCTCATGGAGCACTTTTTCTAGTAAGCACTAAAATTTCTGATCTTGGAGGTGCCCTTGATAATCTTCATGAGAGATATCCTCATCACTATCGTGAGGAGTAACAATGTGATTGGATAATCCAGCTATTTCAAGTTGTGTTTTATATTGAGATCTAGTAAGAACCATGCAAGACGACACGGGATGCGGTGGGATGAAACTAGAGATTTTGGCAAGATGCCGATGGAGACTGCTAAGGATAGGATATCTACGACAAGATTTGGACGAGGGACTTTTCTGATCAATGATTCCAAGTAAGATGGTTGATACAAGATGATAGCCACTAGTAAGGGTACTCAATACCTGTCTTACTGTGTAGGGACTAGTCATGCACCAAGACCACTAGCAAAGTTCTATGACCTACTAGGGTTACTTGAATCTAAAATGACTTGATATGGGAAATTTTGACTTTGTTTATGGAGACTTGACAGAAGGTGAATGAGATGACCAACAAAAGGGAGACTTTGACGTGAAATGGATGAAAAAGTGACTGCAAGGTAAGATCTGATCTCAAAATCCTAAACAAGACTAAAATGGGTATCTAAAAATGATAAAAATTTTCTCTCAAAGACTGTGGAAGTACTCACTATTATGCATGCGCTGGAATAGATGTGTAGCATAAACTGGTAAATACGCAAAAAGTTAGTATATATGCGTAATACTGGTAAATTTCAAATGTTCCATAATAGGTGGTAAAAGTGTAGCAAGTCAGTGCAGATGCGTAGCAGGTTGGGACAAATGCGTCGCTTTAGACAGTAAATGCGCAACTCTAGTTTTTTCAGTATTTTTGCAAATTTTTGGCAATTTTTTTGATGTTTTTGGTATCTTTGGTTGCAAAATGGTCTCTTTTGATCTGATTTTTTCTATTTATTTCAAGAAGACATAGTAAACACAAAGAATGTTTTCATGTTTTTCTATTTTTTTGTGATTTTTTGACTCTTTTTGGACTAAAATAAAAAAGTAAGTACAATCCTAGGCTTCAAATGGATTATAGGGGTTTTTGGCCACTAGAACAAAAAGGTGTTTAATGAAGGCAACCATTCGAGTGGTTATACATGCGGCAACACTACTCTCCATTGTGGAGTCTCCCAACTTGCAAGGGTTGCACCTTGGAGGGTTTTGGGGGAGGTTAGCTGTCGGTATAACACAACTGCACTCATTGTTTGAAGCTTTCACTCCAAACACAATTTATTTATAGTGGATTGGTAGGGCTTGGCATCTAGCCTGTTACCACTTAGGGTCGTTCCTACTTGGATGAATGGTATCCAAGAGCAGGCCCCTCTAAAGAAAAAACACATGTGAGAATGATATGTCTGGCATTTTGGTCACCCAAGATAGGGGAGAGCATAGGCTTGGTATCATTCCCAAAACACAAAAGATAGTGGTTCTTTTTCCCCTAGTTAAAATGAGAAAAACTAAATGAGCTATCTACTTGGGCAAGCACAGAAGTTTGTTAACTTTGAAGTGATAACAAGATAGCAATGGTTTGGTTTTACCTAGATAGCAATGATGTGTTTAATTTTACCCAGATAGCAATGTGTCTAACTATGAAAGATAGCAATAGCAATGATTCAATTACCGCCTTCCTAGTTAAGACTATGTGAGATTTGCATGAGCATCCATTTACTTTCCCGTTAGAAATTGAAGTTTGAGTTAACAAGTGCAACTATATGATTCTAAATCAGTACCTAGCCTGCAAACAGATCAAGAGTGTTCCTACAAAAAGATGTTAGTGTTAGCAAAAAACTTCAAGGAAACCCTAAAAATCACTGTCTAGATTAGATGCACAACTTCAGAGCTTGAGTGCGTAGAAATAGAGCTCAGAAGCACCACAGTACATATGAGCTAAGACATAGGTCAAAAGCACAGGAAAATAGAGTGTATACACCGAACTGACAGATGCATCATATAGGAGGATAAATGCACCGGAGAAGGATCTGTATGCACCGAAAGAATGTATGCGCTAAAACAGACAATAGATGCGCCAGACTAGAGACTGTATGTGCCAAAAGAATGTATGAGCTAGAACAGACAGCAGATGCGTGTTAGGATGTGTCAGATGCACGGTTTCTTCTTGTGTACAGCTTTCTAAAACACAAAAACATAGTTTTTGGGTTAAATTTGGGGCTAGGCCCCACGGTGGGCACCAAAAATGTTAAGGGAAAATTGGATCTAAATGAATAATCAATATATAAATATCAATGATACACAAAACTCAATGAAATAATAAACAAAAGAGACCAATCAAACAATGAACAATACAAAGCAAACCTCCTTTAATTCTCAGCTCCCATTGATCACCTATCACAAATGATCTTGTCTATGAATATGGCCCTCAGAAGGTGCACTTCCTTGCTATGATTCCAAGATGTTTAAATGGGAATGGCTATGATAGTTTCGCCATGAAGATGAGCTTCACAACAATGATGATAGTGTGTAGTAATGAGTGTGATCACAAGCAATGAAGGAATTAGTGCCAAAGGCGCGCTATAATTCCTGCAGAGTAAGTTTACTTAAAGCTTGGATGAATAGAAATGGAAGAATAAGGTTCAATTTATAGACTTGAGAGAATGAAGATCAATGGTATAGAGAGAATGAGAAGATCAATGGTACAGAATGGTTGAGGAACGTGTGCAAATAGGAAGAAGACATGTGCCTTTCCCTATTTTGCATGAGAGGAATTAATAAAATAGAAGAACGAGTTAACTGAAGAGATTAATCAATTAAAAGAATAGATTAATTGGTTAAGAGAATAGAACTAGAGAATAGAAATTGCATGAGGATGAGAAGATATTTTAGCTCAATTAAATATTTAGAATATTCAATTGCATGTGCACAATGATTGAATTATATTTAGAGATAACTCAATTTAGAAGAAATACACAACTTAAATAAATATTTGATTTATTTAAATTTAGATAAGATATTATTGGAAGAAATAATTAAATAATTGATATTATTTAATTTAGAATGAATTTGGAAGAACTAATTAAATAATTGGTATTATTTAATTTGTTGGAGGAATTAGAAGAATTTAGGAATTTAATTAAATAAATTGATTTTATTTAATTGTTGGAAGAATGTGAATCAAATAAATAAATGGGTTTATTTATTTATTGATAGAGGAATTTGACTTAAATAAATATTAAGAATATTTATTTGGGCAGAGTCGTGTCATTTTTAGGTGTATATAGCTAGTAGAAGCACTCTGTGCTTTCTGCATAGTGATTTTGGTGGTGTTTTATCTCACTTACAAAATATAACAATACTGCTTCTCCGTGCACTTTGTTTGTCTTTGAATCTTGCCTTGGTGACACTTGGTTTTGAGCTTTTCATAGTATAGCTTTGTGGTTATACTCAAGATCCTAATTTGTAGTATAACCTTGGCTCTTTGTGTGGTTAATCATATGTATCAATGTCATTGTTTATCATGATTATGTGGACACTAACATGTTTCTTGCAGGGATGTGTTTGTGGGAACATTGGGTGATCGTAAAGTACATGTCACCTCCAGGGGGCATGGGCTTTGTGAAAGTCTATGTTCCCTTTTGTGTTTTCTTCCTACCTTAACGTGGTTGATATCAATACCTGATATCAACCACCTTAAGGTGGGGGCATATATAAGGTAAGCTGTTTGTTGTAGATGTTAGCAATGTGCTTGTCCTCAGGTGCAGTTTAAAGACTAGTGTAATGAGTACTTTCCGTGCTCTGAGTTTGTGTGCAATCAATCGATCAATCAATCATCTTAAGCCCTTTGCAGAGGCGGGGGTGGTGTATCTCTAGCGGAGAGTGCCCATCTTGTCATTTTCAAAAGTCCTTTGCGGAGGCAAGGAGTGGTTCTGTGACTAACTCAACCCTTAAGCGTGTCTTCAGTGATTGTTGTGGCGAAGCACAATCATCGATGTGTGCCTGTAATGTGCCTGAGATGGTGATGAAGCTAGAAATAGGGACACTCCATTACTTGTCGGTCATGTTTTCTCTGTGTCTTCAAAGTGTGTGTGTTTGGCATGCTTGATTTTGTTTAGCATGTTTATTGCCCCATGTGCAATTTAAAGACTAGTGTGGTGAGTGCTTCCTACTTTATGGGAGGTTTTGCATTTCTTGCATGTGTGTTGCCCCATGTGTAGTTTAAAGACCATCATGATGAGTGCTTCCTGCATTATGGGTGGTGTGTTTACTTTCCTTGTACTTGCATATGCATTTCATATATATGAGAAAAAGAAAAAGAAAAGAAATCATTCATGTCTTCTATGTATTCACTGTCTTCCATGCATTTGCTGCCTTCTCTGTGTTCTGCATGACTGTAACTGTCTTCTCCATGTTTTGTGTGCCTATTACTGTCTTCAATGTGATTGGTGTGTCTTCTCTGTGCTTGGCGTGTTTATTATGTTTGTTGACCATACTTTAATTTATGTATTGGCCTTGCATTTATACATACATTAAAGTGGGGGCTAAATGTAACGTCAAAAAATGTCCCCTTGGGGGCTTTTCCCTCCTAAGGTTTAGCTTCTGAGTCTTTTATCTGCATTTAGGATATCTTGCATCATATTTTGGCATCCTGATGAAATGAACCCTAAGTTTCATGATGAATGGGACCTAGGGGGATCCCTTGAGCTAAGCCCTACCCAAAATAGAGGGGAGGACTTAGGCACCCGCGCCCTAGTCCTGCCCTATTTTGGATCAGGCCCAAATTCAAAGTGCCGGTTTATGATTGTTATTTGGTCCCTAGGCCAACACGGTAAGTTTGAATTACGAAATTCCTGGTAGGAATGTTTGTAGTTGCATATATAAGCATGTTTAGGCATTAATTTGTAAACTAGATGGAAATTTCATGAGCATTGGCATTTTGAAAGTGATTCAAAGCATTCAATATGTGGAAGAGCAGATATTGTGTTGTTTATGTGTTTGTATTTGCAGATTTGAACATCCATCTCCTCATGGCATGAAGAGCTTCTTCCTTCCATGAGATCTTCTCTACAAGGTGATATCATTTGTGTTTTTAAGCATTTATCAGTTGGTTTTTGCCTTTGCCTCACAAGGGCATGCACTCTCTCTCTAACAATGGTGTTCGGAAGACTTGAATGTCTCTCTAGGGCTTGACTGAGGCAAGCCTCTAAACACCACAACCCCTCCCCATTTTCCCGTGATTGTAGGTTATAGGATGAAGAAACAGGAAAAGTGGAGTTGCAGAGAAGGGTTGCAGAGTGTTAGAATTGCAGATCAGAGTTGAAAATAGGGCCTCAGACTTGGGCGCCTGCTCATTAGTCCTCCAGATCCCACAACGGAGAAATCTCTAAGACACCAGGAACAGGTTACAGATTGACTTCCCAGATCCTGACAAAAACCAAGGCACTGGACTAGGGTGCCTGCTCATTAGTCCTTGACTGTTCTGCTTCCTAAACTTTAAAAACCGGTACACATTTATCTGTCATTTTACCTCTTTCTGTAGTAGCATTTTCTAGTATCTGTCTGTTTGCTTCAGTATTTGCATAATTAAGGTTTTGAGCATAATTGGTAATCAAATCACAAAAATCCAAGTTTCCCTACATTCCTAAGTGACCAAGGGCATGATGGTAGATCTCTACTCAACCCATAGTCCTTGAATGTATTAGGGTGAAAGGAGGATATACACAAACTATCAAAAACCAACTATCCAAATTTCACACCTTTACAGATATGATGTGCATGAGTGTGTCTAGATGCTAAGTCCAGCTCCACAAGATCTAAAATACAACTACAGTAGAATGCAGACCAAAATATAGAAACTGCTACTGACTAAACTACCTGAACTGAACTAGAAAATGAAAAAAAACAAACTAAAATGCAAACAAATTGAAATGCAAACAAACTGAAATGCAAATGTTTTTGGTTGATGTAAGATTTCTCTTGAACCAAGGATGCTCCTGCATTAGAAATAGATTGGGACAACTTGGGTGCCCAATATTGAGACTTTCAGTTGTTGCTTTTATTTAGAAATATGTTTTACGTTGACTAAGTTTGAGTGGGCAAACTTGGGCGTCCACAATTAGGACTGGTAGTCAACAGGTTGCTTGGGTTTGTTTGACTTTAGTCTTCTCTATTTTTAGAGCTTGGTTTTTGCATGAGGATTTGTCTCATGTTATCAATTACAATTTATTGTAATTTGAGTTTCTAGATTTTGAATTAAGAATCTTTGAAGTTGTAATTAAAAAAAGCATAATGTATTTTCAAGAGAGCAAGATTTCACAGGTTTGAAGAATGAAGAAGCTTTTGAAGTGCATCAAGGACTTAGAGGAATTTCAATAGTGAATGTAATATTTTACAAAGAGATTTAATACAAGCATAAACACCTTTGAGTATGGAGTTTTTTCTCAAAAGGGTTTCTCCACGTAAAATACTTGTCTTCTTCTTGCAAGCTATTTTCTTCTCTTCTACATTGGATTGAAAGTGCAAAATCACTTACACATTAATTGTTACAGATTAATCTTATTTTCAGCTTTGTAACCACATATTTTAAAGTTTATAGCAGCAGTTCTACCTTCATTTTCAATACTATTTGACATGATGCCTCAAATAAATATTGTCTCATGGAATGCAATGATTGAAAGATATGCACAAAATGGATTTTTTGATAACAGTTTAGAAACTTTCAAGTAAATGCAATTGGTGGGTGTAAAGACAAATTCCACAACCTTATCCAACATACTCCTTGCTTATGCCAAAATGGTATCTTTGAAATAGGGTATGTACATCCATCGAAGCATAAAGGATATGGGAATTTTGTCAAATGTTGTAGTTGCAACTACCCTGGGAAACATGTATGCAAAGTGTGGAAGCATAGACAAGGAACATGAACTATTTGACATGATGCCTCAAAGAAATGTTGTCTCATAGAATGCAATGATTACAAGATATGCACAAAATGGATTTTTTGATAAGGCTTTATAAACTTTCAAGAAAATGCAATTGGCGGATGTAAATCCAAATTTGACAACCTTATCCAGCATCCTCCTTGCCTATGCCAAATGGGATCTTTGGAACATGGTATGGACATCCATCAAAGCATAAAGGATATGGGAATTTTGTTAGATATTGTAGTTGAAAATGTCCTAGGAGACATGTATGCAAAGTATGGAAGCATAGACAAGGTGCATGAACTATTTAACATGATGCCTCAAAGAAATGTTGTCTCATGGAATGCATAGATTGTAAGATATGCACAAAATGGATTTTTTGATAAGGCTTTAGAAACTTTCAAGAAAATGCAATTGGTGGGTGTAAAGCCAAATTCCACAACCTTAGCCAACATCCTCCTTGCCTATCCAAAAATGGGATCTTCAGAATAGGGTATGGGAATTTTATTAGATGCTATAAATGGAATTGCCTTGAGAGACATGTATGCAAAGTTTGGAAGCATAAACAAGGCACATGAATTGTTTGACATGATGCCTTAAAGAAATGTTGTCTCATAGAATGCCATGATTGTAGGATATGCATGAAATGTATTTTGCAGGGATGCTATCAAAATATTTGAATTAATGAAACACTCTGGAACATATATTGAACCATAATTGAATATAATATCATTTCATGAAAACATTGAAGAACACGTATGCAATATCAAAACTTTAAACATGATACATTAGCTATCCTATAACCATAATTGATCATCATATATATAATGTAAAATCTCATTTACATAATGTCATGAAAATAACATAAAGTGTATATATAAAGCCATATAGGCATGTACAAACAAAGCCATATAGGCATATACAAAGATATACATCGGTAAAATATAAAAGTATGCTTACAAAGCCATATAGGTATACAACAAAATGTCCCAAAATCAAATTTCCTATGGAGTATTATCAAATAATCGACGGCCCTTTCTTATCCATGAAGATGGAGAATCTGTCAATGACTCATCTTCTCTCGATGTCCACCGACTAGACCTCCTCAATAGAGATTTTTGAAGCTCCACCTGTAAATACAATCAAATAATATACACATTAATATAGAAAACATAAAATATGCAATATGACATAAGTAATCAATAACTTACCGCCATCTGGTGATCCCTCTCAATCATTTTTTGTCTCTCTTCATCTGTAGCTTGACGAGTTGGAGTTGTGAACTCCTGTTAGAAGCATGAAGAAGAAAAATTGAGTAAACATGAATATCATTTATGTACATTAAATGACGTGAGATAAAACAAGAAATATGAAATGACATTTACATGTTACTAGCTCATACCTCAGTCAAAGGATTTGTAGACAAAACAACTGCAGCAATGCCCACCTGCACTGGCTAATGAAGATGAGGAGTCTCCAAAGTTGTCATCATCTGAAAATAGAGTTCAAGGTCATTTGACCAAAATAGATACATAGCATTATTTAAATGTATAATGATTAGAAATGGTAGGTAAAATTTACCTCAGTCAAACTACCTCTATGATTGGCCCAAAGAAATCCTCCTAATGGTGAAGCTCCAACATCCACCTATTCATCATCAAATTGTCACTAAATAAGATTACCATTGATATATGACAAAAAGTTTACATGTACTATATTTATGATCTTGTGACAAATTACATACATGTCAACTCGACCTCCTCTCAAAACCTTGCAGTGGATGGCTGACAGATGTAGGATGAATACTTTGACCCTAGAATTTCATACTGCATACAATTACCTACATTAATTTTGACTTATAATATCTATTAATATAAGTAATTAGAGATTTCAAATACAAATATAATAAATTGTAGAATCTTCTAAGTAATTACCTAGGAATCAATACCAAATGTATCATGCAACAAGTCATCTGTAAGTACAAAATCATCTAATATGGATGTGTCCTACACATGCTGCTACCCATGTGTTGCATAGTCCTAAAACTCTGGAGCATCATCTCTAATGTCTGCATGGGAGCATCCTTGATCCCATAACCACACAAAGCTCCACATAATTAGCACAGATGGGGGGAATGACGATGCCTACTACTCTCACCATCACCAACCTAGGAAAGATCGTTGCCATGCTATGCTAAAGAATGCGTAAGGGAACTGAGAGAATATAGTGTCTCCACCTCAACGCTCTCCTTCAAAGTCAAAGGGAGTGAGATATGTTGTGGCCTCATAAGGGGTCTAGGTGGATAGTTCTAGGCATGATGTACCCCCTCTCTATCATGTGTAGAGCCACTACCTCTGCCTTGGAAATCCCAAATGTCAAAGTAGTTTGGAATCTCATTGAGTTTGAACTCACAATAGAGTTTCCTCAAGAAATACTATGGGACCTCATTATTATTATAGGGTAGGTCATCAAAAACCATATACCATCTATCCCAAAATTTTTGGGATATTACATCATGCACACACCAATGAATGGGGAATCATTTGCAACTCTCATGTAATGACTAATTTTTCAAGGATCGATAAAAAGTGCACATAGATTGGCTTTCAAAATTTTCTTATCTCTAACCTATTTGTACGATAATTTGTACACATAGAATCATTGACAACTCTCCCTATAATCTACCCATTGGTTGATTTAGTTTGCCACTGAGTTAATGAGAGAAATAATGGACTCTAGAATAAACCAAAAAGGGATCTCCTGTGATCATTGCTCACATTTGTATTTTTAAACTAAGGTTTCAAGTTATTTTTTATTATCTTGGATTTAACCTAAATATTTTTTTGTGTCACATGGATGGCGAGGAAGTGAAGGTGGAGTTTGAGGAGGGTTTTGAGCCTCCTCTTCACATGGAATCTCATCTCCTAGACTGGGGTTTTGGGTTGATTCACTGACTAAATATTGAAAATAGAAATTCAATTAAAATAATGAAAAACAAATTCAATTTGTTTTCAAATGTAGAAAAAAGATGAAACCCTACCTTCTTCAGTTTGCCAACTTTGTTGTTCTTATGCATGATGGGAATCGTGACATGGCATCATGTTAGATGGATTTATCCTTCAAGATCCTCAATATGCACTCGTAAAATAACCCTACTCAAGTTTTTTTGCTCTAGAAATGAAAGTGAAATAACAGGCTATGGGTCTATGTTTTTTATTTTTAGCAGAAAAATGTGATCGCATTATAACACAATCATCTTTTAATTTCCTAGGGCCAAAAGGTGAGGTGACCACTCTTTGGTCCCCCATGTTCATGCACACATCCATATATGAAGTCAATTAAATTCACAATATCTCCATGAGTTGTAGTTTAAGTTTGTAAGTACTAAACTAACTCTAATTGCTTCCTTGCTATCCCTGTTCTCTAAACATCAAGTTTAAACATTGATCTCAAGTGTCCCTATTCATAATGAACTAACAATTTTATGATAATATCATCAAGGTTTTTGCATTTAAAAGTATTAAGTATAGAACTTGATAAATTTAAAAACTATCTCTGCTCTTGTTTGGGCACTTCTCTGAATGATTGAAATAATAAGGTTCTCATCTATACATAAAGTAATACATATTTGTGTGTATATATATATCACAATATAAAAATAACTAATAATAATGTTGAGTTTTCTACACATAGGTTTGCCTTATGTTAAGTACAAATGGAATGAAACATAATCCATCAAATTATGTAGAATAATCAAGATTCATTCTCATTTCATTATGGAATCAAATGAAGACACAGGTTCATATAAACTGACATTACAACATTTGTCTCAAATCCTAAAACAAATGTTTCCATAACCTATATTCTACATCCAAAGGCCCATAACTTGATCAAAATAAACTTTGTTCACTATATATGAACATTGACTTTAATATATGGTCGAGTCATTATACAATCATATTCTTGTTTTCCATGTAGGGAATAGACTTAAAATATGGGCATACATTATATATGAATCAACTTATACACTATAAGTCTAATAGGCAATCGAAGAGTAATTTTTTTTATTCTCATTCATTTCATTTGCAGACCTGAAATGTATAGGCTCTTAACAAAGAAGAACTAAACATGGTTTGGTGTTTTAAATACATAAACCTCAAAAATTTTTGTAGAGCTAAAGGTGGTCAATTAGAAAAAATAATCTAATCTCATATCATAAGTAGACCTATATACGGTCATACAATAATGAACTTTTATTCATTTTATTCACAGACCTGTATGAGGTCGAATTACAAACAAATAGTTTATAATCAATGAGGTAAAACTCAACTCTTATTTTATATATTTGCAAAGTACAAATAATGAAGGATTAAAAAACATCTAAGAACTAATTTTTTTCTCATTTTAAACTTGTATGAAGTTGAATAGGTGCTAACAAAACTCATTTCTTTATTAAACCTATCCACAATCAAATTACTAATGAGTATGCTCATAACAAATGCAGGTGTAATGTAAACTATTCTTCCTATGTTATGTTTGATAATAAGACAACAATCTTCAGACTAAAAATGGTCTTTCTATATGTAAAACAAGTTATTGTTATAATGCTGACCTATCATGGTCTTTATATCGTACCTCAATTTTCTAACGTTCAGTCCTGAAATGGGGGTATTCACATAAAATAAAATACTACCATCATACAAACCAAATATGGTCTTGAATAAACCCATAAATATCAAACTTAGACCTATTATGGTCTCTAATTCTAGCATTAAGGGTTCCCAATTTACAAGTCAAACATGGAAATTCACAAATAAAATTGGTTTTAAAACCTCATGAATATCTATTGAAAAACAAAGAAAACCCTTCCCTCATTTTCCACATACATTCTTTTAAAAACAATGAAACAATACTACGAACCCATGTTCTATATATTGCATAAGATTGATTGAGTAATATAATACTTAATCGAATGCTTCATAATACTATAAAACATACCAAAACTCAAGCAATATTCTTTTGATAAGGTGTAGAGCTATTTTCTCTTTTCTTCCACTTCCTCACTACTTTTCCCTTTTTTTCGTCCAACTCCCTATTTCTTCTTCACCTATTTTTCCTTCATCATGGTTGGTGAAAACCCCTGAAATCTCTCCTTGAATACAAAGGATTCCCTTGCAATTATTTCCCACTTCTCCCACCATTACTTCCTAACTGAATTGAGTGTACAGATAAGGCCAGATTGATGGAGTTTACCTCCACTTCTCGGCTTCGCAGTACCCAACCATTTAATTCATTTAATACATTTAACTTCACTATGTGGAGTCCATTCAAAATTATTGAATTTGAATGTCAATCTTGCTTAAATCTAAACATCATTTCCAACAATCTCATGCACTTAACATCAATGACAACATTTCCAACAATCTCCTCCTTTGTCATTGATGGCAACTCAAACATAATTCTCTTCTTTTGCATTGCTCCCCCTTACTATATCTCCCCCACTTTGACATCAATGGAAAAGGGAAGTAACATACCTCTCTTCCTTTGTGATGTGATTCTTTTGCTTTTTGTGATACTTCCCTTGTCTGTACAACTCCCCCTTGTGTAATGCTTCCACTTAACATCCAGGGCATCATGAGCTCCCCATACATGTCTACTCTGCTTGAGGAATTTCTAATATACTCCAAGGATTAAGAGTAGATCTTTGAGATGCTCCCCCTAGACACATGCTTAATCTATTCAATTAAACATGAGAAGAAGGAGCCATCACTCCTAGCTTCTTCTTGAGATACTCAAAAGTCTCCTTAGGAAGGGGTTTTGTAAAAATATCTACAATCTAATTTTTTGTGGTAACATACTCCAACTTTACCTCCTGATCTACAACATTTTCTCTTAAGAAGTGATACTTAATAGATATATGCTTGGTTCTAGAATGAATCACATGATTCTTTGATATGTTGATGGAACTTGTATTATCACACAATAGGAATGGACTCATCATATATTACCTTTATGTCCTTCAATGTCTACTTCATCCACAACACCTGAGAGCAATAAGATACTACAACTATGTATTATTCTTTTGCTATTGATAGAGAGACTAAATCTTGCTTCTTGCTTAACCATGAAACCAATATATCACCTAGAAAGAAAGCTCCACCACTCGTGCTTCTCCTATCATCCATGCTGCTAGCCCAGTCTGCATCTATATATGCAGTCAAAGAAAAGTCCTTTCTTTTTTTATACCACAATCGATAGTCCAATGTGATCTTCAAGTATCTGAAAATCCTTTTAACAACCTTCACGTGTGTCTCTTTTGGATCATCTTGAAACCTAGCCTCCATACAAATTGCTTGCATAATACCCATCCTTGATGTAGTCAAGTATAATAATCTTCCTAGCATGAACCTATAAAGAGTTTGATTAGCTTGAAGTGAGTCATCATCCTTGCTAAGATGAAAACCTATTACCATAGGTGTACTTACTAGTTTGTAGTCATCCATACCAAACTTTTTCAACATATCCTTGACATACATTGCCTGTGAAATAAATATACCCTTGTTTGATTGAGAGATTTGAAGTCCAAGAAAGAATGAAAGTTCACCTATCATGGACATCTTAAACTCCTTCTACATCTCTTCTGCAAACTTTTTGCACATCCCATCATTGCCACCAAAGATAATATCATCAACATATACTACTACTATCAACATGTGCTCACCTTCTTCCTTGATGTAGATATTACTATCTACAATACCTTTCATGGAACCTTATTGGTGTAAGTACTTGTCCAACCTTGTATACCATGCCGTAGGGGCTTGTTTGAGACCATGTAAAGCCTTTCTAAGTCTACATACCAAATTATGATATTCTGTTAGTTGAAATCCTTCAGGTTGCTCTATGTAAACTTCTTCTTCTATATCACCATTCAAGAAAGTAGATTTGACATCTATTTGATACACCTTGAAGTCTTTGTGAACTACAAATGCAAGAAACATCCTAATTGCTTCCAATCTTGCCATAAGGGCAAATGTCTCCTTAAAATCAATACCTTCAACTTGTAAATAGCCCTTGCAGACCAACCTTGCTTTGTTTCTAACCACTTCTCCATCGTCATTCAACTTATTCTAAATACCCACTTGGTGCCAATCACATTCTTATCCTTTGGCCTTCGAACAAGTTCCCATGTCCCATTTTTATCAATCTGATTTAGTTCTTCTTGCATGGCAAGAACTAAACTCTCATCTTTTCTTGCTTTAGAGAAATTCTTTGGTTCTATCTTGGACAATAGTGAGAAGTTCACTTGTTCTCTGATTTTTCTCCTAGTAACAACCCCTTCATTCTTGCTGCCAATAATTTGATCTTCTAAACATACTTTGCAAGTGTCTTGGCAATCTCCTTCTATGTTTCTTCTTCTTCAACTTCATCTTCTTCTGTGTAGGTAGATCCCTCTGAACAATAGTCATCTTGATCATATGTGGATGAATGTAATTCTTCATCAACCCTAACATTTACAATTTCAACAACCCTTTGTAACCTCTTGTTAAAACACTTGTACATGCCTTGCTTCTAGTTGAATAGCCAAGGAAGATTCCTTCATTAGATCTTGAGTCAAACATACCCAAGTTGTCATCATCTCTTATAATATAACATTTGCTTCCAAAAAATTTGAAGTACTTGATAGATGTAGGTCTGCCTTTCCACAACTCATATGATGTCTTAGTGTTGTTTACTCTTAGCTATCCTCTGTTGAGAATATAAACTACAATATGTGCTTCCTTCTAGTACCTATAAGGAAGTTTTGCATCATTAAGCATAGTCCTTGCCATCTCTTGTACTGTCCTATTCTTCCTTTCAACAACTTTGTTTTGTTAAGGAGTTCTTGCTGTAGAGAAGGGTCAGAGCAAGAAGTTGGGTCCACTTTTTGGCCAAAAAAGTGGAAGTGTTTTCCTTGATTTTCAGAGTTTGTCACATTTGACCTAAAAATTTGAAGCACTTAAAGATTGAATCTTAAAAAAAGTCAGTAATATGAAATGTAGTACTCAGAGTCTAGTTTCCAAATATGTAATTTATTTTAATACCTGGATGATATAAATTGATTTTCAATAGGCATGTCTAAAAACCACAGTTTAAAAGTCATTTTTTTTACCATACCATTCACGTGTACGACCAACATAATTTGACCTAAATAAAAGTATTTTTCTAAATCTTTTTGGGGAAAGATGTGTAGTATAGTGAAGTTTGATGAGGATATTTTTTTATAATTTTTTTTCAAATATTTTTTTTATTAGTTTTTTATTGGCCCTAATTGTTGTTTTTGAAAACCCCTCGTGTACGACCAACATAATTTGAAAAAAACTAATCATAAGATGATTTTTTTTCATTGTGTAAAGAATGATGTGTAGATTGATGGCATATATATTTTTTAAAAAAACTTTAAAAATTAAAAGTTACTTAAAAATGCAAACACATATCATTTCAAGTTTTTGAACCATTTTGCTCATAAATTAATTAATAATAGAAAAACAAGTCTAATAAAAAAATGCATATTTGAAAACTACACATCGTCATCTATAATGGGTTTTAATTTTGTAAAAAAATCAAAAAAAAAAGTCGTCAGCTAGATGGGTAAAGTCAGTCTTTCCTCTTGCTTTGAACATAGACTTGTACTTGTGGTCCAAGACTAGAGGTCATCTACCCATGCCTTTCCTAAGCCTAAAACCAAACCAAAACCAAGCCAAAGCAAAGAGAAAAAGCAGTTGGCCAATTCAATATTTTTAGAATGGGTACCCATTCTAAAACGAGTGTCCATTATATAAGGGGCACTCGTTCTTATTAAGAATGGGTACCCATTTTAGAATGTGTGCCCATTTTAGAATGGGTGCTCATTCATTTTAAGAATAGGTACCCATTTCTTATATATCTATTATTTCCTAGTATCAGTGAAAAATGTACTACCACTATATACTTGCAACTTGTATTTCTAATGTACGGGCTGACAATGACATGTTTTGCATTTTTTTTACTTACAGTTGTATTGTGGAATCTCTTGGCATGCTATATTGTATTCATATTTTGAAAGGAATCAATCATATGATCAATTTTGAAGTGGAATCAAGTGCAGGAGCTATTTTTAAGAGGAATAAAAAGAGGGTTTTTGTTATTCACATCTACTTTTACTTCAAAATTTATGGAACAAAGGATCTACATATATTTGTACTTCAAAATTTCAAAGAGGTACATCAATATGAAAATAGATTAAATATCATTTTTTATTTTTATCAAGAGGGTTTGGTAGCCATGGGATCAAATTAACATTAAAAAAATAGAGGGTCATGACACCTCAAGAAATTGAAGCAAATAGAGAGAAGGAAGCAAAAAGGCAAAGAGATAGAAGAACAAGGATTCAAAAAATGAAGAATATTGAAGCATCTATTTCCATGACTATTGAAGAGAAGGATATTCAAGAGACTATAAAGGATGAGATGAATGTAGATGATGCAAATGTGGAAATGGTGAATATGGAAGAAAATGTGACTATAGAAAAAAATGCATGTATGTCTTTAAACCCAACCTTCAATGATATGGAAACTATGACTATAGAAACAAACCCAGGTATGTCTTCAAAGCCAACTTTCAATGATATAGAAAATGTGACTACATAAACAAATCCAGGTATGTCTTCAAAGCCAACTTTCAATGATATGGAAAACGCGACTATAGAAACAAATCCAGGTATGTCTTCAAACCCACCTATCAATGATATTGATCAAATTAGTTTATTAAATGAAGTTTGATATACTAATGATGAGCTCAATTGTACTACTCAAAATATGGAAAGAGGAAATGAGAATGAAATCCCTTATGTGAGTGAAAATGAAATTTTTTTTTTTTAAGATTGAAAGAAATGTCTTGGATAATCTTCTTGGTAAGATTTCTTGGAGACAAATGAGAACCCATGCAAATAGATTGTATAAAATATTTTTTTATAGAAAAAATCTTGGATTTTAATGTCAACTCATGATGCAATTGATGAAAATGTGGAAATTGCATTCAAAGTAATGAAAAAGTTAGACATTTTTTTAAAAGCTAAAAAGAAAGATGAATCAATGAAACAAGTTATATCTAGTGTTGCTGATGCAAGAGCATCTAGGGTGTAAGAGCAATCTTGCATCAGCCAAAAAAAAAATTTGTTTCTTTTCAATAAGGGCTAAATTTAGCAGGGTTACTATTTTTAGTAAGTTTGCATTTGTGCACAGTTGGATACAAAATCTTACACAGACCTCTAGAATGGTGATATGAAGCTAATGGTGAAGAAATCACTTCAATATCATTTGTCATTTGTGAGATATTAAAATTTTAAATTCCAAAAATCCTATTGAAATATTTAAAGTCAAATTTGAGGCACTTAGAGGCTCCGGATGGGCTCGAAATTTTGTGGGAAACCCAAGCAGTCTACCTTTAGGTATTATTTATACACAACCGTCTTTTCAAGAGCTTTTTGAAAAGGTATTATAATTGAAAATCCAACGGTCGGATCTAAAGTTATGGCCCCGTGAAGTTGCCCTATTTTTGGGGTGGAGATGCAAATTTTGAAATTAAGCTGGTGATCGCCAAAAAGGGCTATATATGACCATTTTTTGGGAACCCTTAGGGTAGTAGAGTTAAGGGGGAAGGTGTAGAGTCAAGAAAAGTTGGGAAAATAGAAACCTTAGTTGATTTGGGGGTTAAAGAAGGCTGAAGATTCCCGAGTCTTGAGAGAGGGAGCTGTAATGTATTGTAGCCTGGAGGGGATTCATTCTCTGATTGTATTTGAGCTTCTGTAATGTAATGTTTTGCCCATATTAATAAAATATCATTCTATTTTGTGTGTACAATTTCTGTTATTGTGTGTTTCATGATTTACCCCCTTCATCAGTTGCTAATGCTATTGATTCTATTGGTAAAAAGAGTCGATCTAAAGATAGCAATGCAACATGAAGAGCTATAACAACTACTTTAGTTAATAAATCATTTTTGAATAAAAGAATGATAAGTAAGACTAGTGAATTTCTAAATATAAATCTTAAAACTTTGAGAAGAGCAACAAACAGAAGAGAAAGTATTGAAAATGATCCAATTAACCAATGTTGGAGTTTCAGTGGTAGGCTCCCAAGGTCTGACATGAAATTAAATAATGAAATCAAATATTTAATTAAAAATATTGGCATGATAATAAATGGTATCATCTAATGTTAGAGATGTTTTAAACTTAAGAGTGGGGTCTAAAATTCATGATCCTTATCTAAAACATATATTAGACATGACTCAATTTAAATTATATAAAAAAATCTTAGATGATTCAATGTTAGTACCATTTAATAGTACCATAAGTCAAAGATCATTTGAGAAATGTAAACCTTGGTATGTGAAATTTAATAAACAACAAATCTCTTGTTATTGTAAAACTCATGTGCAATTTCATTATTATTATGATGTTTTTTGATATATATGTTGTATTTTGCATACTAACGAAATTATGCAGGAATATGGTATTAATATGCCACCTCAAACAATTAAGGAGTTTATAGCAGGTTTGTTTTGTGAAACATCTAATGCATACTTAATTTATTCAAAAGCATGTATTTTTGGACAATACAATAGATGTGACAAATTTTCATTGTTAGGAGAATGTATGCATGAAAATATTTCACATGAATTTAGACAACAATTAGAAATATTTCACATGAATTTGGACAACAATTAGTGGATGTGAAAAGATTCAAAAATGTTGAATATTCTTTAAAGGATGGAAAAATTGGAAAGCGTTATGAGTTAGTCATAGAAAAAATTAGTGTGCATGCATTCATCAAATATTTTAAGGATAATATTGTATCCAAATATGTGAAACATTCCCAATATGCTCGGTGGCTTGATGGACAATTTCGCACATGTAAAAGCACATTTCCAATTGGAACTATACTATCAGTGGTTGACTTTGTAGAAACTATACTCTTGCTCCACAAGAGGAAATTCAGTCTCAGTATTATAATTCAGTGCAGATGGCCTTCTTTATTCATATTGTATACATACATGCAGATAATAGGATAGAAGATAATAGAATTTTTTTGAGGGAGTACCACTTCTATTTGAGTGATAACTGGTTACACTCATCAGATTTTATGTAATATTGTTTCACAAAATTTTATGAAAGTTTAAAAGAAAAAGATATCCATATGGAACAACATCTCATATGGTCAGATAATTGTATAGGGCAATTAAAAAATGCTTGAATATTTTATTGGCTATGTAAGGCTCACAAAGAAAACAATATCCAACATATGTAGAGTTTTCTTGAAGCTGGACATGGTAAAGGAGAACATGATGGAGCTGGAGCACATGTGAAAAGAGCTCTTGCAAGAGAGCAACTAAAATTTGAGGATGCAACAAAATTTAGAGATGCGCGTGCAATTGTCGATTAGTGTAACGAAAAATTATCTATGGGATCAAGTGAGAACTCTACAATTAGATGATTCTTTTGGTTAGTTGAAGAAGAGAATATTATTACTCAACTTGACTATGATACAATTAGTAGATCAACAAAATGGCATTCATTTAAGAGTTCAAATGCAAACACATAGACAATATGGACTAGGGAGTTTGCATGCTTTTATCAATTTTGTATTGTAGGTGATTGGGAAGCATGTGAAAATATAGAATGGGTTAAAGAATGGAAACAAAGATCCTTGACACCTACAGAAACACATGATCAATTTGAAACAACAATTGAAGATGATAATCAAGTGTTTGCATCAGATGACTATGATCATGTTTCAAACCTTGTACAAGAAGGTACTTTAATTTTTAATATTTTCTTTATTACATTTTTTTGTAATATATATAATTAATTATATATATGCTTGTACATATTTATGTGAATTATATACATGTCAAACTTTATTGAATTACATATTTTTTTTGTAGGACATGTGTATGATGTTGTTGCACTTGAGGGCAATGAAGAGGAAATCGAGTATTGGTTGGCTCAATGTGTTGAGACAAAACAAAAATTATTACATCCTAGAGTAGATGATGATAACTATGAGTATCCAACAAGTTGTATGGTTGTTTTTGACACCTGGCTATGAAAATATCTAATAAGAAAGAATGGTTTGCCTGTATTTGAAGATTATGAAAGACATAAGAAGATCATACACTACTCACATTTGGTTGTAGCAAAAAATATAAAAAAATCAGATATCAAGGGAGACCTGCTAATAAACAGTTATGGACATTTTCTATGGAAGAACATGAGTCAATTATAGATGCATCACAAAAAAGAGAGGATGCAGATGGTATAATGTAATAAATTTCCAGGTATGTATATAGTTGTATATATTTAATCGATAGTTAATATAGTTGTATTAATTCATCCTCTTAGATCCCCTTAAGCCATCCTCTTACTTACCCTTAAGTAATTTCCTATAAGTATAGAACTAATTTTCTCACATGACACAAAGTTTGAGTGGCTAGGTTAATCACTGATGGGTTTAAATATTGGCCTCTTTTGTGTTGATTTAATATGCTATTCAGACCTTTTGCACATGATCTTCCAGATACTTTTCAAACATTACCATCATGATATACATCTTTTTATATATTTTACAAAACCTTGAACCTATTTTGTTAATATCAAATATGGTGATGATATTTATCAATTGAATGATTTGAACATGAGTATGTATGCAATATAGATGAGATTATATGGTTTAATTCTGAAGGCTATTTGTGTGTATATGTTTTGTGAATTAACACTTGTGTATAAACAAGCACGTGGCATCAAGGAGATGAGAATTTGTAGCAAGATGTAGAACACGGGAATTGAAGGAAGTTGAAATCAAGCCGCCAAAAGTGCAGGCAACTGGAAGATGAATGTGAATCATTATCGAAAAAAATAAATACAGAAGAAGTAGACTTGTTCCAAGATTCTAAACATAGCGTATGTGTTTCTCATATGAGCCATTGAATAAGAATTCTTATTTGAATGGGATTCTCCTTCCTCTATTTAGTTTGAATTAATAAATCAATCTTAACTCTGTATCCTAATATCTAAGAATAGATTAATGATTATAGTTAGTTGGTAGTTGAATGAGACTCTCCCATTTTGTATAAGTTAGGGGATGAGCTTAGAGTCAAGAGAGTTACCCAGTTGTTAGTTGTTTTTTACTATCAAAAGATACAATAGTTAGTTATTTTCTCCAGACATGAATTGTTGAAATGTAATTATTGAATAAAATCTACAAAGAGGATTATGTTTGAAGTATTTCCGTGATATGGGATGAATGAACTATGTGTTATGTGGATGCATGAGTATCTAAATTAGATTTGATTTCTAGCTAAGTGAGTCAGTCCCCTGAGTCAGCCACTCAAGGTACTGATCTTCACTTCGCTTATTTTCTTATTCATTTATGCATTCTTGTTAAAGTTGTTTTCCATTAATTTATAAATGCATTGTGAGTTAAGTAAAATACTCTTGTTGTTAATTCTAGTAGTTGTGGTTCATGAACAAATGTATAATTGATCCATCTTAGTCCTTCGGAGGTTAGCATTAGATTTCTCATCATTTTGAATGGTTTTGGATTAGTTCTGTATTTTCCTATTGTTAGTAGTTATCTACAGCTTATGCTGTAGGTACCCATAGCCACTAGGTTCTGTAACTATTTTTACTATTCTTGCATTTCTGTGAATTCCAACAAAGTAGAATAATCTAAGTAGGTTTGAATAGGATAGTTTAGGAGAATATGAGCCCATGAAGGCACATATAGTGCAGTGCCATCATAAGCTTATGCTCCTTGATTGATAATTTAATGTAGATGTATAATGTCAAGTGGACTGTTTAGATAGGTTTACCCATGAATTGTGTCAAGTCTACAACACATTAGTTTTCTCTACAATCACCATGATTCAAATCATGAAAATGCTAATCTTATAATTTGTATTTACTTGTGTATCTCCCCTTACACCACCTCTCTTACATCCCCTTAATCCATCCTCTTACATCCTATTAAGTCATCCTCTTACATCCCCTTAAGCCATCCTCTTACATCCTCTTAAGCTATCCTTTTATCTTATAACTTGTATCAACTCATGTATCTCTCCTTAAGCCATCCTCTTACATCCCCTTAATCCATCCTTTTATCTTATAATTTGTATTGATTCATGTATCTCTCCTTAAGCCATCCTCTTACATCCTCTCAAGTCATCCTTTGTATTATCTAGTTACATATTGTATCAATGTTTTGTGTTTTTGGTATATTCTTTCATTCTCATTTCACCTTCTATATTATTCCCTTTATCTTAAAATTTGTATCGACTCATGTCTATATATAGTTATTTTTCTTGTACATTCATTATTTTTGCAGGTGTACCCTACAAGTAGATTTTTGCATGATTATCAATAGAAGTTTTCACCATACAAATTTGTGAGGTCAATTTTGTAGTCTTCAACTAAAAGTGAATGCATTAGGTAATTGTACATATACTCATATCTTTCATATTTAACATGTTATCTAGTTACATATTGCATCAATGTTTTATATTTTTGGGATATAGTCTTTCATTCTCATTTCACCTTCTATATTATTCCCTTTATCTTAAAATTTGTATGGACTCGTGTATATATATAGTTAATTTACTTGTGTACATTTGAACATTATTTTTGCAGGTGTACCCTATAAGTAGATTTTTTCATGATTGTCACTAGAATTTTTCACCATATAAATTTGTGAGGTCAATTTTGTAGTCTTCAACTAAAAAGTGAATGCATTAGGTAATTTATATATACTCATATCTTTTATATTCAACATGTTATTTAGTTACATAAATTGCATCAATGTTTTATGTTTTTGGTATATATTCTTTCATTCTCATTTCACCTTCTATATTATTTCCTTTATTTTAAAATTTGTATGGACTCATGTATATATAGTTAATTTAATTGTGTACATTTGAACATTATTTTTGTGGGTGTACCCTACAAGTAGATATTTGTATGATTGTCAATAGAAGTTTTCACCATACAAATTTGTGAGGTCAATTTTGTAGTCTTCAACTAAAAGTAATCACATTAGGTAATTGTATATATACTCATATCTTTCATATTCAACATGTTATCTAGTTACATATTGCATCAATGTTTTATGTTTTTGGTATATATTCTTTCATTCTCATTTCACCTTCTATATTATTCCCTTTATCTTAAAATTTGTATGGACTCATGTATATATATAGTTAATTTACTTGTACATTTGAACATTATTTTTGCAGGTGTACCCAACAAGTAGATATTTGCATGATTTTCAATAGAATTTTTTACAATACAAATTTGTGAGGTCAATTTTGTAGTCTTCAACTAAAAGTGAATGCATTAGGTAATTGTATATATACTCATATCTTTCATAGTCAACATGTTATCTAGTTACATATTGCATCAATGTTTTGTATTTTTGGTATATTATTTCATTCTCATTTCACCTTATATATTATTCCCTTTATCTTAAAATTTGTATCGACTCATGTATATATAGTTAATATACTTGTACATTCATTATTTTTGCAGGTGTACCCTACAAGTAGATTTCTCCATGATTGCCACTACAAGATTTCATCATAATGTAAATGTTAGATCAATTTTGTAGTCTTGTCAAATTAATAGTGGACCTATGATCTAATTGTATATATACTCATATGTTTCATCATGCTATAGTTGCATTGTATCTTGATATTTTGTGTCTTCAATATATTCTTTCAAATTCTTAGATTTATTTAAAAGGAATTTTACTAGGTCTCTCATGTAAGGGAATACAACTTTATTTAAAATGAATTATTAGGTCTATCATGTAAGGGAATACATTAACATTATGAACCTACTTAGAGACAACTTTATTTAAGGAATTATTAGTAGGTCTATTATGTAAGGAATTATTAGGTCTATCATGAATCAACTTAGAGACAACTTTAAGTAAGGAATTATTAGTAGGTCTACTATGTAAGGAATTATTAACTTAGGTCTATTATGTAAGGAAGAATTATTATTAGGTCTAGCATGAACTATCTTTTTAAGTTATTATTTATCAAGAACTATTTTATACATTCTAATAGTCATGTATACTAGATTCAAAATTAAAAAATCATGTACACACATTAGATAAATTCACATACTAGAACTATTTTACACATTAGATAGTGTTTCCTTTTAAATTCAAAAATGTACTAGCTTGATTCTAACATGTCTCGGTAATAATCTAGAAGTTCAATAAAGCATAAACATACTATCTAACATACTAAAATGTACAAGCATATAGCCAATAATATATATATATATATATATATATATATATATATATATATATATATATATATATATATATATATATATATATATATATATATATATATATATATATATATATATAAATCCATAAAATACTGAAATATAGGTAGGACCCATGAAATGTACTGAAACATCTACTCATAGTCAGCATATAAATAAATACAAATCATAGTTCATGAAATACTAAAATATCTCTAAGTCCATGAAATATTGTTCAACATATATAGTCATAGTCGTGGTGGCATATAAAAAATAATGCAT
Source organism: Cunninghamia lanceolata (assembly GCA_027924645.1). Lineage (NCBI taxonomy): Eukaryota > Viridiplantae > Streptophyta > Pinopsida > Cupressales > Cupressaceae > Cunninghamia > Cunninghamia lanceolata. The sequence goes on from BSBN01000534.1 coordinate 7,722,579, forward strand.
CATAGTCCATGAAATAAATATCTATGTCCTATGATCATCACTCAAATTCAAATCAAGAGGCCTCTTTGTTCCTCATGAAAGAGATGGATCTGCCTCATGCTGTAGAAGAGAAAGAAACTTGAAATCAGATAAATTTTTTATAAATGACACATGTGTGCATATGAAATTTAAATTTCATTTAATTTAATTTGATTTAATTTAATTTATAAAATACTCATATTAAATATTTAAATCTAGACTAATGTGTGCATAAATTACTATATGATGTAGGTCATCTCCTCCCACATTTTGTTGCCCAGGTGACCGTATAGCTGTTGGTCCTTAACCAAAAGTCTCAACTGCTAATTCCTAGATATTCAAATAAAGCACTCAAGAATTAGGTTAGCATTCAAATTTGATTTAATCTATAAAATTATGAAATTAAATATTTAAATCTAGGCTAAACTATGCATAAATTACCATATGATCATACTCATCTATTCCCACATTTTGTTGTCTAGGTGGTATAGTTGTTGCAAAATCTAGACCAAAAGTTTTAGCTACTAATTCCTATAAATTCAAATAAAGCAAGTTTGAAATAGGTTAGAATATTTATCGAAACATGTAACCATATATATATATAAATATATAAAGACCTAGAAATTGCATAGAAAATTTAGGACTTGAAAATATGTGGATGACTTATGAAATTGTCCCTGATCAGTATCATGACCAGTCTCTATCCTAATGGCACTCCTATCATCCTACACTTACATATATGGGCATATATAAATTTATATAAACTCAAAAAAATAAAGTACAAATTTTGTACAATTTTTTAAAACACACACCAGGGAATACTTAGGCATAACAGATGATGATGGAGGAGCACTTGCAACACCTTTAGGTGGTTGGTCAAACATGGAAACTATCACATAACCTCCCCACTACAACAAAAATGTTTCACATGTATATAGTTAAATTTAATTACACACTTGTTAATTTAAATATATGTCTAAGTTTTGAAGAAAATTTAAACTAGAACTATATATATATATATATATGCATGCTGATCTATATAGTTGTCGATGCAAAACTCAGTGTACCAAATCGTGTTGAGGCCTTGGAGCAACTTGAGATCTACACCAAATAGTTCACAATATATATTTAATTCATGATTAAATATAAATTTTGATATGTTCATTATGCAGTTGAAACAAAATAAAATGTGGTCTAGGTACCTATGTAGAACAATCATCAAAATATAGTAGATTCAAGTATGACTCCACCTTTGATGTAGCTACATCTGATGTGGATGTAGGAGCGGGACCATAACACGGTTGGTTACAATTTTGACACAAATGTGTCATTGACATATGTGAGGTGCTATGATGAGATGCACCAACTCCTCCATGATGCTCTTCACCACTAAATTCAACTACCATGTGGGTAGCTTGTTTAGTGAGGTTACTTGAGAGTCTACTCAATGCTCCTAATGTCAACAACACTGCCCAGTGCTTAATAGGTGCAAGAATGGTGGGAAAAATAGGAGCAACAAGAAGGGATCGATTGGGATCAATGTGTACCCCTGCCTTGTGTTGTGGCATGCCACCACCAACATCCTGGAATGGTCTAATATCAAAATAATTTAGTTTTAAACCCAATCGAAATTCCACCCATAATTTTCTCAAAAAAATATAGCAATACCTCAAAATTAGTGTGTGGTGGATGATCAAACACCATCCACCACCACTACCAAAAATGTCTCGAGATCACCTCATGCCTACACCACTTAATTGGTTTTATTTTTTGTTGCAGGTATAGGTTGATTAGTTGCAGGGTAAATAAAGAATGGGGCTAGTGTTTGTTTAGTAATGTGAAGATCAAGAATGTCTTTATATGAGAGACCATCTGCATAAAACTGTCTCCTCTCCTCCTGCCAAAGGCAAAATCTATCTAGGTCCACATCAATAGACCTAATAGAATCAATAATGGTTTGCATTGAAGATGCAAACCATACTACATGGGGGGCATCATGTGAGGCTAATTTTTAATTAAATATTTTTTTCGTCAATTGCGTTTATATTTTCATTGATGCTCTCTCGCAAATAAGCCTCATCAAGTGGAGTGGGTGGGGGTTTTGTAAAATATCATCTATTAAAAAATCATCCATTGGACCACCTACATTTACAATTAGAATATAAAAATAAATAAATATTTAATTAGTCATTTGCAAATATCCATATAAAAAACTTACAAATCTAATCACAAATATATCCATATTGAAAACTTACAAATAAATATCTAGAAATAAACTTAAACTAATATCTGGAAATGTAAGTTTAAAATTTCCATGAATAGAAAACTTAATACAAATGTACAACTAGTCAAGAAAAAAAATGGAGGATTGTTGAGAGTACTATGTTTTTACTACATTTGACTTGAGACATTTACTTTTTTTTTTAAAATATTGAAATTAAAATAGTTTTAATAGACACATTAAAGATTCAAGTCAACATCAAATAAGTACCCCAAGATGTGTTATTAAAATTTTAATTCATATGTTATGAACTTAAGATTTATCAAAGATAAAATAGATCATTATAATTATTAAAAGATAATAGGTGATTATTTTATTATTACCATTCTTTATGTCAAAAACATGTTAATTGGAAATAATAAGAAAATGATTAGGTTGTTGAAATTTTAGATTTCATCATAGTTTCTTATCAATAATTTTAAGTTTGCTAATTTTATCTTAGGAATCTCAATTAGAAGAGATGGAGCTAACATAAAACTTTGGCTAAGTTAGAGGATGTGTATGTTGACTATTTATTTTATAAATTTAGGATGAGTGATCCCATTCCTATGGAATAGTGACTTCATTTGAGTAGTATCTTCAACACTTTATGAAATTGAGAACCCAAACCATGCCCCTTATATGAGTGTAGTTTTTATCTTTATATATGTTATTATTTGCACCAAAATAGGCATTGTCCAATGAGGAGTCCTAATAAGGTTAATGTATAATCTATGAACAAAATTAAACTCTAGCAAAGAGGGTCTTCATATATATTCATGGACTTTAATGTATTATATTTGCTACCAAGGGAACTTGATTTGAGAAGGTCAAAAAATATATAGGGATTTATGGATTTTGATTAGATAGTAGATATAAGCAATAGGATTTCTACTAGTGGGTATGTTTTTAACCTAGTTGGTGGCATGTAGTGTTGGTTAATAAAAACAAAGGCAAGTGGTTGGTCTTTCAAATATGAAGATAGAGCGCATGAAAAACACTCATTTCTATAAGAAGGAAATTTAGCTTCAAAGATTATGTTTAGATACTAGATGAAATTAGGATACAATGTAAAATCCATATGATATAGTGAGACTACCATCACATTTGTAAAGAACCCTACATGTTTAGCATGCAAACTAAGCACATTGATGTGTGATACTATTTTTTGTGACATAGTGGAGGATACAAGGGTTATGGTTGAGAAGGTGGATGCCTATATGAATGATGTAGATGAATTGATGAAGCTTATGAGCAAAATTAAGTACATATTATGTAGGATGAAAATAAGAATTACATCCCTTAGCAGTTAGTTCACTTTGTTGGAGCCTCATATAATTCTTTTAAGGTATGTGAGTGGGAAATTATTATGACTAGATGTTGTAAACATTGAAAGTATTAAAAAGTTATGGTACAACTCAAGATAAGGGCCTATTTTATGTTAATTTATTTGTATCACCTCATAAGGGCTTGTTTAATTGGTATAGTTTCTTTGATATCTAAAATCCCATCATTCCTAGGTATAATTTCATTTATATATGCATTGTTTGATGTCAATATTGACTTCATAATGAGTTTTCTTTTTATTTTCCTATGTTGTATGGAATCAAGACAAGAAAACATCATTATTGACAAACTGTTGGCAACTTGTTAAGGAGTAACTATTGGTGTTCTATATTTCTACCTTTCATCTTCCTCTTCCCTATTGGGGATTGTTTCAATTTCTAGTAATCTTGTAAATTGATGTACATGCTATGTTTAGGTGATATTATGGATCAAGAAACACATTTATTATTCTTGTAAATCAAGATTTGGGAACCTTTTTAATCAAGCTTAGTGCTCTATTTTGGTGGAGTTTATACCTATAAGGGGTTCCTCCATGTTGCTCTAGTTATCCTCAATTTTTATGGCATGTTCTCTCTTTAATTTCATTTCCTTGTTCAATTTAATTTTGTAAGCATTTATAGTCATTTATTATTGTCATATTCTAACTCTCTAAAATCTATAATTGGTGAACTAGTTTGGAATATAATTTAGAGTAGTTTATGGTACAAAAGTCTATATCCTACACAAGTTTACACCTTCAATGTTTTATGCTACTTTGCATACATGTTCTAAATAATTTTTTAGCACTCAATTTAACATATTTGGTTCATACATTGACACTTAGCCTTGAACCCATTAGCCAAGTACAAGCACATATCACCTCAGCCTACTTGGTGCAGGAGCACCTACCTGACAGCTGGCCTTCATGAGGCAGTTAGTTAGTTTGAGTCTTGTTTATGTTTTCCAAGAAGGTCTGATAAGACCAAATGCATGTAATAAGGTCATGCTGACTGTACTAAGATCATGCTGACCATGTTTTACTATTTTTAGTTAGTTTGTTAGACAGCTGTCATGCTGTAGGTTCGGTTGGATCTCCCAGCCACCTGGAGAGTTCCCAGCCGCTTGGAGTCGGGTCAGTAGTACTCGCAGGAAAATCTATTTAAGCATGAGGATCGGTTGATATTGGAGATATATATCATCGATCAGACTTTGCGAGAGAGAGACAGAGTATTGTAATAGCATCTGTTGAAATCAATAAAGAGATCCTGTTATTGTTCATCCTCTGTTGAATTCCATTGCTTGATCGATTTGCTGGTTTGGTGGTTTCATGGATTCGCTGATCCATTCCACCGGTTGATTCGTTGGATCGGTGGAATGGTTATGTACAGTAGGTTAGGTTTTAGTTTGTTTTCTGTTCGCATGCAGGTGTGCAGGATCGCCGTCAAGAGATGTTGAAGACCCTAGCATGGGTATGTGCTAGGTCGAGTTGATAGAGTTTGGAAGATCACCCTGGAAGTGGATCGAGTCATCCCAGGAGGTTCGGCGGATCAGAACAGTGAAAATTCGCTAAGGTTGAAAATTTGTTAAAACAGCCTCATCAGGATATTTCTGCTTATATCCTGCAGTTGCTTCGGGCATCGTCATCTGGATAAGTGGAGAAGAGCATGATGCAGTTGAGTGCATAAAGTGAATGTGCGTCAAGGTGATCATCATCAGGAGGTGCCGAGGAGGAGCGTATCGGCATAAGGAAGAAGATCGGGTTGATCGCGGGCCGAAAAAGCTAAGTTTGGCCAACAGCAGGATATGACGTCATCATCATCATGTTATACGTCATCAGGATATTTCAGAGCGGCAGGATATTGAGGAGTTGCGGGTGACGTCATCGTCATCAGGATATCGGGGTGACGCAAGCATCGAGGGGACGGTGCGAGGAGTTAAGGATCGTCATCATCAGGATAAATGGAAGGAACCGGATGTTCTTTATCCTGTTGATTATCATGATGTTGAATATCATGATGCTGAAGGTAGTGAAGATGAAAGTTGTCGCTGAAGTGAACAGTGGACGTCAGGAGGATGTTCGCGCTGGTCGAACATGATGATGCTGACAGTGTTAAGTCAAATATGATGATGATGATGATGATGATGATGATGATGGGCTGCAGACATCCATGCTATGTGTTAATGTTTTAGTGTGGATGCCTCTGTATCATAGTGGTATCAGCGCTCAGCAAAAGGTCTGGGCTGTTGTGTGTTGATTCTGTCACCGAAAGGGCAGAGGTAGAGTTGAGTGTGTGTTGTGTGTTGAGTGAGAGGTTGACAAAATGCCTCCGAAAGGTAGTGGGACTGCAAGGGAATTGTAGGAGATGAAGGAAAAACATGCCAGAGAGATGAGGAAGATGAAGGAGCTTGCTGAAGCACTTCAAGCCAGGCTTGTAGCCCTGGAAAAGAACAAAAAGAGGGAAGTGGCAGACAGTGAGTCTGAAGAAGATGAAGATGCTGTTGAAGAGTATGAAGAGGTAGCTGAAGATCTGGATGCTGAAGACCAGAAATTTGCAAAACTGTTAAAGGCAGTGCAGGGTGATAAACCTAAGGTAAAGGTTGATGTTTCCAAGTATAATGGAAGTTTGAATGAAGATGAGTTACTGGATTGGATTGCTGCACTTGATAATCACTTTGAATGCGAAGATGTTGCTGAGGATCAGAAGGTAAAGATTGCAAAGACCAAGTTAGGAGGTCATGCTTTGGTATGGTGGGATTATGTACAATCCGAGAGAAGGAAGCAAGGGAAGTCAAAGATCACTTCATGGGATAAGATGGTAGCAAGGATAAAAGGTAAATTCTTGCCTAGGGATTATGAAATTCAGATGTTTAAGAAGCTGCAATTTTTAAGGCAGAAGGAAATGGATGTGAAGGCATATACTGAGGAGTTTTATAAGTTGAGTATGAGATCTGGTCATCATGAGAATGAGGTAGAAAAGGTGGCTAGGTACTTGGCTGGTTTGAGGTTGAACATACAGGATGAGTTAGTTTTAGCTAACCCTAAGAATGTGGAGGATTGTTATCAAATGGCAATCAGGATTGAAGAAAAGATGAATAGGAGACAAGATAAGTCCATGAGAGGAAGAGGCAGCAATATGAGGGGAAGAGGAGCAGCCCCTACAACAAGGCAAACCAATGAGGGTCAAGAAGACACTGGTAAAGGACAGGGACAGTCTAATTTCAGAGGTGGATGGAAAGGTAATAGAGGTAGATTTGGAAGTGGTAGAGGTTCTACTACATTTTCAGGAAAGTGTTACACCTATGGTGAGTTTGGTTATCCATCTTTCAAATGTCCAGAAAACAAAGGTTCATCATCCAGAGATAATAGAACGAGTGACAAGAGGGTACAACTTGTGCAAGAAGAGAAAGAAGAGAAAAGTGTGCAAAGTTCAAACACTTATCAAGATAGAGAACCTGACAATTATGGATATCCTGAGGATGGAGAAGCATTGATGCTTAGGAGAATTAGTTTGCAGGCATCAAAGGATATGATGCAAAGAAGAGCTCTTTTCAAGACCACATGCAAGAGCAAAGGTAAAGTATGTAAGGTTGTCATTGATACTGGTTCAACAGACAACATGGTATCCCAGGAAATGGTGGATAAACTGCATTTGGAAAGGATTCCACACCAACACCCTTACAAGGCATCTTGGGTGAGTGATAGTCAATCACTTTGGGTATATGAATAGGCATATGTGGATTTTCAGATTGGAGCATATCATGATAGAGTTTTGTGTGACATTTTGCCCATGGAATGTTGTCACCTACTATTGGGTAGACCATGGCAATTCGATAGGAGGGTACTGTATGATGGGTATGCTAATACCTACACCATCAAGAAAGATGGGAAGACTATTAAGTTGATGCCATTGCAGGCAAATGCTGCAGTACAGAAGGCAGCCCAAATCATTTTAATGGGAAAGAAGGAGTTTGTGCAGAAGCCTATAGGAGCAGGCATAAAGGCAGTTGAGGACACTGCAGGAAAAGAAGTTGTTCAGGACAACAGGTTGAAGAAAGTTTTAGTTTTGACTGACAGAGGTCAGCAGCAGGTGCAGAAACAGGTTTGCAAACAGCAATCAGTTGAGAGGAATGACAAGGATGTTGTCATAGTTGGGACTATTGTTTGTCCTATAAAAGTTGAAAGAAAGATAGAGTTGAACATTGTAGAAGTTCAAGAGGTAGTTCAGACAGAGGTTCTGGTCAGACAATCTGACAAACACAAGGTATGTGAAAGAAAGGCCTACATTGACAGGCATGAGGATTTACTTGCAAGAAAGCAAGTTACAGTTCAGAAGTCTTGGAGCAGCCAAGAGACAGCAGAGGATAAAGCTGGAACAGGGCAGAACACTGCAAAGGCAAGGTGTAAAGGTGGAGGATTTCCACAACCCAAACTCATGGGACATGAGTTCTTTTCTGTTGGGGAGTATGGTGCAGGAGCACCTACCTGACAGCTGGCCTTCATGAGGCAGTTAGTTAGTTTGAGTCTTGTTTATGTTTTCCAAGAAGGTCTGATAAGACCAAATGCATGTAATAAGGTCATGCTGACTGTACTAAGATCATGCTGACCATGTTTTACTATTTTTAGTTAGTTTGTTAGACAGCTGTCATGCTGTAGGTTCGGTTGGATCTCCCAGCCGCCTGGAGAGTTCCCAGCCACTTGGAGTCGGGTCAGTAGTACTCGCAGGAAAATCTATTTAAGCATGAGGATCGGTTGATATTGGAGATATATATCATCGATTAGACTTTGCGAGAGAGAGACAGAGTATTGTAATAGCATCTGTTGAAATCAATAAAGAGATCCTGTTATTGTTCATCCTCTGTTGAATTCCATTGCTTGATCGATTTGCTGGTTTGGTGGTTTCATGGATTCGCTGATCCATTCCACCGGTTGATTCGTCGGATCGGTGGAATGGTTATGTACAGTAGGTTAGGTTTTAGTTTGTTTTCTGTTCGCATGCAGGTGTACAGGATCGCCGTCAAGAGATGTTGAAGACCCTAGCATGGGTATGTGCTAGGTCGAGCTGATAGAGTTTGGAAGATCACCCTGGAAGTGGATCGAGTCATCCCAGGAGGTTCGGCGGATCAAAACAGTGAAAATCCGCTAAGGTTGAAAATTCGTTAAAACGGCCTCATCAGGATATTTCTGCTTATATCCTGCAGTCGCTTCGGGCATCGTCATCCGGATAAGTGGAGAAGAGCATGATGCAGTTGAGTGCATAAAGTGAATGTGCGTCGGGGTGATCATCATCAGGAGGTGCCGAGGAGGAGCGTATCGGCATAAGGAAGAAGATCGGGTTGATCGCGGGCTGAAAAAGCTAAGTTTGGCCAACAGCAGGATATGACGTCATCATCATCATGTTATACGTCATCAGGATATTTCGGAGCTGCGGGTGACGTCATCGTCATCAGGATATACGTCATCAGGATATCGGGGTAACGCAAGCATCGAGGGGACGGTGCGAGGAGTTAAGGATCGTCATCATCAGGATAAATGGAAGGAACCGGATGTTCTTTATCCTGTTGATTATCATGATGTTGAATATCATGATGCTGAAGGTAGTGAAGACGGAAGTTGTCGCTGAAGTGAACAGTGGACGTCAGGAGGATGTTCGCGCTGGTCGAACATGATGATGCTGACAGTGTTAAGTCAAATATGATGATGATGATGATGATGATGATGATGGGCTGCAGACATCCATGCTATGTGTTAATGTTTTAGTGTGGATGCGTCTGCATCACTACTAATCACCATTCCTAGCATTTTAACCACCTTGGATTATGTCATGGTTGGGATGCAACCTCATGTGTCTCTTTCAAAATTTAAATCTCTCACCTTAAAGTTGACATTCCTAAAATATGATTGTTATTTGGTTAGTCCACTCACCAAAGTGTCAAGTTGGGCATCTAAGAACATATATTTAGAACAACTCCTAGGTCATAAACAACATCAAGTATTAAAATAAATATTCAAATCAGAGACACACAAAACGAACAATTAATTAAAGTTACATCAATCTCAATCTCATATCAGGATAGGTTGCATCAAGATTTGTATTTCTACTTGGCATCTTTTATAGCATCATATAACTCTTAAGGGGATTGGCTATTGTTTAAACTTTTCATGGTCTTCTATTTGCCCTACAAAAATCCCTATTATGCTTTTAAGGATAAAATCTTTCTAAGTAGTGGGTACAAAAGGAACAAGCAAGTAGAGGAGGTCACATTATCAATTTAAAGTAGGCTACACTAGTTAGAATAGGTTGCATGGCATTGTTTACTCCTGACTAGGTTGCATCAAGAGATCCTATCTACATTAACATGAAAATATAAATATCTATGTCATAGTAATTTTAGTATGTGTTCAAAAATCACATTTCATACTTTAGTTGTCTATCACATGCAAGTTCCCTTGAGATTTGGAAATGGTAAGTACATCAATGAGTTATGCAAAATAGTAGAACCTAACCTACCCTAATCTACCAAGGAACAAAAGAAGGATACTTTTAATAGACAAATTGATCATTTTAGCAAAGTTCAATCAATTCCTTAGTCCATTCAATGAAGTGTCAAGGTTTAAAAAATATCTAAACTGCTCTTACAAATTTAAAACAAAGTACTAGTAGTACATCGAAAATCCCATCATTCTACTTGTACAATTTCATTTATATGGTAAGTGTGTTAGATGGTTGAGGTATGAGTATATTGTCTAGTTTGCATTCATGTGTGGAGTATGTTTTTTCACTGAACTACATCATTAGGGATCTAATAGATCTTTGGTCACATACAATAGTCTTAGGGTTTAAGGTTCATAGTTTATAGTTAAATTTTAGTTTTAGGGTTTATCAAGTTCATAGTTTTAGGGTTCATAGTTATGCTTAGCATTTTAGGGTTTATAGTGAACATAGTTTTAGGGTTTATTAAAAAACACATACTATAATTTACTTAAACCCTAATTTTTAAATTTAAACCTATAATCATAAAAAAATACATAAAAAATAAGTATTAAACCAACGTGGAGGTCTTCAGAAATGAAGAATCGGTGGGAGGAGGTGATAGGTGAAAAAAAAACTAGAAGTGTTTTGGCAGGGGCTTTGGCAATGGATACTCGTTCTACTCCCAATCTCACTATCAATGTCTATGGGGGAAAACTTTTTTAAAAAATTAAATACATTTAAGAAATGGGTACCCGTTTAGTAATGGGTACCCATTTAGTAACGCGTACCTGTTTACTAATAGGTACCCATTTAGGCTCAGGCACCCATTCCTAAATAGGTACCTGTTTAGGTTCGGGTGCCCATTCCTAAATGGGTACCTATTTCTTTTAAAATGGGTACCCATTCCTATCAAAAAAAATTTCATCCACGTGACTTCCCCTACATGTGGACCCAACTTCTCGTGGGAACCCAGAAGTGTCTTCTTATTCTATGTTCTTCACGATATTCCTCAAACTCATTTGAAGTTAATTCACCACCTATATCAGATTTTAAATACTTGATTCTTGCATTTATTTCATTCTCAACCATAGACTTGAAAATATTGAATCTATTAAAAGCTTCTGATTTATCTTTCAAAAATATAACCTATGCCATTCTAGAATAATCATCAATGAGAAACATAAAGTACCTTTCACCTTTGAGATTCCTTGTTTTGGTAGGACCACATAATTATGTATGAATCAGTTCCAATGACTTAGTAGAATAGTACTCCTTGGTCTTGAACCTAGTCCTTGTTTGCTTCCCAATTTGACATTCTTTACAAAAGGTTCTTGTAGGCTTGGCAATCTCTGGAATGTCTCTAACTGCATGTTTAGAGTTTATCTTCACAAGACTGTCAAAGTTGATGTGTCCCATCCTCTTATGCCACAACCAACTTTCATTTATCTATCCTAGAAGATAGTTCCTTCCCTTGACTTTACTGAGGTTATCCAAGTTATTCTTTGTCTTGCATGCTTCTTCCACTAGTTTACCAATACTTTCTCTTCTAATCACACAACCTTGTACATAGAAGATAAGATTATATTCTTTGTTGAACATCTAACTTACACTAAGAAGATTGTGCTTGAGACCTTCTACATATAAGACATCTTCTATCCTAGTCTTTCCATCCATACTTATTGTGCCTTTACCAGATATTCTTGTAGTGGTGTTGTCTCCAAACTTGATTGAACCACCATTCCAATTTACAAGACTGATGAATTTGCTTTTATCTCCTGTCATGTGGCTTGAACAACCACTATCTATTACCCATGGATTTTCTTGCCCTTGTGCATGAAATGTAGTTTGGACAATCATTGAATTTTCTTCTTCTTGAGTATTATCCCTTTTTACTTTTCATTCCTTCTTATGTTCTATTTTTTTTATTTTTAGGAACATCTATCCTCTTGTCTTGGTTACTGAGATCAATCATCTAAAATTTTGACCTTGCCAAGCTACTTCTACAAAATCTTTCTATGTGCCCAAAATTATTGCAAATATGAACATATTATGTTGAAATAAATCAAATGAGAAAAATAATTTCTACTTACATAATCACTTCTTCTCATTCTAGATTTGCATTTTATTTTCCTATGTTGTATGGAATCAAGACAAGAAAACATCATTATTGACAAACTATTGGCAACTTGTTTAGGAGTAACTATTGGTGTTCTATATTTCTACCTTTCATCTTCCTCTTCCCTATTGGGGATTGTTTCAATTTCTAGTAATCTTGTAAATTGATGTACATGCTATGTTTAGGTGATATTATGGATCAAGAAACACATTTATTATTCTTGTAAATCAAGATTTGGGAACCTTTTTAATCGAGCTTAGTGCTCTATTTTGGTGGAGTTTATACCTATAAGGGGTTCCTCCATGTTGCTCTAGTTATCCTCAATTTTTATGGCATGTTCTCTCTTTAATTTCATTTCCTTGTTCAATTTAATTTTGTAAGCATTTATAGTCATTTATTATTGTCATATTCTAACTCTCTAAAATCTATAATTGGTGAACTAGTTTGGAATATAATTTAGAGTAGTTTATGGTACAAAAGTCTATATCCTACACAAGTTTACACCTTCAATGTTTTATGCTACTTTGCATACATGTTCTAAATAATTTTTTAGCACTCAATTTAACCTATTTGGTTCATACATTGACACTTAGCCTTGAACCCATTAGCCAAGTACAAGCACATATCACCTCAGCCTACTAATCACCATTCCTAGCATTTTAACCACCTTGGATTATGTCATGGTTGGGATGCAACCTCGTGTGTCTCTTTCAAAATTTAAATCTCTCACCTTAAAGTTGACATTCCTAAAATATGATTGTTATTTGGTTAGTCCACCCACCAAAGTGTCAAGTTGGGCATCTAAGAACATATATTTAGAACAACTCCTAGGTCATAAACAACATCAAGTATTAAAATAAATATTCAAATCAGAGACACACAAAACGAACAATTAATTAAAGTTACATCAATCTCAATCTCATATCAGGATAGGTTGCATCAAGATTTGTATTTCTACTTGGCATCTTTTATAGCATCATATAACTCTTAAGGGGATTGGCTATTGTTTAAACTTTTCATGGTCTTCTATTTGCCCTACAAAAATCCCTATTATGTTTTTAAGGATAAAATCTTTCTAAGTAGTGGGTACAAAAGGAACAAGCAAGTAGAGGAGGTCACATTATCAATTTAAGGTAGGCTACACTAGTTAGAATAGGTTGCATGGCATTGTTTACTCCTGACTAGGTTGCATCAAGAGGTCCTATCTACATTAACATGAAAATATAAATATCTATGTCATAGTAATTTTAGTATGTGTTCAAAAATCACATTTATACTTTAGTTGTCTATCACATGCAAGTTCCCTTGAGATTTGGAAATGGTAAGTACATCAATGAGTTATGCAAAATAGTAGAACCTAACCTACCCTAATCTACCAAGGAACAAAAGAAGGATACTTTTAATAGACAAATTGATCATTTTAGCAAAGTTCAATCAATTCCTTAGTCCATTCAATGAAGTGTCAAGGTTTAAAAAATATCTAAATTGCTCTTACAAATTTAAAACAAAGTACTAGTAGTACATCTAAAATCCCATCATTCTACTTGTACAATTTCATTTATATGGTAAGTGTGTTAGATGGTTGAGGTATGAGTATATTGTCTAGTTTGCATTCATGTGTGGAGTATGTTTTTTCACTGAACTACATCATTAGGGATCTAATAGATCTTTGGTCACATACAATAGTCTTAGGGTTTAAGGTTCATAGTTTATGGTTAAATTTTAGTTTTAGGGTTTATCAAGTTCATAGTTTTAGGGTTCATAGTTATGCTTAGCATTTTAGGGTTTATAGTGAACATAGTTTTAGGGTTTATTAAAAAACACATACTATAATTTACTTAAACCCTAATTTTTAAATTTAAACCTATAATCATAAAAAAATACATAAAAAACAAGTATTAAACCAACGTGGAGGTCTTCAGAAATGAAGAGTTGGTGGGAGGAGGTGATAGGTGAAAAAAAAACTAGAAGTGTGTTGGCAGGGGCTTTGGCAATGGATACCCGTTCTGCTCCCAATCTCACTATCACTGTCTGTGGAGGAAAACTTTTTTAAAAAATTAAATACATTTAAGAAAAGGGTACCCATTTAGTAATGGGTACCCATTTAGTAACGCGTACCTGTTTACTAATAGGTACCCATTTAGGCTCAGGCACCCATTCCTAAACAGGTACCTATTTAGTTTCGGGTGCCCATTCCTAAATGGGTACCTATTTCTTTTAAAATGGGTACCCATTCTTGTCAAAAAAAATTTCATCCACGTGACTTCCCCTACATGTGGACCCAACTTCTCGTGGGAACCCAGAAGTGTCTTCTTATTCTATGTTCTTCACGATATTCCTCAAACTCATTTGAAGTTAATTCACCACCTATATCAGATTTTAAATACTTGATTCTTGCATTTATTTCATTCTCAACCATAGACTTGAAAATATTGAATCTATTAAAAGCTTCTGATTTATCTTTCAAAAATATAACCTATGCCATTCTAGAATAATCATCAATGAGAAACATAAAGTACCTTTCACCTTTGAGATTCCTTGTTTTGGTAGGACCACATAATTATGTATGAATCAGTTCCAATGACTTAGTAGAATAGTACTCCTTGGTCTTGAACCTAGTCCTTGTTTGCTTCCCAATTTGACATTCTTTACAAAAGGTTCTTGTAGGCTTGGCAATCTCTGGAATGTCTCTAACTGCATGTTTAGAGTTTATCTTCACAAGACTGTCAAAGTTGATTTGTCCCATCCTCTTATGCCACAACCAACTTTCATTTATCTATCCTAGAAGATAGTTCCTTCCCTTGACTTTACTGAGGTTATCCAAGTTATTCTTTGTCTTGCATGCTTCTTCCACTAGTTTACCAATACTTTCTCTTCTAATCGCACAACCTTGTACATAGAAGATAAGATTATATTCTTTGTTGAACATCTAACTTACACTAAGAAGATTGTACTTGAGACCTTCTACATATAAGACATCTTCTATCCTAGTCTTTCCATCCATATTTATTGTGCCTTTACCAGATATTCTTGCAGTGGTGTTGTCTCCAAACTTGATTGAACCACCATTCCAACTTACAAGACTGATGAATTTGCTTTTATCTCCTGTCATGTGGCTTGAACAACCACTATCTATTACCCATGGATTTTCTTGCCCTTGTGCATGAAATGCAGTTTGGGCAATCATTGAATTTTCTTCTTCTTGAGCATTATCCCTTTTTACTTTTCATTCCTTCTTATGTTCTATTTTTTTATTTTTAGGAACATCTATCCTCTTGTCTTGGTTACTGAGATCAATAATCTAAAATTTTGACCTTGCCAAGCTACTTCTACAAAATCTTTCTATGTGCCCAAAATTATTGCAAATATGAACATATTATGTTGAAATAAATAAAATGAGTAAAATAATTTCTACTTACATAATCACTTCTTCTCATTCTAGATCTGCATTCAATGGCCTTGTGACCATACTGATTGCAAATGAAACAATAATAAGAAAAAAACATAATTAAACCTATTTGTGAAGGCTTGTCTTGTATGGATTGTTCTTCTAAATTCTCTACTTTGAGAGATGACAGGGATGAAGTCAAATTCTTCAATATTCTTACTCTCCTTCATTGGAATTTCTTCATTTGGCACTATCTTCACTGAGTAAGTATTCTTTGTAGGAGAAAATGTTTGTGTGACTTTATTATAATATCCTAATCCTGACTTTATGAATAGAGGTCTCTGAATATTGATTATGTCATTAAGAATCTCAGAGTTCTTACCAAACCTGATGCTTTTACCCAACTGTGTATGTACTTTTTCCAATTCTTTCCTTAGAGAGATAATTTCTTCAAGTCTTGAACATTCATCTGATTTAGCATTGAGTTCAATGTTCAGGATGTCTACAACCCTTTTTCCTTCTTCAATTTGAATCTTCAAGATTGTTTCTTCTAACTTGTCAATCTTGGCTTTTGTTCCTTGTTCTCTTTCCTTACTGATCTTGGGTCCTCAAGAGCAGAGATAAGTTCACCTTCAAGATCAACTTCACATTCTTCATCAATGATTGTTATGTCTTCTTCATCTTTTTTAGCACTGTCTAAATTGTCAAGGACTTCCATATCCATGAATAGGGCTTCTTCAGTTTCATCTTCTAATGAACTTCAGTCCTATCACGTCTTGTTTTTTATGAACAATATGATTATTCTAGTTTAGTGAACAATTATTGTGATTGACTTTACTTTAAGTAATTTTACATATGTGGAGGTAATTATTATGAGTTATATTGATGAAAATTAGAAATTGCTTTAAATGTTAAGTAATATTGATGTAAATGTAATGATTTGCTTCGACTATGTTTTTGGAGACATTGACCTATTGACATCTAGTTGAGTACAAATGGATGCAGGTACTCGTCGAAGACGAGAGCATGGTTGAGGTAGAAATGTTCTAGCCACTTGGCAAGAACTTATGGATGGATTACCCTGATGCAATCATCCACATCACGTAGTTGCATATGCATTATTGAATAGCTTTGATTGCATTAATGTGTGGTTATTAATTGTTCTCCAACGCATGATGTGATTACTTAAATTTAATGTCTTTTCAAAAAATATTCAAATGATGTAATGTATGTTATTTAAATAAATAATAAATATTGTTATAGATGTTTGGAAGACAATATGTTCCTTATATATATATATATATATATATATATATATATATATATATATATATATATATATATATATATATATATATATATATATATATATATATATATGTATTGCATTTTCTCTTTTTGATTATTTAAATGATTTTGTTTTAATTAAAATAGTTAAATAATATTAAAAATAGCATTATTATGTTTAGAGTTTTGATAAAAGAATTAAAATGGGTTTCTTGTCATCCATGCGACAGTAAGTTGCAAAGATATTATTCTATTGTTTTAAATAGCTATTATTTGATTTTAAATAAGAAAGATTGTGGGTTTTTAATTATTATTTTCATGCAAACTAAAAAATTAACTTCCATTGTAAACCTAATCTTGGACCACCAAAAAAATAAGAAAGAAAAAATTTAATAAAAGAGCAGATCACTCAGCTAGAAAGAGGCCTATGAATTTCAATAGAGGACCCACATTTTTGGCAGCAGAGGTAACTATGCTCTGAGCAACAGTAGCAAGAAAGAAAAGGGAAAGTTGCAAGCTGTGACCAGAGAAGGGTAAGGCAGTGAATTATCCCAGGTTTTTATCCTTAAATTGTTTTCTTTAAATCTTATTATTGTGACTGTCAAAAGATAGATTTTTAGTTGGGTTGGGTGCCTATTTTGCTATGCTCAATCTGTGTTTTCTGTTCTTACTTGGCATTGACCCATTATCCTCTCCTGGCTATCGACTTTCTGGCCATTTTCTTCTTATTTTCTACTTGTTTATTCTTTGGCTAGCCATCGACCTTCTTCATGGCCAATTTGGACTGTACTATATTGATATGTTAGTTCGATCCCTTGTTCTTGCTATCACCTGGTTCTTTATCTAGGCTAGACATATTTTATTTTAAACATAAGACCCACCTTTGGTTGACTCCTTTAAACTTGGTGATTACCTCTATGCTACATCGGAGTATGGGACCATATCTAGATCTTAGTAGTAAACTGATATAAAACTATAATTAAACCTCCAGTTCACTATAGATTTTTCCCTGGCAATTATTTTATGACTGTGTTTCTTTTTTTTTTGCATTGGCTGAAGTGGTTCTATGTTAAAGATCGACCCCCTTGTAAATCTTGTTTTCATTTTTTAAACTAATTGGATTGACCTTTTTTTGATGATGACTTAAACCATAGTATGACCCATAGATGTTTATAAAACTCTTTTCCTGATAAGACATGATAGTCGTTCTCCTTGTTAAAGCTTTGTTTATCTAAGATCTATCATTTATCCCTGTCACTTTGCAAACAAAGTAAAGATATTTATATCTAGATTTTATTGTTGAAATTTATAAATCGATCTCCAGATGACTATAGATAACTCTCTGTAAGACATTAAACTATGAATGTATTCTTTCTTACTGGCTGAAATCAATGATAGACTAGCAAATCAACCTTACTCTAAGAGAAATGTATGTTCTTAAAATTAGAAAAGAATGTTATTATTTCCATAAACATTTCCCCTGTTACTGTTGTGTAAAACACTATTTTTCAAACCATTATCTTGGATGACAGCAGACTTTTACAAAGTCTGTGTTTTATTTATTTTACCATTCTGTCACAGCTCCTATCACTAAAGTGACATGAGGGTTAGTGAATAGTATATACAAACTTATTGGTTAAAACTGAATAGATCCTGCCACAAGAAAATGATAGACTAAATAGAGATTGTAGATTTCTATATTATTTTCTACCTATGAATGTTGAAAACCATTTATATTTGTATTTTGAATAAGAACTATATTAAAACTTTGTTCGTTGTTCTTTGTATAATTTTATTTGGCTGTTTTGGGACTTCCTGTCGTAGTTTGGACAAAAAGTCATTTTACATGATTGAATCATAAACTTTTGGTTAAATAATTGGATTGATAAGCTTCTTGTCACTAATTGCTAAAAGCAATAAGGATGAATATTAATTAGGAAATATTATTGTAATATGGACTTGAGATTTATGTCATTTTAAACAAACTTATGGATTGTTTTTATCATTTTTATTATTTTTGAAACCTCCTATCACAGAAATGACAGCAAGGTAGATTAATATTTTAGAATGGTTATTCTTGAAGACTTAATGACTAAAATACTAGATAGAAAACTATATCAATTGATAAAATTATGATTGCCATTTTATGTACAAAAGATCGATTCTTGCTTGAAAGTGTATGTAATTTTTTCTTATTTGATGATTTGGGAAAAGAGATTGATTTGACTTATTGTAAATCTTGAATTTGTGATTCTTATTTTATTTCATTTATTGCTTCTTTGGGAAAGAAGGTTTTTATCTAGGAATGTTATTGGGTTACTTTTGGGATGGTGATGCTAAATGTGGAGTATTAGAGATGGCTTTTCCTCTTTTTGGAAATTGACCAAGTTACTTAAATGATTAGATCTAATCGGAATAACATGAAATAGATGTTTATTGTCTAGCAAACTTATTTATTAATATCTCTGCCACATCTTGTTCTGAGACAATTTGCTTTTCATTATTTAGAATTGCACATTCAGACATCAGGGTTGCTAGACATTTCGTGCAGGCCTGGGTTTCCTTCATTTCAGGAAGGGATCTGAGGAAGTGTAAATACTTCATGGTTGGGTGGAAAAGCACCTGAGCCATGTTCTCATCTCTCAGTTTGTAGGTGGTGGACCACTTGGTTCATGCAGCTGGAGAGTGTATTGATTTATTTATTATTGTTGTACATGACTATTGTACTTGATTAGATGTATTATGGCATGCTTGCCAATGGATTTATGTATATTATTTTATAGTGCTTGTTACCTGGATTGAGCACATGATTTTGTAAGATTTATTGACATTGAGATTCATATTTATGAGATTGCCTTTTATTTGAGAGGTTGTGATTAAGCAGATTAATTACACCTTTTCATCTTTGAATGTTGTATTTAAGAGGATTATTTACATCCTTTCAATTTTTGGATATTGCGATGTTGTATTTAAGTGGATTATTTACTTCATTTATTTTTGAATTGGCTTAAATGCTTTTACATGACTTGTGAGGCTTTATATTTGGTATTAGAGCTCTAAGTTTAACACTAGGGCCTTTGTTTTTGAGACTATTGTGCTAAGGTTGCAAACGTGATACAGATTGTCCATCATGAATACTAGAAACATTGATCAAGACAAAAGATTGGACCGTATTCTTGCTCTCATGATCCAACAAGATGCAAGGATGAATGCTCTTGAACAGGAGACCAGAGGAACTCCTAGAGGGCAGAATGCTAATGAAGACCCAAGTGTTGAGGCACAAAATGAGAACCCAAGGATAGAAGTTCAAGTTCCTAAAGTTGGAGCTAATGATAATAACCAAGAAAAGATAGTGGAAGTAGTGGGCTATTCATTTACTTTTATGTTAGGATTAAGGCCTCAGATTGGAGCTGAGCTAGACTTCATAACCCACTCACTATGGATGCCACTTTTGAGGAAGCAATAAAGCAAGAGCAGAGGTTGTAGCAGATAGCCAATTATCATAAGAAAAGAGATGCTAAGTTTTCAAATAAGAAACCATAGAATAATCAACAGAATAAAGGCAATAATAGACAGATAAAAAATCTAAAGAGAGTTAATAATTCTCAGGATGGAAATGGTGGAAGAAAAAGAGGAGGCAATAACAATAGAAACAACAATCAGAGGGAAAAAGCTGAAGGACCGAGAGCACCTAGGGGTGGATATTACATTTGTGGAGAAGAGAATTATTTAAATGCATGTCCACATAAAAGAGGAAACAAGAATCAACAAGGAACACCATAGCATTAGATTCATGCCACAGTGGATAATAAGCAAGCAAATTTTCAAGTAGCACCTATTTAATTCTAAGTTAAGCTCTATGGACTACCTTATTCTATTTTAATTGATACTGGTGCCACAGAATGTTTTGTAGATTCTAGAGTAGTATCTAAGTTATCTATTAGACCTGGACATATGGAAAACTCTTGGATGCTACAATATGGCAATAGTGTAGAAAAGAGGGTAGACTCATGTCTAGCATGTAGTGAGTTAGAGCTTCCTAGTTTTCAGATGCAAGTGAATTTGTATGTAGCACCTTTAGGCTCTTATGATGTAATTTTAGGAATCAACTAGTTAACTAAACAAAAGTCTCTAGTAAATTGTGAAGACAAGGTTTTTAGATGTTTGGATGACCTAGGGAATCAAGCAGAAATCTCGCAGTGCATTGGCAGAGAGGAAAGGATGTGCCATTTATGATGTCCAAGTAAAGGACCTTGACAAAGAAGAACCAGTGTTCAATGACTATCCAATCCATAGAGATTTCAGAGATGTATTCCCTGTAGAGTTGACAAAGTTGCCACCGAAGAGAAAAATTGACTTCTCAATTGACTTGTTACCAGGGACTGAGCTGCAATCTAAGGCACCCTACAGAATGACTACAACAAAGTTGTATGAGCTTAAGTCACAATTGCAGGCATTGCTAAATCAAGGATTCATCAGACCTAGTGTGTCACCATGGGGCGCACCAGTCATCTTTGTAAAGAAGGATGGTACTTTGAGATTATGCATTAAGTATAGGATGCTTAATAAAGCTACTATAAAGAACAAGTATCCATTTCTAAGGATAGATGAGCTCTTTGATCAGATGAAAGGAGCAACAGTGTTCTCGAAGATAGACCTTAAATCTAGTTATCACCAATTGCAGATCAAGGATGAGGACATCTCTAAAACATCTTTTAGGACTCGATATGGTCACTACGAGTTCACAATAGTACCATTTGGGTTGACTAATGATCCAACAGCTTTCATGAATTTGATGAATAGTATCGTCAGAGATTGTTTAGATGATTTTGTGTTGATCTTCCTTGATGACATATTGATATACTCTAAATCAGTGGAAGAGCATGAAAGGCATTTGAGAATTGTTTTGCAGCATTTGAGAGAGAGAAAGCTTTATGGTAAATTATCTAAGTGTACATTCTTTCAAGATAAAGTGCACTATCTTGGTCATGTGATCTCAGCTGAAGGGATTATAGTTGATCTTGAGAAGATAAAAGCAATAATGGAATGGCCTACACCGCAGAGTGTGACAAAAGTCAAAATCTTTTTGGGACTTGCAGGTTACTATAGAAAGTTTGTGGAAGGTTTCTCAACCATAGCAATACCAATTACCACACTTCAAAAGAAGGGTAAGAAATTTGAATGGATAGAAAGGTGTGAGCAATCTTTCGAAGTATTAAAGCAAAAGCTCACAATTGCTCCTATCTTGACCATACCAGACCCTAATGGGCACTTTACAATTATAATAGATGCTTCGGGGGAAGGATTAGGAGTGTTGATGTAGAATGAGCAATTGGTTGCTTATGAGTCAAGAAAGTTAAAGCAACATGACTTCAACTATGCGTCGCATGATCTTGAGTTAGCTGCCATAGTTCATACACTTTAGATGTGGAGACATTATGATGTAGAGGCATCCACACTAAAATCCTGACATACAATAGGTATGTCTAAAACCTGTCATCATCATCATATTTTCCATTAACATTGTCAGCATCATCATATTTTCTCTGCCGACTGATATCCTCCTGTAGATAAACCTTCGGCTTTTTCACCTATCAGCAGCATCATCATATTTGGAAAACACAAATATGCTCCTGACGATCACTCTTCACCTGATCGCCAAACTTTGTCTGTAGCATCATGATGTTCGACATCATCTTCATCAGCAGGATATAAAATGTCAGGTTCCTCCCATATATCCTGATGACGACAACCGCATGCACCTTTCTTCTGATGCTTACATCACCCTGATATCTGACCCACTTACACAACCAGCATTAGGATATGACTTATCGGGTCATATTGAAACATCCTGATGACGATGCTCAACTTTATGCAGATGACGAATATTCTGCCAAATATTCCTCCCGTGATCCACTTATCTCCCCGATGTCCTACATCTATGCCAAAACACTTGTTGTCGGCAGGATAAACCTTTATCGGGTGATATTTTGGAATGTCCTGATGATGATTATCTTGATGATGATGACATCACATGCATTCCCTCCAATATCCTACTTATCGGCCAAACATAACATCATCGGCCCGCGATGGAAATATCCACCTGATCTACTAACTTATGCCGATATGCTTGTTAGCACTCATTTTGACCTGGGTTGATTTGTCATGATCAGGAGGTTTCTTCATTTGAAGCCTTCATCTTCTTGCCCATTTTTTTTTCTAAGTGTTGGACCTCCTCAGTATTTTTCAGCTGCATCATCATATTTTCCTAAGGAGGAGGTCATCATCATCATCTTGTCTTCGATGATGGTCTGCATCATTATGTTCTTCGTCGACTGGTTTTTCAACGTCATCATCATATTTCAACTGTCGGGTGATGTTTGGATATCATCCTGATGATACTGGTGAGCTACAGTGCGCCCTCAGTTGCTTGCGAGGGTGATTTTTCAAGTATCCGGTGATCTTTCATTTATCACCTTGCTCAAACATGATGATGTTGCCCCAGTATCCTGAAGGGGTTATTCTCTAAGTTGTTCGACCTAACTTGTTTTTTCCTAAGGGTCGTCATCATCATGATATTTCCAGTTATCATCCTGCTGCTTGTGGAGGTCATCATATTTTCTGCCTTCATGATATTTCTCCGGGGTGATATTTTTATCATCGGGTGATCTTGGTTATGATCATCCTGATGATGTTGTTGAAGAGTTCTAAGTGCGACCCGATATTCACTAGGGTCATCATATTTTGAACGTCAGGATGATCTTAGTCAATATCATCCTGATGATGTTGTATCACTTCTTGTTCGTTGTTTTGAACATCCTGATGATGCTGACGTCATCCTTATATATCAGGGTGATATTTGTTTCTCTGCCTATCTGCATCATGATATTTCTGAAGGAGGGGGTGATATTTTCATATCACCTGGATATATGTTTTGTTCGAGCATCATGATGATGCTGATATCAAGGAGATATCCGCCTGCTGGCTTTGCGCATTATCTACTGGGGGTGATCTTTCCAAGCAGCATCATCATATTCAGTTATCACCCCGATCATATAGAGGAGCTACAGGGCAACCTGATATTTGTGCATCAGGAGGATATTTCCAAATATCCGGTTGTCTTCCGAATATCATGATGATGTTAATATGATGATGACGTCATCAAGGTCCAGCGGGGGTCATATTTCTAACATTGATCATCTTGAAGAGACCTCCTGATATTTGCAAACATGATGATGACGTCATCCGGATATGAGAAGGTGCGCAGTAGGCAGATATGATGATGACGTCAGCAGAATATAATGATGACGTCATTAGGATGTTCATCGGCCAGACTTTTGTTATAAGCTCAGCAGGAGGATGTTCCTCCGATGGATCAGGTTGTGCCGATTATCATGAAGGTTATATATTTCAAATATCATGATGACGTCAGGGTGATATTTCGAACAACAGGATATCATGCTGCTGAAGGATGATGATGATGAAGTCTATACTAGTGTCGTCAGGAGCAAAAGCACCGACATGATATATGCTCATGACCTAGTATATAAAGTGTTATTGAGGTCATCGCGGGGTGCATGTGGGATATTGATATCCTGCATGTTCAAATATCATGATGATGAATCTCGGCGGGAAATGGTTGCGACTGCAGATTTGATGATCTTCCCAAGGCCGCGGGTTGGTGCGCCATTAATGGCGATCGTTGCAGAGGTATGGGCGATGGCGTGGATGGATCCTGTACCCGACTGAAGGTGTCAATCAGCGGACAGGGGCGCAGGGCTCGAAAAATCTTCCTGTCTCCTCCCCTACCTGCTGCATTCAAGTTTGGGTGCCAATCCGGTTGTGTTTGAGCGCCATCTTCCTGGTACTGTGTATCTGGCGGGATTCTTGGTCAACCATGTAATTAATTGTTGAGCACCTACCTGGCTGATATAAGCAGGTTGTGTTGTTCATTTCAAGGTTGTTGAAAGTTGATGATTTTGGCTCTGTAATGCATAACAAGCTGATCTGGTTGCTCTGTACAGCTTACCTGTGAGTTTATGTATCTCTTGTTGTATGTTTTTGGCATGAACCCACTGATTTCATGATTAAACTTATATGAGAAATGCTGTTTGGCATGTGTTATGTTAATTCTGTCTCCAGTATTGCATGTATTCTTCTTCTGAATCTGGATGTTTGGTAATGTTTAGATTCTAGAGCATAGAATTCCTATGTTGAATGTCTGATCTTTTAACTTCTACTCAAGGGGTAGATTAAACTGTTTTCAGGTTGAACATTGGGTAGGGTATACTGCAGTAGGGATACCATAAGTAGAGATAACCTAACACTATGTATTGGGAGATACCTGTAAGGCAGGCATCACATATATCCCCTTGAAATCCAGTTCTAGCTGTTCATGCTGATCATTCACAGGTGTATGTCTACTGACTCCAGGCCCTGGATAGGCACCAATCATGCTTTGTTTTGTATTATAACCATATCCAGCTTTGCATCCAAGCTTAAAATCCAAATCCAAATCTAAAACCAACATTAGGACATTAGAGTTAGTTTTAGGAACCTCAGTCCTCTGTCTACAACTGCAAATAGGCCCAAAGCTAGCCCCTTTGCTCTTATCTTTCAGTTTTGGTCTACTTACAGGAGGACTCATCTGCTTTCTGTCAACATCCCAGCCTTGCATGCATATCCTCATGGATGTTGAGTAGGGAATACCCCCCTAGGTCTTGCAGAGCCTGAAGAAGAAGAGGAGATAAAATATAGAGTCTATCTCCTATACTGTTGACCCCCTGGCCCAGAGATCCTGTTGATCACTGATGGCTACCTTGTAGGGAAATCTGGGAATAAGCATCCAGTCTGGGAAAAAGTCAACAGAAATTGGCGACTCTGCTGGGGAATGAGAAATTGGCGACTCCGCTGGGGAATGAGAAGTAAAAGTACTATCTAATCATCTCCAGTAATATACATGTGACCCATCTGAGTCAACAATAGAAATAATCTACTCCGCTGGGGAACCTTGTGAAAGAACCTTGGTTTTCAGAAGAAAACAGTTCCTAGAAATAGGTGGCGACTCCGAAGTAATCTCCCAACCGGTCAAGGTAAATTTATATGCAGGGGAGAAGATCCCAACAAAATCCTCTATTTGAAGAGTTACCATTAACAAAAAGAATGATGTATAGAAGAAAGGGGACTGTCTCAGTTAGTCATGAGAGCTCCCCCAGAAAAAGTGATGATGTACAAGATAACCCTAGGCCATCAGGACAGCATGCGCCTTATTTTTCAAGTACAGAAGCTGATATCCAAGGTGCATATGAGAGGCAACAGGGTGGTAGTATGAGAATGAGGTCAGAGGTGTTCCAAGAACGCCCTTTTTTAGACCCAAGTGAAAGGTTTGAAGAGGCAGAGTCTCTAAGGGATGATGAGGATGACGACCAAAATGGCATGAGACCATCTACCTCCAGACCTAAGGATGAACAGCTAGCTGAAGAAATCAGAAGCCTAAGAGCAGAACTAGAATACCTACAAGCCATGAAAATTAGAGATGATATAAAGCAGAAAGTGCAAGCCTTAAGAACTGCCCAAAATGATTCAGTTCCTACTTTAGAGAATGCAAATATGCAAAGACATCAGCAAAGATATGAAATGCAACATCAACATCATGGTGACAGACAATATGTGAATGATGCTAGGATACCACTGAACCATGCAGGAAACCAAAATGCAAATAGAAATGTTAATGTTAATCAGCCAAACAGACAGCCCATGCAGCTAGATAGATTCAGGCAGCTGGTGTTTGATGGTATTCCTGGGTATCCTAACCCCATTGACAAGCATCTGAGGCTGCAAGTGCCTAAGTTTTCAGGAAACAACACAGTGTCAGGAGAAGATCATGTAAAGGCCTTTCAAAATGTCATGGATAATTTTGAGGTTGAGCATGAGGATGTTTTCATGAAGTCATTCATGCAATCCTTAATAGATGAGGCAAGAGAATGGTACAGGAATCTGCCTGACAGGAGCATTTCATCATGGGATGATTTTAAGAGGATGTTCAAGGAGCAATATGGTGATAAGACTGACCCTAGCTTTTTTGTAAATGAGTTCACCAGTATCACAAAAGGGTCAAATGAGCAGGTTGCAGAATTTAATGCAAGATTTACTAAAGTGTTGAACAAATTGCCACATCACATGAGGCCAAATGAACCTATGTGCATAATTTTGTATATCAATGCCTTTGATGCAAAGACTGCATATGGACTGAGAGATAAAGGTCCTGCCACTCTCAGGGATGCTTTCAGAATTGCAGTAAATATTGAAAACAATAGGAAAGCATCAGGCAAGACAAATAGAAGGGATGATGTCAAAATTCTGCAGAACCCAAACAAGCCTCAGAACACTCAAGGTAGTACATCTGCTCCTGAGGATAAGATAGACAAACTAGCAAATGTTGTCAAGGACCTGAGCTATAGATTAGCTAGAAGTGAAAAAGGGATGGGTCCTGATAGGCAAGTCTATCAAAGGCAGGAAAAGAGGCCATCATTACATGATATGCCTTATAACACCAATTGGCATGATGGTAAGCCTGTATTTCAACGTAACAACACAAATCAGAGGGCTCAACATGTCAAGGAAACTCCTGATCCCCTGAAGAAAACTATAAACATTGCTGATGATGCTCCGTGGTGTATAATTTGTCAGATGCCACATTCACAGTCACAGTGCATGATTGCTCAATCCTTGTATGATAATGCTACATCTTGTAATGAGTGCAATGAGCCACATCATGTGCAGGATGATGATGTTAACATGATGTCCATAGGTAATGGATATACTCTTTATGATGCTGATGAGAAGACAGATCATCAAAGTCAGGCCTGCCAACAGTCCCCATATGATGAAGATGATGAAGATAACTATGTGTATGCTCAGAACTCACACAACTTTCTGAGCAACCTACAACGACCTTCTGATGAGGAGATTAGAGCCTTCACAGCTGCAGCAGTTGCTCAGGTCAAAAGCAACTACAACCTCAGAGGTAGGAATCAAGTTGGCAGCTCACATCAGCCAGAAGATATTTCTGCAGGTCATCTGATGCATGGTCACAAAGGAACTGAACCACAAAAAAGGCAGTGGGTAAATAATAAGCAGAACTTTAGATACAGAGCAGGTCATGAATTTCAAGGACCAGAAAACAAAATCCCTCAGGCTGAAGATCAAAGTAGAGGTTCCCAAGACAAGAATGATGATCAGGGAACTATGAAAATGAAAACTAAATCAGCTTAGGATAAAGGCAAGATTGTGGAGCAAGCTACAACTGTTGTACAAAACTGTGCTCCATTTGATATAGCCCAGATCCTCTCTCAGGTAAAGGTCTCTGTTCCACTTATGGAACTCATGAAAGTGGAAGAGATCAAGAATAGGACAATATCCCTAATCTCAGGGGTACCTTTTCAAGCTAAACAAAATGATCAGACCCAGGGTGAGAAACAGGCCATGTGTAATGAAGAAGATGAGACTCCTGAAGTCTATTTAGGAATGACCATGACAAAGTGTCCTTCACAGGTGGAACCATTTTATGTTTCCCTGGTTATAAATGGTAAAATAATTAGAAATTGTATGCTTGACTCTGGAGCATCTACAAATGTCATGCCTTTGGCTATCATGCAACAAACTGGATTAGAGATTGACAAGGCATGTGGAAAGTGTTATGCTATGGATGCCAGAGAGGTACCAGTTATTGGAATCATGAAGGATGTAGATTTCAAACTGGCAGCATTTCCTGAAAAAAGGTACAAAATGAATATAACAGTGGTTGACATCAAGCCACAGTATGGTATGTTGCTGTCAAGAAGATGGGCAGCACTAATTGGTGGAAGTATGCAGCTGGACCTATCATATGCCATGATTCCAATGAATGGCAGGGATGTCAAGCTAATTAGAGAGCAAAGATCATCAGAGACAGTGGAAGACCAAGAAGCAAATGAACAGGTATGCTTTGTAGACACTGACTGTGATAACTTCAAGGTTGTCTCAGATGATGCAGAAGACAAAAAGAAAAATGTCTGCATTGAAGAGCTGGATCAGCAAGGCTTATGGACCATGTTTTTTGATGGAGCTTGTGCAAAAGAAGGCTCTGGAGCTGGAGTTGTTTTCCTGTCTCCAACTGGTAAGCTCCTCAAATCCTCTTTCTTGCTGAGGTTTGATTGCACAAACAATATTGCAGAATATGAGGCTTTACTCTTAGGCCTGAATATTGCTCTCAAACATGGGATTAAGATGTTAAGAGTATTTGGGGATTCTGAGCTGATTGTATCCCAAATTAGAAATAAGTATGCTGCAAAAAATAAAAGGTTGAAACAATACAAGCATGCTGTTTGGGATACTATTGAACTTTTTGATGCATTTTCAATTGGCTGGGTAGAAAGGTCAAAAAATGTTATGGCTGACTTCTTAGCTAATATTGCAATAAGGCCAGATGACATCACTCTGTCAGGTGTCACAGATGTGGAAATTAAAATTAGACCTGCCATACCAGAAAATATATGCAGTTGGCAAGTTTTTAATGATGATAGGGATTTGCTAAAATTTTTGCACTGCATAGATGAGTATGAGAACCAACAGATTGATTTCCCAGCTTTTGTAGAGATTGTAGATGGAAAAGAGACTCTTGTGGGAAAAGAGATCATTCAGTTGAAGACTAACAAGATCCCTAGAGGGTTAGTGGCTTTAGAAAGAGCCTTTGACAGTAGAGACAAAATGGTCACAAGGACATCCCCCACAAATAAGGAGGATTTAGAAGAAATAAATTTGGGGACATCTCAGGCCCCTCAGAAGGTATATATTGGCAAACAGCTCAAACCACACATAAGAAGTATGCTGATTGCATTGCTAAAAAGGTATAAACATGTTTTTGCATGGTCATATGAGGACCTAAAAGCTTATAGGGAAGACTTATTCCAGCATGAGATCCCACTGAAGCCTGAAGCTAAGCCATTTAGACAGAGGCAAGGACCTATTAATCCAACCTTAGCTCCCAAGATGCAGGAAGAACTCAAAAGGCTCAGGGAAGCTGGAATAATTGTGCCAATCAGACATTCAACTTGGGTGTCTAACCTTGTCCCAGTCAGAAAGAAGAATGGTGATATTAGGCTTTGTGTGGACTTCAGGAATTTGAATGTATCCTCTTTGAAGGATAACTATCCATTGCCTAATATGGAAGCTATGTTGCAGAGAGTGACTGGTTGTGAACTCCTATCCATGATGGATGGATTTTCAGGATATAATCAGGTAAAGGTAAAGGAATCAGAACAGTATAAGACTGCCTTTACCACTCCATGGGGGACATATGTGTATGTTAGAATGCCATTTGGACTAACAAATGCAGGTGCTACATTTCAAAGAGCAATGGATGTTGCTTTTGCAGGGCTGATTGATTCAATCCTGGCTGTATATCAGGATGACCTGACTGCCTACTCAAAGAAAGAAGAGCAGCATTGTTTGCATCTGGAGCAGATTTTCATAAGAGCACTAGAATATGGTATTTCTTTAAACCCAAAGAAGTGTGCCTTTGGAGTAGTTGAAGGAAAACTTCTGGGACATATTGTTTCCAAGGATGGAGTCAGGATAGATCCAGAGAGAGTGGCAGCTATTGACAGGATTCAAATGCCAAAAACTGTGAAAGGAGTTCAGTCCTTCTTCGGACAGATAAACTTTGTTAGAAGATTTGTTCCCAACTTTGCAGAGACTACAAGGAACATTTCCAAGATGATGAAGAAGGATGCAACTGTCAACTGGGAAAGGGAAGCAACAGAATCATTTCAGAATATCAAAGAGGCAATTAAGATGGCCCCTGTTCTTAAATCTCCTAATTTTTCTAGGCCATTCCAAGTGTTCTCATTTGCTTCCTTTCATACTGTGGCTGCATGTTTGTTATAGAAAAATGAAGAGGGTTTTGAACAGCCCATCGCTTTCTTCAGTATGTCCCTGCAGGCCTCTGAGTTGAAGTATGACATTATGGAAAAGCAGGCATATGCACTTGTTAGAGCCATCAAAAGTTTCAGACCATACTTGGTAGGGTCATATATAATTGCATATGTACCTCATGCAGCAGTCAAAGACATATTCACTCAGCAGGAGGTGACTAGAAGAAGGTGCAGGTGGATAAACAAACTGCAGGAATTCAACATAGACATACAAGTTACTAAGTTGATAAGAGGACAAGGATTAGCCAAGATGATGGCACAGTCAAACTTGGAAGCATGCCAAGTTAATGTAGTCCAAGATGAGAGTGTAAGTGCATCAGGATCTGGATGGTACAAGGATATTATCTATTACTTGCAAAATCTGAATTGTCCTTCCCATTTCAGTGACTGTCAAAAGAGGACTCTAAAGCTACATGCAATCAGGTATGTCATCGTTCAAGGTGAGCTGTACTGGAAAAACCCTGATGGTGTGCTGCTGAGATGTGTGGATGAGAACATGGCTAACAATGTTTTGATTGACATGCATAAAGGATTGTGTGGTGGACATTATACTGCCCAAACAACAGCTCATAAAATTCTTAGGGCAGGATATTGGTGGCCCACTCTCTTTTCAGATGCACAAAAGTTAGTAAGGAAGTGTGACCCTTGCCAGAGATTCTCAGGAAAGCTGAAATATGATGGTGCTTTACCCCTCAGAACTGTACCTGTGGATGCTCCATTCCAGCAATGGGGAATTGACTTCATAGGGGAAATTGCAGACAAATCAAGTGGGGGACACAGTTGGATTTTGGTGGCAACTGACTACTTTACCAAATGGATTGAGGCCATTCCAACTAAGAGAGCTACAAGTAAGGTGGTGACAGATTTCATACTAGAGAACATCATCATCAGGTTTGGAGTACCATTTAAGATTATCACTGATAATGCTATGTGCTTCAGATCAGGTGAGTTTGTTGATTTTTGCAACAAGTATGGGATAAACCTGTCATATACATCACCATATCACCCACAAGGAAATGGTCAAGCAGAATCAAGCAATAAGAGCATCATGAAAATTGTCAAGAGGATACTGGACAAGAACAAGAGAGCTTGGGACTCAAAGTTGAATTTAGCAGTATGGGCTGACAGAGTGACTGTGAAAAGGGCTATTGGGAAGTCACCTTTTGAGCTAGTGTATGGTGCATCAGCTAGACTGCCCATAAACAATCTCCTACCAGTCTACAGATTCATTCAGGAAAATGATGAGGATATTGAAGATCCCATGACAGAAAGAGTGAATCAGCTGGTTGCATTGGATGAAGACAGAAGGAAAGCCCACCAGATCAATCTCAAAAGACAACAGGATATGAAATATCAGTTTGATAGGAGAACTACAAAAAGGAAGTTTCAAGTTAATGATCTGGTGCTCATTTGGAATGCTAAAGATCAGGAAAGGGGTAAACATGGTAAGTTTCAACCCTTATGGATGGGCCCATATCAGGTTTGCGATACTCATGGGGAGGATTCTTATTTCCTCCAGGCCCTAGATGGGGAAATTTTGGAATTGCCTGTGCATGGCCAATTCCTTAAATTCTATTTTGCATAAATGCTAGTTGCTGTGCACATTTGTAAAAGTATGTATGTAGTGTAATTGCCTTGTACAGCTCGTGTTTTTTGGCTTTTTGTGTGGTCTGCCCGGAGATCTGGATCTCGCTGCAGGTTTTCACCTGCACGTCCCCATTCGGAGCCACTGTTAGCACTCATTTTGACCTGGGTTGATTTGTCATGATCAGGAGGTTTTTTCATTTGAAGCCTTCATCTTCTTGCCCATTTTTTTTTCTAAGTGTTGGACCTCCTCAGTATTTTTCAGCTGCATCATCATAATTTCCTGAGGAGGAGGTCATCATCATCATCTTGTCTTCGATGATGGTCTGCATCATTATGTTCTTCGTTGACTGGTTTTTCAACGTCATCATCATATTTCAACTGTCGGGTGATGTTTGGATATCATCTTGATGATACTGGTGAGCTACAGTGCGCCCTCAGTTGCTTGCGAGGGTGATTTTTCAAGTATCCGGTGATCTTTCATTTATCACCTTGCTCAAACATGATGATGTTGCCCCAGTATCCTGAAGGGGTTATTCTCTAAGTTGTTCGACCTAACTTGTTTTTTCTTAAGGGTCGTCATCATCATGATATTTCCAGTTATCATCCTGCTGCTTGCGGAGGTCATCATATTTTCTGCCTTCATGATATTTCGCCGGGGTGATATTTTTATCATCGGGTGATCTTGGTTATGATCATCCTGATGATGTTGTTGAAGAGTTCTAAGTGCGACCCGATATTCACTAGGGTCATCATATTTTGAACGTCAGGATGATCTTAGTCAATATCATCCTGATGATGTTGTATCACTTCTTGTTCGTTGTTTTGAACATCCTGATGATGCTGACATCATCCTTATATATCAGGGTGATATTTGTTTCTCTGCCTATCTGCATCATGATATTTCTGAAGGAGGGGGTGATATTTTCATATCACCCGGATATATGTTTTGTTCGAGCATCATGATGATGCTGATATCAAGGAGATATCCGCCTGCTGGCTTCGCGCATTATCTACTGGGGGTGATCTTTCCAAGCAGCATCATCATATTCAGTTATCGCCCCGATCATATAGAGGAGCTACAGGGCAACCTGATATTTGTGCATCAGGAGGATATTTCCAAATATCCGGTTGTCTTCCGAATATCATGATGATGTTAATATGATGATGACGTCATCAAGGTCCAGCGGGGGTCATATTTCTAACACTGATCATCTTGAAGAGACCTCCTGATATTTGCAAACATGATGATGACGTCATCCGGATATGAGAAGGTGCGCAGTAGGCAGATATGATGATGACGTCAGCAGAATATGATGATGACGTCATCAGGATGTTCATCGGCCAGACTTTTGTTATAAGCTCAGCAGGAGGATGTTCCTCCGATGGATCAGGTTGTGCCGATTATCATGAAGGTTATATATTTCAAATATCATGATGACGTCAGGGTGATATTTCAAACAACAGGATATCATGCTGCTGAAGGATGATGATGATGAAGTCTATACTAGTGTCGTCAGGAGCAAAAGCACCGACATGATATATGCTCATGACCTAGTATATAAAGTGTTATTGAGGTCATCGCGGGGTGCATGTGGGATATTGATATCCTGCATTTTCAAATATCATGATGATGAATCTCGGCGGGAAATGGTTGCGACTGCAGATTTGATGATCTTCCCAAGGCCGCGGGTTGGTGCGCCATTAATGGCGATCGTTGCAGAGGTATGGGCGATGGCATGGATGGATCCTGTACCCGACTGAAGGTGTCAATCAGCGGACAGGGGCGCAGGGCTCGAAAAATCTTCCTGTCTCCTCCCCTACCTGCTGCATTCAAGTTTGGGTGCCAATCCGGTTGTGTTTGAGCGCCATCTTCCTGGTACTGTGTATCTGGCGGGATTCTTGGTCAACCATGTAATTAATTGCTGAGCACCTACCTGGCTGATATAAGCAGGTTGTGTTGTTCATTTCAAGGTTGTTGAAAGTTGATGATTTTGGCTCTGTAATGCATAACAAGCTGATCTGGTTGCTCTGTACAGCTTACCTGTGAGTTTATGTATCTCTTGTTGTATGTTTTTGGCATGAACCCACTGATTTCATGATTAAACTTATATGAGAAATGTTGTTTGGCATGTGTTATGTTAATTCTGTCTCCAGTATTGCATGTATTCTTCTTCTGAATCTGGATGTTTGGTAATGTTTAGATTCTAGAGCATAGAATTCCTATGTTGAATGTCTGATCTTTTAACTTCTACTCAAGGGGTAGATTAAACTGTTTTCAGGTTGAACATTGGGTAGGGTATACTACAGTAGGGATACCATAAGTAGAGATAACCTAACACTCTGTATTGGGAGATACCTGTAAGGCAGGCATCACATATATCCCCTTGAAATCCAGTTCTAGCTGTTCATGCTGATCATTCACAGGTGTATGTCTACTGACTCCAGGCCCTGGATAGGCACCAATCATGCTTTGTTTTGTATTATAACCATATCCAGCTTTGCATCCAAGCTTAAAATCCAAATCCAAATCTAAAACCAACATTAGGACATTAGAGTTAGTTTTAGGAACCTCAGTCCTCTGTCTACAACTGCAAATAGGCCCAAAGCTAGCCCCTTTGCTCTTATCTTTCAGTTTTGGTCTACTTACAGGAGGACTCATCTGCTTTCTGTCAACATCCCAACCTTGCATGCATATCCTCATGGATGTTGAGTAGGGAATACCCCCCTAGGTCTTGCAGAGCCTGAAGAAGAAGAGGAGATAAAATATAGAGTCTATCTCCTATACTGTTGACCCCCTGGCCCAGAGATCCTGTTGATCACTGATGGCTACCTTGTAGGGAAATCTGGGAATAAGCATCCAGTCTGGGAAAAAGTCAACAATGCTCTTTGTCGGCAACACCTTGCAATCGTCATCCCGATGCGCATTCACCTTATACAATCTACTGCATCATGTTCACCTCCATGTACTAAGATGATGCCTAATGTAACTGTAGGATATACACAAAAATATCCTGATGATGCAGCTGCAACGAATATACCAAACTTAACGGGTTCTCAACACCTGTTGACCACGATCCTGCACACATGCATGTAAACAAACAGAAAATGCAAACAAAACCCTAAACTACTATACATGGCCATTCCACCGATTCTACGAATCAACCAGTGGAATGGATAAATGAATCCATACAACCACCAGAACAGAAATTTGATTACACAGTGAGATCCAAACAAAGAATCAACGCAAATAGAATCTCTTTATTGCTTTCAAATGATGCGATTACAATACTCTGCCTTCCCACAGCATAACCTAACTTTACAGTATGCCTCCCTATATCTCTTTGTATTATGCTTATGTCACCCCGATATCCAACCTACTTACACAACTAGCATCGGGATATGACTTATCGGGTCATATTGAAACATCCTGATGATGATACTCAACTTTATGCAGACGATGAATATTCTGCCAAATATTCCTCCCGCGATCCACTTATCTCCCCGATGTCCTACGTCTATGCCAAAACACTTGTTGTCGGCAGGATAAACCTTTATCGGGTGATATTTTGGAATGTCTTGATGACGATTATCTTGATGATGATGACATCACATGTATTCCCTCCAATATCCTGCTTATCGGCCAAACATAACATCATCGGCCCGCGATGGAAATATCCACCCAATCTACAAACTTATGCCGATATGCTCTTCGTTAGAAACACCTTGCAATTGTCACCTCGATGCGCATTCACCTTATACGATCTAGTGCATCATGTTCACCTCCATGTACTAAGATGATGCCCGATGTAACTGCAGGATATACACAGAAATATCCTGATGATGCAACTGCGATGAATATACCAAACTTAACGGATTTTCACCGTTCTGATCCGCTGAACCTCCTGGGGTGACCTGATCCACCTCTTGGATGATCTTCCAGATTCTAACAACTTTCATGCGGGTTACCACCTCGACCCGTCAACCTTCAGCAATGATCTCATTCGCTTCTCTAGCGATTTCTCCGATCTGATCTACCCTGCATAGCCTAGAACATACCCATGCTAGGCTTCTCAACACCTCTTGACCACGATCCTGTACACATGCATGTAAACAAACAGAAAATGCAAACTAAACCCTAAACTACTATACATGGCCATTCCGCCGATTCTACGAATCAACCGGTGGAATGGATAAATGAATCCATACAACCACCAGAACAGAAATTCGATTACACAGTGAGATCCAAACAAAGAATCAACGCAAACAGAATCTCTTTATTTCTTTCAAATGATGCGATTACAATACTCTACCTTCCCACAGCATAACCTAACTTTACAGTATGCCTCCCTGTATCTCTCTGTATTATGCTAAAACGAACTGATCCTTATGCATAAATAGGAACTCCTCGCGAGTACTACCAACTTGATTCCCAACGGCTGGGAGCTTCCAAGTGGCTGGGAGGAGACATCTAAGCCAGTTGTCATAACAAACTTCTAACTAGCAAACCTAAAAATAGTAAAGCATGGTCAACTTAAACCTTATTACATGCATTGGTCTTATAAGACCTTCTTGGAAACATCAACAAGACTTAATGCTAACTAACTAACTAACTAACTAACTAACTGCCTCATGGAGGCCATTGTAAGGTAGGTGCTCCTGCACCATACTCCCCAGCAGAAAAAGAACTCATGTCCCATGAGTTAGGTTGTGGTGCCACCTCAGTGTTCTGACCTGTTCCAACTTCATACTCTGTTGTCTCTTGGCTGCTCCAAGATTTCTGAACTATAACTGGCTGTCTTGCAAGTAAACCCTCCTGCCTGTCAATGTAGGCTCTGTTCGTGCATCCCCTGTGTTTGTCAGCGTGTCTTACCAGCACCTCAGTCTGAATACCTGGTTGAATAACCTTAGTAATTGCCTTGTGAACTTCTACAATGTTCAAACCTGTCGTCCTTTCAACTTGTATAGGACAAACAATAGTCCCAACTACAATCACATCCTTATC
The DNA here is from genome assembly GCA_027924645.1 of Cunninghamia lanceolata. Lineage (NCBI taxonomy): Eukaryota > Viridiplantae > Streptophyta > Pinopsida > Cupressales > Cupressaceae > Cunninghamia > Cunninghamia lanceolata. The sequence goes on from BSBN01000534.1 coordinate 7,760,009, forward strand.
TTGCCAATCAATCTTTGGCTGCTCAGAAACCTTTTTCTGAAACTGCTGCTGACCTCTGTCAGTCAAAACTGAAACTGTCTTCAAACTGTTGTCATTAACAACTTCTTTCCCTGCAGTATCCTCAACTACCTTTATGCCGGCTGCTATAGGCATTTGCACAAACTCTTTCTTTCCCACTAAAATGATTTTTGCTGCCTTCTGTGCTGCAACTTCTCCCTGTAATGGCATCAACACCATAGTTTTCCCATCTTTCTTGATGGTGTAGGTATTTGCATACCCATCATACAGTACCCTCCTATCAAATTGCCATGGCCTACCCAATAGTAGGTGACAACATTCCATGGGCAAAATGTCACACAGAACTCTATCCTGATATGCTCCAATCTGAAAATCAACATATGCCTGTTCATATACAAAAAGTGATTGACTATCACTCACCCAAGATGCCTTGTAAGGGTGTTGGTGTGGAATCCTTTCCAAATTTAGTTTATCCACCATTTCCTGAGATACCATATTATCTGTTGAACCAGTATCAATGACAACCTTACATACTTTACCTTTGCTCTTGCATGTGGTCTTGAAAAGATCTTTTCTTTGCATCATATCCTTTGATGTCTTCAAGACTATCCTTCTTAACATCAAAGCTTCTCCCTCCTCAGTATATGCATAATTGTCAGGAGCTCTATCTCCTTGATAAGTGTTTGAACTTTGCACACTTGCCTCTACTTTCTCTTCTTACACCAGTTGTACTCTCTTGTCATTTGTTCTATCATCTCTGGATGATGAACCTTGTCTTTCTGGACATTTAAAAGATGGATGACCAAACTCACCACAGGTGTAACACTTTCCTGAAAATGTAGTAGAACCTCTACCACTGCCAAATCTGCCTCTAGTACCTTTCCATCCACCTCTAAAATTAGACTGTCCCTGTCCTTTCCCAGTGTCTTCTTGACCCTCATTGGTTTGCCTTGTTGTAGGGGCTGATCCTCTTCTCCTCATATTGCTGCCTCTTCCTCTCATGGACTTATCTTGTCTTCTATTCATCTTTTCTTCAATCCTGATTGCCATTTGATAACAATCCTCCACACTCCTTGGGTTAGCCAGAACTAACTCATCCTGTATATTTAATCTCAAGCCAGCCAAATATCTGGTAACCTTTTCAACCTCATTCTCATGATGACTAGATCTCGTACTTAATTTATAAAACTCCTCAGTATATGCCTTCACATCCATTTCCTTTTGCCTTAAAAATTGCAGCTTTTTGAACATTTGAAGTTCATAATCCTTGGGCAAGAATTTACCTTTGATCCTTGCTATCATTTTATCCCATGAAGTGATCTTTGACTTTCCTTGTTTCCTTCTCTCAGATTGTAAATAATCCCACCATACCAAAGCATGACCTCCTAACTTGGTCTTTGCAATCTTTACCTTCTCATCCTCAGTAACATCCTCACATTCAAAATGATTGTCCAAAGCAGCAATCCAATCAAGTAAATCATCTTCATTCAAACATCCATTATACTTGGAAACATCAACCTTTACCTTAGGTTTATCACTCTGCACTGCCTTTAACAGTTTTACAAATCTCTGGTCTTCAGAATTCAGATCTTCAGCTACCTCTTCATACTCTTCAACAGCATCTCCCTCTTCTTCTGATTCACTGTCTTCCACTTCCCTCTTTTTATTCTTCTCCAAGGCTACAAGCCTGGCTTGAAGTGCTTCAGCAAGCTCCTTCATCTTCCTCATCTCTCTGGCATGTTTTTCCTTCATTTCCTGCAACTCCCTTGCAGTACCATTACCTTTCGAAGGCATTTTGTCGACCTCTCACTCCTCTACCTCTGTCTTCTCAGTGACAGAATCAACACACAAACAACCCAGACCTTTTACTGAGCTCTGATACCACTATGATGCAGAGGCATCCACACTAAAATCCTGACATACAATAGGTATGTCTAAAACCTGTCATCATCATCATATTTTCTGTTAACATTGTCAGCATCATCATATTTTCTCTGCCGATTGATATCCTCTTGCAGATAAACCGATATACTCCTGCAGATAAACCTTTAGCTTTTTCACCTATCAGCAGCATCATCATATTCGGCAAACACAAATATGCTCCTGACGATCACTCTTCACCTGATTGCCAAAATCTGTTTGTAGCATCATGATGTTTGACATCATCTTCATTAGCAGGATATGAAATGTCAGGTTCCTCCCATATATCCTGATGATGACAACCGCATGCACCTTTCTTTTGATGCTTACGTCACCCTAATATCTGACCCACTTACACAACCAGCATTAGGATATGACTTATCAGGTTATATTGAAACATCCTGATGACGATACTCAACTTTATGTAGACGACGAATATTCTGCCAAATATTCCTCCCGCGATCCACTTATCTCCCCGATGTCCTACGTCTATGCCAAAACACTTGTTGTCGGTAGGATAAACCTTTATCGGGTGATATTTTGGAATGTCCTGATGATGATTATCCTAATGACAATGACATCACATGCATTCCCTCCAATATCCTGCTTATCAGCCAAACATAACATCATTGGCCCACGATGGAAATATCCACCCGATCTACTAACTTATGCCGATATGCTCTTCATCGGGAACACCTTGTAATCATCACCCTGATGCGCATTCACCTTATACGATCTACTGCATCATGTTCACCTCCATGTACTAAGATGATGCCCGATGTAACTACAGGATATACATAGAAATATCCTGATGATGCAGCTGCGACAAATATACCAAACTTAACAGATTTTCACCGTTCTGATCCTTCGAACCTCCTAGGGTGACCCAATCTTCCTCTGGGATGATCTTCCAGATTCTAACAACTTTCATGCGAGTTACCACCTTGACCCGTCAACCTTCAACAATGATCTCATTCACTTCTCTGGCGATTTCTCTGATCTGATCTACCCTGCATAGCCTAGCACATACCCATGCTAGGGTTCTCAACACCTCTTAACCACGATCCTACACACATGCATGTAAACAAACAGAAAATGCAAACTAAACCCTAAACTACTATACATGGCCATTCCACTGATTCTACGAATCAACCAGTGGAATGGATAAATGAATCCATACAACCACCAGAATAGAAATTTGATTACACAGTGAGATCCAAACAAAGAATCAACACAAACAGAATCTCTTTATTGCTTTCAAATGATGCGATTACAATACTCTACCTTCCCACAGCATAACCTAACTTTACAGTATGTCTCCCTATATCTCTCTGTATTATGCTAAAACCAACTGATCCTTATGCATAAATAGGAACTCCTCGCGAGTACTACCAACTCGATTCCTAGTGGCTGGGAGCTTCCAAGCGGCTCGGAGGAGACAGCTAAGCTAGTTGTCATAACAAACTTCTAACTAGCAAACCTAAAAATAGTAAAGCATGGTCAACTCAGACCTTATTACATGCATTGGTCTTATAAGACCTTCTTGGAAACATCAACAAGACTTAATGCTAACTAACTAACTAACTAACTAACTGCCTCATGGAGGCCATTGTAAGGTAGGTGCTCCTGCACCACATTATCTTCTAGGTAAGCCCTTTGAGATAAAGACAGATCATCTAGGGCTCAAGTATATATTTACTCAACCTAACCTTAATGCACAATAGAGAAGATGGTTAGAATTCCTTAGTGAGTATGACTTTGGAATTGAGTATATAAAAGGAAAGGAGAATAGAGTAGCAGATGCTCTTCGCAGGAGAAGACATCTGGCTACCATTGTTACCATGAGATCCAATTTGAAGCATAAAGTGATTCAGAATCTTCAAGGGGATGAGAATTATGAAATAGTAAAGCAAGCTTTGGAAGTAGACCCCCTAGATCATAGGTTTGATGGTTATGTTATTGAATCAGATGGACTTTTGAGATTTTAGGAAAGGATGTATATTCCTAACTCAGGAAAGTTGAGGAAGTTAGTGCTTGAAGAGATTCACAATGCACCTTATTCAGGTCACCCTGGAGTGACAAGATGGTCGAAGGTTTGAAACCTTTATACTTTTGGCATAGACTTAAGAGGGATGTGACAGAATTTGAAACTCTTTAAGGGCGTACGTGTCGAACACCTATAAGTTGGAATAAGGTGGAGGACAGAAGTGTGATTGGTCCTGAAATGTTAAGAGAAATGGATGATTAGATGAAGTTGATCAAGGAGAAGTTGAAGCAAGATTCAGATCATCAAAAGAGTTATGCAGATAAGAATAAAAATCCTAGACAGTTTTAAGTCAGTGACAAAGCCTTTTAAGGGTAAGACCTCATAAGAGTTTTGTAAAATTTGGCAAGCATCCAAACTTGATCCTCGTTTTGTAGGACCATTTGAAATTCTGGAAGTGATTAATCCTGTAGCTGACAGACTTACTCTCCCGTCTGCACTTGCCAAAATCTATAATGTTTTTCAAATGTCTTTACTTAAGCTTTATAATCCTAATGCATCACATATTCTTGATTGGCATGCTTTACAAGTTCAGGATCCAGGAGTGGTGCTGGTGGAGCCCACTCGAATTATGGGGAAGTGCAACATTAAGTTGCGTAGCAAAGATGTGGTGCAATATAAGGTCCAATGGGATCAGTATCCTAAGGACAGTGCCACATGGGAGAAGGCTGAGGAGATTGATAGATCTTTTCCTCATTTGAGGGTATAGCATAGATTTCTTATTCATGCATGGATTATGATACTTTGAGTTGTTGTATGATCTTTTGATACATGAGTTGATGATTATTGTTTTATGACACCTTGATACTTTAATGGTGGTTAATGGACACTTATTGTTTTGATGTTTAATAAGACATCAAGATGATGTCTCTTCCAAGTGGGGAAGGATGTCACATCTTATTTTTTATGAACAATATGATTATTCTAGTTTAGTGAATAATTATTGTGATTGACTTTACTTTAAGTAATTTTGCATATGTGGAGGTAATTATTATGAGTTATATTGATGAAAATTGGAAATCATTTTAAATGTTAAGTAATATTGATGTAAATGCAATGATTTTCTTCAGTTATATTTTTGGAGACACTAATCTATTGACGTCGAGTTGAGTGCAAATAGATCCAGGTACTCGTCGAATACGAGAGCATGGTTAAGGTAGAAGTGTTCTAGCCACTTGGCAAGAACTGATGGATGGATTACCTTGATGCAATCACACACATCACATAGTTGTATATGCATTATTGAATGGCTTTGATTGCATTAATGTGTGGTTATTAATTGTTCTCGAATGCATGATGTGATTACTTAAATTTAATGTCTTTTCGAAAAATATTCAAATGATGTAATGTATGTTATTTAAATAAATAATAAATATTGTTATAGATGTTTGGAAGACAATATGTTCCTTAAATATATATATTAAATTATATATGTAATTATGTCATATTGTATTGCATTTTCCCTTTTTGATTATTTAAATGATTTTGTTTTAATTAAAATAGTTAAATAATATTAAAAATAGCATTATTATATTTAGAGTTTTGATAAAAGAATTAAAATGGGTTTCCTACCACCCATGCGACAGTAAGTTGCAAAGATATTATTCTATTGTTTTAAATAGCTATTATTTGATTTTAAATAAGAAAGATTGTGGGTTTTTAATTATTATTTTCATGCAAACTAAAAATGAACTTCCATTGTAAACCTAATCTTGGACTGCCAAAAAAATAAGAAAGAAAAAATTTAATAAAAGAGCAGATCGCTCAGCTGGAAAGAGGCCCACGAATTTCAGTAGAGAGGACCCACGTTTTTGGAAGTAGAGGTAACTATGCTCTGAGTGATAGCAGCAAGAAAGAAAAGGGAAAGTTACAAGCTACAATCGGAGAAGGGCAAAGCAGCAAATTATCCTAGGTTTTTATCCTTAAATTGTTTGCTTTAAATCATATTATTGTGACTGTCAAAAGATAGATTTTTAGCTAGGTTGGGTGCCTGTTTTGCTATGCTCAATCTTTGTTTTATGTTGTTACCTGACATTGACCCATTATCCTCTCCTGGCTGCTGACTTTCTAGCCATTTTCTTCTTATTTTCTGGCTACTTATTCTTTGGCTGGCCGTCGACCTTCTTCATGGCCAATTTGGACTGTACTATATTGATCTGTTAGATCGATCCCTTGTCCTTGCTATCACTTGGTTCTTTATTTAGGCTAGTCATATTTTATTTTAAACATAAGACCCACCTTTGGTTGACTCCTTTAAATTGGTGATTACCTCTATGCTATGCCAGAGTATGGGACTATTTCTAGATTTTAGTAGTAAACTGATATAAAACTATAATTAAACCTCTAGTTTGTTGTAGATTTTTCCCTAGCAATTATTTTATGACTGTGTTTCTATTTTTTACGTTGACTGAAGTGGTTCTATGTTAAAGATTGACCCCCTTGTAGATCTTGTTTTCATGTTTTAAATCGATTGGATTAACCCTGTTTTGCTGACAACTTAAACCATAGTCTAACCCACAGATGTTGATAAAACTCTTTTCCTAATATGACATGATAGTCATTCTCCTTGTTAAAGCTTTATTTATCTGAGACCTATCATTTATCCCTGTCACTTTGCCATCAAAGTAATGATATTCAGATTTGGATTTTATTATTGAAATTTATAAATCGATCTCCAAATGACTGTAGATAACTCTTTGTAAGACATTACTATGAATGCATTCTTTCTTACTGGCTGAAATCAATGATAGACTAGCAAATCAACCTTACTCTAAGAGAAATGTATATTCTTAAAATTAGAAAAGAAAGTTATTATTATTTCCATAAACATTTCCCCTGTTACTGTTGTGTAAAACACTATTTTTCAAACCATTATCTTGGATGACAGCAAACTTTTACAAACTTTGTGTTTTATTTATTTTACCATTTTGTCATAGCTCCTATCACTGAAGCAACATGAGGGTTAGTGAATAGTATATACAAACTTATTGGTTAAAACTGAGTAGATCCTACCACAAGAAAATGATAGTAAGGCTAAATAGAGATTGTAGACTTCTATATTATTTGTTACCTACGAATGCTGAAAACCATTTATATTTGCATTTTGAATAAAAACTGAATAAAAACTTTGTTTGTTGTTCTCTATATAATTTTATTTTCTGCAATAGTTCCTGTCTTAGTTGCGACAGGAAGATTGTTGGCTGTTTTGGGACTTCCTGTCGTAGTTTGGACAAAAAGTCATTTTGCATGATTGAATCATAAACTTTTGGTTAAATAATTGGATTGATAAGCTTCCTGTCACTAATTGTTGAAAGCAATAAGGATGAATATTTATTAGGAAATATGATTGTAATATGGAATTGAGATTTATGTCATTTTAAACAAAATTATGGACTATTTTTTATCATTTTTATTGTTTTTGAAACCTCCTGTCATAGAAATGATAGCAAGGTAGATTAATATTTTAGAATGATTATTCTTGAAGACTTAATGACTGAAATACTAGATAGAAAACTACATCAATTGATAAAATTGTGATTTCCATTGTATGTACAAAAGATCAATTCTTGCTTGAAAGTGTATGTAAATTTTCCTTATTTGATGATTTGGGAAAAGGGATTGATTTGACTTATTTGCAAATCTTGAATTTGTGATTCTTATTTTATTTCATTTCTTGCTTCATGGGGAAAGAAGTAGTTTTTATCTAGGAATGTTATTTGGTTACTTTTGGGATGGCAATGCCGAATATGGAGTATCAGAGATGGCTTTTCCTCTTTTCAGGAATCGACCAATTTACTTAAATGATTAGATCTAATCAAAATAACATTGAAATAGATGTTTATTGTCTAGCAAACTTATTTATTAATATATCTTCCACATCCTGTTGTGAGATAATTTTCTCTTCATTATTTAGAATTGCACATTTAGACATTAGGGTTGCATCGGGTGTTCCCTCCTACAGTTGTTACCAAGTAGCTAGACATTTCATGCAGGGCTGGGTTTCCTTCATTTCAGGAAGGGATCCAGGGAAGTGTAAATACTTCATGGTTGGGTGGAAAAGCACCTGAGCCATGTTCCTGTCTCTTGGTTTGTAGGTGGTGGACCACTTGGTTTGTGCAGCTGGAGAGTGTATTGATTTATTTATTATTGTTGTACATGACTATTGTACTTGATTGAATGTATTATAGCATGCTTGCCAATGGATTTATGTATATTATTTTATAGTGCTTGTTACCTGGATTGAGCACGTGATTTTGTAAGATTTATTGACATTAAGATTCATATTTATGAGATTATCTTTTATTTGAGAGGTTGTGATTAAGCAGATTAATGACACCTTTTCATCTTTGAATGTTGTATTTAAGTGGATTATTTACTTCATTTAGTTTTGAATTGGCTTAAATGCTTTTACATGACTTGTGAGGCTTTACAAGTCCTCTTTAGAGTAGAGGATTTTATTGTTCTTGTTGAAATTATTCCTTTTGAAACCCTTGTTTCTATCTTCACTTCCTCCAAAGGGACATTTAGATGCATAATGACCAATTTTACCATAGTTGGAACACTTGAAAGGCAACTTACCTTTGTACTTACCTAGACCTTTCTTTAAATTTCTTACAAAGTTTTCCTCTTCTTCCTTAGATCCACTACTTGGATTATATGCTTCTTCTTTCCTTGTAGCTTTGAAGGCAACTTCCTTTTCAGATGTCGTTGACCATTGGTTAGCAATGACAGTGTTGGCATAAATGTCAAATAGTTGGTATATTTAGTTTGTTCAGTCAGTTTGTGAGAAGCAGTTTCACTTACAATTTCATGATGAAATGCACAAGGTAAAGGATTACATGAGTTTGTGGACAGTGGTACATGTCTTGTTGACAGTAGCTCAGTTTAATATGTCTTCAATATTATATGTAATTGGCATTGTTCGTTGGACAGTGAGTTGGTTTGAAAAGGCAATATTGTATATCATGCTTTGATCATTATGTTGATTTCTCCATGGTCCACAACATAGATATTTCCTATGTCTTGTTTGATCCTCATTTCATCTTCATTTCATTGACACCATGCTGGATTAGAAGAAGGATTGTATTGAAAGACTTGTTTAGTCTTACTTGATGGTTATTTCGTACTTGGCTTAAGACATTGTTATATCGACTACCCTAGTAAGTTTAAAAAGATTTAAAGAATTTGGAAATAAATTTATTAAGACTTTAGAACAATGAGGAACCAACTTTCAAGGTTGTCGAAGCATTTTTAACCGTTTGAAGTGTTTTTATGTCATTAAACCCACCGGCCCTTTCTAGGGTTACTGGGTTGAAGGGTGGACAATATATGAGGTGCCGAGCTTGGTTGAGTTTCATTTTTGCAAAGTTTTATGCTTGGTTTATGTGGCCAGAGACTTAGGGTTTGAAGGGTATGCACATGAAGTTTGAATCTCCAACTACACAAGGATGGTTGAAGTCGTTATCATGGTGGCTTGAATTGCTGCACAAGGTCATTGTCATGGCAGTTGAATGGAGTATGTTAGCTTTTAGTTATATCATGAACAAAGGTATAAAGTTCTATATGAATCTTAGGGCATTGTGTGTATTAGGAGATAGAGTTTGGTGGTCAGCTGAGAGCAGATATAAGGAAAGGTTTATGAGATTATTGTGTCAGTTGTATTAGATTTATGGTGTCTGTATTTAGTGTTTGAAAATCTCTACATTGATCTTTGATTTTTCTTCAAGATATTGTTTAAAATTTGCGAAGGCATGTTGATTTAAAGGTGCAACTTTTTATGTTTGAACTATCACTATAAGCTATTTTTGAAAAAGAGACTGTTACAGAACAATAGTAAGATTTTTGGTTATTGTATTCAATGCATACATATGTTTTTATTTCATGCTTTGTAATTTTCAAAACTATTGAAGGTTAAGGAACATGAAATAAGAAAAGGCAATAGAGAGAAATAGAGTAACCCTCAGTAATTTGTTTATTCATGATTCAGAAAATGTTGTATAAGATCAAGTCAGTGAGACAAGTTTGATCTTTTGCCAGTGAGGAAGTTGTGAACAAAATGCTAGTGAGGTAATTGAATAAGCCAGTGAGGCATGATTGGTTAGCAAGTGAGGCATAAAATAGCAGCAAGGCTTTCTAATTGGTGGTTTTAGATTAAGCCAGTGAGGTAATTTTTAAGTGGTTTTTCATCCCTATGAGGGTTTTCCACTTATGAAAATCATTGTGTCATGGTCTCACTTGATGTGTGGTTTACTTGGTCTTCATACTTAAACATTCAGTCTTGGTTATCTTTTAGTATTTGAATTTGATTAAGTTTTCTAAATTGATTAGATGCCGTTAGAATCATCATGTCATGTACACAAATTTGAAGAGAAGTAATTGAATTGTTTTTTTATTACAACACTGATTCACCCCCCCTCTCAGTGTTGTCTGTACTCCAACAAGTGGTATCAAAACCAAACCCTTGCTAAAAGTTTAACTAACTTAGGGGGTTCCTGGTGGAGTACTCATCATGGCCAGTGAAGAAGGTTATTCTAGTTTCAAAGCACCATTATTTGATGGGTCTCATTTTTCTTTTTTGAAATTTAGGATGGAGTCCTACTTTTCTTCCTTAGGATATGATGTTTGGGTAGCTATAGAGACTAAATACAAGGGCTCAAATACACCTTCCATTGCTGATGAAAAGAAGGCCTATGAATGTAATACTAAGGCCAAAAATGCCATTTGTTGTGGTTTGTCCAATGAAATCTTAGTTAAAGTTATTGATTGCAAAACTACAAAGGCTATTTGGGATAAATTGTCTAGTATTTATCAAGGTGATGCAAAAGTCATTAAAGACAAGTTACAGTTTATAGAGCCAAATTTGAAAGTCTTAAAATGGGTGATGATGAAAAAGTTGATGATTATCTTCTGAGGGTTCAAGAGATTGTCAATGCTATTCGTGGTCTTGGTGAAACCTTAGAAGAAAAGGTAGTTGTAAGGAAGGTTCTAAGAACTCTAACTTCTAAATATGAATCTAAGGTTCAATTGTAGAAGAAAGGGATATATCTAAAGTCATCTTAGTGTTGGTATGTGGCAATTGATCATGCAAGTATTGTACACAAGTTATGTATCCTCGCCGAGGTTTGAGAGCATAGCCCCTGAGAAATTTTTTTCCCTTTTTTGCACGATCGGAGTCGGTTGTTAATTTTTGTTAACCGACAAAAGAAAAATGACATTGCAAAACCCTAATTCTAGAAACTTCCAAAAAGCTTGTTATAAGTGGCTAGGATGTATGGTAGAGTGATGTATTCACGAGATTGTAATCTATTTTGCACTAGATAATAAAGTCATTGGATGGCTAAGTTTCTATGGATGTAGCCCATATTGGGTGAACCACGTTAAATTTCTGTGTTGATCTCTTTTGTTTTATTCCTCATTGTTATATTTGGGTTATTTAATCTGCATAAAATTGTTAGTGTTTATTGCTTTGATCTACCCTAACCTTAACAACTGGTATCAGAGCAGGTTGTGTTTGATTATCGTTTATAGGAAGGTCTCATGGTTGAGTGGGAGTCTCACGGTTAAGTAGGAGCAATGGTGGACGAGGGTAAATTGAAGGTAGATAAATTCAATTGGCAGAACTATCAATTATGGAAGATGCAGATGGAGGATTATCTCTATCAGAAGGATTTATGGAGGTTGTTGGAAAGAGTAGCCAAGAAACCAGCAGCAATGACTGATGAGGATTGGGAACTTCTAGATAGAAAGGCATTGGGAAGCATTAGTTGTGCCTGGCACCATCTGTGGCATTCAATATAATAGAAGCAAAGACAACAAGTGAACTGATGAAAGCTTTGGCCAAATTGTATGAAAAACCCTCAGCCTCTAATAAGGTATTTCTCATGAATCATTTGTTTAATCTAAAAATGATTGAAGGTGGATCTGTGTCAGATCATTTAAATGAGTTTATTATGATTACCATAGTTAACTTCTGTAAAAGTGAAATTTGATGAAGAGGTAAGGGCTCTCTTAGTTTTATATTCTTTGCCAAAAAGCTAGAATAGCTTGGTAATGGCTATAACTCTATCTCTGGTTCAAATACTTTGAAATTTGATGATGTTGTTGGTGTTATCCTTAGCAAGGAAATGCAACCGAAAAGCATAGGTGAGACTTCAACATCTAGTAATGCTTTGACTGTAGAGAATAGGGGAAGAACAAAGGAAAGAGGAAAAAGCCCTACAAATCGTGGGAAGTCACAAGGAAAGTCAAGGAAAGGCAGATCTAAATCCAGAGGAAGAATGGATTGCTGGCACTATGGAAAGCTAGGACACTTGAAGAAGGATTGTTGGTCTCGAAAGGGAAAACAAGGAGATGGACAACATGATGACATTAAGGAAGCTAATGTTGCAAGTAATAAATTATAGGATGCTTTAATTCTGTGTTTAGATAATGCTAATGATTCTTGGGTAATAGATTCAAGGGCTTCATTTCATGCCACACCCCAAAGGAAATATTTTGTAGATAATGTTCAAGGTGATTTTGAACATGTACATTTGGGTGATGATGAACCTTGTCAGATTGTTGGAAAAGGAAAAATAAAAATCAAGTTACAGAATATAAATGAATGGTTGCTACAGGAGGTAAGACATGTTCCAAATTTGAGAAGGAATTTAATCTCTACAGGACAACTGGGTAGTGAAGGCTGTATAGTTACCTTTTCAGACAAAATCTGGAAGGTCACTAAAGGTGCATTAGTAGTAGCTAAAGGTGAAAAGGTAGGCACATTGTACTTGTGTACTGGTAATACTTATTCTACTTTAGCTACTACAGAAACAGTTGCTACTGAGATAGTTATAACACTTGTTGCAGGGATAGAAATAGAATTGTGGCACCATAGACTTGGGCACATGAGTGAGAAAGGGATGAAGATTCTTCACTCCAGAAAGTTGCTACCAGGTCTGAAGAAGATTGACTTGGAGTTCTGTAAAAATTGTGTTTATGGAAAATAGAAAAGAGTTTGATTTCTCAAAGTTGGGAAAGAGAAGAAGAGTGAGAAATTAGAGCTTGTGCATTCAGATGTATGGGGACCAGCCCAGGTATCTTCTCTTGGAGGCTCTTGCTATTATGTTACTTTTATTGATGATGCAACTAGGAAAACATGGGTGTATTTCCTAAAACAAAAATCAGATGTATTTGAAACTTTTAAAAAGTGGAAAGCTTTGGTTGAGAATGAGACAGGAAAAAAGTTGAAGTGTCTCAGATCTGATAATGGAGGCAAGTATTGCAGTAGAGAATTTGAGAATTACTATTCATATAATAGAATCTGCAGGCAGAAAATAGTTTCTGGAACCCCAAAAGAAAATGGTGTGTCTGAGAGGATGAATAGGACCATTATGGAGCATATAAGGAGCATGAGATTGCATGTTGGACTACTGGTGCAGGGGCACCTAACACAAGGTGGCCTCCGTGAGGCATTTAAGTCATGTTTTGAGTTGTAATAAGGTCTATTTGACCAATGCATGTAATTTCTATTAGTATCTAGGTTCATTTTGTAAGTCCCAAGGACACTTGTCAATCTGTAATCACAAAGGAGGTTGTTAGATGGTTGGTTCTCTCCTAGCCGCTTGGAGATAGTTGGTTTCTCCCAGCTTCTTGGAATTGCTCTCCCAACCACTTGGACTTCATTTGGTACTACTCTGGGTGAGTTTATAAACCCAGAGGATTGAACCAAATGCATATATCATTTTTATTGTAATCAGATCGATTGAATGTAATCGTGCAGTGTATTAAGGAGAAATAAAGACTTTTCTATTCTGTCAATTTGTTTTTCTGTTCTCGGTAAATATTTTGCATAGCTGTAGATTTCTTTTCCCATCTATGTTTTCCCATTGTTGCGATATGGCAATATGAAGCATTCCACTGATAAGATTTCTATCGAAATCAGTGGAATGGCTTCATTGTATAGTATTTTGTTTTTGTTTTTGATTTTGTTTTCCAGTTCGATGGGGCAGACATTCCAGAATGAGGAGTGTGCACAATAGCATGCCCTAGCATCTCAATGTACTAGGCGTAGAGTGTAGACCAGACTGTGTGAGAGTGGAAAACCCTAATGGTGTATTCGTTGTGTCGCTATGTTGGTTCAACAGTGCATCGGCGTAATTTGATAAGCATTGGCCGACGAGGATAGTCTGGGCGATCAAGGGTATTGGGGTAGCAGGAGACAAGTGCTACTAATAGAAATCCTTCAGAGGAATTGACTGGCGGCAAGAGATCTCAGGGTTTGGCCGAATGTATATTGTGAATGTACCTTGCAAATGCATATCGAGAATGTATGTTGAGAAAACAAGTGGGAAATGTATATTGAGAATGTATCTTTTGTTAGATACAAACGGTGACGTGTGCTTCCACTGAGCACTCCCCATCATATTGGTATCAGAGCTAGCAAAAGCTCTAGGCAGAGGTGTTGTGTATTTGATTTTCTAAAGGCAAATGAATCCTATTCCTATAGTGCATGGGCAGATGATGATGAGGTCTGTCAAGACCATTCACCAATAGAGATTTGGCTGGAAGAGGGTGCAGAGTGAGGCCACTACGAGAGAGAGTGGTAGTGCATCTCTAGGATCTGTTGTTGGACGAGAGGAATGGGTCTATGAAGCAGCATGTAGGATGAACATATGATTGAGCATTGTGTTGTAGTCTAATTGAGGATTTACAAAAGTGTTGGTGTTGTTTGTGAATGTTTATGTCAGATAGAGAAAGTGAGGGAGAGGCTAGTGATATGCCTCCAAAGGGGATGACCACCGAAGTGGTCAAGAAATTTCAAGAGATGGAAGAGATGATCAAAACTGGAGTCAAGGAAGCACTCCAAGTAGAATTGAAGGCAAGGAAGATAGGCAAAAGGATAGAGGAAGATTCAGATGGAGAAGAAGAGAAAGAGGAAGAAGCAGAAGAACAAGAAGAGGCAAAGATACCAGCTGAACAAAAACAATTCCTGGAAGCCATCAGGGTGATTGGCAAGGACTCTTTAGAGGCTCGGATAGATATTCCCATGTTCGATGGAAAGATGAATGTTGATGAAGTTATGGAGTGGATTGAGGCTCTGAACAACTACTTTGAATACAAGGAAGTTCCTAACAGTAAGAAAGTTAAGTTTGCAAAAACTAAACTCAAAGGTGTTGCCCTTACATGGTGGAATTACACCCAAGGAGAAAGGGTAAAGAATGGGAAGAGTATGATATCTTTGTGGAGCAGAATACTGGAGAAGATCAAGTCCCAGTTCCTTCCATCTGACTATGAGGTGCAGATTTACAGGCATATGCAAAATCTTAAGCAAAAAGATATGGATGTGGCTACCTACACCGAGGAGTTTCACAAATACACTCTTCGCTATGGGTATATGGAGGATGAAAAAGCCAAAGTAGCAAGGTATTTAAATGGTCTAAGGATCAATATTCAAGATGAGATAAGTTTATTTACCCCTGAAATAGTGGACAAATGCTTTCAAGTAGCATTAAGAGCTAAAGAGAAGCTAAAGAGGAAAGGTGAGCAGCAGAGTAGAGGAAGAGGTGACAAAAATTTTAGAGGCAGTTTTGGAGGCAGAAGTCCTAACCAGAGGCCTAGTGGTGAGTCTAACCAAGAAGAGCAAGTTGGGGACTCAAGTAGCAGAGGAGGCTACCAAGGAAGAAGGCCAAATGAAAGAGGTGGGACAAATGGATCAGATAGAGGATCCAAGTTCTCCAACATGAGATGCTATAATTGTAATCAGATAGGGCATCCAGCTTATAGGTGTCCAGAGAAGGCCTCAACTTCTCAGGGTAATGAGAGAAGAACCACATTGACTCAAGAGGATACAGGGAGAGTGATATCTCTTGAAGTAAATTTGGAATCAGAAACGGGAGAAGTGCTGATGATCAAGAGGATGTTGCTCAAAGAACCAGTGAAGATTGAACCATCACAGAGGAGAGCTCTTTTCAGGATCAATTACAAAAGCAAAGGTAAAATATGCAAGGTAGTCATAGATTCTGGTTCAACAGATAATATGGTGTCTAGAGAAATGGTGGATAAATTGAACATAGAAAGGATTCCTCATCAAACTCCTTACAGGGTATCTTGGGTAAGTGATAGTCAATCACTTTTGGTAAGTGAACAAGCATATATTGATTTTTAGATTGGAGAATATAAGGAGAGAATTTTATGTGACATTTTGCCCATGGAGTGTTGTCACCTACTTTTAGGTAGGCCATGGCAATTTGACAGGCAAGCATTGTATGATGGATATGCTAAAACAGACACCATCAAGAAGGATGGAAAGACTTTTGTGATGACACCATTGCAGGAGGAAGCTGAAGCAAAGAAGGCAACCAAGGTCATTTTGATGGGTAAGAAAGAGTTTGTGAAGCTACATGAAGAAGAGACAAGGAAAGTTGAGGATACCTCAAGGAGTAGGGTTACCAAAGATCAAAGTTTGACGATGATTTTAGTTTTGAATGATGACGATCAGATGGTAATGTCTGAAATGGATCAGAAGAAGGTCACAGAGCAGGTCTATAAGTAGCCGCAAGTTGATTGGAAAGAAAGAGATGCTATCATAGTAGGAACCATTGTTTGTCCTCTAGAGCCAACAAGAGTTGGAAGGAAAACATATTCTACCATAGCAGCAATACAAGAAGCATCCAACAAGGCTTTGAATGCAGGTGTTCAGGCAGAGATGACAGAAAGGAAGAATGGTGAACAAAGTCTGGGTTTGGTTGCAAGCACTCACTCATGGCAAGGTGTGAGTAGAGCCTACAATGCTAGGCATGAGTTTTTGGTTCCATGGGCGCAAGTTGCAGTCCAGAGATTGTGGGGAAGGCATGAAGCAGCAATGGATACAAGTGGTACACGACTAGGACTCAACTCATGGGACATGAGTTCTTTTCAAGGTGGGGTGTATGGTGTAGGGGCACCTAACACAAGGTGGCCTCCGTGAGGCATTTAAGTCATGTTTGGCTTTGAAATCATGTTTTGAGTTGTAATAAGGTCTATTTGACCAATGCATGTAATTTTTGTTAGTATCTAGGTTCATTTTGTAAGTCCCAAGGACACTTTTCAATCTGTAATCACAAAGGAGGTTGTTAGACGGTTGGTTCTCTCCCAGCCACTTGGAGACAGTTGGTTTCTCCCAGCTGCTTGGAATTGTTCTCCCAGCCACTTGGACTTGGTTTGGTACTACTCTGGGTGAGTTTATGAACCCAAAGGATTGAACCAAATGCATATATCATTTTCATTGTAATCAAATCGATTGAATGTAATCGCGTAGTGTATTAAGGAGAAATAAAGACTTTTCTATTCTGTCAATTTGTTTTTCTGTTCTTGGTAAATATTTTGCATAGCTGTAGATTTCTTTTCCCATCTGTGTTTTCCTGTTGCTACAATCTTGCAATATGAAGCATTCCACTAATAAGATTTCTATCAAAATTAGTGGAATGGCTTCATTGTATAGTATTTTGTTTTTGTTTTCAATTTTGTTTTCCAAGCCGACAGGGCAGACGTTCTAGACTGAGGAGTGTGCACAGTAGCATGCCCTAGCATCTCTATGTGCTAGGCATAGAGTGTAGACCAGACTATGTGAGAGTGGAAAACCCTAATGGCGTATTTGCTT
This sequence comes from Cunninghamia lanceolata, assembly GCA_027924645.1. Taxonomy (NCBI): domain Eukaryota; kingdom Viridiplantae; phylum Streptophyta; class Pinopsida; order Cupressales; family Cupressaceae; genus Cunninghamia; species Cunninghamia lanceolata. The sequence continues at coordinate 7,777,609 of BSBN01000534.1, forward strand.
TGTCATTGTGTTGGTTCGGCGGTGCATCAGCGTAATTTGATAAGCATTGGCCGATGAGGATAGTCTAGGTGATCGAGGGTATTGTGGTAGTAGGAGCCAAGTGTTACCGATAGAAATCCTTTGGAGGAATTGACTGGCGGCAAGAGATCTCAGAGTTTGGCCAAATGTATATTGCGAATGTACCTCACAAATGCATATCAAGAATGTATGTTGAGAATGTATCTTTCGTCAGATACAAACAGTGACATGTGCTTCCACTGAGCGCTCCCCATCAACTACCCTTACACTTTTGGGTAGACGTTGTACATACTGCTGTTTATTTAATAAACAGGGGACCTTCAAATCCTTTGGATGGTGGCATTCCAGAGGAGGCATGGATGGGAAAAAAGGTAAACTATTCATTTCTAAAAACCTTTGGTTGTGAAGCTTTTGTCCAAGTTGATATTGAAAATAGAACCAAGCTTGAGGCTAAGTCTAAAAAATGTACCTTCATTGGATATGGAGTAGATGAATTTGGTTATCGATTATGGGATTATGAAAATCATAAAATCATTAGGAGTACAGATGTTATATTCAATGAGAAGGTCATGTATAAGGATCAGCTATAGGAAAAGAAGCATGAACAGGCCAAAAAAGAATATGTGGTGCTGGATGAGATTCTAGAAAATAAAATGCCAGTGGTACCTGATGCTCAACAACAACAAGTTATCCCACAAACTCCTGCAAGTGTTAGATGTTCTACAAGGATAACTAGACCTTCTGAAATATTTTGTCCATCATTATATTCTATATTATTAACTGATTCTGGTGAACCTGAAGGTTATGAAGAAGCAATGTAGGTAGATACCAAAAAGTACTGGGAGCTAGGCATGAAAGAGGAAATGGATTCCTTGCTGCAGAATCAGACTTGGGACTTAGTTCAATTGCCTACAGGTAAAAGAGCATTGCCAAATAAATGGGTTTACAGGTTGAAGGAAGAAGATGGAGGAAAGAAAAGATATAAGGCCAAACTCGTGGTAAAAGGTTTTGTACAGAAAAAAGGTATAGATTTTGATGAAATATTTTCACCGGTTATAAAGATGACTTCTATTAGAACAATTCTAAGTCTTGTGGCTGTGGAAGACTTGCATCTTGAACAACTAGATGTGAAAACAACTTTTCTACATGGGGATCTAGAAGAGGAAATATACATGCAGCAACCACAGGGATATGAGGCCAAGGGTAAGGAGGATTTTGTGTGCAGGTTAAAGAAGAGTTTGTATGGCCTAAAGCAAGCACCTTGGCAATGGTATTTGAAATTTGATAGTTTTATGGCTGAATAAGGTTACAAAAGATGTCATTATGATTAATGTGTTTATTTCAAGAAATTGGTTAATGGCAACTATATTATCCTGTTACTTTATGTTGATGACATGCTTGTTGCCGGGTCTAACATGCAGCATATTAATGAACTTAAATAGAAATTAGCAAATTTATTTGCTATGAAGGATTTGGGTGCAACAAAACAAATCCTTGGTATGAGGATCACACGGGATAGGACAAACAGAAAATTATTTTTGTCCCAAAGTGAGTATGTAGAGAAAGTGTTGAAAAGGTATAACATGCAGAATGCAAAAGTAGTTAGTACACCTTTGCCTAGTCATTTTAAGTTGACTAAGGAGATGTGTCCAAAGACACAAGAGGAGGAAGACAAAATGTCTAAGATACCATATGCATTAGCAGTTGGCATCTTGATGTATGCAATGGTATGCACAAGGCCAGATATTGCACATGCAGTGGGAGTTGTGAGCAAGTATATGAGCAATCTGGGAATGGAACATTGGAACATTGTAAAATGGGTTCTTTGATATTTGAGAGGTACTAATTCAAAGAAACTATGTTTTGGAGGAACAAATTATGCTCTAAAAGGATATGTTGACTCTGATTTGGCTAGCGATATTGATAGTAAGAGGAGTACTACAAGGTATGTTTTTACTATAGGAGGTACTACAGTTAATTGGATTTTAAGGCTGCAAAAGGTTGTTGTACTTTCAACCACTAAAGCTGAGTATGTTGCTGCTACAGAAGCTAGCAAGGAGATGATTTGGTTACAATGTTTTCTAGAGGAATTGGGGCAACAACAAGAAGATAGCCCTTTGTACACTGATAGCCAAAGTGCCATTCATCTTGCTAAGAACTCAGCTTTGCATTCAAAAACTAAGCATATACAGCTCAGATACCACTTCATCTGGTCAGTTTTGGAGGATGGGCAGTTAAAGCTAGAGAAAATTCACACAAGTGACAATCATGCAAATATGTTCACAAAGGTAGTTACATGAGAGAAACTAATTTCCTCATCAGTTTCTGTTGGCCTTCATGATTGATAATGGTGGACTTAAGAAACCATCCAGGCTTGTAATCTAGTGGGAGCTGCAAGCACAATGGTGTTGTCCAGGATCAGTCTCCAAGTGGAAGATTGTTTGGTGTGGAGCCTGATCAGTCTCCAAGTCAGAGATTGTTGGTATGTGGTGACTGATCATGCAAGTACTGTACACAATTTATGTTCCCTTTTTTGTACGATCAGAGTCGGTTGTTAATTTTTGTTAACCGACAAAAGAAAAATGACATTGCAAAACCCTAATTCTAGAATCTTCTGAAAAGCTTGTTATAAGCGACTAGGATGTATGGTACAATGATGTATTCGTGAGATTGTAATCTATTTTGCACTGGATAATAAAATCATTGGATGGCTGATTTTCTGTGGATGTAGCCCATATTGGGTGAACCACGTTAAATTTTTGTGTTGATCTCTTTTGTGTTATTCCTCATTGTTATATTTGGGTTATTTAATCTGCATATAATTGTTAGTGTTTATTGCTTTGATCTACCCTAACCCTAACACTTAGATGAACTTCATGGTACTTTTACTTCCTTTGAGATGAGAGTCTGCAATGATGGATCTACAAGTAAGGAAGTTGCTTTCAAATATGTTAAAAAGGAAAAAGAAACAAGTTCTGATTTAGAAGAGTTAAATGATCAAGAGTCTTCCTTTGTTAGTAAATTAGAAAAGGGGTCATCAGGCAAGTATAGGGGTAAACTTCCTTTCAAATGTTTTGGTTGTGGTAAAATAGGACACTATGCTACAAAATGTCCTTACAAAGACCCTGATAGTAATGAAGAAGACAATAGAAAATAGAGAAAGGAAAAACAATTAATTTTAAAAAGAAAAATTATTTCAAAAATAAGAAAAGTCTGTTTGCTGATGTGACAGACAGTTGCTCAAAGGAATCCATTGAAGAAGGTGATGAAACTTTGTTTATGGAAATAGTTAATCAAAATGAAACTTAGAAAGAATTTTTTTTAGATCAATCTAAACTTGAGGTGGATTTTGAGGGTGAGCTGAGAAGTGCTCTATATGAAATTAAGAAACTCAAAGAGGAGGCTATGATACAGCAAAATCAAATTCAAAAAGACATTGAAAACCTGATAAGTAAGGTGAATAACTCTGAAAAATAAATTACAGATCTGAAATTTCAAATTAGAATTTTAGAAGTTACTAAAATGCAATTAGAGATCAAAGAAAAAGAATGCTGCAGTTTAGAGGCAAAAGTTGTTAACTTAAGAAAAGAGCTTGACATGTGTGATAGCAATAACAAACTAGCAGATCTTTTAGGTAAACAAAGATACCATAAAGATAAAACTGGTCTAGGGTTTATGGAAGGCCAATGTTCACATTCTGTTGAATCTCAGAACGCCAATGTTTAAAATGAAAAGTTTTTGAAATCATCAGTTGGAAAAAACATTAATCTGCATTTCTTTGGCCATTGCTTCTGTTGTAATCAATATGGGCATAAGGCAAGTGAATGTAGGATTATGTCTAAAAGGAACTCAAGCTCTTAGAATGAAAATCTCTTTTAGACACAACAAAAGAAATCTAACATCCTTTCCAAGATGAATGTTGATAAAGCAAAGTTAATTTGGAAGCCAAACAGGGTTGATAAAAAGACAGAAAATATGCTTGATCAAACCGTCCTATATGCCAAGATGAAAGAGTTGTGGGTTGTAGAAAGTGGACGTTCTCATCACATGATAGTGGATAAAAGCAACTTTATCAAATTTGAATATTGTGATGGTGGTTTAGTGTCGTTTGGAAATGGTGATTGTATTCAGATCATAGGAAAAGGTATTGTGTCTTTAGATGATAACATATCTTTGCATGAGGTGTACTATGCAGAGGGTCTCAGGCACAATCTCTTAAGTGTGACTCAGATTTGTGATTAGGGTTTTTATATTCTTTTTGATGCTCTTGGATGTGAGATTAGAAATAAAACAAGTGAAGTTGTTCTAGTAGGTTTGAGGACTAAAGGAAATATTTATAATCTACAAGAAACCAAATGCATGAGTATGGTTGATTAGTTGAGGGAGAGATTGGATGATCTTCCTTCTATTTCTCTTCACTAAATCATTTATGTGTGTTTTTTAGGGTGTGCTTCAAATATCACCTTATATCCCTGTGTTTATTGGTTACATTATGTTTATGGTAATATCTTTGTATTACAGTGCATTAATGGTAGTTAATAGTGTTTTGGGACTGAAGAATAGTTTGTTCTTTTTCATCTGAGTGGTTTATTGGAAATATTTCAACATGGTGTTGTAGTGTGAAGTACCTCTCATGACAGATAAAGGCAAATAAAAGAGTGCAGTGTTGTCTTTTCTCGCATAATGAACCCAATGATCTTAGTCATTGATTGTAAGGGGTGTGATTCTTCACTTAGTTCATGGTGTAGTTCTTAATGTTAATACTTTGATATATGGTTTCACATGTTTGATTTGGGTAGTCATTAATTTATTCCTTTCTTTCTTTTACACTATGGTTACTCACAATGTTTAGTATAGTGGTTGACAGGGTATACCTATTTGGGATAGGTTTGAACATATTTTGCTGGTTTGATAAGTATATCCTTCACAATTTCTATTAGTGCTTGGTAATTTAATACAGTTGGTCATACCTTTACCAAGTAAATCCATTGCATTGTTGGCTTCAGTGGTACTTATTATATAATTTGGCACTCTGTCTTGATACATGTTGATGGTTTGTGAACTTGTTCATTCAAATGATAAGCTATTATGCCAAGTTTTTTGCACTCCATATGGAGTTTGCAAGTGTTTCTTCATTCATCTTCTAAGGTGCAGACAATGTATCTCATGCTAACAGGACCATGATAGGTTAGATTTTCTACTCATGATAGGGTAGTGTGTCTTTGCTACTAGCTAGATAGTATGGTATGATGCTAACAGTTATCTTGACTAAACAAATCTTGTGCTAAGTTGTTTTCAATGTCTAGTATCTTGCAACAATGAATTACAAGTGACAAGATTTTTGTCCATGTTTGGACAGTCACAATCTTCAAGTTTCTAATGTAGAATTGCTTCATGCTTCTAGGAGGATACTTCCTTAGAAGTCAAATGACCGATGCTCATCTTGGCATGTGTTTGATAGAATACTAAGTGGTTCAATTGTGGATAGCTTTCAAGGACTATGAAATGCTTTTTATCTGATATGTGATTGAAATAGGCTTGTGGCATATTTTAGTCTTGATGAACACTTTGTGATGTCTACTGTGACAATCAATTGGCAAATGGTTTCTATAGTGTCTCTTTGGCAATGCCATTCTTACTTAGATGATGAGTGATAGTAGTGATCTCATTTGCTCCTTATTTTGGAATAGTGACAATGATAGCTATCAATAGCATTTGACAATGTTTTTAAATGCTTCAAGTAATGATGACAGAGGAGAGGTGAAGTGTATAGTGATTTTAATGCATGTTTGATCTTTAGCATGCTTAACCAAATCTTCATAATGTTTTGATGAGTTTGATCTTTGTATGAAAATACACTACTTGGGATAGTCTTGAATGGTTCTTTTGCTAATTTGGTTCCAGCTTTCTTGATATCTTGTGAGGACAACATTTGTATTCAGTTGCTAAGAAAGTATGTTTGGGACAATGCTTTGCTTGAATGATGTTGCATGAGAAGTAACAGTGTGACAGTATGTTGATTGTTATTCTCAGGGGGAGCAGATGATCTTTTTGAATGCAAGGAAGTGATGATTCTACAATGCCATTACTTTAATAAGATTAGTTGGTGCAGGTTGCTATGATGTTTGTCAAAGATGGCATGAGATTCATTAATGTTGTTTTTCAGTAATTGGAGATAGTCAGGATAGAAAACACACTCTTTATGCAGTTGAAGTTACATCATTTTGTGTCATATGGTGTAGTCATTCATGGACAGTGGATGCAAAATAGTGAACTAAAAGCCTAAGAGATAGACTTGGTGTTCTTCAGTAAATCAGTGTTGGCCATGGTTTTAGGGGGAGCTTCTAAGCCTACTTTTTATCCTTGATGTTTTCATATTGTTTATACATTCTGTATGTTATTTTTGTTGGTATGCTCACTGTGTATATATGATGCATTAATGTTGCAAGTGGTGAACAAGCTTCCCTTATTGTTTCAGTTTGTGATCTCTTTTCATGTTATTGCACCATGGATTTATAGTGACAGTTGGCGTGGAAGTGTTTGGTGATTTGTGGTTTGACAGTATTCTACAGGTATTATCTTTGTGATTTGAAAAAGAGTATGTACATTGATACTCTGGTATTTGGTATATGTTCACAGGTTTCACAGTGATTTCAACTTTTGATATTTGGTTTTTGATACTTTCAGTTGATTATGCTGATGATTACATTCTTGGTATATTGCTGACCTTTGTTGTTGGTAATGCTTCTATTGTTGCTTTAATAGCTAGATGAGGACAGATGTAGTCTAATATAGTTGATATTCTTTCATTTTTTATGGTTCTTGGCACTATAGCTGGTAACAACAGTCTTCTCTTTCAGTTTTACTATCCCTCACCTTTGGCATTGTTGTCAAAAGGGGGAGATGATATATGATATATGTTGCTTCATGTTATAGTATGATGCCTATGTTATGATGCCTTTCCATTCATTTTATGTGTATGATGCAATATAGTCATTTACAGTTATTTGAGATATATGATGCAGTACAATCATTTACAATTATTTCATTCTAATGCAGACAATCATTTCTTTCTACTACAGTACAATGATATATGATACATGTTTTTTATACATGTTTTTCATTTGCTGGTATACATGCTTTCCATTTAGTCAATGATATGATAGTTGCTATATCTATGATTTTATTTGATGGATAGTGGACAGTGTACTTTGTCTCGTTGAATCACTCATTGTGATGTTGAATGACCTTCATGATGGGTTGGAATCTCAAGACAGTTTTCTTTATTTGTTTGATCAATATTGGTATACAGGTTGTTTGACATCAATGACAAAGGGGAGTTTGTTGACCCCTAGTTGGCATTGGTAGTGTTGGCATAGATGTCAAACAATTGGTATATTTAGTTTGTTCAGTTAGTTTGTGAGAAGCATTTTTACTTACAGTTTCATGATGAAATGCACAAGGTAAATGATTACATGAGTTTGTGGACAGTGGTACATGTCTAGTTGATAGTAGCTCAATTTAATGTCTTCAATATTATATGTAATTGGCATTATTCATTGGATAGTGATGTTGGTTTGAAAAAGCAATATTATATATCATGCTTTGATCATTATGTTGCTTTCTCCATGGTCCACAACATAGATATTTCCTATGTCTTGTTTGATCCTCATTTCATCTTCATTTCATTGACACCATGCTGGATTAGAAGAAGGATTGTATTGAAAGACTTGTTTAGTCTTACTTGATGGTTATTTCATACTTGGCTTAAGACATTGTTATATTGACTACCATAGTAAGTTTAAAAAGATTTAAAGAATTTGGAAATAAAGTTATTGAGACTTTAGAACAATGAGGAATTGGCTTTCAAGGTTGTCAAGGAATTTTTTAATTGTTTAAAAGGTTTTTGAGCCATTAAACCCACCGGCCCTTTCTAGGGTTACCGGATTGAAGGGTGGACAATATATGAGGTGCCAAGCTTGGTTGAGTTTCATTTTTGCAAAGTTTTGTGCTTGGGTTCTGCAGCTAGAGACTTAGGGTTTGAAGGGTATGCATGAAGTTTGAATCTCCAGTTGCACGAGGATGGTTGAAGTCATTATCATGGTGGCTTGAACTGCTACGCAAGCTTGTTATCATGGCAGTTGAAAGGAGTAAGTTAACTTTTAGTTATATAATGAACAAAGGTTTAAAGTTCTATATGAATCTAAGGGCATTATGTGCATTAGGAGATAGAGTTTGGTGGTCGGCTAAGAACAGATATAAGGACAGGTTTATGAGATTATTGTGTCAATTGTATTTGATTGATGGTGTCTGTATTTAGTGTTTGAAAATCTCTACATTGATCTTTTATTTTTATTCAAGATATTATTTAAAATTTTCAAAGACATGTTGATTTAAAGTTGCAACTTATAATGTTTGAACTGTCACTGTAAGCTATTTTTGACAAAGAGACTGTTACAGAACAACATTAAGATTTTTGGTTATTGTATTCAATGCATACATATGTTTTTTATTTCATGCTTTGTAAGTTTCAAAACTATTGAAGCTTAAGGAACATGAAATAAGAAAAGGCAATAGAGAGAAACAGAGTAACCCTCTGTAATTTGTTTATTCATGATTCAGAAAATGTTGTATAAGATCAAGTTAGTGAGACAAGTTTGATCTTTTGCCAGTGAGGCAGTTGTGAACAAAATGCCAGTGACACATAAAACAACCAGTGAGGTTTTGTAACTGGTGGTTTTTGGATTAAGCCAGTGAGGCAATTTCTGAGTGGTTTTTCATCCCTATGAGGGTTTTCCACTTATGAAAATCATTGTGTCATTGTCTCACTTGATGTGTGGTTTACTTGGTCTTCATACTTAAACATTCAATCTTGGTTATCTTTCAGTATTTGAATTTGATTAAGTTTGCTAAATTGATTAGATGCCATCAAAATCATCATGTCATGTACACAAATTTGAAGAGAAGTAATTGAATTGTTTTTATTACAACACTGATTCACCCCCCCTCTTAGTGTTGTCTGTACTCCAACAGATGTGTCTTTGCTTGCATTTCTCATCTCATAAGTAGTGAGGGAGCCAAACAGTTTATCCATGGTGAGTTTATCCAAGTATTTAGCTTCATCTATAGCTGAGAGCTTTGAGTCATATCTTTGAGGGAGTGATCTCAACACCTTTTTAACAATCATTGAATCATTCACTTATTTACCAAGATCTCTATCAAAATTTACAATTTAATCTATTTAGAGTAGATAGTCAGCTATGTTCTCTTCTTCTTTCATATTTAGATTTTCAAATTTACCCCTGAAGGTCTACAATTTGGATTGTTTTATCTTATCATATCCTTCATAGAGTTTATGAAGCTTTTTCCATGTCTTTAGTTGTCATGCACTGAATTAATTTGACAAACTCTGTGTTGGTTAGATCACACAAGATACCATTCTTTGCCTTAGCACTGTTCTCACAATCTTTCTTACTAGCCTAGTCTGTTGGAGGAGTTGTAGGTTCAATATAACTATCAATCACAAATCTTGAAACATCATACCCTAGAAAGGTCAAATAGGATTCCACCTTATACTCCAGAAAGCATAGTTAGATACATAAAAAGTGGAGTTCTATTAGAAGAGGATCCTTCTTGTCCAGTCATTGTGTTCAGTCCAAGATCTATCTTCAAATGTTAAGCTATAATGAGGAACTAGTGGCTCTGATACCAATTGTTAGATCACACAGATATATTGAGAGGGGGGTGAATCAGTTATACATGAAATAATTGTTCGCAAGAGACACTGATATGTATTAGACTAGAGTATTGTCATTGATGGAAATAAGGCAAAGATCATTCATCACAATGGAAAATTCACATTACTCTAGAAGACAATCGTAATTTGGCAATAAGATACAAGCATTCTAGTCTGAAAGCCCTCAAATTGGCTAAGTATTGGAAGTGTCCAAGTTTAAGACATAAAAAGGATTAGTACTCCTCTGCAAGTGAAGATATGAAGATGTGACTCAAGTATGATGTTCACAGTTATCTATTGATGTTACATTCCAATAATCAAGTCATGACTTACTCCAAAAGTCATCTGATGAAAAGACTAAGTCTAGGTCAATAGTAGTAAGACAGAAATAGTGAACAATGCAGAATGAAGTGGTCTGCATTCCTCCGCATTAGCATGTTTTGTTTTGTGGTTTTGAAGTAAGATAGAGATAGGTCATGACTATTAGAATCCAAGTTTGTAGCTCCATAAATGCAGCAAATCTTATTCTACAGGTTCTCCAATACCAGCATCCAGTATGACAGTGTTACAGTGTGACAGGGCAACAGTTCTAAGGTCTGCATTTTGGCATACAAATTTACCTTGTTCTACGGAGTTGAACACATGTTAAGAGATCAATAATGATTTCTGAATATGGTTCATGAAGTCCCATTTGGTCTGTATCATGAGTTGTGATCTGACAGAGGAACATATCATATATGTTATTAAGGAACAAGCCGATAGGCTGGTTAAATCCTTATGTGGAGAAGAAATACGAGCTGGATGATAAATGTAAGTGGTTGTATGATTAGAGCTGACACATATGAAGACATGTACAAGATGGTTTGGATCTGCATTGAATATTTAACACAAGAACAAGCTGACAGGATACAACACTTGGTATACACGCTTCACAGTTTACTTGCTGACCTAATCATGAGAAAGATTTAGTTGTGGATATAAATAGAGGATGGATTTCAGTGTTTGAATGTGGTGTAGGGGCACCTATAGATCCAAGAGACCTATCATGTGTTTTCTTCCTATGTTTTGGTTTGCATTGCAATAAGGTCTTGAAGACCATCTTGTTGAGTTGTAATAAGGTCTTTTGACCATCTTGAGGCATGTTGAAGTCTTATGCAATCATCTTGTAAGGCTTTGGTGCCAATTGTGTGCATGTAGCCAATTAGGACCTAGTTGGTCAACTATGGTCAAACCCTCCATAGGTGTGAAAATGGAGTGGAATTCATGTTTGGAGTCATTAATGGCATGTTGGCATTGCTTTGATGAAGTTTACAGTAGTCTTGTGGAGAAATTGTCAAATTTGTAAACAAAACATGTAGTATGCATTAACTAGAAGGTGGTAATGGTTAGTTTGGGAGGTTGCAGAGTTAGTTGCTATTGCCAATCAATCCCAAACTACCTGCCTTTGATGTCAAAGTGTATAAATTGCCTCTCTCTCATCGAGCAAGGCACAGTGTGGAAGAATTTCAAGAAGAAATACAAAACTCTGTTCTTTATCTATAATTTCTAGCGTCATTTTACTGTTACATGTCATACCCTATCTTAGTACGGGACTGTCATAAGCCCACTACATACTGTACTAATACAAGATGATGTTAGGATTTCTTTGAATTTGGTTTGGGCCCTTGACAGTAGTTTTGAGCAATTTTATAACTATTTTTCTATAGATAGGTCGCTAAAACCCGTAACTAGGGTTTTGTTCAAATGATGGGAATATGACTATTCCACTATTTCTCATCAAATTAGAACTAGTGGAATGGATTTGTGTAATCATGTTTTCATTGTTTGGATTACTTGTAGGGTGGAGGAACAAGTTTTGCCTGATTTTTGTTAGTTTGGCTTAACAAGTCCATGTGTTAAGCTTTTAAAAGCAACATAGACCCTTGGATGTTGTACAGTCAACTATAACAATACAAAACCCATAGAACTTGTGGCATAACCTATAGTGGGTCCTTGATTTAGGACTTGAAGGCCTAGAAAACTCATTTTTGATGTAATGAGACTCCTTCCATGTTTCATGATTTAGACATCAAATGGATGTACAACCCATCCATCTAGTACCTCTGCATCAAAATGTTGAGAAGTGTGATGTGATGTATGTGGATGTGAAATATGCAAAGATAGAGTGGCTACAACAAATGAGGAGAGATCTTGAGCATATGTAAGAGCAAAGCAGAGAAACAGGGGTAGACTAAAATGAAGAGTTCTGAGTCAGTGTTTATGAGCTTAATTGGAACTGTAACCATACATATGTAGATGCAATCACAACAGTTCATCTTTGGAAGTAATCCACCCTTCTTCTTCTTTCTTCTTCTAATTGGCAGTGAGCCTTTTCTCTTGAGTAGTGAGCTCCGGGCAGTGAGCCCTAAGGTAGTGAGCCTCTTGCAATTTGGTATTGTGCTATAATAATATATTAAGAGCTAACACTCTCTGTGGTTTTTCCCTCCTTGGGTTTTCCATGTAAAAATCTTGGTGTTCATGTGTTATGTTCTTGTGGTTTCTATTCATTTGTTTAATCTACTTTCACATAATTGAATTTGGTAAATGGATAAAAGAGCAAGTGCTTAAAAAGTTTTGTAGAACACTGATTCACCCCCCTCTCAATGTTCATTATATTCAACAATTGGTATCAAAGCAAGGTTCCTTGGAAGAAGCCTAACAACTTGAGGAAGATCTGGGAAGGAGTTCTCATGGAAACCATAAGGTATCTCACTTATCCTGAAGCAAGTCACCATGGTAGCATTCATATTGGTGATCATGTATATGTTGACAATGAACAATTTCAAGCGGCTCTAGAAGATCTTGAAAACTCTAAAGCAGACATCAAGGAGTTAGAAGCAAACATCAAGGAAGCAGATGATTACATTTTGAAACTAAAGGAGCACCTCAACAAATTTTAGTATATGAGGAAAGAATTATGTGAGCAACTAAATCAAGCAAATCAGTCTACAGATAAACTCCTTAAATTGATTGAAAAAAAGAACCAAAGTGAAGAACATCTGAATCAAGTCATGAAGGACAAGTCTATTGAATGTGACAAACTGGTGAAAGAATTTTTGCTCTTGAAGTTTGATCTAGAAGCAACCAACAACTACAGAGAAAAATTCAAAATAAGCTCTGCAAAACTTGAAGAGTTGCTAGCCAGTCAAAAGTATCCAGATGATAAGTAAGGCTTGGGATTTGAAAAGGGAGAAAGTTCAAATTCAGGGAAAGTCAGATCTAAAGAAGGAAGAGGCAGAGACCATCTAGTGAGGAATCAAAGAAGAAGACCTAAAGGACCTCTGGTCAGACAACCAAATGCTCAAAGGTACCCATCTTTCAATGGTTACTATTTTAAATGCAATAAGTATGGTCATAGGGCTACTAAGTGTAGAAGTAGAATGAATCAAAATGTTCCATCTTTTTTTGGTCAATGTTTCAATTGCAAGAAGATTGGTCATAAAGCAAATGAGTGCAGAAGAGTGTCAAGAAATGTGCCAAACTATTCAAGGAATAGTCAATCCTTCAATGGCAAGTGTTTTACATGCAATATATTTGGGCATATGGCTAACTAATGTAGATCAAGGCCAAATTCAAATGTCAGAAGAAATCAAGGTTAGAGAAATGTTGTTTGTTATAATTGCAACAAGTTTGGACAGCTGGCGAGATTCTGCAGAAGTAGAAATGTGGAAAGAGATTATCCTACACAACAGAGGAAAACAGAGCAGAAAGATGTTAAAGGTAAAAATAAAGTTGATCTGGTGGAAACCAAGAAGGAGATGAGCATGATATGGATCAAAAAGGATGTGAATGAGGTCAAGGATGGATTTGCACTAGCATCTAGTGTAAATACTTCCTCCAGGAAGTAAATTGGAAGTTCTAACTTAGAGAGAGCTGCATTAAAAATCTAAATCCCCCAGCCAAATGATTAGTGCTGGAATCCAACACAAACATATGATGAATAACTTGTCAGGAAGAATCTCATGAAGGAAAGATTGGAAGGAAAAGATTAAGTGTGGCAAATTGTGGAGCAATCTAAATTGACTATATATATCAAGAACTAAGTTAGACATCTTTTTGTGAATGAGCATTTATGATGATTTAGGTCAAGTCATGCGAAGAATTAAAAGGGACTTGTTTGATTTCAAAATTACTTTGCATTCAAGATATCAGACATCCAGAAGAGACTAAAATGAAATTTGAGCAACAACAACTAAGATCTAAAGGATTCAGAGTGATTCAGATAAAGGAAACCCTAGCTTGGCAGAACAAGGTATTTTTCATTCAAACCCCATTTGTGAGTCTGTTAAGATTCTAAAATGGTGACCCTGCAAGTTGTTGATATTACTGAGCGACCAAGACCCAGATTCAAGAAAAATTCCTTCAAAGCAACCGAAGTTGATCCAATGGGTGCATTCTTGAAAACACCATATGAAGTTCTATATGTGGAAGACGTTAGGGCATATATCCATGTTTCCCTAGATGAGCTCGGTGGCAACAAATTCTCAGACCTATACTTGAAGTTTTTGATCAATGATCAATTTGACCTAAAAGAAGAATACAAAATCTTAGAAAAGAAGAAATTCATCTAGTATGTAGAGTTTCCTATATTCATAGAGGATGAATGGGTCTGGTATATCCTAAGCTGAATTCACGATGAATTCATGTGGTTAGGGCAGCCCTTCAAAATCACCAAGGAAGCAATTAGGGCAGTTACAGGGCTAAATTCCACTGGAAGTGTACCCTTGCTAAAAGCTGTGAAGAATCAAACTGTTACAGAGGCCACCAAAGCCTAATTTGACAAGAGAGCATTAACCATAAATGACATCATAGATCATGCGGTAAGATTTTCTTTTATGGTCATAGGCTATAAAATTTATTTCTCAAACTGGGAGGACTCTGTCTCTGGTACTGTAATATACACTACGTATCAAATGATCAAAGAGAATGCTGAGTATGATTTGTGTGAGTTGCTAAGAATCCAACTACTGGAGAATCTAAAGAAGATCAAAGAAAGAAAAAACTATCCATTCAAATTTAGTATGTTGATCATCTATCTATTCTTCTATTTTATGAATGAGTTGCCAAAAATGAAGAATTTGTTCTGGTTAACTAGCAAACTGATAGCTGTCCAAATTAGAAATCTTGTAAGTAGCATTGGAAGCCAAGATGAGAAAAAGGCAGCCCTATGGGGATACTTCAAAAATTTCCAAAGCATGATGCACTCAAGAGAAAGAATTCCTGAGAAAATTGTTGACAAGTATAAGGACGCAATTTGTTTCATGGTCACTACGGATCAATGCTTAATGGAAGTTGTGGAACATAGAACTATATGGGTAATGCCCATGGGATATGAGGGAGATGGATAAATACTAGAAAACTATGCCCAACACCTACTCAACAAACCTAAAGACACTAGAGAAGAGAGGTTTGGGACTTATGAAGAGTTATGTTTAAAACTTCATGTTGAACTTAGGAAGCCAAAATCCACTAGAAAGGTAAGAAAAGAAGTAGAAGAAATTGTTGCAAGATATGGGTTCACTAAATAACAAGTTAAAGAATCAAGGGAAAGAGCGGAGAGAGAAAAAAAGGAAAAACAAAAGAGTGAATTGGTACAAGTTCTGGAAGAATCTCAGATGAAATAGGACAAGCCTAAAAAAGATTTAGAGATCTACTAGGAGCTCTGCTACCTCCTTTGGTGTCACACCATCAGTGACTATGGAGTAAACATCAAAGAAATCTACTATCAAAGATACAAAGAGAAAGAAAATGTAGGGGAGAAGACTGTATGTTAGTGTAGGGAGCAAGGATGAAGAAGAAATTAAGTTTGATGAAGAAGTAAAAAGAATGAAAACTGAGGTTACAGAGGCCTCCAGAACCAAGAAACCATCTGGTAAGGGTAAGACTACAAAAAGACAGAAGCAAGATGTGCCTATGACAGAGGAAGCAACTATAAGCCTTGAAGATGTTCTCAAAGCCATAACCATGGATGTCAATCTAAAACCCATTGCTTGGTTGTATGATGAGTATAATAGTCTAGACAAGAGGATCATTGAGACTGCTATTGTAGAATACCAAAACATCTACAACAAAGCCTTGATTGAGATTATTACTGATCTTGCACATAGCCTAGCAAGTATAATGAGTGCAAGAAAAGAAGCGGCTATGGCAAAGGATGTTGAGATCATGGAACACTAATTGATAAGATTATGTCCAAAGATCACCCCTGAAGAGAAAGCCAAAATCTCTAAAGAAATCAAGGATGCTTTCAAGACCAAGAGAAGAATGAACTCATTCATGTTGGGAGAAATTGATAAAGTGGTTAGAGAAATAAAGGAGATCACTTTGGTAGCATTAAATAAAAATAATATTCCTACTATCTATGACAATGATGGAGCAAATGATGAAGACACATCTCTGCTAGAGATAAGCTGGGATCAAGGACCGGAACAAAGTAATCAAGTCCTTGACAAGGACACATTGGATATGTCAGATCAAGGCAAAATTGAAACTAATCTGCCACCTGAACAATAGGCTGAGGTTGAAGAAAATAGGGAATAGATAAGGAGCCCTGCACTGGAACAAAACATTGATCAACAAGAAAATATAGGCATGGAACCTCCAAAACGTAGCCAAGAAGAAGTATCTAGGAGAGCAAGAGACACTGCAGATGTCTCAATTGGTTCTGGAAGACAACAAGATACAGATGGGTCTAAACTCCTTCAAGGACCAATCAACTTGGCCTCATTGTCACCTATGTAGAAATTCAAATTAGTATCCATTGTCCAAGCCAAGGCACAAGAAGAAATGTTGAAGTCACTTGACCAAGACAGTAAATTGATTAATGATGCATCCAATGTTTTGGAAAAGATGATGCCAACATTTCAAAAGGATACCTCATTATCCTCCACTGATTGTCTCAAAGGGCTATTAAACTCTATAAGTACACATTTTGAGTCTTATGAAAAATCTACAGAAGCAAAAGTTAGAAAAGAGTTCGATGAAAAGAGATTGGTTGAGTTGAAGGTCATGATAGCTAAAGATAAAACTTTGTTAGATAATGGAATAAAAGGCATACAAAGTTCCATTGAAGAAGCCTGTAAAATATACAAATTTTGTTTATCTTGGCCAAAAGTTACAAAGGAATTAGAAGATAAAATTAGAGACTTGGAACTCAAACTGCTTAATATCTCTGAGACATAATCTGGCAGTTGAGTTAATAAATGCCAAAGAAACACATGTTGTAAATATTCACAGTGATTTGAGCACTTTGATAAAGAAAAGGGAAGAAATTAAAGATAGGTTGTGCTATCTAAGGGGACTGATAAGTCCAAAATTTGATTCCATGACCAATCTGGCAGATGAAGCCTTGAAATCACAAGCATCAATTGATGCACCATTAGATGTGCAGTAGGCAGAGAAGTTAGTTTTTCTGATAAATGGCTACATCCAAATTCTAGAAAGCGCAAGGAATATATGGAATGGAGAGATAGCTCTAATAAAGACTATCTACAATGATATTCTACCTTCGATGACAAATTGAGATAAAAATGTGCATCTGTAAATATGTGGCAGAATACATAGTAAATTTTGCAATTTTCATAAAGTTTTTTACTCCAATTCATACACCTTTACCATTGATGTCAAAGGGGGAGAAGAGGATAAGTGAAAAATGAGTAATCAGCTAAGGGGGAGATCAAATTTAGGGTGTATATAGTAAGGGGGAGTAGACAAGCACTTTTCACTAAGTGTTGCCATCAATGCCAAATGGGGAGATTATTGGTAAGAGACACTGATATGTATTAGACTAGAGTATTGTCATTGATGGAAACAAGGCAAAGGTCATTCATCACAATGGAAAAGTCACATTACTCTAGAAGACAATCCTAATCCGGCAATAAGATACAAGCATTCTGGTTCGGAAGCCCTAAAATTGGCTAAGTATTGGAAGTGTTCAAGTTTAAGACAGAAAAAGGATCAGTACTCCTCCACAAGTGAAGATATGAAGATGCGACTCAAGTATGTTGTTCAGAGTTATCTATTGATGTTACATTCCAATAATCAAGTCATGACTTCCTCCAGAAGTCATCTGATGAAAAGACTAAGTCTGGGTCAGCAGTAGTAAGACAGAAATAGTGAACAATGCAGAATGAAGTGGTCTGCATTCCTCCGCATTAGCATGTTTTGTTCTGTGATTTTGAAGTAAGATAAAGATAGGTCATGACTATCAGAATCCAAGTTTGTAGCTCCAAAAGTACAACAGATCTTATTCTACAAGTTCTCCAATATCGACATCTAGTATGACAGTGTTACAGTGTGATAGGGCAACAATTCTAAGGTCCACATTTTGGCATATAGATTTATCTTGTTATGTGGAGTTGAACACATGTTAAGAGATCAATAATGATTGCTAAATATGGTTCATGAAGTCCCATTTGGTCCATAAGATGAGTTGTGATGTGATAGAGGAACCTATCATATATGTTATTAAGGAACAAGCTGACAGGTTGGTTAAATCCTTATGCGGAGAAGAAATACGAGTTGGATGATAAATGTAAGTGGTTTTATGATTAGAGCTAATACATATGAAGACATGTACAAGATGGTTTGGATCCGCATTGAAGATTTAACACAAGAACAAGCTGGCAGGATACAACACTTGGTATACACGCTTCACAGTTTGCTTGCCGACCTGATCATGAGAAAGATTTAGTTGTGGATATAAATAGAGGATGGATTTCTGATGCAGAGTAGGGGATCAAATACAAAAACTTCTTTGATGTGGCTTGGGCTATTCATGAAAAGCTATGACAACATGTTTGCAACTTGATTGATGAATAGGCAAAAATTTTGATTTCTTTGAGGTTGGGATAAGATGGTGGGTTAACAAACTCCCTTGACACCTTGGACAACATCAAATTATCTCAGAGACACTCTACCAACCACCTACACTCTCAAGAATCTTTGCCTTCTTATAGTTACTTCTCTAGCTGATCAATTAGCTAGTAGCCCTATCTATGAGGTTTTTAGAGCATAACTTGCAGAAGAAAGGTCAAACCCATGAAAGGACATAGTTTTTAGATACATTTTGATGATACATGATATATCAAACATGCATTAGAGGTTCCTTTGTAAAACAAGCCTCAAAACATGATTGTCCCCTGTTGCAATAGGCCTAATTAGGCCTCTTCCACACACCACAATGGCTCCAACCTTGTTCTCAGCCTTTGTACTCTTCTCCAAAGCATTGATCATGCTATAAAAGGCTTTTCAACATAGATTTTGGGCTTCTTGGGTCAACCCAAGCCACTGCCCCACTTGAACTCTCACTCTCCAAGCTTACAAATGCCCAATACATGAAGATAATTGGCCTAGATTGCACAAATAAACTCACCCCAACCATGCACTACTTCTGCAACACAACAATCAGTTAAAAACATCCTAATTAGAGCCAATCCACCCATTTTAAGCTTTAGCAAAGGTGGATTGGGTCAAGATTCCATCAATTCCCTTAAACCCTACAAAACCCTCAAAAACCATAGTTTCAAAGAAATTTTAGAAAACCAGCTATAAAATCCTTCAACTACAATGAAAACTCCTCAAATTAGTTGTAATAGGAAGGTAACCCAACATGCTTCACATTTTCAGTCATTTGGTTTCATGACAATCAGGTACAGGGCCGTACAAGGTAATGAAACAACAGAAATGCAGAAATAGATTAGTTTTGAGAAAAATAGTTGTAAGATGCTTTAAACCTAATGAAATTCCTCCTAACTTGAGCCAAATGAAATATTAGACCATGTACTATGTGTTCTCAGCAATTTTTCACCTT
The DNA here is from genome assembly GCA_027924645.1 of Cunninghamia lanceolata. NCBI lineage: Eukaryota > Viridiplantae > Streptophyta > Pinopsida > Cupressales > Cupressaceae > Cunninghamia > Cunninghamia lanceolata. The sequence continues at coordinate 7,797,213 of BSBN01000534.1, forward strand.
GACAGTACTGTACAGATGAGTACAATCATGGGAAATAGAAGGGAAAACAAGAGTTTCAGAGAAGCTTTTAACAAAAATGTTTATAGAATGCTTAAACCTTTACCAAAATCTTTGCAACCTGGCTCTAATACCAATTGATGTAGAGGGGATCTCACACAACTCTCACACAAAATCTTTCAACAAAAACAATAGTAAACAATATGCACAAATGAGCAGCAATAGAATTTATCTTCTTTATTTTCACTATTCAACTTGCAACATTATTTGGCAATTTCAGATAAATCTGATTACACAAGTTTGTGCAACCATATAGGCTGAAGAAAATCATTACAAAATAAATATAAATCTATTGTGTGATAGAAAATAACAGCAAAAACAAATCACAGATGTTTCCCCTTCATATCATCCTCCCATACTATGAAATTGGCTCTCAAATTTGCAATATTCAACAAAAACTATGTTAATCTTCAACCATGGATTTTATAATCCATTTGCTGCTACCGCACACTTGTAAAACCATAAGAAACATCAGCCATCATATAGACCTGATACCTAGTGTTAGTTTACCTAACAAGGCTGCATACAAGCTTACTCCATAGCAGAATGAAGAGATCAAAACACAAGTCCAAGAATTATTGGATAAAGGACTCATCAGAGAGAGCTTAAGTCCCTATGCTGTTCCTATAGTCTTAGCACCCAAGAAAGGTGGAGAGTGGAGGATGTGTACTGACTCTAGGGCAATAAACAAAATCACAATCAAATATAGATTTCCTGTACCTAGAATAGAGGACATAATGGATTATTTAGAGGGTGCATGTTATTTTTCTAAAATTGATCTCAAAAGTGGATATCACCAGATTAGAATAAGGGAAGGAGATAAATGGAAAACTATCTTCAAGACCAATGAAAGACTATATAAATGGATGGTAATGCCCTTTGGATTGTCTAATGCTCCTAGCACATTTATGAGACTAATGAATGAGGTCCTGAAGCCTTTTATTGGAAAGTTTGTTGTTGTTTATTTGGATGATATTCTTGTGTTTAGTAAGACAAAGGAGGAGCACTTGCAACATCTTGACATGGTTTTGCAAAGGTTACATGAGGAGAAGTTGATGATAAACCTCAAAAAGTGTGAGTTTATGAAGGAGGAACTAGTATACTTGGGTTTTGTGATCTCCAAAGGCACATTGAAGATGGATCCTTCAAAGGTTGATGCCATTCTTAGTTGGCTAGCTCCAAAATCAATAGAAGAGGTAAAAAATGAAATGGTGAGTATACCTATGACTGTTTTGACATCAAGCATTGAAGAAGACATGGTAAACATAGTTGTCAATGAGTCTCCATGTCATTTTCAGTTATTTGAGTCTGATACATTCAAGATGAGCAAGTGGAAAGACATGTTGATGTTGACATTAATGATCAAGTTGCTGTTGATAATAAGGTTACTCATGAAGATGTTACAAATTTGTTTGTTAATGAGGTATATGCAGATTGTGGTAATGGTGAATATGCTGATAAATTGTATTTAAATGATGAATATGAAGACATGGAGAGTGGTAATGCGGCATATGAACTAGAACTAGAGTTTTGGAACCTTGAAGCTGAGAAGATGCTAAGTAAGAGGCAGTACAAGAAGAAGAAAAAAATATCCAGGGGAAGTTGCAGAAATCAAGGACAAGTTGCAGAAGAATTGAAAGACTAGGAAGAAAGAGAAGACCTGTTACTACCCTCCATCCAAGAGGGCTTGGAATTTTGTTTGGTCGGGTGTATGATGCAGGAGCATCCATGGCAAATTGGCAATCAACATCACCAAAAATATTTGTCATTTAACTTATTTTAATTTAGTTTCCTTAAGATAGATTAATTAGAGTTGGAAAATAAATGCAATATTGGGCCTAAATTATATATTAAATAAATTGGCCTTATTATAATATTTCAAAAATAATAATGTTGCAAAAATCTAGGAGTGGGAGATAGTTTAGGAGATAATTTTGGAGTGTAAAATTAATAAAGGCAATTTGAAGTGGAAATTCAAAAAGGAAATCTTGGGAGTGGATTTTGGGAGTTTCAACTATTGAAAACTCATTATTGCTCCTAAAAAGTTGCAAAAGAATATGGGCAACCAAGTTGAGTTGGCATTACTTTTCTATTTGGGTTCCTATTTTCTAGGAGTGGGAATCTTAGTTGTTGCCTATTCTTGGACAACACTTTGATTTTGATTTATTGAGAATTTAATGTTTTTTTTATTTCATTTTCAAGATATTCTTCCAAGTGGGACATTCAAAATGGGAGGCTATAGAAAATGGAGTTAGTGGAGGCATAAAGGAAGGATTTTTGACAAATTTTAAAGGTTGTTGCTTCCATATTTTTGGGAGGAGGAAAAGAAAGGCATGGCTTTTATTGGAGAGTGATTTGAACATATTTTATTGTAGGTTTTACAAGTGTGCAGCAGAAGCAAATGAATTATGAAATCCATGGTTGAAGATTAATATAGATTTTATTGAATATTGCAAATTTGAGAGCCAATTTCACAGTATGGGAGGATGATATGAAGGGGAAACACCTGTGGTTTGTTTTTTCTGTTATTTTCTATCACACAATAGATTAATATCTATTTTTTAATGATTTTCTTCAGCTTATATTGTTGCACAAACTTGTGTAATCAGATTTATCTAAAATTGTCAAACAGTGTTGCAAGTTGAATAGTGAAAATAAAGAAGATAAATTCTATTGCTGGTCATTTGTGCATCTTGTTTACTGTTGTTTTTGTTGAAATATTTTGTGTGAGAGTTGTGTGAGATCCCCTTTGCATCAATTTCAGTGTTTGAATGTTGAGAAGTGTGATGTCATGTATATGGATATGAAATATGTGAAGATAGAGTGGCCATAGCAAATGAGGAGAGATCTTGAGCATATGTAAGAGCAGAGCAAAGAAACAGGGGCAGACTGAAATGAAGAGTTCTGAGTCAATGTTTATGAGCTTAATTAGAACTGTAACCATGCATATGTAGATGCAATCACATTAGTTCATCTTTGGCAGTGAGCCACCCTTCTTCTTCTTTCTTCTTCTAATTGGCAGTGAGCCTTTTCTCTTGAGTAGTGAGCTTCGGGCAGTAAGCCTCTTGTAATTTGGTATTCTACTATAATAATATATTGAGAGCTAACACTCTCCATGGTTTTTCCCTCCTTGGGTTTTCCACATAAAAATCCTGGTGTTCATGTGTTATGTCTTTGTGGTTGCTATTCATTTGTTTAATCTGCTTTCACATTATTTAATTTGGTAAATGGATAAAAGAGAAAGTGCTTAAATGGTTTTGTAGAACACTAATTCACCCCCCTCTCAATGTTCATTGTATTCAACAATAACTTCAAGGCCTACGTCAAGAATAATATTTTTATCCCATCAATAATAACATCAAAATATAAACACATCCACACAAGAGAATACAAGGTTTACATGGAAACACAGAAGGGAAAAACCATGGTGAGAAAATCTACTTGGATCTACTATCCAAATCTAGCCTCACAAAATAAAATTGAGTTTACAATAATCTTTATGGGAACCTACCCAAAGAATACACCAATCCCCTGATTTATGAGAACCAACTCAAAGGAAGCACCAAACCCTTGTTACACTGCTTTGTGGGCACCAACCCAAGAGGACACCAATCCTCTTTAATGATTTGCAAGCACCAACCTATAGGAGACTTCAATCCCCTTGTCAAAGTTAAGCATCAACCCAGCCATTAAGCACCAACTCAGATTATGAAGCACCAACTTCAAACAAATGAGAACATAATCAAATTCATTCCACAAATAATCAATTATGCAATGTCACATACTTCTCAACTCTTTTACTCTACAAATTTGAATAAAGAAATATGCTTATGGAGACATGGATAAATCCTGTGTGAATACTAGATTATATTCTACTCATGCCCTTCGTACAATATCCATACAAAAGTATTGCTCACTACTTACCGCATTTGTTATCACACTCTTTGAAAAATAACTTCAAGTCATACATATATATCATCCACAGCTCTTCCAAACGATCTGCATCAGCTACAAGGTGGCACATGACTTTATGCCACATGAAATGTGTAGTCAGCATTCCATATACACTTTGATCCTAGATTAAATGTGATAATGTAGGAATGAAATATCATTACGTGCTTCCCATCAAAAAAACCTTCCAAGTCATCTACGTCGACTTAGAACAACTTAATACATCTTTCCAAGACTACTCATATCGGCCACCAACCCTTAATTCATGTAACATGTAGTTGACTCGACTCCAAACCCTACACAGTAACATAGGAGTGAATTCACATTATGCACTTCATCCCATGAGTTCTCCTAGTCCCATGCCACCATTAGAACATTTATATAGATAACCAGCAAATGCAGACTTCATTTTGTCACCTCTAGATCTCTCCTTGGTATTTCAAATCTTCTAAAACAAGAGTATAACATACTTCTTGATTATCTTTGATTAGATTCCAAACCATTAGCCTAGAAACTTAATTGCGGTGGAATGCAGTAGTCTCCCATTATATTTCTAATAACCAGTTTCAGTATCTTGACTTAGATGCTTCTAAATATCTTTGCGGTGATCCATAAATTCTGTAACTAAGATATAACATGCCTTCTTCTTTTCTCTTCATAACCTCCAAACCACAAATCCAAATAATCAATTGTGGTAGAATGTAGTATCAAGGACAATGACAGTCAAACACCACTTCTGAGCAACAAACCTTAGAAAACTACCACAAACATCTCTAGACTTCCACAAATGTAGTAGACAGTTAGGAACAACCGATTCCAATAATAGTTCCCTTTCTCTGTACACAATAATGATTTTTAAAATTAATGATAATAGTCTTGTCTATGCACTTGTCATCAATGAAAACATTTCCAACAATGTCATGCACTTGACATAAATGACAAAATTTCCAACAATCTCATGCATTTGACATCAATGACAACATTTCCAACAAAAAGTTTGTATTGTGAAGCTTTATATAGATTTTCTCACTCACCCAATTTGCACATAGAACTAGAAGGAGTACCCAACAATGTAATAAGATGTCAAATCAATGAGAAAATTTATTTAATCAACTAACAAGGAAGTATTAATTGATGACATAAAATAGAGGAGAAAAGAGAAGAAGAGATTATCAAACCCTCATGCGGTTGAATCTGTTATAGTACCTATGATAACACAAACCGAGTAAAATGGTTGGGACTACTTGGAATCTTGCCTTTAGGTCATGCCCCTATTTCAATCTTTCATCCTCCATAGGCATTCACTATGGAAAAATATAAATAAGCATGTGTTCTCTCCTACTTCCTAAGTGCATCTAGAAAACAATAGCAATGAAAAGTACATAAAAACTAAGAGTATCAATCCTAGTCTATGAGGAAGAATACCCTTGTGTATGGAAGAAAAACAAGGTGGTGGTCTACACTAGAAGTTTGCCAAGGAATATACAAATCAATGTATTTAAAAACTAACAACTAATGCCATTTTTTAAAATGAAACAATGTTACCAGGTGATTCAAAGATGGAGGAAGGTATGGACTCATTGAGAGTTAAATTTGTGTGTAAACATATTAAAACCCTTAGAAGAGAGCCTCCACAATGTGCAAACTATAAGTAGAAATCCATAAAGCTTGAAGAGAAATTTGTTAGGAAAGGTGTCTCAACCTTGTGTTGAACACACAAAAGTACTGAGAAGGGGTAGAGTGAATCAATACTTATTCAAAATTTTCTCTTTTAACTTTAATCTAACTACCTTTAAACATTTAGAACATGAAAAGCACAAGAGCATAGAAGCACACATCCATAACACCAAATTTATGTGGAAAACCCTAGAAGGTAAAAACCATGGTGAGAAAGATGCTTGGATCTACTATCCAAATCTAGCCTCACAAATAAAAATAGGATTACAATAATATTTATGGGTTACAACCCAAAGGAAGCTACAACTCCCTGAATAGTTACAACATTCACAATACTTATTTGAGTTAAAGTTCTTCATACAACAATTAAATGTTGATCGCTTCAGTCTCTGCACAACTATCTCATTTATGCAAATTTTTAGTATCAATCACCACCACAACACCATGACCTCAGAAACTATCATATTGTCAGCAATTATCTTTGTAGCACAATCATGTTATATGAACTGATCTTCTCCATATTTCATCATGAAATTTGTTTCTGTTGTAAGTATATTCGCACAATATTGATTCTATTTATAAATCACTACTCTACTCCCCTCCAACAACTTTGATTCTTCATATATATCCTTTGCAAGCTTCAAAATCTCTCCTTGGTCAACCAAGATGAAACATGTAGCATGAAGCATGTCGTGGTCATAACAATCGGCTCCCAAACATATGTGGAAAGTAAAATTTCAAAGCGGTTCAAGAGCAGGACATAATCAAGTCCTATCTTACCTTGGCACACTCTTCCATGTTGGTGCACACCCCATACACATAGCATAATCATCAACATATATCTGGTTGGCACATCAAACACTTACCCTTCTTTACATTTATCTCCTAACCAAAAGTAGTACTGAAGAATACTAAATTATATCATGTGGATCACACTATGAATATTATATGACTTGTAAAACATTTTTGAACACCTTTCTTACCAATCCATGTAGTTATATGCTGGTGCAAACATTTGAACATTGATTTCGGTATCCTTACCATACTCTGATAACACACTCTTGAAGTGAAACATTGAAGATCATGCTTGTAGTCAACAAAGATGATTGAAACTTGAACTGAGCATACCAACTAATCTAGTGTACTTGTCTTTCCATCAAGACGGCCAAATATCAATGTGTGATGTACTGTGGTAACATTAAGTCTCTCCTTCTATTCACACTACCCAGTACCAAGGCATGTCTTCATAGATCTAACTCCAAAGAAGCATTTGTGGTACATATCATTACTTGAAACTTGAAACATACATACTTGTTTCTCATGTCTACCTATCCTCTGAGCCACAACTTCATATCTTCAACTGTAGAGAAGTGCGGAGCATTCTCCAAATGCTTTGTGACTGCACATACCTTGTTCCATTACTATCTTTATTCTTCTGTCTCTAAAACACTTTGTGGTAGACTCTTGACCTCAAATCTGAAACATAGATCCTTGAGTGTGATATCAAACCAATTTTTAATCTACAGGTTCATATCTATATCAGTGGTAGAATGTGGTACATTTATCCAATCTTGTGACCCCTTTACTAACAAGAGTTTTACTCAGGTAAATTTTCTTCATACTTTCACAACTTTATTTATCTGGTGGCAACCATTATGAGTTCATGTCATCATCATGCATCATAAATCAAACTCAACTCATAGTCATTTTCATAACATAACTAAGATATGAACTTACACTAAATTTTGGCAGATAAGGTATGATTGTGTACAGATGATACTAATCCATCTTCTTCACTCACAACTTTCCTGATCATCTTTCTTTGTCCGCCCCTTTCAAATGTATCAACACATATTCATCACTTTACTTGCTTGTGTCTCACAATGCTTATTCTAATCATCTTTCTCTATCTTCATTGACCATCATGTTGTTGCAATCTCATTTGGCATCACTTGTAACCTTCCACACAACAACACTCCATACGACTGTTGACATCAATGACAACTTATATGCAACAATCTCCCTCTTTGTCATTGATGGCAACACTTAACCTAATATACATGTATTTCTCCCCCTTTGACATCAATGGAAAAGGGCTAGTGGTCTTCTTCTATTCTCGAAAAAACAAGAAGGCTCCCCTATCTAAATATTTCCTATCACCTTTTATCAAACAAACCCCCTTAAGGAGTAGTCTCAATCTCTTCAAAACTAAGGTTAGCAAAAAACTGGTTCTTCTTTAAGACATAGAAGAATGATGTATATAGAGTGCATGTTACTTATTATTCTTACTTATTCTCCGTATATCTACAAAGTCATCAAAACTTGTCTTACCTTCATAGAATTTTCTATTTACTTGGAAGGTAGAACATTATTATAGATTACTTTCAGCTGGGCAAGTGTGGTGTCCTAGTTCTTGTTTGTAGAAGTTAGGATGTGCAATTGACTTTCAAATTGAATGTATATATCTTCTGCTTCCTCCGAAGTGGTTGGCACCTTCACCTTTTGTGCAACATTCTCCGCTTTTGTCAGAGTGCCTATCAAAACTGCTAGTCTCATACTTACTTCTTCTCTCAATTGTCCAATTTCATTCTTTATTTGTTCCCTTTGATCCAAAAATTGCTTTAGCTGAGTATGGAGACTTTCTATTTGAGCCCTAACAGTTCCATCTTTATCTTTCACAGGATCATATACTTTGGCCACATGTATTATCCATGACTCAATGGAGTTAATTTGATCTTTTATGCTTTTGGTGGTTATAGGCCAATTTAAACAAAATTGATACATAATTTTAACTTCCTCTATGCATTTTTGAATGTTTTTCACATTCTCTTGCAACTTATTGTGTGCCTTAGCACATCTAGCAGAGGCATAAGCCAACCTTTTATTATTTATCTGTCTAGTTACCTTCAAGTCAGCTTGCTTCTCAAGAAAGGATGAATAAGCCTTAAAAGACTCTTGCATAAGCTTCATTTGTTGAGTGGGTGGCAAGGATAGATCTCTTTTTGCCTCAAGAAACTCTTCCTGAATTATCTTGATTGCTTCCGCCAAAACTTCAACTCCTTCCACTTGTTGCTGCAGTATCTCTTGTCTTGCAATGGACTAGAGCATGTCTCCTAGTTGTAACTTTTGAAGGGGAGATATTCTAGACAAGTTAACTTATCCATCCAACATAGGCAACTGTAGTAGTTGTAGAGTAATCACTAGTTGTATTTGCATCTGCTGAGCCAATAATTTCTTGATTGATTCAAACGGAGAAGAGAAGGAAGAGACATCTTGATCCTTTTCTGGACCCTTTCCTATATCAAAATTGACTTGCTCCTCATGCTGTTCATATTTACTTTGTTGTGCAATATTCTCTGGAGGAGGGTTATCATGCACATTTCCTTCACCTTGCTCTACCTAGTTTTTGTCTTGTGCTAAATGCTCTTCTTTATCCTCATGAGTATCTTGTTGATGTGAGTCATGCAGAGGAGATACTGCACTGTACGGTGGAGAAACTTGTGACTACTCCACATTCTCAACAATCCTTATACTCTCAAGTATTTTATCTATCACATCTTCAATTTGCTTTTAAATTTTATAATGATCTTCCTTCTCCATACTACTAAGGGCATCTACCCTTTGCTTTGTCCTTAGTTCTCGAGCTTGCCTCTAAGCCAATTTATCCTTCTCTTCTTGAGTCATGGTAGACCCAGCTTTATCAAGAGCTTTTTGTCTCAGTTCATCATCCAATTTAATTGCTTTTTCTCTTCTTTCTCTTAGAACATCATCTAGACCTTCTAGAACCTACTCAATAATGTCATTCAAGGGAACATTAAACTTGAGCATGTACATTACACTAGCTTTCTCAATAGTGCTATGATCTTTAGGTGGCACATCAGGATATAAGTCTGTTGTTTCTTTTAGAATACCATATTATACAATAGCATTCAAAACAACATCTAATGAAAGAGGTGCTCTGGTGGAGGAGTTTCCTTTGATTTCTTCTCTTTCTTCTTTGGATAAGATGTACCTTCATCTGCTACTTCTTCCTCTTCACTCTCTTCTATCTCCTCAATCTAAACTTTCTTTCTTTTTGCAGACACCTTTTGTCTTAGTTTCTTCTTTTCTCCTGCTTTCAATTGATTTAGAGTCTCAGATGAAGCCCTTCTTTCAGCTAAGGTAGTTTGAGTAGATCCAAAGGGTTGTGGTTCATTTGTAGAGGTAGAAGTAGATCTGTTGGACCTTCTTGGTCCTTGTGCAACAAGTGGAATAGCAAGAGCATGTTATGCTTCCTCTGCAGGGGGTTTTGATGTGGTTTCAGATGAAATGCTCCACTTTTTATGTAACTCCCCCTTTTATTCTCAAGATGCTTTTATATATTTTTGTTATGCGTCTGATTCATGATTTCATCATATGTACTCAATCTTTCAGCAATAGGGTCTTTAGGTTTTCTTAGCAAAATATTGGCATATACCCTTATTTCATCTCTATAGACCTCATATGGCAATCTTGGAATCCATATAGTTCTAGGTTCAACAGCCTCCATATTGGTATAATCTTTGTCAACCAAGAAAGTGATTTGTCCTTCATACCACCTTACAACATCAAATGGAACTCTGTCTCTTGCATGCATATTGGTTTGTATATTTTTTAAGAATCCCCAGTACATTTGTTTGTATTGATTGGGGTCCCTAAAGCCTCTTCTATGACTTTTGATTTGTGCAACAACTAGAACGTTTTATTGCCAAAATTTTCCTCTAAATCTTGGTAGCTCATTCATGAAATAAAATGTAAGAAAAATGATAAGAGAACTAAACATGAACTGATATCTAGCTTCTTTTGTTCTCCTTAGGTTCTTCATGAGATGTTCTTTCATAACTTCACATAGATCAAAATGTTTTTCCTCCTTGACCATCTAGTATGCAGTGTGAATGGAAGTACCAATGGAAGATCCCTCTCTATTAGTGAAATAGACTTTATAGGCAATCCCAATAGCAGCATATCTAACACCCAGATCAATTATATCATTCACAGTTAGAGTTCTTTTATCAAATTTTTCTCTGGTTAATTCAGTAACCTTCTTATTTTTTATTGATTTCATCATCAGTACAAGTACGGTGGAGCACAACCGAGTTACTACCTTGCTTGTATCCTTGGTGATCTAGTGGGGCTTATCTAGGCATATGAACTTATCATGAATTCTACCTAGTATCTATCTCACCCATTCATGTTCATCACAAAAATTAGGGTAATCCTTCCATATGTCTTGCCGCTTGACCCCTACATTTGTAAACTCTAGTTTGTAACTCACATTATTGTCTAATAGTTGATGTCTAAGCTCTTCAAAATTCATATGGTCAATTTCATCTATCTTGGAATGAATATAGAACCTAACATCTTTTATATATACCACACATGTCAGAATGTTTGAAAAGGCCCCATTTTTATCAGTCTCCATTTCTTTGAATGGATATTTCTTGTATCTTGGTCTAGGTTTTTTAGAGATATCAACTACTTTCAAAGTTGCCATATCAAGCTTCATTTAATTCAAAGACTAGGGTTTAGCAGATCTAATAAATACCTTGTTTCGGTTAGGGTTTCCAACTTGAGTGCTTAGAATCTAGAATTCTTCTTTAGCTCAAATTTCCAAGAGATCTAAAGGCTTTCTTCTCTCCTTAGCTCCAAATGCAAAAGCTTACTCTTCAAATAAGATCTGATTGTTCAAAGCAAGCATAAGTACTTTTCAAAATTTCCCTAATAATCCCTTATAAATACACTTTTGTCAAGTTATGTAAATTTGCAATTGAATTTCTCTGTGAACTCATAGAAACTCAGGAACCTTTTGCAATCCTCCACATTATAATATTCTGCTTTGGAATTTTGGGAAAAGAACATTATTTTACCTTATCATCATCTTCACCAGCTGATTTCATTCCAATTCATCTGTATGCTTAGCTTCTAATTGCATAAGCCAACAAATATTCAGGAGGAAAGGCTAGATATACATTGGTTATCTCTCCCTAACCTTTATGTCATATCTCAATCAACAATGAAGTCTTTTTCACTAGGTAGAAGCACAAATTATCATTCTCATCATCTTGATCTGTCTTCCTTCTCCATATCTTTACCATTTCCTTCTTTTTCTGAGTCACAAATTTCTCTATCTTCTTATACCGAGCAAATGGTTTCACAGAACCACTCTTGTACAAACTTGCTTTATGCCCAAATTTGTTACACTTGTAGCAAACAACATTATAATCTAAAGCCACACCATATCTTCTTACTTTTTTTTTGCATTCAAGAACCTTATGACCAAATTTATTGCAAGTATAACAATAGCCATAGAAAGAATGAGAGATCACAACATTATATTTTGTAGGCACAAATGAATTCTTCCTCATTTTATCATTTCCTCTAGCCTAGGTTCTTCAATCAATAGCCTTATGTCCAAATTATTGCAAGAATAAAATTGAGTACGAATGGAATGAGAGAACTTGGAATTAACAGTTTGTTTAGGAGGAGATCTCCTGAGGTTCTTCTTCTAATTTTTTATCTGTATGAAGTTGTCATTATCAAGCTCCTGCTCCTCATCTTCAGTTGCCTCAGAGTCTTCAAAGTTGAATTCTTCCCTTTTCATTTCAAACATGCCTTCAGGTATATCTGTTTTAGGGCTCTAACTTTTCTCAAATCTAATACCACCTTTATTCTTTGAAGGTCTTTGACTATTGAGTATCTCATCAAGAATGTTTGTGCTTTTCTTCAGTTTTAAACTTTTATCTATCTGATCCTTTGCCTTCTCCAATTATTTCCTTAAGGAGACAATTTCTTCTTCAAGTTTGGAGAATTCAATTGTTTTTTCATTAAGCTTGGAATTTAGTTCATCTGCAATCTTCTTACTTTCTTCAATTTGAATTTTTAGCTTGGCATTTACTTCCTTTGATTTTATGAGCTTGATTTTATATTCTTCATTTTCACTTCTTGTTGCATCCAGATCATCTAGGGCAAAAATGAGTCCCCCCTTCAAAATCAACTACACAATCTTCTGGATTATATAGGTTGTCATGTCTTTATCAACATTTAGAGGATTCTTCCCAATTAAACTTACTTCTTGTAAAGCCTCACAAGTCATGGAAAAGCATTTAAACCAACTCAAAAATAAATGAAGTAAATAATCCACTTAAATACAACATCGCAATATCTAAAAATAAAATGATGTAAATAATCCGCTTAAATACAACATTCAAAGATAAAAAGGTGTAATTAATTTGCTTAATCACAATATCTCAAATAAAAGATAATCTCATAAATATGAATCTTGATGTCATTAAAACTTACATAATCATGTGCTTAATCTAGGTAACAAGCACTATAAAATATTATACATAAATCCATTGGCAAGCATGCCATAATACATCCAATATAGGGTACAATCAACATATTCATCAATAATAAATAAATCAACACACTCTTTAGCCACACAAACCAAGTGGTCCAGCACCTACAAGATGAGATATGGGAACATGGCTTGGGTGCTTTTCCACCCATCCATGAAGTATTTACACTTCCCCGGATCCCTTCATGACATGAAGGAAACCTAGCCCTGCACAAAATGTCTAGCTACCTGGTAGCAACTAGCAGGAGGGAACACCCGATGTAACCCTGATGTCTGAATGTGTAATTCTAAATAATGAAAAGCAAATTATCTCACAACAGGATGTGGTAGAGATATCAATAAATAAGTTTTCTAGATAATAAACATCTATTTCAATGTTATTCCAATTAGATCTAATCATTTATAAGTAACCTGGTTCAATTCTTGAAAAGAGGAAAAGCCATCTGTGATAAATCCACATTCGACATCCTAGTCCCAAAAGTAACCCAATACATTCCTATATAAAAACTACTTCTTTCCCCAAGAAGAAAGAAAATAAAGTAAAGAATCAAAAGTAAAAGTTTTCAATTAAATCAATCCAATCCCTTTTCCCAAAATATCAATCACAGAAATATACACTTTCAAACAAGAATCGATCTCTTGAACATACAATTGTAATCATAAGTTTATAAGTTTGATATGGTTTCTAATCTTGTATTTCAGTCACAATGTCTTCAATAATAATCAATTTAATTTATTAATCTATCTTGTTATTTCTATGATAGGAAGTTTAAAACAATAGAAAATAGTCTTCCTGTCGCTGCGATGACAGGAACTATTGCAGTAATAAAGAAAATATAGAACATACTTTAATCTAGTTTCAGTTTTGATTATAATGTAATAGGTTTTCATCACCAGCATACATAGGAAAGTAATAATGTAGTCTACTGTCTTTGTTTTGAATCGACATATTGTTTAATGAGTTTAAAAAAAAGCTACATGAACAATTTATTCAGCTGCAGGAAGATCGTATATATTACTATAGGTATTTGTAGTCATGAGGATAGCTACAGGATCTAATTTCTCAGTCCATAGAGATAACAATGGTTTGCCTACAACCAATAATATTGAAATACAAGCCACAGGAACAATAGTTTTTGTCTAAGAGGTTGTTTCATCTTAAAAGGGTTGATTTGTCTAGACTAGAGCTGATTTCATCCAAAATAAAGTAAGTACATTCATAATATGTTGGAATAAGGTACAATTAACCTTGTAAATTCTAATATTGTATTTTATTCCATTTATTATTTGTTATTTGTAATTACCCATAAGGGAATGAGGTAGTCTCATTGACAATTGTAATTTCAGAGTTACCGGCAGCAGTTACGGAGTGACTTTTACGATTGGAAAATATAAAAACTCATGGTAAATGAGGATAGGCATGATCCCTTAAGGATATACTATTTTTGGCATGTATGACAACTGTCATAATGTTTGGTGAGTGAATCTATGATAGCTGAAAGTTGTCATAAGATTATGTGATTCTATGACGTATATGACGGATATGTTAGTTGTATATTTGCTATATTTAGCCCAAGGTTCCTATCTTGGAAAGATACTCTTTTGTGGAATCTATGACAGTTATGACACATCATAAGATGTTGTAGGAGGCCAGATTTAGTCTAGGGTCCCCAACCTTTGCATGGCTATTTTTGGACAAGTGTAAGATGCTTGTAAGATGGTAATTAATGTTTACAGGTTGGAGAATCTTAGGAGAGAGAAGGTGAACACCTAAGATAAATTGAAAAATGTTTCTATAAGTATTTGCCATGTATTTGTTGCTGCAATATAGATTTTAGGTACTTGGGTGCTGCTAGAATGCTGTCAAATTGAAGATTAGTGGAGAGAGTTGAAGTGTTGTTGCATTGTAAATTATTTTCAGATTAATACAAACATTGGGCCTCTTTCCTGTGTGGAGTTTTTTACTTGAAAGGGTTTTGTCCACATTAAACATTGTGTTATGTGTTCATATTTCTAATTTTGCATTTCTATGAAGCATAGTTTAGTTTATGTGTTACAATCTTTATTAATAACACATAGTTAAAGATTGCTGAAATTTATCTTGAATCAGATTTCCATTGAAGTAGTGTTGCTTTCATTTCTAACATTTGGTATCAAAGCTTGGCTAGCTTTGACTCTTGGGTGGTAGTGTGGAAGCTGTAGCTATAGTGGGAGATTTGGTTATGTTTGTTTTGCAAATCTTGTGTTGTTATTATGGCTGCATCCACCGTTGCATCAACCTCTTGATTGGACATTGAGAAGTTCAACGGAATAGGGTATGACTTGTGGAAGCTGAAAATGGAAGATTTGTTGGAAGAAAAAAACCAATGGTTGGCTGTCCAAAAAGAGAAGAAACCTGACGATGTCTCTCAAGATGAGTAGGATAGACTGGATAAGAAGGCACGGGGAACCATCTGGTTGTGTCTTTCAGACTCTGTCCTGTTGAATGTCGCAAAGGAAGAGACTGCATACAAGTTGTGGAAATGGTTGGGTGAGATCTATCAAGCCAAGAGTATGGTAAATAAACTTTATTTAAAAAGAAAATTGTTTTCCATTAAAACGTGAGAAGGTGAATCAGTTGTAGAGCATTTAAATTCTTTTAATTTGTTAGTGAGTTAGCTTGATTCAGTAGATGTTGAGGTTAGTGAGGAAGATAAATGTATCTTACTTTTTTGTTCTTTACCTGAGTCTTGGGAGAATGTTATCATTGCTATCATTACTAACCTCGCGGATCCGAAGTTGGATGCTCATGTTTCAGTGCTACTATCATAGGAATTGAGGAAGAAGAGTTCAGATAGTTCAGGGGATGCTCTCAGTGTTGGGGGAAGGTCTAAGGAAAGATGACCTAAAGGAGATCAGAAAGGGGCTAAGGACAAGTCTAAAGGCCGATCTAAGACTCTTGGTAAAAAGAACAAAGTTAAGTGTTGGAACTACGGTAAAAGGGGACATGTGAAGAAGGAGTGTAGAAACCCCAAGAAATAGTGGGAGAGTGCTTTGAATAAGTCCTTGAATGTAGGTGAAGATGTTTTACTTTTTGCATGTAATGTTGTTTCTGATGAAAACTGGTTGGCTGACTTAGGATGCTCATATCATATGACCCTGCATAAGGAATGGTTCTCCACATATGAAGAATATGATGAAGGTAATATCTACCTTGGTGACAACTCTACATATCCAATTGTCAGAAAAGGAAAGGTATTGTTGTGTTTTAGTGATGGGAGGATTAAAACCCTCCCTGGTGTTTTGCATGTTCCTAGATTAGCTAGAAATCTGATTTCAGTTTCAAAGTTGAATGATTTGGGAATGCATGTGACATTTGACAAGCATGGCTGCAAATTGGTGAGAGGGAACTTGGTGGTAGCAAAGGGAAAGAGATTGGGAAACCTATTCAATCTTGAAGCCACTACAGTTTGTAATGCCTCCTATGTAGCTGAGGCTACTACTGAAAATACATGTATGTTGTGGCACCATAGATTGGGCCACACGAGTAATAATGTATTGAAAACTATTAAGAATAAAGAATTGTTGGACGGTTTTGTTGGCAAGAGACACATTGGAGCTTCATGATTGTTGTCATTGATGGCAACAAAGGTTAACCCACACATCTGCAGGACATGATGAGTCTCTACTGGAAGGCAGATTACAGAGTGTTGTGATCCGGTAAGCAAGAACAAAGCATGTGGCGAGGTCTGATAGTCAGTCCGGATCTCTCAGAGGATGTATCTTGGTGAAGTGTAGATTTGGAAAAGTCAAGAGGACTACCTTGACTTATAGATTCAAAGGCTTTAGCCTCTGGTGATAGATGAAGAAAAAGATATGAATACTTGAGTGTCGGGTCCCTGATTGGCAGTGTGGATAGAGGAAGAACTGACTGGCAGAACATCAGACATTATTCCGGATGTGTTATTGATGTTGGTAAAGGTTCTTAAGGCATAATTTTTGATTGGCCGACATGATTGATGACTTCTACAAGTATATCCTTGATCTGCATTACTTGGTAAGAAAGGATTCAGCTGATAGATCAGAGTTAGTGGAAAATATTGACTATTCTGGATGCTGACTAGAAAGGTGATGAAATCACTTGTACGGATATATATACAAGATGGATTTAGTTGTGAGAGGTGTCATTGTTGTGGAGAAGTGTGAAGAAACATAGTAGAGTAGAGTGAAAGCATTAAGGTAGGTCCGGTATGTGAAAGGATAGCAGCACTAAGGAAGAGAAAGGATGAAGTGCAGCAGATCAGTGTACTGAGTTTAACCGGAACTGAACTCCAGCATATGTAGATGCTCCTTATCAGTTCAAGTATTGTATTACACTCTTTATAAATTGTAGACAGTGAGTCTCTTGTAGGCAGTGGGCCTCTTGTGAGCAGTGTGCTCGGGCAGTGAGCCCTAATTGGCAAATGCCATTTTGTAATTCTATTCTTCTAGCAGAGAATACAATCTTGGGTTAATCACCCCATGGTTTTCTCCCTTAATAGGGTTTCCACATCAAAAATATTGTGTCATGTGTATTTCCATTTCATGGTTATGTTTTCTTGTTTGAATTGATGCTGCACTAATTATTAAGAAAGTTCAGAAAGCTGAAATAATTAAGATAACTGATTCACCCCCCCTCTCAGTTATCAACAATTGGTATCAGAGCCAAGTACCTCTTAACAAAGCCTAACAGCTTGAGGAAGATTTGGGAATTCAAATGGATGTATATGGGATAAGGGAGCAACTCAAGACTACCCTTAATGATCTTGAACAATCAAACTTTGAAGTCAATGAATTAAAGGAAAGACTCAAACAGGCTGATGATTTCATAAAAGAACTAAAAGATAAATTGAGTCTCTCTATGAAAAAGAGAAAGGAGCTACTTCAACAACTAGCAAGTCAAGGTGAAGCCAATGATACAAATGGAGATCTGAAGGAGAAAACCAAGTTATGTGAAAAGTTATCAAAAGAAATCATTATGGTAAGACATGAAATAGAGTCAGGAGTTATGAAGTTTACCCAAGAGGTTGAAGAGAAAAGAAAAATTGAAGCTGATCTAAGACAATCTCTCAAGGAGAAATCAGAAGATTGCCACAAGATGGATAGAATTATCAGACATCTTGAATCTAATCTTGAAGATGCTAAAGATAATGAAGAAAAACTTGAGGATCAAATAGTCTCTCTTAAAAGGGATCTTCAAACAACAAATGAATATAAAGAGAAATTCAAGATAAGCTCTGCTCAACTTGAAGTTCTTCTTGAAAGCCAAAATAGAGTAGATGACAAGTGTGGCCTGGGGTATGAAAAAGGTGAAAGCTCCGGATCCGGTCAGAAGAATTTTGGATCAGAAAATCCAAGGAACAGGCCTAGAAGACCTCTGATAAGGCAGCCTAATGCTCAAAGATATCCATCCTTCAATGGATACTACCACAACTGCAATAACTTTGGTCATAAAGCTAATCAATGCAGAAAGAGAATGAATCAAACTAATACATCCTTCTCCAGACAGTGTTTCAACTGCAAAAGGTATGGTCACAAATGTCATGAATGCAGAAATATGCAAATAAACAATTCATTCAATGGTAGATGCTTTGCATGCAATAGAATGGGTCATATGGCTAATCAATGCAGATCAAGAGGATATCAATCAAATATGCAAAGAAATGTTGTTTGCCAAATTTGTAATAGGTCTGGTCATATTGCAAAATTCTGTAGAAGCAAGAATCAGGACAAAAGAGGTCCAGTATATCATAATCAGAATCAAGATAAGGGAAAACAAAAAGTGAATGCAGATGAAGTTCAAAGTGAGATGAACAAGATTTGGGTGAAGAAAAGTATAGAGAATGTAGAGGATGGATCCGCACCAAACTCTGGTGCTGATATTCCTTCCAAAAATTAAATAAGTGAGCTCTGGCTCAGGGGGAGACACAAAGAAAACCTTGTTCCCCCAACCAGTTAATTGGTGCCAAAACTGGCACAAGAGGAGTTGCGGATTAAAGGGTTCATAAGAGAAACATCCAAATAAACTATGGTTAATATTTGGAAGATCCGCAAGATGTTTAAGATCAAGATTGATCCGGTTCTTCAAGTCATCCAAATAAGGCAAACCAGAATGACTTAGGTCGAGCATTTATTGCAACTTGACATTAGGGTTTGTGGAGCAATATAAGGGTTTTCTCATTAAGCATTTGTTCATTCTGCATTCAAGAAGAAATGCTCTACAACAAAATTCCTCAAGCTCAACAAAGATCATTTGCAGAAGTCAATTCATCCAGAAATTGATTTGGCTAACTCCATGAAATCGAAAGGCACAAAAGGTATTCTCCGTTATCAAATATCTCTTTGTAAATCCTTGAATGATGGGTACTCCAAATATTGTGAAGATCTCTGATAGGCCTCGCCCCAAATTCAAGAAACATCCATACAAATCCTTGGAAGTAGATCCCCTAGGAGCATTTTCTAGTGTTTTGCATGGTGTGTTGCATACAAAAGATATTAGGGTTTACATACACGTGAATATTGAAGAGTTTGGGGAATTCAAACTAAGAGATATCTATCATAAACAATTGATAGATGATGCTTTTGAACTTAAACCTCAATATAAGGGCATCCAAGAGAAACATTTTGATTAGTTCATTCATTTCCCCTGCTTTAAAGAAGATGAATGGGTCTGGTATGTATTGAGTAGGATGCATGATAACTTCCTATGGCTGAACAGACCTTGCAAAATCACTAAGGAGGCAATTAGGGTAGTAACCGGCTTATACTCCTCTGGAGGGATACCTGTCCTCAAATCTGTCAAAAATCAAACTGTAACTGAGGCCACTGGATCAAAATTTGATAAGAGGACAATGACCATTGAAGATATCACAGACCCAGATATCAAGTTTGCATCTATGATAATAGGGTATAAGATATATCATTCTAGTAGGGAAAATTCAGTGTCTGGAACTGTAGTGTATACTGCCTATGAGATGCTAAGAAAGAATGCAGAGTATGATCTTTGTGAACTTATTCTAAGTCAATTGATGGAGAACATACAAAAGATCAAAAAGGACAAGAAGAACTCCTTTAAATATGGTGGACTGATATTGTGTTTATTTTTCTACTTCATGAATGAGCTGCCTGAATCCAATGGATGGGCATGGCAAAATAACAAACTGGTAGCAATTCAAATCAGAGATTACTTACATAAACTTGGGGATGCCAAGGCAAGGAATATAGCTCTGTGGGGGTACTTTAAGAACTTCCAAAATACTATGCAAATCAGAGAAAGAATCCCAAAATCATTGGTTGAAAAATATAAAGATACATTGTGCTTCATGGTAGACACTGATCAATGCCTAATGGAGGCAGTAGAGCCAAGGACAGTCTGGATCATGCCTATGGGGTATGAATTTGATGAACAAATTATGGAGCTGCATGTCAAACACATGCTAAGTCAGCCAAAGGATCCAAAGGTAGAAAGGTTTGGAACCTTTGAAGAGCTAAGTGTAAAAGTTCATGTGGAACTCAGACAACCAGAAATAAAGAGCAAAGTGAGAAAAGAAGTTGCCAAAGGCTTAGGCATCTCAAAGGAGGCACTTGATGCCAACATGGAAAATATGGAAAGGGCTGAGGAAGAGAAGAAAGAGGTAGAAAAGGGAAGTAAGGAAAGTGCTCTGGTAGAATCTTCCACTTGGACAGGATCATCAAAGAGATCTATACCTGCCACTACTAAAAGCTCAAAGACATCAAAACTGGAAGTCCAGACATCCAGAAAAGGAGAGAAGAGAACAAAGAAAAAGGAAACAAGATCCTATGTTAGCCTGAAAGATGATGAAGAAACTGAATCAGACGAGGAGGTGAAGAAAATGAGGAAAAAGAAGAAGATATCCAGTGAAACCAAGGAGATAGAAGCAGAAGAGTTTGTTGAAAGAGCCACCCTGTCCTTAGATGATATAGTTAAGGCAATCATTGTGGATAGAAATTTGAAGCCATTAACAAAATTTTATGATAAATGCAGTGAAGCTGATAAGAAGAGTCTACAGGATGCCACAGTTAAGTATCTAAACATTTACAACAAGGCTTTCATTGAGATTATATCTTTAATTCCTAAAAGCCTTGAGAAGGAACTTGAATTGAGGAAGAATAATGGCAAAGAGAAGGATATGGAGATCCAGGAATAGATAGCTATTCATCTTTATCCCTCAATCACTCCTAAGTAGAAGAGTATGATCTTCAAAGATTGTAAGGATGAATTCTGGAGCAAAGCCAGAATGAATCAGCTTATGCTCAGAGAAACTGATGAAGTAGCAAAAGAGACAGAAGTGATCCTCTGAAATGCATACAAAATATTCAACATGCCTATTATAGAGGACTTAGGTGATGATCCCTCGGCTACAAACATTGAAGAAGAAGCTACTGAGATAGTAGTAGAAGAGGTTAAAGAGACAAGGGAAGATAAAGGTAAGGACTTGGAATCCTCTACTCTGAAAGAGGTGGCCCATGAACAAACAAATATCTCTCCTCTGGTTTCCCCTACAGTCTCCGGATCTAAAGGAGAAGAAAGAATAGAGGAGAAAGAAGAAGTGAAAGGAAGAGAAGAAAGTCAAGCTGAAAAGAACATAAGTGACAGTGCATAAGAGAAGAAATCTCTGTCTCTGGTAAGAGACACTACAGAAACTATCAAGGACTTCTTGACAAAAGAAATATTGGAGATTGATGAACAAGATTCACTTCAAGGTCCATTTAACTTTGACTCTCTCTCTTTGGTTCAAACAATGAAGATAGCTTCATTTGCCAATGCAAAGGCAAAAGAAAAACTCCTGAAGTCTCACATGGAAGACTGTGAGCTAATAGAAGCTGCATTTGGCATTTTAGAAAAGATCATGCCATCTTTTCAGAAGGATTCCTTAGCCTCCTCATTCGGTAATCTCAAATCTCTAGTCAATAGTGTTAGCACACATTTTGATTCCCTAGAGAAGTCAGCAGAATATAAGGTCCGGAAGGAATTTTTGGCAAAAGATTATCAGAGGTACAAGGGTTAATAGCTAATGATAGGAGAAATATGAATATTGGGATAAAGAGCTTGGAAAATGCTCTTAAGGATGGAGGAGATATATATAAATTCTGTATATCCTGGACCACAGTAACAATGGATATTAAGAAGAAAGTAAAAGAATGAGAGGACAAACTAACAAATCTATCAAAGAATTTTGATCCTCTCTCATCCTCCATAATAAATCAAGAATGTCAAACTATTGCAGTCATGAATGAAATCAAGAAGCTGGAGAAGGAAAAGAAAAATAGAATAAGCAGGTTAGGTGCACTTAGAGGGATAATTATCCCTAAGTTAGAGGCCATGCATGAGGCCATAAAAGAAGCCCAGATCATAGCCCGGACCAGTGATCCGACAGATCTAAAAAGGGCAGATGTGTTTGTATTTCTGTTAAGCGGTCATATATCAATTTTGGACAGAATGAAGCAAAGTTGGGCAACAGAATTTGTCCAATTAAAGACAACTTTTGCAGACATTCTTTAGTATATGTAAGTATGCCATATGTATATACTTATGTGGCCAAGTATAGTTGAAATTTTGAAAATTTTGGTGTACGGACCCCACCCTTTGCCATTGATGTCAAAGGGGGAGTGATGAGCAGTGAAAAATGTCATATCTAGCTAAGGGGGAGCTCCAGAAAATGTACATATAGATAGAGCATCAACTAAGGGGGAGTATAGTATAACACTTAGTCATTTTTCACTAAGTGTTGCCATCAATGCCAAAGGGGGAGATTGTTGGCAAGAGACACATTGGAGCTTCCTGATTGTTGTCATTGATGGCAACAAAGGTTAACCCACACATCCGTAGGACATGATGAGTCTCTACCGGAAGGCAGATTGCAGAGTGTTATGATTTGGTAAGCAAGAACAGAGCATGTGGTGAGGTATGACAGTCAGGTCTGGATCTCTTAGAGGATGTATCTTGGTGAAGTGTGGATTTGGGGAAGTCAAGAGGACTGACTTGACTGATAGATTCCAAGGATTTAGCCTCTGGTGATAGATGAAGAAAAGGATATGAATACTTGAGTGTCGGGTTCCTGATTGGTAGTGTGGACAGAGAAAGAACTGACCAGTAGAACATCAGACATTATTCCAAATGTGTTATTGATGTTGGTAAAGGTTCTTAAGGCATAAATTATGATTGGCCAACATGATTGATGACTTCTACAAGTATATCCTTGATCTGTATTACTTGGTAAGAAAGGATTCAGCTGACAGATCAAAGTTAGTGGAAAATATTGACTATTCCGGATGCAGACTAGAAAGGTGATGAAATCACTTGTACGGATATATATACAAGATGGATTTAGTTGTGAGAGGTGTCATCATTGTGGAGAAGTATGAAGAAAAGTAGTAGAGTAGAGTGAAAGCATTAAGGCAGGTCTGGTATGTGAAAGGACAACAGCACTAAGGAAGAGAAAGGATGCAGTGCAGCAGATCAGTGTACGAAGTTTAACCGGAACTGAACTCCAGCATATGTAGATGCTCCTTATCAGTTCAAGTATTGTATTACACTCTATAAATTGTAGACAATGACTCTCTTGTAGGCAGTGGGCCTCTTGTGAGCAGTGTGCTCGGACAGTGAGCCCTAATTGGCAAGTGCCATTTTGTAATTCTATTCTTCTAATAGAGAATACAGTCTTGGGTTAATCATCCCGTGGTTTTCTCCCTTAACAAGGTTTCCACATAAAAAATATTGTGTCATGTGTATTTCCATTTCATGGTTATGTTTGCTTGTTTGAATTGATGTTGCACTAATTATTAAGAAAGTTTAGAAAGCTAAAATAATTAAGATAACTGATTCACCCCCCCTCTCAGTTATCAACAGGTTTCTCTTATTCTGATGAGCACTTTGAATTCTATGAGCATTGTGTGTTTAGTAAACAAAATAGAAAATCATTTCATTCAGGAAGCAATAGAGCAAAAGAGAAGTTAGAAATTATTCATACGGATGTGTTTGGACCTGTGGATAATGAATCTATCAGAAAATCTTGTTATGTTGTAACCCTCATTGATGATGTATCTAGATTTACATGGATTTATTTTATGAAGCATAAATCTAAAGTTTTCACTAAGTTTAAGGAATTTAAAGTCTTAGTAGAGAACCAATTAGGTTTAAAGATAAAAATATTAAGATTTGACAATGGAGGGGAATATTGCTCTAAGGAATTTGATGAGTTTTGCAAGCATGCAAGTATAATCAGACAAAAGACAACTCCGTATACACCACAACAAAATGGTATTGTAGAAAGGATGAACTGAACAATTATGGAAAGGGCCAAAAGTATGCTTAGTGATGCACAGTTGGATAAATGCTTTTGGGCAGAGGCTGTGTGTAATGCTTGCTACTTGATAAATAGATCTCCTTGTAAGGCTCTTGATTCGACACCTTATGAAGTGTGGACAGGTAAGAAACCTTCTATTTCATATTTAAGGGTTTTTGGTTTTGAGGCTTTTGTTCATATGCCTAAGGAAAAGTGATCTAAGTTGGATCCAAAAGTTGAAAAGTGTACATTCATTGGATATGGTGATAATGTGAAAGGTTATAAGCTTTGGAATCTACTAACCCACAAGATTATCTTTTCTAGAGATGTTATTTTCAGGGAACTTAGAGCTATTTATGAACCTGAGAAGCCAAAATAAAAAGAAGAAAAGGTAAAGAAGGTGTACTTTGATTTAGAGCAGCAAGATGCACCTCAGGAAGAACAGAATGATGGATTGGGGGGTGAAGAAGAAGAAGAAGATTCAAGTAGTTCTAATGAAGATGAATCTATTGTTACATAAGAAGTTGATGTAGATGATCATGTAGAAGAACGAGTAGAGTTTCTTACTCCACCCTTGAGGAGATCCACAAGACAATGGAATCCAGTTGACAGGTATAGCCCACCAGATTTCTGTTGTGTATATTCTTTATTAAGTACTAACAATGAACCTAGATCCTACAGGGAAGCTATTTCTATATATGATAGTGAAGAAAGGCCATAGGTTGTAAGTGGGTTTTCAAGAAGAAGTTTGGAGCATATGGGTCATTGGAGAAGTACAAGGCTAGACTGGTAGCCAAGGGCTACTCCTAGAGGGAGGGAGTTGATTTTGGTGAGATATTCTCTCCTATTGTTAAATTGACTTCTATTAGATTTCTCTTATCCATTGCTACAGCTTATGATTGGGAGATTGAGCAAATGGATGTTAAGACTGCATTCTTCCATGGAGATCCTGAAGAAGAAATTTATATGCAACATCCTACAAGTTTTGAGGTAACAGGAAAAGAACATTGGGTTTGCAGGTTAAAGAGGTCTCTTTATGGTAAAAAATAGTCCCCTAGAATGTGGTATCAAATGCTTGATTCATTTGTTTTGAAATTGGGTTTTGTTAGAAGCGAGGAGGATCATTGTGTTTACATTCATTGTGTTGATGATTCTATACTGGTTATTGCTTTGTATGTTGATGACATGTTTTTCAACAATACTAAGGGTATGGTTAGTGAGCTTAAAGCCCAACTTTCAAGTGCATTTGAGATGAAGGATCTTGGTACTGCAAGGTATATTTTGGGAATGGAGATTAGGAGGGATAGAGTTAACAGAAAGCTTTGGTTGTCACAAAGTAAGTATGTGAATACTATTGTGTAGAGGTTTAGTTTGCAGGACTGTAACCCAGTTAGAGTTCCTTTACCCATTAGTACTAAGATTTCATTAGATATGTGTCCAAAGACTGAAGATAATCTTGAGGATATGTCTGATGTGCCATATGCTAGTGCTATAGGGAGTTTGATGTATGCAATAGTTTGCACTAGACTAGATATTGCCCAAGCAGTGGGAGTGTTGAGAAGATTTATATCTAACCCTGGTAGACAACATTAGAACAATGAGAAGATGGTGTTTAAATATATTGCAGGTACTCCTGATCATTATTTGGTTTATTCTGGTATTGATAGTGCTAATAAATCTTTGGGCATACAAGGTTTTGTTGATGTAGATTGGGCAGGTGACTTGGATAGTCGAAGGTCCACTAGTGGCTATGTGGTTACTCTGTTTAGAGGTGTAGTGAGTTGGATGAGTAAGAGGTAGCCCATAGTTTCTTTCTCCACTACAAAAGTAGAGTATATGGCTTCTACTCATGTCTCTAAGGAGGCAGTTTGGTTGAGGAGATTGTGTACAGTATTGGTTTTGATTGCAAGATCATTCAGATTGGTTGTGATTGCCAGAGTGCTATTTGTTTGGCCAAGAATCCCATGTATCATGCTCAGACTAAACATGTTGATGTTCAATATCACTTTGTTCAAGAATTGGTTGCAAATGGAGAGATTGAACTGAAGAAGATAGACACTCAGGAGAATGTTACAGATTCATTAACAAAGCCTGTGAGCACAGAGAAGTTTGTATGGTGTAGAGAGGCCATGGGCCTTGTTTCTAGTGCCTAATTATTTTTCATTTGTTTTCTTATGGGTTGATTTACAATGTATAATGTCAAGTGGGAGAATGTTGGAATAAGGTCCCATTAACCTTGTAAATTCCAATATTATATTTTATTCCATTTATTATTTGTTATTTGTAATTACCCATAAGGGAATGAGGTAGTCTCAATGACAGTTGTAATTTTGGAGTTACCAGCAGCAATTACAGAGTGACTTTTATGGTTGGCAAATGTAAAAACTCATGGTAAATGAGGATAGGCGTGATCCCTTGAGGAATATACTATTTTTGGTATGTATGACTATTGATAACTGAGAGGGGGGGTGAATCAGTTATCTTAATTATCTGACTTTCTTTTCTTCTTTAACAATTAGTGCACTATCAAATTATATAAGCATTCATAACCATGGAAGCATAAATAAACTCAACACACATGACACAATATTTTTGACGTGGAAAACCCTGTTAAGGGAAAAAACCACAGGGTGAATAACCCAAGATTGTATGCTCTATTAAAAGAATAAGGTAGTACAAAATGGCACTTGCCAATTAGGGCTCATTGCTCGAGCACACTGCTCACAAGAGGCTCACTACCTACAATAGTTTATAGAAGGAAACCAAGAATTTGAACTTGATGAGAAGCATCCACATATGCTGAGGTTCAATTTCAGTTAAGCTCAATATACTGATCTACTGCACTTCATTCTTCCTCTGCTTTAGTGCTGCTGTTCTGTCACATACCGGACCTGTATTTCTATTTCCACACTGCTCTTTATTTTTCTTCACACTTCACAACACACCTTCTCATCGAAATCCATCTGGTATATATATCCGCACCAAGGATTTCAACATCTTTCTAGTCAACATCTGGAATACTCAATATTTTTCCAAACTCTAGTCTGTCAGTTGAATCCTTGCTTACCAAGTGATATCAAAGAGATACTTATAGAAGTCATCAATCATGTCAGCCAATCATGAATGATCTCTTAAGAAGCTTGATCACCATCAATATCCCATCCAGATTAAGGTCTGAAGCTCTACCGGTCAGTTCTTCCTCAGTCTACTCTGCCAAATAGGAACCCAACACTTAGGTGTTCAAATCTTTTCACTCTTTCATCACCGGAAGCTCAATCTCTGGAATGTATTAGTCATGGTACTTGTCTTGACTTCCCCAAGTCCGTACTTTACTGAGATACTTCCTCTGAGAGATCCGGACCTAATTGTCGGACCTTGATGCATACTCTGTTCTTGCTCACCAGACCAAAATACTCTTCAATCTGACTTTTGATAAAGACATACCATGTCCTGTGGATGTGTGGGATGGACTTTGTTGCCATCAATGACAACACTTATGAAGCCACATAGTGTCTCTTGTCAACAATCTCCCCCTTTGGCATTGATGGTAACACTTAGTAAAAAATGACTAAGTGTTATAGCATACTCCCCCTTGGCCGATGCTCTATTCTTATGTACACTTTTTCGGAGCTCCCCCTTAGCTAGATTCCACATTTTTCACTTCTCCTCACTCCCCCTTTAACATCAATGGAAAAGGGTAGAATCCGTACACCAAAATTTCCAAAAATTAGCGTATACATATTTGCATAAGTATATATACAAGTTATACTTACATGTACTTAAGTATATCTGCAAAAGTATTCTTCAACTATACAACTTCTGTTGCCCAACTCTGCTTCATTCTATCCAAAATTGAAATGTGGCCACTTAATAGAAATGAAAAAGCTTCTTCCTGTTTTAAATCAACCAAATCACTAGTCCAAGCTGTAGTCTGAGCATTAGTTAGAGCCTCATGCATGGCTTCTAACTTAGGGATAATTATCCCTCTTAGATCATTCATTCTGCTTATTCTATTCTTTTTCTCCTTCTCAAGCCTCTTTATCTCATTCATAGTGGCAATAGCCTGGCATTCTTGATTCATTATGGATGACGTGATAGGATCAAAATTTTGAGATAAACTTAATAGTTTACTCTCTTCTTCTTCCACCTTCTTGGTAATATCTGTTGTCATGGTGGACCCGGATAGACAAAATTTGTATAGATCTCCGCTATCTTTAAGAGCATTTTCTAAGCTCTTTATCCCTATATCCAAATTTCTTCTATCATTTGTTATAAGTCCTTGTATCTCAGAGAATCTCTTATCCAAAAACTCTTTCTGGACTTTTTCTTCAGCTGATTTCTCCAAAGAATCAAAATGTGTACTAACAGTATTAACAAGAGATTTGAGATTGCCAAATGAAGAGGCCAAAAGATCCTTCTAGAAGGATGGCATGATCTTCTCCAACACACCGGATGCAATCTCTATCAGCTCACAGTCTTCCATGTGAGACTTCAGAAGCTTTTCTTTTTCTTTAGCTTGAGCAAAAGATGCTATCTTCATTGTCTGAACCAGAGAGAGGGAGTCAAAATTAAGTGGTCCTTGAAATAGATCCAGTTCATCTATTTCCATCATCTCTTTGTTCAAGAAATCTTTAATTGTTTCTGCAGTGTCTCTTGCCAGAGATAGAATCTTCTTTCCTCCTGCAGCCTCAGAGCTGTCATCTAGGGTCTTTTCTATCTGATCTCCTTCTCTTCTTTCCTTTCTTCTCCTTCAGTTCCAGAGTTAGTTGGGGGATCTGGAAGAGAGATGTTTGCTTCTTAATGGACTTCCTCTTTCAGAATAGAGGAATCCAAGTCCTTAGTCCTCTCCTCACTTATCTCCTTTGGATCTTCTGCATTTTTCTTAGTAGGTTCATCATCTATGTCCTCTATAATAGGGAGATTGAATTTCATGAAGGCATTCCAGAGGATGTCTTCAGTTTCTTTTGCCACTTTGTCAGTCTCTCCAAGCATAAGCTGATTCATTCTTGCTTTGCTCTGAAACTCATCCTTGCAATCCTTGAAGATCATGTTCATTTGTTTTGGAGTGATGGAGGGGTAGAGCTGAATAGCTATCTGTTCCCGGATCTCTAGGTCCTTTGCCTTAGCATTGTTCTTTCTTATTTCAAGTTCATTCTCTAGGCTTTTGGGAATTAAGGAGATAATTTCAATGAATGCTTTGTTGTAGATGTTTAGATACCTAACTATAGCTTCTTGCAGGATCTTCTGATCAGCTTCACTATAATCGTCATAAAATTCAGTCATTGGCTTCAAGTTCCCATCCACAGTGACTGATTTGATGATATCATCAATGCAGAGAGTAGGCCTTTCAATGAATTCTTTTGCCTCTTCTTCCTTGTTATGACCAGTAGAGGGTTCACTAGATGTTTTCTTCTTCTTCATTTTCTTGATCTCCTCATCAGATTCTATCTCTTCATCATCCTTCTGACTTGTATAGGACCTTGTTGCCTTTTTCTTTGTTCTCTTCTCTCCCTTTCTAGATGTCTGGGCTTCCGATTTTGATGCTTTTTGGCTCTTACAGGTGGCAGGTGCAAAGCTTTTGGAGGATTTGGTCCAGGAGGGGGCTTGCATTGGGGCACTTTCTTTTTCTATTTCTTTCCTTTCTTTCTCTACCCATTCCATCTTCTCTCTGTTGGCATCAAGTGCCTCCTTTAATATTCCATGCCTCTTGGCGAATTCTTCTACTTCCCTTCTCACTTTTCTCTTGATCTCCAAACACAGTATTAGCCCACCATACTTGAATGTGTTCTTCTTGTCCTTCTTGATCTTTTGTAGGTTTTCCAATAGTTGGCTCAGAAGAAGTTCACAAAGATCATAATCTGCATTCTCCCTTAACATTTGATAAGCAGCATAGATTTTAGTTCCAGATACAGAATTCTCCCTGCTAGAGTGATATATCTTATAGACAATTATCATAGACACAAACTTGATATCTGGATCAGTGGTATCTTCTATAGTCATTGCTCTCTTGTCAAATTTTGATCCGGTAGCCTGACTTATAGTTTGATTTTTGACTGATTTGAGAATAGGCAACCCACTAGATGAGAGCAATCCGGTTACCGCCCTAATTGCATCCTTGGTTATCTTGAATGGCCTCATCAACCACATAAAGTTGTCATGCATTCTGTTCAGAACATACTGGACCCAATCATCTTCAGCAAAATAGGGGAAATGAATGCAATGTCTAAAATGCTTATCCCGGATGGCCTTGTACTGAGGTTTGAGTTCAAATGATTCAACTATCAGTTCCTTGTGGTAGATATCCATTAGCTTGGATTCCCCAAATTCTTCAATGTTTGCGTGTATGTAAACCCTAACATCTTCTACATGCAGAACTCCATGCGGAATGCTAGAAAATACGCCTAGGGGATCAACTTCTAGGGATTTATAGGGATGTTTTTTAAATTTAGGGCGTGGCCTATCAGTGATCTTCACAACATTCAGAGTAGCCATCTTTCAAAGATTCAGAGAGAGATATTCAAGAGCAGAAAATACCTTTTACGCTTCTAGGGTTCACGATATGAGCCAGATTGGATTGTTGGATGAATCAACTTCTGCGGTTGATCTTTGAGAGGTTTGAGGCAATTTTGTTGCAGAGCTCCTTCTCTCTTCTTCTCAAATGTAAATGAGCAAATGTTCAAATAAAAGAACCCTTATATTTTTGCATAAACCCTATTTCCATATTGCAATAAATGTGCAACTTAAGTCATTCCGGTTGCCTTGTTCTCCTTGTTCTGAGAAAGATCTTTTCTGGATCACCGAGATGCACTTAGAGTTATTCTCAGTGATTATTGACAATCTATCTTCCTTTCTCCAATCATTTCATCTATCTGCAGATCAAGATTCCTTCATTTGAATCATATTAGATCTAACTGTGAGAATCCTTCTTCTTACCGGATGACTGTTAAACCAGATTAATCTTGGAAGATTAACCTCTTTCTAAACTTCTTGCGGATCTTCCATATCTTTACCAAGGCTTATTTAGATGTTTCTCTAAGAACCCTTTAATCTGCAACTTTCCATGTGCCAATTTTAGGAACCAATTAACTGGCTGGGGGAATTTGTTTTTCTTTTTGACTCCCCCTGAGCCAGAGATCATCTTATTTAGTTTTCGGAAGGAATATCAGCTCCAGATTTTGGTGCAGATCCATCCCCAACATTTTATGTACTTCTCTTTACCCAAATCTTGTTCATCTCCTTTTGAATTTCATCTGCATTCACTTTTCCTTTTCCTTTGTCTTGATTTTGATTATGATGCACGGGACCTCTTTTATCCCGATTCTTACTTCTGCAGAATTTGGCAATATGACTAGATTTATTGCAATTGTAGCAGACAACACTTCTTTGCAGATTTGACTGATATCCTCTTGATCTGCATCGATTAGCCATATGTCCCATTCTATTGCATGCAAAGCATCTACCATTGAATGAATTGTTCATTTGCATATTTCTACATTCTTGAGATTTGTGACCATACCTTTTGCAGTTAAAACACTGTCTGAAGAAGGATGAATTAGTTTGATTCATTCTTCTACACTGATTTGTTTTATGACCAAAGTTATTGCAATTGTGGCAGTATCCATTAAAGGATGGATATCTTTGAGCATTTGGTTGCCTTACCAGAGGTCTTCTAGGCCTGTTCCTTAGATTTCCTAATCCAGAGTTCTTCTGACTGGATCCAGAGCTTTCCCCTTTCTCATACCCCAAGCCTTGCTTGTCATCTACCCTCTTTTGGCTTTCAAGAAGAACTTCAAGTTGAGCAGAGCTTATCTTGAATTTCTCTTTGTATTCATTTGTTGTTTGAAGATCCCTTTTAAGAGTGTCTATCTAATTCTCAAGTTGTTCTTCATTATCTCTAGCTTCTTCAAGATCAGATTCTAGATGCCTGATTATTCTATCCATTTTGTAGCAGTCTTCTGACTTCTCCTTGAGAGATTGTTTTAGATTATCTTCACTTTTTCTTTTCTCTTCAATTTCTAGGCTGAATTTCATAACTCCTGATTCCATTTCATGTCTTACCATAATGACCTCTTTTGATAACTTCTCGCATAACTTGGTTTTCTCATTCAGATCTTCATTAGTATCATTGGCTTCATTTTGGCTTGCTAATTGTTGAAGAAGTTCCTTTCTTTTCTTCATTGAGATACTTAGTTTTTCTTTGAGTTCATTTATGAAATCATCAGCTAGTTTGAGTCTTTCCCTCAGGTCATTAACTTCAGAGTGAGATTGATCAAGATCATCTAGAGTAGACTGAAGTTGCTCCCTCATACCATACATATCCATTGAGATGCCCAGATCTTCCTCAAGCTGTTAGGCTCTGTCTAGAGGAACTTAGCTCTGATACCAATTATTGATAACTGAGAGGGGGGGTGAATTAGTTATCTTAATTATCTGACTTTCTTTTCTTCTTTAACAATTAGTGCAATATCAAATTATATAAGCATTCATAACCATGGAAGCAGAAATAAACTCAACACACATGACACAATATTTTTTGACGTGGAAAACCCTGTTAAGGGAAAAAACCATAGGGTGATTAACCCAAGATTGTATTCTCTGTTAAAACAATAAGGTAGTACAAAATGGCACTTGCCAATTAGGGCTCACTGCTTGAGCACACTGCTCACAAGAGGCTCACTGCCTACAATAGTTTATAGAAGGAAACCAGGAATTTGAACTTGATGAGAAGCATCCACATATGCTGAGGTTCACTTCCAGTTAAGCTCAATATACTGATCTACTGCACTTCATTCTTCCTCTGCTTTAGTGCTGCTGTCCTGTCACATACCGAACCTATATTTCTATTTCCACACGGCTCTCTATTTTTCTTCGCACTTCACAACACACACCTTCTCATCAAAATCCATCTGGTATATATATCTTCACCAAGGATTTCAACATCTTTCTAGTCGGCATCCTGAATACTCAATATTTTTCCAAACTCTAGTCTGTCAACTGAATCCTTGCTTACCAAGTGATGTGTATCAAAGAGATACTTATAAAATTCATCAATCATGTTAGGCAATCATGAATGATCTCTTAATAAGCTTGATCACCATCAATATCTCATCCGGATTAAGGTCTGAAGCTCTGCCAAACAGGAATCCAACACTTAGGTGTTAAGATCTTTTCACTCTTTCATCACCAGAGGCTCAATCTTTGGAATGTATCAGTCATGGTACTCCTCTTGACTTCCCCAAGTCCGTACTTTACCGAGATACTTCCTCTGAGAGATTTGAACCTGATTGTCAGACCTTGTTGCATACTCTGTTCTTGCTCACCGGACCAAAATACTCTTCAATCTGACTTCTGGTAAAAACATACCATGTCCTACGGATGTATGGGATGGACTTTGTTGTCATCAATGACAACACTCATTAAGCCACACAGTGTCTGTTGCCAACAATGACAACTGTCATAATGTTTGGTGAGTGAATCTATGATAGCTGCAAGTTGTCATAAGATTCTATGATTAATGGAGATTGGGCCTCTTTCCTGTGTGGAGTTTTTTACTTGAAAGGGTTTTCACCACATTAAACATTGTGTTATGTGTTCATATTTCTAATTTTGCATTTCTGTGAAGCATAGTTTTGTTTGTGTTACAATCTCCATTAATAACACACAGTTAAATATTGCTTAAATTTATCCTGAATCAGATTTCCATTGAAGTAGTGTTGCTTTCATTTCTAACATAATAATGGTTTGATAGGGAATTTCCTACAGCAAATTGGAGGTTTAATATAGTTTTAAATTAGTTTACTACTAAGATTTGGAAACAATCTGATATTGCGGTGTAGCACAGAGGTAGTCGCCAAGTTTAAAGGAGTCAAACTAGAAAGGTGGGTCTTATGTCTAAAATAAAATAAGTCTAGCCAAGATTAAGAACTAGGTGATAGCAAGAAATAAGGGATCGATCTAAATAGATTGATCTAGTATAGTCAAATTGGCCATGAAGAAGGTCGACGGCCAGCCAAAGAATAAGTGACCACAAAATAAGAAGAAATGGCCAAGAGGAGGCATAAGGTTTGTCAGAAGAAAAAAAGAAGCCAATTTGTGCTAGAAAGTTGGCGGCTAGGAGAGGATAATGTGTCAACACCAGGTAAGAATAGAAAACAATGATCGAGCATAGAAAAACAAGTGGCCCAACCCAACTAAAAATCTATCTTTTGACAGTCACAATAATTCAATTTTAAAGAAAACAATTTAAAGATAAAAACTTGGGATAATTCGCTGGTCAAAGATGAGTCTGTAGCTATTGTCATTGCCTTGCCCTTTCTCCAGTTGCAGCCTACAACTTTCCCTTTCTTCCTTGCTACTGTTGCTCAGAGCATAAGTTACTTTTGTTACCAAAAACATGGGTATTTCTCTGCCCATATTCCCCTCTTTTAACAGAAAGTCTTTTTTGGGTGATCCTCCATTAGGTTTGAAAAAATTGAGAATATAGAATTTAGAACTGCAGTTATTATTTTCTTTGCATGATCATTCGACCAATAAAATTAGAGAAAAATGCTACTTTAAACAATAAAATAATATCTTTTGCAGCTTACTGTCACATGAATGACAGGAAATATATATTTTAATTCTTTTATTCAGTTTCTAATTATAATAATACTATTTTATATATAATTTAATTATTTTTAACAATACAAATACTCTTACTTAATAAAGAATAATATAATAGTATATATATATCATAATTTAACATAATTATTTAAATTACATGGGACATATTGTCTTCCAAACATCTATAATATTGAAAATAGAAAATAATTATTCATTTAATTATTTATTTAAATAAACTACACTACATCTTTTAAATATCATTCGAAAAGACATTAGATTTAAGTAATCACATCATGCATTCAAAAATGATTAATAACCACACATTAATGAAATAAAGCCATTCAATAATGCATATGCAACTACATGATGTGTGTGATTGTATCAGGGTATTCCATCCATCAGTTCTTACCAAGTGGCTAGAACACCTCTACCTCAACCATGCTCTCATCTTCGATGAGTACCTGCATTCATTTGCACTCATCTCGACATCAATAGGTTAGTGTCTCAAAAACACAGCCGAAGCAAATCATTGCATTTACATCAATATTACTTAATATGTAAATCAATTTTCCAATATAACTTCATAATAATTACTTTCACACATTTGAAATTACTCAAAGTAAATCAACGATGGTAAATGTTCATTAATCTAAAATAATAGTAATGTCCATAAAAATGAGACATGACACTTTTGATCCCATGTGTTCCACACCAAGATCTACCTTAGCTGTTAGACTGTATTTAAGGAACTCATCTCTGATGCCAATTGTTGAACACATAGAAGTACTGAGAGGGGGGTGAATCAATACTTATTCAAATTTTTCTCTTTTAACTTTATTCTAACTACCTTTAAACATTTAGAACATGAAAAGGACAAGAACAGAGAAGCACACATCCATAACACTAGATTTATGTGGAAAACCCTAAAAGGGAGAAACCACGGTGAGAAAACTACTTGGATCTACTGTCCAAATCCAAACTCAAAAATAAAAATTGGATTACAATATTATTTATGGGCTACAACCCAAAGGAACCTGCAACTCCCTGAATAGTTACAACATTTACAATACTTATCTGACTCATAGTTCTTTATACAACAATTGAATGCTAATCACTTCAGCCTCTGCACAACTATCTCATTTCTACAAATTTTCAATATCAATCACTGCCAAAACACCATGACCTCAAAAACTATCATATTGTTAGCAATTATCTCTACAGGACAATCATGTTATATGAACTGATCTTCTCCACATTTCATCATGAACTCTATTTCTTCTATAAGTATATTCACATAATATTGATTTTATCTTGTAAATCACTACTCTACTGCCCTCCAACTGTTGGAATTGGTCCGGACAACTAAGAGTGGGGGGTTGAATCAGTTGTCACACAATTTAAACTTTTCTACCTTTAATCTTCTTTTTAAAACATCTAATCAAATTAATGATATGAACATTAATGTATGAATCAATAACACATGAGCAAAAACAAAAGTAACACACTTGACACCAAGATTTTAACATGGAAACCCAGTTAAGGGAAAAACCATGGTGGGGGTTAACCCATAAAGATTATACTCTGTTAAAAGTATTACAAAGGGGAATGCACATGCATTCGAGCTCACTGCCCGGAGCTCAATACTCAAAGAAGGCTTACTACATATAGAAGGCTCACTTCCTACAGAAAGAGGATTACAATGAGATTGAACTGATAATTAGCATCTATCAATGCAAGGATTCAATTCCAGTTAAGCACAAAATACTAACTTGATACACTTCATCTTCACTCTGCTCTTTTCACTGTTCTACTCACATCTGAATCTTAGATTTCTGCTCTTTTCGCACTTATTCCATAGTTGCATCACACACACACTAAAATCATTCAAATCCATCTGCTATATATATTCGTATCCTGGTCTTCAACCACTTTTCAGTCAGCTTCAAGAACACTTAGAACTTTATTGGGAATTCTGCTCTGTCAGCTAAATCCATGAACACTTGTAACGCAGACCAAAACTTGCACTCACAAATCATTAATCAGGTCGGCTACTATCACTAATCATCACAACTTGTCCAACCAACAACTTCCATACATCTGGAACCAAGATCAATTACAAGGTCAGCCTATTCATCTTCTGCCTGTTCTGTCAAACTGTTAACCTGATACTTAGATGCTAATAACTATTGAGTCCTTCATCACTGGAGGCCAAAACTCTAGATTTAGATTATCCTAACAATGCTTATGACTCCCTCAGATCCATAGCAAACTCTAATCTACTCCCAGGGAGATCCCCACCAAGATACCGGACCCTGTCACTCACTCTGTTCTTGACTTCCCAGACTTAGACAAATCTTCAATCTGGTTTCCGATATGGGCAAATTATGCAATGCGGATGTGTAGTAGAGACTTAGTTGCCATCAATGACAACACTTATCATGCCTAACAGTGTCTCTTGCCAACAATCTCCCCCTTTGGTATTGATGGCAACACTTAGTGAAAAATGACTAAGTGTCAGAATAACTCCCCCTTTGCTTGTGCTCCATATTGTTGTTCACACTACTTTCCGGTGCTCCCCCTTTGCTGGATTCTTCATTTTTTCATTACTCTTCACTCCCTCTTTGACATCAATGGCAAAGGGTGGGATCCACAATCACTAATCATGCAAAAATTCTGTATATAAGGCCACAAATGTACAAACAGTCCTTATGTTATATTTACATATATTTAAGGATATCTACAAAAGTACTCTTTAACTATGCACATTCGGTGGCCCAACCTTTCTTCATACCATCCAGCATTGAAATGTGTCCACTTAGCAAAAATGTATATGCTTCTGCTTTCCTTACATCTAAGGGATTGCTTGCCTGGGCAGTACTTTGGGCCTCTGATAAAGTGTTAAACATTGTTTCCAACTTAGGGGTAATCAGTCCCCAGAGCTCACCCATTCTTTCCATAATGTTCTTCTTTTCTTTGATAAGCTTCTTTATTTCATTTTTCAGGCTAATTTCTTGACACTCTTGGCTCACTGGAGATACTATTAAAGGATCAAAACTTTGAGATAGGTCTAACAGCTTTTTCTCCTCATCCTTTATCTTTTTTCTCAATATCCTCTACTATTTTGGGCCATGATAAACAAAACTTATATACATCACCACCATCCTTAAGAGCATTTTCAATACTCTTTATACCAATATCAAGTGTTTTTCTATCATTATCTATACATTCTTTTAGTTCACTAAACCTCTTATCCAAAAATTATTTCCAGACCTTTACTTCGGCTGACTTCTCAAAAGACTCAAAATTTATATTTACAGAATGCACAAGATTTTTCAAATTACCAGAAGGAGAATCAGATGTATTTTTCTGATATGTGGGCATGATCTTCTCTAGTGCTACAGATGCTAGGCCTATCAACTCATTATTTTTGTTAACCCTTTTTCCCTCTGTCTAGAGCCAAACAGTTAACCTGATATTTTCCTTGAAAATCCCTTTGAAAAGGTCCCTACCAAAATTTCCCAGAGGCCTTGCCTAATAAACCTTACCATTGTAAAGAGCTTGAACAAATAGGTAGGTTTGCTTTTTACAGCACCTTGAAATTCGTCCAAATGAAGAAGTTATGCATAGTCAAAGTTTCAGTCAACTGATAGTTCAAATGGGCATTTTGGCGGGCTCTCAAAAAATTCCATCGGCCTTTTAGAATTGATCGCCGCAGGTTGCGACACATGTCAACGGTGGAGCAAAGTTTCTAAAAAGTTTCAATGTTGCTGCGGAGGGCAACACATGTCAACTTCCGCCAGAGTTTCATCAAAGTTTCTAAAAAGTTTCTAAGTCATAGCTTCTTTAAGTTTCCTCGCTGTTTCTTTAAGTTTCTAAGAGTGGCGTGGATGGCACCACGTGGAGCCACCCAAGGAACACATAACAGGCAACTCAAGAGCCCCATGGATGGAGATAGGTGGTAGCCTCCGCTATGTTTCTAAAAGTTTCATGGCCCCCACCCAAGTTTTGCGAGCCCCTTTTATAAAGTTTCTTAGTGCCGCGGGTAGCGACAAGTGTTTGCAGCGGGGAGTCCCTTTATTGTTTCTTAGAGTCATGAGGAGCTCGCCACATGTTGCTTTCCACTGAGCCCCTTTAAATGTTTCTAAGATGGGGCAGAATGCTCCACGTGTCCCTTATGGTTCATGCGGAAGCTGACACGTGTCAGCTTCCGCATGAGTTTCTTTTTTTGTTTTAGCGCGAGGCCAAAGGAGGTGGCAGGCCCCTTTATTGTTTCTAAAGTGAAGCGGAGGACACCACGTGTTGATTTCTGTATGAGTCTTAAGTGGGTCTCAAAAAAGTTTCAATAATGTTTCTCTCTACACGGAAGGCGCCAAGTGGCAAGCTCCACCCAAGTTTCAAGGGGCCCCTTTATGTGTTTCAAATGTGCGCGGAGGGCGCCATGTGTCAGAAGCAGAGGGTCCCCCAGTTTCTCAAAAGATAAGCGGGTTGCGATAGGTGTCGCTATCTGTTGTAAGTTTCAAGACCCTGTAATGTTTCAAGAGTAAAGCGGATGACGCCACGTGTCAGCTTCCGCGTGAGTCCTAGCTGAGTCTCAATGTTTCTCACGACAACTCAGAAATTGCCACGTGTCGCCATCCGCTAAGGTTTCAAAAAGTTGCTCAGTTGCTGCAGATATTGCTACGGGTTGCGACAGGTGTCGCAAGCGGAGGCCCGGTTAGAGGGTTACGGCATCGCCGTGGGTTGCGACATGTGTATCATACAGGGCAACGCAAAACTTGCCACGTGGTGGCCTCCGCGTAAGTTTCCAGCAGGGGCTTCTCAAGGGTAGGTCATACAAGTTAGACCTGGTAGAAAAATGAAATGTAGCTAAGGGGATTTTTTGGGTCCGCAGCTTGTATGTTCATGAAGACAGAGGGGGAGATGCGATTGGTGAGGTCTGCAATATGCAGGGTCTTTTGGCGCCTGGTTTCTTATATAGACACAGCCTGGACCCGACGGTATTTTTTAACAGTTTCATAAGGAGCTTTGGGTCCACAGCTTACATTTAGGGTTGTATATGCCGAGACACAGTAAAAGATACTGAAGTGATATACACACAAATGCAGAAGCGATATACACAGGCGGTTGACCAAAACTTTGACCGCCTGTATCTCCTTCATTTTAGCAAATTTTCACATGCTGTAAGAGGCAAAGTTGCATGTTTTCATCCCCTCTTTCATTTGGCAGGCTTTTTAGGAGGTTTTGTGACACTTTTTCAACAGATGGACATTTTTGGGGGCATTCATTACAGCAGATATGGTAAGCAGCTGTCAGCATTCAATGATAGATTATCCTCCGCCATTCTGAGGATTAGATCGATGACATGGCTGTTTGCATTGAAGACCCATAATATCTCCCACCTGCCCCTGTTCCAGATCTTTTGCACCATTACTCTTGGCAGGTGGACGTCTCTTCAGGAAGATATTTTTGATTGCAGCTCCCTGAGGGGATTTTTGTAACCGACCTAGGTTAATTTTTGCAGTGCTATATAAGCTGACGCTTATGTTGTATTAAGGGTTGGAAAATTTTGGAAACATTCTGTTCTCCCTGTCTCCAAACAGAACTTTTCATACTGTAACCTTGCCTTTCTTCAGATATATGAAAGCTATCATGCCTTTTGCTGATTTTTCTATCTTTGTGTAAATCTGCATATCGTTGTCTGTGAATATTTCTTGTTCCTCTCAATCATTTTTGCTCCTTACCTCTGTTAGAACCATCTATTCTGTGTATATTTGCTTGCTGTATCTGATTATATTGTGCATGCTTCAATCTATGCAAAGGTTCTTTAGAACTGTCTGGTGCATCACCCTTTTATGTTTTTAAGTATTGTTGCTTTATCTTTCATTTTAGCACATCTCTTCCCCTTTTCACCCTGAAATACAGTAGTTTTAGGTGATAATTAGACAAGGAAGCCGGCCTTCTCTGAAGTTTTGATCTCATTTAGCAAAGTCCCACACTTAGAGATCAATCCCAATGTGTCATTGGAATGCTTAGAAT
This sequence comes from Cunninghamia lanceolata, assembly GCA_027924645.1. NCBI lineage: Eukaryota > Viridiplantae > Streptophyta > Pinopsida > Cupressales > Cupressaceae > Cunninghamia > Cunninghamia lanceolata. The sequence continues at coordinate 7,838,235 of BSBN01000534.1, forward strand.
CTCATTCAAGCAGGGTGCAATTTCATGTGACAACAGTTTTCTATGTGAGAATTGAGCATTTTCTCCCTTGCCTTGGCCTATGTAAGTGAGGATATCTTTAGCATTTGGTCCAGAGAGAGTGTCCAAATTGATTGGTCCTTGTATCAGTTCCTATTCATCTAACTCTAGTATCTCCTTGCTGAGAAAACTTTGCACTACATCCTAAGTGTCTCTTGCTATTTTAGTTTCCTTCCCTTGTGCTTTGTCAGTAGCAACTGGACTGTCTTGCTCTGGTGCATTAGCACCATCTCCTTCTGTTAGTTCTACTTTTCCCTTTGCTTTTTCCTCTTCCTTTTCTTTCTCTTTTTCTTCTTCTTTTTCTTGGTCCTTTCCAGAGTCATTAGTAGCAGGAGGATCATGGCCAACACTTGCTTCTTCTATCAATACTTCCTCTTCTTCTTTTTGCACTTCCTCTTCCGGAACAAAGGAATCTAGAGTTTCAATCTGTTGCTTATTCTTCTTTAATCCATCAACATTCATGTCTAAGGACTCAATCTCTACATTTACCTCCTCTGCAATAGGAAGATTGTGCTTTTTCAAAGCACTCCAGATAATTTCTTTGGTTTTCTTTGCAATCTTGTCTATCTCCCCAAGCATAAGCTTATTCATTCAATTTTTACTTTGGAACTCATCCTTGGCTTCTTTGAATATCAAATTCATTTTCTTTGAAGTAATTTGGGGGCATAATTGTATTAATATTTGTTCTCAGATCTCAAGATCCTTGCTTATTGCATTCTCTTTTCTCAGTTCCAAAATTTTTTCAAGGCTTTTTGGTATCAATGAACATATCTCAACAAGAGCCCTGTTGTAGATATTCAAATATCTTACCGTTGCTTCCTCAAGTACTCTTTTGTTAGCATCACTATAGTCATCATAGAATTCTATCATTGGAGCCAAGTTTCCATCTATAATAATAGATTTAATGATGTCATCTATTGAAAGGGTAGGCTTCTCTTCATATTCCTCTGCCTTTTGCCTCTAGCTTTCCCTTTTGCTTCCAGAGAGCATCTCCTTGGATATCTTGGTGACTTTTGTGCCTGTGGCTTTTAGTTCTTTGATCTCAATGTCAAAATCTATATCTTCTTCTTCTTCTCTTGTGCTTTCATATGTTCGGGATGCTTTTGTTTTCTTTCTTTTCTCCTTTTTTCTGGATGATTTGATTTCCAGTTTTGCAATCTTAGGAGGAATAGGGCAGCATCAGAGATCCTAGTAGTCTTTGAGGTGGAAGAGGGTTTCACTAGAGCACTTTCTTGTTTCTTATCTTGTTTCTCTTTCTCAGACTTTGCAGTTCTTTCCCTAAATTGCCTCATAGCCTCCTTAGTTAGGCCCAAATTTTTAGCCAACTGCTCAACTTCTTTTCATACTCTCCTATTGGTTTTAGGTTCTCTGAGCTCAGTATGCAGTTTTAAACTTAACTCCTCATATGTTCCAAATCTTTCAACTATTGTGTCTTTAGGCTTTCTTAGAAGATGTTGAGCATACATATTCAAGATTTTTCCATATGGGCATGATCCAAATAGTTCTGGGTTCCACTACTTCCATTAGGCAGTAATCAGTGTCAACCATGAAGCATATTTCATTTTTGTACTTCTCAACAATTGATTTAGGGATTCTTTCCCTTAAATGCATCATACTCTAAAAATTCTTGAAGTATCCCCATATTGCAGTTTTCTAAGCTTTGAAATCACCAATGTTGCGAAGATGATCTTTGATCTGAATGGCAACTGGCTCATCATTAGTCCAGTGAACACCCTTTACTCCAGGTACTTCATTCATATAGTAGAAAAACAAGCATAGAACCAATGTACCATATTTAAAAGTGTTTTTCTTATCCCTTTTGATTTTGTTCAAGTTCTCAATCAGCTGGTTCTGTAACAACTCACAAAGGTCATAATCTACATTCTCCTTCAACAATTGATATGCTGCATATATGGCAGTTCTAGAGACAAAATTTTCCCTGCTAGAGTGATATATCTTGTAGCCAATCTCCATGGAAGGAAACTTCACATCCGGTTCTATAATGTCATTTATAGTCATAGTCCTATAGAATTTTACACCGGTTGCATCAGTAACAGTTTGGTTATTCACAAATTTTAACATGGGTAAACCACTGATTGAGTTTAACCCAGTCACAATTTTGATAACATCCTTGGTAATCTTGAATGGTTTTAATAGTCAAATGAATTCATCATGCATTTGACTCAAAACATACTAGACCCATTCATCTTCATCAAATGTTGGAAATCCCATAATCTAAATAAAGTGTTTATCATGTAGTGCCTTATATCCAAGTTTAAGATCATGATTTTCACCCCTAAGATGATTCTCAAACAAGTTTACATACCTTGAATCACCAAATTCATCTATGTTTGCATGAATATAAACCATAATATCTTCAACATGCAGCACACCATACGGAACACTTGAAAAAGCACCTAGTGGGTCAACTTTTATTGATTTGTGAGCATGTTTCTTAAATTTGGGTTGAGGCCTTTCAGTAATATCAACAACATGAGGAGAAGCCATCTTAATAGATTTTAGATCCAGAGCTTTACAGAGAAGTACCTTTTTCTTTCGCGAGGTTAGGGTTGATCAATTATCGGTTAAATTCACTCTTCATTTTTCAATCTCCAGATTTGTAGCTCAAAAGCTCTTCTACTTGTTTCCTTTGAATACAAAGTGGTTCAAATGCATGATTAAGTGACCTTTTATCCTTCACAAAACCTAATTTTGCATTGTAATAAATGCACTGCCCTAACTCCATCCAATTACTCAGCTTCTTAAATTGTTCTTCATGAATTACTTTGCAAATTTCCATATTGACATTTTTCCTTCCAGAAATCCTTCCAAAGGTTCTAAAACACTTCAAAATATCTTCTCTCATTGTGCCATATCCTGGCACCCACTTACTGACTAGGGGAATTTGATGTTCTATACAGCTCCTCCTAAGCTAGAACTCCTAATTTAATTCCTGGAGGAATTGTCAGCACCGGATTCCAATGCGGACCCATCACCATTTTTCATTATGTCTTTCTTCACCCAAATCTTGTTCATTTCTCTCTATATCTCATTCACATCAATTTTTATTTTGCCTTTGTCTTGTCTTAGCTCATCCGATTTTCTATTTATCGGACCTCTTCTTCCATTATTCTTGCTTCTGCAGAATCTTGCAATATGACCAAATTTATTGCAATTAAAGCACACAAATTTCCTTGCTTATATACTTGATTTCCTCTTGATCTATACTGATTAGCCATGTGCCCAAATCCATTGCAAGCAAAATAGTAGCCATTGAAAGAATCACCATTAGAGTTATTCATTATCATACTTGTACATTAATTAGATCTATGACCATACCTCTTGCACTTGAAGCATTGACCAGAGAAGGATGGATCATTTTGATTTACTCTACTTCTACACTGAGTAGCTTTATGGCCAAATTTATTGCAGTTGAAACAATTTCCATTGAAAGATGGATATCTTTGAGCATTAGGTTGTCTTACCGGAGGTCTTCTAGGTCTATTTCTCTCATTCCTTGGTTGAAAGTTTCTTTGTCCAGATCTGGAGTTTTCACTTTTCTCATATCCAAGACCATGCTTGTCATCAACCTTTTTTTGTCCTTCAAGCAGTGGTTCAAGTTTAGTTGAGTTTATCTTGAACTTCTCCTTGTATTCATTTGCAACTTCTAGGTTATGTCTGAGAGTGAGAATTTGTCTCTCAAGTTCTCTCTCATTGTCTCTGCTTTCTTGTAGATTAGATTCTAGGAGACTAGCTATTCCATCCAATCTACATCATTCTTTAGTACTCTCTTTTAGATTTTGTTTCATCTCTTCTTCAGTTTTCTTCCTATCTTCAATTTCCTTGGTTAGTCTCATCACCCCAGATTCCATCTCATGTTTTAGGACAACTTCTTTAGCAAACTTTTCACATTCCTTTGTCTTCTCTTTCAGGGCCTTTTCTTCATAATGATTTCCCAGCTGAAGAGGTTGCTCCTTCCCCTTTTCATTTGATTTGCTCAATTTTCCTTTTAGAATCTCAATGAAGTCTTCAGCGTTTTTGAATTTTTCTTGTAGCTCTTGGACTTCTGCTCTAGACTACTCAAGATCTTCTAAGGTGAGATTAAGTTTCCCTTGAAGGTTATATTCATCTATTTTACTGCCTTCCCAGATCTTCCTTAAGCTGTTAAACTTTTTCAAAGGAACCTTGCTCTGATACCAATTGTTGGAATTGGTTTGGACAACTGAGAGGGGGGGTGAATCAGTTGTCACACAATTTAAACTTTTCTGCCTTTAATCTTCTTTTTGAAAATTCTAATCAAATTAATGATATGAACATTAAAGCATGAATCAATAGCACATGAGAAGAAATAAAAGTAACACACTTGACACCAAGATTTTGACGTGGAAACCCAGTTAAGGGAAAAACCATGGTGGGGATTAGCCCACAAAGATTATACTCTGTTAAAAGTATTACAAAGGGGAATGCACATGCATTCAAGCTCACTGCCCAGAGCTCACTGCTCAAAGAAGGCTTACTACCTATAGAAGGCTCACTGCCTACAAAAGAAGGATTACAATGAGATTGAACTGATAATTAGCATCTATCATACAAGGATTTAGTTCCGGCTAAGCACAAAATACTAACTTGATACACTTCATCTTCACTCTACTCTTTTCACTATTCTACTCACATCTGAATCTTAGATTTCTACTCTTTTCACACTTATTCCATAGTCGCATCACACACACACTGAAATCATTCAAATCCATCTACTATATATATTCGCATCATAATCTTCAACCAATTTTCAGTCAACTTCAAGAACACTTAGAACTTTATTGAGAATTCTGCTATGTCAGCTTTTTCCATGAACACTTGTAATGCAGACCAAAACTTGCACTCACAAATCATTAATCAAGTTAGCTACTATCACTGATCATCACAACTTGTCTAACCAACAACTTCCATACATCTGGAACCAAGATCAATTACAAGGTCGACCTATTCTTCTTCTGCTTGTTCTGTCAAACTGTTAACCCGATACTCAGATGCTAATACCTATTGAGTCCTTCATCATGGTGCAGGAGCACCCCTACAAGATAGGATATAGTCCGCATGACAGGACATTAGTCTATTTTTAGTATGTTTGACTTCATAATGTAATAAGGTCCATTGGACCAATGCATATGTATTAGATCAGCCTAGGAGAGTGTGCAGGCAGTTAGAGCTCGTGATCAGGTTGTCTGAGCTATCCTCTCCCAGCCGTTTGGAAGCTCCCAGCCGCTGGGAATCGAGTTGGTAGTACTCGTAGGATATTGCTATAAATAACTCAAATCAGTTAGGGTTTGAGATCATATCAAGGAGAGTAGTAGTTATGTTATGTTGTACTGGTGATTGAGTGAAATCCAGAGATCAGTCCAGACATTGTGAAACATTGTAGAAACAGGACATTTGTGTTTCATCTGAATAAGATCTCATCAATTGCATTATCTGGTTTATCAGCTGTTTATGTTTTGATTTCTGTTCTAATTACAGGTTAATGGATTCTTTCAACCCTTCCACCGGTTGATTCTGTGAATCGGTGGAATGGTCATGCATGTTAGTTTAGGTTGTATTTTAGTTTTCTATTTATGCATTTCATTGTGTGGGAGATCGATTGGTAGCATGCTATGAATCAACCTAGCATCCTCATGTGCTAGGGTTTAGGAAGATAAACTGTTAAGTTTTGATCTGAAGGTGATCCGGCCCGATCATCACATTTTCTTTGTAAAATTGTGCGGTTCTGTGAGTTTGCATGCAGCTGATGGATATACAGGGATCTGCATGTGCTTTTCCAGTCGGAGTGAATCGCATCGTCATCTGTGAGTATATCGCTATCCAGATTAGGTTATGAAGTTGACAAAAATTGTATGTTTCAAGTGCATCAGGATGATATAGGTTGGATATATACTCAGTGCATATATCATCGTTAGGATCATCTTTCGTGTGTATCCATCATCCGCATATCGCTATCGTATGCGGCAGTGAAAGTTCATTTTTTTGGCTAAGGACCAAAAAGGTCATCATCAGGATATTAGAAAGATCACCGGATATTCATTATCATGTTGCGGAGGATATAAGTGTCTTATATCCTGTTGACATCATCATCAGGTGCATTGACATCATCATCGGGTGCAAGTGATGTCATCGTCATCAGGATATTATGAATATCACCCTATGCAAGTTTATCCTGCTGTCGCTAAGTGTTTTGGCATCAGCGCAAGTCATCGGCATAAAGTTTGGGTAACATCATCAGGATGTTTCAATATGACCGGATAAGTCATATCCTGATGCTGTTGTTTGAGTAGTCGGATATCGGGGTGACGTAAGCATCGGAGGAAAGGTGCTTGAAGTTGTCGTCATCAAGATATATGGAAGGAACCGGATATTTTATATCCTGCTAATGAAGGTGATGTTGAACATCATGATGCTGAAGATAGAGTTGGGAGGTAAGATGAACAGTGAACATCAGGAGGATGTTTGCGCCAGCCGAATATGATGATGCTGCTGACAGGCGAAAGGCGAAAGGCGATAAGGAAGTGAACAGTAGTCAGCAGGAGGATATTTCATGCCTCTTCGGAATATGATGATGCTGTCTGTGTTAGCAAGAAATATGATGATGATGATAAGCCGATAGGATTTTAACATGTTGGTTGTGTTAGTGACTCCTCCTTCCCATTTGTAAGCTCCCGTTGCGTTTTACCTCTGCATCATAGTGGTATCAGAGCAAAGGAAGGATCTTCTGGAAAAGATAAGGATATAGCAGGATGTCAGATGAAGAAGGAACATCAGAGATTCCGGCAAGGATGACCAACGTTGAGTTGGCAGTTCTGGTAAAGAAACAGATTGCTGAGAGCAAGGCCGTGAAGGCTCAGAATCAGGAATTGAAGGATGAGTTAGAGAAGTTGAGGAACAGAGTAGGTTCTGGTAGAGAAGAAGATAGGGAAGAAGAAGAGATCCCTAGTTGGAACGAGGAGGTCATTCCTGCAGACCAGAGACCACTGTTGAACGCCCTCAAGGCCATGGAGAGGAGAACCATGGATGTGAAACTGGATTTGCCAGTGTTTACAGGAAAGATGGAACCTGATTCAGTGATGGAGTGGATAGACTCCTTGAACAATTTCTTTGAAACAGAGGAGATACCAGAACAACAGAGGGTGAAAATAGCCCAGTCAAAAATGAAAGAAGCTGCCTTGACATGGTGGAATTTCGTCCAAGATGATAGAGTATAGGAAGGAAAGCGTAGAGTCACTACATGGAAGAAAATGGTGGCATTAGTAAAAGAAGCTTATGTCCCATTGGATTACAGTATCCAATTACACAAGAGGAAGCAAAACCTGAAGCAGAAGGAGCTAGATGTCAGCTCATATACAGAAGAATTCATGAAACTTTGTATGAAAACAAAGGTAAAGGAAAGTGAAGAAGAGAAGGTAGCCAGATACCTTAATGGATTGAGGTTCAATATTCAGGAAGATTTAAGTCTGCATAATCCAGATACAGTTCAGAAATGCTTTCAGTTGGCATTGAAAGTGGAAGAGAAGTTAAAGAGAAAACAAGAACAACACAATAGAGGAAGAGGAAGACAACAAAGGGGTGGTAGAGGTCCTTTTAGAGGTAGAGGACATGGACATGGATATCAAGGAGAATCCAGTCATGACAATAGTAAGGGAAACAATAGCCAGAACCAGAGGGAAAATTATAGTCAGCAAGGAAACTTCAGAGGTAGAAGACCTTTGATGCAGAGCGGAACGCAACGGAGGCTTACTAACAGGAAGGAAGAGCCAACTATACCAACAGCATGATAAAAATGTCTATCGGCTCAACATCATCATCATATTTCCTGTTAATACCCACAGCATCATCATATTTCAACAGCATCATCATATTTCAGATGATCGCAATTATCCTCCTGCCGACTACTGTTCACCTCCTCCGCCTGTCGCCTATCATCATCATCATGATATTCAACGGGCGCGAACACCCTCCGGTTGCACTGTTCATCGGGCGCCAAACACTAGCGGCATCATCATGATATTCAATATCACCTTCGTCAGCAGGATATCCAAATATCCGGTTGCTCCAAATATCCTGATGACGATGTCTTAACACCTTGCCTTCGACGCTCCACTGCCCGACGATACAAGCAACAGCATCATGATATTATTCATCCGGTTCTTCGAAACCTCCTGATGATGCTAATACAACTTCCTGCCTACGCCGATACTTAACCACTTAGCGACAACAGGATAAACTTGCATAGAGGGATTTCTTAATATCCTGATGACGATGACGTCATATCCTGATGACGATGACGTCACACATCATCCTGATGAACTCTTCAACACTTAGACAAAAACTGAACTTTCACACCCGCATCAGCTAGCGATACGCAGATGATGAGCTTCCCCGAGAGATGATCCTGACTGCAATATATACACTGAGTATATATCCAACTCAAAACATCCTGATGCACTTGCAACATGCAAACTTCAACATCTTCACGACCTGATCCTGATGGCGATGCTTTCACGGATGATGATGCGGCTCGTCCCGACTGGAAACGCACATGCAGACTCCTGTGTATCCGCCCACTGCATGAAAACACTCCGAACCGCTCTGTTACACAAATACAATATGACGACCGGGCCGGATCATCTTCAAACCAAAATCTAACAGCTTATCTTCTAGACCTAGCACATGAGGATGCTAGGCTGATTCACAGCATGCTCCTAACTGATCTCCTGAACAATGCAATGCATAAACAGAAAACACAAATGCAACCTAAGCTATGATACAGGACCATTCCACCAATTTGCAGGATCAACCGGTGGAAGGGTTGAAAGTACCCATCAACTTGCAAAACGGAAAGGAAAACAACACAGATACAACTGATACAACCAGATAATGCAAAAAGATGAGATCTTATTCAATTGAAATTCAATGTCCTGCTTTTACAATTCTACTTCACAATATCTGGACTGATTACCAGTACAGCATATCACCAGTACTACTCTCCTGAACATAACACCTATCAAACTCAATATGAACTATCAATATGTCTAAACCCTAACAGATCGAAGGTATATATCACAAATCCTTCGAGTACTACCGACTCACTTCCCAGCGGCTGGGAGCTTCCAAGCGGCTGGGAGAGAGGACAGCTCAGATAACCTTATCCCGATCTCTAACTGCCTACACATACTCCTATGTTGATCTAATACATAGCATCGGTCCAATGGACCTTATTACATGATAAAGTCAAACATACTAAAAATAGACTACCCTGTCATCATGCTGATAATTATCCTATATCCTGATCATGTATGTCATCATGCGGACCTATATCCTGATCATGTGCGGGTGCTCCTGCACCAACCTTTCAGAGGAAGATCCCAGGGCAGAGGATCCATCAGATGTTATAACTGTAACAAAGAAGGCCATATAGCCAGCAGATGTCCAGAAAAGGCCACAAGCTCAACAGGAGAAAGGAGAACAAATCTGGTCCAAGAACCTGATAATCAAAGTATGACAGGCTCTACTTCTTTTCAGAGTGTGAATGCTCCTGATAATTATGGATACCCAGAAAGTGGAGAGTCTCTAATGATGAGAAGAACAATGACTACCATGAAGGCACCTGACAAGGAATCCCCTCAAAGAAAGTCTCTTTTCAGGACTATTTGCAAAGCAGGAGGTAAGGCATGTAAAGTTTTGATTGATTCTGGTTCTACTGAAAATTTTGTGTCTGAAGAAATGGTGACAAAGCTTAAGCTTAGGAGATTGCCTCACCCATCCCCATACAAAATCTCATGGCTTACCAAAGGTCAGCAGACTACTGTAGAAGAGCAGGCTTGGGTAGAATTTCAGATTGGAGCATATAAGGATAAGTTGTTGTTTGACATTACCACGATGGATGCTTGCAATCTTTTATTTGGTAGACCATGGCAGTATGATTTGAAGGCACAACATGATGGTGTTAGAAACATCTATACAATCACTAAAGATGGTAAGGATATAAAGTTACTACCATTGACGGAAAAGGAGGAGAAATCTAAAGGAAAAGAGGTGAAGGTAATGCTGATGGAAGGTAAACAGTTCATGAAAGAAGTAGCAGCAGAAGGTACAGTTGCATATGCCCTAATCCCATGTATGAGGGTGAATAAAGAACAGCAGCAAGAAGTCAAGGAAGAGAAGAAGCAAAGGTTCATAGACCCATCTATCCAAGAGCTATTGGATAAGTACAAAGGTATCATCTCAGAAGGAATGCCAAGATCCCTACCACCTGTCAGGGATATTAGTCACTGCATAGACTTAATTCCAGGGTCAACACTTCCAAACAAAGCAGCCTATAAGCTAACTCCAGAACAGAATGCAGAAGTAGCCAGACAAATTGAAGAATTATTGGATTCAGGTCTGATTGGGAAAAGTTTAAGTCCATGTGCAGTACCAGCTGTACTAGCACCAAAGAAGGAAGGTACTTGGAGGCTTTGCACAGATTCTAGAGCTATTAACAAGATCACAATCAGGTATAGGTTTCCAATCCCTAGGATAGAGGATTTACTTGACTGTTTGGGAGGTGCTAAGTATTTTACAAAAATAGATTTGAAGAGTGGATATCATCAGATCAGGATTAGACCAGGAGATGAATGGAAAATAGCATTCAAAACTAATGAAGGGTTATATGAGTGGAAGGTTATGCCTTTTGGTTTATCTAATGCACCTAGTACTTTTATGAGGTTGATGAATGAGGTTTTGAAAGAGTTCATTGGTAAGTTTGTCATAGTATATCTAGATGACATTCTGATTTTCAGCAACACAAAAGAAGAATATCTCAGACACATAGATTTGGTTCTTAAGAGGTTACATGAAGAGTAGCTGATGATAAATTTAGACAAGTGTTTGTTCATGCAAGAGGAGATCACATATTTGGGTTTTGTCATTTCACAAGGAAAGTTACAAATGGATAAGGAGAAGGTAAGTGCCATATTGTCTTGGCCAACCCCAAAGACTATGAATGATGTCAGAAGTTTCCATGGCTTAGCAACCTTCTACAGGAAGTTTATAAGAGGATTTAGTCATATTTGTGCACCCATGCTGGATACCATCAAAGGAGGACAGAAGTGCAGATTTGTTTGGACTCAAAGAGCAGATGATTCTTTTGAAACATTGAAGAAGAAGGTGGCACAGCAGCCAGTCCTTGCACTTCCAGACTTTAACAAAATCTTTCAGGTGGAATGTGATGCCAGTCACATGGCCATTGGAGCAGTACTCAGCTAAGAAGGTAGACCTATTGCATTTTTCAGTGAGAAGCTCAATGATGCTAAAAAGAGGTATTCCTCATATGATTTGGAAATGTATGCTTTAGTCCAGTCACTCAAGAAATGGAAGCATTACTTGATGCCAAAGGAATTCATAGTATTCACAGATAACCAGGCTCTGAGTTTCATAAACAGCTAGGAAAAGCTGAACCACAGACACATGAAATGGGTAGAAACCTTACAAGCTTTTACTTTTACCTTGAAGCATAAGAAAGGAGTCAAGAATAAAGTTGTAGATGCTTTGAGCAGGAGAGTTCTAACAGTCAACCAGATTCAGTTAGAAAGTGTTGGCATTGATTCACTAAAGACCATGTATGAGACTGATGAAGATTTTGGGGAGATATATCATGTATGTACTTCTTTTGGAGAGAAATATCATGCTGAATTCTCTGAATTTTTGATTCAGGATGGATTGTTGTTCAAAGGTGGATAGTTATGTATTCCAAGGTGTTCTATGAGGTTAAACATCATTAAGGAGAAACATTGTGGAGCTATGGCAGGTCATTTTGGTCTAGATAAGACTCTTGATCTTGTCCGAAGACATTACTTTTGGCCTAAGTTACAATCAGATGTCAGAAAGTTTGTAGAGACATGTGTGATATGTCAGAAAGCTAAAGGCAGGTCGACTAATGCAGGTTTATATCAGCCCTTACCCATTCCTTCCAGACCATGGGAAAGCATAAGTATGGATTTTGTCTTGGGTTTACCAAGGACAAGGAAAGGGTTTGACAGTGTTTTTGTTGTAGTGGATAGATTCAACAAAATGGCACATTTCTTGCCATGCAAAACCACTGCTGATGCTTCATACATTGCAGATTTGTTTTTCAGGGAGATTGTCAGAATCCATGGATTGCCATTGAGCATAGTGTCAGATAGGGATGTGAAGTTTATTGGTCACTTCTGGAGAACTCTTTGGAGGAAACTTGGAACAAATTTGTCTTTTTCCTCTGCATATCATCCTCAAACGGATGGACAGACTGAAGTAGTGAACCGTTCCTTAGGAAATTTGCTTAGATGTTTGACAAAACAACATGGAGAAAAGTGGGATAATATTCTATCTCAAGCTGAATTTTCCTATAATGATACTGTCAATAGGAGCATAGGGAAATCACCTTTCCAGATAGTTTATGGTATGCATCCAAGAGGAAATTTGGAATTGAGAGATCTACCTACAGTAGACCCTGTTAGTGCAGAAGGAGAAGCTTTTGTAGAAGCCATCAAAGAGGTTCATGATCAAGTCAAGACCCAACTGCAGCAAACCACCTTGAAGTATAAGGAATATGCTGATAAAAAGAAGAAGGACGTACAGTTTGATGTTGGAGATTTGGTATGGGTTCATTTGAAGAAGGACAAACTTCCTAAGGGAAAATATACTAAACTCATGCAGAGAAAAGTTGGACCATGTCAGATTTTGCACAAGTATGGACAGAATGCTTATGAGCTACAACTCCCACCTGATCTTGGTTTGTCCCCTATATTCAATGTATGTGATTTAACTCCATACAAGTCTTATCCAGATGCAGACCAGGAACTCCTACAGGATACAGTCAATGATAACATTCCCAAGCAAGATCCTCCACAGTTGCAGAAGGTTTTGGACACCAGAGTGGTCAAACAGACCCAGAACAAACAGTACTTGGAGTATCTAGTCTCTTGGAAGGGAAAACCTAATTTTGAAGCAGTCTGGATGACTGAAGAGCAGATCCAGAAACATGGTGCAGATCTTCATACTCTCATCTCAAGTGGACTTGAGATTTCTTCTTCTGGGGAGTATGGTGCAGGAGCACCCCTACAAGACAGGATATAGTCCGCATGATAGGACATTAGTCTATTTTTAGTATGTTTGACTTCATAATGTAATAAGGTCCATTGGACCAATGCATATGTATTAGATCAGCCTAGGAGAGTGTGCAGGCAGTTAGAGCTCGTGATTAGGTTGTCTGAGCTGTCCTCTCCCAGCCGTTTGGAAGCTCCCAACCACTGGGAATCGAGTTGGTAGTACTCGTAGGATATTGCTATAAATAACTCAGATCAGTTAGGGTTTGAGATCATATCAAGGAGAGTAGTAGTTATGTTATGTTGTACTAGTGATTGAGTGAAATCCAGAGATCAGTCCAGACATTGTGAAACATTGTAGAAACAGGACATTTGTGTTTCATCTGAATAAGATCTCATCAATTGCATTATCTGGTTTATCAGCTGTTTATGTTTTGATTTCTATTCTGATTATAGGTTAATGGATTCTTTCAACCCTTCCATTGGTTGATTCTGTGAATCGGTGGAATGGTCATGCATGTTAGTTTAGGTTGTATTTTAGTTTTCTGTTTATGCATTTCATTGTGTGGGAGATCGATTGGTAGCATGCTATGAATCAACCTAGCATCCTCATGTGCTAGGGTTTAGGAAGATAAACTGTTAAGTTTTGATCTGAAGGTGATCCGGCCCGATCATCACATTTTCTTTGTAAAATTGTGCGGTTCTGTGAGTTTGCATGCAGCTGACGGATATACAGGGATCTGCATGTGCTTTTCCAGTCGGAGTGAATCACATCGTCATCTGTGAGTATAGCGCTATCCGGATTGGGTTATGAAGTTGACAAAAATTGTATGTTTCAAGTGCATCAGGATGATATAGGTTGGATATATACTCAGTGTATATATCATCGTCAGGATCATCTTTCGTGCGTATCCATCATCCGCATATCGCTATCGTATGCGGAAGTGAAAGTTCATTTTTTTGGCTAAGGACCAGAAAGGTCATCATCAGGATATTAGAAAGATCACCGGATATTCATTATTATGTTGCGGAGGATATAAGTGTCTTATATCCTGTTGACATCATCATCAGGTGCATTGACATCATCATCAGGTGCAAGTGACGTCATCGTCATCAGGATATTGCGAATATCACCCTATGCAAGTTTATCTTGCTGTCGCTAAGTGTTTTGGCATCAGCGTAAGTCATCGGCATAAAGTTTGGGTAACATCATCAGGATGTTTCAATATGACCGGATAAGTCATATCCTGATGCTGTTGTTTGAGTAGTCGGATATCGGGGTGACGTAAGCATCGGAGGAAAGGTGCTTGAAGTTGTCGTCATCAGGATATATGGAAGGAACTGGATATTTTATATCCTGCTGATGAAGGTGATGTTGAACATCATGATGCTGAAGATAGAGTTGGGAGGTAAGATGAACAGTGAACATCAGGAGGATGTTTGCGCCGGCCGAATATGATGATGCTGCTGACAAGCGAAAGGCGAAAGGCGATAAGGAAGTGAACAGTAGTCAGCAGGAGGATATTTCATGCCTCTTCGGAATATGATGATGCTATCTGTGTTAGCAAGAAATATGATGATGATGATAAGCCGATAGGATTTTAACATGCTAGTTGTGTTAGTGACTCCTCCTTCCCATTTGTAAGCTCCTGTTGCGTTTTACCTCTGCATCACATCACCAGAGGCCAAAACTCTAGATTTAGATTATCCTAACAATGCTTATGAATCCCTCAGATCTGCAGAAAACTCTAATCTACTCCCGGGGAGATCCAGACAAAGATACCGGACCTTGTCACTCACTCTATTCTTGACTTCCCAGACTTAGACAAATCTTCAATCTGGTTTTTGGTATGGGCAAATTATGCAATACAAATGTGTAGTAGAGACTTACTTGCCATCAATGACAACACTTATCATGCCTAGTAGTGTCTCTTTCCAACACCAACAACTTTGATTCTTCATATATCCTCTACAAGCTTCCAAATCTTTCTCCTCAGTCATCCAAGATGAAACATGTAGCATGAAGAATGTAGTGGTCATAATAGTTGACTCTCAAACATATATGGTAAGTAAAATTTAAATGTGGTTCAAGAGAAGGACATAATCAGGTCCTATCTTACCTTGGTACACTCTTCCATGTTCGTTTACACCCCATACACACATCATAATCATCAACATATATCACGTCGACACAACAAACACTTACCTTTCCTTACATTTAGCTCCAGACTAAAAGTGGTACCGGAGAAGACTAAATTATATCATGTGGATCACACTGTGAATATTATATGACTTGTAAAATATTTCTAAACACCTTTCTTACCAATCCATGTAATTATATGCTAGCACAAACATTTGAACATTGATTCTGGTATCCTTACCATACTCTGATAACACACTCTTGAAGTGAAACATTGAAGATCATACTTGTAGTAAATAAAGATGATTGAAACTTGAACTGAGCATACCAACTGATCCAGTGTACTTGTCTTTCCATCAATAAGACCAAATATCAATGTGTGGTGTATTATAGTAACATTAACTCTCTCCTATTCACACTACCTAGTACCAAGACATGTCTTCATAGCTCTAGGTCCGAAGAACCATCTGCAGTACATATCATTACTTGAAACTTGAAACGTACATACTTGGTACTCATGTCTGCCTATCCTCCAAGCTGCAACTTCATATCTTCAACTGCGGAGGTGCAGAACATTCTCCAGATGCTCTATGACTATACATACCCAGTTCCATTACTATCTTTATTATTCTATCTCTTAAACACTTTGTGGTAGGCTCTTTGATATCAAATCTGAAACATAGATCCTTGAGTGTGATATCAAGACAATTGTTCAATCCTCAGGCCCATTCTACATTAGTGGTAGAATGCGGTACATTTATCCAAGCTTGTGACCCCTTTACTGACAAGAGTTTTACTTAGGCAAATTTTCTTTAGACTTTCACAAATTTATTTATCCGGTGGCAACCATTATGAGTTCATGTTATCATCACACATCATAAATCTAACTCAACTCATAGTCATTTTCATAACATAACTAAGATATGAACTTACAATTGAATTCCAATAGATAAGGTATGACTGTGTACAGATGATACTGATCCATCTTCTTCAGTCACAACTCTCTTGATCAGCTTTCTCTATCTACCCCTTGGAGTGTCTCAACACTTATTCATCACTTTACTTCCCTATGTCTCACAATGCTTATTCTAATTAGCTTTCTCTATCTTCATTGATCATCATGTTGCTACAATCTCTTTTGGCATCACCTATAACCTTCCACACATCAACACTCCATACCACTATTGACATCAATGACAACTTATATGCAACACCTTGCAATTACAAAATGTTACTATTCTTCCCAATTTTGGTCTTTTCAAATACCCTTTGTCTTGAAGAATAGTTTAGAACTTTCAAAGTTTCCAAAAGGGGCTAAAATGATAGGGCTTACCATTTTTAGTAAGTCTACATTTGAGTATAGATGGACTTGAAATTTTCCCAAAATCTACAGAACTGCAAAGTAAACATCTTGGGTGACTTTCAACCAAAGATCATACATGGATTGTGTTGGCCTTCTTTTTAAAATTTACCAAATTTAAACTTTTCACTAGTTGTCAGTTACCTCAAAGTATCACCACAGTGAGTCCATCTATCCTGATGGTCTATTTAAGTTAGTTGCCTTTATTGTAAACACCTAATCAAATTCTAATTGTTGATCAAACTCAAGTGATTTATTTTCATGTCATAAGTCCTCAGCATCAAGTTGTGACAGATTTTTGGTCTGATCACATTTTTGTGAAGTTGTTGCATGACTCTCAGATGGTTTAGTGCATCAGTTTTCATCAACACCTGGAACTTAGTTGAGTGGTGATTTCCATGGAAATAATTAAATGTCAAGTTCTACTTGAGTTGAAGTGAAACCATCTTATAGTGAATTTTATAACTTTGTTTCACCTAAAGTGGCCAAGGTTCTAAGGTGAAATCCTTCATGGATTGTGAGAATTTAAAGTTTCTTGTTCCTGTATGCCATGTTTTGGAAAATATTAAATTTGAAGTTTTCTAAAGAATGGGGTGGAACAGGTTTACAAGGGGCTTCATGAGGTTATTTCACATCATATGGCCGATTCTGGGTCAAATATATTATTCTAGTAAAGAGTTATGCAATTTTCCTCTTTCCCGCTAATCAACAGCTTTATGCTGATGAACCTTAGAATTAAATTATTATCAAAAATTATAAATTTCAAAGGTTTATTGAGGAGGGAAAACAATCAAATATTTACTCTCAGTAAATAGTTTGCAAATCATAAAATCACTAAAAAAGAAGGATTACTGGAGGGTTAAAAGTTAGAAATTTTAACTTTTCGTGAAATACAGATATATTAAATCAGCAAAGGGATAAGTTGGCGCATGGGTTTTTCTCTCGATAATATTCTTTATTGGCCAACTTGAAGGTTTACAAACTCCATTTGTAAGTGATATCGACAAAATTTTTAATTTGAAAACTCTTATTTTTGTCGATATCTTTTCCAATCACTTATCGGTGGTTTTTGATAGTTCATGAACTTTATTATTTGTCGATGCATCCTTATCAGAAAATTTGTAATTTTAAAACTTCACCAATTGCCTAACAATTCTCTTAATCGGCTAATTAACAAGTTGGTGAAATGTCAAAATTCTCTATGGGCATTATGGAAGAGTTTTAACTTTTGTTAATCATTGATGAGATGATTATTGAAACTTTATTCTATTATTGGAGTTAAAGGTTTGCAAATTAAAGTTTTTTCCAATACCTTCTCATCGATAGCCTTTAGGGTTTGCAAACTCTGGTTTTTGTCGATACTCCATTGACGGCTTCTAAGATTTGCAAACTTAAATTATTACTGATGTGAAGAAGTTTTAAAATATTGTTTATCATCAAGCTTGGTGTTATGGTTTGTTTCCCTTTAACATTCTCCATGGCTTCTATTGTGTAACATGGAATATAAATTACAAAAGTAAAGTCAAACTTCATAACTAGCGCAAATGGCCTTCTTTCCTTTGCCAAAGATAAAATCTTTGCAAAATAATTGAGAACATTTTGAGGTATTTTCTACCAGGCATATATTCTCTAAAAAATAGGAATGTTCTTTTATTGATTTGGACAACACATTACCTTATAGAAGCTAAGATCTAATTAGAGGATGAATCCTCCACAGACTATAACACATTATAGCTTCCTATCTCTAGATTCTAGAACCTTCTACCTTCTGTAGCCTCATATCATCTAGGGTTTTTATTTTCCTGCCTTTTCTTGACTCTACACTTTCCCCCTTATCTCTACTACTACCAAGGGTTCCAAAAAATGGTCATAAATGGCCCTTTTTGGCAACCTCCAGCTAAATTTCAAAATTTGCATCTCCCTCCAAAAATAGGTCAACATTCGGGAGCCATAACTTTTGATTTGAGCATCCGATTGATGAACTGTTTGAAGCATTGGAAATATAGCAGAGTTCTCTATGCACTAACAATTTTCTCTACTGATTCTACCCATTTTTGGGGCCGTATGGGGCCTCTAAGTGCCTCAAACATGACTTTGAAACTTTTTCAGGGGTTTTCAAGAAATGAAAACTTTAATATCTTTCAACCCACAAATGATCTTTGCCTAATTCCTTCACCAAAAGTCTTATTTTTCATTTACAAATCTTCTTGTAAATTTTTTCTTCCATACGTGCCCAAAAGCAAACTTTCCTAAAATAGTAGTTTGTTATTTTAAGCAGTTTGAAAAAACAAAAGGTTCTACATCATTATTCAAGTGATTATGGAACCAGAAATATAAAAATTGAAAAGAAATGTAAATAAAGTCATCAATTTTGAATCATCATTGTTTTTGGGTGATGCAAGATTTCCCTTACATCTCTAGATGCTCCTGCATCAGACACCTAGGGTAATTTGAGAAGTGACCTTGTCACATCTCAGGTGTTTGAAGAAAACCCCAAATGGCCAACCTTTGCCTTAGACAACCAAGAAGAATCTTCAACAAGCCTTCCTTTCCACTTCACCAAATATTCTTCATATTGCCTCTTTCAAGTATTTCTTCCCACATGGCTATCCAAGATATCTTCTATCTCCTCCTTTGAAGTAGATCCCAAAATACTCCACTATTCTTTTGTTGGTCCATCCTATGTTCCACCTTCATGATATTCTATTAAATTAGCAATGTTGAACATAGGGGAAATGTTTATCCTATTTGATAGCTCTAACTCATATGCATTTCTTGAATCATGCTTCTTCAGAATCCTGCATGGTCCAAATTTCTTCATTTTAAACTTATTATATGTTCCAACTAGAAACCTCTCTTTTCTCAAGTGAACCATGACTTCATCTCCTACCTGAAATTCCTTATATCTCCTCTTTTGATCTGCCTTAGCCTTGTACTAAATATTCATCTTATTAATGTGCTTTCTCACCTCTTCATGCAAATTCTTCGGGTGTTTTGCAAAGTTTTCGGCTTCAGCACTTGTCTTTTCTCCCTTGTCCATCTTCCTTAAATCTGAAGCATTTCTTGGACTACTCCCATAAACAATTTGGAATGGTGATTTACCTTTACTCTTATTGTCAGAATTGTTGCATGCAAATTTTGCCTGTGGTAAAATCAAATCCCATCCCTTGGGCTTATCTCCTACTAAGCATCATAGCAGGTTACCCAAACTCCTATTCACCACTTTCGCCTGTCCATTGGTATGTGGATGGTGGGCATAACTGAACTTCAAATTTTTCTTCAACTTCTTCCACAATACCTTCCAGAAATAACCATCAAACTTTGTAACTCGATCTGAAACTATGCTCTTAGGTAGACCGTGTAGTCTCACCACCTCTCTAAAAAATAACTCTGCAATATGAACATCATCATTAGTCTTCTTACAAGGAATAAAATGTGCCATCTTCAAGAATCTATCCACCACCATAAAAATGGAATCATGTCATATTTGTATCCTTGGTAAACCAAGAACAAAATCCAGACTAATATCATCCAATGGCTTCTCTGGTACAGGTAGTGGCTGAGATAGCCCTGTATTTTGACTTGTTGCTTTTGCCATTTGACACACTCTGCAACTCTGCAGAAATTTTCTCACATCCTGTTGCAACTTTTGCCAATAATAATACTCATTAAACATAGCAATGGTCTTATCTTGACCAAAGTGTCCAACTAATCCCCCACTATGCTTCTCCTTAATTAGGTTCTCTCTCATGGAATTGTACAACTAGCTTCCCCTAAACAACATGCCATCTTGGATTATGAAATCCAACCATTTTGTCTAGTCCAAAGTAACAGGTTCCAAACAATCTTTCCAAGCCTCTACAAAATCTAGATCTTCAAGATACAAACTTTTGAGCTTATCAAACCCAACAACTTCTATCTTCATTTCTATCAACAAATTTTGCCTTCTACTTAAAGCATCGGCAACTTTATTTGATCTTCCACTCTTGTGTCTCAAAACAAAAGTATAACTCTACAAAAACTTAACCCATTTTAAGTGCCTCTAGTTTAAATTCCCTTGACTATTAAGATATTGTAAAGCTTGATGATCAGTATATAAAACAAACTCTTTTGGCAACAAATAATGTCTCCATTTCTTCAAAGCTTGAACTATAGCATAAAACTCCTGATCATGAACATAATACTTTTTCTTGGCATCATTAAGCTACTCACTGAAATAGGCAATGGGCTTACCTTCTTGGCTCAAAATAGCTCCTATAGCACTCCCACTAGCATCACAATCTACCTGAAATACCTTATTGAAATTTGGAAGTGCAAAAATAGGTTGCTCTGTGACTTTTTGCTTCAATGTATCAAAACTCTTGGCTGCTCCTTGTTGCAAGTATGTGCCTAATTGATGTTGTCATTGATGTCAACATATATGTGTTGTCATTGGTGTCAACTGTGCCCTCATTTTGTTACTTTCTTGTAGATGTTGAGGATATTGAAAATATTAGCTCATTTGGTAAAAACAGTAAATTGCAGCAGAAGCAGTGCATTACATGCAGAAGAACAGTCCAAGAAGAATGCTCTGCATTTCCTATAGAATGAATATCTTTTCCTATGGATAGGAATTTATTTAGAAGACTATCTGAAGATGTTATATTCCAAGGTTGAGCCTCCAAAATGAAGATTTGAGTAAGTTATGTTCACCAGTGTGAAAACTACTTTTTCTGTATGTTTGGTGGTGATAGGGAGAAAGTGTTTTACTCCACATTCCTTCGCATTGAAGTATTTTTGTCTGCAGTTCTGGAATTAAGTCAGTGATGATGTTAAGTGCCTTTAAATGTAGTGGTTCATGATGTAGTGGTCCGCGAGCTATCTTTTACTCATGACAGTGGCTGGCAGTGTTGTTCTTGTGCTCCAGTTTGAAGAATCTTATTAACAGAATGATTAGAGATTGTGCAATTGTTCCTAGTAATTACAATGTGCTTGTGGATGTCTCCTAATCATGTTCCTTCCCTTGGATTGGTCCACAAAGAGAAATTTGGATCATAAATGAAGAATGTTCTTACAGAACTAGTGCTATCATCAGTCTTGGTCGACCTAGTTGAATTCATCATTTGTGGAGATGCATTGAAGATTGTAGAAGTGTGATGTGGTGTGGAGGATTGTGTTTGAGTCCCAGCTAAGGCGTGGCATGATCCACATACATTATTACATCTTTTCCTTAGCTAAAGTTGTATTAGGTCCAGACCTATTTTATGTATGTTTGTAATGCTGACCTTGGAGATTGATCCAACGGTTGATGAATGTAATGCCGACCTTGATGTACATTCCAAGGTTGATGAATTGTATAAAAGTATGTAATGAAGTTGCAAAAGAGATAGTATGGTGCGAAAATGAAAAGATAAGTGTGAAGGTGTAAAAGAGTAGAGCAGAGAAAGAATATTGTGCTTCAATGGAACTGAACCCTGGCATGGAGTAGATGCTGTTAAATCAGCTCACCCTTTTGGCAGTGAGCCACCCATAGGCAATGAGCCATTCTTTACAGTGAGCCTCTATTTTTTAGTATTTCTATAACTTATATATTTTTGTGGGCTAACACCCACCGTGGTTTTTCCCTTTTAGGGTTTTCCATGTAAAAATCTGGTGTCTACTATGTTGAATGTGTGATTATGATTAAGTTAATGGTTTCATGCTTTCATGGTTAAATCTGATTATGAATAATTAAGTTGTTGATGGTCTGATATGCATATGAAGCTAAGTTTTTGTGACAACTGATTCACCCCCACTCTCAGTTGTCTAGTGTATTTCAATAATTGGTATTAGAGTCAGTTCCTCTGAAGAAATCCTAACACCTTGAGGAAGATCTAGGATGTCTTATAAGAAGGAAGCTCTGCAGTTTGATGGGACAAATTATGCTCTTTGGAAGGTATGAATGAAAATCCATCTTCTTTGTCTTGGGTATAAAGTATGGAAGGCTATAGAATCAAAATATACCATGCCTCAAAAAGGTTTGACGACTGAAGATGAAATCAAAGAATATGAGTTGAATATAAAAGCCAAAGATGCCTTGTTAAGTGCCTTGAATGACACTGAGTTGATTAAAGTCATGGACCTAGAAACTGCAAATGAGATTTTGGTGAAGTTGAACAAGTTGTATGAAGGAGATGATTCTATAAAAGAAGCTAAACTTCAAGGCCTGAAAGCTAAATATGAGAGCTTGAAGATGAAAATATTATAGCCTTCATGCAAAGGGTTGATAAACTTGTCAATGGAATAAAAGGAATGGGAGGAACCATTGGTGATAAGGAAGTTGTGATGAAAATTCTCAGATCACTACCAAAGTCCTATAGCCACAAGGTAGCTGCTACTGAAGAATTTATGATTGTGAAAACTATTGACAGAAATCAGTTACTTGGAAAGCTTACAGCCTTTGAGATGAGGGAATTTGGTGATGCCCTGCCGAAAGTTGAGTCAACTTTTATAGCTAGTACTTCAGAAAAGATTTCCAAAGTTGAGAAATACAAGGTGGATGATGACTTTGATGAAATTGAAGCTAACTTTGTTGATAGGCTGCAAAGAAGCTCTAGTTAATTCAAAGGCAAATTACCTTTCAAATGTTTCTCTTGTGGTAAAGTATGTCATTATGCTTCTAGATGTCCAAAAAGAATTAAAAGAAATAAGAAAAGATATGAGAGCGGGCCTAGAGTTCCAAAGAAATGCTACTATGTTAGAGAATTTAATGATGAAGGTGTGACTAATGATGAATCTGATGATGCTAGTACTAGTGCAAATGAATGCCTATTTATTGCTATTAAAGAAGACCCCATGTCTACTAATTCTAGTAGCTGTGTGAAGGAAGAAAAACTAGTGGAAGAAAGTGCGTTGGTTGTTCAGGTTGAGAAAGATAAGGATGAATGGATCATTGATAGTGGATGCTCACATCATATGACCAGCGACAAAAGTAAGTTTGTAAGTTTGGAAAAGTATGATGGAGGACTAGTTAGGTTTGGAGATAATGTAGCTGGTAAGATTTGTGGAAAAGGATCTATTTCATTTGATGGAAAACATAATACTGACAATGTTCTATATGTGAAGGGTTTGAAGCATAATCTTTTGAGTGTTGGTCAAATGTGTGACAAAGGATATGATCTAAGATTCAAAGATAATGGGTGCAAGATCATGGAAAGTTTCAGAACTGTGATTGCTACCGGTAAGAAGACAAAAGGTAACATCTATCAATTAAGAGGAATTAATGATTATAGTTTACTGGCCTAGGTAGATGAAAGTTGGCTATGGCATAGAAGGATGTGTCATATAAACTTTGATAATCTGGTTAAAAATAGTTTAGGTCAGATTGTGAGAGATTTACCAAAACTTGTGAAGCCCTCCAATGCAATTTGTAAGGAATGTCAGTTGGGAAAGCAGACAAGGACAAGCTTCAAGAGCAAAGAACAATTTTCTGCCAATTTGTTGGATCTAGTGCACACAAATCTCTGTGGTCCTACAAGGGTGAGAAGTCTACAAGGTGACATGTACTTCATGTTGCTTATTGATGATTATTCTAGAATGACTTGGGTTACTTTTCTAAGAGACAAATCAGAAGCCCTAGAGAAATTTAAATCTTTCAAGGCAATGGTTGAGAATGAAATAGAGTCGAACATCAAATGCTTGAGGTCTGATAGAGAAGGTAATTTCACATCAAATGAAATTAGTATTTTTTGTGAAGAGCATGGGATAAAGAGATAGTTGTCTACACCTAGGACTCCTTAGCAGAATAGAGTTGTGGAAAGGAAAAATAGAACAATTCAAGAAGCTGCTAGGACAATGATGAAGGAAGCAGATCTGCCAGACATTTTTTTAAAAGAGGCTATTCATACTATTGTCCACATTCAAAATAGAGTTCAAGTGAAAGGTAATGGTACTCAAACTCCCTATGAATTGTGGTATGGAAGAATTCCTACAGTAAAACATTTCAAAATCTTTGGAAACAAATGCTATATCAAGAGAGATGAAGATCTAGGAAAGTTTGATGTAAGGTGTGATGAAGGAATCTTCCTTGGATACTCTACCAAGAGCAAGGCTTACCGGTGCTACAACAAAAGGCTAAAATGGATTATTGAGAGTGCAAATGTGAAGGTGGATGAAGGCAAGGAAAGAATATCAAACCTGAGTTGCTATGAACCAGATGAACCTGTGACTACAGTAAATGAAGAGAAAGATGAGCAAGAAGACAGTCAAGATGAAGAAGAAGCTCCAAAAATTATTGTCAAGACTCCCAGGTATGTAAGGATCAATCATTTCGAAGATCTAATTATATGTGACAAGAACAAAGGTGTACTGACAAGGAAAAAGGTTGTAGAAGAACAAGTGAATTACTGCTTGCTTTCAAAGGTTGAACCAAAGAATGTGAATGAAGCATGTAATGATGAAAGTTGGGTAAAAGTCATGGAGGAAGAGCTAATGTAGATAGAAAAGAATGATACTTGGGAATTAGTTCCTAGACTTGCTAACAAAAATGTTATTGGAACCAAATGGGTTTTCAAGAATAAGTTGAATGAGAATGGAGAAGTGGTAAGGAATAAGGAAAGACTTGTCTGCAAAGGATATTCACAGATTGAAGGAATAGATTTTGAAGAGACTTTGGCTCCAGTAGCTCAGATTGAGACAATTAGAATATTTTTGGCATTTGTAGCCCACAAAGATTTCAAGGTGTATCAGATGGATGTAAAGTCTGCATTCCTGAATGGTGAGTTGGAAGAGAAAGTCTACATTGAGAAACTAGAAGGATTTAAGTTGTTAGACCAAAGTGATTTTATGTGTAGATTTAAGAAAGCTTTGTATGGACTCAAACAAGCTCCTAGAGCCTTGTATGCAAGGTTGGATAAGTACTTATTGCAATTAGGGTTCAATAAAGGTACTACTAATAGTAATATTTACTTCAAAATTAACAGTGATCAAATTTTGATTGTTGAAGTCTTTGTTGATGATATCATTTTTGGAGGCAATGTAAGTATGTGTATGAAATTTGTTGGTGAAATGCAAAAAGAGTTTGAGATGTCCATGTTTGGTGAGATGAATTTCTTTCTAGGTATGCAAATAAATCAATCAGATAAAGGAATCTTCATATCTTAGTCGAAGTATGTGAAAGAGTTGTTGAAGAAGTTTGGAATGGAAGACTCTAAACCAGTATGTACTCCCATGGTGACTGGCTGCAAGTTGAGCAAAACTAATGAATCAACTAAGGCTGATCAGAAAAAATACAGATCCATGATTGGAGGATTGCTTTATCTAACTCAAACCAAACCTTATATTATGCATGCATTTTATCTTGTTGCAAGGTTTCAAGCTGATCCAAGAGAATCCTGAGGTATTTAAGTGGTACTCTGGATCATGGGTTGTGGTATCCAAAGGATAATGGTTTCACTCTCAGTGCTTATACAGATGCAGATTGGGCCGGAGATGTTGATGATAGGAAGAGTACAAGTGGAGGTGCTTTCTTCCTAGGAAATAGATTACTCTCATGGCTGAGAAATAAACAAGATTCAATCTCTTTGTCAACTATAGAAGTAGAGTATATTGTAGTAGCATGTTATTGCACTCAAGTGTTATGGATGAAGCAGACTTTGAAGGATATAAGAGTTGTGTATGAAGACAATTGCAATATTTTGTGATAATACAAGTGCCATAAACATTTTAAAGAATCCAGTGATGCACTCAAGAATAAAGAACATATCAATAAGGTATCACTTTTTGAGAGAAAAGGTGACATAAAATGAAGTAAAATTGGAATATGTGTCCACAAAGGACCAAATTGTAGATATTTTCACTAAGCCTATGCCTACAGATACCTTTGATTATCTCAGAGAAAAGTTAGGGGTCATCACCCCTCCTACCCTAAACTAAGATGCATAGGAATGCATCAATCTAGTGGAGCTCAAAGTGTCATTCATTGATCTGGATTGATGTTTTAAGGGCTACCTCTCAGGGGGAGTAGCTAGATGTTTCTGACAAAGTAAGTGTTGATAACAAAGAAAGTTCAGTGGATCAGAGTAGCAGCAAGTATGTGCCCTTTTCCATTGATGTCAAATGGGGAGAGAAATCATGTGAAAAACTTAGGGGAAGAAAGAATATAGATGTGTAAAGAGAAAGGGGGAAAATCTTGTCTTGATGGTCTTTTCAGTTTTTCACATCATATGTTGCCATCAATGACAAAGGGGGAGATTGTTGCAAGTATGTGCCTAATCGGTGTTGTCATTGATGTTAACATATCTATGTTGTCATTGGTGTCAACTATGCCCTCATTTTGTTACTTTCTTGTAGATGTTGAGGATATTGAGAAAATTAGCTCATCTGGTAAAAACAGTAAATTACAGTAGAAGCAATGCATTACATGGAGAAGAACAGTCCAAGAAGAATGCTCCACATTTCCTGTAGAATGAATATCTTTTCCTATGGATTGGAAGTTATTTAGAAGCCTATCTGAAGATGTTATATTCCAAGGTTGAGCCTCTGAAATGAATATTTGAGTAAGTTGTGTTCACTAGTGTGAAAACTATTTTTTCTGTATGTTTGGTGGTGACAGGGAGAAAGTGTTTTTCTCTGCATTTCTCTGCATTGAAGTATTTTGATTTGTAGTTCTAGAATTAAGTCAGTGATGATGTTAAGTGTCTTCAAATGTAGTGGTTCATGATTTGGTGGTCTACAAGCTATCTTTTACTCATGATAGTGGCTGGCAGTGTTGTTCTTGTGCTCCGATTTGAAGAATCTTATTAACAGAATGATTAGAGATTGTGCGGTTGTTCCTGGTAATTACAATGTACTTGTGGATGCCTCTTGGTCATGTTCTTACCCTTGGATTGGTCCGCAAAGAGAAAATTGGATCGTGAATGAAGAATGTTCTTACATACCCAGTGCTATCATCAGTCTTGGCTGACCTGGTTGAATTCATCATTTGCAGAGATGAATCAAAGATTGTAGAAGCATGTTGTGGCATGGAGGATTGTGTTTGAGTCCCAACTAAGGCGTGGCATGATCCGTATACATTATTACATCTTTTCTTTAGCTAAATTTATATTAGGTCCAGACCTATTTTATGTATGTTTGTAATGCCGACCTTGGAGATTGATCCAACGGTTGATTAATGTAATGCCGACCTTGATGTACATTCCAAGGTTGATGAATTGTATAAAAGTATGTAATGAAGTTGTGAAAGAGATAGTATGGTGTGAAAATGAAAAGATAAGTGTGAAGGTGTAAAAGAGCAAAGCAGAGAAAGAATATTGTGTTTCAATGGAACTAAACCCTAGCATGGAGTAGATGTTGTTAAATCAGTTCAACCTTTTGGCAGTGAGCCATCTTTTGGTAGTGAACCACCCATAGGCAGTGAGAAATTTGGGCAGTGAGCCCTGTAGGCAGTGAGCCTCTATTTTTTGATATTGCTATAACTTATATATTTTTATGGGCTAACACCCACCATGGTTTTTCCCTTTTAGGGTTTTCCACGTAAAAATTTGGTGTCTACTGTGTTGAATGTGTGATTGTGATTAAGTTAATGGTTTCATTCTTTCATGGTTAAATCTGATTATGAATAATTAAGTTGTTGATGGTCTGATATGCATATGGAGCTAAGTTTTTGTGACAACTGATTCACCCCCCCTCTTAGTTGTTTGGTGTATTTCAACACTTATATAGTCCTTTTAAACTATTTTCTATCCCCTCTCATTGTCTCAATTAGGGGTACACAAATGCTACTAAAATTCTTGATAAATTTTCTATAAAAACTTGTCAAACCATGAAAAGATCGTACCTCTGTAGCACTCCTTGGCGTGGGCCATTTGATGATATCCATTACTTTTTCTGGGTCTATTTTAAGACCTTCCTTTGAGACAGAAAATCCCAAGTATACCGACTCCTTTGCAAAACTACATTTCTTTAGATTAATCAACAACTTCTCCTCTCTCGGCTTCTCTAAAACTCTTCTGATATGCATCAGATGCTCATCCCAAGTTTTATTGAAAATCAAAATGTCATATAAATAAATAATAACAAAATTTCCTAAAAACTCTCTCAATACCTCATTCATGAGCCGCATGAATGTGCTCGGTGCATTGGTTAGCACAAATGGCATGACTAAATCCCATCTAATAACTCTAATGGTAGAAATATCGATGTTTTCTTATTTAGTTAAATTTTGAGTATAGATTTTATTTTATATATTAGACTAGCTGATCTTCATGAAATTATTATGCTAATTATTATTGCTAATTATAATTCTTCAAAGGATTTTAGTTATAATAATATCAAGAGACATTAATAGTAATGGAGAATTTGGGAGATAAACAAAGTATGAGATTTTTATTTTGATCATTTACTTCATTCAGGTATGCAAATACTTTATGTGCCTTGTTTACAATTATGTTGCCTCCATATGCATTTGTGTAAGTATTATTATATGTTTAATTTGAATATATTTTTAATTCTATTATGCTACAAAAATAATTTTATGTAGAATTATTTGTTGCAGGAGCATCTGTGTAGGGCCTAATCTTTACTAACAATCTCTTATGCATATGATAGATTTGTTATGATATAAGTTATAAAGAGATTAGATTTTAGCAATAAGGTCTTGATATGGTTAAGTTAATTGATTTAAATTAATTATTTTTGTGTGTTGTGGGGAATAAGAGCTATTTTATCATTATTTTTGGTAAAATTAAAACTATAGGTCAATCACCTATGGGTAGGGTACTTGTTTATTCATAAAAAATATGTTTTAGAGTTGTTTTAATGCATTTTTAGTGCACAAGAAAATAAGTTATGAGATTGGCAGATGAAAAGTCATCTTGTCTTGAAGAGTCTTCAAGGATCCAAGTCATGAAGAAAAGAAATAAAAAGGAAATCCCAAGAATCACATTTCTTAAAAAAAACAACAAACACCACAAGCAAGAAGGAAAAACAAGAGAAGAGCCCAAGTCTATTTTAGATTTTTACAGGTCATCAAGAGGACACCCATAGCTGATGTTGAAGAAAATTCTTCAAGGGAATTACATCCATTTCGATGAGGCAAAGAAAGCGTACATCCATGGTGACTTGTTAGGTGAATTTTTTTTGAATTTCATGAGGGCAATAGAATCCTAGGTAGAAGAAAGGAAGCGCACAATTGAATAAGATGGAAGATCTCACATTAAGGAATATTGGAATCTCTCTTCATGGGCATTTGGAGGTATTCTTCATTAATTAAATTCTTGATGTATTTCCTTGAAAACTCACCATTATTTATGTTAATGTTTTTCTAAAAATTTTCAAGAAAACTTGTTGTTGTCTCATGAAATTTATCTTTTCATATGAATTATTTTATAAAAAGGTTTCTGGATTTTGAGAATCATGTGTTAATTTTTTGAAACATCTTATGGTTTAAAATTTTATTAAGTATTAAGAAAGTTATCGCGATTTTAGTACTGCTATAACCCTGCTAAAACCCTACTGTAAACCATGCTGAAGTTTTATAAATTGGTCTCTACACGGGAAAGGGATTGTAAAATTGATTCTGGGTTATGAGAATATTTATTTGAGATTTCTGGGACATTTTACGGTTTTAGATTTCATTCAATGTTTTGAAAGATATGGCATTTTTGTTACTGTTGTAGAATAAATTGAAAATCTAGGGTTTTGTTGGTAGTTTACTTTGTTGGAAATGAATTATTTCCATTACATAAGTGTTTTAGATGAATTTTCATATTTTCTTTCTTGGAATGGGTATGTTTAGATAATATTTCATATATTTAGTTGTATCAAAAAAATTAGATTAAATCAAGAATATACTTGTAGTGCAACAAAGTCAAATTAAATCCTTATATTGATTAGTTTATAAGAACAATTCTTAGATCACACACACACACACACAAACATATCATAGTTATTTGAATGTCAAAACTAAAGCAAAATAAGATATCTTTTATCTTTTATTATTTCTATCATTCCTTATAATATAGGGAATACTTTTGAGTGATAAAATCATTCTCGATTTATGATCAAGTTTGGTTAAATCTAGATTTAAGGGAAAGGGATGATTGCAGTAAATACTACCTCCTCATCTTACAGAAGTTTTCTAATTATTTTCTAGGTTTTATTCCCCTTACTCTTACCTTTCCAAAACATCTTGAATTTTAGAATTCCACTAAGAAATAAGAAAGTTATGACATATTTACTACTAGGTGGTTTTCATTTTAAGGTTATTTCTATTCCATTGTTTCATTTTATTCTTATTCTTAAATTTATTTTTATTCATTGAATTAAGTTTGAGATTGGATAGGAGACTAATTTGATTAAATACATTTCCTTTTTAATACATTATTTATATTATGTTTAGTATTATTGTGTGCTTGTATTGGTGACAATGGTAAGAGGTAGATTTTAAGTTTGAAAGAAGATAATAGAAAGATTTTATTTCCAATTATGTAGAATGTTTTGTCAACACTTGAAATTGCTTTATATAGGTCAATAATTGAAGTTGTGAATCTCATTTAAGTAAGTAGAGTGAATTATTTTCTTAATAGATCTTTAATGTGTAACTAGTCATGTATGAAAGAATAGAACTCTAGAGATACTTGTGCATTGCTCTATTGACTTAGGAATTGGAGGTTTTCTTATTGAATGGAAAATGTAGTAGGCTCTTCATTAGATACCTTAAGCTATGTTTTACTTGTTTTTGGATAATAAAATTGTAGATTAGAATTTAGGAATGAGGCTAAAGCTTTAAATTATAGTGTAAATGAGGATGAGAGAAATATAATGGAAAGTGTGTTTCATATCAATGTTCATGGGAATGAGTAGGTAGAAATTACAAGTTGAAATCACGTTTAATTTATTAACATCATATATGTTCTTAGATCTTTGATAATAATGTTTTAATACATTTGTTCTAGTATGGTGTAGGGTTGACTATAAGGGGTTCATTCTTTTAACAAGTCTACAATGATATAATGATTTAGTGAATATATAAATAGATGAAATCCAGTCAACCTTGTTTAATTCATATTTATGAAGGAAATAACATTGTTATAGTAATTTTGAATTGATACTAGGTATGTTCTTGCAGCATAGTACTATAAATCATTTTATTTTAAACTTGAATATATGATGATAATTTCATATTAATGATAGAACTTCTCATTTATTGCAATATGAGTAATTGCCTGTATCCAAGAGAATGGTTGGAATATTTTTGTTGTTATAACTTCTCTATTATACCCCTGTAGGGATTATTTATAAATTTAATTGTTGCATGCACTCTCTAGATCTTGAATGATATAGTCATCTCATGATGTATTTAATCTTGAGAACAATAGGGATGTGCATATTAATTGGTTTGACTCTAGAAAATATTATGTGATGAACTAGATCCCTTATGAGTTATTGTGTCTAAGTCAACCTTATGGTTGCAAGACTATTTACCCTGAATTACGAAGTCTCTGCACTGCGTGTACGTAGGCAAGGCCATCATGAGCCCCTGAGACATTAGGTCTGGCCCTTAGGGCCTATATTCTCATCATCTTGTGCAATGATATCTATTATGTATATTTATTAACTTTACGAAACTAATGTTTATATTTAGTTGTGCAAATTTTAAGACTGTTACTTGTACAGGGTACTAATGCTAAAAAAGTGATTTCCCACCTTATGAATGGATGATAATACGGTGCTTATTGTAATTGTGTATAAGTGTATTATAAAAGATAAAATCTTGATTTTTCATATATACAAAACTTATATCTAATTTAAAATGTATTTAATTTTCATTGTGCATATGGTATATTAGTTAAAATTTATTGAAATGGTTTTTACTAAATTTAAAACTAAAGTTTAAATTTTTCATCTTAGAAATTGAAATAAATCTATGTTTTATAGTTCATGTTCAAGTGTTATAGCTTGGGCATGACATTAGGTATCAAAGTGAGGATTATCAAACTCAGGAGCCTTTTGGGTCTCACCATGGTAAGTAGAGGTAAAGTTTGATTGATTAACTATTTGGAATGAATGTCTAGTAGATCATTTTCAACATATATGTGTTCATGGATGTATTCTTTTGATTATAAGTTTCTGTGATGGTAATAAATGATTTTGTCAAGCATGTATATTTTTCATCTTATTCTGTGATGATACTGACAAACTTGTGTGTGTGGTTTTGTGGAGTTGGTGATGGTGTTGTGGCTAGTTTTGTTGGGAGATTGGGAGTATGGGAGTTTGGGAGTTTTGTGACTTTGGGAGTTTTGGGAGAATGAATGGGAGTTTGAGACTTTTGGGTGTTTGTGAGATTGAATGGGCGTTGGGTGGATGATTGGTTGGCTGTGGTAATGGGAGTAAAAGGGAGCTACATTTATGAAAAGGGAGCTACATTGGTGAAAAAGGAGCTACATTTGTGAAAAGGGAGCTACAATTATACCCCAAAGAGGAATCCCCCTTGTACAAATTCTTTGTAAATAAATAGTTATATTTTCTCTGGATATCAAAGTAAACTGTGATTTAATTATTCATATAGTTCATAATTGTTTCAGCTGCAAATTTTATTCGAAAGTATAATGTTAGTGATTATATTTTGTATAAATTTTATGATCAATTCCTTTTGTGGTATATGATATGGCTATCCCGGGTTGTGTGTGATATGCGCATTGTGATATGATAATCTATTATTGAGATCTATGTGGTTTAAGACCACCACATTCGCCTCCTCCCCTTAGGTGGCTCATTTGAAGCCACGTGGTGATTGTGATGTAAAGTTATATGAAATTTTTTTATTTTGTTATTTTCTCCCTTGTTTTATTGAGACAACAGTTTTAAAAATTTTTAAGATATTTAGTTGTTTGTAATTGCAAATTGTTCTTTTGCCTCAAGGACTATTTTATTAAGGTTTTTGGTTTTAATTTGACTTATTGTTTTGACTTACGTTATTTAATTTTCTTTTATATGAAGTTTTATTAATTGATTTTATTTGAAATTTTACTCATTGGAAACTTCTTTATTTTGAGGCTTTATCAGTGTTTGTTGTTGTTGGCTTGTGTAGAGTAATGTGAATTGTGTAGATTACCATACCCAAGAGGGGTCCCTGGCAGGTTGTATAGGGGAGTGTATGGCCTGGGGAATGTTTATTGTGAAACTGTGTAAGATCTATTCTATGCCACTATGGTTTTATTTGGCATTGATTATCCTCATCCCATATGGTGTGTACATGATGTGATTTATATGGAGTTGAAATTCTGTGGTGTAGTGAGATGTTATGAGAAATTGTGGCTACATTGTTTATGATAAATTGTTATTGATATAATCAAGTTCTTGTGATAGATGTAATATATGTATGTTAGAGTTATTTAAAATTGTTTCTTTGTCATTAGTAACTGCAAAATATGCTAATGGATAAATCATGATTTTGTGATCTCTAGGGTTTTTGTACTTTGTATTATGATTGGATTAGAAATAAAGCATTGACATCTCGTTACTTTTGTTTTGATAATGTACAAATGTATCTCTTTGGGCATCTAACCATTGTTAAATGTGTTAGAGTTACGAGCATATGGTAATATTTCTAGTTGTAATCTTAGTAATTGTGAAACATCCTTGTTTGATAAATGATAATGTACAGACTCCTACAATTCTAATGTGTATTGTGTTTTCTTTTGAAATAGTAATGGTATCTTAGTATTTTGTCTTTATATTAAATAAATATGTTATATCTAACTCTTATTGATGTGATGAAGCAAGGGAATATTTTATCCTCTTGAGGACTTCCAGGAGGAAGTCCATTCTTAGGGAGGGAGAATGTAAGGGTGTCTAAATCCTATCTAATAACTCTAATGGTAGATATATCGATGTTTTCTTATTTAGTTAAATTTTGAGTATAGATTTTATTTTATATATTAGACTAGCTGATCTTCATGAAATTATTATTGCCAATTAGAATTCTTGAAAGGATTTTAGTTATAATAATATCAAGATACATTAATGGTAAAGGAGAATTTTGGAGATAAACAAAGTATTCAAGATTTGCATTTTGATCATTTACTTCATTCAAGTATGCAAATACTTTATGTTCCTTGTTTACAATTATGTTTCCTCCACATGCCTTTGTGTAAGTATTATTATTATATGTTTAATTTGAATATATTTGTAATTCTATTATCCTATAGAAATAATTTTATGTATAATTATTTATTGCAGGAGCATCCATGTATGGCCTAATCTTTACTAACAATCTCTTATGCATATGATAGATTTGTTTATGATATAAGTTATAAAGAGATTAGATTTTAGCAATAAGGTCTTGATATGGTTAAGTTAATTGATTTAAATTAATTATTTTTGTGTGTTGTGGGGAATAAGAGCTCTTTTATCATTATTTTTGGTAAAATTAAGACCATAGGTCAATCACCTAGGGTAGGGTACATGTTTATTCATAAAAAATATGTTTTAGAGTTGTTTTAATGCATTTTTAGTGCACAATAAAATAAGTGACGAGATTGGTAGATGAAGAGTCATCTTGTCTTGAAAAGTCTTTGAGCATCCAAGTCATGAAGAAAAGAAATAAAAGGAAATCCCAAGAATCACATTTCTTGAAAAAAAATGGATGCCACAAGCAAGAAGGAAAAACAAGAGAAGAGCCCAAGTTTATTTCAGATTTTTGTAGGTCATAAAGAGGATGTCCATAGCCGATGTTAAAAAAATTTTTTCAAGGGAATTACATCCATTTTGATGAGGCAAAGAAAGCATACATCCATGGTAACTTGTTAGGTGAAAATTTTCTAAATTTCATGAGGAGGGCAATAGAATCCTAGGTAGAAGAAAGGAAGCGCACAAATGAATAAGATGAAAGATCTCACATTAAGGAATATTGGAATCTCTCTTCATAGGCATTTGGAGATATTCTTCATTAATAAGATTCTTGAGTTATTTACTTGAAAACTCACCATTATTTATGTTAGTGTTTTTCTAAAAATTTTCAAGAAAACTTGTTGTCTCATGAAATTTATCTTTTCATAGGAATTATTTTATAAAAAGGTTTTTGGGTTTTGAGAATCACGTTTTCATATTTCTAAAACATCTTACGATTTAAAATTTCATTAAGTATTAAGAAAATTATTGCGATTTTAGTACTGCTATAACCTTGCTAAAACCCTATTGTAAACATTGTTGAAGTTTTATAAATTGCTCTCTGCATGGGAAAGGGATTGTAAAATGATTCTGATTTATGAGAATATTTATTTAAGATTTCTAGGACATTTTATGGTTTTAGATTTTGTTAAATTTTCTGAAAGATGTGGCATTTTTATTACTGTTGTAGAAGAAATTGAAAATTTAGGGTTTTGTTGGTAGTTTACTTTGTTGGAAATGAATTATTTTCATTACATAAGTGTGTTAGATGAATTTGCATATTTTCATTCGTAGAATGGGTATGTTTAGATAACCTTTCATATATTTATTTGTATCAAAAAAATTAGATTAAATCAAGAATATACTTGGAGTGCAAGAAGGTCAAATTAAATCCTTATGTTGATTAATTTATAAGAACAATTGTTAGATCAGACATATATATATTTATGTCATAGTTATTTGAATGTCAAAATTAAAGTAAAACAACAGATCTTTTATCTTTTATTATTTCTATCATTCCTTATAATACAGGGAATACTTTTGAGTAATCAAATCATTCTCGATTTATGATTGTAGACACCCAAATTTGTCCCAACTTTGTCCATGTCTAACAACACCTAGTCAAAAACATTACTTAGACATGATTAAGCATTTTGTCCTAAACCCACTCTTAATCCCATTAATTAAATAAATTTTATTTATTTAATTAAAATCCCATCTTAATCCCATCCTTATCCCACTTAGCCAATTAATTAAATAAATTTTATTTATTTAATTAATTTCACATGCATAATCCCACTTTCCAATTAATTAAATAAATTTTATTTATTTAATTAATTTCCACATCATATCTTATCTCATCCTATTCAACTTCTCAATTAATTAAATAAATTTTATTTATTTAATTAATATCCAACTCATATCCCAACTAATTCAAATATTTTATTTGAATTAAGTCACATGATCTTTCATCACATTCCAACACTTGTCCAGTCAATCATGTGTTACAA
Organism: Cunninghamia lanceolata; assembly: GCA_027924645.1. NCBI lineage: Eukaryota > Viridiplantae > Streptophyta > Pinopsida > Cupressales > Cupressaceae > Cunninghamia > Cunninghamia lanceolata. The sequence goes on from BSBN01000534.1 coordinate 7,875,042, forward strand.
CTTTTATCTTTCACATGCACAACTAATGGGACCTAATTTTAGTATTTATCTGCACAAGCACACCTAAGCTTTATCTTCCCTTGCCACATGTCAATTGACTACAATTTCTTAATGTGCAAGGAAACCTAACTTAATCATATCCATCCATTTCATCTAAAGCCCTAATTGATCTTAGCCATCTATTGGAACCAAGCCTTTCCTATAAAACAAGCCTCTCTTGAGCCATGGGGAGAATTTTAGAAATTCAGGATTCTTCTTCATGCAACCTCACTCTGCTAAATTTTCATCTCAAGCCATCATCCATCTTTCATCCATTTAGCTTGCATCAACCATCCATCATCTATCTCCTTATCAACGTTATGCTGTGAAATCAAGCAACCAACACAACAAAGTGATCAATAAATCGAGCTCATCTTGCATCTTCGAGGTATTGAATTATTTGGGTTTAGGTTATGCATTTCATTGTTTGATCATTTCCATTTATAAATCCAAATTTTTCATTATACATTTTGGCACGCCCGGTGGGACTCACTTCGCTTGATCTTTTTTGTAAGTTTTTGCAGTAAAAATTTGCATTCATATAACCCCCATTGTTGAGTTTTGCAAGTTTAATTAACTTTTTGTAGCAGATCTGCTACTTTTTGGACAAAACCCTAGGTTTTAAAGATTTCATCATATCTTCCAAATGGCTATGAATTTTTCTACAAGATTTTAGAAGAAGTTTTTCCATGATATAAGGAAGCTACAACAGAAAAATTTTGGGTTTATCATGACTTTTACGGGATTTATCACATTTTTATGTTTTTTCATAAAATCATAATTTTGGGCACAAATCAATGAATGTTTTAGAAATTTTTATATTTCTGGAAAGCTCTCAAAATTCTAATGGGGCTCTATGTTTTATAGATTTAATTTGGAGCTCATTTAGAGTGTGAAAGTATTAGATCTTTGCCGACTATACCTTTTTCATAAATCCATTTTTCTGGGCACAAAATAGGGACTTTTTCTAATTTCTTTACATTTTCAGAAAGCTCTCTAAACATTAATAGGGGTCTCTTCTTTAATTTTTTAATTTTTGAACAAAAAATGTATCAAAATAATCAAATCTAATTCGGCTATGCATCTAAAATTATAATTTTCCTTGCTTGATGAGCCTACTTTTTATGCCTGCATTATAATATCATTTTTTTTATGTTGTAGGTGATCATAAGGAGCTTTAGCAGCAGCAATATCAATCATCTACAACAACTTGGAAAGCGAAAATAATCAGGTGCACTCATTCTAATCTTTCATCTCTTAATCTTGATTGATCACACATTTGGACTTTGGGATTAAAATGAACATTGTTTGCTATCACACCATTGAAAATTTGGGCTAAAATAAACCATTGTTTTCCATCACATTTGGATTTGGGATTTAAAACAAACAAGTGCTTGTATTGTCTTCCACACATTGAATTTCTAAGGTTAATGAACCCCATGCGAGTGTGACCAAGTAAATGTGTATGCTCTCTCCTCGCATCCCAACATGAACTTGGAGATCAAAAACATTTACTTGTGTTGCTTTTGTTTAGCCTTAAAGAGGCCTACCTTGGTATCCACCCCAAGGGAATGACCTCAAGTGGTACTTTCATCTGGTCCGCTATAAAAATTCAGAGGATAAGGCGAAAGCCAAGTCTAACCTGTATTAGCGCTCACCATACAGTGCTAACTTGAAAGGAGGTGTACCTTTGTGTATATTAAAACTCCTAGTAGGGTTAGTTAAAGTCTTAAGTGGCTTGTTGGATGCTTGTGGGGTACCGGTCCCCCAGATTTTCATTAGAACCTCCTTGTGATAGTGGCCTTGCCTTGACTAGGACTTGTTGAATTGTCTTCATGTGCTTGCTTAACCAACATCACATTCTTCCAAACTAACAACTTGCTTATGTGTCTTGTGTGAGTGATTCATGTGTGTATATGCATAATCATTTGTTTGAATATTACCACATCAAGCTCTAAACACCCAAACATATAAAGACAAGTCATCCTACACATTCTTCCAATAACATTCAAACCCAATCATTTTCATCCCAAACATAGCCTAGTTATCATCCAACCCTTCATATCCACATCATCCAAACAATCCACATCATCATCCAAATCCCTAAACAAGCGCTTGCTAAAAGGGCTTAAGACAAACACTTGGTGATAACATGTCTACACTAGAAGACCCAAAAATCAAATTCCAAAGATTCCTCCAAAATCTTTATCAAGGATCATAACCCATCAACCAAGATGCCATTGAAATATTACAATTCTTCATCCAAGAAGCTTAACCCCATGCAAGCCAATCACCTCAACTGCAACACTCCATAGCCCAAGTCCAACACCTTTTAGCCACTAGTCAAGCCTGACAAGTACAAAAAACCTTAGCCACTCCATACCAAATTAATCCACTTCATAGCCATATATCATGTCCATCCACTTCCTATCAACCTAATCTACCTATCCACCAAGTCAATGCCACATCAACCTATGAACATCCACCTCAAGCTTATCCAATCCCTCATGCCACCGTTCCAATGCACTACCAAGCCCATCCACAAGGCAATCAAGTGATATCACAAGAACAACATGCAAGTCCCAATGGCCTTTTGTATATAAATCAAGTGAACACAAGTCAACCTTGGCAACAAGATCAAATGCCCTCAACTTTGAGTCCACCTCAAGATCTTTTGTCCACATATCCTACCATTACACCTAGCTACCAAGACTATCAATGGCCTCCCCAACGAGCACAAGTGAGCCTAAATCCACCTTTGCAACAAGAAGCATATGCAATTCCAAGTGGTCCCTTGTACATAAATCAAATAAGCCCAAGTTATCCTATGCAAGACTTAATTACCTTTGACAAGGGAGATACCAATCTAGAGTGGCCTTCATCATCTAATCACCCACCAACACATGAGCCTACTAGCCCTATCATAAGACCACCATGTGATCCTACCCCTAGTCCATTGGTCCACCAACCTTCATCACTTTCATCCCCATGTTCTACCAATCCTCCACCACAAGATCCCTTGGACATAACCGTACAACAATTGGTTCAAGCAAATTTGATTGAGCTACCACCAATAGAACCTTTTGAACCAATCCTTAAACCCCCTCGGTATAATGAAAACCATTATTGTGCATACCATAGGTATAAGGGCCATACAACAACCAATTGTGTCAAACTTAAGAGATTGATCATAAACCTCATAAATTGTGGTAAGATTATCCCTTCATCCAATCCAAATCCTAATCCTACAACATCATCTGCTATTATTGCTGATCCATTATATTGCCCATCCACTCATACCCTTGCGAAAGATGTGATCCATTGGCTACTAGCTAGGAATAAACTACCTCTATGTCAAACACCCATTCATGAACCTACCAAAGAACTTCCAAAGGTCATGTCGAATCCTATAATCTCATTATGTGGTTCGCATATCCTTGAGCCTCTTTAAGAGCCTTCCATTAACATACCTAGCCCTTTAAGCCCATCATGTGACCTACAAGCCAACAAGTCTATTCAAGGGTCTCCAACCACAAGCCTAATCCAAGAGTCATCATGTTCTCATGTTGTTGACCAAGAGCCTATCCAAGAGTCATCTACTTCCATTCAAGCAATCCAAGAGGTATGTCAAAGGTTTAATCCTAAGCATGTGGAAACATTAAGCCCTAGTCCAACTCAAGATCAAAACACTTTCATGCAACCTATCCATAATATTTACCTTTTTTATGATCAAGATGATACCTATGAAGAAGCTATCCATGAGCACCTTGATCCTATCCATAATCCTAGATCTATCCATGAGCAAGATATCCACATTACTCCTAGTCATCTGCCATCTAGCCCTATCCATAATGAGAAAACATCCACTTGTCGTGATGAGACACTTGTCCCCCAAGTAAGCATAAAAGATCAAACAAATAACTTGGATCTTAGTGAACACAATGCTAATCAAGATCCTAATGATCCTCCTTCCACATCCACCATCGATTCCACTTCAAATCCACCCTCATTTCCACTTGGTCTTACCACCTTTGTCCATGAATGTGCTTCCTTAGGACAACAACAACCTTTGTCCTCCACTTCACCTTCTCCATCCAATAAAGAGCTCAAGTCTAGTTCTCAAAACACACCTAGTCCCATTGTCAATCGCATACTCCAAAACATGAACTACCAAGGCAAAGGCCTAGGTCTTTATGGACAAGGTACTTTAGAGCCAAACCATGTCAAAGTTTCTCCATGCTCATGTGACCTTGGATACACATCCCAAGGTAAACAAGGCCAAGATGTTGGTAATCCCTTCATGCATCCTAAGTCTACCACTTTCCATCACAAACCCCATCATCTACCCAAAACATATGTTGCCATTCCATCTCCATCATCCTACAAATGTTAAAAGCATGTGACTGTACACCTTCCACCATCCACTTTGCCTCCACTTTTACCAACTCCAAATATCCCTCCATCTACCTTGCCACCATTGCTTCCAACACCTAACATACCTATCATTCATAAGTACCCTTACATTCTTAATCATGACCAACAAAAGCACACATCACCTAAGCATAAAGCTTCCAATCATTCCATCCACTACATCCATCCCATGGGATTCAAAATAAAAAATTTTGATGCCTCTACCTATAAAGCCAAAAATCCTAAGGATCCTACTATCTTAGAGTACAAATGCAAAGAGTCAAAGACAAGTTCATCTAAAAAGCCATCTAAATCCTTACCTCCAAAAGCAAAGCCCAAAAGCAAAATGGTTGGGTTCCTAAGAAAATAGCTAGCAAGTCAAATGAGGCATCCTCATCCACATCTCAAGAATCCCAACCACCTATATCCATCCAAAAGCCTACTTCCATCCAAAACTTCCATTCTCTTCAACAATCCCACAAGCAAAGAAAAAACACTAAAAATACTAAATCTATGTGGGTTCCTAAATCACTTTGTCAACCATCCCCTAAGCAAACATCTCCATTGCTTCCTACACCACCATCCAATCAAAAGCTTCAATGTTTATCACGGTGTGTGCAGCCATTGGTCATGATTCCATTCCACTCCATAGCACCTCCACATAACTACATCTCCCCATCTTCCATCCATTATCCTACATATCCCCCCAATCACCTTCCTATGGTCCATGCTTTGGCATAAGCTTTTCATCAATCTTCATTCCATAAGCCAATATAATCCACATCATAGTCCACTATCCCCATCCATCTATCCTTGCATGAACCTTCCATAATCCACATCATAATCCATTATCTACCTAATCCATCTCCCATCCATGCAATCCCTTATCAACATCGATGAGCATAATGACATGGTCCATGTGAAGACAACATCCATCTCTAACGGGACAATATCACCTCTCATAGCAATAGCCATTTGAGTCCCTCCTATCCATTACCATGGTGAAAACCTGGCAAACAGGCGCCATGTGTAATTGTCAACCCCAAAAAAAAAAGCAAAAAAAAAAAAAAGAGAAAAAAAGTAAAGAGAAATCCCTTCGTCCAATGGTGAAAACCTGGTAAACAAGTGCCTTGGATAAGCACCATGATGAAAACCTGGCAAATAGGCGTCATGTGTAGGTTGATCTTCTATGTCACCTAAACTTGGGGGCACATTGTCTCATCCAAACTATCCATTCCATCCTACCATACTATCCTAGCCTACTATCCATAGCCATTACATAAACATGCCTATCCTATTGAACCCATTTATCCATCCTCCCCCCTTTTGATCTTGACGAAGACATAGGGGAAAAATATTGAAACATGTTTGGATATTTCTTGACATACCTTCTTTCCAAACCAAGTCCTATCCATTGACCATTTATCCATCCCATTTAAACCAATCCATCATGTCCTCCCATCGTCATAAGCATCATGTAAAATCTATCATGTCATCCCTTGGTCATGAGCTTTGTCATGCAAAGAATCCTAAGCATTCCCACCTAGAATGGGGCAAGTTATTCTTCCTATGCAACATAGCCTTTGGAGATCACATCCTAGCTTCCTTATGATCCATCCACTATGGCGTAACCTTATCATGAGCTTTCCATCTTATAGCTTATCCCCATTTGTTTATCTTGAGCTTTCCACTATAGCCTACCTATCCATTTATCATGAGGCATGCATCCATCCCTTCTATGGCCTATCCTTTTCATCCACCCATTTATCATGAACCTTTCATCCCATTTACTATCACCCATCCTTTTATCCATCCAATCCCATTCATTCATCCTTGCACCTAGACTTGGTTTCTTCCCTTGTCATTGGTATCAAGCACAAAGGCTACCCAAATTGTAAATCCATTGACATTCAAAACATTTCAAAAAATCCAAAAAAATTCAAAATATTCAAAAAATCCAAAAAAATAAAATATGTCAAAAAACCCAAAAAATCAAATATCCAAAACAACCCAAGCAATAAGATCAATCATCATCCAAAACAATCCATTCCATCAACAATCAATCAAAATCAAATCATCATCATCAATTCTTCTTATCAATAACATTCATTCATCCATTTCAATCAATCACTTCTTCTAACCATATCAATCAAATCGATCTAAGCAATGATCTTAAATCCAAGTCACACTAATCCATATCAAGCAAGCTAATCAATCAAGGAACATTATCCAATCAAATCAACAATTTTTTGATCCTAATCTTGTAATGTGCCAATCAATCATCATCAATGGGATATAGCGTTCCCATATCATCCTTGTGTTGCTCTAGGGATATAGCTTTCCCCGCAATGGCAACACTATCTATCAAAACAATCAAATAATCAATTATTGGTTTATGACTTGACAAGGGCAATACCTTGTTTGTTTTACATCCTTTGAGCATATTGAGAACACTTGCTTATGTTTAGATTGAGTGGACACTCTAATCATCACACCATCACTACCATCATTCAAAACAATCCAATCATCGAAACAATCAACCCAACAATAGCAAACATCAAAACCAAAGCACATCAAGCTAGCCATCAAAACAAATCCAATCACTTCAGCAAATCAAAAGCAGCTCAATCCACCACAAATCATCCATCCTTCATCAAATCAATCTAATCAGCATTTCATCATCTTCCAACCATTCAAAGCAATGATCCAAATGCAAGCCCATCCTTAATCCATACCAATCAAGTTAATCAATCAAGCCAAGTTATCCAAACACAATCAATGGTCTTGATCCTAGCCTTGTTGTAAGCCAAATCAATCAGCTAATCAGGCAACCAACTCAGCAAACAACCTTGTGTTGATCTAGGGATATAGCTTTCCCCGCAATGACAACACTCTCAACTATCCTCAATAAATCAATTAATCATTGGTTTACAGCTTGACAGGGGCAATACCTTGTTTGTTTTTGAATCATTTGTGCATGCTTGCTTGCTTGCTTGTGTGTGTTATCATTTTATCTTGCATTTGCATCATATCCGAATCATCCAGCTAATATTCATATCTTGTGTATGTTGGAATATCTTTTTGCATTATCCTTTGCATCTAAGGTCATATTATACCTTTTGTGCATTAGGACTTTAATGCTCTAAGTTTACTTCCTCATATGTTCGACAAGGTTGTATTACGCTGGGGCACAAGACACCTCGTCACCCTGGTCCTTATACCTTGGTGCATAACGTCTAGTGCTATATCAAACATCATGGTTGCTCACTTTCCATTGCAGCATAATCCATTTCTTCTATCTATCCCCTTATCTTTCTTTTGCAGCCAAGCCATTTCTTTTCGAGAGCCTACCCATGTTTGTCCAACCCGCCTATCCTCTCGAGGGGGCATCATCATCCTATATTTCCATCATCATCATCATCATCATCCTATCTTTCCATCATCATTATCCCTATCAATTATCCATACCTTAACTTCTTTGAAATGATGTTACTTGATATAAATCTTATCATCTCGAACATCATCTCAAAGAGGGGCAAAATGTAGACACCCAAATTTGTCCCAACTTTGTCCATGTCTAACAACACCTAGTCAAAAACATTACTTAGACATGATTAAGCATTTTGTCCTAAACCCACTCTTAATCCCATTAATTAAATAAATTTTATTTATTTAATTAAAATCCCATCTTAATCCCATCCTTATCCCACTTAGCCAATTAATTAAATAAATTTTATTTATTTAATTAATTTCCACATCATATCTTATCTCATCCTATTCAACTTCTCAATTAATTAAATAAATTTTATTTATTTAATTAATATCCAACTCATATCCCAACTAATTCAAATATTTTATTTGAATTAAGTCACATGATCTTTCATCACATTCCAACACTTGTCCAGTCAATCATGTGTTACAACTTTTATCTTTCACATGTACAACTAATGGGACCTAATTTTAGTATTTATCTGCACAAGCACACCTAAGCTTTATCTTCCCTTGCCACATGTCAATTGACTACAATTTATTAATGTGCAAGGAAACCTAACTTAATCCTATCCATCCATTTCATCTAAAGCCCTAATTGATCCTAGCCATCCATTGGAACCAAGCCTTTCCTATAAAACAAGCCTCTCTTGAGCCATGGGGAGAATTTCAGGAATTCAAGATTCTTCTTCATGCAACCTCACTCTGCTGAATTTTCATCTCAAGCCATCATCCATCTTTCATCCATTTAGCTTGCATCAAGTATCCATCATCTATCTTCTTATCAACGTTATGCTGTGGAATCGAGCAACCAACACAACAAAGTGATCAATCAATCGAGCTCATCTTGCATCTTCGAGGTATTGAATTATTTGGGTTTAGGTTATGTATTTCATTGTTTGATCATTTCCATTTATAAATCCAAATTTTTCATTATACAATGATCAAGTTTGGGTTAAATCTGGATTTAAGGGAAATGGATGATTGCAGTAAACACTACCTCCTCATTTTACAAAAAAATTCTATTGTTTTTCTACAGTATATTCCCCTTACTCTTACCTTTCTAAAACATCTTAAATTTTAGAATTCTACTAATAAATAAGAAAGTTATGACAGATTTACTACTAGGTGGTTTTTCATGTTAAGGTTATTTCTATTTGATTATTTCATTTTATTCTTATTCTTAAATTTATTTTTATTCATTGAATTAAGTTTGAGATTGGATAGGAGACTAGTTTGATTAAATACATTTCCTTTTTAATACATTATTTATATTATGTTTAGTATTATTTTGTGCTTGTATTGGTAACAATGGTAAGAGGTAGATTTTAAGTTTGAAAGAAGATAATAGAAAGATTTTATTTCCAATCATCTAGAATGTTTTGTCAACACTTGAAATTGCTTTATATAGGTCAATAATTGAAGTTGTGAATCTCATTTAAGTAAGTAGAGTGAATTATTTTCTTAGAATCTTTAATGTTTAAGTAGTCATGTATGAAAGAATAGAACTCTAGAGATACTTGTGCATTGCTCTATTGACTTAGGAATTGGAGGTTTTCTTATTGAATGGAAAATGTAGTAGGGTCTTAATTAGATACCTTAAGCTATGTTTTACTTGGTTTTGGATAGTAAAATTGTAGATTAGAATTTAGGAATGAGGCTAAAACTTTAAATTATAGTGTAAATGAAGATGAGAGAAATATAATGGAAAGTGTGTTTCATATCAATGTTCATGGGAATGAGTAGGTAGAAATTACAAGTTGAAATTAGGTTTAATTTAAAATATCATATATGTTATTAGATCTTTGATAATAATGTTTTAATACATTTATTCTAGTATGGTGTAGGGTTGACTATAAAGGGTTCATTCTTTTAATAAGTCTAGAACGATATAATGATTTAGTGAATATATAAATAGATGAAATCTAGTCAACCTTGTTTAAGTCATACTTATGAAGGAAATAACATTGTTATAATAATTTTGAATTGATACTAGGTATGTTCTTGCAGCATAGTGCTATAAATCATTTTATTTTGAACTTGAATATATGATGATAATTTCATATTGATGATAGAACTTTTCATTTATTGCAATATGAGTAATTGCCTATATCTAATAGAATGGTTGGAATATTTTTGTTGTTATAAATTCCCTATTATACTCCTGTAGGGATTATTTATAAATTTAATTGTTGCATGCACTCTCTAGATCTTGAATGATATAGTCATCTCATGATGTATTTTATCTTGAGAACAATAGGGATGTGTAGATTAATTGGTTTATTGACTCTAGAAAATATTATGTGATGAATTAGATCCCTTATGAGTTATTTTATCTAAGTCAACCTTATGGTTGCAAGACTAGTTACCCTAAACTACAAAGTCTCTGCACTACGCATACGTAGGCAAGGCCATCATGAGCCCCTCAGACATTAGGTCTGACCCTTAGGGCCTGTAGTCTTGTCATCTTGTGCAATGATATCTATTATGTATATTTATTGACTTTATGAAACTAATGTTTATATTTAGTTGTACAAATTCAGGACTATTACTTGTATAGATTACTGATGCTAAGAAAGTGATTTCCCACCTTGTGAATGGATGATCATATGGTGCTTATTGTAATTGTCTATAATTGTATTAGAAAAGATAAAATCTTGATTTTTCATATATATAAAACTTATATCTAATGTAAAATGTATTCAATTTTCATTGTGAATATGGTATATTAGTTAAATTTTATTGAAATGGTTTTTACTAAATTTAAAACTAAAGTTTAAATTTTTCATCTTAGAAATAGAAATAAATCTATGTTTTGTGGTTCATGTTCAAGTGTTACAGCTTGGGTAGGACAACATTGGTTAGCCCAAATGACATGACTAACCACTCATACAAACCTTTGTCTTGAAGGTTGTATTCCATTCATCTCCTTCTCTAATTCAGATCTAGTGATACCCACTCTTCAAATCAATCTTCATTTAGTTTAAAGTACTTGCTTCCACTCAAACAATCCATTATGTCATCCACTCTAGGCAATGGAAATCTATACTTGATTGTGATCTTGTTGATGGCTCAAGAATCTGTACATATTCTCCATTCTCCATATTTCTTCAGTGCTAGTACTGTAGGTACTATGCATGGACTTAAGCTCTCCCTTATCAGTCTCTTCCTTAACAACTAGTGAACTTGTCAGTTCAGCTCTTCATTCTCTGTAGGAGTGATTCTATGGGCTGCCTTATTTGGCAAACTAGCTCCTGGTATTAAATACATTTGGTGACTTATCTTCCTCACTGGTGTTAAACCTTTTGGTACATTATCAGAGACAATGTCCTAAAATTCTTTCAATAGTTTTGAGACTTCTACTGGTATATCTTCACATTTCTCCTAGCTGATCTTAGAAATCAATGCAAAGCAATGATGCTTGTACTTCATACCCTCCAAAAATTTCCTACCATCTACCAAGCAAATTCTGGTAGTACTACATACCTTTTCTTCTACCTCCTTCAAGGGTTTCAACTTATGATGAACTCCGTCCTTTGTTAGGAAATATGTGTTTGCATGGCCATCATGGACAGTGCACCTATCATACTGGCACAACCTTACCAATATCATATGACATGCATCCATCGGTATGATGTCACACAACACCTCATCATGGTAGTCTCTAATCTTGAACTTGACTAAACACTGCTCATTGACCAAAGCTCTATGGTCCTTCTGCAACCATGCAATCTAATTTGGATGTGGATGCCTTCTTCTTATCAACTTCAACTTGTTAACCATCTCCTCTAAAACAAGATTGTTAGTGCTTCCACTATCAATAATAATACCACAACACTTACCTTCATATTTCCACCTTGTACATAATAAACTCTTCCTTTGATCTAGTTCTTTCTCCTCATTCAACAAGGTTCTTTAGACAACTAGGGCTTCTCCCCTTTCACCATCTTTAGAATGCTTAGACTATGCATCTTCATCTACATGTGCAACTTGTGTATTAACTTCAGGTCTTTTCTTTGGCCTTCCTTGATGTTGTGGACACTCATATGTTCAATGTCCTTCTTCTCCACATTGGAAATAGGTTACTCTGAAACCTCCTCTTCCAGGTCCTTCCCCAGGTCGGCCTCTTCCTCTTTTCTCACCATTATTTTGGTCACGAGCATGGTAGGCATTATCTCCTATCTGATTTTGATTGGTTCTAGCTTCTTCACTTCTCTTTGGATCTTCATTTTGGCCTCCATAGGATCTTCCACCAGTCCTTCTACCTTGACCTCTTACCCTTTGCTTGCTTTTGAATCTTTTATTCAACTTCTCTTCCACCTTCAGGGAAAACTGGTATGCATCTTCTATGGTGGTCATTCTGACCAGACTCAACTCCTCTTGAATACTTGGCCTCAACCCATTAATGTAATGGGATAAATTCTCCTTGTTGGCCTTTGCATGGCCTAACTTGATAGTAATCTTATAAAACTCTTCTATATACTCCTTGACAGACTTGTTACCTTGCTTCAATCCTTGTAGCTTCTTTAACAACTCTAACTCATAGTCCATAGGAATGAACTGCTTCATTAGTTTGTCTACCATCTGATCCCTTCTAGTAATCTTTCCTTTTCCTCTTCTATTTCTCTCTAACTGGACCTGCTTACACCAAATATTGGCATGGCCCTTCAACTTTGTTTTCACAACCTTGACCCATTCCGGATCCTCCACATCTTCATGCTCAAAATATTCCTCCATATCATTGATCCAATCAATAAGCTGTTCTAGGTTCAAATTCCCAGAATAGGTAGAGACTTCAATCCTAGGCCTCTTTCTAATCTTTGAAATGGCCCTCAATAACCTAACTTGTGTAGGATCTCCTGCATCTTCTTATTCTTCCTTAGATAGCTCTTCTTCAGCTTCATCTTCGCTTTCTTCTCTTCTTCTTGGCTCAAACCCTCTTCACAACTCCTCTAGCAATGCATCAATTTACCTTTGCAGGGCTCTAAAACCCTCTTTTGTCAAAGCATTTCTCCCACCATAGTTTTTTTCATAAAGGCATTTTGATCTCTGCAATAAACCCACAACTTCAAGTCTTGGTGCAAACTTCCTCATGGTCAGCGATCTATCTACACACTCAGGAACCCTTACTCTGATACCACTTGATGAAGGGGGTAAATCAAAAAACACACAACAACAGAAATTGCACATAGAAAATAGGAATTGTCTATTATTTATTTGGACAACACATTACATTACAGAAGCTAAGATCCAATCAGAGGATGAATCCTCCATAGGCTGCAACACATTACAGCTTCCTATCTCTAGATTTTGGAACATTCTGCCTTCCGTAGCCTCAGATCATCTAGGGTTTATGTTTTCCCACATTTTCTTGACTCTACACTTTCCCCCTTATCTCTACTACTACCTAGGGTTCCCAAAAATGGTCATAAATATCCCTTTTCATTGGCCTCTAGCCAAATTTTGAAATTTGCATCTCCCTCCAAAAATAGGTCAACTTCTGGGAGCCATAACTTTTGATCCAGGTGTCTGATTGATGAACTGTTTGAAGCATTGGAAATATCATATAGCTATCTACATGCCAAGAATCCACTCTACTAATTCTACCCATTTTTAGGGCTAAACAAGGCCTCTAAGTATCTCAAACCTGACTTTGAAACTTTTTCAGGGTTTTTTTCGAGAAACAAAAACTTTAATATCTTTTAGCCCACAAATGATCTTTGCCTAATTCCTTTGCCAAAGGTCTTATTTTTCATTTATGAAGCTTCCTATAAATTTTTGCTTCCATACGTTCACAAATGCAATCTTTCTTAAATAGTAGTTTGCTATTTTTAGTAGTTTAGAAAAATAGAAGGTTCTACAACATTAATCAAGCAATTATGAAACCAGAAATACAATTTGTGAAAAGAAATGAAAAAGTCATTAGTTTTGAATCATCATTCTTTTTGGGTGATGTAAGATTGCCCTTACACCTCTGGATGCTCTTGCATCAAACAACTACTCGTAGGTAGTGAAGGCACCCTTGGCAGTCAAAAAAATTTCGTTGTTTGTGGCACCAAGTCTTTCATCTATAAATATCATGTTGTTCCTTGTGAAGATTACATTAGCGGCCATAGACTTCTCTCTAAACTAAAGTAGCATTTAAGATAGATTTACTTATCATATAAGTTTTTGAATCGTTCTTCTATAGACATGGTTTTGTCTCACTTAGAAGGCATATTCAAAATTCTCTACCTACTTCATAGAAGAAACTTATAATCTTATTGAAACTACTAGTAGACATATATGTGAAATGTGGAAGCATAAGAAAGGCACATGGGCTATTTAAAACTATGCACAAAGTAGACTCATTGCAAAGGCATTACAAATTGCTAAGCTAATGCATTTGTTAGGAAAGGCAAGAAATGGATGCATTGGAAAAACTTTAGATATTTTCTATCCAATGCCTTTGGTAGTTGGAAATACTTTGCTAGATGTATAGTAACATTTCCAAATATGAACAAAAAAGGATTTGTTGAAAAAACCTTCAAAATTATCAAGAAAACACATTTGGTAGGATATATATCATAGATTTATTGAAGTGTTTAAAAACCTTCAAGAAAATTTAATTGGAAGGTGGAAATGCCAATTTCCATGAGTGCTACTAGTGCCTAGCTTTGTAGTAGGGTACAACAATAAAATGGAACCATTGAAAGGGTTGTAGGAACTTCTAAGTGTGATGCATGATATACACAAAATGATTTTGTTAAAGACATTTTAAAAAACTTTTGACAAATTATGGGTGTTTAAAGAGATTTGATTATAAATCATTTTGCATAGTCCATCTCTAGAGCATCCATTATAAGAATATTTGATCAGTAAAGTCACTTCATTAATACCAATCTCACTTCACTTGATGATTATTTATGAATCTATTTCTATAGCTCTGCATCTCAAGAATGGCTCGGCCTCCGAATGAACTCGCTATCAAACTTTATATTTTCTTCTTGTTTGATATTTCTATTCAATCAAAGGGTGCTATTGTTCCAAGTGCCATGGGGTTAGCTATAACATATGGATTGAATTTGACAACATTGCAATTTATAACGATATACAAACTTTGCAATGTTGAAAACAATATGATTTCTATAGAGAGAATCTTGCAATATTGTAAAATTGAATGTGAAGCACAATTGCTAATTGAAGAAAGCCAACTAAAAAGTGACTGGCCATCAAATGGAATAGTAGATTCTGACAATTTATAAGTCTACTATCGGGTAAATTTACCATTCATCTAAAAAGGCATCATATGTAACTTTCAAGGTGGGAAAGGTGGAGATTGTCGATCATACTGGCAATGGAAAATCCAATCTCATCCAAGCCCTCTTTCACATTATAGAACCTACATGGCGAAGGCTAGAAACATAGAGAGAATGTGGTGGGAAGGACTTTATTGGTTATAGTTTTCAACTAGTTGGAGAGGTGGTGATCTAGGAGTGGGTAGTGGAATTGTGATTTTAGAAACCCTTAGTAGTGCACAAAAAGGTGGAGAGTTCCTCATTGACACATCCAAAGTGTCACCTCCTGTATCTCCAATTCCAAGGCCTCACAATAGTGGGGATTTTACCTTCAATTCCAAACTATAGATTTTAGGACATTTTGAGATGACTTGTCATGTATAGGGCAAAGGAAAGAGCAACAAATCATTTGGTACAATTGGCTATACAACACAACAAAAGACTAGATTGCTACTTACTTTTTGGCTAACACTATGGGATTCCCATTAGTGGGAAATTGTTTGGATGAGAGATCTTCAAACTCAATCAAATCTTTTAGTATGATAGAGTAGCTATTGGCAGGATTTGGATGTAGCATGGATAGAATGTTTATGGAAGATATGCATTACTGTATGGTTGATCCTTTTGAAAATATAATCCCTTTATTAGACCTCAAATGTTGAATCAAATTTATTCACCCCATACGAAAATTCCAGTGCATTTTCTGAGCTTACTTATTCTAACGACAATGGGTCTTTAGAGCTAAATTAACTATCTCAGTTTCAAAATGTCATTGCCATGTTGAATTTTCGTCTATGGATGTGTTTCCATGAAAAGTGACAAGGCAAACATCTACAACCTATGAAGGATGTTATGATAGCCTGTGGCCAGTCAATTTTAAGCTAAAGCATATCACTTTATTTTAAAGTTCATTTAATATAATGTTTTAACTCATTTTTATGAGTTAAATGTTATGTGTATGGGAAAGTAAACGAGATTAAGGCTTTTTATAACTAACTTTTAGAAGTAGTTACTAGGGAGGCAAAGATTATAAATTCATTATTTCCACTATACGAGAGATTTTTGAACTTCTCATTATAGGACCTTGGTGAAGAGGATTTGGTTTCTTTATAAACTTCAAGCAATGTTGTTCACTTTTCCAACATAGCTATTCTATAGGGACTCCTGGAGGATACCGTGTCCTCTCTTATTGAATAATTGAAGGGAAATTTTTGGATATTGTGTTTGTTCTATTTCCTTCTAGATTGTAATTTTTATTTTTTTAATTTGTAATTATTCTTCAATGCTTTCATATTGTCTGTGGCTGCATATGAATCTCTATAGAACATTATGTTCTGAGAAGGTTGCATGTTATTCTTGTGCCTAATGCTGACCAATTTGTATGTTGGAAAGGATATTTGTTTTCATTTATCTTCTGTGGACAAGAAATTGATGAGATTTGTATCTTTCATTTCAACTCTCTTTTTTATTATATTTTGTTCCTAGGAGAACTAGGTGTTTTTCTTATGTCATTCATCTAGGGCTTTCTCTCCTTTCAATTTTATCTTTTCTTTCCTTTCATGCTTTCTAGTTAAAAGTATACCTCAAAAACCTAAATTAAATCATACGATGGAGCTACCCCTCTCAACGCAGAGGAAGATCATCATTCAGTTAGTGATCTCTCCAACTATTGTAGATAGTTTTTGTCACACTCCATTGGGTAGGTCACAATTTTCTTATCATTTTGTGAAGTGACAAAATTTATTTACCAATAGATTGTAGGATATTGAAGTTTCCATATTTTGAAACTCCTGGAAATTTTTTGAACTCTAGTTTGAGGCACTTAGAGGTCCCTAAATTCCCTAAAATTTTTTATAACCAATGAAGTGGGTCATGTCTTGATAGATCGTTTCACGATCTTTCCAACTCATCAAACGGTTCATCAATCAAACACATGGATCAAAAGTTATTGCCTCTAGAAGTTGGGTCTCCCATTTTGGGAAATGTGAAAACATGCTAGTCACTTAAAAGAGTTGTAAAGGGGAGAGTTAAATGTGTTGGTGTGTGATTTGGCACATCACAAGACATCTTTGATCAGAGATAATTTGGGCACCACTTTTGGGTGGTTTTGGCTCATGGTTTTGTAATTACCATTGATAGTTTACTGTATTTTATCTCCTATATAGCAGGATCTTAAGATGGAGGTTGTGTGTGAGAGTCTTATAGATGTTGAGTTGCCTCTAGATATCTAGTTGGTTATATTCCTATGAAATCTTGCTCTACAAGTATATTGTAATCTTGTTGATTTTTGAATAATATATTGGGTGGCTTTTGGAGTGTGGGGTTTTCCTACTGAAACGGTTTCTCCACGTAATTATTGTGTTATGATATGATTGCTATTTATGTTTATTTCTATAACTGTTGTAAAGATCTAAAAAAATTTGCATATCCTTCCTCTCAAAATTAGTGTAGGAAGTCTTTTCGATACCTTAGCTTCCTTACAAGTGGTATCAGAGCTTGATCACCTTTGGTTTTAGTTGTGGGTTGTTGGATTTTTTGAACTAATCTAGTTTTGAGTGGGAGCTTGTGTAGAAGATACTTCGTGATCTTGTTGCAGGAATTTTCATATGCGAAGAACATCAGGAAGAATAGAGGTAGAGAAGTTTACTGGTAACAATTTTGAGATGTTGAAGCTGAAGATGGAGGATTTGTTAATTGATCGAGATTTGTGGGATGTTATTGATGGGAATGTTTCAAGGCCTATAGATGCTACTTTGGCTACTCAATATGATGTTGTGAACCATAAAGCCAAGGGCCTACTTAAATTGTTCCTATCAGACTTTGTTTTAATCAATTTCCTTGAGGAGTTATTTGTGAAGAAACTATGGAAGAAATTTGGTGAGATATATCAAGCCAAATCTTTAGTGAATAAGATTTTCTTGAGGAAGAAATTGTATTCCTTGAGAATGGAAGAGGATGGATGAAGTTTAGACCACCTGAAAGCATTCAATATGTTGTTGGCTCAATTGGCAATAGTTGGTGTAAAAATGGATGAGGAGGAGAGATGTCAGATCCTACTTTCTTCTTTACCTGATTTGTGGGATTATCTTATTATGGCTATTGGGAGTACTTCTATTGTCTTGAAAGTTTAAGATGTTGTGGCTTCTTTTCTTTTTGAAGAGATGAGGAGGAAGGTAACCATCAGTGCTAAAGAAGCCCTAAATGTTCATGGATGACCTAAAGAAAAAGGTAAGAAGAGTGAGAAGTGTCACAAATCCAAGTCCAAGGGGAGATCCAAATCTCCTAGAAACTGCAAAGTTATTTGCTAGAAAATTGTGGTAAGCCTGGACACTTGCATAAAGAGTGTAAAGAAGAAAAGAAGAAAAAAAGAAAAAGAAGAAATATGATTGTGATTC
This sequence comes from Cunninghamia lanceolata, assembly GCA_027924645.1. Classification (NCBI taxonomy): domain Eukaryota; kingdom Viridiplantae; phylum Streptophyta; class Pinopsida; order Cupressales; family Cupressaceae; genus Cunninghamia; species Cunninghamia lanceolata. The sequence goes on from BSBN01000534.1 coordinate 7,893,652, forward strand.
TGAGTCCAAGAAGGAAGATGGTGATGCATCCATTATAGCTTTGGCCACTCATGCAAGTAATGATGCATGGTTAATTGAATCAAGTGCATCTTTCTATATGACCCCTAATAGAGATTGGTTTTTTGAATATGAAGCATTTGATGGAGGTAAGGTGTACTTGGGTGATGATTCTCATTTAAATATTGTTTCTCGTGGTTGGAAAGAAGAAAGGTATGCGGAAATGCTTCCAAACACTAATCTAATGAGGGGAATATAGTGAAAATTTTCAGATCCTTATAATTGCAGTTATGTTAAGCATGTAACATAGAGATAAAAGAGAAAACAACATCACATAGAATGCAAGTGACAAAATGTGCATGGGGAAAACCTTTTTAGGTAAAAATCCCCACACTCCAAAACCTACACAATGTATTATCAAAACTGAAAAGGTTTACAATACACTTGCAATGCAAGTTCTTCTAGGAGTCTTTAAATGTTGTTTCTGGAGTAATTTCAGCAGCATAATAGTACCTATGCAAACACTATGCATACTACTACTCCAAGCACCTCATTATATAGAGTTACAAGGCATAATTGAGAAGCTTCTAGAGGTGGGTGTCCATCTTGGCCACATGGCTCATTTCTCACACCCAAGGACACTTGTCCAACATGTATACACCTCTCTTACATCTGTCATACATGGTAGATTTGACTTTCCCAATGTGGGGCACTCCAACTAAAAATAGGCTATGACCGATGCTCTTAGACAAATTACAACTGTCATAAAATCTGTCCAACATAACAACATTTAATGTTGTAAAAGAATCCGTCATACAAGACTAAATATAGGATATTCCTCTTACATGTCATAACCCAACTTGGGCACCCAAAGATGCCTTCCTCACATGCAAAGATACTTTTTGACACTTGTCTTCACTTGTCATAGGAATATCTATACTTGGCTCTTACATGTCATAGATTTTGTCATACAAAATAACTTCTTCCACATACTGCAAGATGCCGACACATGGAATATTAGTGCCATCTCAAATAGGACACCTAGATTCTCATGTGGTTGACTTGATCATCCAAGTCATATTACAAGTAGGATGACATGTCACAATGCCACCTCAAACTAAGTGACAAAATAGGATGTGCAAATAAATACAAAATTAGGCAAATAAATAAATACATAAATGAATATCATATGCTAGGAAATTGCAAAGGTTGAGACACCTTAATTCCCAACATTCTCCCACTTTTTGAACACCTTGCAAGAGCCAATAGAATGACAAGATTTAACTGCTAGGGGCTAAAAAGCCCATAGACTCCGAACACTATATGAACTTATTTGTGCCCGCAAGTTTCGTCAATGCATCTGCAACATTCTTCAAAGTGTCAACCTTCTCCAATATCACCTTCCCATCTTCTACCATATCACAAAGAAAATGATACTGAACATCAATGTTCTTTGTTGATGGGGAGTGCTCAGTGGAATCACACAACTGATTAAAACAAAATTGATCATTGTGACCTTTACCATCAAAAAACACTTACAACCTATTGTCGATACGCCGATACACCAACTTAGTATGTGCTTGGCATGACTTTCTATTACCGGTTCCTATACCTTGATTCACCATTACAACTAGTCACCGTTTGTATCTGACGAAAGATACATTCTCAATGTACATTCCCCACATGCTTTCTCAACATACATTTGTGATATACATTCGTAATATACATTTGGTTAAATGATATGGAACTTATGACAATGCTGGTGTCTTCAGCGGGACTCTTGTCATCAGTGAATGCTCATACACTTAGACCGATGCGCTTTGTCACCCTGATTTGAATCTTAGGCTGTGACTTTCATTCAACGGCTCGAACCTCCCTTCAGCTGGAATACCCTCATCGCTCTGAGCAAGGAATGCTTTTTTGATGGCCTCTATCTCACCGACAACAACTCCAACTCCTACAATCCAAACCCTAGCACATGGAGATGCTAGGCCACCTACTGCGCATAACCCTCGATCTCGAACATCTACACCACCGAACCATGAAACATAACAGGAAACAAACGAATATGGTACAATGAAGCCATTCCACTAATTTTGATAGAAATCTCACTAGTGGAATGCTTCACATCGACATTTTGCAACAATAGAATTACAGAAAGGAAAAGAAATCTACAGCTATACAATTGGTAATTACAGAGAATGGAAAACAAATTGACGACACATAAATAGTTTGATTTCTCCTTAACACAATGCACAATTACATTCAATCTCCTCTTCGATCTGATTACAATACTATCTGATCTATATATCTTTGATTCATTTCTCTGGGGTTTATAAGCTTGCCCCAAGGAACACCAACCCTATTCCAAGCAGCTGGGAGACTGATTCAAAGCGGCTGGGAGAAAAACTAATTGATTCCAAGTGGCTAGGAGAAACTAACTGATTCCAACCATCTAAAACTAACAACTTAACAAAAGTGACCTAAGTCACTAGGGACTTACAAACAGAAATGAAAAATGCATTGGTCGTATAGACCTTATTACAACATAAAACTTGATTTAAAACAAAACATGAACTTAAATGCCTCACGGAGGCCACCTGGTGTTAGGTGCTCCTATACCATTTGTTCTGGCATGGAAAGTAGGATTCTTTTCTAAGAAAATTGCACTCTAACTATCACAATAGGTAGTAATATGTCCTGCATCAAAACCAATATTTGAACACAACCTCTTAAGCCAAATGGCTTCCTTACAAGCATGAGTAGCTTCCATGTACTTTGCTTCTTTCGTGGACAAAGAAACCACAGGTTGTGACTTACTCATCCAACTAATAGTTCAACCAAGCATAGTGAACACATTAGCAGTAGTGGATCTCCTACTGTCAATGTCACCTGCACAATCAGAATCCACAAATCCACAAATACTCACAAAATGCTGAGGTCCTATGGGATAACCATGATAACATAGGGAATACTCAGAAGTACCCCACAAATATCTGAACACTCTCTTCACTGCACCCTAATGTACCCATCCAGGATTAGCCATAAACTGACTAAGGACTTCCACTACTTAAGCAATGTCTGGTCTTGTATAGACCATAGCATACATCAAACTACCAACTGCACTAGCATAAGGTACTCTTCTCATATCCTCTATCTCAGAAGGAGACTTTGGACAATCACCAATAGATAACTTTGTCCCCATCATAACAGGTGTTGGTTCTTTCTCTCCGAATCGGCAGAGGGTTTGCCAGTTCCAATGTACAGGTAGATTTGGCCAACAAATACAGGAGATTGCGTGAGCTATCTCCCCTTCACTTCTAGTTCTGCCACACCAAGGAGGGTATCTCTGTAGCTAAAGATTTAACTTTGACTCACCCAACAGAAAGATTTAGCTTTACAACAACAGGCAGAATACTCTCATGTTTGGACCAAGATTTGCATGATAGATCACAAGGTGGCAACTTTCTTAGACATATCTAACTGGTTATGAATGAGAGTATGCAGGGGTCCTAATCCTACTCCTACAAACTAACAGCTTGGAAATATGAAAGGATTTGTATTATGTTTTGGAAGCAAGACAGGGGGTTTTGGATCATAACTACTACTCAAGAAGCAGACCGGTGCCTATCTCAGGGCAAGGAGTCAACTAGACCTATACAAGTGAATGATTTGCATTGGCATTCAAGTTTCAAGGGGTTAGGACTGGTATTTGCCTTACAAACACCACATAAGACTAAGTATTTAGTTGTCTCTACTTACAAATATCCCAGCTGACATACAATCTTCCTCATACTTAACCTAAAATAGTTGAATCCACTCCTTGATGGAGGTCACAGATTAAGCATGTGATACAGAAAATCTATATCCTAGAATCTAAATCCCTTAGCAACCAAATTCAAAAGAAGGGATGCATACAACAAATGGAGACAAACAACTAAACACATGCAATGAAGCATTTTTCATATAAACACAACATGAAACTAAACATGTTTGCAACCTGCATTCAAATACAACTCATAAACTCACAAAAGAGATAGAACAGCCAAGAAATGCTGTGTTCTTCATTATTTTCTCCAAAAAATTGCCCTAGTCTTTAACAACCTAAAAATGAGTAACACAGTTCTGATATATACCAAGAACGTGTACTCAATAATCTATTACAATGGTCAACTCAAAATTTTGCCAGATACAATGCACCATCTGAATGGCACCCAAAACATTCAATGCACTAGGGAGAAAGAGGAAAGAAGTAGGTGAGATTGGGAAATGTGCATCCGTTTGAAGATTTTCTTCACAAATTTGGTAGTTGGTCGGTCAATCAAACCCATACCTCTGCAAATTTTCCATTAATGGCCAACCTACCCGTAGCCTCTGGAAACACAACAGCTGCGTGCTTTGCAATTCCATTCCATTTGAAATGCAACTGTGAATACAGGAAACCCTCACTTTTTGAAAGTTTGAATGATGGTCATCGATTTATTTCCTTCCGCCAAGATCTGCAGCTTCAAATAATGCTGAAAAGTCGTCAGCCAATTAATAAAACCTGCAACGTAGGCACATTATTCCCTTTGACCTTTCACATCACGAACATACATTTTGCCTTTTTCACCCATTGTATATTCAAATCTTTGTATATGTAAAAGCATATACATACAACTGCCACATACAAGCGCAGACCCCAAATCTTTATGAAACAAATTGAAATCGCAATCGGGTCCGGCTTGCATCTCCTTCCTTGTACATCGCCTTGTATATTGCACATACAATGTGCAATATACAACCCGCGGACCCCAAATTTTTATGAAGCACTTTGAAATTGCAGTTGGGTCCGGGCATTGTATCAAACTCCCTTTGCATATCGACATATACAATGCACCTAACATACAAACTACGGACCCCAACTTTGAATTTGCCGATTTACATTTTCTGGTCAGGTCTGCTTTGTATATCCTCCCTTGCATCTTTGCCTTGTATATCGCATATACAACTGTGAATATACAAGCAAAACATACATACAATCGAACTTCTGCCTTTATCAACCAGAATATATATTCATTTCAGGTCCGGGCCCTACATCTTGGCAATGCATATTCCCTTGTATGTTTGATTGCGTGTGTAAACATACAATCACATATATATATGCAATTGGTGGGCCCCAGCCTTTGGATTTTGCCTTGCATGTATCTTTTGTATCTTCATCAGCCCATAGGAGAGACCTTGGACTTGACCGCCAATGTGCATTGTCTAAGTGATGATACTTTGTATGTCTGCCCCTTGCATGTTTCCTCCTTGTATATCATCCTTGTATGGTTCCTTATGTATCCGCGATATACAACTTGATATACATTCATCTTTGCATATTCAATTGTAACCTGATGCATATTGACTTGCATGTATGTGCAGACCCAACCACCATTTTCAACCCAATTTGAAACCTTTTGACATCTGCGTTGTATCTTTCCTGTTGTATATCAAATATACAACACAATATACATGCAATGCTTTGCATACAACTATGAAATCTAACCTGGAATATTCAACATACAACCACAGAATATTCCAGGAATCTGCAATATAATCCACATTTTACCTCCAGAAATGCATCCGAATGCCAAATACAAACCCGAAATGCATACAACGATGCATACAACCATTTTTTCACTTTTATGATGCCCATTGGAATTTCCTCTCAGGTCCGCCAATGTACAACTACACTTGTACATACAAAGACATATACAAGTGGCCATATACAAAGATACATACAAACTTATAAAAGGCCGAGGGACTTAGAAATTTGAGAGTTTAAATATAAAGACCAATAGGTTTTCAAGCTTGAAACCCTAACCCTAGGTGGGCACCAACATTGGCTCTGTCTGGGGATGCAAGCCTCTTGCAGGCATGGCGAGAACTCCAGAATCTCTAGTTTTGCAGACCAGGTGCTATATCCATTGGGCCACAGAGTCAAACACTGCACCAACCTGCATCACAAATTACATTTTTTGAAATTTACTTGGCAGCCCAGGGCCACCAAAAAGGAAAAACCAGAATTTTCCTTTATCAAATACCCTGTTTTCTTTGATTTCTTCAAATGAAGCTTGAAAACATTTAACCATCTGCAGCACCCTACTTTGTAATTGGTTGTGCTGCTATCCATTTCTCTTTCTTTAACAAATCTACAACAAGCTTCATCAGCATAAATTATCATTAGCTGTAGAATGTCATCATCATATGAGTCACCAATGTTTCTTGGAAAAATAACAAACTCATATGAAACAAATGAATCCATATCAGAATTTTTCCCTTCTTCAAAAAATAAGAGCTTTGTATTAAACATGCAATATTTAGGCACAAGCAACATCTCATAATCATATTCATTTTTATAAACATTCATATATCCATCATCATTGTGCTCAGCAATTTTATCATTAATTTCCACTTGGAATGTCTCAAGAGAAGGCATAAATAGCTCAGAGTGCAACCCTACACTAAAAGCTTTGTAGTCACCCCTGCAACCAACACTATCCCCAACTGTATGAGCACACACATCTGCAATTTGTCCATTCACATCTAAATAGTGACCCTATTTTTCCTCTTCACCAATGCACTAATAATCAAAAGCAAAGTTTTCAACCTCTGCATTGTAGATGTGGTCATAATCTTCAAGGAAGCACTCATACTCAGCATCCATATATTTTTCATCATCTGAAAGGCTCACACGAGTCTGAATGCTGACAATCACTAGCATATTCACTGTCATCCCTTGAATCAGCATCTTCTATATTCAGAGTGAAGCTCTACATATCCACCTCATATAAATAATCAGGAATAATTGGGATATACCTATCATTACAAGACACAACTTCATGTATATCTTTCATTTCATCATTTGAAATGCATTTTGCATCTGCAGGCTTCTCTTCTAGAGGCTGATAACAATCTTTGTCATCACCATTATAGGATGTGCCTACATTTTCTACAATATCTTCTTAATGTTTATGCATCACATCATGACTGCACCCATTGTTCTAAAATACATTCCCCTTTGCAAAATCATCTCTCAATAAACACACTGGGAAAACTGAAATATATTCACTTTGAAAACTATTTTGAAGGCTTGTAGTCATGAAACCCATTGGCATTCCATATTTCTGATTATTTTCAATATCCATAGCAAATTTGTAGGCCTGATGAAGTCTAACTGGTTCTTTATCTCTCAATAAATAACTCATTTCTTCATCAAATGCAACCAAATAAATTACCAAGCACAATGCATCATTAGGTCTCATATATTCAGGGATCTGCTTGAGCAACTTAATAAATCTAAGATTAAAGGCTGGAACCAGTTCTTCCTCTTCCTTTTGAATATTCATGAAATGTATGATTAATGAGAGCAAATCAAATCTTTCACCAAACTGCTCTAGGAATGCTATTTCTAGCTATACCCTTGAAGAAACTGAACACATAGGCAAGTCTGAAAACCAAACCCTAGCATCATCCTCTAATGACTAAACAAAGAGTCTCATTACTACATTTTTAGCCTCTACCTCATAATCTTCTATCAAATTGCAAAAATTTTGCAGAGGTTTGTTTGTAGACTCAGAATTTGATCCACTATATTTTGGCAAACATTTTCTAATCTTATTGGGAACAACATTTGGGTAACCATATATTCCTTTGAAAGTTAGGGATTTATATCTTTCAATAAAAAATGGCCTTTTCTGAGAGCACAACCAGGATTGCTGCTCTAAACTCATCATTTTTGAATCAAAAGATGAATACCTGGAAATATGTTGCAGCTTTGACAGGTTCAATCAATAGAGTTGCCACCTCTCACAAAGAGGATAGAATATCAACAAGGCACTTTAGTTTTCTAGATTCATCACGCCAGCAAAGCACCACATGGTCATTCTTTGGTATTGCTGCAACAACTTCACTGGAAACTAGATTTTCTAGCCTTTAAATTATTTGACTCTATCCCAGTAGAGTCTCCATTTTGTTGGTTCTTTCTCTCTGAATCGGCAGAGGGTTTGCCAGTTCCAATGTATAGGTAGATTTGGCCAACAAATACAGCAGGTTGTGTGAGCTACCTCCCCTTCACTTCTAGTTCTACCGCACCAAGGGGGTATCCCTATAGCTAACGATTTAACTTTGACTCACCCAACAGAAAGATTTAGCTTTACCACAACAGGCAGAATACTCTCATGTTTGGACCAAGATTTGCATGATAGATCACAAGGTGGCAACTTTCTTGGACATATCTAACTGGTTAGGAATGAGAGTATGCAGGGGTCCTAATCCTACTCCTACAAACTAGCATGTTGGAAATATGAAAGGATTTGTATTATGTTTTGCAAGCAAGACAGGGGGTTTTGGATCATAACTACTACGCAAGAAGCAGATCGGTGCCTATCTTAGGGCAAGGAGTCAACTAGACGTATACAATTGAATGATTTGCACTGGCATTCAAGTTTCAAGGGGTTAGGAATGGTATTTGCTTTACAAACACCACCCGAGACTGAGTATTTAGCTGTCTCTACTTACAAATATCTCAGCTGACATACAATCTTCCTCATACTTAACCTAAAATAGTTTAATCCACTCTTTGAATGGAGGTCACAGATTAAGCATGTGATATAGAAAATCTATATCCTAGAATCTAATAAACCCTTAGCAACCATATTCAAAAGAAGGGATGCATACAACAAATGGAGACAAACAACTAAACACATGCAATGAAGCATTTTTCATATAAACACAACATGAAACTGAACATGTGTGCAACCTACATTCAAATGCAACTCATAAACTCACAAAAGAGATAGAATAGCTAAGAAATGCTCTGTTCTTCGTTATTTTCTCCAAAAAATTGCCCAAGTCTTCAACAACCTAAAAATGAGTAACATAGTTCTAATATATACCAAGAACGTATACTCAATAATCTATTACAATGGTCAACTCAAAATTTTGCCAGATACAATGCACCATCTGAATGGTGCCCAAAACATTCAATGCACTAAGGAGAAAGAGGAAAGAAGTAGGTGAGATTGGGAAATGTGCAGCCGTTTGAAGATTTTCTTCACAAATTTGGTAGTTGGTCAGTCAATCAAACCCATACCTCTACAAATTTGCCATTAATGGCCAACCTACCTGCGGCCTCTAGAAACACAGCAGCTGCATTCTTTGCAATTCCTTTCCATTTGAAATGCAACTGTGAACATGGGAAACCCTCACTCTCTAAAAGTCTGAATGATGGCCGTCGATTCATTTCCTCCCACCGAGATCTGCGGCTTCAAATCATGCTAAAAAGTCATCGACCAATTAAAACGTGCCACGTAGGCACATTATCCCCTTTGACCTTTCACATCGCAAACATACATTTTTCCTTTTTCACCCATTGTATATTCAAATCTTTGTATATGCAAAAGCATATACATACAACTACCACATACAAGTGCGGACCCCAAATCTTTATGAAACAAATTGAAATCACAATGGGGTCTGACTTGCATCTCCTTCCTTGTACATCGCCTTGTATATTGCACATACAATGTGCAATATACAACCCACGGACCCGAAATTTTTATGAAGCACTTTGAAATCGCAGTCGGGTCCGGGCATTGTATCAAACTCCCTTTGCATATCAGCATATACAATGCACCCAACATACAAACTGCAGACCCCAACTTTGAATTTGCCGATTTACATTTTTTGGTCAAGTCTGCTTTGTATATCCTCCCTTGCATCTTTCCCTTGTATACCACATATACAACTGCAAATATACAAGCAAAACATACATACAATCAAACTTCTGCCTTTATCAACCAGAATGTATATTCATTTCGGGTCCGGACCCTGCATCTCGGCAATGCATATTCCCTTGTATGTTTGATTGCATGTGCAAACATACAATCGCATATATATATGCAATTGGTGGGTCCCAGCCTTTGGGTTTTTCCTTGCATGTATCTTTTGTATCTTCATCGGCCCATCGGAGAGACCTTGGACTTGGCTGTCGATGTGCATTGTCTCAACGATGACACTTTTTATGTCTACCCCTTGCATGTTTCCTCCTTGTATATTGCCCTTGTATGTTTCCTTATGCATCCGCGATATACAACTCAATATACATTCATCTTTGCATATTCAATTGTAACTTGATGCGTATTGACTTGCATCTTTTCCTTTACATATTGACTTGCATGTATGTGCGGACCAACCACCAATTTGAAACCTTTTGACATCCGTGTTGTATCTTGCCCATTGTATATCAAGTATACAACATAATATACATGCAATGCTTTACATACAACCAGGGAATCTAACCTAGAATATTTGACATACAACCACAGAATATTCTAGGAACCTATGATATACATCCACATTTTACCTCCAGAAATGCATCCGAATGCCAAATACAAACTCGATATGCATACAATGATGCATACAACCTTTTTTTCACTTTTTTGAAGCCGATTGGAATTTCCTCTCGGGTCCGCCAATGTATAACTACACTTGTACATACAAAGACATATACAAGCGGCCATATACAAAGATACATACAAACTTATAAAAGGCTGAGGGACTTAGAAATTTGAGAGTTTAAATAAAAAGACCAATAGGTTTTCAACCTTGAAACCCTAACCCTAGGTGGGCACCAACAACAGGAATAGTCAATGGTCTGCAATCCACCATACTGAATCTCTCCAACATAGTGTTAACATACTTACTCTTGCCTAACCAAAGTTTTCTGTTTGCTCTATCTCTTCTGATCTCCATCCTATTGTGATGCTCACAACACACCTCATTTTACTTCTTAGCAAAATGAGAACCCCTGTTGTGGCTGTGGATTTTGCTTTTGTGTGTGGGTCTATTGGGTGGTAAAAGGGAAAAGGGAGTGAAAGTTACAAACCTTGTTGAAAATAAAGAAAAAATAACATTAAGTACCAGAGCAAAATATGGGTGAATTCCTTGTCAAAAATGAGTGAGGGTTGCTTTTTGAACCATTTTAAAATTCCAAGTATTTTGCAAGATATTTGTGTTTTTAGTAAAATGTACAATAAGAGGGTTTGTATGTTGCCTATACAAAGTCGTTTGTATGTCGGGTCGCTCATATACAAATTTGTTTGTATATCAGGTTGCTCGTATACAAAGTCATTTGTATATCGGGTCGTTATATGAGTCATATGAGAGTTGTCGGGTTTTGGTATATTTTGATACTTGTATGCATTTGGCTAACACTTTATTTTTTTCATACAAGTTGGACCCGACAGAGTTCGGAGTTTAAATGGATAATTGGTCAGGTCCATTGAATGCATTTTATGTTTGTATGTTAGGCAAAATGAAACATGCAAAGTGGATATACAAGGCTTTATGCATGTCACGGAACCGAAAGGTTTATGAAATGAGGTCTAATTGTTGTATGTTTCACGCCTTGTATGTATGTTTCGGGATATACATTTCAATATACATACAATACAGAACTCAAGAAAGATTAAAATCTGGTTAAAAGCATACATCATTACTTAAAGTATATCGAAAGATGCATGGCACTTTTATACATGTCGCCGAAAATGAGTAAACTGTGGTTCATAAAAGTTGAAGTCCGAAAGGACATACAAAGGATTTTGTATGTATCTATGCTTTGTATCTATGGGTTTTGATACAAGTATTGTTGTATCACGGAGATACAAGGGGAAAGTAATGTGGGCTCCACCGCTTGTATGTCGGGTTTGTATAATAACAACGTATATCTCTGACATACAAGCCAATATGCAAACTAAAAGATACAAGTAAAGATACAAGCCGGATGTCAAAAGAAAGTTAAAAACTGAAGTCTTTGAATGTTTAAATGCTTGTATGTTTATGATATACATTACCCGATATACAAAAGAATTAAAAGCATCGAAAGAGATAAAGGTTAATGAAAGGAGGTTTGCATAGGGTTGTTTGTATATGCGCTCATACAAGAAAATATACAAGAGCGATATACAAAATGAAAGGTACAAGTACGGACACAAGGGAAAGAATGTTAGCCATGGTTGTTTGCATATATGTTTGTATGTTAAAACATACAGAGGGAATATACAAAGGAACATACAAATAAAATAGGATGTATGTCAAAATTAAACTAACGGTAAAAAGGGTTTAAAAAGAAAAAACTGAGGTAGAAGGCTGAACTTTTGGCGCATTAATTGTTGTAATTAATGCCCATCTAACATTCAGAAGAGGTATTAAATTGATGAAGGCGGCATGAGTTTTAAAATCCTTTTTTATGTCTGTTGGTAGGAATGCAGGTATATGGAAGGTGGAGCTTTAATGGAGATGACATCACAAAGGGCAGATCGGATCACAAAAGAAGTGAAAGGAGTAAAGATTTTGATGAGAAGAAATATGCAGGTGGAAAGAAGTATTATTAAAAGGGCAAATGAATAGAAGATATTTTGGGGTTGTTAGGGTTTCCAAAGGGCATCCTTACACTCAGTATGGAGTATGCTTCTCAAAGATTTTTGGCGAGATTGGTTTTCCACTGTTGATGTTACACTTGAGGTATAGACTGATGATTGACTAGGGTTTGTAACCGTATTGGGGATAATCAAATCTATATATTGATCCCTTTTACTTTGTAATGACTTACACGGGGATTTATAGAACAAAGTTGGAAGTTGTAATTTGTCTTAGCATTTTGAATAGAAGAACATTTTAGTTTAGAATAGAAGGAGGTTGCCTATGTCTGCAATAAGGAATGCGTGGAACATCTAGCTTCCTTACTATATCTATAAGATGTTTTGTAAGTTTTCTGTAAGTTGATTAATGAAGCAAGGAGTCATTCATACATTGTAAATCATATATGACTGTTTATTTTGAATACAAATATCTCTGGAATCCTGCGTCTACTTTAAGAGTGTTTTCTGGCTCTTATTTGTATTTGAAATATTATCTCTCCAAAAGCTTGCAATCTTGAATGTATGTTTGTGAAAATACTCAGGGTTTACATTTAAAGATTTAGTCTGTGGATTTAATCAATTTTGTTGTACTGCTTACAATGTGAATAACAGAGCATTTAGATCCTGTAGCTGAATGAAGCTTAATTTAGATTTCTCTAACTTTTCCCAAACATTTGAAATACTTAGATTAAACGCAGAGATTTAAAGGAGATTGTCTGATATTTGAAGGAAACATGAACAACTGAGTTGATATTTGGTAATTTTCATAATATTTGAAAAGAAAATCTTGTGTTAATATAAATCATATAAAGCTTTGTGATATAGTAACAAATTTATGCGAAGGAATGAAGAAAATGTTGATATTTGTGATATTTTGCATAATTCGGGTTCAGTGAGTCATAAGTCACCTTAAATCAAGTAAGGCCCCTTGCATATTACAGCTTCACATTAACCAACTGAATTATCCACAAGGTCAAGACTTGACCATACAAAAACTAGCGATTAAGTAATCTTAATTGATTTCTTCATATCTTTCAAGACAGTTATGTTCATTTTGTGAATTTTAACTTTTGTTATGAATGTGTAAAAACAATCATCAACAGTTTTTGGCACTAGAAGGAGGGCCTAATAGGATTTAAGGTTGATTTTGTGTAGGCTAGCCAAAGGGATCATTTTAGTTCTTAGAAATTTGAGTGTTATGTTTGCAAATATCTTCTGTTTGAAAGAATTTGAATGTTTTTTTGCAAAGGTACTGCTCAAACTTCAAGGACTATTCTGATTTTTTGAGTTTAAATGTTTTATTCTGAGATATGTTAGATCTCATAAAATTTCAAAATCTAAAAAAGTTGAAAACAAAATGGCATTTTCAATGGACTCATATGAGGACAATTTCCAGGTTAATATTCCTATCTTTTAGGAAACTTTAAATAGGAAACTTTATCCTAAAAATTTATCTAACTTTGGTTTATGTGGAAGGTGCAGGATACATAAGTCCACAGAGCATGGTGAAATTAATTGTCTGACTTTTCTTACAAGGTTAGATTTGGCTTTAAAAGGACTGATCTCTTTCTCAGATGTGTATAGGGCTGAAGGTTGGCAGGAAAATGAGGAGATTATGGAGCAGTAGGAGGATGCAATATCAACAATCATTAATTGTTCAGATAATGCAAAGATTGAACCAATGCTGGAAATAAAGGATAGTAAAATCTCTTTTCTGGAATCATGTGATGGTAAGAAAAATAATCTATTTTTTTGTCAAGGTTCAAATGTGAATAAAGCTAATGACAGGTATAAATATCCTAAAAAATACAGGGAAGAAATCACAACTCATGTTCATTTTCTAGATGATAAGCAAAGAGGATTTAATGAAAAGGAAAAGAAAAGTGAAGTTGATCTTGATACATTTGATAAATATATTGAAATACTAAGTAAAATTTACCAAGAGGAAAGCTCTGGATCTGATTTGAAAAGTTTTAACGAAAATGATTGGGCAAAGAAATGTAAACAAGTACTGACAGAATTAAAGTGCACTAAAATTAAAGAGGATTTTGTATCAGCAAATAAAGGAATCATAGGAAAAGAAGTAAATCTTTATTTATTATCTAATGGCTTTAAATTGAATGACCAAATCTAGGATTGTTGCAGGATAATGGAAACAGATATTTTGTTAAATGATAGGACTGAATTATTTGAGGAACAAGTCTTGAAAATGGAAGATATAGAGGATTATGCTATTACTGTGCATAATCAAACATCACTCCATCATTATTTTGAAAGTGAAACAGGGAAGTATTTTCATGAATCAAATGTTTCACATTCATAGCCAAATAATTTAGAAATGATAAATTTAGATATGTCAGATTATGATGGTACTCATTTAGATGCTGATGTGCAGAGAATTGAAGAGAACATTGAAATGTTTCCTGAACTTGAGGATAAACTGAACATCCAGAATGAAGAGATAGATGTGGATAAAGATGAAGAAATAATCCATCAAGAATCATACATCCTTCAATTCGAAGTGAGACTAGACAGTGAGCTAAGTAATGAAAGTGCAAAGTTAAATGGAGGACCAGTTGTCAATGAACAAGCATGTCCAACAGAACCAGAGATACACCAAGTTGTATTTCTCCCTTCCATAGTGAATAATGTTGAATACTATTTTGATTATGGAAATTCAAAGGATAAGACATGCATGTGGATTAGTCATGAACATGATGAGGTTCCTCAATTGGTGATTATCAGAAATTATTCTATTAGACACAATGAATTTAAAATACAAGAACATTTTTCAGAATTCAAGGATGAATTTGCTAGGATTAGAACCATAACTAGTGCCCTGATGCTCCTGCACAATCTAAGGAAGTATGCAAATACAGGTGTCTTTGGGTCTTTTCCTGGGTTTTATTTGCCCAGTGGTGTCTTGTATAGTTTGGGAGGGGGTGGTTGTTTTTTTTCCTTTTCTTTGTTTTCTTGTCTTGCTTTGTGTTGTTTCCTTTCATAGTTAGTTGTTTGTACAGTCCATTTGTTTTGTTTGCTTTGTTGTTTTCCTATGTGTTGGGGTCTTCATTTTGATTTAGGGTATGCAGGAGCAGACTGACAACTACTGAAAACAATAGAAAATTTAGAACATTCAGGTTAATTATTTGAAATTTATGCATAACTTGTTGTGATTTTCATGAATGCAGAAAGTTGTTTAACTTGTGAAATTTTATATTCAATAACTGTGGGTTGAGTATTCAAGGGAAGTTTCTCACAATGACACACCTAAAATCCTTGGGTTTGTTGAACCTACTAGTGTAGATATTAGGTGAAAAATCAGAGGTCACCCTTGCTACCATTACAATTCTCAACTTAATTTTAGTAAGTGATCATTCCTTGCATCATGAAGTTACAACTATAATATCTTATGAAGTTTCTATCAAATACAAAATATAAAATAAATAAATAAATAAAGTGGATTTTATTGAAAATCTAGATTAAGCCATCTAAGTAACTCTACTGGGGCTATAGACGCTTGCTGGCAGTGGGGCTCTACTTAGGGGAATTGTAACGATAACCTTGTCGGGGCTATGGATGCCTGCTGGCAACAAGGCTCTATCCGGTTGGCTATGAGGGAATGACATCAACTATATAGGCTAATATTAGTCACTGGTTTGTTCAACTAATTCAAGATGAGGATTATTAATCATGTGCACCCACTTAAACTAAAAAGGGAAATTCATGCACCTTATTGAATACATTATGTCTCAAGTTGGATGATGATTTGTAGAAAAGATAGTTGGAAGTTATGAATTTATTTCATTTAGTTTTCTTTGATAGTTTTTGAATTTAATTGTTTTGTTTCATTGCTAGTTGTTGTGATGCTCACAACACACCCCATTTTACTTCTTAGCAAAATGAGGACCCCTACTGTGGCTATGGCTTTTGCTTTTGTGTGTGGGTCTATTGGGTGGTAAAAGGGAAAAGGGAGTGAAAGTTACAAACCTTGTTGAAAATAAAGAAAAAATAACATTAAGTACCAGAGTAGAATATGGGTGAATTCCTTGTCAAAAATGAGTGAGGGTTGCTTTTTGAACCATTTTAAAATTCTAAGTATTTTGCAAGATATTTGTGTTTTTGGTAAAATGTACAATAAGAGGGTTTGCATGTTGCATATACAAAGTCATTTGTATGTCGGGTCGCTCATATACAAAGTCATTTGTATGTTGGGTTGCTCATATACAAAGTTGTTTGTATATCGGGTCGCTCGTATACAAAGTCATTTGTATATCGGGTCGTTATATGAGTTGCATGAGAGTTGTCAGGTTTTGGTATATTTTGATACTTGTATGCATTTGGCTAACACTTTATTTTTCTCATACAAGTCGGACCCGACAGAGTTTGGAGCTTAAATGGATAATTGGTCAAGTCCATTGAATGCATTTTATGTTTGTATGTTAGACAAAATGAAACATGCAAAGTGGATATACAAGGCTTTATCCATGTCGTGGAACTAAAAGATTTATGAAATGAGGTGTAATTGTTGTATGTTTCATGCCTTGTGATATGTATGTTTTGGGATATACATTTCAATATACATACAATGCAAAACTCAAGAAAGATTAAAATTTGACTAAAACGATGCATCATGACTTAAAGTATATCGAAATATGCATGGCACTTTTATACATGTCGTGGAGCCGAAAATGAGTAAACTGTGGTTTATAAAAGTTGAAGTCTGAAAGGAAATACAAAGGATTTTGTATGTATCTATGCTTTGTATCTATGGTTTTTGATACAAGTATTGTTGTATCGTGGAGATACAAGGGGAAAGTAATGTGGGCTCCACCGCTTGTATGTCGGGTTCGTATAATAACAATGTATATCTTTGACATACAAGTCGATATGCAAAGCGAAAGATACAAGTAAAGATACAAGCCAAAAGTCAAAAGAAAGTTAAAAACTGAAAAGTCTTTGAATGTTTAAATGGTTGTATGTTTATGATATACATTACCTGATATACAAAGGAATTAAAAGCATCAAAAGAGATATAGGGTAATGAAAGGAGGTTTGCATAGGGTTGTTTGTATATGCGCTCATACAAGAAAATATACAAGAGCGATATACAAAATGAAAGGTACAAGTACGGACAAAAGGGAAAGAACGTTAGTCGTGGTTGTTTGCATATATGTTTGTATGTTAAAACATACAAAGGGAACATACAAAGAAAATAGGATGTATGTCAAAATTAAACTAATGGTAAAAATGGTTTAAAAAGAAAAAACTAAGGTAGAAGGCCAAACTTTTGGCGCATTAATTGCTATAATTAATGCCCATCTAACATTCAGAAGAGGTATTAAATTGATGAAGGAGGTGTGAGTTTTAAAATGCTTTTTTATGTCTGTTGGCAGGAATGTAGGTATATGGAAGGTGGAGCTTTAATGGCGATGACATCACAAAGGGTGAATCGAATCATAGAAGAAGCGAAAGGAGTAAAGATTTCGATGAGAAGAAATATGCACGTGGAAATAAGCATTATTAAAAGAGCAAAGCAATAGAAGATATTTTGGGGTTGTTAGGGTTTCCAAAGGGCATCCTTACGCTCAGTATGGTGTATGCTTCTTAGAGATTTTTGGCGGGATTGGTTTTCCATCATTGATGTTGCACTTGAGGTATAGACCACTGATTGACTAGGGTTTGTAACCATATTGGGGATAATCAAATCTATATATTGAGTCCTTTTACTTTTTAATGACTTACACAGGGATTTATAGAATAGAGTTGTAAGTTGTAATTTGTCTTAGCATTTTGTATAGAAGAACATTTTAGTTTAGAATAGAAGGAGGTTGCCTGTGTCTATAATAAGGAATGCGTGGAACATCTAGCTTCCTTACTGTATCTGTAAGACATTTTGTAAGTTTTCTGTAAGTTGATTAATGAAGCAAGGAGTCATTCATACATTGTAAATCATATATGACTATTTATTTTGAATACAAATATCTTTGGAATCTTGCGTCTTCTTTAAGAGTGTTTTCTAGCTCTTATTTGTATTTGAAATATTATCTCTCCAAAAGCTTGCAATCTTGAATGTATGTTCGTGAAAATACTCAGGGTTTACATTTAAAGATTTAGTCTATGGATTTAATAAATTTTGTTGTACTGCTTACAACATGAATAATAGAGCATTTAGATCCTGTAGCAGAATGAAGTTTTATTTAGATTTCTCTAACTTTTCCCAAACATTTGAAATACTTAGCTTAAATGTAGAGATTTAAAGGAGATTGTCTGATATTTGAAGGAAACATGAACAACTGAGTTGATATTTGGCAATTTTCATAATATTTGAAAAGAAAAGCTTGTGTTAATATAAATCATATAAAGCTTTGTGATATAGTAACAAATTTATGCAAAGGAATGAAGAAAATGTTGATATTTGTGATATTTTGCATAATTCGGGTCTAGTGAGTCATAAATCACCTTAAATCAAGTAAGGCCCCTTGCATATTATAGCTTCACATTAACCTACTGAATTAGCCACAAGGTCAAGACCTAACCATACAGAAACTTGGGATTAAGTAATCTTAATTGATTTCTTCATATCTTTCAAGACAGTTAGGTTCATTTTGTGAATTTTAACTTTTGTTATGAATGTGTAAAAACAATCATCAACACATCCCTAGAATGTACCTAGATTCTCTTAAATTTTTCATTTCAAACTATGCTAACAACTGAGACTTCAAATTAGAAATCAAACCTTTACCATTCCCAATTAGTAACATATCATCAACATATAATTCTATAATGAGTATGCGATCATTGTTAAATTTGAAATACACACAATGATCTGATTTCGATCTTAGAAATCCAATAATCAACACAAAAGCATCAAACTTTTGGTACCACATCCTAGGAGATTATTTCAAACCATACAAGAACTTCTTTAACTTGCAAACCAGATTTTATTTACCTTTCACCATGTAGTGCTCTAGCTGTGACATATAGATTTCTTCCTCCAAGTCATCATGAAGGAAAGTTGTCTTCACATCCATTTGTTCCACTTCTAAGACATAAGCTACTACAAGATATAACAAGAATTGAATGGATGTCATCTTTGCAATGGGAGAGAAAATCTCACCATAATTGATTCCCTCCACTTGAGAATACCCCTTCACAACCAATCTGGCCTTATACTTCTCAACACTGCCATCTGCAACAAATTTCTTTTTGAACACCCATTTACAACCAACATGTTTTTGTCCTTCAGGAAAAGGTACCAAGTCCCAAGTCTTATTCTTTTCAAAAGAAGCCATCTCCTCCTCCATGGCCTCCTTCTAGGAACCTACATCTTTCATACCCATATCCTCTTTCATAGTTCTAGGCTCATCAGTGTTAGAAATCAAGGAAAAATCACCACTAGAATCAAGCAATGAATAACCAAACCTCTCAAGTTGCCTCCTGATTCATGTGGACCTCCTCAAAGGATGAGGTGGAGGTTGTACTTCTTCTAAACTTTTAGAGCTACTAGAGCTCTCCTCATCATCAGGTCCAATAGGGTCCTTTGGTTCAATCTTCTTAGGGGTAGTAGGAAACTAAACCACATCCTCTTTCTTTTCCTTTTCTTTTGGCTGTAAAGCAACATGAAGAAGTTACCTCTCTGAAAATAACACTTCTGTTATACAAGAATTTCTCAGCCACAAGATCCCAAAGCTTGTACCCTTTCACACTGACACCATAGCCAATGAATATACACTTAACTTCCTTGTTCTCCAATTTTGACATCTTCTCCTTAGGCACATGTGCATATGCCTCACAACCAAAAACACAAAGATGTCTCAATGAAGGCTTCTTACCAAACCACACCTCCATGGGTGTCTTATCAATGAGTGTTGAAGTAGGAGACTTGTTAACTAGGTAGCAAGCAATGGCTATAGCTTCAGCCTGAAACTTTTGTTCGAGGCTAGCTCCACTAAGCATACTCCTAGCCCTCTCCATCAACATTCTATTCATCCTCTTTGCAACTCCATTTTTTCTGAGGGGTGTATGGCGTTGTCTTATTCCTTTCAATCCCTTTTTATTTACAAAACTTATCAAACTCTACAAATAAAACTCCACCATTATCAATTCTCAAATAGTTAATCTTTTTACCACTGTGATTCTCTACAAAAGCTTTAAACTCTTTGAACTGATTAAAGACTTCAGATTTGCTTTTGAGAAAATAAATCCATGTCCTCCTACAATAGTCATTAATGAATGATACAAAATATAACGATTTAGAAATTGAAGGAACATTCACATGACCAAACACATCAAAATGAATTAGATCCAACACACCAGAAGACTTGTGAGAACTAGAGTAAAACTGAACATGGTTTTTCTTTCCATATACACAATGTTCACAAAAGTTGAACTTGAGATTACAATCATTTAACCCCTCGACGATGTTTTTATTTTTCAGGGCTCTAAGACCCTTCTCACCAATGTGACCAAGTCTCTTATGCCACAACATTGTCTTCTCAGTAGGAAGTTTCATTTCCAAAGCATGAGCACCCTTAGGTACCTAGAAAGCACTACCATCAGAAGTTGAAGCAACACATTTCTTTACTACTGGTTCCAATGGTGAAGATGAAGAATTTGAAGCTCTTTTCTTCAAAATAGAAGAACTATTGTACTAAGCAGTGCATGCATCCAGCTGAAATAGAGTACCTCTCTGAGTACCATTAGCAAGCACCATAGCTCCTCTTGTCATCTTGCATCCTCCACTCGAGAAGATAACCTGCACACCTACATCATTCAATTTACTCATAGAAAGAAGGTTTCATGCTAAACTAGGGATATGCATAACCCCATTGATCCCCTTTCACTCATCCATTAGGGAATCAGATCAAGACTCTTCCACAGCCAACTATCTTTAAGTGAGAGTCATCACCCAGGTACACCTTCGCACCATCAAACTCTTCATACTTTGTGAACCAACCTCGATGTGAGGTCATGTGGAAGGAAGCACTAGAGTCTATCAACCACACATCTTCTGATGCATGGGTGGCCAAGGCAGCAATAAAAGCATCACCATCATCTTGAGATTTGTCAGAATCTAAATCAGAGATGTTCTTTTTCTTTTTCTTCTTCTCCTCCTTACACTCATTTTGGAAGTGCCCAGATTACCATAGTTCCAACATAGTGCCTTGGAATTTCTAGGAGATTTGGATCTTCTATGGGATTTGTGAAAGGAAGCAAGGTATGTGGAAAACACTTCCTAAATTTATGCAAATTTTAACCTTTTACAGTTACAGATTAAGATGCACATTAACAAAAAGATAATAACAACTTCCAAATGTAAACACAAAACTCACAACACAAGATTTATGTGGGGAAAACCCTTTCAGGTAAAAAACCCCACACTCCAAAGCTGCCTAATATATTATTCAGGAATCACGAAGATTACAATATACTTGCAGAGCAAGCTTTTATAAGAATATATCCAACTAGAGATCTAGTAGGTAATTCGACATCTATGATATTCTTACATACAACATCCATCTCAAGTTCCTGATATATAGGAGATACAATACAGTACACTGCCAATGGTAATTACAAACCATGAGCTAAAACCACCCAAAAGTGGTGCCCAAATTATCTCCAATCAAAGATGCCTTGTGATGTATCAAACCACACACCAACATGTGTAACTCTCCCCTTTACAGCTCTTTTATGTGTCCAACACATTTTTACATTTCCCAAAAATAGAAGATCCAACTTCCGGAGGTCATAACTTTTGATCCAGGTGTCCGATTGATGAACTGTTTAATGTGTTGAAAAGATCGTGAAGAGATCTCAAGATTACAATTAGTCAACCCTTCAATAAAATTTTTATTTTTCAAGGTCCTTAGACCCTTTTCTCCTATGTGGCCTAATCTCTGGTGCCATAACAGTCTTCTCTACAAGTAATTTTGATTCAAAAGAAAGAACACCCTTAGGTACCCAAAAGCCATGACTATCTATTGAAAATGAAACCCTCTCCTTTTCCAGTGAAGTAGTCACAGATTTTGTTTTCATAGAAGTACTATTGCACTCAACAATGTATGCATCAAGCTTATACAATGTGCCAAATTTGACACCTCTAGTGATAACCATAGCACCTCTAATCATCTTGCATCGTATATCAGAAAAGGCTACCTGCACACCCGCATCTATTAGTTTTCTCACAGATAATAAATTTCATGCTAATCTAAGGAATGCAACACACCATTAATTCTTTTTACTCTACCATCAAAAAATCTAATTTTAACTTTACCACTGTTGGGAATTAAGGTGTCTCAACCTTTACAAATTCCTAGTATATGATATTCATTTATCTATTTATTTATTTGCCTAATTTTGTATTTACTTGCACATCCTGTTTTGTCATTTAGTTTGAGGTGGCATTGTGACATGTCATCCTACTTGTAATATGACTTGGATGGTGAAGTCAACCACATGAGAATCTAGGAATCCCATTTGAGATGGCACTAATATTCCATGTGTCGGCATCTTGTAGTATGTGGAAGAAGTTATTTTGTATGATGGAATCTATGACATGTAAGAGCCAAGTATAGAGATTCCTATGACAAGTGAAGACAAGTGTCACAAAGCATCTTTGGGTGCCCAAGTTGGGTTATGACATGTTGTAAGAGGAATATACTATATTTAGTCTTGTATGATGGATTCTCTTACAAAATTGAATGTTGTTATGTTGGGCAGATTTTATGACAGCTATAAGATGCATAAGAGCATCTGTCATAACCTATTTTTAGTTGGAGTACCCCACATTGGAAAGTCAAATATGCCATGTATGACGGATGTAAGAGAGGTGTATGCATGTTGGACAAGTGTCTTTGGGTGTGAGAAATGGGCCATGTGGCCAAGATGGATGCCCACCTCTCGAAGCTTCTCAGTTATGCTTTGTAACTCTATATAATGAGCTGCTTGGAGTAGTAATATGCATAGTGTTTGTATAGGTACTATTATACTACCAAAATTACTCCAGAAATGGCATTTGAATACTCCTAGAAGAACTTACATGGCAAGTGTATTGTAAACCATTTCAATTTTGATAATACATTTTGCAAGTTTTGAAGTATGGGGTTTTTCACCTGAAAAGGTTTTCCCCGCATACATCTTGTGTCACTTGCATCCTATGTGATGTTGTTTGTTATTTTATCTCTATGTTACATGCTTAACATAACTGTAATTATAAGTATCTAAAAATTTGCACTACATTCCCCTCATTAGATTGGTGTTTGGAAGTGTTTCTGCATACCTTTCTTCCATTCAAATGGTATCAAAGATTGATCGCCTTTGATCCTAGTTGTTGGGTAAGGGTTTTTTGTACTAATCTTCAATTGAATGGGAGTCTGTGTAGAGTATTGTGTGATCTTTTTGTAGGAAGGAGATGGCATGCACATCTAAAAGGATAGAATCAGATAGGTTTAATGGCAGTAATTTTGAGTTGTGGAAACTCAAAATGGAAGACATGCTTGTTGATAGAGATCTATGGGAAACTATATTCGGCACAAAACCAATAGTAATGACTCAAGAAGAATGGGATCTCAAAGATTAGAAGGTCTTGTGAGACTCTATTTAGCTGATTCCATCCTATTAAATGTTAATGAAGAGAAGACCGTGAAAGAGCTATCGAAGAAACTTGGTGATGTTTATCAAGCTAAATCCCTGGTAAACAAGTTATTCCTAAGGAAGAAGTTGTATTCTCTCAGGATGGATGATGGAGGATCTGTTGCAGATAATTTGAATGCCTTTAACATGCTATTTGCACAGTTGACTTTCGTTGGTGGCCATTAGGAGTACTACAATCACCTTTAAGATGGATGAAGTGGTGTCTTCAGTGTTATCTGAAGAAATACAAAGAAAGTCTTGTAAGTCGGCTAAGGATGCTCTTGCAGTTTGTGGTAGACTGAAAGAGAAAGGGAAAAAGAAGGACAAGAAAGTTGAAAAGGGCAGATCCAAATTGTTAAGAAAAGTGTCTCAACCTTGCAACTTTAAAAGATTACTATTCTTCCCAGTTTTGGTCTTTTTGAATACCCTTTATCTTGGAGAATGGTCTGGAACCTTCAAAGTTTCCAAATGAGCTAAAAATAGCGAGACTTACTATTTTTAGTAAGTCCTTCAATTGAACTTAGTTTGACCTAAAATTTTTACCAGAAGGTGCAGAATAGCTAAGTGAACATCTCAGGTGAGTTTCGTCTCAAGATCATATCAGGATTGCGAGATATTAAAGTTTCTATTTTTTGAAACTGCCAGAAAAAATCTTTGAACTTAATTACTGGAATCAAAACTTCTCTAAACATCCCAAAAATTGTGATAACTGGTGTATCTAGTTATAGGGTGATAGATCTCTTCATGAGCTTTTCGACGTATTAAATGGTTTGTCAATTGGACACCCGGATCAAAAGTTATGACCTCCAAAAGTTGGACCTTCTATTTTTGGGAAATGTAAAAATGTGTTGGACACATAAAAGAGATATAAAGGGGAGAGTTACACATGTTGGTGTGTGGTTTGGAACATCACAAGGCATCTTTGATTGGAGATAATTTGGGTGCCACTTTTGGGTGGTTTTAGCTCATGGTTTTGTAATTACTATTGGCGGTGTACTGTATTGTATCACCTATATATCAGGAACTTGAGATGGAGGTTGTATGTAAGAATCTCATAGATGTCGAATTACCTCCTAGATCTTTGGTTGAATATACTCTTGTAAAAGTTTTCTTTGCAAGTATATTATAATCTTTGTTATTCCTGAATAATATATTGGGCGGCTTTGGAGTGTGGGGTTTTTTACCTAAAAGGGTTTTCCCCATGTATATCTTATGTTGTGAGTTTTGTGTTTGCATTTGAGATTTGTTATTATCTTTTTGTTAATGTGCATCTTAATCTATAACTGTAAAAGGTTAAAATTTGAATAAATCTTTCCTCAGTAGATCAATGTAGGAAGCGTTTTCCTCATACCTTGCTTCCTTTCATTTGGTATCAGAGCTTGATCACCTTTGGTTCTAGTTGTTGGGTAGAGGGTTTTTTGAGCTGATCTTCATTTGTGTGGGAGCTTGTGCAGAGGATTTTGAAATCTTTGTTGCAGGTAAGATATGGCAAGTACATCTGGGGGGTTTGAGATAGCAAAGTTTAATGGCAGTAATTTCAAGTTATGGAAACTCAAAATGGAGGACATGCTTGTAGATCAGGATTTATGGGAAGTTGTATCTTGTACAAAACCAACAACAATGTCTCAAGAAGACTGGGATCTCAAAGATCAAAAAGCTAAGGGTTTGATAAGACTCTGCTTGGTTGATTCAATGCTCCTGAATATCCATGAAGAGAAGACTGTAAAGGAACTTTGGAAGAATCTTGGAGATATTTATCAGGCTAAATCCCTGGTGAACAAGTTATTCCTGTGAAAGAAATTGTATTCTCTAAGGATGGAATATGGAGGATTTGTCGTTGATCACCTAAATACATTCAATATGCTTGTTGCCCAGTTGACTTTTGCTGGTGTGAAGATGGAGGAGGAGGATCAATTTATCACATTACTGTGGTCCTTACCATATTTGTGGGACCACCTTGTTATGGCCATTGGAAGTACCACTACCACCTTCAAGATGGATGAAGTGGTTTCTTTGCTGTTGTCTGAAGAGATGCAGAGAAAGTCTTCCGAATTGGCTAAGGAGGCTCTTGTGGTTTGTGGTAGATCTAAAGAGAAGGGGAAGAAAAAGGATAAGAAGAAGGAAGAAAAAGGAAGATCCAAATCCTGTGGGAGATTTAAGTCTCCCGAAAAGACCAAGGCCCTATGTTGGAACTGCAGCAAACCTGGTCACTTCCACAAGGAGTGCAAGGAGGAGAAAAAGAAAAAGAAGAAGAATTATTATTCAGATTCTAACAAGTCCTCTCAGGATAAAGGAGAAGCATTTGTCTCTGCCTTGGCAACTCATGCATCTAAGGATGTGTGGCTTATTGACTCTGGTGCATCTTTTCACATGACCTCACATTGGGGTTGGTTTTCAAAGTATGAAGAATACAATGGTGGAAAGGTGTACTTGGGTGATGATTCTCACCTAGATATTGTTGGCCTTAGAAGAGTCTTGATTTGATTCCCTGATGGATCAGTAAAGGGAATCAATGGTGTTCTACATATCCCTAATTTGATACAGAACCTTCTTTCTATAAGTAAATTGAATGATGTGGGTGTGCAAGTTGTTTTCTTGAATAGAGGATGCAAGATGACTAGAGGATCTATGGTGTTGGCTAAGGGTGTTTGGATTGGCACTCTATTTCAGCTTGATGCATGCGCAATTTAGTGCAATAGTACCTCTATTTTGAAGAAGAGAGCTTTAGAGTCTTCATCCTCACCATTAGAACCAACAGTGAAAAAGACTGTTGCATCTACTTCCGATGGTCGTGCTTTCTGGGTACCTAAGTGTGCTCATTCTATGGAGATGAAACTTCTAGCTAAGAAGACAATGTTACGGCACCAAAAGCTTGGTCACATTGGTGAAAAGGGTTTGAGGACCTTGAAGAATAAAAATCTCGTTGAGGGTATGAGTGATTGTAACCTTGAGTTTGATTTCTGTGAACATTGCATTTATGGAAAACAAAACCATGTTCAATTTTATTCTAGTTCTCACAAATCTTCTGAGGTGTTGGACTTGATTCATTCTGATGTGTTTGGTCCTATTAATGTTCCTTTGATTTCAAAATTTGTTTACTTTGTTTCATTCATTGATGACTACAGTAGAAGGACATGGGTGTATTTCCTTAGAAGTAAATCTGAAGTCTTTAATAGGTTCAAAGAGTTCAAAGCTCTTGTAGAGAATCAAAAGGATAGAAAGATTAAGTGTTTGAGGACTGACAACGTTGGTGAGTTATGTTCAGCAAATTTTGATAAGTTTTGTAAAGAACAGGGGATTGAGAGGCACAAGACAACTCCGTATACCTCTCAGCAGAATGGAGTTATAGAGAGGATGAATAGAATGTTGATGGAGAGGGCAAGGAGTATGCTAAGTGGAGCTGGTCTTGAACAAAAGTTCTGGGCTGAAGCTGTTGCTACCGCTTGTTGGTTAATAGGTCTCCTACATCAGTGCTCATTGATAAGACACATATGAAGGTATGGTCTAGTAAAAAGACTTCATTAAGACACATTCGAGTATTTAGGTTTGAGGCATATGCACATGTGCCTAAGGAGAAGAGGTCTAAGTTGGAGAACAAGGTTGTAAAGATTATCTTCATTGGTTATGGCATCAGTGTGAAAGGGTACAAGCTTTGGGATCTAGTAGCTGAGAGAGTTCTGTATAGCAGAAGTGTGATATTCAGAGAGCTTAATCCTTCTCCTGTTGTCTTGCAGCCAGAGAAATAAGAGAAGAAAGATGATGTGGTTCAACTTCCTTCCACCCCTGAGAAAGTTGAACCAAAAACATCTATTAGACCTAATAATGAGGAGAGCTCTAGTAGCTTTGAAAGTTTAGAAGAAGATGAACCTCAACCTCAACCTTTGAGGAGGTCCAAGTGGATAAGGCAGCAACCTAATAGGTTTGTTTATTCATTACATGATTCTAGTTGTATTTTTTCTTTGATTTATAACACTGATGAGCCTAGAACTGTGAAAGAAGCTATGGGTATGAAAGATACAGGTTCTTGGAAGGAGGCCATGGAAGAGGAGATGGTTTATTTGGAAAAGAATAATACTTGGGACTTGGTGCCTTTGCCCAAAGGACGAAAACCCATTGGATGCAAATGGGTGTTCAAAAAGAAATTCGATGTAGATGGCAGTGTTGAGAAATATAAGGCTAGATTGGTTACGAAGGGGTATTCTCAGGTGGAGGGATTTGACTATGGTGAGATTTTCTCTCCCATTACAAAGCTGACATCTATTCGATTCCTATTATCTCTTACATCAGCGTATGATCTATAAGTGGAATAGATGGATGTGAAGACAATATTCCTTCATGATGACTTGGAGGAGGAAATATATATGTCACAACCAGAGCACTACATGGTGAAAGGTAAAGAAAATCTAGTTTGCAAGTTGAAAAAGTCTTTGTATGGTTTGAAACAGTCTCCTAGGATGTTGTACCAGAAGTTTGATGCCTTTGTGTTGAGTATTGAATTTTAGATATCGAAATCATATCATTGTGTTTACTACAAGTTTGACAATGATTGCATTCTCATTATTGCATTGTATGTTGATGATATGTTATTGGGAATGGTAAAAGTTTGATTTCTGATTTGAAGTCTCAGTTGTCAGCATAGTTTGAGATGAAAAATCTAGGGGTAGCTTAGTACATTCTGGGAATGGAAATCAAAAGAGAGAGCAAATAGAAAACTTTGGTTAGGCTAGAGTAAGTATGTTAACAATGTGTTGGAGAGATTCAGCATGATGGATTGCAGACCTTTGACTATTCCTATTATAATGGGGACAAAGTTATCTATTGAAGATTGTCCAAAGTCTACTTCTGAGATAGAGGATATGAGTAGAGTTCCCTATGCTAGTGCAGTTGGCAGTTTGATGTATGCGATGGTTTGTACAAGACCAGACATTGCCCAAGCAGTGTGAGTCCTTAGTCGATTTATGGCTAATCTTGGACAGGTACATTGGGATGCAGTGAAAAGAGTGTTCAAATATTTACGGGGTACTTCTAAGTATTCCTTATGTTATCATGGTTATCCTATAATAATTTGATTTGTATTTATGGTAAATAAAACCATGTTCAGTTTTACTTGAGTTCTCATAAACCTTGTGGTGTATTGGATCTTATTCACTATGATGTGTTTGGTCTTGTAGATGTTCCTTCCATTGGAAATTCCACATATTATGTTTCATGTATTGATGATTATAGTAGGACATGGGTATATTTTCTAAAGAGTAAATCTGAATTTTTTAGTTGAATTAAAGAATTTAAAGCAACATGGTTGAGTTGTAGAATGGAAAGAAAATAAAATGTTTGAGGACTGACAATGGCAATGAATTTTTCTCTAATGATTTTGATAGATTTTGTAAAGATTGTGGCATTCAGAGACAAAAGACAACTCCACATTCTCCACGACATAATGGATTTGTAGAAAGAATGAACATGACATTGATGGAGAAGGCTAGGAGTATGCTTAGTAGTGCTAGTCTAGAACAAAGGTTTTGGGCTAAGGTTGTTACCACTACTTGCTACCTGATTAATTGGTCTCCTACATAATCTCTTGTTGATAAAATGCCTATGGAGGCATGGTCAAGGCACAAGCCTTCATTGAGACATCTTATATTTTTTGGTTGTGAGGCATATGCACGTGCCAAAGGAGAAGTGAACAAAGTTGGAGAAAAATGTTGTGAAATGTATCTTCATTAGGTATAGTTATGGTGTAAAAGGATACAAGCTTTGGGACCATGTTTCATAGAAGGTAATATACAGTAGAAGTGTTATTTTTAGAGAAACTAAGCCTTCTTCTATTACATTGGAGCTAGAACAAAGTGAACAAAAATATGTGATTCAACTCCCTTCTATGCCTAAGAAAGTTGAATTGAAGCCCCTAGATAGACACAAAGTTGAGGAGAGCTCATCTAGGTCTGAATCTTCAGAAGAGGACGAAGAACCTCCAACTCATCCTATTCAAAGTTCTACAAGGCATAGAAAACCACCTAAAAGGTATTCACCTAATGACTAGAGATGTATCTTTGCTTTGAATAATGACATAGATGAACCCAAATCTATAGAAGAGGCATTAGGTACGAATGATTCAGAGTCCTAGAAGATTGTTATGGATGAAGAAATGGAAGATTTTAAAAATAATGATACATGGGACCTAGTACCATTTCCTGAAGGATGAAAACTTGTTGGTTGTGAATGGGTGTTCAAGAAAAATTTTGGTTGAAATGGAGGAATTGAAAAGTATAAAGCACGGTTGGTTGTAAAAGGTTACTCTTAGGTTGAGGGTATTGATTACAGTGAGATATTTTCTCCTATTCTAAAAATGACATCCATTAGATTCTTGCTTTATATTGCTGCTACATATGATCTAGAGGTTGAGAAAATGGATGCGAAAATGACGTTCCTTCAAGGTGATTTGGAGGATGATATTTATATGACATAGACAGTGCACTATGTGGTGAAAGGTGAAATTAATTTGGTTTGTAAATTGAAGAAATCTTTGTATGGCCTTAAACAATGTCCTAGGATGTACCAAAAATTTGATACATATGTGTTGAGTTTGGGATTGAACATTCTAAATTTGATCATTGTGTTTATTATAAATTTGATGGTGATCATTTCCTATTTATTACATTATATGTTGATGATATGTTATTTATTGGTAAAGGGAAAGGAATGATTTCAGAACTAAAGTCTCAACTTGTAGCTAAATTTGAAATGAAACATCTTGGTGTAGCTAAAAACATTCTTGGAATGGAAATAAGAAGAGATAGAGTGAATAGAAAACTACAGCTTGGTCAGTGTAAGTATGTCAATTCTATTTTACAGAGGTTTAACATGTAGGATTGTAGACCATTATGTGTTCTTTTTATAGTTGGAACGAAGTCATCTTCTTCACAATGTCCAACATCCCCATCAGAGATGGAAGACATGAGCAGAGTGCCTTACTAGAGTGCAGTCAGAAGTTTGATGTATGCTATGGTGTGTACTAGACCAGACATTGCCCAGGCAGTGGAAGTTCTTTCCATAAATATGTCTAATCTTGGTAGAGTTCATTGGGATGCAGTTAAAAGAATCTTCAGATATTTGCAAGGTACCTTAGAGTAATCCTTATGTTATCATGGTAATTTGATAAGAGACATGTATTCCCTTGATATTTATGGTTATGTTAATTTAGATTGGGTAGGAGATGTTGATAGAAGATGATCTACCAGTGCTTATGTATTTACTTTATTTGGTGGTGCAATTAGTTGGATAAGTAAGCAATAGGCTATGGTTGATTTGTCCATTACTAAAGTTGAGTATATGGAAGCTACTCATGCTTGTAAAGAATCCGTTTGGCTTAAAAGACTATGTTCAGATATTGGAATAAAACAAGGTGTAATGGTAGTTTATTGTGACAACTAGACTATGATTTGCCTAGCTAAGAACCTAACATTTCATGCCAAGAACAAGCACATTGATGTATAGTATCATTTTGTTAGAGATATGGTCGAGGATGGCAGGGTGAAGCTAGTTAAGGTAGAGACTTTGATGAATGTTGTAAACTCATTAACTAAGCATGTGAGCACAGAGAAGTTCAAATGGTGTTTGGAGTCTACAAGCCTCTTAGCCCCTAGCAATTAAATCATGGTGTTGATGCTCCCTTTACTCTTGCAAGGTGTTTGACAGGTGGGCGAATGTTAAGAAAGGTGTCTCAACCTTGCAATTACAAAATGTTACTATTCTTCCCAATTTTGGTGTTTTCATATACCCTTTATCTTGAATAATGGTTTAGAACTTTCAAAGTTTCCAAAAGGGGCTAAAAATAATAGGGATTACTATTTTTAGTGTCTACATTTGAGCACAATGTACCTAAAATTTTCCCAAAAGCTATGAAACTACAAAGTAAACAACCCAGGTGAGTTTCAACCCAAGATAATACCTAGATTGTAAGATATTAAAGTTTCTATTTTTGAAACTTTTGGAAACATTTTAAGCTCAGGTTTGAGGCACTTAGAGATTCCTAAATGCCCTAAAATTTGTTGTAATTGACAAATTTGTTCATATCTTGATATATTACTTCATGACCTTTCCAACACATCAAATAGTTCATCAATTAGACACCCAAATCAAAAGTTATGGCCTCCGCAAGTTGGGCCTCCCAATTTGGGAAATGTGAAAACATGTTGGACACATAAAAAATCTCTAAAGGGGGGAGTTACATGTGTTGGTGTGTGATTTGGCACATCACAAGGAATCTTTGATTAGAGATAATTTGGGCACCACTTTTGGGTGGTTTTGGCTCATGGTTTTGTAATTACCATTGATGGTTTACTGTATTGTATCTCCTATATATCAGGATCTTGAGATGAAGGTTGTGTGTGAGAATCTTGAAGATGTTGAGTTGCCTCTAGATCTCTTGTTGGTTATACTCTTGTGAAAGCTTGCTTTGCAAGTATATTGTAATCTTGTTGATTTCTGAATAATATATTGGGTGGCTTTTGGAGTGTGGGGTTTTTCTCCCAAAAGGGTTTCCTCACATAATTACTGTGTTATGGTATGATTTCTATTAATGTTTATTTATGTAAGTGTTGTAAAGATCTGAAAAGTTTTACATATCCCTCCTCTCAAGATTTTTGTAGGAAGTTGTTTCCCTACCTTAGCTTCCTTACAAAAGTGCCACACTTGAAAGAGCACCAATATCTCCAATAATCTCTATTATGAGAGCCAAGATAGTTCAATAATCTATAGCATTATCCCAAAAATTTGTGACAAGGAAGGAGACTCTTTTTCCTAAATCTTTCTTTTTGTATGAAGAATGTGTAATCTAGAGGGTCTGGCACACTACAGGGGCCATTTTTTCCACATGAGTGTTACCAACGTTACAATTGAGTAACAAGGTGAGAGAATCGACCATTTGAATTTATGGAATATTTAGGATGCCAATGCATTGCAGGGATGTCCACGCATCATGCTTGCATCCTAAGAATATTCTCTAGGATTCAACATGTGTTCTCAAAAAGTTGAGAGAAATAAATATGTGATATGATTTTTGGCAAACCTTGTGAGGGGTGAAATAGGCCAAGGTTAGGCTTGAGTAGCCCTAGAAACATGCTACATGAGTGGACAACAAAGTGAGTCAAAACACAATGTGAAATTATGAAGGTATGCAATTTTATATGTTACACTTACATACTGTTCATTTCCTAATCCTTATCCATATTAACTAGGTCACATCTTCTTCTTGTTCACTACCAACTGTGATGACAAACAAGCATCCCATACTACTTTTCATATTGGCTAGGTGTTTACATCATTTACATCCATTATATTGTATTTAAGAGTTACTAGAAAATACCATATTCAATTTAGACTCATATAAGTATTATTAGACAAAAATCTACTTTTGATCACACAACATTAGCATATCATAAATCTTATAATGTAATTATGCACTAGCAAAATTTAAAGGTTATACACTTTACCATATTTGATAACACATGTTGTTAGTTTCCCTCATCTAGCAAAATAGTCATAAGAAATTTTATCATAATTTAATACAAATCAAATTATCATTAGTTATAAGACTAAAGGTTACTATAATTTATTTCTTAACCAAGTTTATCATACCTATAATACTTGGAAACTTTTCAAGCATGATGACGGTGTATTCAAAATGTACCTTTACATTCTTAAGAACATGGTCTTTATGTTTAAACAAAACATTGTACTCTTCTACTAACATTGGAACATTAGTAGGAATAGTAATATGACTAGGATAATCATACTTGGTGGACTAAATCGATATCCAACCACTACTAAAATCAAGATACAAAATGCACAAGTATTTTAACATATCTCATTCTTTAGGTCAAATAGACAGAGAATAACAATTCATCTCATACGTGAACTCTAATATACATCAATCACTATTATCAGGTATTGTTACACACACCAACCATCAATATTACTCAAATTAAGGGATCCATACACTTTACATAATTTTCTATTACATTCAACAAAGCATAAAGAATTCAATTAACATAGTTCTATAAACATCAAGAATGGGCATGTTCTTTGCATTCTACTCCAAGGCTTATACAACCCATCAAAATTCCATCATGGAAATGATAGAGAAAAATATTACATGATACATGACAAACAATTGAAACATTTTAGTATGACCACCACCAAAGTGGAAGACATGTTGATGTCAATAATAAGGCATAAAATGAGTTCAATCTCAACAATAAATCAAGCATTACCATAAAGACACAAGATAGTAGATATCAAATTTTGGTGGCTAGACTAGTCATAAAAATAATAAATCAATGTTGGCCCTTACAAACATTTAAAGAATTTATCAATAACTAAAAAAGGTATAGAAATTTAAAAAGTACACTTTACATGCACTACATGACTAATTCTAGTCACAAGCAAAGGAGTAAAATGCTAAACTACTTTTGGATTTCCAAAAATCTATGGTGAGTTAGAAAAAATGCTCAAGCAACACCAAGAAAATAATTCTTTTAAGACTCCAACCATATCTTAAGCATAAGTTCATAGTTTTTCACTTATCTCTACTAATCATGATGCAATTTGTTATACTTGACTAAAATCTTCTATGCCATCACCTAAGGCATTTACCTGAATTTAGCTCTCTATTTACAAATGGTATTTACCAAAATATCACATTAGAATTTCAATGTAATGGCACTCATTGTCACACAAATGCAATAATTTATTAATCAAGATTATGCTACGATAAAATTTGACTCTCAAGCCAAAGTGACTCATCACATTCACTCTTGCATCAAAGAGTGATCTACACTCAACATTAGTTTTGAATTCACCAATCAAATGGTTTTAGATGAATGTAACATTTTCCTTACTCATATCAGGCCCATGAGCAAAATATTATCAATGCATCATTCATAAGAGAGTATGAACCTCTTCATGCAAGATCTTTCACAATCACACTAGGAAGTATGATTACAAAACATATCAGGTCTTCATGAGTCAAATAATCATTCACATACTTCAAAAACTATCACCTTGTATACAAGACATTAATAGATAATTCAAGAAAAAGCATCTCCCTATTAACATTGCTTGACCCTAAAGGAAAACATACAAATTGACTTTTGTAGTGGAACTTGAAAATTTCAATTTCACTAAATTTCAGTCAATCATGATTCATTTTCCCACTTAGTCGCCTTACTAAACCATCCAAGAAATCATAAAAGGACATATATTGTCTAGGTAACTTCGATATAAATCTTGGTTCTACAAGACATTTAGCTGCACTTGAATCTATTAGAATAATAGTATGGCATCTAAAAATCTTATGCTACTGAAGGAATGAAACTTTAGAAAAGAAGACTACATACCCTAGAGTTGAACCTAGCTTTGGTATCACATGTAAGATCCAACCTCTCTAAAACCAAAATTTATTCAATAAAATAATTAAATATTACAAAATATTATCATTTATCCCAAAATAAACATTGTAACTAAAATAAATTTAGAACTAATCACAATGCTTAGTATTTACTCTTTTCATTGATAAGAGAATATCCAAATATTGACTATTACATCAAGCTAGATAATCATAGGTTGTGATAAACATACACAGACTTAGTCCTTTTACAATCCAAGATTACAATTCATGATGGCCTTAAAGGCCCATTTACAAGAGTATCAAAATGATACATTAAAACTTGATAAAACTTTCAAAGTCAATACCTTCAAAACATGGTGAGGAGAGAGAGAGAGAGAGCATCATAAGGGCATTTTTCCACTAGCTACAAAAAGAACTAAGCTTCTCCATGCTAAATCCCAATTGGAGTACTTATCTTGACCCTTCAACAAAGGATCTAGAATAATGAAGCTATCATGAAATAAATAATCTATGCAACATGTATTCACTGACAATATACCATATTATTTAATGCACATGTCCTTAGAAAACATGATATGAGATGGAGAATGAAAAAATTAAGTACTAAATTAAAAATAGATTTGGCCAAAGCATCATTTTATATGTAGTACCATACTGACATATCATGTGTAAGACAGTTAACTAACTTACCATTCTCTAGTCATTTCATATTTGACATATGTCTTGTCTCTTATTTTAAGGTTTCAAACATAATGACAGGATTTTATAATATTAGTTTAAGAACAAAACAAAGTATAATTTGAATGAAATAGATAATATCTATCCATATGCACTCCAAAATGTCCAACATACTAATAAGGTAGGTAATGCATACTTTCAAACAATGGTACTTGTTCATACAGGGAAATCCATAATGTGCTAAAACTAAAACTTTTCAGCACTATCAGCTTCTCAAACCAAAAATAGAAAGAGAATCTTTTTAAACACTCTCAAAATTAAATCATATGATTGGTCATTTAAACAAATGGCAATCAAGATGCCACATAAAAATACTATGTAACAAATAATGATGCAATGTAAAGATGTCATATTCAATGCATAATAATATCATGACATTTATAAACAAGTTGGAAAGGATTTCCATTCTCCAACAAAAGAAATATTGAAACATTTAAGTGCTACACAAGTTTACTTCATAGTTCATGCACAAATAAAATATGTATCACAATCCACTATTGGATACCATGCCTATCAAAGATAGTCAAAGATGACATTAATTAAACAAATTTGAATATAATTAAAATGATATAATTAACATGATCATATTAATATATAAATATCACATAAAAAATTCTTAAGAAGAAAATATAAGCCTCCTAGGCCGAGGTACAATGTATCTATAGGGTGCATAATTGATTGACATTACATCACAACAATACATCCTTGGGCTATGCAATAATTTTACAATAAAATATACAATTAAACATGTCATAATTTGATGTCTGAACAATTCTCTAAATGTCTTCTAACATCACTTACCATCGTAACTAGTAAGAAGTCAAAAATAATCAAACATATCATAATTTTCTTTCCCTGATTGGTTGTTATAGTGTAGGAAAAACTACTCCTCATTTTCACTAAAAATACACTTAGGTTCTTTTTGTTTAGTTTTTAAAACCTATTCTAGGTTTTTAGAACCACTTTATGCACTATTATAAATAAAGCAACTAAACTAGATGCTTACACAAAAGAAACAAACTGATTTAATGCTAGAAAATAAGTAACTGTATATGGGATTTAGAAAAATGAAGTACAGAAGTAGAAAGAAGGACTAAAATAAAACCTAGAACAAGAAGAGGAAGCTCACTACCTAGATGACAGTTCATCATGGCAATGTCTACACTAAGAGTTGACATCCTCAAAGATAGAAAAATAAAAAGTTCTCTCCCAGAATATATTATGGATACCTGCACAACATGATAACGAACATCAAAGTTACCCAGACGTATGTAGATAACACTACGAATGAAGATAATCTATTTATTCAAATAAAATAATATCAAATTAAATGAAATTATAAGGAGGGAGAACACCAATAAAACCTCTGTGCATCTGAGTGTACATCTCCTCAAAGAATTTTCTACTAAAATAGAGGAAAAATGTTGTGCTACAAAGAAAGCCCTGCTTTGGTCTTTCGACCTCCACAAGTAGTGAATGATAGAGAGAATGGAAATAAAGTGTGTATAAGAACTAAGAGTAGTGGTAATGTGTGAATAAAACTAGGAGTATCTTCCCTGGTCTACAAGGAAGAATAACCTAGAACATGCAACAAGTAAATAAAAATGAAATGGTGGTATACACCATGAAACATAAAATAATGGTGGTCTAAACCATGAAACTTGTAAAGAAATTCAAATATCAAATGCCAAACCACAAAATAAAACTATGTTACCAGTTTGGAGAGTAAGAAGTAGGTTTTAGCTCCTCAAGGGATAGAATCTGGTGCAAACAGCTCCAAAACCCCAAGGAAGAGCCTTCAAAATGAAAATTCTACTATTCCAAAGAGCATAAAAATTCTTATGTTGTTGTAGAAAATGGATGCCAAAGAGAGTCTTCACAAGATTTTTCACAAAATTTGCAAATAGAAGCCAAATGAGAGCATGAGAGATTCAAAAATTAGATTATTTCTTGAATCAAAGGGAAGAGAATGAGTCAATATGCAAGATGAGAGAAATGTGATGAGGTGAAGAGGTGTTACAAAAATCTTTCCAGCCTCAAGATATTCTCAACATGTCTTAAAAGTAGCTCACTAATTATTTCACACTTGTGGGATGCTAGCATGAGGCATGTATGTCCACTCTAAGCACTAGCATCTAAGCGAATCTACCTTAGAATCTCATGAATCATATCTAGGCTAGGAGAATCACAAAGCACTAAAACAAAATTTTGTGAAATTGAGAAAAAGAGAATGAAAATAACCCTAAAAAGACCAAAGAGGAAGTACGCACCAAAGTGGTCACAAAAGTAGTGTGAAATTGCAAGGATATGCAATTTTTTATGTTACAATTGTCAATGAACAAATTAAATACATATAAAAGTATTTACATGACTAGGCATATTAGCTTCTAGATGTGACACTTGAATAATATTTGTTCTAATTATAGTTGTTGTACTTCTCATTTTAGATGGTTGTATCTCAAAAAAGAAACTTGAACGATGATTGTTAGCACTTCCTATTTATTTCAAATTCACAACTATTTTTAGATCAATATTTCTTTCTGAACAACATCAAATAGTGTTCAAACATCTTCCTAATATTTTTTATTTTCTCTATCATACATTTTTTTATTATCTTCACTTGTTTTGTAGAATAAATTATAGAAATAGTAAATTGTTTTCAACACATGCTATGCACATTGTGATCTCTTTAATGAAATAGAGATGGTTTGTTATTATCTATTGATGTTGTAAAGTGCTCTCATGAAAATTGTCTATGGAATTTATAAGGAGACCATCATGCATAGAAAAGAAACTTGTTTGTTGTCAAACATAACTAAGTGTACATGGTTCACTCAATAAAAATTAGATGAGTAGCTTTTAAAAATGTGTGCCTTATATTGTAATCCTTGGAGTGCATACAAGTTTATACTTGACAAATTTTAGTATTTCTTGAAATTGATTGTAAATTTAATGTTCAAATACATTTTAATTACTTTATATGAAATAAAATATGTCTTAATTTGTTTGATGGAAAAGAGAGATCTAGCCTAAAAGGTTAAACTAGGACAAACCCTCTTCCATTAACATTGAGACACAAACTAAGCTTGGCTTCTACCCTTGAAGGAGAACTAAACTACAGGGGTTTTGCCTCTTTGTTGGATAGAGGAGATGACATGAAAATTCAACCAACCATGCTAGGGAAAAAGATCAAACCCTAAATGAGCAAGATTGGCCTACATACAATAGTTGGAAATAGAAACAAAAAATCTGAAAGGATAGCAGAGATGAAGAGGCAGAGCAGAGCAGGAACTTGGGCCTAAAATGTTGGAGGTACCAGGGTGCTGGGCACCCTAAACCCTAATTAGGGTTTTGAAAAAACTCAGAGCTTCACCCAACCTATACCTGTAAAACCTTCATTCTTCCCAAATATTATCTTCTAAAACCTGTTACTTCAACCTACACACACAAAAGAAGGAAAAGTTGTTGTGGCTATATAGGGGCTTTCCTTAGTCAAGCTCCTATTTTGGTATTACTACCACACAGATAGACAAGATAAGAACAAGATATTGTGTGTGCTCATAAATCCTAAGTGTGAGTAGTAACATGCAAGATTTAATCAAATTTATCAAACCCTAACCCTAGATGACTCAAGTAAATAGGAATAGGATGACCAAAGACATGCTTCACTCAAGGAAACATCCAACTTCACCTTATGAATGAGGATTCACAGAAAGTTTACTGAATAAGAAGGTGATGCAACCATACCCTTGGAGGTTACTCAAGCCAATCTCAAGTTGGTGGTTCCAACCCTTCTCTCAATCATGCAAAGTGCCTCAACCCAGGAATGATGAGATAGAATCAAGATCTCACTTCCTAGCCTTCATACAAATCCTTCCAAGAGCAAAGTTGAACTCCACTTTATCAAATAGAAACCTACAATAATTCAATAGCATAGAGAGAATAATATCTACATAGATAAATTTTTCATCAATCATCTAACATATAGATCACATCTAGTTTCAAATGAAGAGGTTACTTGATTTTATACAAGGTTTTAAGAATGAACAATTGAATTAAAGAGCTAATGTCCAACACACGTCAAAAAGCAAATTTAAATTTAGGGTCAGCCTAACCATCATAAAAGATGACTTGTGGACTTAATTTTCCTCCCTAAAATCATGGGAGGGATCAGGGCACTAGGTGCCCTAGACCCTTTGGGAAAATTAAGTTACAAGCCCGTATTTAAGGTTACGCTAACTTAAAATTTCAAATCAGTATTCAGGTTATGACTAAACTTTAACCAAAATCACGACATTTCATAGAATTGAGGCCCAATTAGGAATTTAGGGTAGACCTAAAAATGAACTAGGCTTGGGATCACTAAAGGGAGGTGCTAAACATAGTGAAATTGTTCTTGCACAACCAAGGAGCACAATTTACGACATAACATTTAGCCCCCACTTTAGAAGTCATATGACACTACGTGCATATGCAAGATAAATGACAGGAAAGTAAAAACATTTGTAAAAGGGATATAAAAAAGGATAATGTAGAGGATGCAAATTGTTGCCGAGCTAGAGGGTGAAGCCCCCAGTCTGTAATCCTACAAACCATAGAGTTAGGAAATCAGATCCTACAACAAGAACCATTAGCAAGATAAAATGATCTTTCAACCAACAGATGTATGTGTTAGTAAAAAACTCTAAAGGGAAAAGGTGATGAGACATGATCAAAGCAAACTTCGTGGGTAGATATATGCCCTTTGTTTCTTCTTGCTTCTTTAGGATGTAGAAATAGGGTGGTGATCTTTCTACTTTGACTTTCTAGAGAAAATTTGATGAATATGATTTGGTATGGTCATTTTACTAAATAACACTGAGGCACAAAACATATGATTGTAGAGTCATTGGAATTAGGATTTCAACACAACAAATGACACTCAAATCTAATTTGTCTAGCCTAAGTCTTTGATGTTTAGATGAAGAGAGGTTGAGGAGATGTGGTCTTCAACCCTAAATAGTAATCATAAGTTCTTACTATTTTACTATAAGTAGTAAAATAAGTTCTCACTTTTTACCATTCTTTTGTCATTTTCATCTTTGGAGGAGTTTGAGCAAGGAGGAGAGCAATCATGTCAAGCTAAAGGCCATATCAACCACTAAGTCTGGATGCACTACAAAGCCGAGTAGCACAGGGCCTAGATGAGCATGAGGTCTAGGCTTCTAACCAACTTGCATTTTTCATTTATTCTATTATTTTAATATATTTTTATCATTTTACAAGCCAAAATCTGCCCAGGAGACAATTTTGTTGTCATCCTAGGGTGTCATTGACCCCCTGGGACACCCTAGATATTTTTGAGTTCCTAGGTCCTTCTTGAGTGCCCCTGTCCTTTCTAGGCATCCTTGTCCAGGATCAAGGCTACTTTTGATTTTTGTGATTCTTTTCGAATTTTTTTGGATTGAATTCTGATGTAAAATTTGTTTATCATGTTTCAGGTACCTTCAGGGATGTGAGAGCATGTCAGTGGCCATTTATACACATTACTACGTAGCCAAGTACACTTACTGACATAGAGATGGGGCATCTATGAGATGTCAAATTATGATGGGTATATACAATGCCCATGATGACATATCATTGTATGATGTTCATGGTGCTTATGAAGCAATGGAACTTAGATACTTCCACCTTTCATCTTCCAATAGGGGAGATGACAATTACATTAAAGAGGATGTGTAATGGATATTATGATTACCTGTGCAAGGTGTGACAGCTAGGGTCATTGAGTAGCGGTCCGAGGACTACACTCAGGAGAGCCAAATGTACTATCTTGGTCATTGAGTAATTATGATTACCCATGCAAGGTGTGACAGCAAGGGTCATTGAGTAGCGGTCCGAGGACTACACTTAGGAGAGCCAAATGTACGATGTCATTGAGTGATCAAGGGCACATTGATATTTGATGGCTGGAGTAGGATGCAGTTGCTATACTAATCATTCATCGCATCATGATTGCTACTATCATACTAGTTATCATATCAGATGGGAGAGGCACTCATGTTCATGGGGGCCTTGTCCATATGATTATAGTGATGGAGGAGCAGAGGACAATATACTCTTGGGGAAGGAGTATGTTAGCTCACTTGTGTTATGATTTGGGTCACTATGTACACTACGAGGCACATAGCTTGATGATATGTATGCTCCTACAAGTGTGGGAATTAGAGCACATTACATGCATGTGGCCAATGGGATATTTGATAGAGCCTATCATGACATGTCGACGAGTGCACACCTATGAGATGAGGAGACCATGGAGATGGGGTGATTTATTATATTGCAAAGTAGTATTTGACAAGCTGTAGCTAGAGATAATCTTATGGAGACTATACAGGATATGTAGGCCATGGATGGGACAAACTCAATAGCTAGCAAGGATGCAGAGTGAATGACTTTTAGCCGGTTGCAGAGATCGCATCATAGTGTCATTCTATTATGATAGAGTGATGAGGTAGTTTGGTTGAGTGTAGGGGTTCCTACCACATGGCCTTTCTATGTGTAGTCCTCACACTGCAGGGCGTGGCCTTGTGATCAGGCATAACCTATCATTGCCAACATGGTGTTGAGTGATCAAGATGATGTTACCGAGGATGATGATCCTATCTCTGAGGCTGGTGATGTAGGTGTTAGCCCAACATACATAGCTTGGTGGGAGATAGCGCGTCCTACTCTAGCCTTTCCTGTAGATCATCCCACTAGTGATCCCAAATCCTGGGCAGAGCGAGGGGATGAACTAGAGGAGTGGGAGGGAGACAGTAGTGGAG
Organism: Cunninghamia lanceolata; assembly: GCA_027924645.1. Taxonomy (NCBI): domain Eukaryota; kingdom Viridiplantae; phylum Streptophyta; class Pinopsida; order Cupressales; family Cupressaceae; genus Cunninghamia; species Cunninghamia lanceolata. The sequence continues at coordinate 7,936,680 of BSBN01000534.1, forward strand.
ATCATGCTAGAGGTGATGATGAGGAGGAGGAGGATCCACTAGTACTAGTACTAGTGTCAAGAGGGAGACTACACCATGGAGCGGAGGGTGGAGGTGCTGAGGAGGAGAGACCTAGGTTCCAACCTCACAGCCTACAACCACTGTACACTGCTAGAGGAGTACAATGTTGATTCAAGTGTGGGGAGTTAAGTGGTGGTGCCACTACAATGCCCCCAATAGTGGGGATGACTGCAGACATCAACACAATCACCATTCTAGTTGATCAAGATTGGTAGGAGGGTGATCCTAGTGAGTAATTGATTACTATACTTGCTTTTGTTGAAATAATGAATGTATTAGTGATTTTAGATTATGATATTGATATGATCTTTATTTTTACTTTAAAGTGTTGGCAATATGTGCTGTCATTGATGTCAACATAACATGTGTCAATATGAGGTCAAATTTGTATAGAGTTTATGCATAGTAGTTGGAGAAGTTGATAGATAGTGGGAGATTTGAGAGAGATGGTTTGTCATAGTTGGAGAAGCTGATGGCTAGTGCAAGATTTGAGAGATATGATTTCACATAGTTGAAGATGTGGGGTCAACATGATTAGGGCAAGTCAGTCTCAAAGACTCAACAGATGGAGAGATACTATCTAAGTGTGATGCGGTGATTAGTATAATGCTTAAGTATGATGCGAAGTTAGGTTCACCTATTATAACATATTTCTAGTATACCTAAAGTGATATCTTGAAGTTTTTGTGTACCACACTTAGAGATAAGTTGTAGAAGTTTGACTAAGGCATTCAAAGTGTATATCCTTAGGCAGAGTCATAGTATCTTGGTCTACATTCCTTCACAAAGCAAGATTTAGTCTTATGATTCAAAAGATAAGTTGATCTTGATATTAACATGTTATATCCAAGATTTTAGGTCTTTACACCTTCAACAAGGAAAGTTATTAGTAATAGAGCTCCAAATAGTCCTAAGACAAAGTAAAGCAATGGTGGAGACCTGTTGGAGTGCTCTACATTCCTCCAGAAATGAAGTTGTGTCCATGTGGTTTTGAGGACATGCTCAGGGATGCACAATGCATACTATCTTGAAGTATCAAGTGTTTTGAGGGTCTGAAAGGTCAGTTATCAAAATGACAGAAGTAATACAATTAGTTTTGAATGTCTAAGTTATTCTCAGAAGAACATATTTGAGTACTTGCAAAAGATGGAAAGTATATAGATTAGTTATAGGAGCATGTGTGGAGACTTTACATGCCCTAATGTATCTCAAGTTTGAACTGCATGCAAATCTTTCTTATCTCTTGTACCGCAGAAGGTATTTAAGTCAGTTAGTGAAAAATTGCATATGACTGCCCTCCAGATTACAGTTTACCTGAGTCAAGTCTCTGAATTTCTCCAGAAATGATAAATAAGAATGTATAGATCTAGGAATGTATGTATAATGATGTATAAGATCTTTCTTAAGAGTTTCAAATGTTTTGGTGTACCGCAATGCGACATTTCAAGTTTTAATGTGTTACAATATGTCTAGAATGCCCTGTTTTCATCTATTCAACATGTTTCTTGTTTTGTGGATGCATATATTGATTGGATATTTTAGGAGAATGGTATATGGATAGCTTTGAGAAGGCACAGTGTTGAAACTCTAGTCTGCATAATGATTTTGGCTTCTCCCCAGTGGTGTGAAGATGGTTAGTTAGCAGTGGTACTATTGTTTGGGTCGACAGTCCAGTTTCCTTCATATGTGGTTGATCCTAATTAGTTGTTTTGGCATTGAAGGATGTGTTGTTATATATTTTGGGTCCCATTGTGATGTATGGTGATCCACAACCATTCTATTTTTATATTAAATATGTTTGATCCTGACTCATGGAGAATTACACGTTTCATCAAAAGGTCTTTTTGGTGCCAATCTAATTGGAGTTTTGAATGGTTGCAAAGGATATATATAGAAGAACAAATTCATTTGTGGGAAGCATGAGTGTGTGTGTGTGTGTGTGATAGAGTAGAATGAGTAGCATGAAGTGTGTGAAATCAGTATAATGGAGTAATTGTGTAGAAAAGAGGACTACAATATCAACATAAGTTAGATGCTTCTTTCATAGTAGTTCATTGTTATGTTATCATTGTAATCCTTTGTAGAAGTGAGCTTTCTTTAGGGAGTAGTATCTTCCTTGGGTTGTAGCCCTAAATCAAAGTCTACAGGGAGTTGTAGCTTCCTTGGGCTGTAGCCCTCAAATAATGTTGCAAACTTTTATAAGCAGTAAGCATTATATTGTGAGCTAACACTCACTGTGGTTTTTCCCATTTTTAAGTTTTCCACATAAAAATCCTTGTGTCAATGTGTTGATTAATGTGGTACATGTTTTACTTTCTAATCTCTAAGTAATTTGATTTGTTCTCCAAATTAAGTAGTTAAGTTTTAGTATATGTTGATTCACCCCCCTCTCAGCATCTCAGTGTGTTCAACATGCAGTTGGTACTAGGGCATGGCATGAACTTGTGGGTCAAGTCATAATGGAGATGGTATATACTAAGCTGACCAAATAGCCAGTGTGGGCTTGTTATAGGCCACCGTACATAGCAGGTCGACATGTAGATTTATTCAATCATGTTGCATGGCTAAGAGCAACCTATGAGGAGGAACAGGTAGCACAAGATCAATTCGACATCGAGAGAGATTGGGAAATCCAGAGAGCATTGAGTGTTGAGGAGGCACAGGATGCACTTCAGATATAGCTAGATCGGTATAGAGTGGTAGTGACACAAGGGACTGATCACGGTTTTATGAGTTATCTACAAGCAGAGGTGGACTAATTTTGATTCGAGAGAGATCAATTTTAGCAGCTAAATACATATTCTACATGGTAGGTGGGAGAGCTAAGAGGCAATCTTAGGGGTGTATGATCACAGATTACCTCTAGGAGTTACTCATGATTAGTAGCTTTACATAGACAACCTTACGTCACTTAGGCTCCACTAGTTCTCAAGGGATCTGGATGTCATGGTCCAATATCTTGATGAGATTTTTGCATTGTATTATGATACACCACATTTTGATGTAGTGGTGGATTTTTTATTATCTTGTACTCAAACTCTTATAATGTATATATAATATTTTAATTGATGCTTATTGTGTTATGGCTTGATTTAAGATTAGATTCTAGATGTGATTTACTTGTCATGTAAATGCAACAAAGATCTATTGATTGAAATGTATGTAAAAATTAAATGCAATTGTGATTTGTGTAAACAATGATATATGTAATTGTTTAACAAATGCAACAATGATTTAATTGATACATGTATGTAATTGAAGAATCTAATAAACACACATATATATTCTATTAAGGTATATACACATGTTGAAATAATTCAATTGTGATCCAAATAAACAACATTGTAATATTGTTAAATTAGATACAACAATTATTATTGAATATGGTACATAACTAACATATTCTATGCTAACAACTAAGTAATTTTCTAAACTAAGAAAAATACCTTAATGAATCAAGATAAATTACGTATTTTATCAGGATTAAAGAAAACAATAAAATAGAAAAATTGAATTTACTATCTAACAATCATTTTCTTTATAAAGAAAGTGTTAGCATATAAATGAAAGTAAAGATTAGGAAAAATATTTACACAAATACATTGTGTTAATAGGTTCTTCGAGAGGCATGCTATGCATATTAGATAATTTATACATACCTGATCTGAAGACTTCAGTGATGATGTACAGTCCTAGCCAATTCGGATTGAATTTCCCTTTTTCACCAGGGGGCGCATTGACATTGCATTGATTTTTTGTAAAGTACAAGATCTCCAATCTTAGATGAATGATGAATAGCATGTTCATTGTATGAGAATTGAATAATCTTTTGATGGGCTTGGAGATGTTCAAGAGAATTTATGTGCAATTTGTTGATCATCTCAAGTTGTTGAAGTCGCAGTTCTCTTTGAGTATTTTCATTGATAATATCATTGAGAGAATTTATTAATGAAGGAATTTCTAAATCCAAAGGCATGATCACATCGGCACCATACATGTGGTTGTACAGGGTAGTACCTATATCTGTACAAAAACTCATTTGGTAGGCCTATAATCCATAATATAGTTGAGTATGCCAATCCTTTTGATGTTTGTTAACATTTTTTTGAACAATTTGTCTAATTATTTTGTTAGAAACTTATGCTTGTCCAATTGATTATGGACAATAAGGCGTAGAGAAGCAGTGTTGAATATGATATTTTATGAGGAATTTCTTCACATATTTGTTCTTAAATGATGCATCATTGTCAAAAACCAAAGTGGAATGAATGGCAAATCAAGAGATTAAGTTATCTTGGATGAAATGATAGATTACTTCAGCAGTCGTGGATTAGAGAGGTACCGCTTCGACCCATTTTGTAAAGTAGTTAGTAGCTATGATAATGAAAGCATTTTCTTGAGAAGGAGCTGAAATTTTCCCCATAAGATCCAATCCCCACACAAAAAATGGCCAAGGTGAAACTTAAGCACGAAGTTCCTAGGCATGAGCTTGAATAAGATTGTTATGTTGTTGACACTACGGGCACTTTTTTGCAAAGGAAAAGGAATCTTGTTCCATGTTATTCCAATAGTAACCCATACAAATTAATTTTTAAACCAGAGATTTTCCATTGAAATGTCCTTCGTAGGCACTTGAATGTGCCTCTTCTAGGGCAATCAGGATCTGAGATTTATTAAGTCAACGATGATAAGATGATATAGCATCAAAAAATGTTTTTCGTCGATATAGTATATTTGATAAGACAATAGAGCATGCCACAAGTTTATGTATGTGATCTCAAGCATTTTTGGATGCTAGATCAGGAAAGGTACTGTCGTGTAAATATTGGAATATATGGGAGTACCATTCAGCTGAATCCATGTTACTACAAAAGGCAATATCAGATATTTTTGATATTGAATGTGATTTGAGACTCGTATGAATGATAAATTGATAATTCCCCAAATAGTCATCAAGGGATATAAGGGAAGCAATGCTTTCCATCGCATCCGCATGTAGATAGTCTTTTCAAGGAATTATGTCAATTGTAAAGGATGAGAAATTCTTCAATAGTGATAAGGCCAAGTCTCGATACTGAGATAACTTATCATGCTTTGCTTGATAAGATCCAGTGACTTGTCTTATGATTAATTGAGAATCACTGAATATGCAAATGTGTTTAATGTTAAGAGCCATTGTGGCATGCAAGCCAACAATAAGGGCTTCATACTCTACAATGTTGTTGGTGTATGAAAGGTTGAGATGGTAGGATAGAGGAATCATCTTTCCTGATGGAGGTACTAGTATAACACCATCACTGGAGCTAGTTCAAAATCTAAAACCATCGAAGAATAACTTCCACTTATTATCAATTATTATGTATGAAAAACATGAGTGAAGGAAAGCATGCAAGTACATTAGATCAAACCCTCTTCCACAATAACATTCAAAAACAAAACCGATCCAAGTCACTACAAGATGAAAGAGGACTCGGCTACTGATTTTGTGCTCTTGTTTTCTATGGAAAGATTAGATTTAACAAAGCCTTTTTATCAAACCCTAAGTCAAGTATGCATTAAACCCTAGTTATAAGATACTAAGCTTATAACAGATGTAATGCCCCTCACTTTTGGCTTGTGATAGATGTTATTTTCATAATTCCTATGACAGATCTGGTATAGTTGATAGTCTTATATTGCATATTTACAGTTTCGAGACATTTGGACTAGTATGATATGGTTTATGTTCTCCTTGATCTTGATGGACATATTTGATGATTATAGAGTAATGTTATTCTGAGTTTAATGTGTTATTCGATCATGATTATGATGCATTACTGTTAATGGATGTAGCTATTTAATGATGTGTTTACATGAACGGAACAGTGTCACATTACTCATGTCTGAGTACCCTGCCACGCTGCGACTTCCATTCATTATGTTTATGACTACATGTTTATATATATATGTACAACCTTGTTTGTTGTAGGGTGCAGGTACCGGGCATCGAGTCCACCTGAACTAGCAGGTCTGAGTGTTCCCTAGCCAATGGAATCGTTGAACGGAGTTAACATGGGGTTCCTTGTCATTATTGTCTGTTTGCCTATCTGCCTCCGTGATTGTTGTCTTGTCATCTAATCTTGCTTGTCAGTCAAGTAATGTTCCACAATGAGGATTGACTAGGTCAGAATTGCCTAAGCTACATTTGGTAAATTGATGCATTCAAATAGATTTATTAGACTGGGAATATAATTTTGATAAATGAATATGATTGTTTCAATATAAATTAAGTTATATAGAAAATATGATTAATAAAATTATATGAAATAATAAATAAATTAATTACTAAATTATGAGTTGTTTATGAATGACTTAATTGGTTGTAAATGAATAAAATTACAATGGACATAAATTGCATAAATAAATAAATAAATAAAAATATAAATTGTGTTAAAAGAAATACATAGTTAATATTAAATTAATAAAACAATAATATTTCTTTGGAATATTCTAAAGTTTAAAAAAATTAGGGTGGTTGCCTTATACCATGTATTCAAGATTTTGGGGATATGCAAATTAATGTCGGGTGCTGTCAGTTGCAAATTTGAGAATTTTGGAGTCTTTTGATCAAGTTAATTTTGAATCCCACAAGAGAGTGGGTTATTGGGAAGAGAAAGGCATGTTTCTATATTTACCCGCGGAGTCCAACCCTTGTTTTGAGAAAGTGGGATTGTTGGGAAGGCAGGATGTCTCCTGCATTTATGGGGGGAGTTGAGTCCTGGTTTGGAGAGCAGGAAGAATAGAGAAAAATTAGTGGCAGGAACTGGGAAGGGGCTAAGAGTTTTGGAGGAGGCTTGAGAGGCAAGCCAAGATCTGGGAACAATTTCACTCTTCAGTCGAACAAGCGTGAGAATCCAGGTTTCACTATTTCTTTTAAACTTTTTCTCTGGCCCTTGAATCTGCCTGTGGTGAAAATGGATGATTTGTTCTTTCAGTTGAATCAGTTGAATAATTTGTTGAGTCTCCAATGTATTATTAAATCCAATTGGTAATTATCCCATAATCATTGCATTGCCTAATCAATTCTAAGTCCTTTTCATCAATTGCATTTGGTAAAAGTTTCTAAAGTCGTCTCCATGAATCCACTCTGTGCGTGTCCTTCAACCTATGCTCTTCATCAGATGGAATTCCTCTATGACACTATCAAATAGTTCATATGTTTGTTGTTATTCACACATTTTGCATATAGATTTACTCGGGGCAGTCATCCACATTCAATGATTTCCTTACCATGATGCTTGACAAATGACCAAACCCTGTCTCAAGCTCCCATTCTGGTGCAAAGTGTATGCTGGCAAGGTCATGGAGTCTAGCCTTACACCTATCAGTTGCATTTGTTTAAAAGCTTAAAGGCTACTCCAACAAAACCATATTTTGCATATCCTGCAATCAACGCATTTTTCTAAGTATTTTATAGCCCTTTTAACAGATAAACTTAGCAGATTTACAAACCAGAACCATCGCATCAAGAAACGTATTCATCCAATCATTGAAGGATTTCTGGCTTCCCAACAATTAAGTTTAGGGTGTCTTTTAGATTTTGGATCTAAACTCCCACCACAACAGCTCGCACCTGCATAGAAGTTAGGAGTTTACAATCATAAAGCATTGTTGTGGCAAACACCCCTAAGCTGTATTCATATGTGATCGACCTGCACTATGAAATGCGTCCTTACAGCTAGCACAAATTTAATAGGTATCTCAATGATAAAGTTAGTGTAATCTCAAGAGGGCCACGTCGCCAAGAAGGATAACCAGGCACACTTTTAGTTTTCCTTAAATGTGATTCAAGTATGTATAGCCCTCACACATTGAACCTATATGGCACACGTCAAAGGATGCGGGTCTATATCTGCAAATTGCCAAATTATTATATACTTATCCTGTGAAAATAGCAATCCATGAGACCATATATCTGAGGTAGTTTGTCATACAGTCCAGACGCCTCATCTTTACCTCTGATTTACTATTAATTTCTTAAGAAAAAAATAAAAAGAAAAAAAGAAAATATACCTCTCATTGTGTTGTGGTGGGCGCCATTCTTAGCAAAATCTCCCTGACCTAAAATTTCTAAGGCCTTTTTCCTCAAACCTATTCTATGTGTACCCTGCAATAATTGCAGCTCGTGAGACTTTGGGGCATTACATATGAAAGTACATCTAATTTGGGCCTAACAATGCCAACCATTAACCTTGACAAGGAAAACTTATGAAGTCTTTCAGGAGAATCCATTTAGTATTGCAAGAAATGAAGTTTTCCAAATTCTGCAAACCTGTCATTAATATTGAGGGTGTGTTTCACAAAATTGACAAGTTTTTTGTTTTTTCCACTCAATTGACCATCTTCTTGTGATAGTGGATAATCTTGATTTTGTAAACTCCTTTTCTAAATCTATCAATTTATTTTGCATGATTCCAGAGTACCATTTTGGCAGAAAGACCCTGGTTACACTTAATGGATTACTTCTCAGAAAATAACCTAGAAAAGTCAGTGCCTGTATGCCCTTCTCCTGCCCAATATGGGCATGTACCATCTTCAAATTTGGCAATGTCACCTCTGCTTTTGGCATCTGATTTCATCTCTTGCATGAAATATAATGTGGGTTCATTCGTATACAAGAATGAAAGAAGAAATGTTGTTGTCCACAAATTATACAGTACTCAAGTAAAAAAAAAAAAGAAGAGCTATAATAAAACTAAACCTAAGCTAAATAAAGAATGGTACAAGCCAAGAACATATATGTAAAGTTGTAAACCTACAATAATTTCAAACACAAATAGCAAAGAGGGAAAGATCTTCAAATATATAAGAATCAGAAGATAATATTGTTGCTGATAGAAGTTAAGTATCATTCTCTACAGTGCATACGAGACCTGATAGTGATACAAAACTTTCATCACAAGTGAAGAATATTTTACTTCAATGTACAAAATACTAACCTAGAAACATTGGCCATGCAATGTCAACTCTTGAAGCTGTAGGAAAGTTTCTAAAGTCATTCAATATTTCCTCTTAGGAATTTAAGTCTGGCAGTGTCTAAAAGAGTGGATCCACTTTCCCTCCGTCACTCTTGCCATGCGTCTAGTATAGTTTATAATTTTCAATACATTTCACGGCTGTAACAAGGATTGTATTCTAGTTATGTGTTTTATCTCAATATAAGACAAAGCACATTAATTTTTTCATGATAGGAAATGAATGTAAAATATATTTATATTGGCTACTTTTCACTTTCAATTGAATAGTTTCATATACAAAGTTTTAAGATAAATTTGTCAAATAATAAAATACCATGTACCACTACAGGAAGTGATATTGAGTTGGTTTTAATCATTATCATGAGCATAGTATCTCTTACTATTAGTTCCAATTTGTAAGATAAATTATAGTAATTTGCTAGGTGAAATTGTGTTATTGAGTCCATATTGTTTATTAAATGAGTTACTTCTGGTCAATAAATAAATTATTTATTGCTAGTTTCAAGTTGATTTTCAGTTTAAAAGGTATTTGTAATCGATGTGTATGTAGAAGTAATTTAAATCGTTTCTTTTTACTTTTAAGTAAATTACAAGATGTAGGGTTTTTTTTTTATATATGGTTAGAAAATAAATAGGAACTCTCAAGTTTTCCGCAAGTATTGAATTTAAATTACAAAGTAAATATTTAATTAATTGATTTATTAATATGACAAATAGTGGCTACCTTAGTTATGTTAGTGAGATATAAATATAGTTGTATCTTTAAAATTTAATTAAATAATTGTTTTAATAAATATTTACATGTAGCTATTTAATAGATTTATTCTTAACGAGAATACAAACAATGATACACTATGTGTTAATATTAATATACTGGTGTTCTTTGCAAATTAAATATAGAATGATATTATTAATTTTAGGGTTGGGATTTAAATTACAAGTAGTTGTTTACCCAATTTGCAATATAGGTATTATAGTTTTATAACTATACAATTCGATATGTAATTATATAATCTAAGACAATATTAAGGAGGCCTCAAACTGGATAACGAAGTTTATGCCTTAGAAATTAAACATTCTTTTATAATGAGAAGAGGTATATTTATATTGTGATTATGTCTTTTAGAATGTAATTGAATATATATATATATATATATATATATAGCCAATAATCTTATGTAATCTGTTGATTTATTCCAAATTAAAAATGAATTACAAGTTATGGTTGAATTTGATAATGTTAAATTATTTAATTGACATTATTAGTTGAAACCTAATATAGTCAATTAGTGTTTAAAATAAACATAAATTATTGTTTTAAAATGGCTTTTTGATGAGTACAATTTGCTTACATAACAAGGTTATGAAACTCGATTTGTGGAAAGTGAATTAGATATGTCATCATGGTCCCTGTGTTATTACATCTACCTGAGTGGTTAGTTCCAGAGGCATAGGTTATAACGTTTGTCCTCATGTACATGGTATGTTGAGAATACCTCATGGTGTGATAATTAAGTCCTTCATGGATGTTGCAATTATTTATTTGTTTGAGTATGTTATAAAATATTGTGTTGGTTAAGACCATGGGGACACTTTGTCATCTGTAAAGAAGAAATTTCTCATGTGTTACTTCTTCTGGAAGCCATGGATAATGTATTGAGAGTATGTCCTTGTGATTATGTTATAGTTTGCAAGAGGGTTAATGCCTTGCAATGTGTATGTAAGTTTATTGTTATGATGACTTGTGCATGACTTGATGGATGGGGTTTCCTAGGTGCAGATAGGGGAGTGGCTTCCAATGTGGGGCTGGTGCCCAAAGTGGCCACCAGGGTAACCCATTGGAAGTTGGTAATCAAGTGATAACCTAATAATTAATCTAGGGGTTGGGTAGATTTCACACTAACAAGATAATTGGATGCCTCACTCATGCCTGTAGTGCTTGTTCAAGCTAAGGATGAGATGAGAAGGCCGTGGTTGGAAAAATCAACTTCCTTGTCCTCATGAAAGGAATGTTGATACCGCATGTGTCACCCTATGGGGCCGGTGCCTAGAGAGAGGCTGCCAGGGTAACCATAGATGGGGGCCAGCTTCCGGTGATAGATAGCCTGGGTAACCCATGCTAGGACCATGCAATGACACTATCCTTATTGTAGCCTAGCATTCCCTAGTTGTACTCTCCCCATTTGTTAAGTGTTTGCCTCTGGAAGTATTGTTGTGTTGTTTGTGATATTGACTTGTGATGTTGGAGTCATGTGTTGTCTCATAGTCTATTGTCTACCTGACTATATGTTGTAAAGGGGACCTTACGTTAACTCCTAGCTCGGGGGGTGGACCTCAGGGTTCCACATGGTCGGGTGGAAGAGCTTTATCCATTAGTTTTTCCCTTTCCATTGTTCATGAGTGAGGAGGATATACCTTGTGTACCAGACATCAGATCTTGTACCTATTTATGAAGACAGTATTATGCTCATGTACTAGCCTATGTATCAATTGATTCATAATGCATGTATTCAGATGTAATCAGGATAGTGATAATGTAAACTACATGATGATGTACTCATATGTATGGACTCGAATATGTATATGTAATCTTGATCAAGTTGATTATCTAACTGATGTCATGAAATGGAGATGTATATATATAATCATTAGTGTAATAGATTTAGAATGTTCTGTCGATGTTAGTTAGTAATGCATGTAAGTTATGTTGAGTAATTTGTCAAGTAATGCAACCATGGGACCTTAGAAGACAAGTTGTTAGTTAATGATGTGTATAGATTTGTTCAACATTACCCTATTATTTTATACAAAAAAAAAATTCTGCTTTGCATAGCATAGATGTGTTGTCTGCTAAGGTGTTCATTGCGGGGCATTACAATCTGGTATCAGAGCTAGGTTCAAACACTGGGTACCTTGGTTATATTTGAGCCCATTATGTAACCTAGTGCTTAAACTCTGTCGAATGATTTAACTCCTGTTATGACCCTTTTCTTAATATAATAATTTACCCTTTTCTGTGTAGGGAAGATGCCTAGACGTAGGGGCCGAGGTTGGGGCAGAGGTAGGGGTCATGGGAGAGGTGGTGGCGGAGTTCCTCCTCCCAGTTCTCCTCATGGGAGTGGCCATGAAGGTCGGGGTCAGAACATGGAGGGTCAAGGTCAGCTTGATGGAGCCCAGTTGAGACAGATTCTTGAGGAAGCCCTTGCCCAGTTAGGTCCTAGATAGGAGGGTGAACAGCCCAGAGGAGGTCAGGAGGTAGACCAGTCAGGTCCTAGAGAGAGAGAGGTCTCCCAAGCGTAGGGAGTTGACAGCTGAGCAAGAGGCCACATTAGCCAGCCATATGAGGGATTTACTGAGAGCATGCCCTCCCACCTTTGATGGAGCTGGTAGAGGACTTGAGGCAGAGACCTAGTTATTGGACTTAGGCAGGTGTTTTGCCATGCATCCGTATGGCAGCAATACGAAAGCCAGATGTGCCATTTTGCATCTCTGAGGGTTTGCTTCGACTTGGTGGGGGCTAAAGGAGCAGAAGCTGCATTTGGACATTAGCACTATGTCTTGAAGTTGTTTGTAGAGAGATTCAGAAGCTGCTTTCTTTCTAACCATTGGAGGCAGCGTCGAGCAGATGAGTTTCATGAGCTAAGGCAGTTGGCCATGACAGTTGAGCAATATGAGCGTAGATTTTATGAGCTCAAACAGTATGCAGGTATCAGGGATGACAAGTCCATGTTGGTGCAGCATTTTATCAGGGGCTTGAATGCCTGGATTAGTGGAGGGGTTCGTGTATTCAAACCTAAGACTATGGAGGTTGCCATGGAGAATGCCCGACTAGTGGAGGAGAATTGGGCTATGGGCCTCGGTGGGCATATGGGTGTACACATTAGTAGTGCACCTTCATCAGGATATGGTTCTCGAGGTGGTCACACTCAGGCATTAGGTTCTCATGCACCCTCAAAGGGTGGTTAGCAGCAGTAGCACTCGTAATCCAAATCAAAGAATTCTCGGCATCAGGAAGGTAATAGGTTTCAAAATAAGAAAGACTGGACTTGGCAGCACATAAGTGCAACCGTTTTGATCAGCCAACCTAGAGTACGTAGTCTTTAGTTAGTAGGGGCAGTTTCCAGTAGTCTAGTACTTTCTGGGGTAACGGTGGTTTTGGTAGAGGCACCGGATGCTTCTCTTGCGGCCAACAGGGCCATATTGCCAGACAGTACCTGCAGAAGGGTGCATCAGGACTTGGACATCGACCGGCGGGATCTGAGCCAACGGTTGGTGATGCAGGCAGGTCACACCGAGTCTTTGCAGTGGTGGATGACCGGTAGGCAGAGCATCAGGGCACCGTGGTGGAGACTTCTGGTCACATGCGAGGTATTGATTTTTCTGTTCTATTTGATTCTGGTGCATCTGATTCATTTATATCTCCTTCCCTTGTGGAGCGTTGTGGCTTAGTGGTAACAAAGCAAGATGATAGGTGGCAAGTCGAGCTAGCTTCTGGGGCTAAGATAGCAGTTGAGTCTCTAGTTTCAGAGTGTAATTTGATGATTGGCTCTCTATCTACATCTGTGGACCTTCGCATTTTACCCCTGGGTTCATATGACATAGTTTTGGGGATGGATTGGTTAGAGGCCCATCAGGTAGTGATAGATTGTCGGCATAAGTCTGTTAGATGTGTGGATGATTTTGGTGCTGAGGTTGAGGTCGTAGGAGTTCAGAGACCTATTTCCCTACGTATGGTCTCTGCTATGCAACTCAAGAGATGCATGCATCAGGGATGTCATCTTTTTGCAGTGACTGTTAGTGATTTGGAGATGGAGGAGAGTCGAGAGGTATCTCTTGATGATCACCCACTCTTGAGGGAGCATGCGGATGTTTTTCCTTCTGATATCCCAAGGATGCCACCTAAGCGTGACATCAATTTTAGGATTGATCTAATTCCCAGTGCAGAGCCTAACTCACGAGCTCCATACAGGATGACCACTCAGGAGCTCAAGGAGCTTCGACTGCAGTTGGAGGAGCTATTAGCCAAAGGGTTCATATGACCTAGTGTTTCTCCTTGGGGAGCACTTGTGATCTTTGTGAAGAAGGATGGATCTCTACGGCTATGTATCGACTATAGGTAGCTCAATAAGGTAACAGTGAGAAATAGGTATCCCTTGCCTCGAATCAATGATTTATTTGATCTTAAGTCAGGATATCACCAGTTGTGAATTTTCGAGGTAGATATTCACAAAATAGCATTTCATACCCATTATGGACATTATGAGTTCATAGTGGTACCATTCGGGTTGACGAATGCACCGTTAGTTTTTATGAGCTTAATGAATGGTGTGTTTCGTACTTATCTCGACCGATTTGTCCTTGTATTTCTTGATGACATATTGCTCTATTCGAGGACTATGGAGGAACATGAGGGGCATTTACGTTAGGTGTTGCAGTGTCTGAGAGAAAATCAGCTTTATGCTAATTTGTCAAAATGTGAGTTCTTCCAGATAGAGGTTAAGTATTTGGGTCATGTCATCTCTGGAGAGGGTATTGCGGTGGATCTCTCGAAGATCCAAGCTATTATGGACTAGCCTGCACCCTCTAATGTTTTTGAGGTCCGTAGTTTTATGGGGTTGGCAGGTTACTATCATTGCTTCATCATGGGGTTTTCTAGGATTGCTCACCCCATTACTTCTCTTCAGAGAAAAGGGAAGAAGTTTGTTTGGTTAGAGCAGTGTTAGGAAGCCTTTCAGACTCTTAAGGAACAGCTGACCAGTGCACCTATATTAGCAGTTCCTGATCCTGATAGGGACTTTGTTGTTTGTATCGATGCTTCCTTGGAGGGTTTGGGAGCAGTCCTGATGCAGGATGGTCGCGTGATTGCCTATGAGTCTTGCAAACTCAAGGATCACGAATTGAACTATCCCACTCATGACCAGGAGTTAGCAGCGGTGGTGCATTCCTTGGTGAGGTGGAGGCATTTTCTATTAGGGCATTGGTTTGAGCTACACAGTGATCATCATAGTCTGCAGTATATTTTCACACAGCCAAACTTGAATGTGAGGCAAAGGCATTGGATGGAGTTCTTGTGCAAATATGACTTTGAGGTCAGATATATTCAGGGCAAGGAGAATGTGGTAGCAGATGCTCTTAGTTGTCGAAGGCATGAGATCTCAACAATTTCTCTTACAATTGATTTAAGAGGTCAGATTCTCACTACTTTTCCTACTGACAGATGGTGCTAGGAGGTGAGGACTAAGATTGAGTCAGGTAGACCTTTAGAAGGTAGATTCTCCAGTTACTTTTTTGAGTCAGATGGTCTTTTACGACATTTGGGTCATATCTATGTTCCTAATTTTGAGGGTCTTCGTACCCTAGTTTTGTCTGATGCACATCGGGCACCCTATTCTGCTCATCCGGGTGTCAAGAAGATGCATGCAGATCTGCATCAACTATACTTTTGGAGTGGTATGAAGCAGGATATTGCTGATTTTGTGTCGAGATGTCTTGAGTGTCAGAGGGTGAAGGTGGAACACCAGCACCCTGCAGGTCTTTTGTAGCCTCATTTGATTCCTGAGTGGAAGTGGGATATCATTTCGATAGACTTTATTGTTGGTTTTCCGATGTCCTCTCAATGACACAATGCTATTATGGTCACTGTGGATAGGTTGACGAAGGTAGCTCACTTTTCTCCTATTCGTGCTTCTTACAATGCCTCTACGGTGGCTAGAGTGTTCATGGAGGACATCGTCAGACTTCCTGGGATTCCTCGTAGGATCATCTTTGACAGGGATCTAGTGTTCACTTCCACCCTTTGGACTTCCTTGTAGTATGCCTTGGGGACACAGCTAAACTTTAGTTCAGCTTATCATCCTGAGACTGATGGTTAGACTGAGAGGGTTAATCATGTTCTCGAGGATATGTTGAGGATGTATGTTATGGATCGGCAGAGCTATTGGGAGGACTACCTTTACCTAGTGGAGTTTGCCTATAATAATGGTTATCATAGTTCTATTGGCATGTCTCCATTTCAGGCCTTGTATGGTCATCCTTGTAGGACCCCTTTGAGTTGGGATCATTTGGAGGATAGAGTTCTTCTGGGTTCAGATATGCTTAGAGATTTGGAATAGCATGTTGAGAGGATTAGAGAGCATTTGGTGGCAGCTCAGGATAAGCAGAAGAAGTATGCAGATGCTCATAGGATCGATCATCAGTTTTCTGTTGGGGATCAGGTGTTCTTGCATGTGCGACCGCGAAAGAGTCCAATCCGCTATGGGAAGGGCTCTAAGCTAGCACCGTGCTTTGTTGGACCTTTTGAGGTGTTGGAGAGGATCGGTCCAGTTGCTTATCGTCTTGCTTTGCTTCCTACCCTTTCATGCATCCATGATGTGTTTCATGTTTCTGTACTTAGACCTTACTATCCAGATATTGCTCATGTTCTTGATTGGACTACTCTACAGGTAGAGGACAGGCAGCTGGCTTTGGAGCCCATAGGCATTCTTCAGTACAGGAGACTCACTCTCAAGGGTAGAGATGTGGAGCAGGTCAAGGTCCAGTGGGACCCTAATGATGAAACCTCTGCTACCTGGGAGGATGCTACCAGGATGAGGGAATTATATCCTCACTTATTTGCAGGCTTCCATGAGTAAGCCTAGTTCCAGGGGGGAGGATGTAATGCCCCTCACTTTTGACTTGTGATAGATGTTATTTTCATAATTCTTATGACAGATCTGGTATAGTTGATAGTCTTATATTGCATATTTACAGTTTCAAGACATTTGGACTAGTATGATATGGTTTATGTTCTCCTTGATCTTGATGGACATATTTGATGATTATAGACTAATGTTATTATGAGTTTAATGTGTTATTCGATCATGATTATGATGCATTACTGTTAATGGATGTAGCTATTTAATGATGTGTTTACATGAATGGAATAGTGTCGCATTACTCGTGTCCGAGTACCCTGCCATGCTGCGACTTCCGTTCATTATGTTTATGACTACATGTTTATATATATATATATATATGTACAACCTTGTTGTTTGTTGCAGGGTGCAGGTACCGGGCATCGACTCCACCTGAACTAGTAGGTCTGAGCGTGCCCTAGCAAATGGAATAATTGAACGGAGTTAACATGGAGTTCCTTGTCATTATTGTCTGTTTGCCTGTCTGCCTCTGTGATTGTTGTCTTGTCGTCTAATCTTGCTTGTCCGTCAAGTAATGTTCCACAATAAGGATTGACTAGGTCAGAATTGCCTAAGCTACATTTGGTAAATTGATGCATTCAAATAGATTTATTAGACTGGGAATATAATTTTGATAAATGAATATGATTGTTTCAATATAAATTAGGTTATATAGAAAATATGATTAATAAAATTATATGAAATAATAAATAAATTAATTACTAAATTATGAGTTGTTTATGAATGACTCAATTGGTTGTAAATGAATAAAATTACAATGGACATAAATTTCATAAATTTCATAAATAAATATAAATATAAATTGTGTTAAAAGAAATACATAGTTAATATTAAATTAATAAAATAATAATATTTCTTTGGAATATTCTAAAGTTTAAAAAAATTAGGGTGGTTGCCTTATACGATGTATTCAGGATTTTGGGGATATGCAAATTAATGTCGGGTGCCATTAGTTGCAAATTTGAGAATTTTTGAGTCTTTTGATAAAGTTAATTTTGAATCCCACGAGAGAGTGGGTTATTGGGAAGAGAAAGGCATGTTTCTGCATTTACCTGAGGAGTCCAACCCTTGTTTTGAGAAAGTGGGATTGTTGGGAAGGGAGGATGTCTCCTGCATTTATGGGGGGAGTTAAGTCCTAGTTTGGAGAGCAGGAAGAATAGAGAAAAATTAGTGGCAGGAACTGGGAAGGGGTTGAGAGTTTTGGAGGAGGCTGGAGATGCAAGCTGAGATCTGGGAACAATTTCACTCTTCAATCGGACAAGCGTGAGAATCTAGGTTTCACTATTTCTTTTAAACTTTTTCTCTAGCCCTTGAATCTGCCTGTGGTGAAAATGGATGATTTGTTCTTTCAGTTGAATCAGTTGAATAATTTGTTGAGTCTCCAATGTATTATGAAATCCAATTCATAATTATCCCATAATCATTGCATTCCTTGATCAATTCTAAGCCTTTTTCATCAATTGCATTCAGTAAAAGTTTCTAAAGTCATCTCCATGAATCCACTCTGTGCGTGTCCTTCAACCTATGCTCTTCATCAGATGGAATCCCTCTGTGACACTATCAAATAGTTCATATGTTTGTTGTTATTCACACATTTTGCATACAGATTTACCTGGGGCAGTTATCCACATCTGATGATTTCCTTACCATGATGCTTGACAAATGACCAAACCCTGTCTCAAGCTTCCATTCTAGTACAGAGTGTATGCTGGCAAGGTCATGGAGTCTAGCCTTGCACCTATCAGTTGCATTTGTTTAAAAGCTTAAAGGATACTCCAACAAAACCATATTTTGCATATCCTGCAATCAACGCATTTGTTTGAGTATTTTATAGCCCTTTTAACAGATAAACTTAGCAGATTTACAAACTAGAACCATCGCATCAAGAAACGTATTCGTCCAATCATTAAAGGATTTCTAGCTTTCCAACAATTAAGTTTAGGGTGTCTTTTAGATTTTGGATCTAAATTCCCACCACAACGGCTCGCACCTGCATAGAAGTTAGGAGTTTACAATCATAAAGCATTGTTGTGGCAAATACCCCTAAGCCGTATTCATATGTGATCGACCTGCACTATGAAATGCGTCCTTACAGCCAGCACAGATTTAATAGGTATCTCAATGATAAAGTTAGTGTAATTTTTAGAGGGCCACATCACCAAGAAGGATAACCAGGCACACTCAATGGTGTAACGCATTTAGTTTTCCTTAAATGTGATTCAAGTATGCATAGCCCTCACACATTGAACCTATATGGCAAACAGCAAAGGATGTGGGTCTGTATCTGCAAATTGCCAAATTATTATATACTTATCTTGTGAAAATAGCAATCCATGAGACCATATATCTGAGGTCGTTTGTCATACAGTCCAGACACCTCATCTTTACCTCCGATTTACTATTAATTTCTTAAGAAAAAAATAAAAAGAAAAAAAGAAAATATACCTCTCATTGTGTTGTGGTGGGCACCATTCTTTGCAAAATCTCCCTGGCCTAAAATTTCTAAGGCCTTTTTCCTCAAACCTATTCTATGTGTACCCTGCAATAATTGCAGCTTGTGAGACTTTGGGGCATTACATATGAAATTACATCTGATTTGGGCCTAACAATGCCGGCCATTAACCTTGACAAGGAAAACTTATGAAGTCTTTCAGGAGAATCCATTTAGTATTGCAAGAAATGAAGTTTTCCAAATTCTGCAAACCTGTCATTAATATTGAGGGTGTGTTTCACAAAATTGACAAGTTTTTTTTTTTCCCACTCCATTGACCATCTTCTTGTGACAGTGGATAATCTCGATTTTGTAAACTCCTTTTCCAGATCTATCAATTTATTTCGCATGATTCCAGAGTACCGTTTTGGCAGAAAGACCCTGGTTACACTTAATGGATTACTTCTCAGAAAATAGCTTAGAAAAGTCAGTGCCTCTATGTCCTTCTCCTGCCCAATATGGGCACGTACCATCTTCAAATTTGGCAATGTCACCTCTGATTGTGGCATCTAATATCATCTCCTGCATGAAATATAATGTGGGTTCATTCGTATACAAGAATGAAAGAAGAAATGTTGCTGTCCACAAATTATACAGTACTCAAGTAAAAAAAAAAAAAGAGCTATAATAAAACTAAACCTAAGCTAAATAAAGAATGGTACAAGCCAAGAACATATATGTAAAGTTGTAAACCTACAATAATTTCAAACACAAATAGCAAAGAGGGAAAGATCTTCAAATATATAAGAATCAGAAGATAATATTGTTGCTGATAGAAGTTAAGTATCATTCTCTACAGTGCATACGAGACCTGATAGTGATACAGAACTTTCATCACAAGTGAAGAATATTTTACTTCAATGTACAAAATACTAACCTAGAAACATTGGCCATGCAATGTCAACTCTTGAAGCTGTAGGAAAGTTTCTAAAGTCGTTCAATATTTCCTCTTAGGAATTTAAGTCTGGCAGTGTCTAAAATAGTCGATCCACTTTCCCTCTATCACTCTTGCTATGCATCTAGTATAGTTTATAATTTCCAATACATTTCACAGCTGTAACAAGGATTGTATTCCAGTTATGTGTTTTATCTCAATATAAGACAAAGCACATTAATGTTTTCATGATAGGAAATGAATGTAAAATATATTTATATTGGCTACTTTTCACTTTCAATTGAATAGTTTCATATACAAAGTTTTAAGATAAATTTGTTAGATAATAAAATACCATGTTCCGCTACAGGAAGTGATATTGAGTTGGTTTTAATCATTATCATGAGCATAGTATCTCTTACTATTAGTTCCAATTTGTAAGATAAATGATAGTAATTTGCTAGGCGAAATTGTGTTATTGAGTCCATATTGTTTATTAAATGAGTTACTTCTGGTCAATAAATAAATTATTTATTGCTAGTTTCAAGTTGATTTTCAGTTTAAAAGGTATTTGTAATCGATGTGTATGTAGAAGTAATTTAAATCGTTTCTATTTTACTTTTAAGTAAATTACGAGATGTAGGGTTTTTATTTTTATTTTTATTTTTTTTTATATGGTTAGAAAATAAATAGGAACTCTCAAGTTTTCTGCAAGTATTGAATTTAAATTACAAAGTAAATATTTAATTAATTGATTTATTAATATGACAAATAGTGGTTACCTTAGTTATGTTAGTGAGATATAAATATAGTCGTATCTTTAAAATTTAATTAAATAATTGTTTTAATAAATATTTACATGTAGCTATTTAATAGATTTTTTCTTAACGAGAATACAAACGATGATACACTATGTGTTAATATTAATATACTGGTGTTCTTTGCAAATTAAATATAGAATGATGTTATTATTAATTTTAGGGTTGGGATTTAAATTACAAGTAGTTGTTTACCCAATCTACAATATAGGTATTATAGTTTTATAACTATACAATTCAATATGTAATTATATAATCTACAACAATATTAAGGAGGCCTCAAACTAGATAACAAAGTTTATGCCTTAGAAATTAAATATTCTTTTATAATGAGAAGAGGTATATTTATATTGTGGTTATGTCTTTTAGAATGTAACTGAATATATATATATATATATATATATATATATATATATATATATAGCCAATAATCTTATGTAATCTATTGATTTATTCCAAACTAAAAACGAATTACAAGTTATGGTTGAATTTGATAATGTTAAGTTATTTAATTGACATTATTAGTTGAAACCTAATATAGTCAATTAGTGTTTAAAATAAACATAAATTATTGTTTTAAAATGGCTTTTTGATGAGTACAATTTGCTTACATAACAAGGTTAAGAAACTTGATTTGTGGAAAGTGAATTAGATATGTCATCATGGTCCCTGTGTTATTACATCTACCTGAGTGGTTAGTTCCAGAGGCATAGGTTATAACGTTTGTCCTCATGTACATGGTATGTTGAGAATGCCTCATGGTGTGATAATTAAGTCCTTCATGGATGTTGCAAGTATTTATTTGTTTGAGTATGTTATAAGATATTGTGTTGCTTAAGACCATGGGGACACTTTGTCATCTGTAAAGAAGAAATTTCTCATGTGTTATTTCATCTGGAAGCCGTGGATAATGTATTGAGAGTATGTCCTTGTGATTATGCCATAGTCTGCAAGAGGGTTAATACCTTGCAATGTGTATGTAAGTTTATTGTTGTGATGACTTGTGCATGGCTTGATGGATGGGGTTTCCTAGGTGCAGATAGGGGAGTGGCTTCCAATGTGGGGCCGGTGCCCAAAGTGGCCACCAGGGTAACCCATTGGAAGTTGGTAATCAAGTGATAACCTAATAATTAATCTAGGGGTTGAGTAGATTTCACACTAACATGATAATTGGATGCCTCACTCATGCATGTAGTGCTCATTCAGGCTAAGGATGAGATGAGAAGGCCGTGGCTGGCAAAATCAACTTACTTGTCCTCATGAAAGGAATGTTGATTCCGCATGTGTCACCCTATGGGGCTGGTGCCTAGAGAGAGGCTGCCAGGGTAACCATAGATGGGGACCGGCTTCTAGTGATAGATAGCTTGGGTAACCCATGCTAGGACCGTGCGATGACACTCTCCTTACTGCAGCCTAGCATTCCCTAGTTGTACTCTCCCCATTTGTTAAGTGTTTGCCTCTGGAAGTACTGTTGTGTTGTTTGTGATATTGACTTGTGATGTTGGAGTCATGTGTTGTCTCATAGTCTACTGTCTACCTGATTGTATGTTGTAAAGGGGACCTTACGTTAATTCCTAGCTCAGGGGGTGGACCTCAGGGTTCCACATGGTCGGGTGGAAGAGCTTTATCCATTGGTTTTTCCCTTGCCATTGTTCGTGAGTGAGGAGGATATACCTTGTGTACCAAACATCAGATCTTGTACCTATTTATGAAGACAGTATTATGCTCATGTACTAGCTTGTGTATCAATTGATTCATAATGCATGTATTCAGATGTAATCAGGATAGTGATAATGTCAACTACATGATGATGTACTCATATGTATGGACTCAAATATGTATATGTAATCTTGATCAAGTTGATTATCTAACTGATGTCATGAAATGGAGATGTATATATATAATCATTAGTGTAATAGATTTAGAATGTTCTGCTGATGTTAGTTAGTAATGCATGTAAGTTATGTTGAGTAATTTGTCAAGTAATGCAACCATGGGACCTTAGAAGACAAGTTGTTAGTTAATGATGTGTATAGATTTGTTCAACATTACCCTGTTATTTTATACAAAAAAAAAAAAATCTGCTTTGCATAGCATAGATGTGTTGTCTGCTAAGGTGTTCATTGCGGAGCATTACAACAGACATAATACAACTAAAACCTAGAAACCAAATACATAAAGATGATCAGAGAGATGCCAAAACCTATGCTCTAGAAGGTGGAAAGTCATAGGACTACGAGGCAAGCACCCAAGTCCAGAAAGTGAAAATCTTTAGAAACTTAGAACTAGATAAATGTTGCAGAGAGTGTCCTGATGCTAGATTCAGTACTTTTTTTAGGACTTCAGGGTGAGTGTCCAAGTCTTCTATAGAGGAATTTATATAAGCTATGTTTGGATCCCAAAACTCTTTCCCTTACACAACCTTCTTGTACCTTCACTTCTTCAAAATTCACACCTATAACCTACACACAAGAATAAAAGTGGTTTGGTGGTTGTGGTGTTTAGGGATTTGCCTCAGTCAAATCCTAGGATAGCATTCAAGCTTCCCAACACCATTGTTACAGAGAGAGCGTTCCCTAGTAGGATAAAGGCTAAAGATAAACCAATAATGAAATGAGTCAAATCACAATGATGTCACCTCGAAGGTGAAGCCCTTAGGAGAATGAAGATCTTTAAACTCATAAGGAGATGGATGATGATTCCAAATCTGCAACAACACACACAATACAAACACAAATCTGTAGCAATAACACAATGAAAGCCTTGAAATCTCTTTGCTCTAATATCATAAGTTCACAAAATCCATCTAGGTTACAAATAAATTCAAAAACACACATATATATGCTTTCTCGCTAACATTCATAAAATTAATTGAAAGAGTCGACAAGGAGAGACCCATTTAAAGGTCTTATGCCAACATGCTTTAAAATTTTCCCTTACCAATCAAGGAGGGCTTGGGCACAAGTTCCCAAGTCCCAAGGTGCATTTTTAGTCTAGGATAAGGCATAAAATGGGTCCCTAGTTCCCATTTGACATGGGTTTTGGGGGATTTTGCATTGGGATGAATATTTATGATGTATAATGAATCATGGGGACCTAGGAGCTAAACTAGGAGATAAAAAGGCATGTGTCCACTTTTTACTCCATAACATTTAGCTCCCACTTTAATGTGTGTATGATCTTACTATCCATACATGCATTAAAGTACGATCGAAGCATATCAAACACAATAATGAAGACATGCCCTAAGTTTGAAGGACCATTTCTAGCCCCCAAGCTTAGGCAAACATAAGAAAACACTTGATAATCATGCACGACACCATGAATACAATAAGGAAGCATTCAATAAATGGAGAAGATAATCAAGAATGCAATACATAGAGAAGACATGAATACAATCACGCAATACACGAGGCATACGTGAAGAGAAGACATGATTAAACAAATATATAAATAACTCTAACTAAGCACATAAAACACACAACGTGGAGGGATGTCATTGCTACACACCTTTAGACCACACAAAAACACACAAAACACATAGCGTGGAGGGAGCTCATCACTATGTGCCTTTAGACCATGCAAAAACACACAAGGCATGCAAGGAAGACACATAAAACACACGGAATACACGAGCACCACATAGTATGTCTTCGACACACTATATGTCTTATACATGGCAAATATGGGCAATAGCAAGGATCTCATCGCTACATTCCACTATCTAAAACACACTAGACACATTTGATGGTTGAGTTGCACTACCAAAACTGCCAAAGACATGCTTAAGGGTGAATAACTCAAGATCCAACCCCGCCTCATGATGAGGACTTTGTTAAAAGTATGTGCAACTAACTCAAGAGTTACACCATCCCGCCTTATGCAAAAAGGATTTTAAAATGCAACTCCACCCACATCCATAGACACCTTACAATGAAAAGAAGGTATACGCAACAAAACAAAGCACACAACCCCACTCGCATCATGGAGATGCCTTATAGTGAAAATAAAGTGTACACAAACATGCTTTATTGATGTTTAAAATAATCAAGTAGTTACCATGATATATGCCCCCACCTTAAAGTGGTTGATCTCACTTGTCGGTATGAAGCATGTTTAAGGTAAAGTAAAAACACGCAAGGGAACAAGAGCTTTTGCAAAGCCCATGCCCCCAAAGTGACATGTGGCATGATTGTCGAATGTTCCCACAAACACACCATTATCATTTGCTAACATAATCAACAACATATAAGCTTTGGTTAGAAAATCTATTCTAAGATAACAACTAAATCATCTTATGAAAGTTTAACATATCACATCATAGACCAAGGCTACACTTGCAGGTTCGAAACTGAGTATAGTCGTGAGGTTATACTTCAGGTATCTTAGAACTAAGTGTAGCTACAAGGTGAGATACAAAAAATCCAAAGTGCATAGAAGCAGATTTAGAGTATTACAATGGTTTGTTTCATATATGGACTGGGTCTATTTTTATTCTTGTTGTAGGGATACACAGTCCTTATTAGTATTTATTTGTTATCATCTTTCGCTGACTAGTAGAGCCACTGAAGAATGGAAACACTAAAATGAGAGAGGAGACAAAAGTGACTTGGGTTTACAATGTGGGAAGATGCCCCCAAGACATCCTCAATAGCATTATGCCCCCAAGGCACCATACACAACAATTACAATAAGAGAGGGAAGAATAGAAGAATAGAGACACAAATAGAAGTGTCATAATAGAGGTGGTCTCCTTGTATCCTTGACCTTACAAGAGTACCAAGGGTCATCCAAAAAGATCTAAACAACATTTAACACAACACAGGGGAACAAAACACAACACATATATAAATATGTCTAATTTAAGAGGATGCCAAACTTGCGCTTAGAGAGGTACTCCATCAAGTGTGGTAAAATGTGTGAGGAAATCATACCTGATTCATGTTTATGTCCAAACCGGCCATGCAGTGCTTGCTTATCAAGACCTTGTATGTTTGGAACCTTTTGATGCTTGCGGGAAGGGGAATCATGACCTTTTTCCATCGATGATTCATGCCTTGTTATTTTCCTATCTTTTTCTTTCTTATTCTGTGTTGCTTGATGAATGATCCTTTCATGATGAAATGGGATGCTTCTCATCATCACCACTTTCTTTAGCTTCAAGTGATTACATGTAGGCTGCTCCATTTGCGTATCTTGTGAATTTTGGTTATTTCCTAATCCATAAATAGATAATGAAGGAGGAACCTTAGCATAGATACCTTTCCTTGTGGGTGAGGTAATTCTTTACTTGTTATCTTATCCACTTTAATCATACCAACTATGTCATCATAGTCAAGATAGTCATCTTCAGTCTCCATTGTATTTTGTTCCAACATGTTGTTGTCGTTATACTTAGGAAAATGATCAGTGAAGATTTTAAGTTTTGATTCAGTAGGGCTACTGACTTATTTCCATTATCATTCACACTAGTAACTTTTATCACATTAGAATCAATGAGGTCTTGAATTTCATGTTTCAGACACATACAGCTTTCGGTATCATGTCCCAGTGAGCGATGATAGTGACAATAAGCATTAGTATCAAATGAAGGTCCTTGTGGCTTACTACTATCTAATGGATGAGCAGGATGAAGCTTCAAAAGATTGTTGTTCACTAATTGAGTCATTATCAAGTGAAGAGAATCCAATAATGGAGTGAATTGTCTTTGTTGCTGCTTGAATTGAAATGGTGTCTGATTAGGCTTTGTAATGGCAGACACTTGTGATTGAAAGTTGTTCAAATGTTTCCCATTGATCTTAATGAAATTCTTGTTATTCTTTTTAAATGATTTTTGAGATGATCCAACTACAGATTGACCAACAGGAGCCAATGAGGTAGGACTCTCAAATTGACTATCCAAAAGTTGGTAATCTCAGAGAGTTGTGAATAGGTGCTAGAAAGAACTATACTTCATCAATAATATCTTGTCACATATGTTTGGTTTTAGATTCGTAATGAGTACTTTTTGAATATCCTCATCTTTAATCAGATATTGTATTTGTGCAATAAGAGCTTGATATAGACTGATGAATTTAGTTAATTTCTCTTTCGGACCTTGTTTAAAATGGACTAAATCAATCAATAAGATAGAAGGTCCAATGTTTGATTGGAAATGTTGCAAAAATTGATCAACTACTTGTGAGACGAAAATTATTGAATTAGGAGGGAGAGAGAAAAACCATTCCAAAGCTGTATCTTTGAGAGATTGAGGAAAGATTTTTTTAAAAATGCCTCATCAAAGAAGAAATTACTACATATTGTTGTGAATGCTACCACATGAGTATTAGAATCACCTTTACCATCATACTTTTCAAAGTGAGGAGTCTCAAATTTGTTAGGCATTTGAGCTCTTATTATTGAATAAGATAAAGGACTACAAGCATGATATGTTGGTAAAGTAGATTGAGAGGAAGCATTAGTCAAGTTTGTCACTTTTTGTTGTAAGGATGACATACTCTGCAAAATAAGGTTTAGGAGAGCATCATTGGGTGAAGTGGTTTGTGGATTTGAGAGAGGTGGATTTGATGTTGTAGTTGTGAAATTGAAAGATGGTCAGTAATAAGTGGAGGTGATGGGTGGTTGAGAATAATTATGCATGGGTATAGAGACATGAGGTGTTGAGTTTTGATAATTAAATACAACTTTATAATTGCTTCCAGTGGATGTTACCATAGTAGTGGTAGCATTACTTCAAGCATGTGGATTGATGGTCAGAATTAATGATGTAAACATAGATATTCTAGTAGTCAGTATGGGCACCGATACTTGTGAGTTTATATATGTTGGTGATGACACATTTTCAATTATATTTGTGTGGCTAGCTATTGGTATAATATTATGTTCCACTATGTGGGATAATCCATGGAGCATGTCAACACCTTCTTGTCCTTCTTGTAACAATCCTCTTATACCTTCAACAATAGGTACCACTTCTTGAGCTAGATGTGAACGTTCTACAATTTGTTGGAAATTAGCTAGTTGTTTGTCAAGTTTATAAATTTGTACATTAGGCACATGTGAAACTACATAAATCACATCCTCAACATCATGGAAAGTTTTCTCTTCCATCATGTTGGTGATTATGATATCTTGCAAAGATGTTGATTCACCCTTTGTGAAGTAGTTGTGTAATGGGTTTTCTGATGTTTGCATATCATCACTATTGAAAGTACTAGAACCCAAATTAGTCTACGACTTCTTACAAAGATGTTTCTAGTAGGGCAGCAAGTTATACAACTCATGCAAAGTCCTATAACACTCATTGCACTAACCAATAGTATGATCAATAAGATTAATGTAATTATGCTTGTTGAAATACACAATGTGTAATTACAAACATTGAAATTTTGAAAGAAAGAATGTCAAATGATGTAACACTACAATTCAAAATTAGATTTGAATGAATGTATATGAGAGAAACAAAATCTGAAATAAGATTTTGACTACAAACCCTAGCTTTACAAATGACTAGGTTGTAAGAAAAATGCAAACTTTCAACAAAACCCTAGCAAATGAGATCTTCAAATGCAAGATGTGATATCATGAAATGATTTATTTTTGTAATATGGATCAGATATGATATAGAAATCATAAAATCAAATGTTTTAATGATATGTAATAAAAATAATGCAAAACTATGCCTTTATGCAAGCCTAGAATGCTTTTTTTTTTTCATTTTTTTCAATATTATGCAAGATATTTCAATGAAAAATGATAAGTATGCTATGAATTAATGCAATATGTAAATTCAAAACCTAGAAATATGCAAATGTTTGATGCTACAGGTTCACTAAAATGTTATGTATGGAAAAGATGAATGAAGGCCAGCATACAAGTACACTAGATCAAACCCTCTTCCATAATAACATTCAAGGGCAAAACTGAGCCATGCCACTACAAGATGAAAGAGGACTTGGCTACTGATTTTGTGCTTTTTTTTTCTATGAAAATAGTAGATTCAACCAAGCCTTTTTATCAAACCCTAGGTCAAGTCTGCATTAAACCCTAGTTATAGGATAACCAACTTATAATAGATAAAAGATGATTGAAACCCAGAAACCAAATACACAAAGATGATCAGAGAGATGCTAAAACCTATGCTTTTGAAGCTAGAAAGTTTGAGGACTATGGGGTAGGGACCCAAGTCCAAAAAGTCCAAATCTTCAAAAACTTAGAACTGGAGAAATGTCGCAAAGAGTGTCCTGATTCTAGATTCAGTACCTATTTGAGCAAAAGGACTTTGAGGCAGGCACCCAAGTCTTCCATAGAGGAATTTCTATAAACTATTTTTGGATCCTGAAACCCTTTCTCTTACACAACCTTCCTGTACCTTCACTTCTTCAGACTTCACACCTGTTACTTATACACAAGAAGAAAAGGGGTTTGGGGATTGTGGTGTTTAGGGATTTGCCTTAGTCAAATCTTGGGATAGCATTCAAGCTTCCCAACATGGTTGTTAGAGAGAAAGTGTGCCCTAGCAAGGCAAAGGATAAAGATAAACCAACTATGAAATGATTGAAATCACAATGATATCACCTCAGATGTGAAGCCCTTAGGAGAATGAAGATCTTTAAACTCATAAAGAGATGGATGATGATTCCAAATTTGCAACAACACACACAATACAAACAAAAATTTGCAACAATAACATAATGAATTCCTGAAAGCTCTTCGCTTCAATATCGTAAGTTCACAAAATCCATCTAGCTTACAAATGAATTCAAAAAAACACTTATATATGCTTTCTTGCTAACATTTGTAAAACTAATTGAAAGGAGAGACCCATTTAAAGGTTCTATGTCGACATGCTTTGAAATTTTCCCTAACCATCAAGGAGGACTTGGCCATAGGCATCCAAGTTCCAAGGTGTCTTTTTGGTCTAGGATAAGGCATAAAATGTGTTTAGTGGGAAAAAGGGGGATGATGGGATTGATTAGATCCTCCTTTCACTACTAACATTCAAGGACATTTAACAGAGTTGAACCACAAATTTTGCATGAGGATTCACCTACGGGTTGGTTGTCACTTGTAATGATAGGGAAATTTGGGATTTGCTGATTTATGTGTTCAATTAAGCATGATTATGCTTAAAACCCTAATTATGCAAAATCGTAAATAAACAAATGAATTCTAACAAATGCTCATAGACAAAGATGTAATATTCACAGTAGATACATAACAAACTTTGAGATTCTAGATCCTAAAATGTTGGGGGTAAAGAGTAGGAACCCAACTTCAAGGTAGGGTTTTCTGCTGAGAATCCCAGAAATGGTATGCAACTTGTTTCTATTGTTCCATTGGTTTCTAAGTCTGCAAATCCAGGGGCCTTCAGGGTGAGTACCCAAGCCTAGGCAATGCTTTTCTTCTCTGATCCAAACTCTGTACTCCCTATCACAGCCTCTTGCAACTCCACCTCCATAGAACATGACACATGTCACTTGCAATCACAAAGAAGGGGATTGGGGTTGTGGTGTTTAGGACTTACCTCAGTCAAACCCCAGAATGGCATTCAAGCCTTCCAACACTATTGTTTGATAAAGAGTGCATATCCTTGCGAGATAGAGGCAAAAGAAAATTGATAAATGATTGATTCAACACAAATAGACAACACCTTGGAGGTGTAGCTCGCATGTAG
Organism: Cunninghamia lanceolata; assembly: GCA_027924645.1. NCBI lineage: Eukaryota > Viridiplantae > Streptophyta > Pinopsida > Cupressales > Cupressaceae > Cunninghamia > Cunninghamia lanceolata. Next base: position 7,967,310 of record BSBN01000534.1, read on the forward strand.
ATGAAAATCCTTCAACACATGAGAAGATGAATCCAAATCTGCATAACAAACACAACAACAATATTCTTCTCTACAACAATGAAAGATTTGGATGCTCTATAATCATAAGTTTTCCAAAAGTTCATAATCATCTTCTAGTCATCTTCTAGTCTAAAAATGAAACCATAAAAATTCTTATATATGCATTCCCACTACAAATTTCATAATTCAAACTTAAGATGTCGGTAACGAAACCTTTTAACAGTCACATAACCAACATTTACAATTTAGGTCCCGACCAAATAGGGTAGGACTAGGGCATGAGTGCCCAAGCCCTAGGCCCCATTTTCAAGGTAGTATCAAGCTCAATAAGGTCCCCTTAGTCCTATTTGACATGGGTTTTTAGGGATTTCACATCGAGAGTTAAAATGAACATGCATGATGAAAAACAAGGGACCTAGGAGCTAAACATAGGAGGTAAAAGTCCCATGGGGACATTTTATGACATAACATTTAGCCCCCTCTTTAATCTTTTGAGCCATACATGCATTAAAGTATAGTCAAAACATAGAAAACACGCTAGGCACTTGAAGATAATGCATACACAAAGAACGAGGAACTATTTCTAGCCCCTAGTCTTAGGTAGACATTAGAGAAAACACGTTGCAGACACACCAAACATAGTGAAGTAGTATCAGGGACACAAAACCTAGAGAAGATAGTAATAGTCATGCAAGACATGGAGAAGAAAGTATTAAAGACACGTAAAACACAATGAACATAGTGAATGTAGTGATTATTTCTTTTTTCATTTTTCATATATATAAATGAATGCAGATACATGGAAAGTAAAAATGCAACACACAACCCCAAATTTAGGGAGAGATATTTCGCCACACAACTTTAGACTACATATGGGGGAGAAGACATGCAATACAAATCTTAAAGTGTAGGGAGGGGCATTTTGCCACACAACTTTAGACTACACTTGAGAACAAACACACCATCCAAAACCTAAGGTGTAGGGAGTGACTCATCACCACGCAGCTTTAGACTAAACTAGGGAAAAACATGCCATACAAAACCTGAGTGTAGGGAGGGCATTTCGCCACACAGATTTAGACTACACAAGGGGGAAAACACATGGAAGACACATGAAAAACATGAGTGTCGTATAGTATGTGAAAGACACTATATGTCTAAAACACGACAAACATTGAGATGGAAAGAACTTATTGTTAAGCCCTCACCATCTCAAGCACCTTATAGGCACACCTGACAGTTGGGCTTATGCCATAACAACTGCCAAAGACACACTTAAGGGAGGATACACCAACCCCGCCTACTTGGAGGACTTTTGAAATAAAAAGGATGTGCACTAGCTCAAGAGATACACCATCCCCGCCTTCGTAGAGGGCTTTGAATAAAAAGATATGCATGATATCTGACCTCTGTAGAGGGCTTAATGATTGCAATATAGAATAAAGATGTGCACTCATGTCAGAGATACAACATGCCACCTTCATAGAGGGCTTACAAACACACTTCGTTAGTACCAAAATCATCAGAAAGATTACATTTATATACCCCTACCTTAAGTTGGTTGATATCATGTACCAATATCAAGCACGTTAATGTAGAGAGAAAACACACAAGGGAACAAGAGCTTTCACAAAGCTTATGCCCCCAAAGGTGACATGTACTTTATAATTGCTGAAAGTTCCCACAAACACACATTTCTTAATCTAAGCAATGCATGAAAACAAAGAAGCCAAGGCTACACAATGGCTTCAAGTCTGAGTATAGTTGTAGGGATTATACTACAGGCATCTTAGAACCGAGTGTAACAACAAGGTGAGACACCCAAAATAATCAAAGTGCATGGAGTAGATGTATTGTTATGATTTGTTAGAAAAATAAGATAGCAGAAAATATCACACAGAGTGATTCTACTAGTGAAGCATCAGATATGTAAATAAACCCCGTCATCATATATGGACTAGGTCCATTTTGGTTTACTCGTTGAAGGGACACACAGTCCGTATCAGTATATTTTTGTTTTTCATCATCTTCCGACTAGATAGAACCACTAGAAGAAGGTAAACAATAAAAAGAGAGAGGAGAGCAAGTGTCTTAGGAATAATCATGTAGGAGGATGCCCCCAGGTCATCAACTACAATGCTATGTGCCTAAGACACAACACACAACAATAAAAATAGAGGAGAAGCCAGATAGAAGAATGATGATACAAATAGAAGAATGCTCACAATAGAGGCAGTCTCCCGGTATCCTTGACCTTACAAGAGATCAAGGGTCATCCAAGGAGGCCTAAACAACACATAACACATCACAGGGGGAACACAACACAAGAGGGGACGTCACTTAAATGAGCAAATAATGCTATGATATAGGTGACCACCAGGGTTAGAAATACTTACCTATTGCTAAGAAAGGTTCAAACTTGTGAGCATCTTAGAAAGGTGCTCCATCAAGTTTTGTAAAAAGTGTGAACTATTCGCATTTGTTTGATTCATATTTTTAGGATGACCAATCAATGTCTGTATGTCCAATTGTTGTACATTCAAAATCTTTTGTTGTTTGCAAGGAGGGGAATGATTATTATTTCCCACTAATGATAATCATCTTTTTCTTTTCTAATCCTTTGATTTCTTATTTTGTTGACCTCATCTATCGTAGTGAAAAGCGTTATCTTCCACCATATCAACCTTCTCCTTTGTCATAATTTCTTGTCTCAGTAGTTCAATTTCTCTTTCCAATGTAGTTTGATTAGCTCCTAATCCTTGAAGGGATAACAAAGGAGGAACCTCAGCATAAATACTATTTCTTTGTGGATGAGGTGAATTCTCAATTTTCTCCTTATCCACTTCTATCATACCTACTATTTCATCATAATCCAAATAGTCATCTTCCACTTCTACTGTATTTTGTTCCATCATTTTGTTATCAGTATGCTTAGGAAAGGGATTAGTAAATATCTGTAAATTTTGATTCAGAGGAGCAACCGACTTGTTTCCATTGTCATTCATACCAGTTACTTGTATAGCATTCGAGTCGATGAGGTCTTGAATTTCATATTTAAGAAGCATACATCATTTAGTATCATGCCCTTGTTGTCAATGATAATGACAAATTCCATTAGCATCGAAGTAAGGTCCTTGCATTCTACTAGCATCCAATGGTTTAATTGGAGGAAGTTTCAAGAGTTTATTACTCACTGCTTGATTCATGATAGAATGTAAGGAGTCAGGTATCGGAGTGAATTGTCTTTGTTGTTGTTGATTCTGAAATGATGCCCTCTTTGGATTAGTGATAGTGGACACTTGTGAAAATTTATTTGAATTTTTTCCATTGACTTTGATGAAACTCTTATTATTCCTCTTAAGGTTGTTTTGTGAAGATCCAGTCGTGGATTGACCAACTTGAGACGATGAGTTTTGGTTTTTATACTGACTTTACGAAAGTTGGTAATCATGAAGGGCTATTCATAAATGTTGAAAAGAGTTATACTTCATCAAGAGGATTTTATCATGGATGTTAGGTTGTAGATTTGTAATAAATACCTTCTAAACATCCTCATCATTCATCTGGTATTGAATTTGTGCATAAAGAGCTTGATACAAACTAATAAACTTAGTTAACTTATCTTTAAAGGGATATTTTTATTAGGGAAGTGGGTTATAAGAATCATGCAAAAATCATACAACACTCAATGCACAAACTAATAAAACAATCCCAAGGAACAAGATATGTTTGTTAAAATACACCTAAAATGTTCAATTTTTCCACAATTTCTCAATGCAAATGCCTAAAAGAAGTAGTGTTGTAAGGAAATTGATGAGGGGTAGCGAATTATAACCTTAATATTAGTCCAATAATGCAGAAATATCCTTAACAACACACCTATAATGCTGATCTAGATAGATGACAAGTCAAAATCTAGTGAAAATGCAAGGTTTTCAAACCCTAATTATGATATTAAAGAAAGAAACTATGAAAAATGATGTATGAATGAATTCTAATCAGTTTTATGATGCAAAACAACTCATCTTAGATCTGAAAATGATGTCACAAGTTCTACAATGCTCAATGCAAGTGCAATTTTAGAGAAAGATGAGTGAATATGCTAGTTTTTGGTTTAAATTGACTGTGTAAATGCAAAATATAAGATGTAAATGCAAAGACACACAATAATGGAACACTACAATCAGAAATCAATAAATAGGGTCTCTTAAAAGAGGGGTGAAGCTCATTAAATAGGGTCTCTTCTAGATTTGCAATAGTGTCTCTAATGCTCTCTTTTGGCATGATTCTTGGGATGGGCATCCCCCCATCTTGACTTTGTTTCCTCACCTTGCTCCCCTCAACAACAGTTTTCTTGAGGCCGGTTGGAGTTGAGTGAAGGATTTTAAATTGATGCAGGCTATGGGACAAGTGGAAATGGTGCGTTGGAAGACTTTGCAAGAGTGACCGCTAGGGGGATCTGAGGAGGCTTGTTTAAACTTGGCTAGGATTTTGGGGGATAGAATGTGCAATGCCCTTTCTAGGATGGACACTTTGGCTTGGAGCCCTTCTCTAAAGGGTATTTTTTCTATTGCCTTGGGCTACCTAGAGCTAGATAAATAGGTGTTTGGGAGGATGGAGGTGGCTTGGTGGAAGCAGGTTTGGAACAAGTTTTCCTGGCCTAAATACAACATTTTCTTATGGTTGGTTGTGTAGAATAGATGTCTTACCTAGGACAATCTTCAAAAAAGAGGGTTTAATGGTCCCTCTATCTATGTTCTTTGTAATAACATTGAGGAAAGTTGCTCTCATCTCTTTTTCTTATGCCCTTTTGATTGGGTTGTTTGGCACTCCTGGTGGGGGGCTTGGAATCACAATTTTGTCTATGCCACTTCTTTGGTTGAGTTTTAGGATAGTATGGGTAGGCCTCCTATGCAGACTTCTTTCCTTAAGGTTGCTTGGGTTCTTGGCCCCTCCCTAATTATTTGGCATCTGTGGCTGGAGAGGAATAGGAGGATCTTCCAAGGGGGAAAATGGTGGTGGCTTAGCTTTGGCATAAGATCCTTAGCAGGGTTCAGGAAACTGTCTCTGCAAATTGTGACATGTCAAATACTGTGGAGCCTAGTGATGTGGCTATCATAAGTAATTTAAAGTTGGCAGTTGGTACCCCTAGTTACTTCATAGTAGAAGGCCTCTATGTTCCAAGTAGAAAATCTAGAGGGAAGGCAAGTGGACCCCTCCTCCTCAGGGTGTTCTTAAGGTAAATACAGATAGCTTTTCTCGAGGGAACCCAGGGTAGGATGGGATTGGTGGCATTGGTCAAAAATATGATGGTGATAGTGTGTTCTTCTTCTCTATTTACAAAGGGTAGCATACTAACAATCTTATGGAGGCCTTGGCTATTCTTAGTGCAGTGGAAAGAGGTTACTCCCTAGGCTGGAGGAGGATTATTTGTGAATCTGATTCATAGATTATTGTTGAGATAATGAATGATAAAAAGATGGAGGGAGCCAGTTGGCAATTGGCCTTACTGATCAAACAAATTTTGAGGTTGTACAGTTTGTTGGAGTATATCTCCTTTTGTCATATTCCTAAGGAATGGAACAAAGTGACTGATTGTTTGGTTAAGTGGGAGTCTGAGCATGATGATAGGTGGGATGTGGGTGACTGGAACCACCTGCCCCTTAAATATGTGAGAATCTTGGAGAAGGTCATTATGGAGGATAAGAATCTATAATTGTTCCCTTTTGGGGTTCTATTGGAGATCCCTGACACTCTTCTGGTTTCTTTTGTACTGTTTCTTGATTTTCTAATAAATTTTTATCCCTTTTATTAAAAAAAATTCAAGGACATTTAACCGAGTTGAATCATAACTTTTGCAAGAGGATTCATCTACATGTTGGTTGTCACTTGTAATGATAGGGAAATTTGGAATTTTTTGATTTATGTGTTCAATTAAGCGTGATTATGCATAAAACACTAATTATGTAAAATCATAAATAAATAGACAAATTTTGACAAATGCTTGCAGACAAAGATGTAATATTCAGAGTAGATACATACTAGACTTTGAGATTCTAGATCCTAAAATGTTGGGGGCTAAAGAGCAGGTGCCCAAGCCCAAGGTAGGGTTTTTTGATGAGAATCCTAGAAATGGTTTGTAAATTGTTTCCATTTTTCTATTGGTTTCCAGGTCTACAAATCTAGAGGGCTTCAGGGTGGGAGCCCAAGCCCAAGTAGTGCTTTTTTCTCTAATCTAGAGTTTATACTCCTTGTCATAGCCTCTTGCAACTCCAATTCCATATAACATGACACCTGTCACCTGCAATCACAAAGAAGGGGGTTGGGGGTTGTGGTGTTTAGGAGCTTGCCTCAGTCAAGCCCTTGAATTGCATTCAAGCCTTCTAACACTATTGTTTGATAAAGAGTGTGTATCCTTGTAGGATAGAGGCAAAAACAAATTGATAAATTGATAAATGATTGATTCAACACAAATAGACATCACCTCAAAGGTGTAGCTCACATGTAGATGAAAATCATTGAACACATGAAAAGATGAACCCAAATTTGCATAACGAAAACAACAACAATATTCTACTCTACAACAATGAAAGCTTTGGATGCTCTATAATCAGAAGTTCACCAAAAGTTCATAATCATCTTCTAGTTTACAAATGAAACCCTAAACATGCTTATATATGTATTCCGCTACAAATTTCATAATTCAAATTTAATATTTTGGCAACGGAACCTTTTAATGGTCACATAATTGACATTTAAAATTTAGGTCCTGACCAAATAGGGCAGGACTAGGGTGTGAGTGCCCAAGCCCTATGCCCCATTTTCAAGGAAGGATCAAGCTCAATAAGGTCCCCCTAGTCCCATTTACATAGGTTTTCACAGATTTTGCTTCGGGAGTTAAAATGAACATGCATAATGAAAAACAAGGGACCTGGGAGCTAAACTTAGGAGGTAAAAGTCCTGGGGGACATTTTACGACAATAAAATGATATGGGTTTCGAGGGATTTTGCATTGGGATGAATATTTATGATGTATAATCTAATCATAAGGACCTAGGAGATAAACTAGGAGGTAAAAAGGCATGTGTCCACTTTTTACTCCATAACATCAACATCTAGGGAAATGATTTGATCATCAGGGAATTATTCTTGATTTGGAATAGAAAATGGTGAAGGAGCTTTAACTAAGCAGTTGGTCAATGCTTGACCCTTAATTATCTTTTGGGAGACAAAATTAAGATCAAATTCTATTAACAACATAACCCACTTCACTAAACATCCTGAAAGATCTATTTTAGCAAAGAGATGTTTCAAAGGATCAAATTTTATAATTAATTAATTTCAGCATTTAGTAGATAATGTCTCAATTTTTGTGTTGCAAAAATGAGAGCTAGGCATTGCTTTTCTATCACAAAATATCGCATTTCATAATTGAGAAAAGTTTATCTGATATAATAGACAACGTGTTCTTTGCCATCATCATCATGTTGTGCTAACAATGCTATGAGAGCATTAGGAGATGTAGATGTATAGAGAATAAAGGGTCATCCAAAGATGATAGGTTGTAATAGCAGAAGATCAGCTAGGTGTCTTTTGAGATTATCAAAAAATTTCTAGCAATCCTTATCCCAATTAAAGTTAGATCATTTCTTAAGTAGTTCTGTAAAAGGGTGAGTTTGATCCATGAGTTGTGAGACAAATCGATGCATGGCCTGTATCTTCCCTTGCAAACTATAAAGTTGTGAAATATTTTAGGAGGTGCCATATTGACAATTACGTCAACCATATCCACCTCAATACCACAATGTGAAACAATGAATCCCAATATCTTACCGCTATCAATGCCAAATACATATTTATGGGGATTCAAGCGCATGTTATGTTTACATATACGTTCAAAGATTTGATGGAGAATTTTGATGTGATCTTGGCACAAAACAAACTTAGAGAGAATGTCATTAACATAATCCTCTAAAGTATTATGCATGAAATCATGAAAGATGAGTGTCATAGCACGTTATAAGTCACAATGCCATTCTTTAATCTAAGTGGCATTACAACCCAACAAAATGTTCCCCACGGAGTTATAAAATTGGTTTTATATTGATCTTGAGGATTGAAGAATATTTGATTATAACTAGAGAAACCATCCATAAAGGAAAGTAAAGTATGACATGCAGTGGAATCAATAATCATATCAATATTAGGAAGAATAAAATCATCCTTTAAAGATAATTTATTTAAATTTTGAAAGTCATTGCAAATTTGAATATGGTTTCCAGATTTAGCGACATCCATAATATTCGAGATCCAAGGTGAGTAGACAATAGGATGGATAAAACTTGCTTGAAGAAGCTTTTTTATCTCAACTTTGACTAGTTAATAATGCAACCTTAGGATTCATCTTGTGAATATTTTGTTTTATAGGTTTAGCATCAGGATGGATGATGATATTATGTGTTACCACTTTAGGCTCAATGTCAGGCATGTCAGAATATGTCCAAGCAAAGAGGTCAGGATATTCATGCAAAAGAGAAGTAAGTTCTTGATTTTCTTTAGGATTTAGACAATCTCCACTAGAATCCTTATCCATCAAGACATTGATAATCTTTCCATTAAGGAGAGTGTTGTGGTCTAGGACCTCAAGATGATGAAGGTGTTGCAAGTATGTGTTATCTGGTGTTGTCATTGATGTCAACATGCTTCTGTTGTCATTAGTGTCAACTGTGCATTCTAATATTACTGATTCTTGCTTGATTGAGTATCCATGTTAAAGTGATTTGAATGCCTTAGAGTGGTATTGATGATGGTAGCTTATTGTTCATGATGCTGAGTTTCCAAGTGCTTTTGAGAAAAATTGCTCTCTAAGAGGAAACAGTGTGTTAAAGAGTATTCTGGCTTGCAGGATACTGTCTAAGTTTTTGCTCCGCATTTCTTCTATGTTGAAGACCAGAGTATGATATTTGGATATGTTTTAGAGAAGTGTTTGAAGGTAATAAGTCAAGAATTTGGTGCTCTAGATCGTTATACTGTAGAAGTTATGTTCACCAGTTTAAAGACTATATTTGACAGAGTTTTTGAGTTGTGCAAAGGTGTCTAGGAGAAAGTATTTTGTTGCACATTTCTCTATAGAGTGGTTTCAGGTGATGCAGTTTTGGACATATGTTTATAATATCCTTAGGTATATTCATTCCAAAGGATTTATGACTTGGTGCTCTGGAAAGAAAGTTATTGAATAACAAGATTTAGAAGTGTTGTTTGTAAGTTGTCTTCAAGTGAGATTTGTTGTCTTCAAGTGAAACTTGTTGAAGATAGATTTGTTGGCTCCCAGGTGATTTTATGTTGTTCATGGATGTCTCTAGATCATGTTAAAGTCTTGATTTTGATCTGTAAGCTAAGATTAAGTTCTTGGAAGCGTGTGCCTAAGTATTCTTGGTATTTGCACAAGTTTTGATGACTTGGGTGCTAACACTCTTTGCGGTTGTGTTTTGTGGATTGTAGAAGTGTGTTGAGCATGTGAAGATGTATTTGGGTCTAAGATAAGCCATGAAGTGTTCTTCTTTCATTCATTTTCTCCGCAAGTTTGTTTAGGTCTAGACCTAATTTGAATTATGTATGTTTGCCAACCTTAGAGACTATTCCAAAGGTTGTAGATTGTATTTCTGACCTTGATGTATGTTCCAAGGTTGATTGTTGGTATAAATAAATGTAATAAATCTATGTGTAGTGAGTGTGGATGTGAACATGTGAAGATGAAAGTGTTTGTGTTGTAAGGCAGTGAAGGTGATATGTATTGTGCTTCAATAGAACTGAATTCAGGCATGTTGTAGATGCTATCATATCAGTTCATGGTAGTGAGCCACCTCTTGGTAGTGAACCACCCCTTGGCAGTGATCCTTTTTGCAGTTAGCATTCTTTTGGACAGTGAGCCCTAGACAGTGAGCCTTTTGGCAGTGAGCCTCTTCTGTTATTCGGTATTATTATTGCACTATATTGCATGAGCTAACATTCACCGTGGTTTTTCCCTTTTAGGGTTTTCCATGTAAAAATCTGGTGTTCATGTGTGTATGGTGTTGATGTGTTTAAGTTTTGATTGCATTTCATGTTTAAACTTCATAACAGATTAAGGGGTTAAAGTAAGTGAATGTGAATGTGATTTTGTTCAAGAGAATTGAAGGTTTTTTATACAATTGATTCACCCCTCTCTCTCTCTCTCAGTTGTCTTGTGCCTTTCACAGTTGGTATTAGAGTGAAGTTCCTTGGAAGAAATCCTAATAGCTTAAGGTAGATATGGGATGGTGCATAAGAAAGGCATTCCTCAGTTTGATGGATCTGACTATGCCTTCTTTAAGGTACAAATGTAAAGTTATCTTGTTTCTATTAGTTTTAATGTCTGGAAAATAGTTGAAGATGAATACGAAATACCTAAGGATAGTCCGAAGACTGCACTTGAGATTAGGGCCTATGAGACTAATGGAAAAGATAAAAATGCTCTACTAAATGCTTTATCTAACACTAAAATGGCAAAAGCTGTGAATCTAGAAATTGCTCATGAGATTTGGGTGAAACTAAAAAACATCTATGAAGGTGATCAATCTATCAAGAAGGCTATGTTGTAGAACTTGAAGACCAGATATGAAACTATGTGGATGTCTGAAGATGAGAACATAACAAGTTACATACATAAGATTGATGAAGTTGTCAGCAACAACAAAGGTCTTGGTGGAATAATAGATGATAAGGTTGTTGTAGATAAGGTACTCAGAACTCTTCCCAAATCTTATAGTCACAAGGTATCTGCCATTGAAGAATTTTTTGATATGGATAATCTTTCAAAAGATTAATTACTTGGTAAACTGACTGCTTTTGAAATGAGAGAATTTAGAACTACTGATGGCCCTATGAAAACTGAGACTACTTTTAAAGCCAAGGAAGAAAAGACTTCTTGATTAGTTATGTATGTTGTGGAATTAGATGAAGAAGACTTTATTTATCTTGAGGCAAAATTTGCAAGAAGAATGAAAAGAGGTAGTGGAAAGTTCATAGGTAAGTTACCTTTCAAATTTTTTAGTTGTGGTAAGATTGGTCACTATGCTTCAAGATGTCCTGACAAAGCTTTGAAGATCAAGAACAATGAAAGTAAAGGTAAGATGGTAAGAAAGAGTTATTATGTTTGAGAAGATGATGGAGTAACTGATGATGAACCTGATTCTGAAGATGGTAATGCTAGTGAATGCTTGTTTATTGCCCTAAGAGAAGAACTTGTTTCTGCTAACCTTGCAAGCTATGAGAAGAAAGAAAGTCTAGGAGAGTTGTCTTCATTTCATGCTGAAAAGGAAGATGAATGGATCATTGACAGCAGCTGTTCAAATCACATGACATGATATAAGAGTAAGTTTGTTAAATTGGAAAAGTATGATGGAGGACTAGTTGGGTTTGGTGATGATGCAGATGGTAAGATTTGTGGAAAAGGGTCAATTACTTTTGATGGCAAGCATAATACAGATGATGTTGTTTATATCAAAGGCTTAAAACACAAGCTTCTAAGTGTTGGACATATGTGTGAGAAATGATACAATATTGGATGTGAGATAAGGAAAAGCTTTGGAACTATAATTGTTGCTGGTAAGAAGACTCATGTTAATGTTTATCATTTGAAAGGTACAAATAATTATTTCTTGTTGGCTCAAACAAATAAAAGTTGGTTATGGCATAGAAGAATGTGTCATATTAACTTTGATAATTTGGTAAGAATAATCTCATTCCAATCTGTAACAAACCTACCTAAGATTGTCAAGCATGCTAATGCCATCTATAAAGAATGTCAGTTTGGGAAGCAAACAAAATAAGTTTTAAGAGAAAGGAACAATCCTCTACTAATTTGTTGGAGTTGGTGCATACATACCTATGTGGTCCTACAGGAACAAGAAATCTACAAGGTGATAGGTATTTCATTCTTCTTATTGATGATTATTCAAGAATGACTTGGGTTACTTTCCATAAAGAAAAGTTAGAATCCCTAGATAAGTTCAAGGCATTTAAAGCAATGGTTGAAAATGAAATGGATTTGAGAATCAAGTGTCTAATATTTGACAGAGGTGGTGAATTTACTTCAAATGAATTCAATGATTTTTGTGAAGAACATGGGATAAAGAGACAATTGTCTGCCCCCAGAACTCCTCAGCAAAATAGAGTAGTTGAAAGGAAGAATAGAATAGTTCAGGAAGCTACCAGAACTCCTCTTACTCTTTCTCCTAATGATGGATAATGGAGTGTGATCTGAAATGTTGAGGTAAAAATTGGCACACAGTTATTTCCTGAAGTATTGAACTACAATCATCATGGATTGTAGAAATTTGATGTCTCTTAATCATCAAAGAAGCCAACCTTTTAGAAGTTTATTGGAAAGAAGCTATTCATACTACTATCTACATTTAGAATAGAGTGCAAGTCAAAAAAAAAGGAACAAAGACACCTTATGAACTATGGTATGGAAGAACTCCTACTATCAGATATTTCAAAGTTTTTGGAAGGAAATGCTATATCAAAAGAGATGAAGATTTGGGAAAGTTTGATGCTAGATGTATTGAAGGCATATTCCTTGGGTACTCCACTAAGAGAAAAGCCTACCGATGCTACAATAAAAGGTTGAGGAAGATCATTGAAAGTGCAAATGTGAAGGTAGATGAAGATATTCAGAAGAACTCAGAGCCTGATGGATATGAGTTAGATGAGTCTGCTGATACAAAAGTAGTTGAAGAAGTCAAAGACAATGAAGTTCAAAGTGAGGAAGAAGAATCTCCATAAAGAGTTCCTAAAACCCCCAAGTATGTGCAAAAGAATCACCCAGAGGATCAAATCATTAGTGACAAAAATAAAGGAGTTCTGAAAAGAAGAAGAATTGCAGAAGAAAAGGTAAATCTTTGTTTAATTTTAATTGAACCTAAGACTATATTTGAAGCATGTAAAGATGAAAATTGGATCGAGGCAATGGAAGAAGAATCATATATGGACTAGGTCCATTTTGCTTTACTCACTGAAGGGACACACGGTCCGTATCAGTATATTTTTGTTTTTCATCATCCGCCGACTAGATAGAACCACTAGAAGAAGGTAAACAATAAAAAGAGAGAGGAGAGAAAGTGTCTTAGGAATAATAATGTCGGAGGATGCCCCTAGGTCATCAACCACAATGCTATGCGCCTAAGGCAAAACACACAACAATAAAAATAGAGGAGAAGCCAGATAGAAGAATGATGATACAAATAGAAGAATGGTCACAACAGAGGCGGTCTCCCAATATCCTCGACCTTACAAGAGTATCAAGGGTCATCCAAGGAGGCCTAACAAACACATAGAACATCACAGGGGGAACACAACACAAGAGGGGAGGTCACTTAAACGAGCAAATAATGCTACGACATAGGTGACCACAAGGGTTAGAAATACTTGCTTGTTGCTAAGAAAGGTTCAAACTTGTGAGCATCTTAGAAAGGTGCTCCATCAAGTTTTGTAAAAGGTGTGAACTATTCACATTTGTTTGATTCATATTTTTAGGATGACCAATTGGTGTTTGTTTGTCCAATCATTGTACATTCAAAATCTTTTGTTGCTTGTGAGGAGGGGAATGATTTTTATTTCCCACTGATGATAATCATCTTGTTCTTTTTTATCCTTTGATTTCTTATTTTGTTGAGTTTGACTATCATAGTGAAAAGCGTTATCTTCCACCGTATCAACCTTTTCCTATGTCATAATTTATTTGTCTCGGTAGTTCAATTTGTATTTCCAATGCATTTTGGTTACCTCCCGATCCTTGAAGGGATAACAGAGGAGGAACCTCAACATAATTATTGTGTCTTCATGGATGAGGTGAATTCTCAATTTTCTCCTTATCCACTTCTATCATGCCTACTATTTCATCATAATCCAAATAGTCATCTTCCACTTCTACTATATTTTGTTCCATCATTTTGATATCAGTATGCTTAGGAAAGGGATTAGTAAAGATCTGTAAATTTTGATTCGGAGGAGCAACCAACTTGTTTCCATTGTCATTCACATCAATTACTTGTATAACATTCGATTCGATGATGTCTTGAATTTCATGTTTAAGACACATACATCATTCAATATCATGCCCTTGTTGTCAATGATAATGAAAAAAGCCATTAGCATCGAAGTAAGGTCCTTGCATTCTACTAGCATCCAATGGTTTAATTAGAGGAAGTTTCAAGAGTTTATTACTCACTGCTTGATTCATGATAGAATGTAAGGAGTCAGATATCGGAGTGAATTGTCTTTGTTGTTGTTGATTCTGAAATGGTGCCCTCTTTAGATTAGTGATAGCGGACACTTGTGAAAATTTATTTGAATTTTGTCCATTGACTTTGATGAAACTCTTATTATTCCTCTTAAGGTTGTTTTGTGAAGATCCAGTTGTGGATTGACCAACTTGAGACGATGAGTTTTGGTTTTTATACTGACTTTACGAAAGTTGGTAATCATGAAGGGCTATTCATAAATGTTGAAAAGAGTTATACTTCATCAAGAGGATCTTATCATGGATGTTAGGTTGTAGATTTGTAATAAATACCTTCTAAACATCCTCATCATTCATCTAGTATTGAATTTGTGCATAAAGAGCTTGATACAAACTAATAAACTTAGTTAACTTATCTTTAAAGGGATATTTTTATTAGAGAAGTGGGTTATAAGAATCATGCAAAAATCATACAACACTCAATGCACAAACTAATAAAACAATCCCAAGGAACAAGATATGTTTGTTAAAATACACCTAAAATGTTCAATTTTTCCACAATTTTTCAATGCAAATGCCTAAAAGAAGTAGTGTTGTAAGCAAATTGATGAGGGGCAGCAAATTATAACCTTAAAATCAGTCCAATAATGCAGAAATATCCTTAACAACACACCTATAATGCTGATCTAGATAGATGACAAGTCAAAATCTAGTGAAAATGTAAGGTTTTCAAACCCTAATTGTGAAATTAAAGCAAGAAACTATGAAAAATGATGTATGAATGAATTCTAATCAGTTTTATGATGTAAAAAAACTCAGGTCAGATCTGAAAATGATGTCACAAGTTCTACAATGCTCAATGCAAGTGCGATTTTAGAGAAAGATAAGTGAATATGCTTGTTTTTATTGAAATTGACTGTGTAAATGCAAAATCTAAGATGTAAATGCAAAATCTAAGATGTAAATGCAAATACACACAATAATGAAACAGTAAATTAAGAAATAAATCCTAAAATATTGTTTGAAAGAGTAGTAACATCTGAAACAAGATTTTAACTACAAACCCTAGCTTTTGGAAAAACTAGGTTATATGAAAAATGCACAATTTCAAGCAAAATCTAATAATTTAAGCATGAAAATGCAATGAAAATGATTATAGAATGATGTAATACTATAATTTATATCAAATCTGATGTAAAAATCATAGATTAGATGAAATTTAATGAAATTGATGCAAACTATGTCCAAAAATGCAAGCCTAGGATACCAATTTTTCAAAATTTCCAAATCTTTCAAAATTTTCAATTTTTTTGTAAATTTTCCAATGAAATAAGATGAAAATGAAATGAATGAATATAAATCTAAAGTACAAAACTTATCAAGGTGCAAAATTCAAATAAAACATGGGTTCACCAAAATGTTTAGTGGGAAAAAGGGGGATAATGGGATTAATTAGATCCTCCTTTCACTACTAACATTCAAGGACATTAACTGAGTTGAATCACAAATTTTGCAAGAGGATTCACCTATAGGTTGGTTCTCACTTGTAATGATAGGAAAATTTGGAATTTGTTGATTTATGTGTTCAATTAAGCTTGATTATGCCTAAAACCCTAATTATGCAAAATCGTAAATAAACAGACGAATTCTGACAAATGCTCACAGACAAAGATGTAATATTCAGAGTAGATACATACCAGACTTCGAGATTCTAGATCCTAAAATTTTAGGGGATAAAGAGTAGGTACCCAAGCCCAAGGTAGTGTTTTCAGCTGAGAATCACATAAATGGTCTGTAACTTGTTTCTGTCGTTCCAGTGGTTTCCAGGTCTACAAATCTAGAGGGCTTTGGCGCGGGTGTCCAAGCCTAGGAAGTGTTGTTCTTCTCTGATCTGCACTCTATACTCCCTATCACAGCCTCCTGTAACTCCACTTCGGCAGAACACAACACCTGTCACCTGCAATCACAAAGAAGGGGATTGGGGGTTGTGGTGTTTAGGAGCTTGCCTTAGTCAAGCCCCTGAATGGCATTCAAGCCTTCCAACACCATTGTTTGATAAAGAGTGTGTATCCCTACAAGATAGAGGCAAAATAAATCGATAAATTTATAAATGATTGATTCAACACAAATAGACATCACCTTGGAGGTGTAGCTCGCAAGTAGATGAAAATCTTTCAACACATGAGAAGATGAAGAAAAATCTTCATAACAAACACAGCAACAATATTTTGCTCTGCAACAATGAAATCTTTGGATGCTCTATAATCATAAGTTCACCAAAAGTTCATAATCATCTTCTAGTCATCTTCTAGTTTACAAATGAAACCCTAAACATGTTTATATATGCATTCCCACTGCAAATTTTATAATTCAAACTTAAGATGTTGGCAATGAAACCTTTTAATAGTCAGATAATTAACATTTAAAATTTAGGTCCTGACCAAATAGTGTAGGACTAAGGCCCAAGCACCCAAGCCCTAGACCCCATTTCAAGGCAAGATCAAGCTCAATAAGGTCCCCTTAGTCCCATTTGACATGGGTTTTTTAGGGATTTTGCATCGAGAATTAAAATGAACATGCATGATGAAAAACAAGGGACCCGGGAGCTAAACTTAGGAGGTAAAAGTCCTAAGGGGGACATTTTACAACATAACAAAATGACATAGGTTTCAGGGGATTTTACATTGGGATGAATATTTATGATGTATAATGTAATCACAGGGACTTAGGAGATAAACTAGGAGGTAAAAAGGCATGTGTCCACTTTTTACTCCATAACATCAACATCTAGGGAAATAATTTGATCATCAGGGAATTATTCTTGATTTGAAATAGAAAATGGTAAAGGAGATTTAGCTAAGTGGTCGGTCAATGTGTGTCCCTTAATTATTTTTTGGGAGACAAACTTAAGATAAAATTCCATTAACAACATAACCCACTTCGCTAAACATCCTGAAAGATCTATTTTAGTAAAGAGATGTTTCAAAGGATCAAATTTTACAATTAAATTAATTTCAGAATTTAGTAGATAATGTGGGTCATCCTACAATAATTGGTTACACTTTTTGGCTAAACTTGACATTAAAATCAACATTTTGAACTAAATCTTCACTTTCTAACACCTATAGCTACTAAATCATTAGGAATTTGAAGATGATGTGAACTAGTGATTTGTGAGATTTTTTCTGTAGATTCTAAATATATTTTTAAAAAAAATTGGAGTTAAATTGTAATTTTTTTGTGTCTCCTTTGATAACTAGTTTTTAATAGTAAACAACATTTTTTTAAAAGTGATGTGTATTCTGTCGCACATGACTTTTTTTCTACAAAGGATAAAATTCTGATTCTTTTGAATTTAGATTGGTAACACCGATATCTAGAGGAAGATTGGTAACACCGATATCTAGAGAATGCATTTGGTTTCATAATGTTTTGTTGAATATTTTTTGTAATTAAGTTTGGAAGTCAAACTAATTATAATTTAGACATGGACGTATTCTGTCCAACATAACTTTTTTTTATGTATCAAAATTCAATTTTTTTTTTGTTGGAATAAGGACATCAATACCTAGAGGACATGTATTTTTTAGAAATTGTTTTCTCTATTTTCCTATTTTTTCATATGTTTGAAACAAAGACCTTGATGTTCATTGAAAAACCTACATTCACAAGAAAAAAAATATAATAATCAAATTAAATATATTTAAATTTGTACTTTTTGGGAAGCTTATAATAAGGACTACATACTTACAAAATATAAATTTTAAATAAATTCATTTGATCCCCCAAAAGATAAATCAAAAGTGGTTTTTTTATCAACATTTTGGTAGGTGTAGAGGAGACTCCATTATAGGTATGGTTTAAAACTAGAGGGGTTATATCCAAGGGGGTTTGATCAAACCCTCTTCAATTAAAATCCTTTAAATGGAACCTTCAAGGCTTAAATCATTATATTTTCTAAAAATATGTGATTTCAGCAAAAATCAGGATGTCCCAAAAAGTGTAACCCGTTATTGTGGCAGCACCCATGTCTCAATTTTTGTGTTGCAAAGATGAGAGCTAGGCATTTCTTTTCTATCACAAAATATCGCATTTCATAATTGAGAAAATTTCAGTTGATACAATATACAATGTGTTCTTTTCCATCATCATGTTATGCTAACAATGTTGTGAGAACATTAGGAGATGCAGATGTGTAGAGAATAAAGGGTTGTCCAAAGATGATAGGCTATAATAGAGGAGGATTAGCTAGGTATCTTTTGAGATTATCAAAAAAATTCTAGCAATCCTTATCCCAATTAAAGTTAAATTATTTCTTAAGTAGTTGTGTAAAAGGGTGAGTTTGATCCATGAGTTGTGAGACAAATTGACACATGCCTTGTAGCTTCCCTTGTAAACTACGAAGTTGTGAAATATTTTAGGAGGTGCCATGTTGACAATTACATCAACCTTTTTCATATCCACCTCAATACCACAATGTGAAATAATGAATCCCAATATCTTACTTCTATCAATGCCAAAGACATATTTATGGGGATTCAAGCGCATGTTGTGTTTATGTATACATTGAAAGATTTGACAGAGAATTTTGATGTGATCCTGGCACAAAACAGACTTGGATAGAATGTCACTAACAATCCTCTAAAGTATTATGCATGAAATCATGAAAGATGAGTGTCATAGCATGTTATAAGTCACACCAGTATTCTCAAATCTGTTCGGCATTACAACCCAACAAAGTGTTCCCCACAGAGTTATAAAATTAGATTTATATTGATCTTGAGGATTGATTAATATTTGATTATAACTAGAGAAACCATCCATAAAGGAAAGTAAAGCATGACCTGCAGTGGAATCGACAATCATATCAATATTAGGAAGAGGAAAATCATCCTTTAAAGATAATTTATTTAAAATTTGAAATTCATTACAAATTTGAATATGGTTTCTAGATTTAGCAACATCCATAATATTCGAGATCCAAGGTGAGTAGACAATAGAATGGATAAAACTTGCTTGAAGAAGATTTTCTATCTTAGCTTTAACTAGTTAACAATGCAACCTTAGGATTCATCTTGTGAATATTTTGTTTTATAGGTTTAGCATCAAGATGGATGATGATATTATGTGTTACCACTTTAGGTTCAATGTAGGGCATGTGAGAATATGTCCAAGCAAAGAGGTCAGGATATTCATGCAAAACAGAAGTAAGTTCTTGATTTTATTCAGGATTTAGACAATCTCCAATAGAATCCTTATCCATCAAGATATCAATAGTCTTTCCATTAAGGAGAGTGTTGCGATCTAGGACCTCAAGATGATAAAGGTGTTGCAAGTATGTGCTATCTGGTGTTGTCATTGATGTCAACATGCTTCTGTTGTCATTCCTGTCAATTGTGCCTTCTAATATTACTAATTGTTGCTTGATTGAGTTGTCATGTTAAAGTGATTTGAATGCCTTAGAGAGGTGCTAATGATGGTAGCTTATTGTTTATGATGCTATGTTTCCAAGTGCTTTTGAGAAAATTTTCTCTCCAAGAGGAAACAATGTGTTGCAGAGTATTATGGCTTGCAGGATATTGTCTGAGTTTTTGATCCACATTTATTCTATGTTGAAGACCAAAGTATGAGATTTGGATATGTTTTAGAGAAGTGTTTGAAGGTACTAAGTGAAAAATTTGGTGGTCCAGATCGTTGTACAGTAGAAGTTGTGTTCACCAATTTGAAGGCTATATTTGAAGGAGTTTCTGAGTTGTGCAGAGGTGTCTAGGAGAAAGTATTTTGCTCTACATTTCTTCGTAGATTGGTTTCAAGTGATACGGTTTTGGACATATGTTTATAATGTCTTTAGCTATCTTCATTCCAAGGATTTGTGATCTGGTGATCTGGAAAGCAAGTTATTGAATAGCAGGACTTAGCAGTGTTGTTTGTAAGTTGTCTTCAAGTGAAACTTGTTTTAGCTAGATTTGTTGGCTCCCAGGTTATTTTATGTTGTTTGTGGATGTCTCTAGATCATGTTAAAGGATTGAGTTTGATCCACAAGCTAATATTAAGTTCTTGGAAGTATGTGTCTAAGTATTCTTGGTGTTTGCACAAGTTTGGCCGATTTGGGTGCTAACACTCTTTGCGGTTGTGTTTCGTGGATTGTAGAAGGGTGTTAAAGTGTGTGAAGATGTATTTGTGTCCAAGATAAGCTATGAAGTGTTCTTCTTACATTTATTTTCTCTGCAAGTTTGTTTAGGTCTAGACCTAATTTGAATTATGTATGTTTTCCGACCTTGGAGACTATTCCAAAGGTTGTAGATTGTATTGTCGACCTTGATGTATGTTCCAAGGTTGATGATTGGTATAAATAAATGTAATAAATCCATGTGTAGTGAGTGTGGATGTGTAGATGTGAAGATGAAAGTGTTTGTGTTGTAAGGCAGCAAAAGTGGTATGTATTGTGCTTTAATGGAACTAAACTCAGGCATGTTGTAGATGCTATCATATGAATTCATGGTAGTGAGCCACCCCTCTTGGTAGTGAGCCACCTCTTGGTAGTGAGCCACCTTTTTGTAGTGAGCATTCTTTTGGGCAGTGAGCCCTGGGCAGTGATCCCTTTGGCAATGAGCCTCTTTTGTTATTTGATATTGCTACTACATTATATTGTGAGTTAACACTCACTGTGTTTTTTCCCTTTTAGGGTTTTCCATGTAAAAATTTGGTGTTCATGTGTGTATGGTGTTGATGTGTTTACATTTTGATTCTACATTTGATGTTTAATCTTCATAATAGATTAAGGGCTTAAGGTAAGTGAATGTGAATGTGATTTTGTTCAAGAGAATTTAAGGTTTTTGATATAACTAATTCACACCCCCCCTCTCAGTTGTCTTGTGCCCCCAACAATTGGTATTAGAGCGAGCTTCCTTGGAAGAAATCCTAATAGCTTAAGGTAGATCTGGGATGGTGCACAATAAATACATTCCTTAATTTGATGGATCTGACTATGCCTTCTTGAATGTATGAATACAAAGTTATCTTGTTTCTATTGGTTTTAATTTCTGGAAAATAGTTGAACATGATTACAAATACCTAAGGATGGTTCGAAGATTGCACTTGAGATTAGGGCCTATGAGACTAATGGCAAAGCTAAAAATGCTCTACTAAATGCTTTATTTAACACTAAAATGGAGAAAGTTGTGAATCTAGAAACTACTTATGAGATTTGGGTGAAATTGAAAAACAACTATGAAGGTGATCAATCTGTCAAGAAGGCTAAGTTGTAGAACTTGAAGACCAGATATAAAACTATGTAGATGTCTGAAGATGAGAACATAACAAGTTACATATAGAAGATTGATGAAGTTGTTAACAACATCAAGAGTCTTGGTGGAATGATAGATGATAAGGATGTTGTAGATAAGGTACTCAGAACTCTTCCCAAATCTTATAGTCACAAGGTGTCTACCATTGATTAATTTCTTGATATGGATAAGCTTTCAAAAGATCAATTGCTTGGTAAACTAACTTATTTTGAAATGAGAGAATTTGGTACTACTGATGGCCCTGTGAAAACTGAGACTACTTTTAAAGACAAGGAAGAAAAGACTTCCAGATCAGATAAGTATGTTGTGGAATTAGATGATGAAGACGTTGATGAGCTTGAGGAAAAATTTTCAAGAAGAATGAAAAGAGGCATTGGAAAGTTTAGAGGTAAGTTACCTTTCAAATGTTTCAGTTGTGGTAAGATTGGTCATTATGCTTCAAGATGTCCTTACAGAGCTTTGAAGATCAAGAACAATGAAAGTAAAGGTAAGATGGTAAGAAAGAGTAACTATGTTACAGATGATGATGGTGTAACTAATGATTAACCTGATTCTGAAGATGGTAATACTAGTGAATGCTTGTTTATTTCCCTAAGAGAAGAACTTATTTTTGCTAACCTTGAAAGCTGTGAGAAGAAAGAAAGTACAGGAGAATTGTATGCATTTCATGCTGAAAAGGAAGATGAATGGATCATTGACAATGGATGTTCAAATCACATGATAGGAGATAAGAGTAAGTTTGTTAAATTGGAAAAGTATGATGGAGGGCTAGCTAGGTTTGGTGGTGATGCAACTAGCAAGATTTGTGGAAAAGGGTCAATTACTTTTGATGGCAAGCATATTACAGATGGTGTTCTTTATATCAAAGGCTTAAAGCACAACCATCTAAGTGTTGGACAGATGTGTGAGAAAGGATACAATCTGATGTTTAAGGATAATTGATGTGAGATAAGGAAAAGCTCTGGAACTATAATTTTTGCTAGTAAGAAGACTCATGGTAGTGTTTATCATTTGAAAGGTACTAACAATTGTTGCTTGTTTGCTCAGACAAATGAAATCTACTTATGGGATAATTTGTCATATTAACTTTGATAATTTGGTAAGAATAAGCTCAATCAAAGCTGTAAGAGACCCGCCTAAGATTGTGAAGCTTCCTAATGCCATCTGCAAAGAATGTCAGTTTGGGAAGCAAACAAAGATAAGTTTCAAGAGCTAGGAACAATCCTCTACTAATCTATTGGAGTTGGTGCATACAGACCTGTGTGGTCCTACAAGAATAAGAAGTCTACAAGGTGACAATTATTTCATGCTTCTTATTGATGATTATTCAAGAATGACTTGGGTTACTTTCCTTAAAGAAAAATTAGAAGCCCTAGACAAGTTCAAGGCATTTAAAGCAATGGTTGAAAATGAAATGGATTTGAGAATAAAGTGTCTGATATCTAACAGAGGTGGAGAATTTAGTTCAAATGATTTCAATGATTTTTGTGAAGAACATGGGATAAATGGACAATTCTCTTCCCACAAAACTCCTTAGCAAAATGGAGTAGTTGAAAGGAAGAAAATAACAGTTTAGGAAGTTGCCAAAACAATGATCAAAGAAGATAACCTTCCCGAAGTTAATTGGAAAGAAGCTATTCATTCTATTGTCTACATTTAAGACAGAGTGCAAGTCAAAGAAAATGGAACAAAGACACTGTTAGAACTGGATATGTTAAATCAATTTTTTCAAAAAATCCTCACCTTGTATGCACTTCAAGACCAGTTTACAAAATTGTTGCCCTTGTTTTATCCTCATTATTCTCTCTTGGATAGGAGTCATCATTCCATTCTTTCCTATTAATTAGTACATCCATTTAAGTCTTTCAGCTTTTACCTTCATGTATTAAGAAGACGCTAGTTTTGAACCTCCAAGCTTGAACTTTCACATTAGTTCAATTGGTTCATAAGTTAAATCAGTTCACTAGTTTAATCGGTCCATAAATTCAATCAGCTCATAAGTTAAATTGGTTCATAAATTCAATCGGCACATGAGTTAAATTGGTTCACTAGTTGAGTCGGTTCATAAGTTCAATCGGTTCATAAGTTTAATTGGTTCATAAGTTCAATTGGTTCATAAGTTAAATCAGTTCATGAGTTCAATCAGTTCATTGGTTCAATCGGTTCACGAGTTCAATCGGTTCACGGGTTCAATCAGTGCATTGGTTCAATTAGTTCACTAGTTCAATTGGTTCATTGGTTCAATCAGTTCACTGGTTAAAATAGTTCATGAGTTCAAACAGTTCATTGGTTCAATCGGTTCATGGGTTCAATCGGTTCACTATTTCAAATAGTTCACGAGTTCAAATGGTTCATTAGTTTGAATGGTTCATTGGTTCAATGGGTTCATTGGTTCGAGTGGTTCATTGGTTCAATGGGTTCATTGGTTCGAGTGGTTCATTGGTTCAATGGGTTCATTGGTTCAAAAGGCTCGTAAGTGCATAATGCTTAAGTAAATTAACCGAAACAGATTTTTCATCACGCCAATACTCGCTAACAAATTTATGTTTACATATCTCATTGACTATATTGATCACGCCGATAGAAGAAGTCATAAAAGATTTCAGGCAAAGATAACATATCGGTAAGATCATTGTTGTTTGGCAAAAGATCATTCAACTACACCATTCTTACACCTCTCATTGATGGAGTTCCGAGAGACATTCAAAGGGAAATAAGTATTGGCGTAAGACTGACGATCAGTGAGAAGACATTAAGAATTACTGATGAGTAAATTTACTCTGGTAACAACGATGACTATGCTGATCGACAAGACCTTTGCCGATAGTCAATATCGGGGACACCAAACAAATTGGGGAAGGATGCTATTCTTACAATGATGTAGGAGGTCTTGCCAACGTAAAATATAGAAACCCTAAAATGACACTAAAATCCAAACGATTAAGATATTCTTCTAACAATTAAAATGTTTGTTTTTTGTAGAATATACACAGCAGGAATTAATCTATAAAACACCCACGAAAGGATCTTGAGGAACTGAATAAACTATCGAAAAGGGAGGTAATTACTTGAGTAAATAAATTTGTTTGGATTGTTTAATCAGACACTAATTTTTCTTTTATCTGGATTTTTTAGGAGTAATAAAGAAGCCCTTGAAAGATATCAAGAAGAATTATAGTTGAAGATCCTTGTTTGATCCAGAAATGGTTATCCATCTGATGATTAAGACAATTATTTTTTTCTTGAACTTGTTTATTAAGACAAATATTATTGTTCAGTTATCAACTATCACAACTGTTGTAACTGGTCTGAAGCTTGTATGCCACTCTTTATAAGAGATGACCAAGACCAAATAAATTCATAGAGGCGATATAGGAAAAGATTTGAGAGATAGATAGAATAGGAGGAGATTACAAAACAGAATAGGGGATACTATAGATTAGATTTGAATAGCAATGCTAGTTCATTTTTAATATATTTTATTTCTGATAGATCATGTGCAAGCATTCTCTGATGAAGTCAAGTTTGTAAGCATGAAGTAGTGACTGCAAGATTTCGGTATCAATTATCTATTAAATTTATTAAATTATATGACTGTCTCCTTTCAAAGTTTTCTCTGTTATTCAATTTGAGTTATCAAGTATATCTTCAAGTTGTCTATACACATTTGCTGTTATAGTGTGATAAGATTAACTGGTTTCTGATTTCAGAATTAAATCCTTTAAATCTGCCATAGTAACTCAGAAGACATTGTCATGGATCTATATGAAGAGTCATATAGTTAGGGTTTGTATTCTGTCTCTAGTTTTTTGATAAACTTTGTTACAATCGTAGTATTACTCTAATAGGTTCCTTCAAGTAGGGATTAAATCCTTTTAGATGAATGCAGGTAATATTTTATCAATTAGATATATGTAAGTATGGAATACTAACTATTTCCTTGCAGGGTTGTACAAGTTACATACCTATTTTTTATGCCAGATAGTTCGAGTTCTTACCAAACAAACAGTCATTTATTTCATGATCATACTGACTCTATATTCAACAAGGCACTGGTCTAGTATTTTCATTATCACTTATACGAATTCATTTTAGATTTACTTAGTTAGGTTGAATTATTGTTTTAGCTTTTCAATTTAGATTATTTTTAGAATTAAATTGCTGTCATTTTTATCTATTTTATAATTTGTACCATTATAAATAGTTAGATTAAATCTGATTAAATTAGTAATAATCTCTTTATCTGCTTTATTAATTAGAGATTTACTCGCCTAGGTCTGGCAAAGCCTGAAGTGAAGGGGGTTTAGCCATATCTACCCTATGTCAGTTAGCCAAAAACGTCAAGAGAGCCTAGCACCCTCTTAGGGTTAACGACCTGCATTTTTGAGACCTAACAGAATTGGTGACTTTGTTGGGGAGTTTACTGGATTTTGGTTAAAGATCATTTTAGAGTCAGAGAATTAAAAGGCATAACTCTGTTGGTGGAAGGAAAAACCTAGAAGATTGATTAGTCCTCTAAATAGAGGTGGTGACTCTACACTAAACTTAAATTGCTTTTCTAATAAAAGTGTCATAATGGATGGTAGGAGATCTAAAGTTGATGGTAAAAAACTGCAATCATCCCCACCTTTAAGGCCTCCTACTAAGAAGATTGGGATATCAAGTCAGTCTCATAGTAATAATAACCAAATCCCTCTAGAGAATACAAGTCCTCTTGGCCAAAATTATACAATATATACTTCCCCATTCCATGCTAAAGGTGATAACCCTAAGAGACCAACAGATAGTCATAATGATGTTTTCAATCGGGAAGCACAGCCACAAAGGACATATGGATGACATAGAGAATCAGGGTGAGGAAAATCATGAACATACAAGTGATCAAGCTATCATAGATTATGACTGTATGACTGATCAGGAACTTGCTATACATTTAGAATATCAAGAGCAAAGACTCAAAAACTGACAACAAATGATACAAAGAGTCGAAGAAATTAATAGACAAATGGCCCATTTAGATCTTCAGGCACAGAATTCAACTAAGTATGTGCCCCCACACAGAAACAAAAATCAGCATGGAATGCCTCAGAATGTTATAGCTATTGGAAACACTAGGGTACCCCATAATACCTGCAATAATCTTCCTCAGCAAAATAGGCAAATACATAGACCTCCACCTATAAATACTGGGAATATTCACCGACAGTATCCACCACCAGGGCATAGACTTAACAATCAGCAACCGCGACCTCCCCCACCATAAAATATGTATCATCAGCAATATGTCCAACCCAATATGTATCCACAACCTCCATATGGATACCAATATTATCCGCCATACCCAAATATACCACCTCCTAATCCTACAAGTATGGCCAGACAATTTGATTTGACTAGATATCAGCTATATCCTTATCCCATGGATAAAAGTTGGAGGAACAATGTGCCTAAGTTTACAGGAAGTAGTGAATTGACTACTGAAGAACATATCAAACAATTCAATGCTTTCATGCAGGACATTGGTAACGAATATGAAGATATAAAAATGAAACTGTTTATGATCTCTTACTAATGAAGCAAGAGACTGGTTAAATAGCTTACCAGATGCTTCAATATATTCCTTAAGAGACTTCCACAATCAATTTTTAGAACAATTCAGAAATCAATGTGCTCCAGAATTTGCTCTTCATGAACTAATAACTATTCAAAAGTATCAAAATGAACAAGTGTATGATTTTAATTTGAGATTCACTAAATTGTATAATAAGGTCCCACAAGAATCCAAATTGAACAACCAAGCAGCCCTTAGCATATAGTTGAAAGCATTTGACCCAAAAACAGGTTATGAACTCAGGGGCAAAAGTCCTAGAACTTTGGCAGAAGCACAAAAAATGGCTCTCACTATTGAAAACAATAAAAAGGCTGCTGGGATGATCAGAAAAAGAGATAATATAAGAGTCCCTCAAAATCCTAATCCTCCTGCAAACAAGCAAGAATACTCACATAAGAATGAAAGACCAAGACTCCATGATATGCCATATCATACGAATTGGAAAGATGGAAAGCCTGTGGATACTAACAGGAGACATAATTGTGGAAAAGACACCCCCGACCCTTTGAAGAAAAGTGGAGTCCATGTGATGGAAAATAATCCATGATGTATGCCCTGTAATTTACCACACTCTCCTGATTATTGTGTGGTGGCACAATCAATACAAAAAGATCAAGTATCTTATAACCCTGAGATGGATCATCATACTATAAATATGTTGGGTGTCACACCTTTCACTATTGAAGAGGACTATTCATCCAGTGAGGAAGTAGGGTATGAATATGATGTAGGAGAACAAAAACATAATGTGAACATAGGAGGACAAGAAATATTTTTCGAACATGAAGAAGACTTAGGAAATTGTGGATATGACCTCAACGTAGCACAAAATTACAATTGGCAAAAACCTTCTGAGGAAGAGAGAAAAGATTTAACAATGGCTGTGGTAGTACAAGCCAAGGGTAGTTACAACCTGAGAAGTAGAACAATCAATGATGAACAAGGAACTCCCCGAAGTATATTTATAAAAAATTAGACTGCCGGTAAAAATGATAAAAGTAAAGCTGAGAAAAAACCTTAGGGTACACCTCCTGTTGACACACCAAACAAAAAGAAGGACGGCACAAAAACTAAGGAAAAGGGGCAAACAAAAGTTGAGAGGTCGGAACTAAACATAAATCCCTCATTTGATATTGCTCAAGCTATTTCTCAAATGAAAGTATCTATGCCACTTCTAGAAATGATGAAGGTGGAAAAATATAAAAATATAGCGGTGAAGATGATATCAAATGTATCAGACAAAAGACCCAAACAACATAGTTCTAAAATAAATACGCAATAGGAATCTAACAAAATACCTGAGGTATACCTGGGTGAAACATTAATGAAAAATCCATCTCAAGTAGATCCATTCTATATTACCTTGCTGATAAATAACAAATTAGTCAGGAATTGTATGCTTGATTCAGGAGCAACAGTAAACATAATGCCCATGGCTGTTATGAGAGAGTTAGGAATGTGGGTGGATACTACATTTGGTAAATGTTATACAATGGATAACAGATCCGTCTCTGTTGTTGGAATCATGAAAGATGTTGAGATAAAATTAGCATTTCATCCTGAAGCCTCTTATAAAATTGACATCACTGTGGTAGATATCCCACCTAACTATGGAATGTTGTTATCTAGACAATGGATTGCCATGGTAGGGGGAAGTGTGCAATTAGATTTATCTTATGCTACTATCCCATTGGGAACACAGGTAGTTAAACTCTACAGAGAGCCAAGGTATGAAGACATTATAGAGAAAATTAATCCAAATCAAATGATTTGTTTCTGTGATATAGATTTCAGTACATTCAGGGTGGAAGAATAGTCTAAATTGCATAATACAAACCCAATTTACTACAAAGCCAAAATTGATGAAAATGAAGTATGGACCATGTATTTCAATGGCGCATGTAGTAAGACAGGAAATGGAGCCGGGGTGTTGTTTATATCACCATCAGGAAAAACATTCAAATATTCCTTTTCTCTAAATTTTGAATGCACAAATAACATAGCTGAATATGAAACACTTTTAATTGGGCTAAACATTTCTAGAAAACACAAAATCAAATTGTTGGTAGTGTATGGAGATTCTGAATTGATTATTTCACAAGTCAAAGGTAAATATTCCTCAAAAAACAAAAGACTGAAACAATATAGAAATGCAGTCTTGGATGATATAGAATTGTTTGATGCTTTCTCAATAAGTTGGATAGATAGGTCAAAAAATATAATGGCTGACTTCCTTGCAAACATAGCTTTGAAGAGGGATGACATTACCTTGACAGGTATTTCAAAAGTTGAGCTCAAAACTAGACCAACTATCCCAGACAACATATACAACTGGGAGGTTTTTTATAGTGATGCTGATTTACTCAAATTTTGCATTGTATAGATCAATATGAGAGTCAAGAGATTGATTTTAATGCTTTTGTTGAGAAGAATGATGGTAAAGAGACTTTATTTGGGAAAGAAATTGTCCAGCTTAAAACAAATAAAATTCCAAAGGGCTTAGTAGAATTAGAAAGAGTTTTTGATGCAAATGATCAATCCATTTCCAAAGAAGTAACAATAAAGGAGGATGATGTGGAAGAAATAAATTTGGGAACTAAATTGTCACCTAAAAAGGTCTACATTGGAAAGAAAATAACCTCTGCAATCAGAAGCATGTTAATTACATTATTGAGAAAATATAAACATGTATTTGTCTGGTCTTATGATGATCTCAAAGCTTATAGGGAAGATTTGTTCCAACATGAAATCTCGCTGAAGCCAAATGCTAAGCCTTATAGACAAAAGCAGAGACCCATCAACCCAGTGTTAGAACCAAAGATGTATGAGGAACTTATAAAACTCAGGGAAGCTGGCATAATTAAACCTATTAGGCATTCATCATGGGTCTCAAATTTAGTTCCTGTTAGGAAGAAGAATGGGGATATTAGACTTTGTGTTGACTTTAGAAACTTAAACATATCCTCCCTCAAAGATACTTATCCATTGCCTAACATGGAAAATTTGTTGCAGAAAGTTACTGGTTGTGAGTTATTATCCATGATGGATGGGTTCTCTGGATACAATCAAGTAAAGATTAAAGAATCTAAATAATACAAAATAGCCTTTACAAGCCCATGGGGAACTTATGTATACATGAGAATGCCATTTGGCCTTACAAATGCTGGAGCCACATTCCAGAGGGCAATGGATGTTGCTTTTGCAAGTCTAATAAATGAAATCATGGTTGTATACCAGGATGACCTTACTGCATACTCAAAAAAGGCTGAGGATCATGTGAATCACCTTGAGAAGATATTTATTAGAGCATTAGAATATGGTGTTTCCTTGAACCCCAAAAAATGTAAATTTGCAGTCACAGAAGGGAAATTACTTGGGCACATAGTATCCAAAGATGGAGTTAGGATTGATCCCGAGAGAATAGAGGCAATAGACAAAGTTCCTATTCTAAAAATAGTCAAGGCTATTCAATCATTCTTTGGACAAATAAACTTTGTGAGAAGGTTTATACCAAACTTTACAGAAATAATTAACCCTATATCTAGAATGTTGAAGAAAAATGCAAAGGTTAATTGGACAGATGAATGCATAGAAGCTTTTGCATCCATGAAAAGAGAAATTAAAGAAGCTCCAGTGCTAAAGTCTCCCAATTTTAGTAAACCTTTCCAGATCTTTTCCTTTGTATCTTTTCATACAGTAGCAGCAGTTATGTTACAAAAGAATAACTAGCGTTATGAGCAGCCTGTTTCCTTTTTTAGTAAATCACTCCAACATGCATAACTTAACTATGATATCATAGAAAAACAAGCTTATGCATTGGTGAAAGCTGTCAAGGCATTTAGACCTTACCTGGTTGGGGCCAAAGTGATAGCTTATGTACCAAATGTAACAGTCAAAGATGTGTTCATGCATAGTGAAGTAACTGGGAAGAGACGTAGGTAGATAAATCAACTTCAGGAATTTGATATAGAAATTCAAATCACAAAACTAGTAAGGGGACAAGGGTTAGCCAAACTCATGACTAAAACAAACCTTGAGGCTGCCCAAGTATGTAATATTGAAGATGAAGAGGAAATGATAACAAGTATTGAGAAAACTCCTTGGTATATTTACATAGTGTATTACCTCAAGCACATGAAATGCCCTAACGGATATGATGATAATAAGAAAAGGACTCTAAAATTACATGCTTCTAAATATGTGCTTATAGAGGGAGATCTTTTTTGGAAAAATAATGATGGTATCTTACTGTTTTGTCTAGATGAAGAACAAGCAAAATCTGCCCTACAAGAGATGCATCAGGGAGTCTGTGGTGCTCATTTCTCAGCTAAAACTACAGTACATAAGATATTAAGGGCTGGATACTATTGGCCCAAGGTTTTCAATGATGCATATAATTTTACTAGGAAGTGTGAGGCTTGTCAGAGATTCTCAGGAAAGCTAAAGTACCAAGGGGCATTACCCTTGAGACCTATGCAAGTTGATTCCCCGTTTCACCAATAGGGAATTGACTTTATAGGAGAGATTATGGAGAAATCAAGTGGTGGTCATAAATGGATATTAGTAGCCACTGACTATTTCACGAAATGGGTAGAAGCAGTGCCCACTAAACAAGCAACCAACAAGGTTGTGATCAACTTCCTATTGGAAAATATTTTAACTAGATTTGGGGTACCTTTGAGGCTCATAACTGATAATGGAATGTGTTTTAGATCGGACAAGTTTAAAATTTTTTTTAAATCTTATGGTATTACGATCTTATATTCTTCTCCCTACCACCCACAAGGTAATGGGAAAGCTGAGTCCAACAATAAAAGTATCCTGAAGATTATAAAAAGAATGCTGGATAATAACAAGAAAGCCTAGGACCCTAAGTTCAGACTGGCATTATGGGCTGATAGGATCACAATAAAGAAAGAAATTGGCAAATCACCATTTGAGTTAGTATATGGAGCTCATGCCAGACTCCCAATACACAACCTGCTACCAGTGTGTAAGTTTATCCTCCAAGAGGATTGGGATGTCCCAGAACTAATGGAGGAAAGGTTAGAACAGTTAATGGAATTAAATGAAATGAGGGAACAGGCAATACAATAGAATAAAAAAATGCAGACGCAAATGAAATACTTACATGATAAAAAGGTTAAAGTTAGAAAATTTGAGGTAGGTGACATAGTACTTATTTGGAATGCCAAAAATCAAGAGAAAGGGAAGCATGGAAAATTTGATGCCCAATGGATTGGACCTTTTGTCATAAATGGTAAGGCAGGGGAGGATTCATATCATGTACAGAACATGTCTAGTGAGGAGCAAGAACTGCCAGTACATGGGCAGTTTTTGAAACATTTTTTCTCTTAAAAGGAACCTGAGAGAAAAGAATTGCCAGTGCATGGACAATTCTGGTTAAACTCTCTAAACGGTCTTTTCCATGCATGGTAGTTTAGAAGAGTTAAATAACTTTCTTAAAGATCGCTCTTATCAAGAAATAAAAACTTTTCATTAAGCCATAACCTAGGATCTTCGCCCTTCATAGTTCGCTCATCGTCAAATGAAGAAGGTATTGGTCAGCTCCTCCAAAAATCTAGGATCTTGCTATACCCACAAGGGGCATGCATCCTCAGATAGAGCCTATGTTGGAACTAGATATGTTAAATCAAAATTTTCAAAAAATCCTCACCTTGTATGCACTTCGAGACCAGTTTACAAAATTGTTGCCCTTGTTTTATCCTCATTATTCTCTCTTGGATAGGAGTCATCATTCCATTCTTTCCTATTAATTAGTATGCACATTTAAGTCTTTCAACTTTTACCTTCATGTATTCAGAAGACGTTAGTTTTGAACCTCTGAGCTTGAACTTTCACATTAGTTCAATCGGTTCATAAGTTAAATCGGTTCACTAGTTTAATCGGTTCATAAATTCAATCAGCTCATAAGTTAAATTAGTTCACTAGTTTAATTGGTTCATAAATTCAATTGGCTCATAAGTTAAATCGGTTCACTAGTTTAATCGGTTCATAAGTTCAATCGATTCCTATGTTCAATCGGTTCATAAGTTCAATCGGTTCATAAGTTAAATCGGTTCATGAGTTCAATCGGTTCATTGGTTCAATCGGTTCACGGGTTCAATCGGTTCACTGGTTCAATCGGTGCATTGGTTCAATCAGTTCACTGGTTCAATTGGTTCATTGGTTCAATCGGTTCACTGGTTAAAACAGTTCACAAGTTCAAATGGTTCATTGGTTCAATCAGTTCACAAGTTCAATCAGTTCACTATTTCAAATAGTTCATGAGTTCAAATGGTTCATTAGTTCGAATGGTTCATTGGTTCAATGGGTTCATTGGTTCGAGTGGTTCATTGGTTCAATGGGTTCATTGGTTCGAGTGGTTCATTGGTTCGAATGGTTCATTGGTTCAATGGGTTCATTGGTTCAAGGGGTTCATTGGTTCAATGGGTTCATTGGCTCAATGGGTTCATTGGTTCAAAAGGTTCGTAAGTGCATAATGCTTAAGCAAATTAACCAAAACAGATTTTTCATCATGCCAATACTCATTGAAAAATTTATGTTTACATATCTCATCGACTATATTGATCACGCCGATAGAAGAAGTCATAAAAGATTTCAGAAAAAGATAGCATATCAGTAAGATCATTACTATTCGGCAAAAGATCATTCAACTGCACCGATCTTACACCTCTCATTGATGGAGTTCTGAGAGACATTCAAAGGGAAATAAGTATCGGCGTAGGACTGACGATCGGTGAGAAGACATTAAGAATTACCGATGAGTAAATTTACTCCGGTAGCAACAATGACTATGCTGGTCGACAAGACCTTTGCCGATAGTCAATATTGGGGACACCAAACAAATCGGGGAAGGATGCTATTCTAACAATGATGTAGGAGGTCTTGCCGATGCAAAATATAGAAACCCTAAAATGACACTAAAATCCAAACGATTAAGATATTCTTCTGACAATTAAAATGTTTGTTTTTTGTAGGATATACATAGCAAGAATTAAACTATAAAACACCCACGAAAGGATCTTGAGGAACTGAATAAAATATTGAAAAGGGAAGGAATTACTTGAGTAAATAAATTTGTTCGGATTGTTTAATTAGACATTCATTTGTGTTTTATCTGGATTTTTTAGGAGTAATAAAGAAGCCCTCGAAAGATATCAAGCAGAATTGCAATTGAAGATCCTTGTTTGATCTCGAAATGGTTATCCATCTAATGATTAAGACAAGTATTAATTTTCTTGAACTTGTTTATCAAGACAAATATTGTTGTCTGGTTATCAACTATCACAACTATTGTAACTAGTCTGAAGCTTGTATGCCACTCTTTATAAGAGATGACCAAACTAGAGAAATTCATAGAGGTGATATAGGAAAATATTTGAGAGATAGATAGAATAGGAGGAGATTACAAAATAGAACAGGGGATACAATAGATTAGATTTGAACATCAATGATAGTTCATTTTTAATATATTTTATTTCTGATAGATCGTGTGCAAGCATTCTCTGATGAAGTCAAGTTTGTAAGCATGAAGTAGTGACTGCAAGATTTCGGTATCAATTATCTATTAAATTTATTAAATTATATGACTGTCTCCTTTCAAAGTTTTCTCTATTATTCAATTTGAGTTATCAAGTATATCTTCAAGTTGTCTATACACATTTGTTGTTATAGTGTGATAAGATTAACTGGTTTCTATTTTTAGAATTAAATCCTTTAAATCTGTCACAGTAACTCAGAAGACATTGTCATGGATCTATAAGAAGAGTCATATAGTTAGGGTTTGTATTCTGTCTCCAGTTTTTTTATAAACTTGTTATAATTGCAGTATTACTCTAATAGGTTCCTTCAAGTAGGGATTAAATTCTTTTAGATGAATGCAGGTAATATTTTATCAATTGGATATATGTAAGTATGGAATATTAACTATTTCCTTGCAGGGTTGTACAAGTTACATACCTATTTTTTATGCCAGATAGTTTGAGTTCTTACCAAACAAACAATCATTTATTTCATGATCTTACTAACTCTATATTCAACAAGGCACTAGTCTAGTATTTTCATTATCACTTATACGAATTCATTTTAGATTTACTTAGTTAGATTGCATTATTGTTTTAGCTTTTCAATTTAGAATTCTTTTAGAATTAAATTGCTGTCATTTTTATCTGTTTTATAATTTGTGCCATTATAAATAGTGAGATTAATTCTGATTAAAGTAGTAATCATCTCTTTATCTACTTTATTAATTAGAGGTTTACCCACCTAGGTCTAGCAGAGCCTGAAGTGAAGGGGGTTTAACCATATCTACCCTGTGTTAGCCAAAAACGTCAAGAGAGCCTGGCACCCTCTTAAGGTTAACGACCTATGTTTTTGAGACCTAACAGACACCTTATGAACTATGGTATGGAAGAACTCCTATTGTCATTTATTTCAATATTTTTGGAAGTAAATGCTATATCAGAAGAGATGAAGAGTTGGGAAAGTCTGAAGCTAGATGTGATGAAGGCATGTTCCTTGGGTACTCCACTAAGAGCAAAGACTACTGGTACTACAACAAAAAGTTGAGGAAGATCATTGAAAGTACAAATGTGAAGGTAGATGAAGATATTCAGAAGAACTCAGAGCCCTATGGATATGATTCAGATGAGTCTACTGATACAGAAGTAGTTGAAGAAGTCAAAGACAATGAAATTCAAAGTGAGGAAAAAGAAGTTCCAGAATGAGTTCTTAAAACCCCCAAGTATGTGCAAAAGAATCACTCAAGGGATCAAATCATTGGTGACAAAAACAAAGGAGATCTGACAAGAAGAAGAATTACAGAAGAATAGGTAAATATTTGTTTAATTTCAAAAGTTGAACCTAAGATTGTCTCTGAAGCATGCAAAGATGAAAATTGGGTCAAGGCAAAGAAGGAGGAATTGATGAAAATTGAAAAGAACAAGACTTGGGAACTTGTCCCTAGGTCTATAGATAAGAATGTGATTGGAACAAAGTGGGTTTTTAGGAATAAGTTGAATGAGAATGGAGAATTGGTAAGAAACAAAGCTAGACTTGTATGCAAAGGCTACTCACAAGTGGAAGCAATAGATTATGAGGAAAATTTTGCTCCGATGGCAAGACTGGAAGCTATTAGATTGTTTTTGGCTTATGCAACACATAAGGATTTCAAAGTATACCAGATGGATGTGAAGTCTACTTTTCTGAATGGTGAGTTGGAAGAGGAAGTATATATAGAGCAATTGGATGGATTTAAGTTATCAAATGAACCAGGCATGGTATGCAGATTGAAGAAGGAATTGTATGGACTAAAGCAAGCTCCTAGAGCTTAGTATGGAAGATTGGATAGGTATTTGTTGTAGCAAGGATTCAATAAAGGGTCTGCAGATAGTAACTTGTATATCAAAGTAAGCAAAGATCAAATCTTGATTTTTAAATTCTATGTAGATGATATAATCTTTGGTGGAAATGAAGGTATGTGTAAGAACTTTGCAGATGAGATGTAAAAAGAATTTGAGATGTCAATGTGTGGTGAGATGAACTTCTTTCTTGGACTGCAAATTAATTTGACAGATAAGGGCATTTTCATTTCACAATCTAAGTATGTCAAGGTTTTGTTGAAGAAGTTTGGAATGGAAGAATCTAAACTAGTTTGTACTCCCATAACAACTAGTTGCAAGCTCAGCAAAGATGATGAATCCCCTAAGGATGGTCAGAGTAAATATAGATCAATGATTGAAGGACTGCTATACCTAATTGCTACCAAACCGGATATCATGCATGCATTTTATCTTGTGGCAAGATTTCAGGTAGATCCTAGAGAGTCACATGTCATGGCAGTAAAGAGAATATTCAGGTATTTGAAGGGAAATCCAGATCATGGTTTGTGGTATCCGAAGAATAATGACTTCAACCTAAGTGCCTACACAGATGCAGATTGGGCCAGATGTGTATATGACAGGTAAAGTACAAGTGGTGGTCTATTCTTTCTTGGAGATTGAGTTGTGTCATGGCAAAGTAAGAAGCGTGATTTAGTATCCTTATATATCTACTACAAAGGTAGAGTACATTACAGCAGCATCATGTTGCACACAAGTGTTATGGATGAGACAAACTATGAAGGACATCTAAGTTGAGTATGAGGATCAAATTCCTATTTTCTGTGATAATACTAGTGCCATTAAGATTTCAAAGAACCTAGTGATGCATTCAAGGACAAAGCATATTTCTATTAGGTATCACTTTTTGAGAGAGAAGGTTGTAGAGAAAGAAGTGAAACTTGAGTGTGTGCCTACGAAAGATCAAGTTGCTAACATATTCACCAAAGCTCCTCCTACGGAAACATTTGTATATCTCTAGGAGAAATTAGGGGTTATTGGCCCTCCTGTGTTGAACTAGATGCATGAGGAAGTGCATCAGTCCAGTGTGGTTCATGAGTCATTCTTTTCTAGACTAATGATGGAGACTACCTCGCAGCGGAAGCAGGTAGTCACATTGGAGAATGTTGCAGTCAGAGGAAAGTATTTAGAGCATCTAAGGATAGTGCAAGTATGTGTTGTATCATATTTAGGGGGATAAATCTTGAAGAAGGTGTGTCACCCTTTGCCATTGATGTCAAATGAGGAGAGAGTTCATGTGAAAAAAAAGAGAGAGTAAGATGTATTAAAGAAAGGGGGAGGATGAGATTAGTGCAAAATTCTATCATGATAGTTATTCACATCATATGCTGCCATCAATGAAAAAGGGGGAGATTGTTGCAAGTATGTGCTATCTGGTGTTGTCATTAATGTCAACGTGCTTTTGTTGTCATTGGTGTCAACTGTGCCTTCTGATATTATTGATTGTTGCTTGATTGAGTTGTCATGTTAAAGTAATTTGAATACCTTAGAGAGGTGTTGATGATGGTAGCTTATTATTCATAATGTTGAGTTTCCAAGTGCTTTTGAGAAAATTTGCTCTCCAAGAGGAAACAGTGTGTTGTAGAGTATTCTGGCTTGCAGGATATTGTCTGAGTTTTTGCTCCGCATTTCTTCTCTGTTGAAGACCGGAGTATGAGATTTGGATATGTTTTAGAGAAGTGTTTAAAGGTACTAAGTCTAGAATTTAGTTGTCCAGATTGTTGTACAGTAGAATTTGTGTTCACTAGTTTGAAGACTGTATTTGACAGAGTTTTTGCGTTGTGTACAGGTGTCTGGGAGAAAGTATTTTACTCCACATTTCTTCGTAGAGTGATTTTAGGTGATATAGTTTTGGACATATGTTTATAATGTCCTTAGCTATCTTCATTCCAAAGGATTTGTGGTTTGGTACACTGGAAAGCAAGTTATTGAAAAACAAAACTTAGCATTGTTGTTTGTAAGTTGTCTTCAAGTGAAACTTGTTGTAGCTAGATTTGTTGGCTCCCAGGTGATTTTATGTTGTTCATGGATGTCTCCAAATTGTGTTAAAGGATTGATTTTGATCCGCAAGCTAAGATTAAGTTCTTGGAAGTGTGTGTATAAGTATTCTTGGTGTTTGCACAAGTTTGGCCGACTTGGGTGCTAACACTCTTTCGGTTGTGTTTTGTGGATTATAGAAGTGTGTTGAAGAATGTGAAGATGTATTTGGGTCTGAGCTAAGCCATGAAGTGTTCTTCTTTCATTCATTTGCTCTGTAAGTTTGGTTAGGTCTAGACCTAATTTGAATTATGTATGTTTGTCAACCTTGGAGATTTTTCCAAAGGTTATAGATTGTAATGCCAACCTTGATGTATGTTCCAAGGTTGATGATTGGTATAAATAAATGTAATAAATCCATGTGTAGTGAGTGTGGATGCAAAGATGCAAAGATGAAAGTGTTTGTGTTGTAAGGTAGCAAAGGTGATATGTATTGTGCTTCAATGGAACTTAACGCAGTCATGTTGTAGATGCTATCATATTAGTTCATGGCAATGAGCCACCCCTCTTGGTAGTTAGCCACCTCTTGGTAGTGAGCCACCCCTTGGTAGTGAGCCTTTTTACAGTGAGCATTCTTTTGGGCAGTGAGCCTCTTTTGTTATTCGGTAATGTTACTACATTATATTGTGAGCTAACACTCACCGTGGTCTTTCCCTTTTAGGGTTTTTTATGTAAAATCTTGGTGTTCATGTGTGTATGGTGTTGATGTGTTTAATTTTTGATTATGCATTTCATGTTTAATCTTCATAACATATTAAGGGGTTAAAATAACTGAATGTGGATGTGATTTTGTTCAAGAGAATTTAAGGTTTTTGATACAACCGATTCACCCCCCTCTTAGTTGTCCCGTGCCTTCAACAGAAGAGATTCCATAGGTGATTCATGAGATGCTAAAGTACCATTAGATAAACAAGCTTCTTTCCCAAGGTATGCTTCCACATTTAAAAAAATAAATAAATCCATGATCATGATTAACGAGGAAAATGATCATAAGGTCCTAGGAATTCAACCAAAGCTTTATCTATTGAAAGACTATCCAAAGGAACATTTCTAGAATCACAATTTGTGTCAATTAATTCTAGATATACCCAATTAAGTGCCGAAATATGATCTGTAAATGATGAAATTATGTTTACATTTAGATTAGGATGACAAGTGGCTTTAGCAGGCTATAAAGGATGGAATCCAAGTCCAAACGAAGACTAATGTGGATTAGCCTCAAAGGGAACCTTAATGTCTTGTTCCTTTATACCACAACCATTACTATTGTATCCACATTGAGAGAGAATTTGAAAATCTCAACCATAAATATAGATGGCATTCCTGAAGAGGAAGGAGGCACCTCATAGGTCTCATATGTTGTAGTATAAGAGTAAGTACTGTCATCATTACTTTTCAAAGAAATCTTATGTGTCTAAGGAGTAGAAATTGAAGCAACCTTAGAATTTTCCAACTTTGATGGTGAGACTTCATACTCCCATATAAATGTAGGTGTAAAATCTAACAAACCCTAATCATTGCCAAAAATTGTATTCGAAGGTGAATTAGAATCTTCTACAATAACCTCTGTAGTAGGGGGAGAAGAATTAACTTTAGAAAGAGGAGAGATTCAAATATTGTCTATTTTTAGCTTCAGTTTGTAGACAACTTTCTAGAATTAGATCAACTTCAATTGTTTGGATCTTATTGTCATGAACAAACTTAATTGATCGATGAAGGTTAGACAGGACTACCCCCATGGCATGAATCCAAGGTCTACCAAGAAGAAGATTATATGCAATAGAATTAGGAATGACATGGATAAGGGTAGGCAATGTTGCAGGTCTAGCCTTACTAGGTAAGGTGATAGTACCTAATGATTGTCTACCAACATTATCAAATCCACGAATGTTGAGTTTATCTAGTTTAATGAGAGATGTATCAACATTGATTTTATGCAACAAGTCTATGCCACAGACATTAAGACCCAATCCACCATCAATCACGGTATGTCTAACCCTGATTTTATTGATAATGATGAATATCATAAGAGAATCATATTGGTTTTGAACTTCTATGGGAGGTAATTCATGTGGTTGAAAAATGATATCTATTTTTATCACATGCATACAATCTAACAAGGCTACTATATCATTTGGCTTAACAATAGGTGGAACAATCACCTTTTGTAAAGCTTCTTGGAGCATTCTATGGTATGTAGGTGATGTTTGTATCAACTCCCATAAAGAGGTCTTTGCTAGAGTAGCATGGAGTTGCTCAGAAAGATCATAATCTCTACCAATATGAGGAGGAAGATGAGGTGCTTGAGGAAGAATAGGTTGAGAAGGTAGAACAAATGTTATTGGTTTCTTTTGTTTATTGTTTCTAGTGTTGTATGTGTGAGAAACCTCATGATGAATGGGTTGTTGCAACACATTTTGATTGAGGTATTTATTTCTAGAGATTTGTTTTGCATAGTTTAAGATATAACTAGGAGGTCTAGGTGTTTTTGGAGAACCTCCTATTGTGATAGATTATGATTGAGAAGCATCATTACAAAGATGCACAACAATTTTGTGTTTCTTGAGCTCCTTTTGGGAACCATAAACATAAATTTTATTAATGAATATTTGAAATAGAGTTGGTTTAGGAGTAATAGAGGATGATTCTATAGAGATGAAGTCATCCAATGCTTATCTAACATGTCAAAATCATCACTACTAAATGGCTCATCAAATGCATTGAAATCTTGAAGAAAGAAGTTTGACATATTTACATACACTACTTTTTTCAAACCTTATAGAAATGAAGTGAAGGAGAGGGAATGAATTGAAGTTTATTTATTCTTTTATGCTACACAAAATGAAATATACCAAGCTATGAAAATAAAAATTAAGCTATCTAATGACTAGCTAAAACATAACCAAGATTTTCAATTTTCAAGTTAGAATTACCATAAAATGAGATTTTTGATAACCCTAATCAATATATATGTATGAATGAAATGTGTGCATATAAGGAATATGTATCAAACTCAGTTACAATCAAATCTAAATCATCATATCAAAAAATTATATTGAGTTACAATGATCTAATCTTATGAAATGTAAACAATGTAAAAAGTATAGCTCTTTTTTCATATCTAAATCAAATACTTGCTTTTCCAATTACACATGCCAAAATGAAAAGAATGAATTAAACACAAAGGATGATAAGGTACAATAAATGAAATCACTTTTATCAACTTAATAATGCTACAAATATCTGAAAAACCCCACTAATCTACAAACCCTAGGTTCAAGACTAGCTAGATTTCTAAGAAATGCAAGGTTTTTTGTTACCCTTATGATGGATTATATACAAAATGTGATCTATGCAAGTATGGAAATGATGAATGAGATATATTTTAATTAGATCTAGGATAGAAAAAAAATTACTTTTGGATAAAGAAGAATGTAAGAGTGTAAGAAGAGTCAGGTTCACCAAACTATTTGATGGAAAAGAGAGATCTAGCCTAAAAGGTTAAACTAGCTCAAACCCTCTTCCATTAACATTGAGACACAAACCGAGATTAGTTTCTACCCTTGAGGGAGAGACAAAACACAAGGGTTTTGCCTCTTTGTCGTATAGAGGAGTGACAACCAAATTTAACCAAACAAGCTAGGGCAAAAGATCAAACCCTAAATGAGCAAGATTGACCTACAAACCACTGTCAAAAATAGAAACAAAAAATTTGAAAGGATAGCAGAGATGAAGAGGAAAAGTAGAGTAGGAACCTAGGCCTAAATGTTGGAGGTAGTAGGTTGTTGGGTGCCCTAGACCCTAATCAGGGTTTTGTAGAAACTCAAAGATTCACCCAACCTATATCTATTAAACCTTCCTTCTTCCTAGATCTTGTCTTTCAAAACCTGTTACTTCAACCTACACACACAAAAGAAAGAAAAATCATTATGGTCATATAGGAGCTTGCCTTAATCAAGCCCCTATTTTGGTATTCCTACATCACGAATAGCCAATATTAGAACAAGATGTTGTGTGTGCTCGAAAATCCTAAGTGTGAGCAATAACATGCAATATCTAATCAAATATATCAAACCTTAACCCCAGATGACTTAAGAAAATAGGAATAGGATGACCAAAGAGATGCTTCACTCAAGGAAACATACAACTTCACTTAATGGATAAGGATTCACTGAAGGTTTGCTAAATAAGAAGGTGATGCAACCATACACCCTTGGAGGGTACTCAAGCCAATCTCAATTTGGTGGTTCCAACCCTTCTCCCATCATGCAAAGTGCCTCAACCTAGGAATGATGATATAGACTCAAGATCTCACTTCCTAGCCTTCATACAAATCCTTCCAAGAGCAAAGTCAAACTCCACTTGATCAAATAGAAACTTGCAATAATCCAGTAGCATAGAGAGCATAATATCTGCATAGAGATCTTTTTCATCAATTATCTAACATATAGATCACATCTAGTTTTAAATGAAGAGGTTAGTTGCTTTTATACAAGGTTTTAACAATGAACAATTGAATTCAAGAGCCAACAACATGCACCAAAAAAGAAAATTTGAATTTAGGGTTGACCTAACCATCATAAAAGATAACTTGTGGACTTAATTTGCCTCCCTAAAAACACAGGATCACTAGGGAACTAGGCGCACTAGACCATTTGGGCAAATTAAGTTACAAGCCTATATTTTTAAGGTGGTGCTAACTCAAAATTTTAAATTAGTTTTTAGTTACGGCTAAAATTTAACCAAAATCATGACATTTCATAGAATTGGAGCCCAACTAGGATTTTAGGGTAGACATAAAAATGAACTAGGCTTTAGGACTTTAGGGTAGACCTAAAAATGAACTAGGCTTGGGATCACTAAAGGGATGTGCTAAACATAGTGAAATTCTGCTTGCACAACCAAGGAGCACAATTTACGACATAACACATTTATCAAATTAGTATTAAATGATTCTAATATTTCAAAAGAGTTCCACTTGTTTTCAAATATTGAGTAATAGTTATTTTAAGAAATTTTTTCTTGTCTCACATGTTTCCAAATAATATCATATTCATTTCAAATAATAAAGTCATTTGGAATTATAATTGTCAATTTAACATTGAAATAAACCTCCATTGCTCTATATCTTGAATGAAAATTGTTCCAATTATTATTTTTAATTAATTCTAATATATTGTACAAAATGAGCATTACTTATTCTTAAATATTGAATGCCATTTATTTCAATAAATGACCTTTTTTAGATTCATTAAGTCGTAAACAATTTCCAACTTCACTTCAAATAAAACCTAATCTAAACTATGTGTGTACATTGATTTTGAAGATGCCTAGAATTGTCTCATCACCATTTTACCCTTGATCAAGTCCTCACCCACTATTTCTTCTATAATTGACTGAATGAATCATATTTAGACAATTAATTACCCAATTTTCCTCCCCATATTAAAAATATTTTTTTATTATTTAATTAATAAAACCACTATTCATGACTATTCACCGACAATTAATTGAATAGGTTTAGACTATTTATCAATTAATTAAACTCCTATAGTCCAACCATAGATAAATTTATGTAAAAAAATATTTACCTAAATACATCTCACTTCATCCAAAAATTAAATAAATCCTAATATTTGGTTAATTCTTGATTTTGTATACTTT
Source organism: Cunninghamia lanceolata (assembly GCA_027924645.1). Lineage (NCBI taxonomy): Eukaryota > Viridiplantae > Streptophyta > Pinopsida > Cupressales > Cupressaceae > Cunninghamia > Cunninghamia lanceolata. Next base: position 8,011,635 of record BSBN01000534.1, read on the forward strand.
TCATTAGTTGTCAAATTCACATCATTAACCTTCCATAATCATTTGCACATGCCAAAATATGATTACTCAAGATGATACATGCAAAAGTTCCTAAATAGGTACACATGTGATGCAAACAAGGAAGGGAGTCTTACCAGACTGCCAAACCCAACAGAAAACTCACACCAATTGCAATCAATTTGAATTTCATAATTTAACAACCTAATGCAACAAATGAATTCATACTTTTCCACCAATACAAAATTGCCAGAAAATAGAGGATTCAATTTTCAATTAACTCACCGAAGTTTACCATCATATAGATTAAAAGAAAATGTTTATTTGAATTCAATTTTCCTGAGTACAATTTGATTCTGCAACTCCCCTGTTTAATATTTCTTCATTCTTTGTTTAAACTTACCAAAGTCAATCAATTTCTTCTTAAAATTTATAACTATGTATTCTACAATTCTCCTTGCTTCAGTGAGCTCCCCAATTTCCTCATATTGTCCACCTTTTCTATGTTGATCTACTATATCTTCTCTTCTTGGACTCTTATTTGGAGTACCATCGAAATTGGTTACAGACAATGCAATGTGCTTTAGATATGGTGAGTTTGTAGATTTCTGCAATAGTTATGAAATCAGTTTATCTCATGCATCATTATATCATCCTTAAGGAAATGGCCAAGCAAAATCTAGTAATAAAAGTCTCATGAAGATAATTAAGAGAATAATTGATAAGAACAAAGAGCATGGGACTCCAAATTGAAGTTGGCACTATGGGCTGATAGGGTAACAGTAAAAAAGGTGATTGTTAAGTCTCCCTTTGAGTTAGTATATGGTGTAGAGGCTAGGTTGCCAGTGAATAATCTCTTGCCAGTGTGAAAGTTTATACAAGAAAGCAATGAGGATATGGAAGATCCAATGGCTGAGAGAGTGATTCAATTGATTATATTAGATGAAGCTAGAAGAGAAGCACAGAAGACCAATATGAAGAAACAATAGAAAGTGAAATATTTGTTTGATAAGAGGACTTCAGGGAGAAAATTCCAGGTGAACGAATTGGTTTTCGTGTGGAATGCCATGAATCAAGATAAGGGCAAACATGGAAAATTCAAACCATTATGGGTAGGCCCTTATCTAATAGGTAATACTCATGGAGAGGATTCCTATTTTCTCCAAGGACCAGATGATGAATTTCAGGAGTTGCCTGTGCATGGACAATTCCTAAAACCTTACTTTTCATAAGTAAGTTCTTCTCTATGCACACTGTAAAATAGGATGTTTATAGGTTGTAAATAATGTATATTCTTGTATAGTTTGTTCCTTTTGGTCTTGGCCTAGTCTAGTCCCAGAAGTCCAGTGGTTCTCACTACAACCTGATGCTTGCACATCCCCAGTCAGAGCCAATGGTGGCACCTGCTCAAGGTTAGGGTTTTCAGTAAAAATTTTCATGTCCTTATTCCTAAAAAACCCTTAAACCCCTAAGGTTTTAATCCCATGGTTCACCCCTTGCTTTATCTTTTAATTCTTTATTGACCACCTGTAGTAGGTCTCCATTCATCTAAGTTATAACTTCAAGCCTTTGTATTCATTAGGTAACCGACCCCATGTCCTAGATTTACCCCAAATGGCCCGTAGAAATATTAAATTTCATGTCCTAAGCTTTTGAAAAGGTTATAAAGTATTGTGTAGTAATATTTCACAGTGTCACGTAGCATCAATGATGACGTCATCATCCCTCTGTACGGTTGCCACAAGGTGACACCTGTCAAGGAATTTGGGCTTACAACCCCTTAATCAAAGATCCTACGTCAATGAATCGTATGCTACCAGGTGTTGAGGTACGAAGTGATCTGTAGGGAAGTTCAAATCTAACGGTAGTGCAAGTGCATAAGGGAATCTTGTCAGAGGTAAAGATCTTCCACATGATCATGATATGGCAACACATGGCATCATATTAATAAAGAAATGAAAGTATATGAAAATAGGGACACGTGGAGGCTTTATTGCACCCGCGCAGGGTAGGTTGGTGGTGGGCCATTTCTAGCTGCGACGCTGCGAAATGGTGCCACGTGTCCAAATCAGACAAAAGGTGATGCAATCAACAAAGAATGTACATCTGACTTGTCTTGCTCCTATTGGATAAAGAATTTTCAATGACAAAGACTCATATTTTCAAATTTGGTAGGTAAATGGTGGCCATGGATTTCACGAGGGAAAATTTAGATCAACAGCCCAGGTTTAAACTCTTGATGAAGAACATTGTAAACAACCTGTGACATGAATTTGAGTAAAGGCTGAAGCTACTTCCATTAATACCTCAGAACATATGCTATGAAGCTTCAAAAGGAAGAAAATTAGGGCTTTCTACATAATTTCCACAAACACGAGCAGAGCCCAGACACGCAGCAAGTTTTCAGGCGAGTAGAAGAAGGAATTTCAAGCTTCTGTAGGTGTAAAACTAGTAAGTTTACTTTGTTCAACCATGCTTAGTAGATTTTTAAGCTGATTGCTTGATTGAAAAGGTAGAATGTTATAGAAGAGAGAAGCCCTAGTTTAATATAAATAGTCTAAGAAGATGAAGTAAACCAATCAGGCCTCCACCTCAAAATGTAGTTTGAATGAGGACCTCATGGTCCAATTCCTGGGGTCTATTAGGCGTGCTTTGAATCTGCATGGTCTTGGTGGCCCAGATGAGAAATTCTTAGATTTATGCTACAATTGTAGGGATGCCCAATTGCCTATGGCGGGTTGGGTTCTATTTAAACATTGGCATCATAGGATGGACTTCAAAGTCCCAGTCTGCAATGCTCGGCGATTGGATTTGGCTAAGCTAATTTGCCCTAACTTATTCCCAAATCCCAACTTGGTGAGAGCAATTGCACAGATGTATGATCCTCAAACAAAATCAATCCTAGAAAGAAATGGCACAGTGATAACAAAATTTACAAAGGCCTACATCTCTAGTGTATTCAACTTAAACCCTCCAACGAATAAGCAGATTAACCTAGGTGCATTGAAGTAAAGCTATAAGAATGTCAGACGTGCATACATGAATTTGAACTTGGCCAAACACATACCAAGAGGGATAGATGGCTAGTTGGTGAAAATATTAGATAGGGAGGAGGAGCCCTTTGAATGCTCCTTATTCATGCATTACTTCATGAAAACCTACCACATTTTCTACCAGGTACTTGGAATGGATGCTTCAGATAGGATGCCACTCTCTCTGATGATGATGGCAATGAATATTCAAGGTCCAGAGATAAGGGAGCCATATGACTATGCTTCCTATGTGGCAAAAAAGATACATAAGCAGATGATGGCACTTAAGGGCAAATTATATACCATGGATGCCCATGTTGAATTCACAAGGTATTCTTTGTTGTGTCATATGATTTAGTTTGCTTTGTCAAGTATCTGGCATCAGAACTTACATGTTAGGATGACATATATGCAAGGGAAAATGTTTCCAATTCAAATGTGGACATGCATTGTATTGATTCTGATTATGTAACTTTTGAAGAGTATTTTATGAGAAGAATTCTTGGTTTCTTAGAGCCAGAGGGAGAAAGGTCAGATATAGATGTGTTGGATTTTATGAGGCCTTTAGACAGGATCTTTGATTTAGGGATTGAGCATAACTAGGGTGATTGGTTCTATCATACTCACACCACTTGTATCAGAATTTATGGGTGTGAGGCTCCCCCCTTTGTTTTGCCTAAGTATGTGCCAAAAAGGATTGCATTCTTAGAGATCATTAGGTAGCTAAATGAGTCAAATAGAGAGCATCTAAGGAGACTATTACTAATTTTTGTTCACACTAAAATTAGTTTGACCCAAGTGCAGTTGTTCAAAGGAATAAAAGAAAACTTTTAAAGTTATGCACTTAATGGACAGTTCATATCTTGACAGAGTAGAAATAGATTTCAGTTGACAAGATAACCCATCAGTCGAATCAAGACTAATGAGTCATCATGACAAGAGAATAGGGTTGCCAAGGTATCAATCATTCAAGAAATATAGTTGTTTTAACATGGTGTTATCTATCAGGGGTTATAAGTTAGATTGATTATTTAGTTAATCAGATTTGAAATAAAGAAAGAAAGATATTTGTATTGGACTGTTATCTTATGTCATGTTTTGAACATACATTCAATATCTGTTACTTTATCCTATACATTGATTGAAAAAGAAATACACATACATCAAGTGCATAAGATAAATTAACTGATCATGTTTAAAAGATGTGTTCAAATGTGTCCCACACAAGCCGTGGGAGTAACTAGACTGAGCAATTGCAAACATGCAAGCCATACATCTGAATGATAAAAGAAATAATACAAACACATGATAAAAATAAACATCCATCATTGCCTGAGCAAGAAGGTTGTTTTGTCAATGCCAGTCTTCAGTCTTCATCTTCAACTCCTATCATCAGTTCAACCTGCAAAAAATTAGGGACAGTCCTGTTAGAGCTTCGGATGTTTAGAGTTATCATATTCTTTTATCAAGAAAATACATCAACTTGTTACATCATGCAATTCATATGAAGGATTAGATCAAATAAGTGCTACAAATCAAGAAAAATCATGAAGAAGATCAATCAATACCATCAGCTATATTTTTTATGCTAACTTGTTTGTTCACTGTGCAAGTATAGGAAAAATAATGTTGTTGATTTGAAGACAAATAAACATATGGATTAAATGTGGCTCCCACAAGGGTTTGAGCCCAACATGTTCCCTTTTTATTCATTTGAAAAGGAGTATCATAAAAAGATAGGATGCATCATTCAAGCTACATTATGCATCATTTAATCAACTTGCAGAGAAGCTATGGCATCATGACAGTCATTACAATTGATTGAAACAAATCAGATTAATTTAGAATGCCTGAGTCAAGTTGGCAAAGTGCAAAAAATAGAATTGCAGCCATAGAAGGTATTTATCTGCTTTACATCATTATCAGAATATTTTATTCCTGTCATTTTCATGTCATATTTCACAAAAATCAGACTTAAGAAATGACAAAAATATGAAGAAAAGATGAATAGTAGACTTATGATCAAAACAATCAAGGACAGAAAAGCATATATACCAATCGGATCTCAATTGCATATCAAATAGAATGATTAGCTACAGGAGCTTTCATTGTTTATGCATATGATGTTGCATGGAAGGCAAATGATAAAGTCAAACTGATACATGTCATTTTATTTATCAGTCATATGAATGTTCACATTGTTATCTAATGATGGAGTTAAGGGTTACATAATAATGCTTACAGGAGACATATTTATGCACATGAGTTACATGATATAAACACCAAAGGTTTTATCTGATTATAATCAAAGGACAGTAAGCAAGATATCATGTTGCAGGTATTCATAATGATCAAGTACAGCCAAAGCAAGTGGTATAGTTATGCCTCTGAAAAGATAAGATCATACAGGTTCACCATTGATAGCATCTGACAAACTAATAGACAAGGGCAATGAGATCAAGCAAATGCCAACTTCTGACATGTACAGGTTTATGCTAATGAGGGATAGCCTAAAAAACTTAAAGAATGACAGAGGTATGAAAAGGAGATGAGTAGTTATTCATGATCAAAACAATCAAGATACAAGTTTATCATAGAGAGCATCTGACAGGCAGTCATCAGTGATATTTGAAATAGATACATCAAGAAGGGACCATCTAATTGATATAGTTACAAATGAAAGTACATCAAGAAAAGATCAAATGATTGGTACAGTCCCAATGCATGCTACATGAAAATGCAAAATGAATGTCAAAGAAAATCGCAGAGAACAACATGAGGTTGAAACATCTCGTTAATTACCAGCTAAATGTAAAATGGATACCAGGATAAAGCTTTATACTCAGAAATATATTTCTTTTACAAGAAAATGATACATTTTACTGCCCAGAGTGGGAAATGAAATCTATTATTAGAAGGAGGTATTCAGATACAAGAGAGTAAGCTCTAGAATCATATAGATCGAATCTCAAAAGCCTTGAAACCCTAAATGCCAAATTTCTAAATAGTCCTGTTTTATGTACATAAATGAAAAAATTCATGCCCAAAATGAAAGAAAAATATCATGTGGTTACAATGGAATTCATATAGATGCAAACTGTTGAAGAGTGTTTGAAACCCTAATAGCTTTTCTCAGATGTAGTCAAAGAAATCAATACAATGTGTTTATTCTGCCATAGCCGTGACCTGAAGGAAGAATTTTGTCTTTTTCAAGAAGCCCTCATTTTTTAAGAAACCCTCATCTTCACTTTTTGCAGAGTGGAAAGGAAAACTACAGAGAAATATTGTTTCCATCATAGTCATGCTCGAAGAAGGAAGGGTTCTTAGAGATACCCATGTAGATTTATTGAGAAACCCTAACATATTTTTTGCATTTTCAAGGAAATAATGATGCTACCATATGTTTTTATCATGGCCATGCCTGAAATGGCAAATACATCCATTCTCAAGGAAAACCCTTGTCATAGGTTTTTACAACTATTTCATTTTTTGCATATACAGTCAAGTAGAAGGAGGTTACAAAAAGTATACAAGTGTGGCCGTGCATATGAAATGCATTTGTATGCATTTTTTGAAGAACCCTCATCTTGTAAGTAGAAAAACCTTCAAAATTTCATGTCAGAGAATCAAGAATACGCTACAAAAAGTGTTAATGGCCACGACCATACAGAAAGAAAGGAATATTCAAGATACCCAAATCAAGAAAGATCGAGACTCTTTTCTCTCTTTAAAATATACAATGAAAGAAAGGTATCTATAGTCCAGAGAGCAAAGGCTTACCTTCAAAAGGCAAAGACAAGAATCATAGCCGCAGCCTCTTGAGGAGTTTCCTTATCTTTTCTTTCACATTTTTGAAGATAATCAACACAGAGAGCAATAACATGTCAAAGAAATGCTACAGAAGGAGCATAGAGAGCAGAAATGGCCGTGGCCATTAAAGTGGAAGAAACCTCAAAGAATGATAAAGGAAATGCTAGCTAAAAACAAGGTACAACACTCACCTTCTACCATTCTTCTCATTCCAGAAAATGCAAGAAGATTGCAGAGTTTTGACCTCAAAAAGCCAAGGAGGAAGCCATGAAAACCAGTCAAAACCCTAATGCCAAGGAGTTGCAAAGCAGTGACCAGCAAAGAGAAGAAAATGAAAATGATGAAGTTAGGGTTCAATAGCTTCCTTTTAGTCGATGTATTTTTGCCACCTTTTGACTTCTTGAAACAAAATGATTGCAAACCTTTTTCATAACATGGTCAAGACTTGTTCAAGTCTAGAAACCTAATGATTAAGCCACGGAGGTCCATGAGGCCAAAGGCCTTTAATTTTCTCCTTTCATTTTTCTGTGCAAAGTCAAAAAGATAAATCATGACAAAGTAAGCTTAGGCCCTCTTTCCTTTTCTTTTACACAAATCAAAAAATATGGAGATAAGGTCAAAGTGCCTTATATGACATGGAGAGGTTTCTTATGCATTTCAAAATGCATATGCCATTTTAAGTCAAAACAAAATAATTCAAAGGCATGGAGAAATAAGGTGAATAAGGTGGATAAAGTAATAATGCAAGGTAATGCATTTTGATATTGCATTTGGAGTGATAAGGGTATATTTTTCCCTTTAAAAGCATATGTCATGCAATTAGGTGTTTTTCTTCACAAGGAGCCATAAGGAGATTGTATTTTTCTCTAAGTCCTATTTTTTGCTCAAATCATGCAAATTAGGCATGTGTATTTGGAGTGATAAGGAGTTTATATTTTTCATGCATGATTTTACAAATAAATCAATTGTATTTAATAAATAATAAAGTAATATTTTACAAATTGCTTTATTATTTTTCACAAATTGTAAAATCAAATAAGTACAAGTTGTAACCAATAATAGAGTAATTATTTTAATTACTTTATTATTTACTCACAATCAATTTTGTAAAAAGCAAAATCATGCAAATTGATGAGTTGAGTTAACTAGGCCACCTAGGAGATTCTTGCATGATTTGAGGAGTATTTTTAGAGTTCTTGGTCAACTTTTTGGTCAAGCATGTGGAGAAGACCAAATTGGAGCTATTTTTACTCAATTTGTGGCAGTTTGAGCCCTTATTTTTGGGGATTTTTAAGGTTGCTCATAGATCACTTTGGAGTACTCATTTTTAGAGGCAGTTAGCTACAATTCATATTTTGCATGCCTCTTAGTGAGACCAAAGCTATATAAGTAAAGAAAAACTTGTTTTTGCTAGTTCTTGCCTTTTTGCTCTTATACACTTTGAGAGAGAAAAGGGTTTTGTAGCTCATTTTTTTATAGTTTTATAGAGAGATCACAGTAGGTTATAGGTTCAATTTCTTTATTTTTCATGCAATTTTTTTTTTGTTCTTTGGAATCAAGTGGTTGCCTTTCCATTTAATGCTAATAGTATGAAGTGATTTGATGAAGTTTTACTATGTTTAATTATTAAACCTTTAAAACTATTGTCTCACTTTTGCTTACAGTGTTAAGCATAGTGTTATTGCAGGTCTTAGGTTGTGTTAATGAAAATAATCCTTTTGTGTTGTGAGAAATCCTTTTCCTTCATAAAAAGCCTATTTTCAAGCCTTCCTTAAAAATACTTTTGTGATATTTGTGCCAAGATTGGATTGTGTGAGTCAGATTTCTAAGTTATATTGTGAACTAGATTGCATATTTTACCCATATTAGGTGCATCATCAAATTTTACAGTTTTATTTCCTTATAGTTTCCTTGTTACCCTTTTCCAAAATAGAAAATCATACATTCCAATAGAATATTTTAGGGGAACCAGCCCATAATATAGAGGTTCAAACTCATTATAGGTCACCCACAGCTTGAGTTTGTCCCCATGTTTTGAAGGATTGCAAAGTGTCACAACTTTGCATAAGGGTGCAATCCTCATCAACAATAGAGACATAAGAAGGGCTCATTCTTTCCGACCTCCATTAGATTCAGTGACTTCTTAACAGCTGATAAAGGTGGTTTGGATCAAATTAATTTAGTTCTTCAGTGTGTTGTGATGTTCATAACACACCCCATTTTACTCCTTACCAAAATGAGGACCCCTGTTGTGGCTTTGTCCTTTTGCTTGTGTGTGTGTTGTTCTGCTTGGTGGTAAAGGGAAAAAAGAGTGAAAGTTACAAACCTTGTTGAAAATCAAGAAAAATAGCATTAAGTACCAAGGCATAGTATAGGTGAATTCCTTGTCAAAAATGAGTAAGGGTTGTTTTTTGAACCATCTTAAAATTCACTATTTTTTGCAAGTTATGTGTGTTTTTGGTAAAATGTGCAATAATCAGGTTTGTATGTTGCATATACAAAGCGGTTTGTATATCGGGTCATTGTATGTTGTGTATGCAAGGTCTTTTGTATGTTGTGTCTTTGTTTGATACATATACAACGTTGTTCGTATATCGGATTCTTTGTTTTACTTGTATGCATTCGCTAATGTTCTTTTTGTACATGCAAGTCGCGGCCCCGATGGAGTTGAGAGCTTAAATGAATAAAGGATTAATTCCGGCTTGTATATTTTATGTTTGTATGTTAAGCGTGGCAAGACATACAAAGGTGAGATACAAAGCCCATATACAAGTCACGGAATCGAAAAGAAAGTTAAAGAAGGAAAAGTCGTTGTATGTTCGCACTTTGTATGTATCTTACATACATTGCGATATGCATTGGTTGTATACAAGCGGCAGAACCGAAGGGTTATGAAAAGAAGTTGAATCGTTGTATATTCCGCACTTTGTATGTATGTTTCAAAACATACATTGCATTTTATACATACAAACTGGAACTCAAGGAAAAATAAAATACGGTATAAACAATGCATCACACTCGAATGTATATCAAAAGATGCATTGCGTTGTATACATCGTGGACCCGAAGGTAAGTGAAATGCAGTTTATAAAAGGAGATAAGTCCGACAGGGACATACAAAGGATGTTATATACATCCTCTCTTGTATCTAAAGGTTTGATACAAGTAAAAAGGTAAGGTGGACCCCACCAGATGTATATTGGCTTGTATGTTTTAAACAATGTATATCCTTGATATACAAGCCAGTATATACAAGCTGGATGCGAGGGAAAATTTAAACGCAAAAAACTCTTTGTATATTTTAATGATTGTATATTTACAACGTACATATCCGATATACAAGAAAATTAAAAGCATCTAAAGAAATAAAGGTAAAGGGGATTTGCATAACTTGTTTGTATATGCGCTTGTATGTTTGCGATATACAAGGGTGATATGCTAGCGAAGTATACAAGCCGGATTCGAAATGAAAGTTCAAAATAGAAAATTCTTTGTATATTAAAATGCTTGTATGTTTATCTATCTTATAAACTCATGTTTTTTGACAGGTGCGTAGATATTTGAAAAGAGATAAAGTGGCGATGGTCTTGGAAGATAAAGTTTGCGTGGGAAAAGGTAAAATTTACAGAAGATACAAGGGATGACATGAAAACAGAGAAGAAGACTAGGAGAAAGGAGCTGACTATGGAGAAAATAAAGAGGAAGAAGATGAAGACATGGAACACGAAGAATGAATGAAGATGCAGCACAAGGAGAATATATACATAAGGCATTCAGGAAATAATGAATCACCCAGATGTTTGCCAGCTGGCAGCCTATGCCATGAAGGAAGGAGTTGACTAAGTCAATGAAAGATTATCTACCTTTGATCTTAATAGATAAATCCTGACCGTAGGTCACTTATAGCCGTTCCCTCACCTTATTCTATAAAAGGTGCAGGGATGTCATATTTTGAATATTCAGAGGCTTAATTGAAATTTGATTACTGAAACATCAGGACTTATTTCAAAGTTGTTGTAAACATACTTGTTTTGCATGGTGGATGAAAGAGAAGACAATTTGATTACAAATCATCACAAATCCTAAGTAATCTGTGTTTGAGATCTTGATACATACTTTGATTTGATGCATCCTCTGGAGTGCTTGTAAGTCTATATGTATTGTTTTCATTCCTTATCCATTGAACTTAGCATCATCTGTATCTAGCTATGGAACATCCTGGTGAAAATATGGTTTGATTTATTCTCCTAATAAATGTATCTGGTATGTATGTGGTTCAACAACTAAAGATTCACCAAATTTGAAGTATTCTTTTAATTTTCTTTTAATTTCATAGTAATTCACCATCATAATTGCAAATAACAAAATATCAAAAGAAAATAACATGAAATATGCTAAAATCTCATAAACAATTGGAAATACATAGCATATTTAGAGTTGAAGCATGTTAAATTGGTAAATATCATGCAAAGATCTAGGTTCAGACACATTATTTGAGTGAATGTATTGTGGAATAATATTTCTATGTAGCATACTTGTAGGAAACAGAATTTACTGATCAACGTAAGGCCCCTTGAAATGGAAAACAACAACACACATCAACCACTAAGTAACGTCAGTAGATTATGAACTAATCAATGGAGACTTGGGATCATGAATTCTTTGAATTCATCGTATCTTTCAAGATAAATAAAGGTTGTCGTGTAACTTTTATTTAATGTTTGTTTGTGACTAACATCATCATCAACATAAATTGGCACTAGAACAAGTGTGCAATGAAGCATCATCATCCACAGTGTGTTCTGCAGACAATGATAGTGACACTGAATTGTGTTTGTCATTTGTAGGAGCAGGAGAATGCACACATTATGATGAGAGTTCTATTCAAATGATAGAAGAGATTCTGGTATGCAACCAGAATAATGCTAAAAGAAACAAGAAGATCACTCTAGGAAGTGATTGTTTAGTTGAATTAGATTATGAGTTATATGATGAAGATAGGGGCAGTAACCTATCCAAGTTTGAAGAGTTTTTATCAAAAGAGATTCAAAAGATGACACAGCAGCAAAGATCTCCGCAGGATGTCTTAATTGAGGGGTGGTGCAGGTTAGATGAAGCACCTCATTCAGAAACTGCTTGTTCACTATGTCTCCATATTCTCAAAAAGTAGACGTTGCCTAGTCCAAAAGATTTTTCTTCTGATAATAAAAGGGAAGAAGAAATATCAGCTTCACAGAAGGCAGATAAGGTGAAATTTGAGAAAGCTGAGATACCAAAATTAAAATGGATATCAAATGGTGCAGCTGCTAGAGCTAAAAAGAAGAAAGAAGGCTCAGACAAGCCTTTAGCTGAAGATAAGCCATGGATCCTCAGATTTGATGGATCCAAGTCAAAACAAGGAGCTAGAGTAGGGATAGATCTTATTGATCCATCTGAAAAATCCTACTTAGCAGCATACAGATTGCAATTCCCATGCATGAATAATGTGACAGAGTATGAAGCTCTAATTCATGGGATGTTGTTTGCACTTAGAAAGAAAGTGAAGATTCTGAATGTCTATGGAGACTTAGAATTGGTTGTGAGATAGGTAAGAGGTATTACAAGAAATTGTCCAATTATAAACACAGGGTATGAGATTTAATAGAAGATTTTGATGCTTTCAACATCACCCATGTACATAGAGAACAAAATCATAGCGCAGACGCCTTGGCCCAGGCTGCCAGTACTCTGGAACCTCTGTCCATATCCAGTCTAAAAAGATTCTTAGTTGAATTAGTATCAGTGCCTTCTATGCTAGATAATATAACTAATCTTCAAGTATTTGATGATGATCAGCATATATTGGATTTTATCTCCAACAAGGATATTTTTGAGGCACCGATCATAGATGAAAGGAATGTGGAAGACCATGTCTAGGAAGAAGAAGAAATTCTAGAGCTACCTAGTAATAAGATTCCTAAGGGAATGATAGACCTGGAAAGAGCGTTTGATCTAGACAACATGCTGAAACAAAAGGATCTCCCAAAAGTAGATGGAGGAGAATATTCACAGGTCAATATTGGACAGGATGATAAAAAAAGAAATGTCTTGATCGGAAAAGTCTGTACAAAAGAAGAGCTAGAAGGGATAACTCAAGCACTCAAATATTACATTCATGTCATTGCCTGGACATATGATGAGTTGAAAACGTATGATACATCAATCATCACTCATACTATACCTTTGCAGCCGTATGTCAAACCTTTTAGACAAAAATAGAGACCTATCAATGCTTTGCGGGAGCCAATCATTTTTTAAGAAGTCAAGAAGCTGCTTAATGCCAGGATCATATTTCCTATGAGACGTTCCACATGGGTTGCAAACCTAGTCCTAGTAAGAAAGAAGAATGGTGACATCAGACTGTGTGTAGACTTCAGAAACTTAAACAGAGCTTCTGAAAAGGATAATTATCCTTTGCCTTCTCTTGATGAAGTCTTGCAGGTTGTGAACAATGCCAAAATGATGTCATTTCTAGATGGTTTCTCTAGTTACAACCAGGTAATGGTGGACAAAATAGACAGATTGAAAACTGCATTCACTACAAAGTGGGGGATATCCGCCTACAGGCGCATGCCTTTTGGGTTGATCAATGCTAGAGCAACATTTCAGTGAGTGATGGACATAGCCTTCAGAGGATTGATTGGTAAATGCATAGTCATATACATGGATGACTTGACAGTTTTCTCTAAGGAAAGAGGAAATCATGTTGAAGACCTCAGGAAGGTGCTGAAGAAATGTGAACAATATGGAATATCCTTGAACCCTAAGAAGTGCATATTTGGGGTAACCACAGGGAAGCTATTAGGCCATCTGAAATCATGTTGAAGACCTTAGGAAGGTGCTGAAGAAATGTGAACAATATGGAATATCCTTGAACCCTAAGAAGTGCATATTTGGGGTAACACAGGGAAGCTATTAGGCCATCTGATAACAGAAAATGGGATCATCATTGACCCTGACAGGGTGGAATCAATCATGAAGATACAGCTTCCTGGAAGTAAGAAAGAGCTCAAATCTTACTTTGATAAGATTAATTTTGTTAGGAAGTTTATTACTGGCTTTGCAGAGATTGTCAGACCCTTGAATGCTATGCTCAAAAAGGACACCAAAATTGAGTGGACATCTGAAGCTAGAGCAGCTTTTGAAGATATTAAGAAAGCCATATCTAATGCTCTAGTTCTAATCACTCCATATTACACCAAAGATTTTTACATTTACTCATTTGCTTCAGAACATACATCTGCAGCAGTTTTAACACAGAGAAATGAGGCCAAAGATGAAAATCCTATAACCTTCATGAGTTGTCCTTTCAGGGATGTAGAACTCAGATACATGGATGTTGAAAGGTAGGCACTTGTTCTGGTTTGAGCAGTCAAGAAATTCAGGCATTACATTCTGAGAAGTAAAGTGATTGTTGTAGTGCCTGATACAGTGGTAAAGATGCTCTTAATGCAAAGTGAACTAGGTGAGAAGAGAGATAAATGGATCACTGTCCTCCAAGAGTATGATATGGACATAACACCCATGAAGTTAGTAAGAGGACAAGCTTTGAGCCAGATGATATCAGAAATTGATACTAATATCATGAGCCAGCAATATGTCATAAATGTAAAGGAAGATGGAGAATGGTATTCATACATCAGGCACATCCTGATTACTGGAAGATGTCCTTCAAGATTACAGGCCTCATAGAGGAGAGCCTTAAAGATAAGATCATAGAAATACATGATAAAAGGAGGAGCCCTTTTCAAGAAGAACTATGACGGGATATATCTAATATGCCTAGAAAGGAAAGAACCAGACAAGGTGTTAGCAGAGTTGCATGAAAAGTTTGAGACTACACATGGATCATCCTTAGCTACCACTCATGCTATCGTCAAGGCAGGGTATTACTGGCCCACCATTTTTAAAGATACTACTGAACACATTAAGTGTTGTCATATGTGTTAGGTTGCTACAAACAGAGAAAGATATGTTGCTGAACCTTTGCAGCTCGTGATGGAGATGTGCCCATTTGCTCAATGAGGAATGGATTTTATAGGACCAATCAATCCGCCATCATCTTCAGGCCATAGGTATGTTTTGACTATTACTGATTACTATACTAGGTGGACTGAAGCTGTCAGCAGTAAAACATGTAATGCTAATGAGGTGATCAAAGTTTTGGAAAGCAACATAATAACCAGGTATGGGATTCCTTATGCTTTAGTGTGTGATAATGGATCTGCTTTTGCTTCAATTAAATTATCAAGTTGGGTTTTTGACTATGGGATCATCTTGAAGTTTTCATCAAATTACTATCCCCAAGGGAATGGATTAGCAGAATCCACAAACAAGAACCTATTGAATATCATAAAGAATTTGATAGAAAAGAACCCAAGGGAATGGAATACCTTATTGAAGTATGCCTTGTGGGTAGATAGAACCAGGAATAAGGCTGCATTAGGAAACTCTCCTTTTCATCTAGTGTATGGGGTGGATCCCATCCTCCCTGTTAACTTAAGGATTCATACATTGCAGTTTGCACAAGAATACCTAGGCATAGATAATAAACAAGAAGTCAGGTTGCTTCAGTTGATGCACCTAGAAGAAAAAAGAAGTAAAGCAATTGACCAATTTGCTAAACATCAAGCTGTTGTCAAGTGCTGGTTTGACAAAAGAGCCAGAATTAAGGCTTTTAGAATCTCAGATCTAGTCTTGATGTGGGACAAAGCACATGAGAGGAAAGGAGATCATGGTAAGTTTGATAAACTCTGGATAGGTCCCTTTCAGATTTCTAAGATTTTAGGAGACAACACCTACAGGCTTAAGACCTTAACCTGTGAGGATGTTCCATTACAAGTTAATGGACAGTTTCTCAAACATTATTTCCAAGCCTGAAGTAGTGCCGTAAAAGCCATGTGTATCATAGTGTACATGTTTGTATAGTTGTTTTGTTTCTTATCTTTGCTTTCATGTTTTGTTTTCTGTTGTTTCCTTTCGTAAGTTAGTTTTTTGTATAGTCCTTTTGTTTTGTTTACTTTGTTGTTTTCTCAGCAGGGACGTTTATTTTGTTTTAGAGTATGCAGGAGCAGACTAACAACCACTGAAAACAATGGAAAATTTAGAACATTTAGGTTAATGATTTGAAATTTATGCATAATTTGTTGTGACTATCATGAATGTAGAAAGTTAGTTCACTTGTGAAATTTTGTATTCAATAACTGTGGGTTGAGTATTCAAGAAAAGTTTCTCACAATGACACCTAAAATCTTTGGGTTTGTTGAACCTACCAGTGTAGATATTAGGTGAAAAATCAGAGGTCACCCTTGCTACCATTACAATTCTCAGCTTAATTTCAACAATTGACCACTGCTTGCATCATGAAGTTACAACTGTTATATCTTATGAAATCTCTATCAAAATATAAAATAAATAAAATAATAAAATAGATTTTAATAAAAATCTAGGTTAAGCCATCTACGTAACTCTACCGGGGCTATAAACGCTTGCTGGCAGTGGGGCTCTACTTAGGAGAATTGTAATGATAACCTTGTCAGGGCTATAGACGCCTACTGGCAGCAAGGTTCTATCTAGTTGGCTATGAGGGAATGACATCAACTATGTAGTCTAATATCAGTCACTAGTTTGTTCAACTGATTTTCAAGATGAGGATAATTAATCACGTGCACCAACTTAAACTGAAAGGAAAATTCATGCACCTTATTGAATACATTGAGTCTCAAGTTAAATAATGATTTGCATAAAAGATAGTTGGAAATTATGAATTTATTTCATTTAGTTTTCTTTAATGGTTTTATTTCATTTATTTCCTTAGCAAAATGAGGACCCCTGTTGTGGCTTTGTCCTTTTGCTTGTGTGTGTGTTGTTCTGCTTGGTGGTAAAGGGAAAAAAGAGTGAAAGTTACAAACCTTGTTGAAAATTGGAAAAAATAGCATTAAGTACTAGGGAAGAGTACAGGTGAATTCCTTGTCGAAAATGAGTAAGGGTTGCTTTTTGAACCATCTTAAAATTCCCTGTATTTTGTAAGTTATGTGTGTTTTTGGTAAAATGTGCAATAATCGAGTTTGTATGTTGCATATACAAAGTAGTTTGTATATCGGGTCGTTGTATGTTGTGTATGCAAGGTCCTTTGTATCTTGTGTCTTTCTTTGATACATATACAATGTTATTTGTATATCAGGTTCTTTGTTTTACTTGTATGCATTTGCTAATGTTCTATTTGTACATGCAAGTTGCGGACCCAATGGAGTTAAGAGCTTAAATGAATAAAGGTTTAATTCCGGCTTGTATATTTTATGTTTGTATGTTAAGCATGGCGAGACATACAAAGGTGAGATACAAAGCCCATATACAAGTCGTGGAATCGAAAAGAAAGTTAAGGAAGGAAAAGTCGTTGTATGTTCACACTTTGTATGTATCTTACATACCTTGCAATATGCATTGGTTGTATACAAGCGGCAGAACCAAAGGGTTATGAAAAGAAGTTGAATCGTTGTATATTCCGCGCTTTGTATGTATGTTTCGAAACATACATTGCATTTTATACATACAAGCCGGAACTCAAGGAAAAATAAAATACAGTATAAACAATGCATCATGCCTGAATGTATATCGTTGTATACATCGCGGACCTGAAGGTAAGTGAAATGTGGTTTATAAAAGGAGATAAGTCCGACAGGGACATACAAAGGATGTTGTATACATCCTCGATTGTATCTAAAGGTTTGATACAAGTAAAAAGGTAAGGTGGACCCCACCAGATGTATATTGGCTTGTATGTTTTAAACAATGTATATCCTTGATATACAAGCCAGTATATACAAGCCGGATGTGAGGGAAAATTTAAACGCAGAAAACTCTTTGTATATTTTAACGATTGTATGTTTACAACGTACATATCTGATATACAAGAAAATTAAAAGCATCTGAAGAAATAAAGGTAAAGGGGGTTTGCATAAGTTGTTTGTATATGCACTTGTATGTTTGCGATATACAAGGGTGATATGCTAGCGAAGTATACAAGCCGGATTCAAAATGAAAGTTCAAAATAGAAAATTCTTTGTATATTAAAATGCTTGTTTGTTTATCTGTCTTATAAAGTCATTTTTTTTAACAGGTGCGCAGATATTTGAAAAGTGATAAAGTAGCGATGGTCTCGGAAGATAAAGTTTGCGCGAGAAAAGGCAAAATTCACAGAAGATATAGGGGACGACATGAAAACAGAGAAGAAGACTAGGAGAAAGGAGATGACTATGGAGAAAATAAAGAGGAAGAAGATGAAGACATGGAACACGAAGAACGAATGAAGATGCAATACAATGAGAATATATACATAAGGCATTCAAGAAATAATGAATCACCCAGATGGTTGCCAGCTAGCAGCCTGTGCCACAAAGGAAGGAGTTGACTAAGTCAATGAAAGATTATCTACCTTTTATCTTAATAGATAAATCCTGACCGTAGGTCACTTGTAGCCATTCCCTCACCTTATTCTATAAAAGGTGCAGGGATGCCATATTTTGAATATTCAGAAGCTT
Organism: Cunninghamia lanceolata; assembly: GCA_027924645.1. Taxonomy (NCBI): domain Eukaryota; kingdom Viridiplantae; phylum Streptophyta; class Pinopsida; order Cupressales; family Cupressaceae; genus Cunninghamia; species Cunninghamia lanceolata. The sequence goes on from BSBN01000534.1 coordinate 8,030,053, forward strand.
AATTGAAATTTGATTACTGAAACATCAGGACTTATTTCAAAGTTGTTGTAAACATACTTGTTTTGCATACTAAATGAAAGAGAAGACAATTCTATTACAAATCATCACAAATCCTGAGTAATCTGTGTTTGAGATCTTGATACATACTTTGATTTGATGCGTCCTCTGGAGTGCTTGTCAGTCTATATGTATTGTTTTCATTCCTTATCCATTGAAGTTAGCATCATCCATATCTAGCTATGGAACATCCTGGTGAAAATATGGTTTGATTTCTTCTCCTAATAAATGTATCTAGTATGTATGTGGTTCAATAGCTAAAGATTCACCAAATTTGAAGTATTCTTTTAATTTTCTTTTAATTTCATAGCAATTCACCATCATAATTGCAAATAACAGGAGATCAAAAGAAAATAACATGAAATATGCTAAAATCTCGTAGACAATTGGAAATACATAGCATATTTAGAGTTGAAGCATGTTAAATTGATAAATATCATGCAAAGATCTAGGTTCAGACACATTATTTGAGTGAATGTATTGTGGAATGATATTTCTATGTAGCATACTTGCAGGAAACAGAATTTACTGATCAATGTAAGGCCCCTTGAAATGGAAAACAACAACACACATCAACCACTGAGTAACGTTAGTAGATTATGAACTAATCAACGGAGACTTGGGATCATGAATTCTTTGAATTCATCGTATCTTTCAAGATAAATAAAGGTTGTTGTGTAACTTTTATTTAATGTTTGTTTTTGACTAACATCATCATCAACACAGTGTTACAGGATGAATATGGAGTAGCCTAGGATGTTTGACCTTGAGGGCTTTACTGATAAAATGAGGGTTAAGGTGAAGAGACAAAGATATACTCATCAAGTCTTTTATGATGAGGACACTGTCAGAAATTGATTTACTATGAATGATGTCCACATCCTGAGAATCAAATGGGACACAATCATGGCAGGAGAAAGAATGAGGAAAAACCTGAATCCTGCCTACATAGGTGCCTTTGCAGAAATACATGACCCAATAAAAAGAATTCAGATAGTTTTTTATCATGCAAAGTAGCTAATCGCTAGTGCTTTAGCAGGTGAGGAAAGGCCAACTTACCAACCTAGTAGCTCAAGAGGGGGGTATGTTGCAAAGAGGGAACCACTTGACTCTCCCCTTATCAAAAGGGCAAAGATAATTGATTTGGAGACTAAAGAAGAAATTGAGGTAGTGGACCTAGAGGGAGAAGTAGAAGAGAAAGTATAGGAAGTTGCCTATCAGGTGAATTCACCTAAAAGAATAAGGCCATACTCCTCCCCAAACAATAGATTAGTGAGAACAATGACAGGCCAAATTGTAGATATAGAGGATATCAGGGTGATGGCCTATACTAATTTTATGGAAGATGATGAATTTATTAATACTCCTAAATTTATTAGTTATGTGTTGAAAGTTAGGAGTGAAGAATTTAAAAATAAAATTGAAGAAGCCAAAAGTGGAGCTGATCCATCAGAGTATGAGGCCATCACCCAAAGAGTGTTGACTGAGGTAAATCAAGATATTAGTGACATGACTATAGAGGAGGGGAGAGCATTGGTTGCCAGAACTAATGTATTACTTCTCCCTCATTGGACCTTGTCAAATGCAATTGCATTTGACACAATCACCAGAGAAGATTCTTAGATGACTGATGAGCAAGTAGAGAAGGCACTCTTTGGTGTAGCCTTCAATCCTAGGTTTGAGACTTTAGTAATATGGGCATTGGCCCCAAATAATAATAAACCTAGAATTGGATTGGGGGAATTGACAGGAGATGTAATAATTACAAGACTGTTAAACACCCCTACTCCCCAAGCTGCAAGCCTAAATGTGCAAACAACACAATTTGTAGAAGCAGTGACAAACAAGCTACAAAAGGATCATGATAAACTGCTACTGAATTATAGACAAGCTATTAAAGAGCTCAACAAATGTAAAGAGAAGCTATTGTTAGGGCTGGCACTTCAAGTACTCCAATTGTAATACAAACTAGAGAATCATTTCTAGCTGATACAGAGTTGTTGCTAGTAGAGATAAGAGAATTGAAAGAGGAGGTGAAAAGATTGAAAGAAGAAAAGAAAAATTCAATTAAGGAGATGATCACTAACTTGATAAATCATAGAGTGACCAGGGTTCTGGCAAGGATGGATGAGACATGGAGATCTTATTCAAATATGAGAACAGGCCTTGATAAGCATGAACAAGATAAAGAAAGTCTCAAGGCTATGAAAAGGGTGTGGTTGCTAAGGACTGGTGAATTAAGGGACCTACATAGGTGCTCAAGATTTAATGCAGAGGTACCACCAGAGATGAAGCTAATTAAAGCTAGACAAGGTAGTAGCCTTTCAGTTAAAGCTAGACAAGGTGTTGGGCGAGAAGAAACAATTTATTGAAAAGATAGATAAGAAAATAATGACGAGTATATTGGAGTCTAATGGGCAAGTGAAAGGTCTTGACAAGTGGAGAGATGACTTTGATGGCATTGCTAGTTAGTTAATATCTAACTATTGTACCGATGGAGATCCAAGCTTGAAGATTTTGAGTTCAACTTTAGATAAACTGCATGTGTTGGAAATAAATTTTGAACTGTTCTACAAGGAAGTAAAGATCCTAATGGATGCAAGATACACAGGACATAATGATAAAATATCAAAGTTGATCTCATTTCAATGGCCATCAGAGAAGTCATATGTCAACTAGACATATAAGTATGGGTAAATGTGTGTGAGATGAATGGGCAACTACCTTCTCCTCTTCATTTATGTGGCTGGGCTCCTCCAATTAATTGCACTCCTGAGAAATTGCTTTCTATATTTTCTCCATGCTCCATGTAATTAATGTTCCAATGCCCTTGAGTGATGCTTTGTGATGTAAAACTCATCTAACCAACCAAATGTATTGAATGTTGAGTACCACGTTCTTAGTCTATAAAAGAACTAGTAGCCTCACTTTGTAAGGTTGTTAATTTTGAGCATTTTACTAATGAAAATATAGAGCAGTTTTGGAGGTTGGCCTAATTCTGAGTTGTGAGTCTACTTTCTTGTAATGTTGAATGCATGTTTTCTTTAATCATTTTATCAATTCAAATTGAATTTATATTAGAAATGCTATTTACATCTATTTTTGTTGATTGTCTCCTGTGTTATCTGCATTTTTCTCTTGAACAAAGATACTAAGGGTTTCTAAGTTCTTGAATACACTTCTGTTGTATTGTATATCTAGTTTTCTATTTCTAATTAAGGATTAGATTAAAATACTCTAACTCAGATATGGGGAAGGTTGTGTGATAGCTAGGATATTTGTAAGAAGAATCAACAGAAATACCCATCCTTGGATAGTTTTCTGTAAGACAGGGAACATTTAATATCCTCTGAATCTATATGTGCTCGATGCTTAAAGGAATAGCTCTGTATTTGTGAGAAGTTGACTCCTAACTCTAGGATTGGCACTAGTCAAAGTTGGGCTTATTTTCACAAAATGCTCACAATTAGACAATCACACATATATTTAACAGCAAAAATCTGAACCAACTTGTTAGTTTGTAGGAGTAGGATTTTAGGTGCCATGTTCTCTGACCTAACAATGAACAAAAGCCCAAAGCTAGCCCCTTTGTAACTATCACACAGTTTTGGTCTACATAAAAGAGAACATATCTGCTTAAGTGTTAATACCTAGTTGAAGTCAGCGATTATTATATGGGTATTGAATAAGGGAATACCCCCTAGGTCCTGCAGAGCTTGAAGTGCAGAGGAGACAGAGAGTCAGTCTCTTGTTCATTGGCCACTGACCTGAGGTCCCTATGGATAAAAGATGGCTACTTTTTAGGGGAACTCAGACAATCAGCTAGGAACACCAACAATCATCATTGACACTTTGGAGAAAGGTAACTCTATTGTACGTTAGCTAAGTCTTGATTTTGATTTTTGTTTATCTTTTATTGTGTCTTGCATTATATGTCCTCAAGGTTTCCATGATCCTTCATATCATGGTGCATCTTGAATGGTGTATATTGGGGCAAGGTCTTATCATTTCATGTATCATGTTTTCTTGGTTATCCTAGCATAGTACCCACCAAGGTTCTCAAACACCTTGTGATGTGATGTGACATCCTTTTACCTATTAGTTCTCTCATCACAATACCCACCAAGGTTGTTGAATGCATTGTGATGTGTTGGGACATCCTTCTTCCTATTGGTTGTCTCATAACAATACCACCAAGGTCATCAAATACCTTGTGTTGTGTTGAGGCATCCTTTTGTGTGCTATCTATAAGTCAATCATATGCAAGAGATACATCATCACCTTGCTATTCATACCCTAGTGTATAATACCTCATGCTATATAAAAATAGGTGTTCACTACATTTCAGCATAACACCTACATTCAAGAATACACCAATCATTAGCCTACCGATTATCCATTGTAAAATTTTGGCCCTTTTACCTTGATTAATTATAGTTTGAAATGTTCACATGATTTAATTTGTCAATGTAACATCAGAAAATGTCCCCTTGAGGGCTTTTCCCTCATAGGGTTTAGCTCCCGGGTCTTTAGCATGTATTTAGGACATCTTAGTTCATATTTTGGCATCCCGATGGAATGAGACCTAGGTTCCATGGCAAATTGGACCCAGGTGGACCCCTTGAGCTGTACCCTACCCAAAATAGGGGGGGAGGACTTGGGCGCCCGCTCCCTAGTCCTGCCCTATTTTGGGGCAGCCCTAATTTTTGGGTGTCAGTTTGTGATCGTTATTTGGTCCTTTTGCTGACACGGTAAGTTTTGATTTTTAAAATCTTGGCAGGAGTGCTTGTAGTTGCATATAAAAGCATGTTTAGGCATTCATTTGTAAACTAGATGATTACTAGCAAGCTATTGTGTTCTCAAGGTGATTCAAGGCTTTCATTGTGTTGCAAGAGCAAACTTGGTGTTTTGTTTGTTGATATTTGCAGATTTGGGCATCAATTTCCTCATGGAATGAAGAGCATCTTCCTCCCATGAGAGATTCACTACAAGGTGACATAATATCATGTTTTCATCATTTATTCCTTTGGTTTTTGCCTCTGCCTCACAACAGCATGCACTCTTTATCTGATAACAGTGTTCAAAGACTTAAGTGTCCTCCAGAGCTTGACTGAGGCAAGCCTCTAAACACCACAACCCCCAAACCAAGTCTTGTGATTACAGGTTACAGGTGTCGTATTTGGAAAAAGTGGAGTTGCAAGAAGTATTGGCAAGCATCAAAGATTTAGATTTGAAGAAAAGTAGGACACAGGAGCACTTCCAAGACTTGGGCACTCCCTTTAGTGTCCTTCGCATCCGAGTTTCAGGAAACAAAAGTTACAGGGCTAATCAATGTCGGAACGAGGTCCAGATTCTGTAAAGAAACTGATACCTTGGACTTGGGCACCTGCTCTAGTGTCCCCAACTATTCCACTTCAGAATCCCAAAAATAGGTATCTATGATTTGGTATTTTACTCCTGTCTGCAAGATCTTTTTCCGTTATTTGTCAATTTGTTGCCGTATTTGCATAATTAGGGTTTTAATGGTCAATTAAGCATAGGAAAAGGAAAATTGATAATTAAATTCCCTAATACAAGTTTCCCTACATTTTCAAGTGACTTAGTGTATGATAGTACTCGCCACTCGACCCTAGATCCTTGAATGTTTAGTGGAGAGGCGGATTTAAACATCTAGAATCTAAAACATTAATAAATCTAATTTTCCCCTAAACATTTTGGTGAACCCATGTTTTTGGACTTAAATTGCAACTTGTTGAGTATGTATCTTCAGATTTGGATTGATTTCATTCATTCATATAGTCATTCATTTTATTGCATTGAGAAAAATTCAAAAAAATTGAAAAAATTGAAAAAATTCAAAAAAAATTGTATTGTTTGGCTTACTGAATTGCATCAATTCTTTCTAAATTTTCCTAATTCATGATTTTTTCATTAGATCTGATATAAACTATAGAAAAATCTAAAAATTTAGAAATTTACATTGCATTTTTATCATTTAAATTGCTAAGGTTTTGTGGAAATTTTGATAATTTTGATATAACCTAGTAATTCCAAAATCTAGGGTTAGTAGGCAAAATCTTTTTTTCAGATTTTTCTACTGATTTTAGAGGCTCATTCAAATTAATATTTGGCTGTAGTCTTGCATTTAGTGTAAATTTGCATTTAGATTTAAAATATTTGCATTTTTGCATAGAAAATTTCAACAAAAAATTAGCAATTTTCATGCATTTTCATTAGATTTGCATTAGCATTTTGCATAAAAAGGCTTGAAAATAATTTTTAGATCTAAGAGTATTTAATTTCCATCATAAATCAGACTTCAAAACATTCACATAGCATTTTCCCCCAAGATCTCAAACCTAGGGCTTCAAAAATAATGATTTCCACTAAATTTGGCCTTATCAACTCTCCAAACTTGCACCGTAGGCGTGTTGTGAAAGGTATTTGGAATTATTTTTCTATTATCAGGGTAATAATTTTCTACTCCTCATAAAAATCTTCACAACACCCTTTTAACAGGCTCTTGTAGTGAAATTTCGGTGAAAAACTACACATTTTGGCTATTTTTGCCCTAAGGTTTGACCTAGTTTGCACTCCAAGCGTGTTATGATCAATTTTATGGATTGAGGTGACTGATATCATTGATATTATTTTCTATACCTCCTGATATTCATTAGAACACCTCTTTTTCTAGGTCTTGGAATTGAAAAACTGTGAAAAATAGCCTATTTTTGCTATATTTTCACTAGGGTTTTACCTTAAGTGGCACTAAAAGCATTTTGTGTCAGGTATTTCTGCATAAAGTGGCTGTTATTACTAATATTATTCACTTTACATCATCATTTTCCTCACAACACCCTTTGTTATGCTCTTTTGCATTGAGTTTTGGTGAAAAATGTGCTTATTTTGACATATTTTCACTATATTTTGACTTGGCATTATCTTTGAATTGCATCAAGAGTGTGTTGAGAAGGATACTTTTTCTATTTTGGAATGATATCAGACATATAACTTTCTTCCCTTGAATGAAATCCTTACAACTCCCTTTGGTTCATTCATTTGCATTAAAAAAAAAGTACAAAATTCCAAGCATTTTTGGTCGTCAATCATATCCTTCTCCTAGGATTTGTTCTCTTAGTTGTGCTTTGTGTGTTGTATGATTTTATAAGCTTTATGACACGCTATCCTAAAAACAATATCCCTTTGAGAAGAAGTAAAAGATTAATGGGATCTAGTGCTCTTGAAGAAGTTGGTACTTTGGACACCTTCTTTACAAAGGGAGAAACTAAAATTGTGCAAGATATTATACATCCTCCAACCACAATGGAAGAACAAACTTTTCATGATGTTGATAATACTATTGAGGCAACAAGATATGTATCTGATGAGCAAATAGAAAAATTGGATAAAGAGCTAGCTGAATTTCAATCATTTATGGAAAATGAGAGAATAGTTGAGGAAGCTGTCCCTACAATTCATAATATAAGAGAATTGATAAAAGAGGGACAAGATGGTGTAAATGCAATTCCTGGTCTAGCACATATTGTACAAACCAACATTATGCCAATGACTGAATGTGCACAAGTGATAACTAACACTCTATCACCATCTCATACTCAAGTTTTGGCATCTATACCGACTACGGGAATATCTACTTTTATGTCAATGATCTTAACAACTAATGTGAACACTTGTAGTAATGCTACCACTGGTATTGGAGTATCTAAAGGCACTAATTACAAAGATATGGGATTTGATTATCAAAATTTGGTTCCTAAAGGGACCTCCTCTATGCATAATTGTTCTCAACCACCTATCTATTCCACTCATTTCCAACCACATATTACCTACTCACAACCATCTTCAACCTATCATTATGGCCAACCATCATTAACATATTCTCAGCCTCCACCTATCATATCTCAAGCTCATTCACCTCCTCACTTTGGTTCTAATTCCTCACAACAAACTATATCTCCCAATGATGCCATCCTAAACCAACTTTTCAGGGCATGACTGCTTTGCAACAAAAGGTAACAAATTTGACAATTTCTTCGCAGCCTAGTCTACCAACATATCATGCCCGTAATCCGTTATCCTATACAATCTTGAGAACACCTATGCCTGAGAGGTTTGAGACTCCTCTCTTTGAAAAATATGGTGGAAAAGGAGATCCTAATATCCATGTGGCAGCATTCACAGCTATGTGTAGTGATTTCTATTTTGAAGAGGATTTGTTGGAAAAAATTTTCCCACGATCTCTCAAAGATACTGCTTTAGAATGGTTTTGGTCATTGCCTCCAAATTTAATACACTCCTTTTCACAATTGATTGATCAATTTTTACAACATTTTCAAGAAAATATTAGACCCCAAGTCACTCTTATTGACTTGGTTCAATGCAAACAAGGTCTAAAAGAAAAGTTGATTGAATTCATTAGTCGGTATCAAGGACTTTATGCATAGATTCAATATCAAATGAAAGATGAAGATGTTTAAAAGATATTTATTACAAATCTACAACCTAATATTCGTGATAAGATCCTCTTGATGAAATATAACTCCTTTCAATATTTATGCACTACTCTTCGTGATTATCAACTTTCGTCTAGTCAGTATGAAAACCAAAACTCATCAGCTCAAGTTGGTCAATCCATGGGTGGATCATCACAAAATAATTTTAAGAGAAACAATAATAGGAGTTTCAACAAGATTAATGGACCAAATACAAACAACTTTTCAAATGTTTCAACTATATCAATTCTGAAGAAAGCATCATATCAGCCAAGAAAGTTTACTCTGATATCTGAGTCTTATCATTCTATCATGAATCAAGCTATGAGTAATAACATTCTGAAGCTTCCCCTGATCAAGTCTGTTGATCCTAATAAATAAGGACCTTACTTCGATGCTAATGCCTTTTTTCATTATCATCAGACACAAGGACATGACACTGAACAATGTATGTGTCTTAAACATGAAATACAGGACATTATTGATTCAAATGTCATCTAGGTATCAGGTGTGAATGACAATGGAAACAAATTGATTGCTCCACTAAATCAAAACTTACAAATCTTCACTAATCCTTTCCCTAAACATACTGAAAATAATATGGTGGAACAGGGTTTAGTGGAAGCAGACGAGGATGATTACTTGGACTATGATAGCATCATGGGAATGATTGAAGTCGATAAGAAACAAGTGGATAATTCACCTCATCCATGAAGAAATGAAATTTATGCTGAGGTTCCTCCTCCGTTATCCTTATATGGATCAAGAGATAATCAAAATGCATTAGAAAAGTAAGCACAACAACCGTATAGATAAGTAAGATGGTACATGATGATTCCCATTATTGTTCTAGAAAGATTCAATAACAAAAACTCGTTAAAAATTGGAAAAGAGCAAGATGATAATCAATAGTCAGAAATAATAGTGGTTCTCCTCCTCATAAGCACCAAAAGGTCTCATTTAAACAAGGATTTAAGGAAAAAGCATCATATGTTAACAAACAAGACTTTCATAAGAACCACTCAAATTTTGCATTAAATATGATTGAATACCTATCCAAGAGGTTCGCGAGCTCTAACATATAATATGAAGACTCTACAGGTAAGTATCTCTAACCCTTTTATTTCTCTCATGATGTGTTTCCCCCGTGATGTGTTATATGTTGTTTAGGCCTCTTGGGATGACCTCAGATTCTCTTGTAAGGTCCAGGATACCAGGAGACCGCCTCTGTTGTGACCTTCTATTTGTATCATCATTCTTCTAAATTGCTCTCTGATTTCATTGTTGTGTGTTGTGTCTTACGGACATAGCTTCATGGTTGGTGACCTGGTGGCACCCTCCTACATGACTATCCCTAAGACACTTGTTTCTCCTCTCTTATTTATTGTTTCCCTTCCTCTAGTGTTTCCACCTAGTGGGCGAATGACGACAAACATTTATCTGATGCGGACCTAGTGTCCCTTTCAAGAGCAATCAAAAAATGGACTTAGTTCCTAATATGACAATGGGGTTGTATATTTTATCCGACGCTTGGCTAGTGGAAGCACTCATGCTTTCCGTGCAGTGAATTTGATGATGTTTCTATCACATTTACAAACCTTAACAATACTGCTACTCTATGCACCTTTGTTTGTCTTTGAATCTAGCCTTAGCGGTATTCTATTCAGAGAGCTTCATGATATAGCCCTACGGTTATCCTCAAACTCTGGATTTGTTGTATAACCTTGGCTCTTTGTGTGGTTAATCATATGCATTGATGTTGTTGTTTATCATGATCTTGTAGACACTAACATGTTTCTTGCAGGGATGTGTTTGTGGGGACATTTGGTGATCGCAAAGTACATGTCACCTCTAGAGGGCATGGGCTTTACTAAATTTGGTGTTCCCTTGTGTGTTTTCTTTCTACCTTAACGTGCTTGATATTGATACCTGATATCAACCACCTTAAGGTGGGGGCATATATAAGGTAAGCTGTCTATTATAGATGTTAGCAATGTGTTTGACCTCAAATGTAGAGACTTGCACCCCAAAGTAGTGCATCATGCATCCTGAGTTTGTTTACAATCAATCAATCAATCATGTAAGCCCTCTGCGGAGGTGGGATATCATGTATATCCTTTTTATCTTAAGCCCTTTGCAGAGGCGGGGATGGTGTATTTCTCTGAGCAGATTGCATCATCCTATCATTTTCAAAAGTCCTCTGCAGAGGCGGGGAGTGGTTTTGTGACTGACTCAACCCTTAAGCAGGTCTTCAGTGATTATTGTGGTGAAGCCCAATCATCGGTGTGTGCCTGTAATGTTCCTGAGATGGTGATGAGCCTAGAAATAGGGAACACACCATCGCTTGTTTGCCGTGTTTTCTCCGTGTCTTCAAGTGTGTGTGTTTTGGCATGCTTGTTTTGTGTGGCGTGTTTGTTGCCCCATATGCAGAGACCAGTGCCTCGGGTAGTGCTTCCTGCATTTTGGGAGGTTTTGCGTGCCTTGCATGTGTGTTGCCCCATATATACAAAGACCTGTACCCTAAAGTAGTGCATCCTGTATTATGGGAGGTTTGTTTACTTTCCAGTACTTGCATTTGCATTTCATATATGTGAGAAAAATAAAAGAAAAGATAGCATTTATGTCTTCCATGAATTAATGTGTCTTCTATGCATTGATTGTATTCTCCATGTTCTACATGACTGTAACTATCTTCTCTGTGTTTTGTGTGCCTGTTAATATCTCCTATGTGATTGGCGTGTCTTCTCCATGCTTGGTGTGTTTGTTGTGTTTGTGACCTTACTTTAATGCATGTATTGGCCTCGCGTTTATACATACATTAAAGTGGGGGCTAAATGTAACATCAAAAGATGTCCCCTCGGGGGCTTTTCCCTCATAGGGTTTAGCTCCCAGGTCTTTAGCATGCATTTAGGACATCTTAGTTCATATTTTGGCATCCCGATGGAATGAGACCTAGGTTCCATGGCAAATTGGACCCAGGTGGACCCCTTGAGTTGTACCCTACCCAAAATAGGGGGGAGGACTTGGGTGCCCATGCCCTAGTCCTACCCTTTTTTGGGGTAGCCCTAATTTTTGGGTGTCAGTTTATGACCGGTATTTGGTCCTTTTGCCGACATGGTAAGTTTTGATTTTTAAAATCTTGGCGGGAGTGCTTGTAGTTGCATATAAAAGCATGTTTAGGTATTCATTTGTAAACTAGATGATTACTAGCAAGCTATTGTGTTCTCAAGGTGATTCAAGGCTTTCATTGTGTTACAAGAGCAGACTTGGTGTTTTGTGTGTTGATATTTGTAGATTTGTACATCAATTTCCTCATGGAATGAAGAGCATCTTCCTCCCATGAGAACTTCACTACAAGGTGACATAATATCATGTTTTCATCATTGATTCCTTTAGTTTTTGCCTTTGCCTCACAAGGGCACGTACTCTTTATCTGATAATGGTGTTTGGAGACTTAAGTGTCCTCCAAGGCTTGACTGAGGTAAGCCTCTAAACACCACAATCCCCAAACCAAGTCTTTTGATTGCAGGTTATAGGTGTCATATTTGGGAAAAGTGGAGTTACAGGAAGGATTTGCAGGAATCAAAGATTCAGATCTAAAGAAAAGTAGGACATAGGAGCACTTCCAAGAATTGGGCACTCACTCTAGTGTCCTCCGCATCTGAGTTTCAGGAAACAAAAGTTACAGGGTTGATGAGTATTGGAAGGAGGTCTAGATTCTGCAAAGAAACTGGTACCTTGGACTTGGGTACCCACTCCAATGTCCCCGACTGTTTTGCTTTGGAACCCTAAAAATAGGTACTCTATGATTTGGTATTTTACTCCTGTCTGCAAGAGCTTTTCCTTTATTCATCAATTTGTTGTCGTATTTGCATAATTAGGGTTTTAATGGTCAATTGAGCATAAGAGAAGGAAAATTGATAATTAAATTCCCTAATCCAATTTTCCCTACATTTGCAAGTGACTTAGGGTATGATAGTGCTTGCCACTTGACCTTAGATTCTTGAATGTATAGTGGAGAGGCAGATTTAAACATCTAAAATCTAGAACATTAATAAATCCAATTTTCCCCTAAATAATCAATTATTTGATTAGTCACCTTTATTGATCATTCATCCATCCATTCATCATTTTTCTATCTATACATCATCACTTTCTATCTATTATTCACATTAATTTCCTTTACACATGAACAAAAATAATAATAAATGTATCCATTATCAATTTGCATTTACCACATGTAAGCATAGTTCATCACTATCATCTAAAACATGCATATCATATATATATATATCATCATCATATAAATAAAATATCATCACATAATATCATCAACATAAAATAAAATAGTGCATCTCACTTCCCATGATAATTTTTCACACCCCATAGTCACTATCAAGAGTCATGGGAATCAAAGTAAAATTTCCTCCATATACCTATTGTAGAGATCGTACAACATTTTTTATGCACATTACCACACCATGTATCATCATTTTGAAATAATTTAAACTATCCCAAAATGCCAAACCACTCTATCATATCATGTCTAAATCAACATCAACATCACATACATCATACAAAATTGTATAAATATGCATGTACGTTAATTTATATTTTTCTCAAATCATGTATACACAACATTCATAAATGAATTATACATCACATCAACATCATAAATCAAATAAATTAAAAAATCCATAATCACATGAGCATACATCCATACATTCAACACATCCATTGATAGCATAAAATAAAAGAGAATCATATATCCACCTCATATACATAATCAAATCATGCCATAAGCACATATCATAAAACTAAAAATATGATCATGGTATAACTGTCTCATATCATAATAAATGGGGCAAGTACATCAAGTTCTGTAGAATATAGTGTCATAAAATATATATATGTGTTTAGGGGAAATTTGGATTTGTTAATGTTCTAGATTTTAGATGTTTAAATCCGCCTCTCCACTATACATTCAAGGATCTAGGGTCGAGTGATGAGCACTATCATACCCTATCTCTCTTGCAAATGTAGGGAAACTTAGATTAGGGAATTTAATTATCAATTTTCTTTCTCTTATGCCCAATTGACCATTAAAACCCTAATTATGCAAATACAGAAACAAATTGATGAATAACGAAAAAAGCTCTTGCAGATAGGAGTAAAATACCAAATCACAGAGTACATGTTTTCAGGCTTCTGAAGCGGAATAGTTGGAGACAATGGAGCAGGTGCCCAAGTCCAAGGTACCAGTTTCTTCGCGAGATCCAGACCTCCTTCTGGCACTGATCAGCCTTGTAACTTATGTTTCTTGAAACTCAGATGCGGAGGACACTAGAGCGAGCGCCCATGTCCTGGAAGTGCTCCCGTGTCCTATTTTTCTTCAGATCCTGAATCCTTGATGCCTGCCAATCCTTCCTACAACTTCACTTTTCCCAAATACAACACTAGTAACCTGCAATCACAAGACTTGGTTTGGGGGTTGTGGTATTTAGAGGCTTGCCTCGGTCAATCCCCAAAGGACACTTAAGTCTCTTAACACCATTATTAGATAAAGAGTGCATGCCCTTGTGAGGCAGAGGCAAAAACCAAAGGAATCAATGATGAAAACACAATATTATATCACCTTGTAGTGAAGCTCTCATGGGAGGAAGATGCTCTTCATTCCATGAGGAAATTGATGCTCAAATCTATAGATATCAACACACAAAACACACAAGTCTGCTCTTGCAACATAATGAAAGCCTTGAATCACCTTGAGAACACTTGAACATCACAATTGCCATCTAGTTTACAAATGAATGCCTAAGCATGCTTATATATGCAACTACAAGCACTCCTGCTAAGATTTTAAAAAATCAAAACTTACTGTGTCAGCAAAAGGACCAAATAACAGTCATAAACTGACACCCAGAAATTAGGGTTGCCCCAAAATAGGACAAAACTAGGGTGTGGGTGCCCAAGTCCTCCCCCCCTTATTTTGGGCAGGATACAGCTCAAGGGGTCCACCTAGGTCCAATTTTCCATGAAACCTAGGTCTCATTCCATCAGGATGCCAAAATATGAACTAAGATGTCCTAAATGCATGCTAAAGACCCGGGAGCTAAACCTTATGAGGGAAAAGCCCCCAAGGGGACATTTTCTGACGTTACAATATGTACATCATCAAATAGGACAATCATATACATATACAAAAGGCTACTAGGTCTAGCTAGCACTATCCCCATGAAATCCTAATGGCACTCCATCCCCACCAAGAGGCAAAGAAGGTGGTGGTTGCATACCCACTGACCCTAATACTAATTTACTACCTCTCTTGATCACTATCCTACTCTATGTATACTCCATATACAACACTACTCTTTAATCTATTGGAAATGTTGCTTCATAGAGGGAGTGACAGTACATTTCCTCCCTTCTAGCCCCTAGAGAATGTGTCATGGCCCTTTGCATATCTAAAAACATCTTCCCTATCCCAATCCCACTCATTACTTTCCTAGCCTAATCCCACTCCTGATGGAGCCTTTGTGTATCCACCTATGATCTCTAGAACTGAACCTGTAGGTCATCTCTCTACCCCATCACTATATCCAGCCTAGCCTAAATGTTGTCTAGCCTCAGCTATAGCATATCCATGTCCCCCTATCCAATCACCCTATCCCTCTCTGTCTATAGATTATCTCACTCTACTATCACTATCTAGCCTAGCTTAGAAACCATCTAGTCTCACATATAAACCATCTCTGTCCATCTATAGTTGATCTCTCTTAGCCACTATTGCATCACACTTTGATAGCACTAAACCTAGCCTCACCTCAGCATCCTGCTATATATCTCCTCTACCTCCCCCTTTAGGGCCCAACCTTATCCATCCCCCACATCAACATCCATGGCCTCACCATTGTGACCACCATCCCCTTGCCCATTATCTCCACCCTAAGGAGGTCCCTATGGTGGCACCTATTGCTACTATTGGGATACCTACTTTGGTTGTACCTACACTTGGTGTGGTACCTATTACTATACCTACTATCCATGTAACCCTACCTACTACCTTGTTGCCACTCTTTATGCCAAGTTATGTCCCTCCCTATACATAATCAAGTTTAGGTCCCTATATAACATCTCTAGCATGCAAGCCCCCATGCAAACACCCATTCATTGAAAAACATATCAACAACACAATGTGCCAATCTAATAGGGAAAATCAGTCAGTAATGTTAGGTTACAATATGATGTTGATAGTGGCTTCCATCATGAGAGGTATCTCATCCACAATCCCTATGTATGCATCTAGATCTAGGCCCATCATATGCCTCAACAAATTTGACCTACCAAATAACCTCTGCAACACCTAGACATCTTATGTCTCCTTCTAGTAAACCCAATTGTAGTATCCTCCAAACATCCTCTAGAGTCATGGTAATCTCCCCTATTAGGAGGTGAAATGTGCTAGTATCTGAATTCCACCTCTTTACCAACACCATTAACATGTCCATGTGTTCCCTGATATGTGGCATTTGGGCCAAGTACTAGGTCCCCAAGTTAGATCTAGATATCCCCACTCATACTCCTCCCACTAGTTCATGAATCCAAACACTATAGATCTTCACTCCCATGTCAATAGAGGGTCCAATCACTCTTGTATCCATCCAAAAACCATGTCAAATCCTGTCAAAATCCCCTAATCCACCCACCCTAGTGCATACAATTCATTTTTCAATGCAAGTGTTCATCTATTAAATGTGCACTTGTTTGTGCATACTCTATTTTTCAACAGATGTGCCCATCCCCATGCACACACCCTTATCTACGAAAGAACCCTATTTTTCAATAGATGTGCCTAACAATAAGTGAAAGAGCTTATCGACAAGAGTGCTTCATTTTCCAACAGATGCACTAATTCTTGAATGCACATGCTAAATGAATGCACATGCTAAAATAATGCACACACTCATTCATTGGCCCTTCATGCTCATTCACCCCCCACGTGCTCATTTATTTCACACATGCCTCAATTTATGTTTTTGCTTTTTTTTTCCTCCCCTTATCTAGAAATAAATACACCTATATTAATGACAAGAGGGTTGAGATCCTACATACCAATCCTCCCCTCATTGTCAGTATCTTATATTGCCTCACCCACTCTGCTTGATGGGTGTGCACTGACATGTTCTCCATTTTCTCTATGCTCCTTATATGCTTTGCTCCAATTCTTCTAAGGCTTAATGGTGCAATTAACTTTTTCACTCCTCCAAGCTCTATTTATACATCCCCAACCCTAATTTTTTACCCTTTTTCACTCATTTTGACCTAACTTCTTCATTTTTATATTTTTTTTCCTTAGTTGATCTTAATTTTCCTCCTTTATCCAAATTTTCTGTCTTTTCTTCTTTTGAGAGCTTACCTAGGCTCTTTTTTGCTTGACTACCCTCTCAAGGGGGCATCATTCCATCATCATATTTCTTCAATTTTTCTAATTGAGTGGGGCATCATGTCACCCATTCCTCATCAAAATATGCTATATTTTATTTTTCTTTAAAGTGATGTTATTTTAATGTCATTTCAAAGAGGGGCAAAATGCAAACACTTGAAATCATCTCATCACCATTTCAACCTTAATTAGGTCATCACTTGCTACTTCCTCTATAATTGATTGAATAAATCATATTTAGATAATTAATTGCCTAATTTTCCTTCAAATACTAATTAAATAATTTTTTTATTATTTAATTAATAAAATCACTATTCATCCACTATTCACCAATAATTAATTGAATAAGTTTGGACAATTTATTCAACTAATTACTCCTTCTATAGTCCAACCTTAAATAAATAAATGCAAAAAAATATTTATCTAAGTACATCTCACTTCATCAAAAAATTAGATAAATCCAAATATTTATATAATTCCCTATTTTGTGCACTTTTCATTAATTTTCAAAATCACATCATTAACCTTCCATAATCATTTGCACATGCCAAAACATGATTAATCAAGGTAATACATGCACAAGTTTCTAAAGAGGTACACATGTCATTCAACACATACATGAGGGGTACTTGGAGCATGGGCAAGATCTTCACATCCTTCCAAAAAAATTCTTTTGCATCCCCACCACCCACTTCCCCCAAGGTGAATCTCCACCATTGATTCTCCTTGAATCATGGGATCCTTTTGACCACCATCCAAATGATAACACTTGGAGGATTCTCATGCCTCTCATCCTCTCAACCAATGTGAGCCCTTGATCTCTCATGGCAATCCTAGCCATCCGCCCACTCTATAAAATCTATAAATTGGACCTCCCATAGGCCATTTTTATAACACACATAAATGCAAAGTCATTTTACTATTGTGAGCACTTGACATCTCAATTCTCCTCACAATCCATCCTTGGACGCATCTGTACTTTCTTGTGTGCAACAAGGAGGCTTTGGGTGAGAATTTCATTTGTATTTTAATCCTTGTTTAAAGCTTTCTTAGTCTAATCTTGAAGTTGCATATGGTTGTGAATAGAGTAAGTTAACCTAGTTTATCTTGTTCTTTTATGTTCACTTAAATTTTATGTACATAGGTTTATTTAAAATTTGTAGAATCTAAATAAGATGGTAAAATTTGAATTAAATTGGTGGAATTAATCCATTTCAAATGGCTTGACTTTATTATATTATTTAAATACTTTCAACTTAAATACTTCTTATATCATAGACATTAGAGACATCATATTTCCATAGTTCGTAATATTGAACATGAATGATTCTAGATTTAACTATGTGAGATGTTTTTATTATCAATGTTTTGGTTCACACTCCATAATCCATCATTAGGATGAAGAGAGCATGAGTTTTTATATCTATGCAATATATTTCAATTACATCTAGTAAATTTGGAATGATTTAAGAATTACATGAATAAGAGTGCTTTTAGAATAAAACCTTTAAAAAAATCATTGCATTAATGTTTTAGATCACACTTCTTTATCAACCATTAGGATGAGCAAGAAAACATATTACACTATTTTCTTCAAAAAGAACTTTTATTCACTAAAATGAACCATGGACATATCATGTCTTTAACTAACAATTACATGAAAATACTACCAAATGGATAAGATGTTCTTATATTTTGTAATACTAACATGTGCTATCTATATCAAGATGTTTATAAATGCATGTAAATGAAACATACTATAAATAGTAAGTCATTATTAAATGAAAATTATTTGTGGTCTAAATTTATCATTGTTTGCCATTGGTTCAATTTGTTAAGAATGTCTACATAGATGTTTTTGAATTCCTTAATTAAATTTCTTAAATATGAAACTATTGGGAATGGTTCAATTAAATTTGGAATAGGTTTAGTTTATTTAGAATGTAATCTAATTCATTTGGAATGAAGTCCAATTTTCTTAGAATAAATTTTGGAAATCTAGATTGGTTATGAGACTAGATTATTCAAAATTGTGCATTAAATAATGAATTGTTAATTTTAAAAATATATTAATATGCATACATTGCAAGAATATACAAACATTGTCTCACTTAATGAGCACTATCATGATTTGAATCATAATGATGTATTGTGCCACTCTATCTACTAGGAATATAGCCAAACAACCTTTGCCTCCACAAAAATACATGTTCAAAAATTAGTAAATTATCAAATTCATATACATGAAAAATTAAATTGTTTAAAATATATAGACATTGATTTATATACAAAAGCTCTTCATTTTAGACCTCTTTCCTACAAGATCACCTTGGTGTTGCAAAACTCCACACAAGTCAACAAGTATATCTATTGAAAACAACAAGAATAACATCATCTACTAACTAAATCATTTAAAAGTGTATAGACTAGTGTGTCCATTGACTTAGTGAAGCCACATGAACAATAGGCAATCACTCTAACATTCTATTTGCATAATCTAATATATGCTCCAGATGGTTAGCTGTATAAGGCATAATATAAATACAATTAGACATATCATAACTAACCAATGTAGCACAAATAATAGAGTGAGTAGCATAGTGAAACCAAAACTAGAAAAAACATGATAAATAGAGATAGGAGCATCCTGGCCACTAGATGTAGAATCATGACTACCAGGTGATCAGGATTATTAAATATTGTTGAAGATACATAATGTTGACCACATCTCAAAATAAGAATGTCTAGGTTAGGCTATACTAGTTGCAATGATAATGTTGATCGCCCTTGAAACTTATCAAATGTCTACTCAATATATGGATCTACATGGTGGATAGAAATGTCATTAGATAAGCTTATCAAATGATTTTAACCCTCAACAAGTTTGATGTGAGCTTCTTGTCAATATAAGCAATTGATTAAAATTGCACACACTATCCACATCCTCTATAGATGGTATGTATGCATCATGAAATGAAAGTTGCATTTGTGAAAAGAGCAACTGATTAGATGCAAGAAAACTAACTAGATGTCTCAATAAGTACTACTTAACTCTATCTAAAGATATCCACTAAGCACTCTATAGATAAAAATATCTACTAAGTAGTCAATCTATACTACCTCAATTGCTTTCCTTTGGGAAGTCTGAATAATAGGTGCAATCAGTTCCTCAAACTCCATGGCAAAAACACAAGTCCTCTCCACCAACTAAATACCTATGATGTAATATAGCCTCTAGGTGATAAATACCATCTCTCTCATGTACCCTACCTCACCCTTGGCCAAGATGATTAGGTATATGCACATAATAATTAATGTCAAGGTTCAAGTAAGCCTCTACATATAAGTTCTATTGCACAAAATATAATGGCACCTAGTTGTTATATAGATAATGGCCATGTGTAGTTAGAAATATAGGGTTAATGAAAGGTGTCATAAAAATATGCACCTAGTAACACAATAACCTTGCATCTCCTCATCCCTACATAATAAGGAAAACATCTCTCTAACCATCTCTCTTGTGACCAACAACTTGATCTCATAAAACTAACTATTGCTCTCATTGGATTGCAATCAATCCATAATTGCATCTATGCTAATACGATCATATGGACTAACTCTTTCTAAACTTGTTTTGATTTTTTAGGTTAATTATTTTCATAACGTGTTTTATATTACTTAATGGTTTGGGAAGTCTACAAAATATCCTTGAGTTTTCCAATCCTAACTATGGGTTGTGTGAAAATGTTTGCCATGATACTATTAAAATAATTCTATATAAATTAATTTACATAGTAATAATTATAAATACATTATTTGAAGTATTATAAATAAAAAATTCTAACTAAACTAATTTACACAAAACAATAATAGATATTAACTAAATTATAATTTATTTTATTTTATAATAAATAAAATTATTTTTTCTAATTTTGAAATTAATTTATATAATAAAAATTAATTTTATAATATTATAATTTTATTAATTTATAATTTCCATAATTTTATTGATTTTATTTATGATTTTTTTAATTTTCAAATTAGTTTACTAAAATAATTATTTTGTACTTTTATTAATGTTATTTAACTTTATTAATTTTATAACATTACAATTTTATTAATTTAACTAAAAATGAATTTCTTAAAAATTTATATAAATTTTAAAATATAAATAACAAAAAATAAATTTCAAAAAATTATTTAAATGATAAAATATTTTAAAAAATCATATATATATATATATATATATATATATATATATATATATATATATATAGAAAGGCGATTGGAAGAGAAGTAGATGACCCTAACACGCGAAGTGGATGACTTAGCAAGCGAGATAGAGCTGGTTGGATGGAATTTAACTCAACACAATCATTGTCCAAGGTGAGGGAAAAAAAAAACACAACATTGGCCTAACCCATATATATACTTGAAGCCCCTTCACCACAAGGGGCTACAAGACTACATCAAAATCCCCTTAATCAAACCCTAAAATGTTTTTGACATATTTACATCTACCAGAAAAGTCTCAAAAGTCTCTTTATGAGCATGTTTTCAAACCTGGAACCTCAATCTGCCCATTGGACTCAATTACCTACCATTTGAAATGGTCTCACCATATAATACACTCTGTTCAACGCACGTTGTGAAAAATTTATTCTTAACTAACGTTTTTCTCCATAATGAAATTTGGCTCATTCAACGAGTTAAGGGAATCGCGTACATGTTTGATTTTGAAGTCATTGAAAATTACTTCTCTACCACATCGCTGACAGCGTTACATTGTGCGCCTGAGAAGGTTGACCTCCTTGACGGGTCGCTCAAGGTTTGTGAAGAAACGGCGTCGTAGTGGGCAATGTGGGATAATTTTTTATTTTTTTTGGGTTGGGGTCTCTCCAATCTTGGCCATTGACTTTAAAGGGCGTATACTAGCAATTGGACCCATAGGTTCAATGGGCAGGCTGAAAACTTTCTTAAGAAATTATAGAATTTGTTAGATATTTTTTATTATTTATTAATTATAAGTTATTTAATCTACTAAATTATTTTATCAATTCTTATTGAAATTTCATCACATTAATTATTGTATTCTTTCACTTATATTAGTAAATTTCTTTTTACATTACATATTGAAATGAACAAACATAATTGGGTAAAATTATTATGATGTCACTTCCTTTACGAGGTAAATATTTATATTTTTTACTTTACCGATCATTTAAAAAATATAATTTTGAAAATTATAGTTCACATTTTAATTTTTTAATTTTCAAAATTATAGCTCACATTATAATCATATAAATTTTTAAAAATAATTATGAGGGTACAATAGATTTATATTTTAGAAGATTAAACATTTAAGTGTCCAATAATTTGTAGCCTTAATTTGGAGCAATGCAGTGTATAAATAAATTATGACTTTAGTTGTTGCAATCATCACTTTCTTGCTCAAGAGTGTAGCCCTATATAAAACATTTTTTTAAGTTTATTATTTATTTTTATTTTAAAAAACCATTAACTACACGTTTACAATCTTAAAATTCTTTTAAATTGAAAAGATAGAAATTAAAAATGAGGATGTTATAAAAAGCTTTAAATTTGAATAAATACCAAAAGAAAATCAAAAGTATATATATGATTTTTTGAATTGAGAGTACATATGAACAACATGTGTACATTTAACTATAATCTGAAGTTAAAATATTAAAAATGATGCATAAGCTTTCCCAACACAACTTCTTTAAGTGCCCATAACCTCATTAAAGATTTTACAAGATAATAAAAGAAGATAAAAGTTAATAATCTAAAAACCCTTTGTGCTTCAAATAGAAACTCAGAAAATTTGGGCAATTTTGTCAAATCACAAATTTTAATATGATGTCATCAACCTTCCACGGTCCATAATTGTGAAGAAAAAACTCTTGGAAATAAACTACCTAGAAAGAATTAAAATCTTTAAATTTCTGATCTCCTTTGGAACACATCATCAGGTTGACAATGATGATGGCAAGATGAATTAATTTTTTAGATTTTCAAAAAGTAGTAGCAATTTTGCCAAAAAAAATAGCACATGAAAAAACATTTGCTTCCCCTTTTGAGTAGCTGACAAATCTCCACACCTATGCATAGCACTGGCAAATGAAAAATCATTCGCCTTTATGCCTCCATACCTCGCTTGAATTATTTGCTTTCAACCGTTTTACCTTTCCGTTTCCTTTGGAAAAAAATAAAAATTGCAGGGAATCCAGCGGGGGACATTTAAAGGACATGAGACTTTTGACGCGATTATTCCCTGGCGTTAGAACAACCGACGAGTTTAAAAAATTTTTAGGCATGAATTTTTGAGAAAACTATTGGGAAACGAGGTGTCTCAACCTTGCTACACATTTCCCGTTATAATTATTTTTATTTAATATTTTCCTTGCATTATCGGTGCTTTGAAAATTAGTTTTTAAGGTGTCAAAAGATGCTCACATGATAGTATATTATGGAAGGCCTATTTTTAGGCATATTATGACAGATTCTATGACATCTGTAAGGGTCAAAAATAGGGGATTTCATTTTGGACGTGAGAGCTTATTTTGGGACTGGAATCTTGGCTGAGAAGCCTCGCACATGGTTTTGTAAAACCACAGGTGGTTTCTTGTATAGCCAGAAGTCTATAAACTGGAGGCTTGAGGAGTTGTTTGCATAGTGTGAGTTTGCAGATATTGTTATGCTATCGGAATGCTACCGGAATTCTCCCAGAGTTGTTTACTGGTGATACTCTTGTAATAAACTTGCTCTGTAAGTGTATGTAATCTTGTTATTAGATTTGGAATACATTGAGCACACTACGCCCTTAATATTGTTGTACATAGGGTTATGAATAGTTGACTTGTGGCTATCTTAACTCCTAATTAAGTCATGTTATCATTATTATATTATTATTTAGTTAGATAGGTTAGACTAGGTATTATATAGGGGTGTGTCTATTCATCCTAAACATAATTAGGTATATATAGGAGGATATGAGTCTTATTTCATCATATATTGTGAAGTGTGTTCGCATTGGAGATATTTGGAGGTTGCCCCCTCGAAGTGGCCTGTTATTCTCAGTTATTATCAAGTATTTACAAAATATTTCATATTATCTTCTTCCATTGTGCAAGTTATTTCATTACAAGTGGTATCAGAGCATGATCTTGGCACCGTAGAGGCAAGATTTTTTCTCAACATTGGAGGCGATTTTGGGAAGAGCATAACTTTTAGATTTTAGAGAATTTTTTAAAGATTTTAAAGGGTTTTTGAAGACCATATTAAAGAAGCTATAGATTTTAACAAATTTTTTAAAGATTTTTAAAGGGTTTTTGAAGAACATATTAAAGAAGCTACAGTCCATATTTTAGAGGAATTTGAGTAGATTTGAGTGAGTTATTACAGAATTACGATTTCTACACACTTTATTTGAGATCTACATATCTCTCACATCCTTTCGAATTGGAGCATAATTTGTATTGGGTTTTTGAAATAATAGAGGAACCTACAATACAAAGCTTGGAGAAATTGAAGAAAAAATAAGTGAGTTATTGCAAAATTAGGGTTTCCAACAAATTCACTCTCAAGGTAGCAAATTTGCTAATTTTTTGGATTTTTTTCTAGGTAAGTGGTATCTTTACCCTAGTAAGTTACAGTAATAAATTTAGAGAATTTACATTTCATTTGTGTGATTTATTTCAAAAATATTGGTTTCCATCATGACAGGTCCTGCAACAAGAGGCAAAAAGAATGTTCTCACACAGGGGAAATCCTCTGATAAGGATGGGGAAACAATAGAGGATAGTAATCCCAATGAGAAAATAAGTAAGGTCAAGGAAGAGGTGTCCTCAATTAAGAAGGATATATCTAGCCTAAGAGGAGATATATCAGATATACGAAGCATGTTAAGAGCCTATATGAATGAACCAAGAAAGGAGTTCTCAAGCAACCAAGGTGAAACCTACAAGTCGGCTAATATTGACACAAATTTTAATACTCCTATTGGATCTAGGAATTTGTTTCCAAGAGTGGATATGCGCAAGTTCGATGGCAAGGATCCTCTAACATGGATAAACCAAATGGAGAATTTTTTTGAAGTACATCAAATCCCATATGGACAAAAGGTCATGATGGCTTCCTGATATCTAGAACCAGATCAATTCATTTCATATCATTGGATTTGTACTCATCAAAAGAAGAAGGGCATCACTGTCTCATGGTCAGTTTTTACGGAGGAACTCCAAGCACAATATAGTAATAGTGTGACAGACAACTTCTTTAGCCAACTAGCTAAACTTCAACAAATAGGATCAGTTAAGGATTATATTCAGTAATTCCAAAATCTATCCTTAAGAGTGGATACAATTATAGAGAACTTGAATGATTTATTCTTGGGTAGTCTTAAGGATCACATTCAACATGAGGTACACATGTTTTGTCCAAATTCTATCTCTGAAGCAATGATTATGGCGAGACAAGTGGAGAAATTTTTTTTGGCTAATTGAAGGGTGCAATTATCTAGTAACAAAGTTAACAAGGCTCTTGCATCATCATTTACTCATCCTATTATGTTGACACCTCAACAATTGGAAGAGAAAGAGGCCAAAGGGTTATGTTTCAACTGTGATGGAAAATATCATAAAGGACATAAATGTGATGAGAAGAAGTTGTTCCACATTGAGGCTACCTATGATGAAGATAAGGATGAAGAAGATCCAGTGGTGGTGGTAGAGGACTCTAAAGATGTCCAACCAACTATCTCTTGTCATGCACTATTAGGTATTAATAACCCACAAACACTCAAGGTAAGGGGTTTCCTTAAAAAACAAATAGTCACAGTATTGATTGACTCAGGGAGTACACATAACTTCATCAACAAGCAACTAGCAGCAAAGTTAAATTGTTTTGTCTACCCTACCCTTGAATTCCATGTTATGATTGCAGATGGTGGTAAAGTCAATTGTTCAGGGAAATGTCATAGTATTAAACTCACCATGGGAGACTACATGATAGATAGCCCTATGTTTGCTATACCCATGGCTGGAACAAACATTGTTTTGGGAGTTCAATGGATTACTACCTTGGGCACAATTGAAATGAATTTCCAGGAACTATTCATGCACTTCTACTCTGGGGATAAAAAATATGAGCTACGGGGTTTATGTGCAAAGAGTCCACAATCGGTAAGTGCACACCAAATGTCACTAAAAAAAGATGTAGATAACGGTGTGGCTCACTTATTGTCACTAGAAGTGCAAAAGCCAAAGATTCCTACTTCACCTTTCAAGAAAGTAGTTACAGTTTTAGATCACAAGAGGGAACTGGATTTGTATGGGCCTCATAAAGGTTCAACAAGGACTGACAACATCGACTTCAAATTGAGGTTACCTAAATCAAAAATCATACAACCTTTCTACGATATCTCTATCTTGGAGAATGCTAGTAGACTCAAAAGTCCATTCATGACAATGTTACCAGAGCTTGATGAAGAAGGAAGAATCATATTGGAACTAGAGTGCATTCTTCAAACACGAACGAAGAAGCTGAGGAATAGAGCCCTCACTGAGTATCTCATCTAATGGAAGAATTTACCAGTTGAAGAGGCCACATGGGAGGACGAGGAGTTCATTCAGAAGAATCCACACTTGATTAGCATTGAGGACAATGCTTCTTTAAAGAAGAAGGGCATGCTACGCCCTTAATATTGGTGTACATAGGGTTATGAATAGTTAACTTATGGCTATCTTAACTCCTAATTAAGTCATGTTATCATTATTATATTATTATTTAGTTAGATAGGTTAGACTAGGTGTTATATAGGGGTGTGTCTATTCATCCTAAGCATAATTAGGTATATATAAGAGGATATGAGTCTTATTTCATCATATATTGTGAAGTCTGTTCTCATTGGAGATATTTGGAGGTTGCCTCATCGAAGTGGCCTGTTATTCTCAGTTATTATCAAGTATTTGCAAAATGTTTCATATTATCTTCTTTCATTGTGCAAGTTATTTCATTATAGAGCAGGCTTTTGAAATGTGGGGTTTTTCACCCGAAAGGGTTTTCCCCACGTATATCTAGTGTTTTGTGTTAATTATTGTTTATTTCATGTTTTGAATGTGTTGTTGGAATTTATGTAGCTATTAGATCAGTTTTTAATAAGTTTTGCATCTTATCTGTCCTCAAGATTGGCGTAGGAAGTTGTTTCCGCTACTTTAACTTCCTTACAAGTGGTATCAGAGCCTGATCACCTTTGGTTTCAGTTGTGGGTTGTTGGGTCTTTTGTGCTAATCAAGGTTTGAGTGGGAGCTTTTGTGGAGGATACTTTGTGATCTTGTTGCAGGCTTTTCAGATGGCGAGCACATCTGGGAGAATGGAGGTTGAAAAATTTTCTAGCACAAACTTTGAAATGTGGAAGCTGAAGATGGAAGATCTGTTGATTGATCGGGATCTATGGGATGCAGTGGATGAAAATGTCCAAAGGCCTATGGTTCTCGCTTTGGCTACAAAATATGATATAATGGATAGAAAAGATAAAGGTCTCATAAGACTGTGTCTTATAGACTCAATTTTGATAAATGTCCACAAAGAATCCACTTCGAAGAAGCTTTGGAAGAAGTTGGGTGAGATATACCAGGCTAAATCTTTAGTAAATAAAATTTTCTTGACGAAGAAGTTGTATTCCTTGAGAATGGAAGATGGTGGATGAATTTATAAGCATTTGGAAACATTCAATATGTTGGTGACTCAATTGACCTCAGTTGGGGTGAAAATGGATGAAGAAGAAAGGTGCCAAACTTTGATGTGTTCACTGCTAGACTCATGGGACAGCCTAGTCATGGCCATTGGGAGCACTTCAGTCACTCTGAAGATGGAGGATGTTGTTGGTTCTCTACTCTCTAAAGAGATGAGGAGGAAGGACTTCTTGAATGCCAAAGAGGCTTTGAGTGTTTGAGGAAGACCAAAAGAACAAGGCAAAGATGAGAAGCAGTGTGGCTATTCCAAGTCCAAGAATAAGGGGAGATCAAAATCTCCTGGTAAGTCCAAGGCAATATGTTAAAACTATGGCAAATCTAGACACTTCTGAAAGGAATGTAAAGAAGAGAAGAAAAAGAAGAAGAAGAAGCAAGATTCTAGCTCTGAGTCTGAAAAGGAAGATGGAGATACCTTTATTGCAGCCTTGGCCATTCATGCAGGTGATAATGCATGGTTGATAGACTCAGGTGCATCTTTCCACATGACTCCTAACAAAAAGTGGTTTAGTAAGTATGAAAACTATAATGGTGGTAAGGTGTATTTGGGTGATAATTCTTTCCTTAACATTGTTGGCCATGGTAGTATTCATGTGAAATTTTCTGATGGTAGAGTTAGAATATTTGATGGTGTCTTGCATATCCCAGGACTAGAAAGAAATTTATTATCTGTTCGCAAGCTAATAGATGCGGGTGTGCATGTATAGTTTTCTGAAGTAGGTGTCAAAATGGTGAGAGGTGCTATGGTGATAGCAAGAGGAAGCAGATTGGGTACATTGTACCAGCTTGATGCATGCACGATTGAGTACAATAGCACTTCTGATAAAATTAAGCCAGAAACTACTTCGTTGAAAAAGAGATGGTTTCCTCTTCTGTGGATGGTCGTGGCTTCTAGGTACCCAAGGGTGCTCTGTCTACTGAATCAAAGTTGCGTGTAGAGAAGACCATGTTATGGCACCAGAGACTTGGCCACATTGGAGAGAAGGGTTTGAAAGCCCTAAAAAATAAGAACCTTGTTGAAGGTTTGAATGATTGCAATCTAGAGTTTGATTTCTATGAACACTGTATTTATGGCAAATAGAACCACGTTCAATTTTACTTGTCTTCTCATAAGTCTTCATGTATTTTGGATCTAATCCATTCAGATGTATTTGGTCCTATTGATGTTGCTTCTATTGGTAAATCAGTTTATTATGTTACTTTCATTGATGATTTCAATAGGAGAACATGGGTATATTTTTTAAAGAGCAAATCTAAAGTTTTCAGTCATTTTAAGGAGTTCAAGGCTATGGTAGAGACTCAGACTAGAAAGAAAATTAAATGTTTGAGGACTGACAATGGCGGTGAGTACTGTTCTACAAATTTTGACAGATTCTATACAGATTGCGGGATTAAAAGATAGAAGACAACTCTGTATTCTCCTTAGTAGAATGGAGTTGCTAAAAGAATGAATAGAATGTTGATGGAGAAGCCTAGGAGCATGTTGAGTGGAGCTGGTCTAGAACAAAAGTTTTGGGCTGAAGCTGTTGCCACTGCTTGTTATTTGATAAATAGATCTCCTACATCAGCGCTTGTTGATAAAATGCCAATAGAGGCATGGTCGAGAAAAAAACCTTCACTTAGACATCTGAGAGTTTTTGGTTGCGAGGTATATGCACATGTGCCTAACAAGAAGAGAACAAAGTTGGATTCTAAGGCTGTCAAATGTATCTTCATCAGCTACATCTATGGTGTGAAAGGATACAAGCTTTGGGACCCTATTGCACATAAGGTAATTCATTCCAGAAGTGTAATTTTTAGAGAAACTAAATCCTCTCCTATTATTTTTCAGCCAGAACAACATAAAGCAATTCAACAGAAAAAGGATGTGATTCAACTTCCTTCTATGCCTGAGGAAGATGAATCGAGGCCCCAAGATAGACAAGAAGTTGAGGAGAGCTCATCAAGCTCTGAATCTTCAAAAGAGGGTGAAGAGGAGGAAGAAGTGGAAGAACCTCCACCTCAGCTTGTTTGAAGGTATACAAGGCAAAGGCAACCACCTGAAAGGTATGGACCTATTCACCTGATGATTGGAAGTGTATATTTGCTTTGAATACTAACATTGATGAACCGAGATCTATGCAAGAGGCTTTGGGTATGAATGATGCAGAGTACTGGAAAGTTGCCATGGATGAAGAGATGGCAGCCCTTGAAAGAAATGATACATGGGACCTTGTACCTTTGCCTAAAGGGCGTAAACCTTTTGGATGTAAATGGGTCTTTAAGAAAAAGATTGGTTCAGATGGAAATGTTGAAAAGAATAAGGCACGGTTGGTTGCGAAGGGATACTCTGAGGTTGAGGGTATTGATTATGGTGAGATTTTTTCTCCTGTTGTTAAAATGACATCCATTCAATCTTTATTATCTATTGCAGCAGCTTATGACCTAGAGGTTGAACAAATGGATGTGAAAACTGCTTTCCTTCATGGTGATTTGGAGGAAGAAATCTATATGACACAGCCAAAGCACTACGTGGTAAAAGGTAAAAGCAAGTTGGTTTGTAGGTTAAAGAAATCTCTATATGGCCTTAAATAAAGTCCTAGGATGTGGTACCAGAAATTTGATACTTATGTGTTGAGTTTGAGATTTGTGCGGTCTAAATCTGATCACTGTGTATATTTTAAATTTGATGGTGATCATTTCTTGGTAATTGCTTTATATGTTGATGACATGTTGTTTATTGGGAAAGGCAAAGGTTTGATTGTAGAATTGAAATCTCAGCTCTCTACGAAATTTGAAATGAAAGATCTTGGTGCAGCAAAACACATACATGGGATGGAGATCAAAAGAGATCGTGAGAACAAAAAGCTATGGTTTGGCTAGAGTAAGTATGTTTGCTCAGTTTTGCAAAGGTTTAACATGTAGGATTGTAAACCACTTTGTGTTCTTGTTACATTGGGAATGAAGCTCTCTATTTCACAATGTCCTACATCTCCATCAAAGATGGAAGACATGAGCAGAGTGCCTTACCAGAGTGCAGTTGGAAGCTTAATGTATGCTATGGTCTGTATAAGACTAGACATTGCCCAAGCAGTGGGAGTTCTTTCTCATTATACGTCTAATCCAAAAAGAGTGCATTGGGATGCAGTTAAGAGGGTCTTCAGATATTTGTGGGGTACAACAGAGTACTCTATTTGTTTTCATGGTTCAAGAGATCAGCATTCCCTGAGTATTCATGGTTTTGTGGATTCAGATTGGGCTAGTGATGTTGATAGCAGAAGATCCACCAGTGCATATGTGTTTACTCTTAATGGTGGTGCAATCAGTTGGATGAGCAAGCAACAAGCTGTGGTCACTTTGTCCACTACTGAGGCAGAGTACATGGTAGCTACTCATGCCTGTAAAGAAGCCATTTGGCTGAAGCATTTGTGTTTAGATAGTGGATTGAAATAGGGTGTAGTTACAGTTTATTGTGATAGTCAGAGTGCAATCTGCCTTCCGAAGAACCTGACTTTTCATGCCAAGACCAAACACATTGATGTTTAGTATCACTTTGTGAGAGATATGGTCGAGGATGGTAGGGTGAAGTTGGAAAAGGTAGAGACTGTGGTAAATGTTGCAGATGCATTAACTAAGCTCGTGAGCAAAGCAAAATTTAGGTGGTGTTCTGAGTCTATGGGCCTTTTGGCCCCTAGTAGTTAATCCATGATGATGTTATTCCCCTGGCCCTTGTAAGGTATTCGACAAGTGGGAGAATGTTGGGAAACGAGGTGTCTCAACCTTGCTGCAAATTTCTCGTTATAATCATTTTTATTTAATATTTTCCTACAGTTCTTACGCATTGTCGGTACTTTGAAAATTAGTTTTTTAGGTGTCAAAATATGCCCACATGATAGTATATTATGGAAGGCCTATTTTTAGGCATATTATGACAAATTCTATGACATCTGTAAGGGTCAAAAATAGGGGATTTTATTTTGGATCTGAGAGCTTATTTTGGGACTAGAATCTTGGCTAAGAAGCCTCACACATGGTTTTGTAAAACCACATGTGGTTTCTTGTATAGCCAGAAGTCTATAAATTGGAGGCTTGAGGAGTTGTTTGCATAGTGTGAGTTTGTAGGTATTGTTATGCTGTCGGAATGCTACCAGAATTCTTCTAGAGTTATTTACTAGTGATACTCATGTAATAAACTTGCTATGTAAGTGTATGTAATCTTGTTATTAGATTTGGAATACATTGAGTAGGCTTTTGGAGTGTGGGGTTTTCACTGAAAGGGTTTTCCCCACCTATATTTGGTGTTTTGTGTTTTATTGTTTATTTCATGTTTTGAATGTGTTGCTAGAATTTCTGTAGCTATTAGATCAGTTTTTAAAAAGTTTTGCATATTGTCTCTCTGCAAGATTGGCGTAGGAAGTTGTTTCCACTACTTTAACTTCCTTACAAAAACTATTGCTGTCACTAAAAAATGACTGAAAATTTTCCATCAGTTTTTAATACGCAACAATTATTGTCAAAGTAAAAAGTGATTTTTTTTTTTATTCTTATCATTTATGATATTTTTAAAAAAATCAATGGTCAAGATGCTTTCAATGGTAGTCTTTTAAATCTTGATCATTGATCTATATAATTCAGCATGTGCTGCTCACATAGGGAAGACTTCCAGCCTAATTAAACAAGGCCTTTTATCTCACATGCAATAGTTAAATATATTGTAGCAGTCAAGTAAGGGAGTAATTCCTTTGAGTTGTCAAAGAAAATAGAAGGGAATATAGTCTTTTCCCATATGCCCGTTATTTTTATGCATGTATATATCTAAATATGTTAGAATGTCCATTTTTGAATTTATTATAGGTAATATTTCCACATTAAATTCATCAAGATAAATGGTTTATTTTCATTTATAAAAAAAGACATTTAAAGTATTAGTGTATTATGTATGATGTTTTCACAGTTCTTTTGATTGAATATAAGTTTTTAGAAAAACTTTATGAACTTAATTTGTATTAATGTTTTTTAATCATACTTTATGATTCATCAAAAATAAGAGAGAATTTGAGTATTGGTATGAAGGATAGTTCCACTAATGTGCACAATATGTGCTCTTCAAAGGATGGCAATCATTTTATGACCACCCATGACCATTTGGTCCATGTAAGTGTGCAAAAATAACTTTATCATTAACATGTGTCCCATGTCCCTTGCAAAAACTTTATTTAAAACATGAAGCTCATTGATCCCAAATGTATTAAGAAGGGGAATAAAATCCCTTGTTAATCAAGTGTAAACTATATTTTCATGTCTTCATTAGTAGACATGATCTACTTGTTTGCATCTCATTAATGTTCTAGCAATGTCTTAAATGAATATTGCCATGAACCCTACATACCCCCTCAACATTTGTGCTTAATTTATTGGTATTTCATCATCTATAAGATAGAAATTGATTTTAAAAAAAAGAAGATATATGCCTTATGTGTGTGAGATAAAGTCACATGCATGCTATTTATTAACCTAGACACTCATGCATATAGTTTCTTCAAAAAGCTAGTGTCTTCTTTGAGTATGCCCCCCTTATCTCACATAAGCAAATGTTCCATTTTTTTTTCTTTTTTTGGAGGGTTTTATATAAAACCCATAGAATTGTTTACCTATCTGATACAGGAGCACAAGCTTTATGGATCATGCCAGGATGCTCCACTTTTTAAAGTATTGTGCATAAAATAAAAAAAACAACAAGAGAATTTGTTGCAACTTATGTGTCTAGAAATGAAAAAATAGATGGAAAATAAAGAGTATCTAGAATGTTGAGTAGGAGGTGGACATTATGATGAGGGACAAATTAATGGGAAGCTCATGAATTAGAAAACTTGATCAATTGATGAAATTATCTTTCAAAAACAAATATCATATTAAGAATTGAGTAGCCACATTTCTTCTCCAAAATAAATAAACTTCCAAATTAGACATTATTGATTAGTCCTTAGTTAGAGACTCATTTTTTTATACATATTATCTTAATTTATATGATGCCATGTATATGTATTTCAATAGCTAGTTTTTATTATTATCACAAAATTACTTTCTAGTTGTCTTTTGTTTCTTATATCATAATAGGAACTCTCTACTTAAGTACTTGATTTAATGATCAAACAATTAATAATAATTTCACTTCATCTACATTATAAATACTAAATAATTGTTCTATTTTTCTTGACCAAAATTTACCTTTAGACAGAGACCTTTATTTTATGCTTTGAATCTCCCCTTAACTTGTTTAATATGCATTTACATACTCTTCAATCCATGGACAACGATAAATATTGTATTTATTGTTGAATTTTTTACGTCATCTATGTATCACCTTTACCTATTTTTGATTTCTTTACTTGAATATATCCCTATTAGAAGCAATAGACTATTTTATTATTAATGGACTTTGTAAGAGTTCATCTGATCAAACTAAAGGGAAAGAATTTTTTTTACAATAATGCTAATGAATATATTTTTTATAATAATAGTATATAGAACTCATTATAGCATTATGTTACTATTGGATGAGAAATAAATAGTCATAACGACAATGATGGGTATGTTTACATCATAATGCCCTTCAACTTGCAATTCATACATGTTACCGACCAAGAATTTATACTGAATAAAACTTCAACAAAAGTTTTTTGAGTAGACAATTAATTAAATATGGATATCAATCTTTTTGATTTGGATGTTTATAATTTCCATGGAGATCACTTTTTTAGTTAACTATGTAAATAACTAAATTATGTAACACAAAAAAAAAAATAGACAATGATTGGAACTTAAACAATTAACAAACCAAATTATATACAAATTCCAATAGAACTAATAATAAGTTTAGTTTAGATTCCATTAGATTGTAGAAAAGAAGCTTATACTTTATCGGCTAAAAGATATAGAGGAATCACTTAGAGTATCATTATGTTGAAATTCTTGTCCTACTAGTATAGAAATTGGTATATTGAAGTCCCTAATTCCTTGTTTTATGTCCATTAATATTTTAACCGCATCTTTCATATTAGGCCTCCTTTTTGAATTTTCATGTGTACAAATGATTCCCAATTTTATAAGTCCATCCATTTCATCATAAACTTGTTTATCTTCATAGAAGCTTTTCAAGCAATCATCAATGAACTCTGTCAAATCATTCGTTGCTTGTACCTTATTTGCCCACTTTGAAAGGGTCAATCCCTTGTTAACTAAGCTTGAGCTTGTTGGCTTTACACCACTTATTAATTCCAGCAATATAATTCCGAAGCTATAAATATCTTCTTTTGGAGAAGGCCTCAATTGATATGCTCTTTCTGAAAAGCAAAACTTGAAATATAAGTATAAAAATATTTGGAACTTGGTGGAAAACGAGGTAAACAAATAATATTTTATAATGAATTAATATTTCCATAGAAACTATGTAGGATTTGAGAAGGCAATTAGCATACCTGGGGCTGTATAGCCAATAGTAAAACAAGAGCCTAAAGAGCTTGGTTTGAGCTCATGATTGTTCATAATTTTGGCCAGGCCAAAGTCAGCAATATGGGCTTCCAGATATTCATCAACAAGTATATTTCCGGGTTTCAAATCACAGTGCACAATTTTATTTTCGCATTCATGGTGAAGATAAACCAATCCATGCGCAACTCCAACGGCTATATTCAATCTTTGCTTCCAATCCAATCTGCAATCCAATGGACAGTGCAACAGAGCGTCCAGACTAAAATTAGGCATGAATTTGGAAACTATTATCATTTCTTGATCATTGAAGAAATAGCCTAATATTCTCATAAGATTTCTGTGACGAAGCGGCCCCAAAATCTGGACCTCTGACAAAAAATGTTTTAGACAACATTCTCTATCCTCTGAAAATCCCATTCTTTTTATGGCCACTGTTTGGCCTTTCTCAAGGATTCCTCTGTATACCGTTCCAAATCGGCCTTTTCCAATTTTTTTTCTGTCGCTAAAATTGGCTGTTGCTTCAACTAAATCTTCTCTCGTGAATTTCAAGTATGGCTGGGAAATTCTTTTGATTTTGGCTTCCTGCGTTTGGAAATCAGAGTGACGGCTCTTGTTTATATACTGTTGCACGAAAATAAAGAAGAGGAAGACACAAGATACTATGAAGACAATAGAAGTGAATATGGGAAAAACTCGGAGAACGATATGAAGAGAATAAAGCTTCCATGATATAATTAGGTAGACAGCAGAGGTAATCAAATAGACTACTAATAAAACCCTCACGGATTTCCTCATTACACTACTTCCTTCCACTACTGCAGAGCTCCGTCTGTAGATGGAAAGCCTATCCGGCATGGATAGGCTTTTTACCACTGTGTGTATTGGATTTAAGAAAGTAATAACTATTTTGGCTGGCTAGACAGAGAGTTATAAACACAGATTGATTGACGCCTAGTAATCGTCAATAATCCAATCAATCATCTTTCCTCTCGACTGTAAGAGGATATTTCCCTTGTCATTATCAGTAAAGAATACACCCACAAGTTTTCGAAACGACCTAGTCATATGAGAAAAAACGACCTAGTCATATGAGAAAATATTTTATCATGTTTGGTTGGTGCACCAATGTGGCATCACATGATTTAATATGCGTTGGATTAATTGAACACATTTCATTTAATTATTTAATTATTTGTAATATTGGTCAACACTAACAATTTTGAAGTCAAAATAATCGTACTATACTATTAAAAATATTGAGTTTTTATCTTCAAATATTATCACAACTATTGAAATATGCTCATGTATTAGGTCCTTTCCCCTAACTATCAACCATTATGACAACCATTCTCTACATCAACTCAACTAAAGCTTATTTCTTATTTGGTAAAATTTTAACTCCAAGAACCAAAACTTCTTTTAATTTATTTAGTAACATTTTAACTTCAATGCAGAGAAAACTTATTTATTTTTTCGAAGTTTATAAAGAAGCTAAATGACTTCAATGACCATGGACAAAGAATTCATAAATGAAAGTGTAAAACAAGTCTAGAATGAACTTAGGGGTATTGAGGACACTATGAAGACCAAGTAATGTTAGGTCCTATTTTATTATTTTATACAATGAGGAAATTTAGTTATATTTGTAATTAAGTGAGAAAATTCTTCCATCCTATTTTTTATGGGATTAAATAAATATGATATAATAATACCTAACATCTAATATTCTCCTCTTATTACATCATGTTTCTAATTGGGGTAGGAATATCTAAAATTTGACAAGGATGAACATAATAACTTCTAAATAATTACTTGTTGAACGACGACACAATCAATAGTTCACCCACTACTTAAAAGTTCATGGACTAGGACACACTATTAATCCATGACTTACAACATCAATACACACCTAACTATACATATCATTGGAAATGTCCTTACAAAAGTCTCAAACAAGAATAGCCTGGACACACACACACACACAATCCATCATTAAAATTGTTTAACAACGATACACATCTTGCCAACAACAATGGTCTTACAACAAACATTGATAGGGACCCATATGCTATCAATCATCAAGTTTGTTTAATAGGGACACACATGTTGCCAATAATAATTATCTTACAACAAACATGGATACGAATACATGCGCTATGGACACAAGTTGATGTAGGAGCATCCGGAAGTCTAATGCAGAAGCATTCAGAAGAATTCAGAACCATTGAGATAGTTGACAGAAGCTTGAATATGCAGAGAAAGTGACCTTGGAGAATTCTAGATTTTGAGTATGAGGGGCTGCAGATCTAGACTTAGCATCTAGACATAGGAAATTACAACATATCAAGAATTTAGATTGTTTGGTTTTGATTCCAAAAAGTTATCGTTGTTTGAATATTGACGGTTCTGACATAACAAAGCTGACTGTGTTTAGTGAAGTAGAATCGCCTTGCGGATCATTTCCATGACTTCCAGAGCGAAGAGAAGAATTAGTTGATGAAGTTTAAGGACCTGGCCGACCTTTAGTGAGGTCCGCGTGAAGTTTTATGCATTTGTGAAGCTGTGCCTTATGTTTAGGCCCGACCTATTTAGTGTACATGTTACATAGGCTAGCCGATGTAATTCGGCTGACTTGTTGATGATTTGCGGATGATATAAATAAGAGATAAAGGATTGTTTCTAAGAAGTGATCGAGATAGCACAAAGACATGAAGTGAGATTTGAAGGTGTTTTGATCCAGAGGAGTAGCAAAATAGAGTAGAAGGTAGAGCAAGAAGCAGAATGAGTTGCAGAGCAAAGAATTAAGTTGTAGAAGAAAGAAATCACGAAAGAATGTTGATTATATGAATGTTTTGTAATCCCTGGATTGTGCCCTAGCATCTATAAAGCCCTAGAGGGATGGGTAATTTGATTTGAAGTATAATATATGAAGAATGAGCTTTGAAATCTAGGTTTTTCCCTGTTAGGGTTTTCCCATGATACATCTTGTGTTATGTGTTCATGAATATCATTTATCTTTCTGTTGATTGGTTGTTAGCTTCCGTTGCATATCTATTATGATCATGGTGTTGTTCAGGTAAGGCCACAAGGTTGGACAGTCCCTCACCGGACCCTCCTACCTTGACTACATCAAGTGGTATCAGAGCTAGTTTTGAATCTACTAGGATGGTTACAAATCTGTTAGAAGGTGGTGAAGCTATTGGAATGAAGTGTGAAACCCTAAAGTATACAGAAATCATCACAGAAGAAAGATCAAGGCAAGGAATATTTGGTGAGCTTTTTAAATTTAGTTGTTTATCTAATTTATTTCAGATGGGGAAGATTGGAAAGAGGGTGAAGAAAGAAAATGAAACCCTAATGTGCGAAAAGGATATTTTGAAAGGAAAATTGTGCGAAATAAAGAAGTATAATTCAAAATTGTTAGAGAAGATGAAAGATCTCAGAGGAGACAAGTTTGAATTCCTTGAAGAAGAACTGAAAGATGTAAGAAGCATAAATGAAGACCTAGAGGCAGAGCTGAAACTATTTGAAGATGTTGAAAAGAAATTTGTAGGATTGGAAGAAGGATTCAAGTTGTTTGGAAAGGTGGAAGAAAGGAGCAGAGATCTAAAAGAAAGTTTGGAAGAATTGAAGAAATAAAATAGTTTGCAGAAGAATAAAAGATCAGATTTGAAAGAACAAGTTAATCAATTAGAGCAGTCACTAGTAGCATGTAGAAAAGAGAATGAAAATTTGAGATCTGAGCGTGTATTGTGTGATGTTTCTTGTGATACTAATGACTTGTGTGATGTAGCAGAAGTTTCCTTAGGAAGTGATGATGAAGATGACAATGTGACTAAACCTAGAGTGGTTGGTGATGGTATTGGTTTCAAAATCATGCAAAGAATGGGATATGAAGGACAAGGATTGGGAAAGCAGTAGCAAGGAATTATAGAACCTATTGAACCAGGGATCAGATCAAGAAGTGAAGGGATTGGATATGACAAAGCTAAGGAGGTTATGGCAAACTTTAAATCAAATCAAAGTAGAAAAGGTATGTTTTGCTCATATTGTAATAGGCATGGACATGAAGAGGAATCTTGTTGGGATATACACCCTTGTAAGTTATGTGGATTGAGAAACCATTCTAAAAAGTTGTGTTGGAATAAGTTAAAGAGAAGAAATCCTATGACAAGTTGTATATAGAAGAACTATGGGTGGATAGATGGATAGGAATGGAGACATGTTACTGGTATGTTCAGAGGAAGATATAGACTTAAGTGTTCATATATTGGATTAGGATGCAGAGAAAGAAGACATTATGTGGAGCAGAACAAGGAAAGAAATTCAAACTACAGAGGGAGAAGTGACAGGAGTCATGATTCTTATCATAGTGTAGGATACCAGAAGAATGAAAGAGGATTTACAAGAAGAAGAACCTGTTTTCAAGTTTGGAGGAGAAAAGAATCAAGCAAGGAAAGTCATCAAGAACCTGTAACTAAAGAAGCTGATAAAGGAGAAACAATAAGTAGTTCAGAGATAGTTTGTGCAGAGGTTGAGAAGCCTATTGATATAGAAATGATTTGTGCAGAAGAAGAGCTGATTGAATCACTAAGTTTGACAAAGGAACAAGAAGAAAGTGATGCAGAGATAGTTTATGTAGAAGAGGAAGGAGAACCTTTTTGAATCATTGAGTTTAATAGAGAAATTGAAAGATTTGGTCTTAAGAAGATTTGTGTTATAGAATTGAGAAAGCAAAGCAAGAGAGAGTTTGTGTAAAATCATCTGATAAAGCAGTGCAAGATAAAGTTGTGTCAACAAATGTGAAGCATAGCAGAGAAGATCATGTGGTAGAGAAAGAGGGAATGACAAGATATTCTACTTGAGGAGAAAGTTTGTGTACCGGAGTAAAGCAAATGTGGATAAAGAAATAGAGAAAGGTATTGAAGCAGTATATGCAGAGCAGAAAATGTAAGATTCTAAGGCATGTGAGAGAAATTGTATCTAAGATCAGGATTGGAAAGTGTTGCAAAGAAGTTCAAGAAGTGTATTAGTTGGATCATAGAGCAATTTGATTGTTCCAGAGGATGCATGAATGAATTTGATTAACACAGACATTGATCTTGAGGCAACTTGTGGAGAAGACTTGCTCAGATTGTCGATCATTGAGGTAGTGCAAGGCTTGCAGGTAGACCACCGAACCTAGACCATGACACAGGGTGGACTTGAACAGACCGCCGACCTTGAGGCAGTTGCAAGTACCTAAAAATAGATCACCGAACCCTGAATCTAAATTAATACAGACCTAAGTGAAGGGGCTCACTTATCAAATAACCCCGAGGGTATGATGTAGGAGCATCTAGAAGTCTAATGCAGAAGCATTCGGAAGAATTTAGAACCATTGAGACAGTTGACAGAAGCTTGAATATGCAGAGAAAGTAACCTTGGAGAATTCTAGATTTTGAGTATGAGGACCTACGGATCTAGACTTAGCATCTGGACATAGGAAATTACAACGTATCAAGAATTCAAATTGTTTGGTTTTGATTCTGGAAAGTTATCACTGTTTGAAGATTGATTGTTCTAACATAACAGAGTTGACTGTGTTTAGTGAAGTTGAATTAGCTTGCGGATCATTTCCGTGACTTGCGGAGTGAAAAGAAGAATTAGTTGATGAAGTTTAAGGACCTGGCTAACCTTCAGTGAGTTCTGCACAAAGTTTTATGCATTTGTGAAGTTGTGCCTTATGTTTAGGCCCGACCTATGTAGTGTACACGTTACATAAGCTAGCCGATGTAATCCAGCCGACTTGTTGATGATTTGTAAGGTTGCGGATGATATAAATAAGAGATAAAGGATTGTTTCTAAGAAGTGATCGAGATAGCACGAAGACATGAAGTGAGATCTAAAGGTGTTTTGATCCGGAGGAGTAGCAGAACAGAGTAGAAGACAGAGCAGGAAGTAGAATGAGTTGTAGAGCAAAGAATTAAGTTGTAGAAGAAAGAAATCATGAAAGAATGTTGATTATATGAATGTTTTGTAATCCCTAGGCCATGGCCTAGTATCTGTAAAGCCCTGGAGGCATGTGTAATTTGATTTGAAGTATAATATATGAAGAATGAGCTTTGAAGGCTGGGTTTTTCCCTGTTAGGGTTTTCCCAGGATACATCTTGTGTTATGTGTTCATGAATATCATTTATCTTTCTGTTGATTAGTTGTTAGCTTCCATTGCATATCTATTATGATCATGGTGTTGTTCGAGTAAGGCTACAAGGTTGGACAGTCCCTCACCAGACCCTCCTACATTGACTACATCACAAGTAGAAATCATTATCATGGATACCAAGACTTCATTGTCTTAGTTGACAAAATTGTTTCTCCTTCACTATCTTGGTTACCAAAATTTCCCATTGTCTTCGTTACCAAATTATTTCTTCATCATTGTCTTGGTTGCCAAAACTTCTTATTGTCTTGAATACCCGAACTTTTCTTCCTTCACTAGTTACCAAAACATATTATCATCTTATTCACCAAAACATATTATTGTCTTAGTCTTCAAAACCTTGAATCATGAGTGCTAGCATAACCCTATTGATCCAAAGGGAAAATAATATTAAGATCTAGAGCCTCTTGAAAGAAATATATGAAATCTCTGATGATCCGTAAATTGGAGTATCTATGCCACACTCCAGCACATCAATAAATAAATATAATTAAGGAGTACTCTACTAGCTATCTTAGATGAACACAAAAAACATAATATATGCTTAACCTAGAGATAATCATAAGAACACTATTCAAATGTAGAAAAAAAAGATTGTGCACACACACACAATTGCAACACAAGATACACTTAGAGAATCCCTTTAATGGGAATAAAACTCTAGTAAGAGTGAGTTTCTACTCCTCATGTCAATAATCAACAAATGTACAACAATATTACATTATCTCATTGGGATTTATGATACCCATATGCACACTGCCTTGAAGAAAGCATAGCCTAGAGAAACTAACTTTGAATACCAATAGTTATCTCAATCTTACACATAGATGATGTAACCTCCACTTTCACATGAATGAAGTTCCTTATTGTATTGATTCCACATGATCCACCATCCAATAGTCAATAGATTTCATGTCACTGCTCAAATCCACAAACAATGGCCTCCAATATTAATTCCACCTCAAGAGAATTAAATTGTAAATGTCACTACCACACATGGCTTATTTTAGCCTAGATTCATAGGTTCTTTGAGATACTTCCATCTACAACAAATGACTAATCAATTGAAAATGAAATATTCATAGGAGATTAATGGCATCTCAAACAATCATCCTAATAGAGTCATGTAGTCATAAATTTAGAGTGTCTAATGAGAAATTGTCTATTCATGTGGCACAAACATAGAATTTGAAAACTTAATTCAAGTGTATACCACAAAAAAATCTTAACTCTTAGAAAGAATGAACAATAAGATGGTGCCAAAAACATATTATATGCATATATTTAAATATAACAAAGGTTACATTAGATTTAGATATAAGTATGTCATATCTAGAGTAATACATGCCATGTTGTACAACTCTTTCATATGTCTAATCTTCAATCAATTCTATTTCTTCGTCCTTCTTTGCTACTTCCTTTAGTTGAATTAAAACCTTTTCTTTAGTGACACCTTAATATAGTAAGGCAACACTAACCCAAAATATAGTACCATGCCCTACACATATGTAGTAGGAACCTTGGGTCCAATGCTAAATCATTTTAGCTCTTATCATTCCTTGGGTTTGGATGCATTGTCATGTTTCTTGAAAAAAGATCCCTTCATACATATTTGTGGAAAGAAATTACCTTTGAAACTCAATCAGGTTTCAATCATGAACCTCCCTAGGACTAATATCCAATTAAGTAACTTTATAATTGATACAAAATTCAAATACATGGGTGCATGGTCTTAATTAGGTCCCATTGACAAAAAGTGTTGAGACATGGACCAGCTAGGACTCGAACCTAGGACCTTCCATTTTACTGTTGGAGTGCTCTACCACTGAGCTACTGGCCCCTCTTGGACCAGTCCATCGTCGGTCCAGGTG
This sequence comes from Cunninghamia lanceolata, assembly GCA_027924645.1. Lineage (NCBI taxonomy): Eukaryota > Viridiplantae > Streptophyta > Pinopsida > Cupressales > Cupressaceae > Cunninghamia > Cunninghamia lanceolata. The sequence goes on from BSBN01000534.1 coordinate 8,073,381, forward strand.
TGGCTTACACCAACACCCCCCCTTAAGCCACACCTCTCGTGTGCTTGGGGCTCATAGCCTGGCCTGGCTCTGATACCATGTTGAGACATGGACCAGCTAGGACTCGAACCTAGGACCTTCCATTTTACTGTTGGAGTGCTCTACCACTGAGCTACTAGCCCCTCTTGGACCAGTCCATCGTCGGTCCAGGTGTGGCTTACACCAACAAAAAGAACATGCCACAACTTATAGTAAGGAAACAAATATATTGGACATGTTAAAGGTCCACATAAGATATTCTAATTGTATTTTGGAGGCTTCACAAGCATTATGCAGTAAAATATAGAAAAATGACTATTAGTAACTCTATATATGTGTAGTTCGAGGACTATGGGCACAAAATGTATCTAGGATAATAACGAAACACATGAAACAATGAAGGAAACCTACTAAGGATAATAAACAATAGGAAAATATTTTTGGGTGATAAAAGATTACTCAGCCCCTAAGATGCTTTTGCATCAAACATCCCAAATAATAGAATTTTGAGCCACATGCTCAAAATTAAGGAACTAACGAAGATTACTTTAGCCAACCAAGGTGGCCTACATCTATTTTCGAAATCATGTATCATCTTCTAGCCCTTTTTCTTTCCATCTAACAAGATATTCGTTGTACTTCATTTTCCTTGTTTACTTGCTTATATGTGTATCCAAAAAAACATTATTGCATTGTTTCTTAGGTACTTTTTGCTTCCAATCAAAATCTTGTGATAATAATGTGCTAGTGGAAGTATATCTAGATTCATAATAAGTATATATCAAAACAATTGAATAATGGTGAGATATCCAAACCTTTAGGAAACTCAAAATTTCATAATCATTTTTAGATAATCAATGGTACAAAAGATCTAGGCCATCAAATGAAGACATAAGGGCCCTTATTGGGGCAATAATAATGCAGGTTCAAGGTGGATATTAGTTGAGAAATAGGAAAGTGCCTATGAGAAATGAAGCTACTATTGGAAAACCAAATAGAGCCAACATAGATATTGAAAAGGAAAAGCCAAGTATAGAAGTGGAGATCAAGAGAAATAATATCACCAAGAAGGTGATGGAAAAGAAGAAAAACCCAGTGAGGCAATAAGAAATAAAAAAGAAGCATGTACCTAAAACCCATGAGCATGTTGTACAATTTAATGTTTTAGATATTCCTAAGTTAGGAAATACATATGATAAAGCTATGAAAGTTCAATCCCAACTATTAAAAGAGAAAGATGGAGATAAATACAAGAGAAAAGAACCAATAGGTAAGAATATAATTTCTTGTGTTCAAGTTATGTCATTCATTCCTAATGCAAATGATTCAACTATCCCCTATGATGCCTCTTTTCATAATAATCACTCTATTGATGTAGCTCTTGAGTCATGAGCCAAGTTAGAATTTTAGTACCAATAAGGGAGCTTCTTAGAATTCTTGAGCATAGGGAGACAATTTTGGACCTCAAATCACTATTGTAGATTCAAATCATGCCAACTTGCTAGTATTCCCAATGATGTCATAGCTAATAAAGATTCACAAGATGTAGTTGAGGTTTACTTAGGGACTTCCCTAATTAGTATCCAGTTGAGTGTTGACCCTTTTCTATACCACATTGTTAATTAATGGGTGGCTAGTTCACAATTGTATGTTGGACTCTAGAGATTCAAAAAATGACATGCCTCTACAAGTTATAAATGATTTAGATCTACTAATTTCTAACTCCTATTGTAAATGCTTCACCATGGATTCTTGGGAGGTAAGTGTTATTGGAGTTGTGAATAATGTGTAAGTTCATCTTGCTATAAGGAAGCTAAGGTAGTGGAACAACTTCCTACACTAATCTTGAGAGGAGGGTTATGCAAAACTTTTTCAAATCTTTACAACAGTTACAGAAATTATACAAAAGTAAACATAAATAGAAATTATACCACAACATAGTGATTTACATGGGGAAAACCCTTTGGGGAGAAAAAATAGGCTACACTCCAAAAGCCACCCAATATATTATTCAGAAATCAACAAGATTACAATATACTTGCATAGAAATCTTTCATAGGAGTATCACCAACCAAATATCTGGAGGTAACTCAACATCTATAAGACTCTCACACACAACCTCCATCTCAAGCACCTAATATATAGGAGATACAATACATGAAACCATCAAACAATAATTACAAAACCATGAGCTAAAACCACCCAAAAGTGGCACCCAATTTCTTAGGGTTTCATTATCTCTAATAAAAGATGCCTTATGATGTGTCAAAACATGCATCAACATGTGTAACTCCCCCTTACAACTCTTTTCAATGTCCCACAAGTTTTTACATTTTTTAATAGGGAGGCCCAACTTCTAAGGGCCATAACTTTTGATTTGGGAGGCCAATTAGGCCCTTTTTCTAAAATTGAAGAGTTCAAAGAGATCTATGCATTGGGCACCTCCAATGGTAGTGCGGACCACCCAAAAAAATATTTTGGCCAAAAACCAACCCTATAGCCCAGAAAATAAGTTTTTTATGTTTTTTATAACCGAAAAAATCACACTTTATGTAATTGCAAGTTTGAGACACCTTTCCTAACACTTTCTACATACCCTAGTAAATCATTCCTAATGGATATAATCATTGTTGATTTCCCTACCTATGGGGTATTTTGTTATCTAGAAAGTGGGAAGCATAAATTGGAGGTAGTATAAAAATGGACTTGTCATATGCTACTACTCCCTTACATGGAGAAGAAGTCAAGTTACACAAGGAAAATAAAATGTTGCACATTGTAGAGGACCATTACAAGACTCTTGATGAAGCACTCAAATTAGATGTTGGTCTTGACCAATTCATTGGATTTTGTGATGAACAAGATCCTAGAATTATTGATCTTACCCTCTTCTTTGTTCCTAAGTTAATGATATGAATGTCAACTTATGGACTATGCTCATTGATGGTATATATTCAAAGGATGGTGCAGGTGTAGGTGTTTGTCTTAGTTTCACTTGGTGGTGAACTTTCTATATTTTTCTTCAAATTAACTTTCTAGTGCACCAACAACATTGTGGAGTATGAAGCCCTAATATTAAGATCAAATGCTTGAGGATTCATGGAGATTCAAAGTTGGTTGTCATGTAGGTGAAGGACATATATGTTGCAAAGGATAAAAGACTAAGAATGTATTTTTGGACACTCTTGAATTATTTTATGTGATCGACATTGAACAGTTAATAGATCAAAAAATGTTGTAGTTGATGCTTTGGAAATTAAAGCATTTAAGTTTGACTTGGTTTTAGGCTTTTCCCATTTCCAATATAGTGTTATAGTTCTTCCAAGGAAAAATATACTAGAGATAGTATATACAACTAGAAATTATTTGGTGATGCTCAACATATAGACAAGTTCTTGAATTGCATGGATGAGTTTGATAGATAGGTAATTGATTGGCAACCTATGGTTGAAATAAAAGATGGCAAGGACGTGCTTTTTGGGAATGAAATAGTGTAATTAAAAACTAACACCCTTCCCAAAGGTTTAGTGGCACTAGAAAGAATGTTTGATAGTGCAGATTGCTATAAGGTCAAAAGCAAGCTAATCAATTATCATGACATTGAATTTGTGAACCTAGGAACTAAATCAACTCCCAGGATGATATATATTAGTAATAAATTGAAACATGTTGAAAAGCAAATGTTGATTGTAGTGTTGAATAGGTTCAAGAAATGTTTTGCATGGTCTTATATGATAAACTCAAATCTTACATGCAGGACTTGTTTTAACATACAATTCCTCTCCAACCAAATGCAAAACCTTTTGACAAAAATAAAGGCCAATAAATCCAACACTCACCTCAAAAATATAAAAAGAATTGATAAAATTGAAGGAGAGAGGTATCATTATGTCTACCCAACATTCCAAATGGGTTTCAAACCTTGTTCCAATTAGGAAAAAGAATCAAGAGATATGGTTGTGTGTAGACTTTAGGAATCTAAACATCAAAATCCTCAAGGATAACTACCCACTTTAAAGCATGGACCACTTGCTACAAAAGGTAACTAGATCAGAACTAATGTCCATAATGAATGGATTTTAGGGATATAACTAGGTAGTGGTCAAGGAGTTAGAATAATATAAGACCACATTTATTGCTCCTTAGGGAACCTATGTTTATGTGAGAATTCCATTTGGATTACAAATGTAGGTTCCACATTCCAAATCTAGGAATGGATGTTCCTTTTGTAGATCTTATTGATGAAATCATGGTGGTGTATTAGGATGACTTGATTACCTACTCCAAAGATAGAAAGGATATAATTGCAAGCATTTGGAGTTGATTTTCAAAAGGTTTCTTGAGCATGGGATTTATTTGAATCTTGAGGAATGCATGTTTGGTGTTGAAGAAGACAAGTTACTAGGGCACATTGTGTAAAAGGATGGGGTGAGGATAGATCTAGAAAAGGGTAAAAGCAATTGACCTTGTTCCCCAACCTCAAATAGTAAAAGGTGTGTAATCTTTCTTTGAATATATAAATTTTGTTAGGAGGTTCATCTATAATTTTGTTAAGAGGTCCAAGGCAATTTCTAGGATGCTAAAGAAAGAACAATCAATAATATCGAGTAACAAACCAGCTGATGCAGTTGTAGAAATTAAGGAAGATCTTAAAAGGGCACCGGTCTTGGTAAGTCTAGATTAATCCAAGCCTTTTCATCTCTTTTCCTTTACTTTATTTTACACTATTGTTGTTGTGTTGACTCAAAAGAATAAGGATGGATAAGAGCAACCCATTGCATTATTTACAAAGTCATTGCAAGGTGTAGAATTTAAGTACTCAATTATAGAAAAACATGCTTATGCCCTTGTCAAATCTATTAAGAATTTTTTTTTATCATACTTGATAGGCGTGGAGATTGTTGCATATGTGTCCCATACATCTATAAAAGATATATTCACTTAATAAGAATCATTTGGTAAGATATATAGATTGATCAATATGATCCAAAAGTATGATATGGAGTTGTAGGTTAGAAAGTTGGTTAGAAGTCATGGCCTAGTCAAACTGATGGTAGATACAAATCTAGATACAATAGAAGTCAATGAGGTAAGTTCTAACTGTGATATAAGGATGCTGTATTTTATCTAGAGAACATGAATTATCCCCTCAGAATGAGAGATAATCAATAAAGAACACTAAAGTTGTGGTTCCAAATATATGTGTTGACCCATGGTAGTTTGATGTGGAGAAGTCCTAATGATATGCTACTCAATTGTCTCAACCAAGGAAATTAATGAATGTCATGAAGGCAGCTGTGGTGGACATTTCGAAGTAAAGAGCACTACGCATAAGGTTCCCAGGGTAGGATATTGGTGGCCTACATTGTTTAAGGATGTAGCTAAGGTAGAATGAAAGTGTGATGCATGCCAATGATTCTTAGGCTAGTTGAAGTTCACAGGTGCTCTCCCTCTTGAATCCATGATGGTTGAAGCTTCATTTCAGTAGTGGGGTATTGGTTTTATAGGTAAAATTTAGGAAAGATTAAGTAATCGATACAAATGGATTCTTGTAGCTACTAACTACTTAACCAAGTGGGTTGAAGCAATTCCAACCCACAATGCTACATATAAGGTGGTAGTAGACTTCTTTTTGAACAATGTGATAACAAAATATGGTGTGCCTACAAGAATAATTATTAATAATGCAATGTGTTTAAAATCCCATGAAATTTTAAAATTATGTTTTAACTATGAGATTAGTTTGATTCACTTATCTCCCTATCATCCACAAGGTAATGGATAGGTTGAATCCAACAACAAAATCCTTATGAAGATCGTTAAAATGACACTATATCTAAAAAGAAGAAAATATGGGATGACAGGTTGAAGTATGCACTATGGGCTAATAGAATAACCTACAAGACAACTATTAGTAAGAGCCCATTTGAATTAGTCTATGGATTAGAATCCAAGATGTCAATCAGCTTGGAGTTTCCAGTGTATAAATTGTTGCAAGAGGTAGAGGGAGAGGAATGTGATACAATTTCTAAAAGAATATCTAAGTTGGTAGAGGTGGATGAGAATAGAAGAATTGTACATGACAAGATCCTATCACAACAACTGAAAATGAAGAATTTGTTTGATAGGAAGGCATTATAAATACAATTTCAAGTTGGAGATATGGTCCTTATGTGGAATACTAGATAAGAGAACAATGAAAAATGTGGGAAGTTTGATTCTTTATGGCTTGGGCTATATGAAGTTACAAAGGGGTATGGTCACAATGTGTACCATTTCAAAAGCTTAGTTGGAGATCTCATGGATTTGCTAGTTTATGGCCAACATCCCAAGCATTGGGTGAGTGCAGGATCATGATGGGTCAAACAATATCCCTAAGCGGCAATGAAAATACTAAAAGTAGACTAAAGTAACTTCACGTTAAAAATTGAATGAGTCATCTACATAATGTGAAAATAAGGTAGTAATAAAAGTTGTAGGAAATTGAATGTAGTTTATGGGATACTATTTATAAAAAAAACTGAATATTGGATATTTCAATAAGGCACTACTAAAATTTTTAGAAAAATGTAAAAAGTAGGTGTCATTCCTGATGGTGATAGTTTGTCATTGATGTCAAAAGGTATTGAGAGAGTTGTGTAAGTGTGCATCTTCACAAGGTATCATCAGGACTGTAGGACATTTGAGGATCACTTGCACTACTGATAAAGGTTGTTAATGATCATGCATTTCACAGTTATTCACTTATGGCAGGAATCAATCAGGAGTTGTTCACTCAATCAAGATAAGTGTGTTGATCATGCCTTCATTAAGGATGTTGACTTGATTAGTGTATATCTCTCATGTGGTGTGTTGATTATCAATGGTGTTGTTTCATGGTGTGAATGTTTCACTTCAGGTTGTTGAGGTTAAAAAAAAAGCGTTGTCACATAAATATTCTATGTTCATTGATTGACTTGCTTTGTTGAGGTGTTTCAGGTTATTCATGTGTTCACATTCATTCATGGGTTCAAGTTGATAGGTTCAAAGCCATATTGATTAGTGACGGTAATAATCAGGTGATGATGGGTTCACAGTCTTATGATTTCAGGATGTCTTCTCAATAGTCTTGTTCAAGATAAGAATGCAGATTACATCAGGATGTCAAAGGAATGGGCCATGGTGTTCATGTCAAAAGAGACAAAGTGTTTGTGATAAGGTTATTGTCAGTGTGTGTTAATGATTACAGTGCTATTGATTTTGAGGCACAATGTTGGTGCAAAGGTCAAATGAAAAATGAAATTTGCCATGATCTATGCAAAATCCTAGTTTGCATGCAAAGGTTAAAAAGGTTTATCATTCAGTTTATATGATGAAATTCACAGATCATCTACATAAAAATTTCAATACAAGATTGAAATTTTTTTGGTAATATTTAAGGGTTTCAAAAGGATGAAAAAATAATCCTGAAGTAAAAAAATTCTAATTTTTAGTTTTAAAGTGACCTACACTTTAAAATCCTAAATCCTAAATCCTTTTATGTTTTTTAATTCTAAATCCTAAAGTGGGCAAGCTAAATAAAGTCTATTATTAGACTTTTCTAAGGAAGCTTTTTAAAGAATTATTTATGAAAGTTTTTTTTTTTTAAGATTCTTTCTAAATTCTAAGATGCTTTCATAGTCTTACGTGGTTTAGAAGACATAAAAAGAAAGGAGGAAATTGTTTAAAAAAAAACAAAGCATCTTTTTTTTTTGGAATTTTTTAAGGGAGATTTTATAGCAAGATTTTTGGAGCTTTTTAAGAAGACTTTTTTGTTTCTAATTTTAATCCCCCTCCCGTGTAAAGAAGGAACTTATTCTTTTTAAGAATAATGTTTAAAGATTTTTTTAAAGATTTTTTTCAAGGGGATTTGAAAATGAAGGATGAATCCAGGGAGAGTTTGTATTCATTGCAAATTTTTTTAGGGGCAGAGAAATGGATTTTTATGCAGATATTTACAAGAGAAGAAAAAGTTGAATGATATTTTTGAAGAATGATTCCGACAGGGAATTGAATGGGTGCATTATAAATGGAAGATATTTTTTTTAGGGCAGATTGATAAATTGATATGGGAGATGAATGTTTTTTTCTCTTATGAAAAGAAAAGAAAATAGTGGAAATCATTCATGATTTTTATGCAGGGGAAGATGAAAGGGCAGATTGGACACATTTATTTTGAAGAATATGAAAGTGTTTTTACAGAGACATTATTTGTGTCCAAATAAATGTCATTTTATGAATATAAAGTTTTGACAGAGATTTTTTATGAAGACTATATACAAGACAAAATGGTTTTTGAAGATGAAGAATGTGAAGGAGAAGATTGAAGAGTTTTGTAAATTTGAGATATATGAAAAAAAATTTATTGAAGGAATTTGTACAAAGAAGAAAATTAAATTGATTTTGTTTGCATTCAGATATTGTGTTTTTGCAGGAATATGAAGCATCATTGAAGAGATGAAGGACCTTGTTGAAAAGATTAAAAAGTCTTTAATTATGCATAGATAAATATGAAGATCTATATTCTTGCAGGAAAATGGTTTTTGCAGATAGAGGAATATGATTAGCCATTGCAACGGATGGATGTTGTTTTGCAGAGAAGAGGAACATCAAGAGTCTTGGTATTAATGCAACTTCATAATTTGACAGAGATGAAATATACAGAAGATGAAAGTTGAAAAGACATTCAATTTATTTATAATGTTTGTTTAGGTGCATTGATTGTGAGTCTCATATGATAGAGATGAAACATACAAAATGATACAGTGTTGTTGAGTGGATCAGGATACAGAATTATTTTTGAATATCTGAGTTTATGATTTGAGTTGATAAATGAATGACCATTTGATAGACACATGAGAGAGAAGAAATGTTTTGTATTGAAACAGAGAAACCCTCTGAATTCTTGTTTTTCAGTTTGTTCTGTTTTAGGGGTTGGTGCTCCTTGAAGCTAGTGCTTCTAAACATTGTTGCCAGTGAGGCACAACAGTATGCCAGTAGGTCAGTGAGACCTCTCAATTGTCAGTGAGACACATATTGTAGCCAATGAGGCAGTTTTGAGCGGTTTTTTTACCCCAGAAGGGTTTTCCACTCGTGAAAAGCATGTGTTAAGTTTCATGGTGTCTTCATCTGTATGTGTGTATATTAGTGCTTTGTTTATTAAGTTTTATTCACATCTTTCATTATTAATCTTGTGCACAAATCATTAATGTATTCCTCTCTATTTGTTCTGTAAGAGAAAGTTTGCAAAAAGTTTAAAAAGATTTGAAAACTAATTCAACACTGATTCACCCCCCCCTCTCAGTGTTGTCCTGAACTCCTACAATTCCAGCCAACCTAAGTATGAGAAAAAGAAAAAAAAATCCTCCAAACTTTAGATTTAAGTAAAGGACACTTGAGCAGATGTAATGCAGAATTTTTTGAATTTTTTCAATAAATAAATAATTATTTACAGATTTTTTATTATGACTTTTTTAAAATATTAAAAAAAAAAATTCCGCCAATCTTAGTCAAAAATATATGAAATTCAGAACATTTTTCAACCTATAGCCAATAAATTTTAGAATGTGACACTTCTTTCAAATTTAAGAAAGGATAGATAGTTTGAAAGTTATGAATATTTTTCCATATGTATATCAATCAGGAGATTAGACATAGTGTACACGTAGAAAATTATTAATAATGTTATGACCACTTTCTAATAAATTGAATTCAGAGATCTTATTAGCCCATTCGTATAATTTCCATGGGCTAAGGAAAAATAATGGGAAATATTTTATTTAATATTGTAATTGTAATCCCGTAAATTAAGGATTTATTATTTCTGGGAGCAATTAAATATTAAATATTTTTATTTTATTGCACAAGTGGGGGCATGGAGTTTAATGAGGTGTAATTGTAACTCCCAAGAGTGAATTTAGGAGATTTTATGATGGTTATGATAGATTCTATGACAAGTTCCTAAAAAATAGTTGATTTTATGACAACTTGTAAGAGGGGAGTTATTATTTATTTTTAACCAAGAATCTTGTAGCGGTTATGACAAGTGAGCACCATTTGAGGAAATTTATTGGAAATATAATTATTTTAATTTATTTTCCATTAGAGGGGCATTTGGATTTCGGACTATTATAAATATGCAAGTATTTTCTTTTAGAAGAACTTTTTGATCATTTACAACTCAACTTTCTTTCATGAGAACTTATGCTTTTACAATATTTTATTTACAGGAAAACCCATTGGAGATTGGAATCATTGGATGCGTTTAAAACCCATTGGTTTCTTGGATCGGAGGACAAAAATCCTTTGGTTCAGTGGGAAAATATGACTCAGAGATTGTGATTGTGCACCTAGAGATACAGATTTTAGCTTGTTTTAGTTTGTGTGTTTGTAGGTTTTGGTTGCAGCTGTGTGTAGGTTTGGATTTCAGTTTTTCTATGGTGTGTTGTGGTTGTTGTTGTTGGCTCCTTATGCTCATCTCGATTAGATACATAAATTATGGGATTCATATTACTTTTTGGAGTAGAATATTATCAATATTGTTGTGTAATTTCATGTGTATTTCAGACTTCTAGAGTTGTGTCGAGATATATTTTTTAGTTGGAGCAAAATAGTGTTGTTTTGGTGGTGTTGTTTGCTGAATTTTTGTGGTGTTTAGTAAAGAGTTTGGTTCTAGATTATTTCTCTTGTATAATATATTGTAATAGAGAAAATAAGTCTAAAAAACATTAATATATCAATAAAATAAATTGTAGGAGTTTCTTGATCAATTTGTTCTTTATTGGTGTTGACTAGCTTGACTAGTTGTGTTGCTTTTGTGTAGTTTTGTGTAATTTGTTTATGAATCTTCAAATCTGAATGTTTTTCATAAAAATGTTGTTGTGGACATTATAATGGTATCAAATCTATGATATTTCTAGCCTAAAGGGTACATTGAATTGTTAATCATGAGAAAAATGCATATTTCATCTAAAATGAGGGAAATAAAGAGGAGCCAAGATGAAATGAACAATTCACTTCAAAGGATGTTGGATAGCATGAAAGATTTATATCCAAGTAAAACATCTCAAAAAGAAGAGTTGAATATTGAAAATTAATTAGAAGAGTCAGAAAAGAAGATAATGGAACCAGAGATAGTGGTAGATACACTTGAGCCACAAGTTATTAAAGAAAAATCATCGAGAATGAACCAGAGAATGCTGACTTGAAAATGGAAAAAAGAATTGAACCAGAGGTACAAGTTATACAGGTTAAAGGTAAAAATCCTATGATTAAAAAAATATTCTAATGATGTCTAGTGAGCCCTCACAATAGGAGAATGTTCTTTTTGATGAGGTTAATGAGAAATCAGATTCGCATGTTGAAGATGAAGATTTAATAATTAAAGAAAATGTTCCAATTATTTCTAATGGGATCCAAGAGACACCTATTGAGACTCTAAGGATTTTGTTAATGGGCTCAAGATAGCCCAGGATCACTTGTAACCAACACAACCTTCCACAACAAGATAGAAAAGAAAAAACAATGCTTTATATTGCCAAGAAAATAATGATGCATAAAATATACAAGATGCAAAGCTTAACTTGATATACACTACATTGCATACCATTGCATGAAATGTACAAAGCAAAACCTTGCTTATATAGGCAAGGTTTAGAGGTAGGATGAACTAGGATGTTGACAAGTGTCTTAATCCTATGACATGAGACACAAACATTTAAAGTGTGTCACAAATATTAAATGTCCTAACTACCTAAGTAAACTTAACATGTGAACATGTGTGAATAGGTCCTAACTAATGACTAGTTAGATAATGTGCCTTGTTCACACTACAAAAGGGAAAATTGGATAGGAAACACCCCTATTCACACCAACACCCCCCCTAAGTGCAACTTAGGGAGAAGTAGAAAAATTCAAAGATGCAAAGATGGGTCTTGACTACTTGGCTGTGTTAGGTAGCCATGTACAAACAATCTCTCACAACGGAGTAAAGGAGAAAAACCTGTAGGAAAAAACTCCTCTCCAAAAGAGAGAAAAACAAGAAGAAAGTGATGGAAAGAGGACTCAGGACCCCCTAGGACTACATCCAACAAAAATATACAATCAATTATCCCCCCATAGGAGAGAAATAATGAGACATGATGTCCCCCCATAATGAAGTAGTGTCTATGCCAATGGCACATGCATGAAAACAAAACACGATCTAATGCTTGCAAACAACATTTCTCCCATTGGGAATAAATCAATCCACTGGCATATGTAGAAGAAACTCCAACTCCAAAAAAAGAGATGAGGGAAGAAGTCTCATGAAGTATGATGTCTCTAAAAACTGCTCAAGTGTCACATGTCACAATCAAAAGATGCCACAAAATCAAGTGCTTCACACATAATCAAAGAATGTGACAATCCAAGATAATAAGAAAACTCAAGATCATCAAGCTCCAAAGAAAAAGATGGTGTGATAATAGTTGTGCCATAACCGTCATCAAAGAGGAGAGTTAACCCCTCAAATGTGTCCTCCAAGTCATCAATGTGAGACCTCACGAACAAGAATGATATGTCTGCAAGATAACAATCCCAATCAAAAAGAATGAAATGATCCTACTACAAAGAATCATTGGAAGCTCTCAAAGAAGCATCTTTGAATTCTGATGTAGCAACAGGGGATGGTGGAGCAATGATCTCAATAGGAGGAGAGAGAAAAGAAAGAGAAGTCATTGTGTCATTTGAACAATCAAAACCTACAAAAGATTCAATCTCCTCTAAGGTATCATCATCATAGGATATGTTATCTACATCATCAAGGGGAATAAGGAAATCTACTATAGGATCATCTGGAAATGGTGAGACATGAGGGTCTCCATACAACTCCCAAATTTGAGTCCAAAGTGTGTGTGGTCCCTTATAGATGGAAACATTACACACAACATCATAATCAACACTGCAAGAAATTAATCCTATAATATGATAAATATTGAACCCCAATTATGTTTCTTTTGAGGTGTATTTGGTTCAAGTATGAGCCTATAAAACAAAGAAAAAAGATTTAGCCATCTGAGATGTGTCAAGATGCCTCTTTGCCAAGACTCATAATTTTTATTAGTTAGATTAACCACAGAAGGATAAGTGGAAAAACCCATGATACCTCCTCAAAATGATAAAGATCAAAACATCAAAATATATTTATGTTGATAATAGAAGCCCATCAAAGAAAATATGACTTTTCGAGGAGCCAAATGTCCAAGTAATCAATCAAAAGCCATGAAACTGACAAAATAAATAAAATATACCTAGGGACAAATCTAGAAAAATTACATGGGTGGATGTGTATATCTTTCGGATACCTTTCCAACACCTGTTTGTTTGAAAAATAGAGATTCTGGGTGAAAGAATGGAGCTCAGAAGCTGAAAACGATGCTTGGACTTCACGCAAAAAAAATAGATGTGAAACAAAAAAATCAAGAGATAAGACCTATACCACTAGAAAGAGCACAGAACAAGATTTCTGATGATATTTTGTTTGTGAAATTTGGACACTGTATGCCCAAGTTACACCCAATTTCACAAAACTACTCCAAATAGGCTTGTAGGCAAACAAAGCCCCCCCTTGGTTAATGAAATAAAGCTAAGTGTGCCAAAATCACTTCCTACACTAATCTAATGAGGAAAGTGGAGTGCAAATTCTTTTTATCCTTTATAGTTACAGTGTTATTAACCCAACAATAGAGATATTGCAGTAATACACATACACACAGAAAGAAGATAGAAGAGAGAGAGACAAGATATGCGTGGGGAAAACCCTTACAGGTGAAAAACCCCACACTCCAAAACATAGCTCAAATGTATTCTAGTAAATAATGAAGGTTACAATACAGTTTCAGAGCCAATGTTCTTGTAGGAGTCTTCGATACTCGTATCTAGAGACAATCCGATAGCATAACAGTACCTATCAATCACATAATACATCTCCTTTCCAAAGCACCTGTTTATATAGAAGATAGAAGGCAAAAATGAGTCCATCTTGAGATGGGCATCCAACATGGCCTCATGGCCCAAAACCCACGCCTAAGGACACTTGTCCAACACTGCAGGGTGTTCATGACACTTGTCATATCACCCCATCCTAAATAAGTCACCTATTCCCAAGTTGGGCAATGACAGATACTCTTACGACTGTCATAGAATCTGTCATAACTGTCATATCTTACAGATGTAAGAGAATCTGTCATACACAGGTTAAAAATAGCATATTCTCTTAAAACTTGTCATAACTCTCCTTGGGCCACCCAAAGATGCCTTCTTCCAAGATGCCTTGTGACACATGTCTTCACCTGTCATAGAATCTTCCATTTACGACTCTTACGCATCATAGATTTGTCATAGGAATCTGTCATAACCGTTTCAGTCAATATTCCCTTACACACTATCCAAGATACTGACACATGGAAAAATATTCCTACCACTAAGTGGGAAGCCTATCTCCTTATGTGAGGACAAATTTACAAGTTTTCACCTTCCACATAGGATGACACATACCGTGCCAACTCCCACAAGATGACAATACGGATTTACATCCTAATTACAATAATAGGCAATAAATAAATAAATACAATGAAATAATACAAGGAATTATCAAGGTTGAGACAACTTAATTCCTAACACTCTCCCATTTGTCAAACACCTTGTAAGAGCCAATGGAAGTAATAGGATTTAACTACTATAGGCCAAGAGGCCCATAGACTCCAAACACCATCTGAACTTCTTTGTGCCCACTGGTTTAGTCAATGCATCCGCAACATTCTTCAAAGTATCTACCTTCTCCAAATTTACCTTCCCATCCTCTACCATGTCTCATATGAAGTGAAATTGTACATCAATATGCTTTGTTCTAGCATGGAAAGTTGGATTCTTTGCTATGCAAATCGCACTCTGACTGTCACAACAAATCGTAATTTGTCCTGCATCAACACCAATATCTGAACACAATCTTTTAAGCCAAATGGCTTCTTTACAAGCATGAGTTGCTGCCATATACTTAGCTTCTATCGTGGACAAAGCAACCACAGGTTGTTGCTTACTCATCCAACTAATTGCACCACTAAACATAGTGAATACATAGGCACTGGTGGATCTCCTGCTGTCAATGTCACCCGCCCAATCAGAATCCACAAATCCATGAATAAGACTGAATGTGAAGGTCCTATAACATTACCATGATAACATATGGAATACTCAGAAGTACCCCTCAAATATCTAAACACTCTCTTAACTACATCCCAATGTACCTGTCCAGGATTAGCCATAAATCAACTAAGGACTCCCACTACTTGGGAAATGTCTGGTCTTGTGCAGACCATAGCATACATCAAATTGCCAACAACACTAGCATAAGGTACTCTTCTCATGTCCTCCACCTCACTAGGAGATTTTGGACAATCATTAACAGACAACTTTGTCCCCAATTAAACAGGGACACACAATGGTTTACAATCTGCCATGCTGAACCTATCCAACACAGTCTTCACATACTTACTTTGGCTTAACCAAAGTTTTATGTTAGCTCTGTCTCTTCTGATTTCCATTCCGAAAATGTACCTGGCTGCCCCTAGATTTTTCATCTCAAACTATGCTGACAACTGAGACTTCAAATCATAAATCATATTCTTACCATTCCCAATTAACAACATATCATCAACATGCAATGCAATAATGAGAATACGATCATTGTCAAATTTATAATACACACAATGATCTGATTTCAATCTTAGAAATCCAACCGACAACACAAAGGCATCAAACTTCAAGTACCACATCCTAGGAGACTGCTTCAAACCATACAAAGACTTTTTTAACTTGCAAACCAAATTTTCTTTACCTTTCTCTATGTAATGCTCTAGCTGTGACATGTAAATCTCTTCCTCCAAATCACTATGAAGGAATGTTGTCTTCACATCCATCTGCCCCACCTCTAAGTCATAAGCTGCTACAAGAGATAACAAGAACTCAATAGATGTCAGCTTTGCAACGGGAGAGAAAATTTCACCATAATCAATTCCCTCCACTTGTGAATATCCCTTCGCAACTAGTCTGGAATTGTACTTTTCAACACTGCCATCTGCACTAAATTTCTTCTTGAACACCCATTTGCATCCAACAGGTTTTCGTCCTTCAGGCAAAGGCACCAAGTCCCATGTTTTATTCTTTTCCAAAGAAGCCATCTCATCTTCCATGGCCTCCTTCCAGGAACCTGCATCTTTCATACCCATAGCCTCTTTCATAGTTCTAGGCTCATCAGTGTTAGTAAGTAAAGCAAAAGCACAACTAGAATCAAGCAATGAATAACCAAACCTATCAGGTTGCTTCCTTGTTTGTGTAGACCTCCTCAATGGCTAAGGTTGAGGTTTTACTTCTTAATGTTCAGAGCTGCTAGAGCTATCCTCATCATCAAGTCTCATAGGGTCTGACGGTTCAGTCTTCTCAGGGGTAGAAGGAAACTAAACGACATCCTCTTTCTTTTCTATTTATTTTGGCTGTAGAACAACAGGAGAAGGTGTTAGCCCTCTAAAGATAACACTTCTGCTATACAACACGTTTTCAGCCACAAGATCCCAAAGCTTGTATCCTTTCACACTGACACCATAGCCAATGAAGATACACTTGACAGCCTAGTTCTCCAATTTAGATCATTTCTCCCTAGGCACATGTGCATATGCCTCACAACCAAAAATATAAAGATGTCTAATTGAAGGCTTCTTACTAGACCATGCCTCCATAGGTGTCTTACCAACAAGAGCTGATGTAGGAGACCTATTTACCAGGTAGAAAGCAGTGGCTACAGCTTCAACACAAAACTTTTGTTCAAGGCTTGCTCCACTAAGCATACTCCTAGCCCTCTCCATCAGTGTCCTATTCATCCTCTCTACGACCCCATTTTACTGCAGAGTGTATGGAGTTGTCTTATATTTTTCAATCCCTTTCTCTTTACAGAACTTATCAAATTCTGTCGAATGAAACTCACCACTGTTATCAGTTCTCAAACACTTAATCTTTTTACTAGTCTGATTCTCAACAAAAGCTTTAAACTCTTTGAATCGACTAAAGACTTCAGTCTTGCTTCTGAGAAAATAAATCCATGTCTTATGTAATCATCTATAAAAGATACAAAATATACATATTTAGAAATTGAAGGAACACTAATAGGACCAAACACATTAGAATGAATAAGGTCCAATACACCAAAAGACTTGTGAGAACTAGAGTAAAACTGAACACAGTTTTGCTTTCCATATATACAATGTTTGCAAAAGTCAAACTTGAGATTACAATCATTTAACCCCTCAACGAGGTTTTTATTTTTCAGGGTTCTAAGACCCTTCTCACCAATGTGGCCAAATCTCATATGCCATAACATTGTCTTTTCAGCAGGAAGCTTAACTTCCAAAGCATGAACACCCTTGGGTACACAAGATGCACTACCATCATAATTTGTTACAACAGATTTCTTCATTGCTTGTTCAGATGGTGGGGATGAAGTGACTGTAGCTCTTTTCTTTGAGTCAGAAGAACTATTGTACTGTGAAGTGCATGCCTCCAGTTGAAACAAAGTACCTCTCCGAGTACCCTTCACAAGCACCATAGATCCTCTAGTCATCTTGCATCCATCCTTTGAAAAGACAACTTGTACACTTGCAGCATTCAACATACTCACAGAGAGCAGGTTTTGTGCCAAGCCTGGGATGTGCATAACCCCAGTGATCCCCTTTACTCATCCATCAGGGAATCAGATTAAGACTCTTCCATGACCAACAATCTTCAAATGAGAATTGTCACCCAGGTACACTCTTCCACCATCGAACTCTTCATACTTCATGAATCAACTTTGATGTGAGGTCATGTGGAATGATGCACTAGAATCTATCAACCACACATCATCAGATGCATGGGTAGTCAGGGCTGCAATGAAGGCGTCACCATCATCTTGTAACTTGTCAGAATCTGAATCTGGGGCATTCTTCTTCTTCTTCTTCTTTTCCTCTTTGCATTCCTTTCAGAAATGCCCAGTTTTGCCACAGTTCCAACAGAGAGCCTTGGGAGATTTAGATCTCCCATGGGATTTGGATCTACCCTTCTTAGCTTTCTTGTCCTTTTTTCCTTTCTCCTTGGGTCTTCCACAAACTGCAAGAGCCTCTTTGGCTGCCTCAAAAGACTTTATGTGCATCTCTTCAAATAACACTGAAGATACCACTTCATGCATTTTGAATGTGGATGTGGTGCTCCCAATAGCCATAACAAGATGATCCCACAAGTCCGGCAAAGAACAAAGCAAGGTCATACAACGATCCTCCTCCTCCATCTTCACACCAATGGATGTCAATTGTGCAACGAACATGTTGAAAGCATTTAGGTGATCTGCAACAGATCCTCCATCCTTAGAGAATACAATGTCTTTCTCAGAAAAAGCTTGTTCACTAGGGATTTGGCCTGATAAACATCACCCAGCTTCTTCCAAAGGTCTTTCTTGGTCTTCTCCTCTTGGACATTCAACAAGACAAAATCAGCTAGACTGAGTCTTATGAGACCGTTAGCCTTCTGATCTTTGAGATCCCAATCAATTGTGCCATTACGGTTGGTTTTACACTGCATATGGTTTCCCATAGGTCACAATCAACAAGCATGTCTTCCATCTTAAGTTTCCATAACTCAAAATTTGTGCCATTGAATTTCTCCACCTCTAATCTTCTGGATGTGCCTGCCATCTCTTTTCCTGCAACAAGATTATAGAATACTCTACACAGACTCCCACTCAATCTAAGATTAGCTCAAAAAACCCCTACCCAACAACTAGGACCAAAGGTGATCAAACTCTGATACCAACTGAAAGGAAGCTAGGTGTACAGAAATCACTTCCTACACTAATCTAATGAGGAAAGTGGAGTACAAATTCTTTTTATCCTTTATAGTTACAGTGTTATTAACCCAACAACAAAGATATTGTAGCAATACACATACACACAGAAAGAAGATAGGAGAGAGAGAGAGAGAGAGAAGATATACGTGGGGAAAACCCTTACTGGTGAAAAACCCCACACTCCAAAACACAGCTCAAATGTATTCCAGTAAACAATTAAGGTTACAATATAGTTTTAGAGCCAATGCTCTTGCAAGAGTCTTCAACACTCATATCTGGAGACAATCCAACAGCATAACAGTACATGTCAATCACATAATACATCTCCTCTCCAAAGCACCTGTTTATATAGAAGATACATGGCAAAAATGAGTCCATCTTGAGATGGGCGTCCAACATGGCCTCATGGCCCAAAACCCATGCCTAAGGACACTTGTCCAACACTGCAAGGTGTTCATGACACTTGTCATATCACCCCATCCGAAAGAAGTTGCCTATTCCCAAGTTGGGCAATGACAGATACTATTACGACTCTTACGACTATCATAGAATCTATCATAGCTATCATATCTTACAGCTGTAAGAGAATCTATCATACACAGGCTAAAAATAGCATATTCTCTTACAACTTGTCTTAACCCTCCTTGGGGCACCCAAAGATGCATTCTTCCAAGATGCCTTGTGACACATGTCTTCACCTATCATAGAATCTTCCATTTACGATTCTTACACATCATAGATTTGCAATAGGAATCTGTCATAACCGTTTCGGTCAATATTCCCTTACACACTATCCAAGATGCTGACACATGGTAAAATATTCCTACCACTAAGTGGGATGCCTATCTCCTCATGTGAGGACAAATTTACAAGTTGTCACCTTCCACATAGGATGACACATCACTGTGCCAACTCCCACAAGATGACAATATCCTAATTACAATAATAGGCAATAAATAAATAAATACAATGAAATAATACAAAGAATTACCAAGGTTGAGACACCTTAATTCCCAACAGTTAAGGGCCTGGTCGCATGGGTGACCTAGGGCTATGAGTAGAGGGGCTAGTGGTGGAGGTTTGATTTAAACCATTGGATAAAAGTATGAACCCTATAGATTGTACTTCAGACCATACAGATTTTTTTTGACGAAAATCCTTGAAACCCTAAAAAATGGCTAAAAATTCAAATTGCTCAAAAATATAGAGTGTTATATATCAAAAAACTTGGAACATTCCATCCGGATGCAATGGAGTTGTAATTTATTCTCTAGTATGCACTAGAGAAAACCTCTTGACAAAATCTCTCAAAAAACAGGGAAGGGAATTACAGATCTGAAGCTCTGATACCATGTAAGAGCCATCAATGGACTCAAGACAACCCAAGATCACCTACAACCAAAACAATCTTCCACAACAAAAGAGAAAATAAAAAATAATGCTTTATAGTGCCAAGAAAATAATTATGCATAAAATATACAAGATGTAAAGCTTGACTTGATACACACTACATTGCATACCATTGCATGAAATGTACAAAGAGAGACCTTGCTTATATAGGAAAGGTTGAGAGGTAGGACAAACTAGGATGTTGACAAGTGTCTTAATCCTATGACATGAGACACAAACATTTAAAGTGTGTCACAAATATTAAATGTCCTAACTACCTAAGTAAACTTAACATGTGAACATGTGTGAATAGGTCCTAACTAATTTGACTAGTTAGATAATGTACCTTGTTCACACTACAAACGGGGAAACTGGATAGGAAACACCCCTATTCACACCAACAAAAAGAAGGACCCAATGCCATATGAGAATAGTCAGCAAGATAGTTGTATTGATGAGTATGGTTTCAGGAAGGATGGCCCAGTTGAGACTTATTCTATTGATGATATTCATCGTGAGAACGGTGATACTACTAAAAATCCCTTAGAGATTTTCAAATCAAGTAATTAAGGTAAATATTTTGATTTCTTCTTTGATTACATCTCAAAAAATAGGGATGAAAGTAGAAGCAAGGGTTTATTGTAGGATTTTGATATTAAGTCATTACAATATTTTTGCAATATGAGAAGTATTCTAACAATTATGGAAAGATGAAGAGCACAAATGGAAGGGAAATCCTTTCTCTCAACTTAAAAATTTCTCATACATGATGATGTGGGATCCTGGTTCTTTATCCAAAGAACTACAAAAAGAAGACATTGATGAACACATGAAGGCTGAAAATTTTGATGGGTTGAATCTTATATTTGTAGAAGTGTTTTCAACTTCCAGCTTTGTCGAAGTAGCACAATGGAAGCATGGTGGTGAATGCATTTTCTATTTGAGGCAACCACTAGGGAAATAAAATATTGCAATACCAAAACATGAGAAAAATAAAGAGCTATTGTGTATAATTGAAGAAAATATTCTGACTCACAAGGATAGAAGTGTTGAAGGTATCTCCACATTTCTTATTTCACCAAAGAAAGATCGACACCAAGTGGAAATTCTATGGTATGAAAATAATTATCATATTTATGATTTATTATTTCTTTCTTTGTCACTACAAAATTCTTGTCATCATGGAAAACATGCTAGAAAGGGCAATAGAGTACAAGGGATACAAGTTGTAGCATAAGGCATGTAGTCTCTTTGATTCAAGTTCAAGATTATTTTTTCTTATGGGATCTAGGTAATCTTTTGAGGGTCAAAATGAATAGAGGCATTGATGTCACTATTAAGATTTCCATCTCTTGTATTTAGGTCAAAAGGAATTTTTTGAGGAGTCATACAAGGCTTGTTGTGCATTATAACTACATTGTGAAGGATCAATGCTCACGATTCATAGATCACTCCTTGGAGCTAAGCCCCATAGTTGAATACAATATTTTAGGTGATGGACAAATGGAGAGAGGCACAATGAGATGCTTATTGTGGGAATGTGGTAAGCAAAATAGATGTCATTTTGATGTTGTTAATTTTTTTTTATTCGTCAAAATTTGTGGACATGATGTCCACTCCCATATATGAAATAATAAAAGAGAGAGATTCATCAGCCCTAAAATAGGAGTGCAAATAAGGTCCCTAAATGGGAATTTACAAAGCAAAGAGTTACTATTGTTACTTACAGTATCAGTGCACAAAATTCCTACATCTAAGCAAGAGGCAGAACAATACCACTCAGCCCAAAAGCTTGAAAGAGGAAATCATGTTGCCAACTTATCCCCCTTCTTAGAGGACCTCAAAGTCTTCTGATGAGGAGTAATATATTTCCTCCTCTTAACTTCTGTCCAACCTTGTGTTGGAAATATAGAGCCGTAGAGACAAATTCCTCATAACCTAATAAGAGATTTAATGTGAAATAAACCAGAAATCCACATGCAAAAGAAATATACAATCATACCATCAATGGTGACACAAGATATACCCTGGGAAAACCCTCATAGAGGGAAAAACTTAGCCTCCAAAAGCATGCATCTCTCATGTATTATTCAGCAATAATCAACAAATACATATGCAGAGATAACCTCTGAAACATAAAGCTCTCTCTACCTACAATTCTTGTAAACAAGCATGTAACCAGACATCCCATGCCATGCTTCAAACCCTCACACAACCAACCTACAAGAGAAGCTACAAACCCAACCAACAAGCCAAATGGCTAACTCAACCAACCTCTATAACTACCCTTGTGTTTTCTTTTACAGACATAAGCTCACACAAATACAACATGTGGTATTGTAATACCATTTTCCCCAAAACCATTGACCCCACATTTGATTATTGGTACTAAGTTTTCCCAATTAATCAAATAATTACGAATAAAGTAATTAGCCCAATGTTACATACAATGATTACAAGTGGCATCCAAATAAATATACAATGTGGCTAAACAGATCACATGATGCACCACAATTAAATATTTATTTTACATAATAAAATAATATCATTGTTATGCAAGGTGTACAACACACTTCCAACATTCTCCCACTTGTTGTATACATTGCATAAGGGATCAACATGTAAACTCAAAACATCAAGGGAAACCATCATGTGTGCCCAACATGTACCATATAACCATCCATGTGCTCCATGATACCTGCAACAATAATCAAGGTGTCCACCATCTCAAACAAGAATCTCCTCATCCTCCATCTAGCCTCATGAAGAATAAGATGCTCCAAAGCGATGTCACACTAAAATGTCACATAGAAGAAAGAAACCTACATCAACTGATATCTAGACACAAGCAACAAATCCAATGGTAACAAATAGGCTTGAGTAGTTGTCAAGAATCAATCACCATATTTGAAATAGCAACCACAGCTAGTTGCTAATGCATCAACTACCCATACCTCCAAACCAAGGTATACAAAAGTTAACAAGTAGACCTTGTGCAATCAACATATCCAATTCAAGTCACAACGATAAAAAAGTCTTTGTATATACTCATCATGCATAAAGAAGTCCTCCAAGGTAACAACACAAAGCATGTGATAACAAACATCAAGACCCTCTATACTGGAGCATAATGAGAACATCCAACAAAGGAATCATATATATCATAGAACTCCCACTACATGAGTAAATGTAAATTTTGAAAATAGATCAAGGCATCGAAAGATCCACTAATAGCACGCACATAGAAGATGTGGTTGAATCTTCTATCACATAGTATCAAAGAACACATGCATAGATATGCAAAATCTGTAAACTAAATAGTTGCAACATAACTCTCCTCAAGTCCATATCTCTCCCAAATCGTCCACATCATAAGAGAAAGAAGTCAAAGAGACTAAAAAGCTCCATACACATCTCAACTCCAATGTCATGTGAACATAAATATCCAGGAAGAAGAATAAGACCAATCAAGAGAGAACCTATAAATCATAACCATGTCCTTCTATCCACACTAATGTGCTATAGCTATGAAAAGTATGATCTCCTAAGTTACAACCCAAAAACAAGAAGCCTTCACAACATCCAACAACAATATGCAAGCCTCTCAAACCAAAAGGTAGATCAAACTCATAACCATCCCAAAGTAGGAATAAGCCCAAAAGCCACTAACCATCCATTACATACAATGATCTCATGACAACTTGGGACCAACCATAATGAGATAACCAATCATATTCATGCCTCTACTCCTCAAACAAGTCATCACAACCATAATCCATAGCTCAAGACTCAATCATGAGAAGATAAGACACAAAATGAAGAATGTATTTGAAAATTAGGTGGGCATACCTATCAAATCATTCACTGTCAAGCAGACCAAGAGTGGGTATGAGATTGCTCCTCCAAGATGCACCAAGTCTCGAAGACACTCTCTAAGAACAATCTCCTCAACATGTCCATGTTGGACTCATGTCCAACCAAGGTGTAGCCTCCTCGGTCTTGCTGCTAAAATCCTCATCAAAGAGTAACCATATCAACACATATCTCTAACCCCAAGAGAACTCAAGCCTCACCTAAGTCTCCAAGTATCCATGAGTACCTCCATGATCAATCCATGCTAAGATCCAAATACAAAACCGCACCATCATGAAGCTTCCAAGCAGATGACTAATGTACCCAATACCAAGAGAACCATCAAGATCAAAGTCAAAGCTCCCATTGCACATATGCATAACCAAGAAACATATCATGACATCATGATCTAATCATCTCCTCAAAGGAAGATCACATACACTAATACACACATCCTGTCTCAAGAGAACCTGTATCATGCCAAAACTCTAATCTGAAACCAAGAGTAAACCATGACACAATACCAACCATCCTGTAAGAAAGAATCACCTATGAAAACTGACAAACCATAACCAACACCTCAAGCAAAGACTTCAAGAGTCCTCCATGGTACCAATATGTCAACATCTCCAAATCACATGAAGATAACCATATCCTACCAAAGCTCCCACTAAAGTGTGATACCGAGCTATACATGGAAACATCAAACCATCAAACCCATCACTATCAAAATCTCCCACTAAAACCTGTAACTAAGCTATCCATGACATCATGATAACCATCTCCTACATGAAAATCATCCATGGCCCCAGCACAATCAAAGAATCCACTGTAAACAACACAGCTCCCAAAAGGTCGAGTAAACCATAATCTCCAAAATGAAGAAGATGAACAAAACCTATAAACCAAACATCAATCCAACACCACCAAAACTACACCTGTAAAACAACCATGTCATGTCAAAATACCAACCAAACAAGGAGCATCCATGACACCATGATCATCACCTGATGTACCTACACCAAACTCCCATTAAGTCTCACACAATTGTACCATATAGTCAACAAAGATAGGTCCCATATCATGACTGTATCAGGTAATACCATCTCTCTCTATCTCATAATGACAAGCAAAACCAATGCAACATGTGACTAAACCAAGCCACAAATTAGAATCTGCATCAACATTGAAACATCTATGGGCATAGACAACCCACATGTGAGGCCGATTAATTTCACTTCCCTATTTTGATTGTTTTACATTTTAGGTGATGACATTATCAGACTTTGAGAGACTATTATTTCCATTATGTAGGTTAGATTATAGCTCTTGACTTTTGGTTTGACATTGATTAGACATGTGGTGATTTGATTTGATCATATTTTGATGTTATGATGATTATTGATGAGATTACAAGTTCATTATGTGGATTTATTATATGATGATTATGAGACATTAGATAGAAAATGCAGTTTTTAATATTAAATTTTGTTGTGAATGATTAATGTTGTATGCAATGACATGAATTTATTTCAGTTGCTTCAACTATGATTATCCATGATGTGATTGACAATTGATCTAGTTGTGCAGGATTATATTCCCAGGCCACAGGAAATCAGAGGCAGTGTTCACACATATGTTATTCCTTGTTAAGCTGATCCATTCCCAAGAGGGATGAGGATCACATTTGATTGGATGATGTTTTAGTTCATGCTTGGTTTAATTATTTTGGCCTAAGTTCAGCCTTATTAGATTGATTTATTTCATGTGTTGTATATTTATACTTGTTTTACACCACTTGGTATTATTTTTATTTTGAGCCATTTAAAAGTGAATTTATGCCTCCCTAGGTGTGTTCTAGTGTCCCAAACTTACCCTAGGTGGTAACCCTTGGGCCTAGGGCTAATTTTGACTAACTAAACCTTAGGGTAACTCACTTTTGGTCACTCTAAACTGGGGTTTAGTCAAAGTGACGAATTTTGAAATGGCTAAGGGTGGGAGATGAGTCATGCCTTGGGAAAGACCCATCTCCCTTCCCAAAGTTTGGGGATCGCTTCACCAAGAAGACGTGGGAGGTCTTCAATACTCCCAAGTGTGTGGGATCTCCCTCTAAGACTCTCACACATGTGTGAGAGAATCTTGGAGGGAGATGGCTCTCTTGGAGAATAATATGATGCCATATGGTATCCCTTATCCTCATGGAAGCTTGAAGGGAATTGCCACCTCACCACTTGGTCTCTCACACGTGTGAGAGCACAAGTGGATAAGGTGAGGGTTTGAAAGGAATTAGAGGGTGACACTTGTCATCCTCACACTCCTTCTCCCTTGCAAGTGGCATGGGATGAGGAAGGAGAGGGTGGCAAGTGTCACCTTCTCATTCCTCAAGGCCAAATTGGAAGGCCTATATTACCTCCTCTTAGAGAGGAGTGTGGGGTTCTTTTTTTTGGAAATTTGCATTCTCTTCTTGGAGGTTTGAGGGTGTTAGAGAAATTTTGGAGAGTTGGAGAAAATTTTGGAGAAGCTTGGAGCTCTACTTCAAACGTACTTCCATTTTTAGGGCTTTTGAAGGTAAGCTCCATGGCTATGGCCATTTCCCTTTTTGCTTATGTTATTTCATTTTGTGTATGTGGTTGAGTATTATGTGGGTTGTCATTTTATTTTTGTGTGGGAAGGGTGTGGTGAGAACACCTCCATTTTGGAGGAAAGGCTCAACTAGTTTAGGGTAGCGGAGAGTGAACCTCCTCAAGGTCATCTCCTTTGTGTTGCACTATTTATAGCCTTGAGGGCATCATATGGAGTTTGGGGAGTATTTTTTATTTTGGCATGAGTGCCATAGTGATTCTTGAGCATGGTGGAAAAAATTATTTGGCTTGAGACCTTGGGATTTTTGTGGTTCTTGGAGTTCTTGGGGTGGCCTCTTGAGTTGAGGGGTCCACTTCCCTACCCCCTCCAAACTCAATCTATTGAGTTTTGTATGTGCAAATCCATGGGAGTTGAATTTTTGTGTGTTTAGAAAATTTCTTTTGTTGTGGTGTGTGTGTACAAAACTGTGTGAATCCTACCTCCCCATCTGAGGGGTGACCCACTAGTGGGTCCATGGTAGGGAGGAGGGCATTCCTTCATGGCTTGGTTCCCCATTGTTGTGTTGTTTATTGCAGGTTTTTAGTTGGGGAAAATGGAGCTTGTTGAAGTCCATTTTTTGGTGTTTTGGCACTACTTTTAGTTGGTTGTTTTGGAGCCATGGCCTTAGAGGCCTCATTGTATTTTTTGACAAAATGATTACTATTCTTTGTGTTGGCTGTATAAGGAAATCTAATGTGAGCAATCTTTATAATTTATTCAAAACTTGTCATTAATTTATGTTGTTATGTTTATATGTTTATGGAGAAATGCAATAGAAAATATAAGTTCTTGTCATATTATTTCAAAAAACAAAAAAGTGTTGCTATTGAAATCTTAGTAGTATGCTATGTGAAAAAGAAAATATACATTGCTGTCATTTTAAATCTGAAAGGAGAAGGGAAGAAATAATTAGTTGTGTTATTTTTTTGCAAAAAAAAAGAGATATTTCTATTTAAATTATTTGCAAGAAAACAAGTATATTCTACTGGTTTAATTTATGTCTCAAATCTGGTTACTTCATCCCATTAAAAGATTGTTTATATATACACAGTGACATATATATAGTTTAATCAGTCCATAAGATGTATTTAAAATAGAAATATATATATATATATAAAATAAACTGCATTGTTTAAAATCTGTGTATATATATATACAAAGGGATATACATATACATTTAAATCTATGAAACAAACTGTATTGTTGAAATGCAATAATAGACAAACTAATTTAAAACATCTTATATCTGAAACACTGGTTGAACCCTACTGTTTTAATAGGGTTAGTTTAAAATTTACAAAAAAAGAAGGTTTTGTTTTGCTATGAGCGGTGGCTGCCACCCACAGTCTGTTTTACATAGAGGGGTGTGGGTGGAGGCATGGCCTCCTGCCCACACTCCCTTCTCCCCCTTAACCCCATGCCACGCCTCCAACTAACCCCACACCATCCGCTCTGTGGCCACCGAAACCCCCAAAGCCCTCCCCTCTAATGCATGCAACAAATAACTTTCGGCGGCGGTGCTATGAGATACGGTCGTTCCCCCCTTCGGCCCCTCCTACCTGCCATTAACAATTCTTTACCCACTATCTAGTTATTATGTATATCTAACTCTTGAATATATATATATATATATATATATATATATCATTTTTGTTAACTGTTAAACAAAACTAAATACTTAAAAGAAAAAAAAACACCTGTAGATTCTAAATCAAAACATATACCTCTGAGAGGTATGTTCATGGCGGCCTCCTCAGCAACCCTCCAACCTGCAAAAAAAATAGAACAATGGAGGCAAGCAACAAAAAAAACAGAAGAAAATAAAACTAATGAGAAAACAAAAGGAAGAGATAAGGTTTCCATAAGGAAATGATAAAAAAATGTTAGGGCAAACCCTTATAGAAATCAATAAAATATTATAGATAGGGTTGAGTGGAATGTGAGGATTTTAGTTTTGTTATTTAAATTATTTCCTTTTTGTTTTCCCTTGTGCACAGGAATTTATTTTCCCTCCCTTTTTGCCCTTGGGCCATTTGATTTATTTGACTTCCTTGTAGTTATTTTAATTGTTTTAATATTTATTTTGGGGTTGGACTTTATTCCATGTGGGAATGTTATTTGTGGGAATGGGTTGTTTTATTTTTTTTGGTGGGATGATTTATCCCTTAGGGTATTATTTATTTTGGGCATTTATATTTATTTTCTTGTGTGCTTTCAATTAATGTTGCGGGAAATCTTTTATTGAATTTTAATTTTATCAATTTTATTCCCAAGGGGATAGTTTGATTTATCCTCTAGTTGATTATTTTAACTTAAGTTAATTAATAAATGTAATTGACAAAATTATATTTATTAATGGACTCAAGTATGGAGTTTTATTTTGGTTGTTTATTTTGATTCGATTGTTATAAATTTTGTTGATTGGTCAAGTTTATTCGACCTTGGAATTTTATTTAATTTTCCTTACGATTATTTATTCTAATTTTTGCATTAAATTCCTCTTGGAGCTTTTCTTTTAAAATTTTTATTTCAATTATTGAAAACGCGTTATGCTATCAGATTTTTCGTAGATTTTAGGGCTTCATTTTGTTTATGGCATTTTCGCGATATCATTTAATCACCCCAATTCTTCATGCGACCATCTTATTATCGGATGTGATTTTATTCATTTTCATTTACGCATTAGAGTTAGGATTGGATTTTGATTCGATTGAAATCACCTCTTTCACCTAGGAAGCTTAGGGTTTGAACTAAAACTATTCTAACCCTAGAAGCGACGCACATCGTGTCGCATAACCCCCTAGATGGCTATCATCATGTAGGGGATTGCGTAGGTAGACGCACTTCCCCAAAAATGATTAACATGTTTACGCCTTATGCATAATGCAACCAAGCACGCAAATGTGTGCGAGGGCGTTTCTAGGGACATGCAAAAAAGTTTTTGATATTTCGTGTCATGACTAGATGATAAATGTGGACATGACATGTGTGTTGTGTCATGACCGCATGGCAAATGTGGGCATGACACCACATCCAAGTCATAAATGCAACCTGTAAGCATAGACAACTTACAACAGTGCACAACCTATAGATCTCACAATGCAACATGTAAACTCAACAATACATGTATAATGATGTCAACCAAGGATAATTAGAGATAAGTATGTAAGTCTACAATGACTCAAACACCAAATCATCCCAGATTCGATTTGCCATCAACTCACAAAATCACCAAAAGTCAAAGGAACCAAAAGTAGCTCAAATTGATATAATTTGAACAAACCTCATAATATCATCTCCAAACCTACTCCACTATATAGTTCTTAGAAATACCTTTCCAAAACCTATAAGAAGTCTGAAATCTAACTCTATATGCACCTGTTATGCCCGATCAAAGCTCAAAAGAAACATCTAGCTTTCAACTGGCAAAAATTGGTCAAAATGGCAAAATGAGGAAAAATGTATAATACCACTATGTAGTACATGGAGAGAGCTTTCTGTCAACTATAAGACGTTGAAAATCTGACATCATGGGAAAATGTTATGCCTCCTGGAAAAAATCTTCCCTCCTAGGCTTATAGAGCAAAAATTGGCAGCTCTCTCAATTGGCTCTGTGGTGGCTCGCCGGCAGCCTGCCAGTGGGGGTGGCATGCCAATGGTGTTCAGGCGGTGCCCTGGTAACAAGTTGGTGGTGGATTTGAAATAGTTTTCAAATAGGGTTAAATTTTGCAATGGTTTGAATTTTATTATTTAATTTTTAATAAAAAATTTAAAGCCCTTAAAAAAGGGTGAGCAGCTACACTGGCCACCCCTGTCGAGGCAGGCTGGCCACTAGAGCGGGATTTTGAACCCCTGGCTAGTAACTTCTGGCCACGAAGAAGCCTGCCTCCAGTGGGCCAAAGGGCCGACATGGCCCCTATCATAGGGTACCCTATCGGTACCCTCGACCGACCTGCATATCGCTGGCACAAGGAGGTGGGGGGTACGAACCCCCCATCATTTATATTATTTTTTATTAAAATCAATTCTGTAGACTTCAAAAAAGGATGATTTTTTTAATTAAAAATTCTTGTGGGATCGTACCTGCACCTGTGTAGACGCCTACAACATTGTATGGCAGTATGGCCGTATTGTTTGATGCCCTACAAGATTCCATCTAGTGTAAAATAGGGAAAAAAAATTGTCTCCGAATATAGGTGAATTATATGTTTTTCTTCACCTACAACAACTCTTGAATCCAATGGCAGGGTTTATTTTTGCCCAAGAGGCTTCTTGCAAAAGTTGGCCTCCAAAACCCTCTATGCAAAGAGCCCAAATCGAAAACCTGCATGCCAAATGTCCATGAAACCATAGATCTACAACAACCCAAGTCTACAAACAGCCTTGTAACCCTAATATTGCCTTCATTTCTTCCATACAAAGCCATGGATTTCACTATACAGAAAAAAAATCCACTCATAGCTAGGGTTATAAAATAGGGTTTTTCACCCAAATCATGGCAACCAAGCTCTGATACCAAATATTGGAAATATACAGCCATAGATACAAATTCCTCATAACATAATAAGCGATTTAATGTGCAATAAACTAGAAATCCACATGCAAAAGAAATAGACAATCATACCATCAATGGTGACACAAGATATACCCTGGGAAAACCCTCATAGAGGGAAAAACCCAGCCTCCAAAAGCATGCATCTCTCATGTATTATTCAACAATAATTAGCAAAATGAAGATATAACCTCTGAAACATCAAGCTCTCTCTACTTGCAATCCATGTGAACAAGCATGTAACCATACATCCCATGCCATGCTTCAAACCCTCACACAGCCAACCCACAAGAGAAGCTACAAACCTAACCAACAAGCCAAATGACTAACTCAACCAACCTCTACAACTACCCTTGTGTTTGCTTTTATAGACATAAACTCACACGAATGCAACATCTGGTATTGTAATACTATTTACTCCAAAACCATGTGTCTACAAAACTATTGACCCCACATTTGGTTATTGGTACTAAGTTTTCCCAATTAATCAAATAATTACGAATAAAGTAATTAGCCCAATGTTACATACAATGATTACAAGTGGTGTCAAAATAAATATCCATTATGGCTAAACACATCACATGATGCACCACAATTAAATATTTATTTTACATAATAAAATAATATCAATGTTATGCAAGGTGTACAACACACTTCCAAAACCTTAATCTTGAGAATAATTGTTCACATCTGGGTTCCCTTCACATTTCGACCCATTTGAGAATTTTAATGACGCTTCCACGTTTCGAGACCACATAGCCAAAGTAGGGGAGTTTGAAGGTTGGTTATTTGTAGTTCCAGAAGAAATAGTAAACGAGGGCCTCAGAGAACTTTTTGCCCTTTCCTGGCAGCTCAGGTCGCACAGTTGGAGTATCTTTTTAGTTACCTTTGGCTTTGGAGATATCTCATTGATAGTTGGGCACTTAGTAGTGATGTGATCAGTTTGGTAACATCTTCTACATCTAAAAATTAAACATTTGTAATCCAAAGGTTGTTTCCAACATTAACCATTAGCCCTCAAGATAATTTTAGCTAGTAGATCCTTCGAGATGTCCAATTCTACCAAAATCCAGGCATAAGTTGTGTGTATAAAATTTCTTGAGTTTCCATCCATATACACAAATTTTCCCATAGAGTTTTTTATTGCAGCAAAGCATGATTCAAACCAGTAGTGAAGGGGAAGATTTGGGAGACGAACCCAGATTGGTAAAACTGAAAATGATTCCATAGACGGATCAAAATTTGGATGCCAAGATTTTAACTGTAGTAAATTTCCTTCCCACTGCCAAACAAAATTGAGAATGGTGTTTTTATCTTTCTTACCATCAAAAACCACAATGAAGAAACCCCTTGTGCCGGTGTAAATTTCTAAACCTCCATCCATAAGAGGAAGCCAAGATTTTGTCATCCAATCATGGAGATCTATGAGGCTAGACGAAAAATGGTTGAATCTTCTAATTAAGCCATTCTCTGAGAAAAATGCTTCATTTTCCTACATCTCCTTTGTCAAAGTGTCATCGAAGTCCAAATTTAAGGGTTCCCCGAGCACTCAATGATTCTCTTGTTTCCTATGCAATTCTTTGAATTTTGTGATGATCCTAGGGAGGAGTGGGAACTAGACTTCATTGCTTCAAAAACTGTGGAGTTATTTGCCATTGACCCCTGCACTGGTGGTGAATCACTGTGTACCTTCAAACAACCAAGAGGAACAACAAACACAGTCGCTGAGGTTGATACTCTTGATATTCTAGCTAAAATGTCCCATAGATCCTTTGATTTGGCAACATGCATAGTAAAATCCCTGGCCATAGCTGCACCAGAGGAGGCATCTTGAATCGGAGCTGCATCACGCAAGGAAACCCTAGGACAAAAAGTGATCGATAGACTCGGTGAATTCGACATTTTCGACAACAACCTCGATTCTTTAAAGAAATGATATTTTTAACCAATACACCTCCCATTTTTATGTTGGTTTTTTTACTAAGCATGACATAGTATTTTTGGGATCAAGCTATATATAGGTTTGCTACCCTTGGATGCATGGAGGAGAATTCAAGAATGATGTGATACCACGAGATGGCTTCATTTTTCTTACCATTAAGAAGGAAAGTCAAATTTTCAACACTTTATGCAAATATTTCTATATCATGGATCTAGGTGTAAATCTACATCATGCTTAGGAACTTCAAAAGGATATGTTTTAAAAGGGAACAATTTATGGGATACAATTTAGAGAGATTGATTATTTTATCCACCAAGGGCTAGAAAGGGTTAGTTTGTTTAACCTCATCAAGGAAGAAAATGGTAAGCATCTCAATCATTCCTATGAGTACAATTCAAAATATGAAAGAGATGGTAAAAGCATAGATTTACTTTACACTATATACTTTGAATATTTTGGTTGTCATGGGAGGTACTATGAGCATGTCATCATCACTTATTATATTTCAAAGATTTTTTGAAAACAACCTACCATCAGATTATTGTTTGCAAGGAACATGTGCACAAGACATTTTTCAGAAGCCTCTTGGTTTACATTGGGTTTTTGGTCATGACATTCAATGCTCTAGTTACTCTCAAATTTATATTGAAATAAGAGGATTAGAAGAGGATTCATTTTTTCCTAGTTTGGGCATTCCCAACCACACCAACTCTATTGAGAAGGCTCTTTAGTTTATACAGCCATCATAGAAGGATTGTTAAGGGATTTTCACATATGGCAGAAACCTTAACCATCATGACAAAGAAGGGATATTTTGTTTGGATGGATAGAACACAAAAAATAACTTGATAAGTGTGAGAAAGTAACTAGCTCATGTCTTGTATTTTTCAATTCAGATTTCTCACAAACATTTTAGATTATAGAGTGTGATGTTTCAGGAAAGGGAGTTGGATTCGTTACAATGACAAGGAGGTGCCCCATAATAATTGAAAGAAGAGAGTTGAAAGAGTCGGTAAAAGGTTCCTCTATGTATGACATGAAAATTCCTGCTATCATGCATATTGTGACAAAGTTCAAAAAACATCTAGTTTATGGTAGATGTATGGTTGATGCAAAATATAATGGCTTGATGTTCTTGAATCAACATGATTTTACTAATGAACATCAAAAAGGGGTAAGGAAAATCCAATTTTATGATTTTGATATAGGGTGCATGAAGGGAAGAAAGGATGTTGTAGTTGATGTTTTTTTTATGATGCTCACACTTTGTTCTATTAATGTCAATTTTGTTGGTTGGAAGACTTCCATTATGGTATAATATGACAAGAATATATTTGTTGCTAACATCTTAGATGGAAATGTGAAGGATGAAAAGTATGTGCAAGTAGATGGACTCATTTTCTATAAAGATAGTCTTTCTAGTGCTTGAATCAAAGATGAAACAACATATTTTGAAAGAAACCTACAAAGAGAAAGATTTTCATGGAGAAGATTTAAGAAGGATCTCAATTTCATCAATGAATACATCATCTACTAGAAAAATGAAGAAGAACATAACTTTTTGGTACGTTTGTTGCAGTAATTTCTTGCTCATTATCAAGACTGGAAAAGTGTGTTCAAGGATGTCATTGTAAGTATTTCTAGAGAACATGGTGAAGATCTCATTTATGTTGTTGTGAGTTTTGCACATTTATTTACTATTTATCCTCATGAGGACAAGTTGTTTTTCAAAAGGGTGATCAATTTACATGAGTTGTATAGGGATGGTGTGGATGATAGAGATAGTAGATCTTGCAGTACTATTTTGCAAGAATTGTCTCACTTGACAAGTACATGATTCAGATTACACGGAGAATACAGATTGATTCATGATATTAACATAAGGACACTTGAGTATTTGGGTTGCATAGTTTTTTTTGGCTAGAGATACATCATATATCAGGTATAGGATCTTGGCTCTATGAGTAGTATAGCATGATTCATCACATTGGCACAATAATTTTTGAGCATCATGGTTTGCAATTGCTTGTGGGCAAGCAATTTTGGGAAGGACAGACTTGTCATGTCCCCTTTCTGATAAATTTAATTTGGAGAAGTTATTAACGCATTCCTATATTTTCCATGGGCTAAGAAAAAATAATGGCAAATATTTCGTTTAATATTTTAATTGTAATCCTGCAAATTAATTATTTATTATTTCTGGGAGTAATTAAATATTAAATATTTTTATTTTATTGCACAAGTTGGTGCATGGACTTTAATGAGGTGTAATTGTAGCTCCCAACAAGTTCCTAAAAAATAGTTGATTTTATGACAACTTGTAAGAGGGGAGTTAATGCTTATTTTTAGGCATGAATCTTTTAGCGGTTATGACTTGAGTAAGCACCATCTGAGGAAATTTATTATAAATACAATTATTTTCATTGATTTTCTATTAGACGGGCATTTAGATTTGGGACTATTATAAATATGCAAGTATTTTCTTTTAGGACTTTTTGATCATTTACAACTCAACTTTCTTGTATGAGCACTTGTGCTTTTACAATATCTTTTGTGGACAAAAATCCATTGGAGATTGGAATTAGTGGGCAAAAACCCATTGGTTTCTTGGATCATAGGACGAAACCCCTTTGGTTTTGTGGAAAAATCTCACTCAGAAGTTGTGATTGTGCATCAAGAGTTACAGATTTTAGCTTGTTCTAGTTTGTGTGTTTGCAGGTTTTGGTTGCAGCTATGTGTAGTTTTGAATTTTATTTTTTTTGTGGTATGTTGTGGTTGTTTCTACTATTGTGTATCATTTTATTACATCTCCTTATGCTCATCTAGATCAGCTACAAAATTTGTGGGATTCATATTGCTTTTGGAGAAGAATATTGTCAATATTGTTGTGTAATTTGCAAGGTTTGGTGTGGAAGATTTCAAATATTGTTTAAGATTGTTGTTTATGGTGCTGTATATGTTGTATTTTCTGTTATCACAGCATATTCATGTGTATTTCAGACTTCTAGAGTTGTGGATATATATTTTTCAGATGGAGCAAAATAGTATTGTTTTGGTGGTGTTGTTTGTCAGATTTTTGTGGTGTTTGGTCAAGAGTTTGGTTCTATATTATTGTTGCTATATTTACTGTTGTATCAGCTATTGCTATATTATTGACTAGTTGTGTTGCTTTTGTGTAGTTTTGTGTAATTTGTTTATGAATCTTCAAATCTAAATTTTTTCATAAAAACATTGTTGGGTACATTGTAAATAATTACCTATTAAAAAATAATGATGCATATATTATATTCTTAGAATCTTGATAGTTTCCTCTACAAACCCTTTTTGTTTTATTAAATCTAGTTACAAAAATGTTTGTCAACTTTGAAGATGAAGTCATGGAAAATTTTAGGATAACACTAAACAAGTGGGTTTGTAAGTTTCTTTGGAAAGTCTTATGACTCCCACTTGCCTAAATATAAGATAATACCAAATAGTTTTTGGAGGTAATCCATATTTGAGCAATAATTATTAACATTTTCTCTATCCAAATCTCAATATATCTAAATGTTAGAATTTTTTTATCTTGCTGGATATTTTTTGACATTGCCACTGTTTGTCCAATGATGGTCTCATACTTACCCCATTACTTCTTTTAAGTAATGAGTTTTTTTTACTTGTACATAGTGTGCATCATTATGTTGTCTTTATGCAACTATGACCCATGTTGGTCATAATGAAGTATGATCGTCTCAGTTTCTTCCTTGTTGTTCCCTTTTTTGTGGGTTGTTTTATTTTTCATGCCATTCCAATTGAAATCAAGAGCATAAAATTGATATTAATTATACCATAAATGCATAAAATATAACACTAAATAACATGTAATACTATATTGTTTGATTGAATTGATGATTACATAGTATGATGCAAATGCTTATAAAGACTTGCATTCCCATGTACAACTTCCCAAACTACCTAACTCCTAACTAATTTCTAACTAGTTTATTATTAAATACTAAAATTTATTTTATTTACTAACTATCACCTATTAACATTTATTTATTATTTAATCTATAAAAACTATACTAAGATGTAATAATTCCAACATTCCCCCCTTATTACATCAATGTGAATAAAGGACAAAACACTGCATGGACTAAACACAAAATCTGATCTAGAAACTTGACAAAGCATCTCCACTAAATCTGCTTGATCACCTGAGACACACCAAACTAAACTAATCAATGGAAGTCCTAACTGTCAAACCTGTAAATTTTCAAAACACCTATGGATCAAGACATACTCAATTATTCACAAGTACACCATCTCTCTTGTGAATCAAGACACACTCTATTATCCACAAGAAAAATACCAACCAACTGTGAATTGAGACTTAATAAACTATCCATAGTAACTCTCCTCCCTTTCTGGATCGAGACAAACTCAATTATCCACAAATACAAACCTGTAAATCTTTGGATCGAGACATAATCAATTATCCATAGGTACAACTCACCAAGTTTGTGGATCAAGACATACTCAACTATCCATAAACCAAAAAACAACGCCCCCTTTCTCCATGAAGGGACTTAACATAAAATTGGTTCTTCTCATGCAAAGTATCATCTCTGAGCAAGAAGCTAGATCAAGATAATAATATACATCTAGCCTCCAATGCCTCCAACCTCCAATTTGACTTTGTTACACTTTATTCACCTAATGTCAAATGTGAGCCTCAAGAAGCCACATCAAGTGTATTATGGATAGTCCCAATAATACAAACATTATATCTAGCCATGATCAAAACTAAAATTGACAAGGTGTTGGATTCAATTGAAAATGCACCTTCTAAACAATATTGTCTAACACCATTTACATTAATTCTTTGTCTCCAATTACAAAAGTTGTTTTTAGTGACAAAAAAAAAATAGGCCTTATACCTCTCAAATGAATAGAAATAGATGTACATGTAATTTTTATGGTGCATAAAATATCATTTAAAAGTTTCAAACCATACACCTATTATTCCAAAATGCAACTTTTCATCAATTGAGAAAGCTATAACTTTATGTAACCCTCTTAACAACCTTTCTTTTTGTTTTAATTTATTAACCAATTATTTCCTAATTTCCAACTCTACTATACATGTGCATGACCTTTATTCCACATACCTCTATTTATTCTATTTTTGTTTTCAAAAAATTACCAACTACTTCAAGCCATCAAATTATACTCACCACTAAAGAATACTTTGTCTATAGGCTTCCACTGCTAGACTTTAACTATCATTTAGAATTTCACACACATGGTAATGGTTGAGTTTGGAACTAACACCAAAAAGGTTAAATCATGATTTAAGGAAAAAATGTTTCACTCAAAAAACTTCATTACCTAAGACAAAGTTGCATCTTTTTGGAATATAGGCACAAACAAAGAGACTTAATAGGCCACAAGTGATTTCTCAATATTTTTATATGTGTTGTTCTTGAATTTTAATAGGCACTGGTATTCTCATAACACAATGCTTGTTTTATAATGTTTGATTCACTAGAAGAAGAATGTTGCAACTGGTGCTACACCCTTAAATCTCCTCATTATCACTTGGACAATGTCCAAAATTTGGAATGTTACTCTATAAAGATTAAATAAGAAGAGAATAGTGTTGAAATGCATAGGACAACTGAGAGGGGGGTCAATCAGTTATCACAAAACTTTAACCACTTATAAATATCAACACATCGAATTCCTAATCATTGTTATTAAGATTAACCATGAAAGCATGAAACAAGAAGCTCAACACAATAACACATGAGACACCACAATTTTTACATCAAAACCCCTATAAGGGAAAAACCACAGTGGGCGTTAGCCCACAAAAATAAATAAGTTATAGCAATACCAAAAATCAGAGGCTCACTATCTTAGGGCTCACTGCAAATGTTAGGGCTCACTGCCAAGGGGGGCTCACTCCCAAGGATTGGTGAACTAATTTGATAGCATCTACTCCATGCCTGGGTTTAGTTCCATTGAAGCATAGTATAACTCCTCTACTCTGATCTTCTTACACCTTCACACTTATCTTTTCATTTTCGCACAAGGACATCTTTTTCGTAACTACATTACATGCTTTTATACAATTCATCAACCTTGGAATATACATCAAGGTCAGATTTACATTCATCAACCATTGGAATAATCTCCAAGGTCAGCATTACAAACATACATAGAAATAGGTCTGGACCTAAACAAAATTTGCTAAGGTAAAGATGTATGTGAATCATGTTATGCCTTAGCTAGGACTTAAATGCAATCTTCCACATCATGACACACTCCCACAATCTTAAATGTATCTCTGCAAGTAATGAAAACAACCAAGTTGGCCAAGACTGGTGTTAACATTAAGTCTTCTAAGAATAGTCTTCATCCATGATCCAAATTTCTCTTTGCAGACCAATCCAAAGGTAGGAACATGATCAAGAGACATCCACAAGCACATTGTAATCACCAAGAACAACCACACAATCTCTAACCATTCTATCAAGAAGATTCTTCAAACTGGAGTACATAAA
This sequence comes from Cunninghamia lanceolata, assembly GCA_027924645.1. Taxonomy (NCBI): domain Eukaryota; kingdom Viridiplantae; phylum Streptophyta; class Pinopsida; order Cupressales; family Cupressaceae; genus Cunninghamia; species Cunninghamia lanceolata. The sequence continues at coordinate 8,113,229 of BSBN01000534.1, forward strand.
CAACATTGTCAGCTATTGTCATAGAGAAAAGATAGCTTGCAAACCACCAAATCATGAACCATTGGAGTTGAAGGTACTTATCATCATAACAAACTTGATTCCATAACCACAGACTAAAATACTTAACTGCGGAGGAATGCGGAGCAAAATACATTCTCCTTGTCACCAGTGAATGTATAGAAAAAGTAGTTTTCTCTCTGGTGAACATTACTCACTCAAATCTTCATACCGGAGGCTCAAATTTGGAACATAACATCTTCAGACATGCCTCTAAACAACTTCCAATCCACAGATAAAGATATTCATTATACAAGAAATGCGGAGCAATCTTCCAAACTGTTCTGTTGTAAACAAAGATACTCTTCTATACACTATTTCCACCAGAGGAGCAAATTTTCTCAAAAGCACTTTGGAAACTCAATATTAGGATATCTCCAACACTTATATAAGACAATGCAAAGCATCTAACTCATTACAAGCAAGCATCAAAACAAGCGCATAGTTGACACCAATGACAACACAGATATGTTGACATCAATGACAACACCGGTTAGGCACATACTTGCAACAAATAGAACTTGCTAAGATGGTGATTCTCTAGGATGACATCCAATCTCATTTAACCATTTGCAATGTTGATGCCTCTATGTTTACTAGTGCAAGGAGTGAATATGCAAGAGAAGAGTCATTTAAATTTTGATGGATGAATGATTATTTACATTGTATATTGGTCTTCATATCAAGACACCACCCATTCATCTGCCTTTCATTTATCTCACACCATGATTTTGATCAAAAGTTGCTTTGATACCAACTTTAAATCAAGAGCATTATGCCATAAATGCACAAAAATATAACACTAAATAATATGCAATACTATATTGTTTGATTGAATTGATGATTACGTAGTATGATGCAAATTCTTATAAAGCATTGCATTCCTATGTACAAATTCCCAAACTACCTAACTCCCAACTAATTTGTAACTAATTTATTATTAACTACTAACATTTGTTTTATTTACTAACTATCACCTATTAACATTTATTTATTATTCAATCTATATAAACTATACTAAGATGTAATAATTCCAACAATTCCTTTGTGCATTGTGGCCTACCACCGAAGATTTTGTCTAGATTCTCATTGTGCCTACAAGAGGCACATGTCGCCAATCAGAGCCAATGTTAGGACCTAGTTTGAAAAATGTAAAATTTGCTAAGTTTATTCTCTCCTTTTATTTCCTTAGATGTTTTTCACATCATTTACAACCAATCTAAGAAATCTTTCAATGGGCCATCCCTTGGTGAAATTTTTCCTTAATATGGTCCCTCAAGTTCCTTCATGTCCTTATCATGTGCTAGAAGTTACAAAAATCTAAGAAAGTTCTAAGTTTGGGAGTATTTCATCATTTCTGGATCTTTTATAGAGTTGTGGAGTTCCCAAGGACTTGTAAACTTCTTCCACTTTCCATTCTCTTCCTCTTTTCCTTCATTTCCTTCAATTTTACACATTTGCATAATTTTGACGAACTTATGGAGTTTCACTATTTTAGGGCCAGAAGTCTCAACCTCTTTCAAATCCCCAAAAATTTCATATCCTTCTCTCTTCACCCCATTTTCCTTCCATTTTGCAAGCTTGCAAATTTCTAGTGGACTTCTTCCCCTTAGCCCATTTGTCCAAATGTTTGGATGTCTAGTTGGACTTCGTATTTTTGCATTTCTTCCCTTGACCTGAAATAACATATTTTGTGGGTTTGCAAACTTTAAGTGGACTTCTTCCACTTTTCTAGATGTTCCATTATTCTAGTTCTCCCTCCCATCTCTACACTTTATCATCTCCTTTGTGCTTTCAGAGAGCTCACTTTTTTGGGTTTGTGGGATCCCAATGGACTTCTTCCATTTTTTATAAAAGTTTTGATGTCCAATCCTCCCCTCCACTCTTGAATTTTTGCCACATCCTAAAAATTTCATATACCTCACATGTTCCTCCATTTTATGGAATTCCTTTAGACTTCTAGACTTCTTGCACTTTTCCAAAATTCCAAAAGTCTCATACTCCCTTCCTTATTTGCATCTCCTTCATTTCTCATATAACTCATTTTCCTCTATCATGTAGACTTATAGTGGGCTTCTAGATATTTTCCTTCTAACCTACAATATATAGATGTCCAATCCTTTCCCATATCCCTGCATTTTATCCATTATCCCTACCTATTGATTTCTTCACCCCCTTTATAATGTTCCATCCCACATCAAAATCCTACAACATTGTAAAATGTCTCCCAAACTCCTCAACAACTTCCCATAGCACTATTAATATTGGATTTGACCTCTGAAACTATTCCCTTGATTTTCTCCCACCTTAACTTCGTTGTTTATCTTGTGGGTGCAAATCCATATGCAAGTTTCAATGAACAATAAAGAAAATGATAATGGGCTTGATGAATGCTATGATAATAACCTAGCTACTGATAGCCCTTGCATATATTTCAAGCCATCCAATTTGAGTTGAAACACATTTTCTCTTACCATCTTGCTTTGCGGATTCATCAAGGTGGATTTCCAAGGATTTGATGCACTAGCATGTTTTTAATGTCACGATTGCAATTGGAACAAACTAGAAATGTATAAATAGGAGGTTGAACCATGTAAAAATGGTTGATCTTTCTTTGTGTCCAAGAGTCTATAAGTATCCAAGGTCATCTAGGATTTCGAGTTTTATAAATCTAATTTCTAATTAAACAAGAATATTTTATAAATCACAAAGGGTTTAATATGGCAATGGTGAGCTTGTAAGTGAATGTCTCCATGGAAATTTGTGAATCCTCAAAGGAACTTTGAACCTAGTTGGGGTTTCCTCTTGCCACATTTGCTAGTACAAGTGTAGTAAGGATTTAATGAATCTAACAACATTTTATGTCATTACAAAGAATTTGTAATGGTCGTTTCTTTATTTCACATGGATTTTTGTAATATGGTAATGGATTTTTAAGTATACTAAGTTATATGACACCATAGCTTTGATGTATGTCTTTTCATAAATCTAGTTTAGTTGTGACTCATATGTTGTTTGTTTCTCTTTGCAAACTCAGACTCTGTAAACCACTAGAATAGGCACCAATATTGGAGATTGATGACAAATCACAAACCTAAAAAAATAAAATACATCTTTCACTAGTAGTTTAGGAGTAGATTAGTAATTTTTGTGTAGTCATGATTCAATCTTATATCTAGAGAAATATCTCAAGTGAATTGTAAGTCATAATCTTGGAGAATCATGTATTGTATGCCTTCATCTTGTATATGTGCAATGATGTTATAATTGTAAGAATCTGAAAAGATTAATAACCTAGAAAACTAGTGCAAAAGAATAGATATCAAACTGTGAAAGCAAATGATTCAAGATCAAAATAACAACATAGAGTTAGTCTCCACATGTGTGATACAAATGCTCGGAAGAAAAATAGCATTACAATATGAGGATGCAAAAGTAAAGATACAAAATATAAGCTAGGTAGCATGTTTATATAGACTAGGGAGAGGGAGGAAGTGGCAACACAGACCAATAGGAAGCAACCATCTATTGGACTAAAGATAGCAAAGTATCTTCCCAAGATAGCTAATGGAAGCTCACTTGTAGGAAGGTGACACCTGAAAATCTACTCACTTAATTAAACATGCTTTATTAACCTAAGCAATATTAATAAAAGGTGAAGGAAAAACCTAGGACTAAAGGGAAAATAAATAACCCAACTAGGAAATAAAAACCTACACTAACACCCCCCCTTAAGCATAGCTTAGGTGGATGAGAAGATGGGTCTCGACAAATCAAGCTTGATGATGTACCCATGTACATAAAATTTCTCCCCAAAGAGAAGACCCCTAGAAAAGAGAGAATAGCCCCCCCCCCCAAATAGAGAGAGAAATGACCCCCTAGAGTAGAGAGAGTCAGAACTCTGAGTGAGAGGAAGAAGCCCCCTAGAAGATGAAACCTCCCGCACCCCTAGAAAAGCTCACAAATGAAGGGACTTGCTCTCAGTGAAGGGTTTGGTGAAGATATCAGCAATCTACATGGAAGTCAAATAGTAGAGAAGGTCGATGACGTGGCCATGGATGAGCTCCCAGACATAGTGTAGTGAACCTCAATGTGTTTGGTCCACTGATGATGGACTAGATTTAGTGAGATCTGAATGGCACTCTGGTTATCACAAAATCTGACTGATGGATGTCTGATTTGGATACCAAACTCAATGAGAAGATTCTAAAGCCAAATAGCCTCAGTGGCAGCATTCGCAACCCCCCAATACTCAGCCTCAATAGAAGATAGAGAAATAACATATTAGTTCTTGCTCGACCAACAAACAAGACTTGAACCAAGTGAGAAGCTATAACCTGAAGTAGAATTGCAATCCTGAGAATCACCTGCCCAATTTGAATCTGTGGCCAACCAAATCAAGATCAATGCCTGTTGTGTAGTGAATCCCAAAATTGTTAGTACCTTAAATGTAGTGAAGGATCTACTTGGTGGCTTTCTAGTGCAACTCATGGGGCTCCTGCATGAATTGAGAGACCATGCCTACAACATATGAAATGTCCTGTCTCATATGAGTCAGATAAATGAGACTCACAACAAGTTGTTGATACAAAGTGCCATCAACAAATGGTGAAGAACACTAAGCCTCAAGTTTGACTCCAGAAAGGAAGGGAGTTAGAGCAGGCTTACAAATAGCCATATGTTTCTCTACAGGAATGTGGGCCCATGTAGGAGAACCAAAAAATCAAAAGTGAATTGATGGTTTCTAACTACTCCAAGCTTCAAAAGGAGTGACTCCCTTCAAGGCTCGGTGAGGAACATAGTTCTGGATATAACAAGGAAAATTAATAGCCTCTACCCAATACTGTGGTGGATGCGATCTGGAGTGAATCATGCAGTTCACCATTTTCTTCAAGGACCTATTCTTCCATTCTACAACATCATTCTACTAAGGATTTTATGGAACTAAATGCTACAAATCAATCCCCTCTGAAGTACAAAACTGCTCAAAATGATGGTTACATATTCACCACCATTGTCAGTGTGTAAAACTTTGATGGCTTTCTCAGATTTCTTCTCTAAAGAAGTCTTGAAGTCCTAAAAGTGATCAAATACCTCAAACTTCTATTTGAGAAAGCATACCCAAGTATAGCAAGAAAAGTCATCAATGAATGTTAGAACATATCTAGCCCTACTGAAAGAAGGATGCTGAAATGGACCAAACAAATCATTGTGAACTGACTCAAGTATCTGTGAAGCTCTCCATGCCTTACCTTTGTCAATTTTTTTCTTAGGATGCTTACCAAGAATGCAACCTTGGCAAGCACCGCCTGAAAACTGATCTGAAGGCAACCTTGTGACCATGCTCTGCTGGTTGAGCTACTACAAGTAGTAGTAGTTAAGATGGCCAAACCACTCATGTCATAACTTACTCAGATCATCAGAATGAGTGAGAAAAAAAGTTGAAGGAGGATCAGGAACAAAGTGAGAAAAAAATAGAGCCATGACTGATGATCTGCTCTCCCAACTGCAACTATAGAACCACTGTGCAACTTACGAATCTCCACTAAATCAGGAGCAAACTAAACTTGCTTACCTGAACCTATGTGAGTGATCTGATAAACTGACAAGAGATTATTTGATAATGAGGGCACACAAATAACATCATGGAATGTTCCATCCCTCACATCAACAGACCCTCTCCCACACACCTCAATAGGAGTGTCATCACCCATCAAAATAGGAGGCATAGTACACATCTCCAAAGATGCAAGTTCTTCCTTAGATGAAGCCATGTGGTGCGAAGCACCTGAATCAAGAACCCAAGTGGATGGTGAAGAAGCAACTGCTACAAGGGCCTTGCCCTTTCCTTTCCCCTTGCTTTTTTTCTTTTGCCTTATTAGACCCCTCATTTGAATTCTATTTGATAGAATCGAGAACACTAATATTATTCTTCTCAAGAATGTGTGTCAAGTGATCAATTTGTTTTTTCAAACACTTATGTTCATCATGACCAGGTGTTTTACAATAGGCACAATGGACCTTCTCTTTCTTAGGCTTGTTGCCCTTAGAAAATTGGGTCTCATTAGTTGCTTTTGAAGCAGCTATTATCTGATCCTTCTTCTCCTTGCTATTCTTTTGTTTCTTATCCTTATTCTTGTTGTTACTACTTTGTCCTTTTTGTTCTTTTGTGCCTTGGTTGGTAGCTAGGGCATGTGACTTAGAGGACTTAAGAGTGCCCATCTGGATTAGCTTATCTTGTTCCCGTGTGAGAAAGATAGCAAAATCATCTAAAGATGGCATAGTGAAACGTCCCAAGTGTGCCCTTAGTCACATAAAAGGTAGAAACAAAGACAGAATATTCTAAACTTAGCTTAGAGAGAATACTAAGAATCAATTATTCATCTTTGTTTTCAATTCCACATTGTTTTAACTGTAGCCTTAGTGATTTCAATTTTGTGAAGAAATCCTAAATTGTGTTGAAGTTGCCTAGACTTAAACTAATTAGTTTATTTTCCAACATATGACCCCTCATTGAGTCCTGTGTGCCAAATCGTGTTTCTAGCTTTGTCCAAACTTCATTTGGTGAATTCAAAGACTCAATGTGAAAGCGTAAATCAGGAGAAACAAACAAACACAATGTTCCATAGGCATCATCACATTTGTTAAACCACTTAGGCTTATCTTCATCTTTAGCAAGTTTAGTTTCAAGTCCCATTGTTATCCTATGTAATCCATCTTTTCTTAAGTAGATTTTCATGCATGATTTCCACTCAAAGTAGTTGTAGGGAGTTAAGATGGGTACTATTGTTTGATCAATGATGAAGAAATGCAGAAAAGAAGTGTTGAAAAGAAGAGAACACACAAGATAATCCACCCCTTTTTCACTCAATCAAAGAGCCCCCCAAGCAAAAATGATTTGGCACTTTATAATTAGTGCATATACAACTACCACTAGAAAGAAATACTTAGTGGTCTTGGTCTTAATGCTTTACAAAATCCTCACAAAATCATAAAAAAAAGCTTGAAAATTGGAGCCAAGATGAGCAAGAACGGAGCCTCTGAAGTTTGTGTTCCAAAGTGAAAACTCCAAAGAAAGGAGTTTAAAATTCAAAAGTTGATTTCCACCAAAAAAATGCCGCCAAATTTAGTAAACTCTTACCCATTTAATAGCTCTGCCAAATATAGAAATGTACTACTAAAAATAGCAGAAGCTACAAAACTGTCAGAAGGTTGTCAAAATTGCCAAACTAGGTCTAAGTATAGAAGGTACACTAGCCAAGGAAGGGTTTACAAAGGCCAAGAATGGCCGAGTAGCAAAAGATGGCTTCTAGGGCTGAATGAAAATTATATAAAAGCCAAGTTAAAGAAAAGAGGGTAGGGGCCAAGGACTCACCCACGGCCACCTTTGAAGGAGGGTAGCAGACCCTCTTATGGGTCATGTCCTTTGCGATGGTCTCGGTCCCAAAAAGGCACTTGAAACCATTGAGAAGGTCAAAGCCCAAATCAAGGTTTAAAGCACTTGGAACAGTGCTCCAAAAGTGCTTAGTACAGCACTTCAGTGCTAAATATTTTTTTTAGTTTTTGCAAGAATATTACAAAAAAGGTGCACAAATCTACGTGTTGGGGGCCAAAATGGCCTTCTGGGAAAATTTTTTTGCCTTTCTAACTCCCAACACCAAAATTGGGTGTATTAGATATGAAAATTCACCTATGAGGCCTTTTGAATGCAATGGCAGGGTCCTTTTGGCCTAAATATGCTTCGAACAGAAGATGTCCTTCAGATTCAAGCTTAAAAACCTTGTTCTGCAACGGTGTCAAACGATCTATGATTTTGGTAAAATGAAAGCCAATCTAACTTTCTCAAGCCTCTTAGATGTGTTGGAACAGCTAGAAATGCCACCAGCATAACCAGAAATGCTACAATCACCCAAATCTCACATAACACATATGCAAAACCCAAAGGTTAAAATGTTCCATCAATCTTTTCTAATTCTCCAAATCATTCGAAGATGCAAGAGAAGAGCATACTAGGTTTTTGGTAAAACCTACAACAAAGCTTATTAGCCCCCCCCCAAATCTCTCAAATAAAGAAACTACAATCTATTCTCCATTAGAAAATCTTTGATACCATGTTAGAATCTGAAAAGATTAATAACCCAGAAAACTAGTGCAAACAAATAGATATAAAACTGTGAAAGCAAATGAATCAAGATCAAAATAACAACATAGAGTTAGTCTCCACAAGAGTAATGTAAATGCTTAGAAGCAAAATAGCATTATGAGGATGCAAAAGCAAATATACAAAATACAAGCTAGGTAGCATGTTTATATAGACCAAGGAGAGGGAGGAGGTGGCAACAGTGACCAATAGGAAGCAACCATCTATCAAATTAAAGGTAGCAAAGTATCTTCCCAAGATAGCTAATGGATGCTCACTTGTAGGAAGGTCCTCATAACCCACTCACCTAATTAAACATGCTTTATTAACCTAAGCAAGATTAATAAATGGTGTATGAGAAACCTAGGACTAAAGGGAAAATAAATAACCCAACTAGGAAATAAAAACCTACACTAACAATAATTATCTTAAGAAGAGATTTTATGTGAATTTGGATAGTCTATGGCCTAGTGGAAAACCTTAGGGCCAAGTATCTATTGGGTACAATTGTAGTTTAGCCTTGCATATCATTGTTTTTGATCAATCATACTAAGGATGCTTCTAGGAACACCCTCTTGGTTCTAGTTGAGCCCAGAGTGAAGGAGAGTATACCCACTCTCAATAATTAGCCTTTAATCACTCACATTCTATTGATGATTTCTTGATCTAGCTTCACAAAAAAATTCCCTGTCCTTGAAGTAGATTTATTGTTCTAAGATTGTTGAATTGCAATTTTAGGGCCTAATAGATCTATCAAACTAATTTTTTTGTGAATGGATCAATTCACAAATACAAATCATGGTTTGTGGCTAAATGTTTCTCACAAGTTCTGGTGCAGGAGCACCCAATCCACAGTGGCCTCCATAAGGCATTAACTGTTTACAGCTCATTTTGATGTTTCCAATAAGGTCCTAAGCTGACCATTAATGTAATAAGGTCTGTTTCACCAATGCATGTTATTTTAGTTTGTATTTAGGTTTATGTTGTAAGTCCCAAGGACACTTGTCAATCTGTAAGCACAAGGTTGTTAGGCAATTGGAGGTTGTTAGATCTCCTAGCCGCTTGGAGTCAATTCAGTACTACTAAGAGCAAGTAGATAAATACCCCAAGATGATCGAATGTAATCAGTAGTAGAGTTGTAATCGATTGAGTCCAGTTCAGTTGAGTTGTGCAATTGTAAACAGAGCATCTGTGTGTATTCACATTTCTGGAAAGCATAATAAACTAATCCTTTTTGTGCATCTGTGTCATTCGAATTCATCTAGTTTTCTCTATGCAAATCAACTTTCTATTCTGGGACCGAGATGGGTTCTTAGCCCATTCCACCGGTTAGATTTCTTCGAAATTGGTGGAATAGATGTACAGTGTTTTTGTTTTGTTCAATTTCATGCTTGCAGGATCATGTGTAGGGTACAAATAGATCCTAGCGCCATCATGTGCTAGGTTGGCAGGGTGAAGATCTGTGTTAGATTGGCAGAGGAATAGATCTGGGTAATCGCAGGGTTTGCGAAGGTTCAAAACAATGAAGATTTGAGTTGTTTCACTAAAGATGCATTTTGTGTGTATATCGCAAATGCATGTCAAATATACATTCTGTGTGTATATCACAAGGGTTTATTGAGTGTGTATGTCACAAATCATATCAGGTTTGAATGCATGTTGCGAATGCATGTTACGAATGTATAAGGCAAAAGTACACCAGGTTGTATATAAGGAAGGTCAACGGTCAAACCTTTCGAATGCATGTTCTAAATGCATCTTGTGATTATATGTTATGATTGCATATTGCAATTGTATGTTGAAACATACATTGTTTTTTATACAAGTGTCGACAAGTAGCAACAGTAAAAGGAATCGGCATAGCAGGTTGAGTGTTGTATGTGTGAAGTTCATCGGTGTATCAGCTTAATAAGATTTGAGCTCGCCGATGAAGGCAGTGTTGCTGATATGCAAATGATGCAAAGGACATATGTCAGAGCGAGGAATGTGATCAAAGTAAGGGTGTTTTGGTTGGCTAATAGTACATCATCTTGCTGATAGGCAAGTAAAATGTAGATATACAAAGGGGAATGTAGGTCAGGGTGTTTGGCTCTACATCATAGTGGTATCAGAGCTTGGAAAAAGATTTGGGCTGCAAATTGAATTGAGGATTTGCAAGAGTGTTGGTGTTTGGGTGTTGTCTGTGAATGTTTATGTTAGACAAAGAAAGCGAGATAGAGGCAGAGAGGATGCCTCCCAAAAGTATGTCGTAGGACGCCATTAAAAAGCTGATCGAGGAGATACTTGCATCCAAGTTGGGAGAGTTCAAACAGTCCAAAGGCAAAGAGAGGGAAGTTGAAAGTGATAGTGATGAAGGAGATACAGAAATTAGTGAAACCAGTAAAAAGACAAAGGAGATACTAGCAGACCAGAGGACATTTTTAAATGCATTAAAGTCAGTCAATAGGGACACCATAGATGGATTACCCATGTGTAGTGGAAGTATGGAAGATGAAGAGGTGATTGATTGGATTGAGGCATTGAACAATCATTTCGAATATAAATAAATCTCTGATGATAAGAGGGTTAAGTTGGCAAAGGCAAGACTGAAGGGATCTGCTCTTGCATGGTGGAATTATGAACAAGGAGAGAGAGTCAAGGAGGGGAAGAATATGATAACCTCCTGGGAAAGGATGAAGACCAAACTCAAGGCACAGTTCTTACCCCTAGACTATGATGTACAGATGTATAAGAAATTGCAAAAACTCAGACAGAGAGATCTTGATGTGAATGCATACACACAAGAGTTTCATAAACTCAGTCTCAAATCAAAGAGACAAGAAGAAGAGTCAAAGAAGGTGGCCAGGTACTTGAATGGTCTAAGGATGAACATCCAAGATGAGCTTAGCATCTTAGCACCAGAAACAGTGAATAAGTGTTTCCAAATGGCCTTAAGGGTTGAAGAGAAGATAAAGAGAAAGAGTGAGAAGAACAATAGAGGAAGAGGTGACAGAAATTTTAGAGGCAGTTTTGGAGGAAGAAGTCCTAACCAAAGGCCTAGTGGTGAGTCTAACCAAGAAGAGACTAGTAAAGGACAAGAGCAGTCTGATTTCAGAGGTGGATGGAAAGGCACAAGAGGCAGATTTGGAGGTAGTAGAGCTTCTAATGTTTTCACTGGAAGATGTTATCATTGTAATGAAATTGGTCATACAACATTCAAATGTCTAGAAAGGCAAGGTTCATCATCAAGAGATGATAGGAAGAATGACAAGAGGGTTCAATATGTGCAAGAAGAGAAGGTAATTGAAAGCATTAACTCTCCAATGGGAAGTGAAGCCCCAGCTGAAGATGGAGAATCATTGATGCTAAGGAGAACAATCTTGAAGATATCCAAGGACACGCTACAAAGGAGAGCTCTTTTCAGGACCAAATGCAAAACTAAAGGTAAACTATGCAAGGTAGTAATAGATTCTGGTTCAATAGATAATATGGTATCTCAGGAAATGGTGGATAAGTTGAAACTGGATAGGATTCCTCATCCAACTCCTTACAAAGCATCTTGGGTAAGTAATAGTCAATCACTTTTAGTATATGAACAAGTATATGTTAATTTTTAGATTGGAGAATATCAGGATAGGGTTTTATGTGATATTTTGCCCATGGAATGTTGTCACCTACTCTTAGGTAGGCCATGGCAATTTGATAGGAGAACATTGTATGATGGATATGCTAACACATACACCATTAAGAAGGATGGGAGGACTTTTGTGATGACACCATTGCAGGAGGATGTTGCAGCACAGAAGGTAGCCAAGGTCATCTTAGTGGGAAAGAAAGAGTTTGTGGAGATGCCTACAGTAGAAGGCATAAAGGCATTTGAGGATACCTCAAAGAATGGGCTTGCTAAGGATCAAAGTTTGAAGGCAATTTTAGTTTTTGATGATGGAGATCAGATGGATCAGCAGAAGGTCAAAGAGCAGGGTTACAAGCAGCCACCAGTTGATTGGAAAGACAAGGATGTTATCATAGTAGGGAAAATTGTTTGTCCTCTAGAACCACAAAGAGTTGAAAGGAAAACAGATTCTGCCATAGCAACAGTACAAGAAGCCATTACCAAGGTTTCCAATGCAGGTGTTTAGATAGATGTGTTGGTTAACAGATTTGTCCTTATTCTAAAGATAATTTACTCTGACTCTATACCCCTCTTTTAAAGAACAAATAAATTAAACAACAAATGGGTGAACCTTTTTGAATTAGTTCCCCTCTGAATTTAGGTACAGCTCCCTTTAAAATTTTCAATGAATTTGACCTATTTAACTAACCAAATGTATTTTTAACTAGAAAACGCTTAAGGCAGACTAACATTCATACATAACCATGTCATGAATGTGATAAATTTATAAAGTAATGAGATAGAATGCACAGATTCTATTGGGTACGTTCAAATACGTGAATACATTCATGTGAATTTGCAGAACTAGTAAGGAATATAACACATATGATGGATTGTCCAAACAAAGAGCAATTACTAGGTGAAAAGAGATTTCACACAGAAAATTTAATTCCACACATTCAGACGCACAGATCCAAATAAGCAGCAATTGTTCTTCTTTTCATTCACAGATGAAAATGTTTTTCAAACAATCATCACATAATGTAAAAATAAGCACAGTCTTTCTGAAATTCCCCCGCTCTTTCCTTTCTCTAACTTCTATTATATATGTCAAATTATAAAAAAAACATATATATATCCATGTCTTAACTATGTCCATGAGCAAATTAAACCCAGAGTTAGCATAACTCTGACCCGTACGGGATTTAGTTTTTAACAACTGATTAAAAGATTAAAGTTGCTGAAATAACATAAATTGAGGAACAAAAAAAGAACGAGCCAACGAGGTTATGACTGGGGCGATGAATCAGCATCTCCTGATTTGTTGTCGATAGCCTGGGAAGCATGTTGTCTTTTCCACTCCTGAAAAGCAGCCACGAACTCCTGAATTTTAGGAAAGTTTGGTATACCGATATGCTTCATCCTTGATTTCCAGACCTCCTTTTCCCTTCGCATTTTCCCGAATTTCTCCTTGTGCTCTGGGAGTGCATTGATGCAGAGATAGAGTAGAGACTCGACTTTAGAAATCCTGGAGAAATCCTCAATCAGAATATTATCATTTTCTTTAACAAAGTGGATTTTATCTCTGAAGGATTGGACTACTGCTTCAACATCTTCCACAGGCTTCCCATCATCCTTTAAGTATTTTACCTCGATACATTGCAAATCATGTTGCAGTGATTGAGTAAATTCTGTTATTTCTTTAATCAGCTTTGAGAGCTCAAATCGTCCTTGTTGGGATACAGAGTTCCTCCATTTGATATTCTTTTTGTTCACATATAGCAAATCCTCGTCTACACCAGTCAAGTTCTTTTCTACCAAAAACTTCTCCAGCCCATATTTCCGAACTTCCTCTATTTGGTTTATCACACTTGTCCACTTGCCTTCGTCCTTAGCCTAGACAGCAACCTGTGCTTTGAGATCTTCAATGGTATTAGCAGTCAGTTCATATATGCCTTTGAGTTCATGAATATACTCAGTTCCTTTTTGCTCGATGCTGTCTAACCAATTGTCAAATGTTTTCGAGACCATTTTGCTTCTATGAACTTGGTCTAACATTTTTTGATTGATAGGTGATTTTGGGTCGAAGGACAAAGGGACTTGTGAGATTGGCTGTGGATCAGGATTGTTAATGGCCTCAATGTACTCTGCCATTGAGCGCAGAGCTTGTTTCAACTCTCTTTTGTCCTTCTCATCTTTCATTGTCCAACTGACCATTTTCTTAGTAGAAGCTTCAAGATGGTGCACATCTGCAGCCCTGGAGGCACTACCGAGATCTATCCTCTCCACAGTGAAATCATGCACTGTAGGATCTTGAACCTTTTCTTCGGTCACTGGCTTGGCTATTTCTGCACTCCAGTTACCAGTGTTTGGGTCAATATTTATTCTGGACGTTATTTTGAGTCTTTTGGACTTGGGGGTCTTCCCCAGACATTTACTTACCATGTCCTCCAGAGGGAGAACAAAAGGAATCACCTTCTTTTTGTCAGATATAGAGCTTTCCAGCCACTTCGGTGCAGGGGCCGAGGCTGTCTTCCTAGGTTTCTCTCCATCAGAGGGTTTATCTGAAATCATCAACATCTCAGGTGTCTCCAAAGCAGCCTCTGACTGTGAACCAGTGTCAACTACTTCTGTTCTATTTGGGCTTGCCTCTTTATCCCCCATAGGCTCTTCTGGTTCTTCCTCTGAATTTAAATCAACAATTATTATTTCAGAAGTTTGCTTCTTTCTTTTCCCTTTGGTTCTTAACCTGGTGACACGAGATGGCAGAATATCCGTGAGGACTCCTCTGGATCTCTTGGTGACAGGGCTTCTCTCAGTTGATGGCTCGGAAGCACCTGCACCACAGATAGCAAGAGGTTGATTAGAAGAGTCCAGGGGAAGCGATGATGCAACCATTGCAGAGAATTGTTGGACATTTTCATTTTGAAACCCCTCCTGTCTTTTTCCTCTCAACCATTTTTCAGTCCTCCTTATCACCGGAAGGGTCTTGATTTCAATTCTGTCTTCTTCTTTCTTGCTCCAGTCCACCTCTGGGATGGGTAAGTGTCCTACTTTTTCAAATTGTGGATCAACCACTTCTTCATCATCAACAAAAATTCCAGAAATGTCCATGTTTAAATTAAAGGTAATTATTTGCCTCAAAGAAAATCTGCACCATAACCTTCTCCTAACTTCAAATTCATCTGGGCAATCCTCCCAGTAATCCTCCAGCTTAGGGAGGTGTGAGTGCCCTGTTCCAGAATCTAAGTTATCTTTAACAAAACTTTTACTGTCAAATTGAACCCTGGCAGTGAAAAATTAAAAATTGAACCTTTTGAGATTCACCTCCACATTTAAGGCATCAGATTTCGATTGGCATGAATAATGCCCAAGTTCAACAGGAAAAGAAATACCACAACCCTTTTTTGATGGGAATTTTTTATCAACATGTGCCAATTGCCGACATACCTCCAACAGTACAAAACGATCAAATACATACCTAGGCAACTTCAAAGGTTTACCATCAAATCCCCCAACTCTGATATAAGTGAACTCAGAGAATTGGATGAAAAAGCTACCGTAGATACTGATCAGCTGCATTGCTTCACTGGTCATCCTCTTACCCAGGTTGCCTGCCAGTTCATAGGTCATCTTTCCAGTGAAGACATCATTGATCCTTTTATAATTTTCATAACAATTTTTCCTTTGCAACTGAGAATAATATTCATAAATTTTACTGTTCTCATCTAATGGCTCGTGAGGCAGGTCAAACCAATCTCTTGTGGATGCTAAACAATAGAACAAATATGAAGACATATAGAAATCCCTGTTACCCAAACAATTGCTTAAACCCTGATGAAGACAGTCAGCCACTATTTCAGCCCAATCCAAATATTGTTCACCTTGAAGGATGACTTGAATGAAAAAGTACATCCAATCTTCCCAGTAATAGGCATGCTGACTTCCTCTCAGTCTGTGCAATAACACCACCATATCCCTTACCTCCTTGATCAGATGATCTCTGGTGAGTGGTCTGGGCAACCTTGAACCGCCCTTTTGAAATTTTAGCAACCAATTCCTTGCTATTACACTTCTGTAAGTTGGTTTCTTTTCTGAGAAATACCCATTGGAGGAAGAAATGTCAAGATTGGAATACGCCTCTTTAGGCGGTATCTTCATAACAGACATAAGGGTTTGCCTGTTAACACGAAACAACACATCCCCGTTTGTATTTCTGACACATCTGTCCTGGGGGTCATATCTGTTTATACATTCCTGGACCAATTCTGGGCACAGTATTACCTGAGGAAAAGCTGCAGCTTCCACTAAACCACTGTCTACAATTTTCTTCATTGTGGGGGTTTGGACAGGGTTTCTAGTTCTTTCTATGAATTCCTCCAAATCGTAATGAACTAATGCAGTATCTCCAAATTCTGAGTGGGAATAAATAAGACCGGGGCCATGTTCATCCCCCAAACATGTAGACTTCAAAGACATATTTGGAAGATTTTAATAAACACTTCGAATTTCGAAAATAACAGAAATTCCAGAGGTTCTTCTTTCCAGTATAAGAATTCAGAATAGCACAGGGGAAATAGAACTCACCTTCAGGATATTTGAATTCACTGTGAAAACTTGAATAACGAGAGCCTTACACTTCCAGCGCTATCTTCTCCGCGTTGCACAGTATGATTACTTGCTAAAATTGGTTTGTTCTTGGTTAATAATGGCACTTACCAGAATGAATAATTATCGCTCGGAACAATACGTGCCAAAAATATTTGAAGAGACGTGAACTCTGATTTCTTCATTAATAGCAAGTAATGTTCGTGCGCCATCACGAAGTACAATGATTGTCCGTAGCCTCCGCTAAATTAGAGCTCTCGATTTCATGATGAGTTTCTGACAAATTTTCTTCTAACTTTCCACTAGATTTGACTTAGAAAGCCGTGGGAGCAATCAGGACCAAAATTACCAAGTCTTCGAACTTATTGAATCATTGAACCATTGAACCTTTAGGACATGGTTCAACGAAGTGGTTCAATGAAAATGGTTCAAACATACCATCTGGACCTTATAGGTAGGCGAAAAGATTGACTTACAGAAACAGGGACTTGACTCATGAACCGTTAAACTTGTGAAGACATGGTTCAATACGAAGGTTCAATGACGCAAGGATTATATAGACCAACAGAAAGTTACACGGCTTCGATGAAAGGCTTCCAATTATGGAAGAGTGAACTCTTGAACTTTGAACTTTGAACTATTGAACCCCGCGAAGAGTTCAAGCGGAAGGTTCAATGACATATAATAATAATACAACTGCGTGTCCCGACCGATAAAAGGGCAGTGAATATTGAACCTTTTGACGCTTGAACCTTGAACCTTGAACCCCGCTAAAGAGTACACGCGGAAGGTTCAAGTTCAACCCGAAAGTTCAAAGACGCTGAAGACAAACAAAAAGACAGCTTGCTTTATATGACATTTCAGACACATTGAACCATTGAACTTTGAATTTTGAGAATGGTTCAGGTTCAAAGGTTCAAACCTTAAGCAACTTTGTATACAAAGACGACGCACGGGTAAAAATTGAAGGACTAAGAGTCGATTTACGAAACAAAGGTATGACCAAAATATAGTATGGTAAACCGGCTCTTATTTAAGCAATATTACCGATACATAAATAAACAAGGGCGACTCAAAAGGTAACATTGGCTCTGACTGGGGACTGCATTTTATGGCAAAATGCAGAGAACTCAAAAGCTCTGGTTTCGCAGAAAATGGAAGAAAGAGAAGAAAGGAAACAGACCGAGGCAAAACAAAAACGGAAAGGAAGACACAAAACCAAACAAAAGGGAAGACTATGTACAAAACAGGTGACCCTATTTACAGATGATACAACTTGAGATCCCATCCATTATAGGACAGGGGTAAAACAGTTCCATCAGGATATTCCAATTTGAAAGAATTTGGACCCAACACCTAGTGAATCTTAAAAGGCCCATTCCAGAGGGAATCAAATTTGCTGTGCGCACCTTTTGGTTCTCTCCTTCTGTCCCACAGTAGTACTTCATCTCCTTCCATAAACTTCCTGGGTCTTGCCTTTCTGTCAAAAATTTCTTTGACTCTGGCCTGATGCACAGTGATTCGGTCAACCAGCTCGTTTCTTTCTTCTTCAATTTTGGTTAAATACATAATCCTCTTTTCCAGGGAATCTTGGAAATACTGATCCTCAATTACGCTTTGCAGCTTGGCTGTAGACAGCTCCAAAGGTAAAGATAATTGGGCACCTATCCCATACACTAATTCAAAAGGTGCCATTCCAATTGCTCTTTTTGGAGTTATCCTGTCGGCCCATAGAGCTTCATATAACTTCTTATGCCAATCCCTGGGGCTGTCATTCACCAATTTCTTCATGATAGCAATCAGGTTTTTGTTACTGGACTCAGCTTGTCCATTCCCCTGGGGATAATAATCTAATGAATGAGAGAGAGAAATACTATGTTCATAACAAAAAGAAGTCATTTCACCTAAAGAGAAACTGGTAGCATTATCTGCCACAATTTTCTGGGGCACACCAAATCGTGCCAAAATATTTTCTTTGAGAAAATTACAAACCACCTATGAAGTTGTTCTTTTGACAGGGGCTGCCTCAACCCACTTTGTTAAATAATCTGTTGCTGTTAAGATGTGGGTATGCCCTACACTAGAGGGGGGTGAGATAGGCCCAATAAAATCCAATCCCCACTGTTTAAAGGGTTCTTCAACAACAACAGGCCTCAAAGGTAGAGCTGCAAGTTGTGGCCTTCCTGAGAACATTTTACACTTCTCACAATTGGCCACCCATCTATACACATCCTTGAACATTCCAGGCCAATAGTAACAATTTCTGAAGATTTTGAAAGCTGTAACTGAAAAAGAAAAATGTCCACCACAAGCTTCATTATGGAAAACTTCTAAGAGTTTATCTTGCTGCTCTTTATCTACACACCTCAAGAAAGTTCCATCTAATCCTTTCTTGTAAAGAACATCTCCCCAAATAACATATTTTGCAGCTTTTAGCTTCAAGTTTCTTTTCTCTTTAGGAGTCAGGTGATTAGGACAGTCCCCATATGTAAGATAATGTGCCACATCCAGAAACCATGGATCCTGCAAGCTTACCAATAAGACTGTGGGGAGTCCTTCTCCTTCTTGTTCTTTGTTCTCAACAATCAATTTACATAAGCCTTGACCCCTGATCAGCTTAGTAGGCTTGACTTCCAGATCATATTCCTGGATTTTAGCAACCCACATTGCTCTATTGTTTAATCCCACTTCCTGCTGAGTCAAAATACTTTTCACAGCTGAGCTTGGAACAAATACAACTGAATGGGAATGAAGTATATAATATCTGAATTGTTTAACAGCATTAACCACAGCAAAAGCTTGTTTTTCAACCAAAGAATATTTTAGCTCATGCTTTTTAAGGGGAACACTCATAAAAGCTATAGGAACCTCTTCATCCAATTCATTTTTCTGTAACAGAATGCCTGACATGGTGTGTTCTGAAGCATAACAGTAAATAATAAAATCCTTTTGAAAATTAGGATTTACCAAAGTGGGGGTATTTGCAATCGCTTCCTTGATATCCTCAAACGCCTTCTTAGCAACTTCACTCCATTTGAAAGGTTGTTTTTCACTCATCATCCCAACAATGTGTTTTGTAATCTCGGCAAAGTCAGGAATGAACCTTCTGAGAAAATTGATCTAACCAAAGAAGGACTTGACTCCAGTCCTATTTGAAGGGAGACTAAGCTGTTGAATTGCCCTGACCCTCTCTGGATCAATTCTGATTCCATCTTTTGAGACTAGGTGTCCTAACAATTTTCCCTCAGTCACATAGAAAACTGACTTCTTGGGATTGAGTGAGATACCATGGCTTCGACACCTTTGCAAGACAGACTCCAAATCTCTCAAGTGATCCTCTCTATTCTTTGAAAAGATAGTCAAATCATCAAGGTAAATAACAATAATCCTGTTCTTCAGGTCTCTAAAAGATGAATCCATTGCCCGCTGAAAAGTTGCTCCCGCATTAATCAAGCCAAAGGGCATTCGACTATAGGCAAAAGTTCTTCGGGGTGTGGTGAAAGCAGTCTTATGTTGATCTTCTGCAGCTACACCTATCTGATTGTAACCAGAGAAACCATCCAACATAGACATCATTTCAGACCCAGCAACTGTCTGTAAGATGTGGTCCATCACAGGCAAGGGATAGTTATCCTTCAGGCTGGCTTGGTTCAAATTTCTAAAGTCAACACAAATCCTTATTTCTCCATTCTTCTTTTGTACTGGAACAATATTTGCCACCCAAGTGGAGTGATGGATTGGATAGATAATTCTTGCTTTTAGCATCTTATCAATCTCCCTGAAAATGGCTTCAGCAACTTTTGGATTATAATTCCTCAGTTTTTGTCTGAATGGAGCTGCATTTGGTTTCAAAGGGATATGATGTTGAAACTGTCCATGTCTAAAATTTTTGAGATCATCATAGCACCAGGCGAAAACATCCTTATATTTGATTAGCAATTTAATCAATTTGTTTTTCTATTCCGAAGAGCAGCACCTACCAATGGATACCCATTTAGGATTAGCTTCATCTCCAATATTTATCTTCTCATAATCCTCTGCCTTATCAGGAACACAGGACGGTTTGCCTTTAACATATTCATCTCTTCGAGAAAACAGATGTTCCAAAGAGACAAGCCCTTTAGGGATTTTGTTTCCCTTTAATTGAATCATGTCATCTCTTGGATTAATCCCAGGGTCAGGACTGAATTCTTTACACTCTATTTCGGAACCTTCAAAATAGGTCCCTAGGAACATTTCAGCATTTTCTAAAAAAATTTTGATTTGATTATCACTTTCAAAAACCTACCAGTTCTTGGCATTGTCAGGGACATTAGGGCGATATATCATTTCTATCCTATAAGAATCTTTCTTGAAATCTGGATGTGGCAAAAGGAGAGAAGCTGATACTGCTAAAGAATCTGCTCGAGAGTTTTGATCTCTAGGAATTGTTTCTATAGAGAAGGCATCAAAATATTCGATCTCATCCCACACCCTATTTCTGTAGTGCCTTAACCTTTCATTTTTCACAGAAAAGATTCCCTTTACCTGTTTCACAATTAGTTCAGCATCACCCTTCACCTTATGTACCTTCACACCCTTTTCTTTAGCTTCAAATAATCCAAGCAGTAAGGCTTCATACTCTGCAGTATTGTTGGTGTTTTTGAACTCTAGCTTAAAAGAATAAGAAAACAATTCACCTTCAGGTGAGATTAACATGACTCCAACCCCTGAACCAGCAGTAGCACAGCTGCCATCAAATTCCATAACCCATAGGTCATCAGAATGTATAGGTCTTTGCATTAATTCTTCTTTGGGTTCTGCCTCGCAGCTCTGTTCAGAGGAGAAGAAATAATTGCCAAATTCACATTCCTTAAACAAAATCTGTGCCTTGGGATCATCAGAGGGATAGACAGTGAACTTTGCACTTGGGCTCAGGTTCCAGCTTCACTCTCTACTTCCCTACTAGGATTGTGGCCTCTGACCAATCCAGTTTGATTTGTCCACCTAGATCCTTACAAAATGTCCTGCTCAAAAGCATTCCATAACTGGCAGGAATATCTGCTACCAGAATAGTCAATTTCACCCTCTTGTCAGGGTAAGCTGCAAGTGCGACTCGTGCATCTTTAATCTGCCCAAGCAAGGAAACCTGTTTTCCATCCATAGAATAACATCTTCCAAATGTTTTTGTAAGTGATAATCCTAGGGCTTTAGCTACAGAGGAGGGCATAATGTTATCAGAGGCTCCTGAATCTATAATGCAGTTGCTAAGTTTATGACCATTGATAAACAGGGACACATAAAAAGGATTAGGTTTCAAATCAGTATAAGGAGCATTGTTGGATGAATTGGGAGTTGTTTTAGGGGCAGACAAAGGTGACTCAGATGAGGAAGCAAATAATCTAGCAATGGGGGATTCAGTATCGACTTCCAATTGATTCACAGATTCAGTTTGTGCAGGACTACCTTTAACATGTTTAACTAATTTGTCAAGTTCAGCAGGTTTCAACTTGAGATATTCAATGGGAGAAATTTGAATTTTCGCAGACTTACAGAAATCTACAATATCAAAAGAAGCATCTGGATCATTTCTATGTAGCAATCTATTCTCCTGAGCCTTCAAATTAGCATCATAAGTTCTAGTTAAAGGTTCCTTACCTTTGCCAGGTACTTCTTGAGCATTAGAGGATTTCATATTCCTCTGACTCCTAGTGAGCACAGCGCATGAAGGATCTTCAAGGGTTACCAATATTTCACCTCCCCTCTCTGAATCGAATTCATATTCCAGGAAGTGTATCTCAGAGCTGCTAGGTTGCTCGAAGTTCCTTTCTTCTTCTGTGGCTTCCCCTAGCATAGCTTGAGTAGTAGTCATCTGAGTGTACCTGAGCATTTATGGGCAAGAATTTCCATCATGGTCAGTAGTCAAGTGAAAAATACACATGTTTCCTCTCCCAGGAGCAGGTTCAATAGCCAGTCTTGGCTATGCTGCCGTCAGGGGTAAAGTTCTACCAGTATTTGCTTGTTGATTCAAATTCCTTCTGCTTATATCTTGGTGCGGTTGTTGGAAAGGGGCGCCAGCCTTAGGTAGTTGCCTCTTTAAGGCAATCATATCATTAACCAACCTCTGCACTACAGGGTCCGTAGATGATGAGGGTTGGGCATTTGGCACCTGGACCTCCCTCTTCCATTTGCCGGCCATAATGAGATCATCCTCCAATCCGACTGCTAGGTTTTGTGCAGCTGTCAAATTGGCAATTACACCTCTCCTGAGATGGAAGCTAATATTGGGAGGCATAGCATTAATAAAGAAACATTTCTGATTTTTGCCAGACGGTCTTTTTGTAGCAGAGATTTTATTCACAATTCTATTAAATTTAGCCACGAACTCCCTCATAGGTTCATGAATCTCCTTTTTAAGTTGAGTCAGCTGTGCAAGGAGGTAATGTTCGTCCTCTGCACTCTTGAACCTATTTTCAAAGGCAGTCTTCATTTCATTCCAATTCGTAATTGAGGAATCAGTCAGATGGTAGAACCATTGTGCAGTAGTGTTAGTCAAAGTCTGCACAAAGAGCCTTATGGCAACATCTTGGTGTTGAACACCTAGCACACTGCATGCTGCTGCAAAAGCACACAAATGTTCTTCTGGTGATTGTTTACCGTCTCCATTGAACCTCGGCAAATTTTCTCTTGCATTTTTAGGTAATGGATTTAGGTTGGCCCCTAGGTTCAGAGGCCCTATGGCAGCTCCCCAAGGTTGAGTCATGGGTAGAAAATTTATAGCTAAGGGGATTACAGTGCCTGAAAGGGTTAAAGCTTGACAGACAGGGGAAGTAGAAGATTTAGGGGGACTAGGGGGTCTACTTCTTGCTCTTCTTGCACGAGTAGGGATATAAGGAAAATTAAGATTTTGCAGTGATTGAAAGGTAGGGTCCTCAACTCCCTCTCTTCTCGAAGACCTGGTGTACGGTCTAGAATCCAGCTTAAAATATTGAAACTGTATAGGCAATTATTGATTTCTTTGCTGTTCTTGATTTCTTTGTACCTCAAGGGCTTGGTTTCTTGTAGCGTTTCGTGCTTGCCTTCTTCTCTACCTGAGCAACAGCAATCTCAGGTTATCGGCCAATTCCTCTTCTTGTTCTAACACTCTACTTGCTCTTCTGTAATCTTCACTATTCCGTCGAGTACGCCAAGCAAGGGTATTCAACTGGCCAATAATGTCTTCCTGCTCATCTTGAAATCCAAGATTTGGTTGCAGAATAGGAATTATGTTTTCGTGGGGAAGCACCATTGTTGCTTCATATTTAGGTGACCAATCTTTAATTAATGATTTTATCAAAGTGTCCCCAGTAGAGTCGCCAAAAACTGTTGGTTAACAGATTTGTCCTTATTCTAAAGATAATTTACTCTGACTCTATACCCCTCTTTTAAAGAACAAATAAATTAAACAACAAATGGGTGAACCTTTTTGAATTAGTTCCCCTCTGAATTTAGGTACAGCTCCCTTTAAAATTTTCAATGAATTTGACCTATTTAACTAACCAAATGCATTTTTAACCAGAAAACGCTTAAGGCAGACTAACATTCATATATAATCATGTCATGAATGCGATAAATTTATAAAGTAATGAGATAGAATGCACAGATTCTATTGGGTACGTTCAAATACGTGAATACATTCATGTGAATTTGCAGAACTAGTAAGGAATATAACACATATGATGGATTGTCCAAACAAAGAGCAATTACCAGGTGAAAAGAGATTTCACACAGAAAATTTAATTCCACACATTCAGATGCACAGATCCAAATAAGCAGCAATTGTTCTTCTTTTCATTCACAGATGAAAATGTTTTTCAAACAATCATCACATAATGTAAAAATAAGCACAGTCTTTCTGAAATTCCCCCGCTCTTTCCTTTCTCTAACTTCTATTATATATGTCAAATTATAAAAAAAACATATATATATCCATGTCTTAACTATGTCCATGAGCAAATTAAACCCAGAGTTAGCATAACTCTGACCCGTACGGGATTTAGTTTTTAACAACTGATTAAAAGATTAAAGTTGCTGAAATAACATAAATTGAGGAACAGAAAAAGAACGAGCCGACGAGGTTATGACTGGGGTGATGAATCAGCATCTCCTGATTTGTTGTCGATAGCCTAGGAAGCATGTTGGCTTTTCCACTCCTGAAAAGTAGCCACGAACTCCTAAATTTTAGGAAAGTTTGGTATACCGATATGCTTCATCCTTGAATTCCAGACCTCCTTTTCCCTTCGCATTTTCTCGAATTTCTCCTTGTGCTCTAGGAGTGCGTCGATGCAGAGATAGAGCAGAGACTCGACTTTAGAAATCCTAGAGAAATCCTCAATCAGAATATTATCATTTTCTTTAACAAAGTGGATTTTATCTCTGAAGGATTGGACTACTACTTCAACATCTTCCACAGGCTTCCCATCATCCTTTAAGTATTTTACCTCGATACATTGCAAATCATGTTGCAGTGATTGAGTAAATTCTGTTATTTCTTTAATCAGCTTTGAGAGCTCAAATCGTCCTTGTCGGGATACAGAGTTCCTTCATTCGATATTCTTTTTGTTCACATATAGCAAATCCTCATCTACACCAGTCAAGTTCTTTTCTACCAAAAACTTCTCCAGCCCATATTTCTAAACTTCCTCTATTTGGTTTATCACACGTGTCCACTTGCCTTCGTCCTTAGCCCAGACAGTAACCTGTGCTTTGAGATCTTCAATGGTATTAGCAGTCAGTTCATATATGCCTTTGAGTTCATGAATATACTTAGTTCCTTTTTGCTCGATGTTGTCTAACCAATTGTCAAATGTTTTCGAGACCATTTTGCTTCTATGAACTTGGTCTAAAATTTTTTGATTGACAGGTGATTTTGGGTCGAAGGACAAAGGGACCTATGAGATTGGCTGTGGATCAGGATTGTTAATGGCCTCAATGTACTCTACCATTGAGCGCAGAGCTTGTTTCAACTCTCTTTTGTCCTTCTCATCTTTCATTGTCCGACTGACCATTTTCTTAGTAGAAGCTTCAAGATGGTGCACATCTGCAACCCTAGAGGCAATACTGAGATCTATCCTCTCCATAGTGAAATCATACACTGTAGGATCTTGAACCTCTTCTTCGGTCACTGGCTTGGCTATTTCTGCACTCCAGTTACCAATGTTTGGGTCAATATTTATTCTGGACGTTGTTTTGAGTCTTTTGGACTTGGGGGTCTTCCCCAGACATTTACTTACCATGTCCTCCAGAGGGAGAACAAAAGGAATCACCTTCTTTTTGTCAGATATAGAGCTTTCCAGCCACTTCGGTGCAGGGGCCGAGGCTGTCTTCCTGGGTTTCTCTCCATCAGAGGGTTTATCTGAAATCATCAACATCTCAGGTGTCTCCAAAGCAGCCTCTGACTGTGAACCAGTGTCAACTACTTTTGTTCTATTTGGGCTTGCCTCTTTATCCCCCATAGGCTCTTCTGCTTCTTCCTCTGAATTTAATTCAACAATTATTGTTTCAGAAGTTTGCTTCTTTCTTTTCCCTTTGGTTCTTAACCTGGTGACACGAGATGGCAGAATATCCGTGAGGACTCCTCTGGATCTCTGGGTGACAGGGCTTCTCTCAGTTGATGGCTCGGAAGCACCTGCACCACAGATAGCAAGAGGTTGATTAGAAGAGTCCAGGGGAAGCGATGATGCAACCATTGCAGAGAATTGTTGGACATTTTCATTTTGAAACCCCTCCTGTCTTTTTCCTCTCAACCATTTTTCAGTCCTCCTTATCACCGGAAGGGTCTTGATTTCAATTCTGTCTTCTTCTTTCTTGCTCCAGTCCACCTCTGGGATGGGTAAGTGTTCTACTTTCTCAAATTGTGGATCAACCACTTCATCATCAACAAAAATTCCAGAAATGTCCATGTTTAAATTAAAGGTAATTATTTGCCTCAAAGAAAATCTGCACCATAACCTTCTCCTAACTTCAAATTCATCTGGGCAATCCTCCCAGTAATCCTCCAGCTTAGGGAGGTGTGAGTGCCCTGTTCCAGAATCTAAGTTATCTTTAACAAAACTTTTACTGTCAAATTGAACCCTGGCAGTGAAAAATTAAAAATTGAACCTTTTGAGATTCACCTCCAGATTTAAGGCATCAGATTTCGATTGGCATGAATAATGCCCAAGTTCAACAGGAAAAGAAATACCACAACCCTTTTTTGATGGGAATTTTTTATCAACATGTGCCAATTGCCGACATACCTCCAATAGTACAAAACGATCAAATACATACCTAGGCAACTTCAGAGGTTTATCATCAATTCCCCCAACTCTGATATAAGTGAACTCAGAGAATTGGATGAAAAAGCTACCGTAGATACTGATCAGCTGCATTGCTTCACTGGTCATCCTCTTACCCGGGTTGCCTGCCAGTTCATAGGTCATCTTTCCAGTGAAGACATCATTGATCCTTTTATAATTTTCATAACAATTTTTCCTTTGCAACTGAGAATAATATTCATAAATTTTACTGTTCTCATCTAATGGCTCGTGAGGCAGGTCGAACCAATCTCTTGTGGATGCTAAACAATAGAACAAATATGAAGACATATAGAAATCCCTGTTACCCAAACAATTGCTTAAACCTTGATGAAGACAGTCGGCCACTATTTCAGCCCAATCCAAATATTGTTCACCTTGAAGGATGACTTGAATGAAAAAGTACATCCAATCTTCCCAGTAATAGGCATGCTGACTTCCTCTCAGTCTGTGCAATAACACCACCATATCCCTTACCTCCTTGATCAGATGATCTCTGGTGAGTGGTTTGGGCAACCTTGAACCGCCCTTTTGAAATTTTAGCAACCAATTCCTTGCTATTACACTTCTGTAAGTTGGTTTCTTTTCTGAGAAATACCCATTGGAGGAAGAAATGTCAAGATTGGAATACGCCTCTTTTGGCGGTATCTTCATCACAGACATAAGGGTTTGCCTGTTAACACGAAACAACACATCCCCGTTTGTATTTCTTACACATCTGTCCTGGGGGTCATATCTGTTTATACATTCCTGGACCAATTCTGGGCACAGTATTGCCTGAGGAAAAGCTGCAGCTTCCACTAAACCACTGTCTACAATTTTCTTCATTGTGGGGGTTTGGACAGGGTTTCTAGTTCTTTCTATGAATTCCTCCAAATCATAATGAACTAATGCAGTATCTCCAAATTCTGAGTGGGAATAAATAAGACCGGGGCCATGTTCATCCCCCAAACATGTAGACTTCAAAGACATACTTGGAAGATTTTAATAAACACTTCGAATTTTGAAAATAACAGAAATTCCAGAGGTTCTTCTTTCCAGTATAAGAATTCGGAATAGCACAGGGGAAACAGAACTCACCTTCAGGATATTTGAATTCACTGCAAAAACTTGAATAACGAGAGCCTTACACTTCCAGCGCTATCCTTCTCCGCGTTGCACAGTATGATTACTTGCTAAAATTGGTTTGTTCTTGGTTAATAATGGCACTTACCAGAATGAATAATTATCACTCGGAACAATACGTGCCAAAAATATTTGAAGAGACGTGAACTCTGATTTCTTCATTAATAGCAAGTAATGTTTGCGCGCCATCATGAAGTACAATGATTGTCCGTAGCCTCCGCTAAATTAGAGCTCTCGATTTCATGATGAGTTTCTGACAAATTTTCTTCTAACTTTCCGCTAGATTTGACTTAGAAAGCCGCGGGAGCAATCAGGACCAAAATTACCAAGTCTTCGAACTTATTGAACTGTTGAACCATTGAACCTTTAGGACATGGTTCAACGAAGTGGTTCAATGAAAATGGTTCAAACATACCAACTGGACCTTATAGGTAGGCGAAAAGATTGACTTACAGAAACAGGGACTTGACTCATGAACCATTGAACTTGTGAAGACATGGTTCAATACAAAGGTTCAATGACGCGAGGATTATATAGACCAACAGAAAGTTACATGGCTTCGATGAAAGGCTTCCAATTATGGAACAGTGAACTCTTGAACTTTGAACTTTGAACTATTGAACCCCGCGAAGAGTTCAAGCGGAAGGTTCAATGACATATAATAATAATACAACTGCGTGTCCCGACCGATAAAAGGGCGGTAAATATTGAACCTTTTGACGCTTGAACCTTGAACCTTGAACCCTGCTAAAGAGTACACGCGGAAGGTTCAAGTTCAACCCGAAAGTTCAAAGACGCTGAAGACAAACAAAAAGACAGCTTTCTTTATATGACATTTCAGACACATTGAACCATTGAACTTTGAATTTTGAGAATGGTTCGGGTTCAAAGGTTCAAACCTTAAGAAACTTTGTATACAAAGATGACGCACGGGTAAAATTGAAGGACTAAGAGTCGATTTACGAAACAAAGGTATGACCAAAATATAGTACGGTAAACCGGCTCTTATTTAAGCAATATTACCGATACATAAATAAACAAGGGCGACTCAAAAGGTAACAAGATGTGATAGTAAGACCAAATGGAAAGCAAAGGATAGGTATGAGAAGAGCCTACAATGCAATCCAGAGATCATGGGGAGGACATGAGACAACAAAGAGTAAAGGTGGAGTAAACCCAAGCATTAACTCATGGGGCATGAGTTCTTTTCAAGGTAGGGTGTATGGTGCAGGAGCACCCAATCCACAGTGGCCTCCATAAGGCATTAACTGTTTACAGTTCATTTTGATGTTTCCAATAAGGTCCTAAGTTGACCATTAATGTAATAAGGTTTGTTTGACCAATGCATGTTATTTTAGTTTGTATTTAGGTTTATGTTGTAAGTCCCAAAGACACTTGTCGATCTGTAAGCACAAGGTTTTTAGGCAGTTGGACGTTGTTAGATCTCCCAGCCGCTTGGAGTCAATTTAGTACTACTGAGAGCAAGTAGATAAATACCCCAAGATGATCAAATGTAATCAGTAGTAGAGTTGTAATCGGTTGAGTCCAGTTCAGTTGAGTTGTGCAATTGTAAATAGAGCATCTACATGTATTCACATTTTTGGCAAGCATAATAAACGAATCCTATTTGTGCAACTATGTCATTCAAATTCATCTGGTTTTATCTATGCAAATCAATTTTTTGTTCTGAGACTGAGATGGGTTCTTAGCCCATTCCACCGGTTAGATTTCTTTAAAATCGGTGGAATGGTTGTACAGTGTTTTCATTTTGTTTTTCTGTTTTGTTTGATTTCATGCTTGCAAGATTGCGTGTAGGGTGCAGATAGATCCTAGTGCCATCATGTACTAGGTTGGCAGGGTGAAGATCTGTGTTAGTTTGGTGGAGGAATAGATCTGGGTAATCGCAGGGTTTACAGAGGTTTAAAACAGCGAAGATTCAAGTTATTTCACTGAAGATGCATTTTGTGTGTATATTGCAAATGCATGTCAGATATACATTCTGTGTGTATATTTCAAGGGTCTGTTGAGTGTGTATGTCACAAAGCATATCAGGTTTGAATGCATGTTGCAAATGCTTGTTATGAATGTACAAGACAAAAGTAAACCGGGTTGTATACAAGGAAGGTCAACGGTCAAACCTTTCGAATGCATGTTCTGAATGCATCTTGTGATTGTATGTTACGATTGCATATTGCAATTGTATGTTGAAATATACATTATTTTTTGATACAAGTGTCGACCGGTAGTGATGGTAAAAGGAATCAACATAGCAGGTCGAGTGTTGTATGTGTGAAGTTCATCGGTGTATCGGCTTAATAAGATTTGAGTTCACCGATGAACGCAGTTTTGCCGATATGCAAATGATGCAAAGGACATATGTTAGAGTGAGGAATGCGATAGGAGTAAAGGTGTTTTGGTTGGCTGATAGTACATCATCTTGCCGATAGGCAAGTAAAACATGGATATACAAAGGGGAATGCAGGTCAGGGTGTTTGGCTCTGCATCAAGTTCCTAGTATTAACTATACTAAGACCTTTGCCCTAGTTGTTAAGATGAACTCCATTTTCATGACTCTTTACAATGTTGTAGCTTAGGGTTAGGTTGTATATCAAATGGATGTGAAGAGTGTATTTCTTCATGGGGATCTATATGATGATATTTACATGGACTAACCATAGGGATTTGTTCAAGATTCTTCTTTGGTTTGTAGGTTGCAAAAGTCTCTCTATGGCCTCAAGTAGGCTCCACAAGCCTAGTATTCCAAGATGGAATCCTTTCTTCTCTTTGTTGGATTCTCTTGATTCCATTATGATCCAATGTCTATATTTTGATATAGGAAGATGTTCTTCTCTTTTTGGTTCTCTATGTTGATGATTTGATTGTCACAGGGCGCACCTCATGCATCATTAACATAGTCAAGATTGCTTTGCACAATATATTTGCCATGACTAACTTGGGTGTGTTACATTACTTTCTTAGGATCGAGATCACTCAGTCCTCTTTTTGGATCACTCTTGCGCAACCCAAATATTCCCTTAATATCCTTGCTTTATTTCATATGGTTGATTGTAATCCTACACTAACTCCCTTTTTGTCAGTAGTCAAACTTGAGGCTAAGTGTTCCAATCCCTTGGTTGATGCTATTGTGTATTTCCAACTTGTTGATAGCCTCATCTACTTGAATCATACTCATTCTGATGTTTCATTTTTTGTTGACATGGTTTCACACTTCATTCAGGAGCCTCAAGAGCTTCATTAGAAATCAACCAAACACATTCTTTCACTACATACAAGGTACACACAAATACGAGATTCATTATGCAATAGGAACAAGTTTATATTTTATTGGATGCACAGACTCTAATAGGGCTGATAATCTTGATGATCATAAGTCCACATCTAGATACAACTTTTACCTTAATTCCAATCCCATTTATTGGCAAGGCAAGAATCAAAATGTCATTGATCTCTCATTGATTGAAGTTGAGTATCAGGGGCTAATGCAACCATTGACGCTATTTGGATTCAAAATATCCTCATTGACTTGGCATTCCTTTTGTAAAATCATCAATCATCTATTGCAATAACTAGAGTGTCATCTAGATCTCAAAGAATTTGGTCCATCATTGGTGGACCAAACACATCAAGATCCACATGTACTTTTTTTAGTTCATATAAGAGAAGGTCATTGATTTGTATTATTGTCCTACAACATAGAAGGTTGTAGATATTTTCATCAAACCCTCAATTGAGAGAAAGTATCTCCATCTATGAGATCTGTTTGGGGTATAGGACATCATTCTTTCAGGGGGATTACTTAGCCATTATTGCTCATCCCCTCATGAGGGCGAGTTTTTCCCACAAGTTTTTCTCCTTCTCTTCTTTCTAGGAGGAATTTGTTGTACATGGGCATCCCATCAATCCTTGTATCTAAGACCCATCTTTTACTTTCCCCTTTAGTTGCACTTAAGGGGGATATTAGTGTGAACAACCTTGGTATATTTCTTATCTAGTTCTCTGTTTAGGTCCTTTTTGCACTTAGCTAAGTTGAATTAGAGACTTTTTCATTTTATCCCACATTGGTTGTGCTTTTAGTCTCTTGGGTGGTATATACTATATATACTCACCTATTGATATCATTGTAACTACTCATGCTTGTATCCTTTGCATTCTTGTTGAATAGAGTTCATATTGTTTATTCTATTCTAGTTTTTTGTTAATGCTTTCCTTTCACTCATTTGTTTCTTGGGTGGCTTCACAACCAAATTTTACAATTGTACAAATTGAGTGCTACTTATTTTTAAATATTGAGAACCATTTATTTCAATAAATGAGCATTTTTAGATCTATTAAATATTAAAAAAATTGCAACTTCATTACAAATAAAAAAACTCAATCCAAATTATGTATGTACATTGGTTTATTTAAAAATTGTACAATCTAAATAAGATGGTAAGATTTGAAATAAATTAGTAGAATTAATCCATTTCAAATGGGCTAACTTTATTTTATTGTGTAAATGCTTTGAATTTAAATAGTTTTTATATTAGAGAGATCATATTTCTATAGTCCATAATATTGAACATGAATGCTTTTGATTTTAACTATGTGAGACATTTTTATCATCAATATTTTGGATCACACTCCATGCTCCATCATTAGAATTAAGAGAACATGAGTATTTATATCTATGCAATATATCTCAATTACAATCCTGTATGAATTAAGAATTACATGAATAAGAGTGATTTTAGAATAACTTTTTAAAAATTTATTGCATCGACATTTCAAATCATACTTCTTGATCCATCATTGGGATGAGAAAGAAAATTTATTACATAGTTTTCTTCCAAAAGCACTTTTATTCACTAAAATAAACTATGGAAATATCAAGTCTTTAACTAAGAATTACATGAAAATATTACCAAATGGATAAGATGTTCTTATATTTTATAATATGAACATGCTATTTATATCAATATGTTTATAGATACATGTAAATGCAACATACTATAAATAGGAAGTCATTATTAAATGAAAATGATTTGTGGTTTAAATTCACTATAGCATGCCATTAGTTCAATTTGTTAAGAATGTCTACATAGATTTTTTTGAATTCCTTAATTAAATTTGTTAAATGTGGAACTATTGGGAATGGTTCAATTAAACTTGGAATAGGTTTAGTTTATTTGGAATGTAATATAATTTATTTAGAATGACGTCTAATTTTTAGAATAGATTTTGAAAATCTAGATTGATTATGAGAATAGATTACTGAAAATTGTGCATTAAATAATAGAATTATTAATTTTAAATAATATATTAACACGCATATATTGTAAGAATGTACAAGTATTGTCTCACTTGATGGGAACTATCATGATTTGAATCATAATGATTGTTTAGGGTTAAAAATGAAGAGGATTAATTTTAATGGTTTGTGTTGATCCTCCTTTCACCACTAAACATTTAAGGACATTCAACCGAGTAGAGGACTTTACTATAGATCTCCTGTCACTTGGAACATAGGGGAAGATTGGAATTGTGTAGATTGATTGTTTAATTAAGCCTAATTATGCTTAAAACCCTAATTTCATGAAACCCTAAACAAATGGACAAATTACAGAAAATGATCACACATAGAGATATATCAAATGACAACCAAATGCATACCAGATTTTGAAGTTTGATGTGCAGAAAAGTTGGGGACTAATAAATAGGCGCCCTAGCCCAGTGCCTCAGTTTTTGTCAAGATCTGGGAATGTTGTCTGCAACATAGTTCTGTTGTTCTAGAGATTTTATTGTTGTGGGATCTGAAGGACTAATGAGTAGGTGCCTGAGTCTAGGTCCCTATTTTCTTTTCAAATCTGTAATTTTGATAGTCTGCACTACTCTCCTACAACTCCACTTCTTTCACTTTCACAACTTGTAACCTACAATCACAGAAAAGTGGGTTGGGGGTTGTGGTGTTTAGAGGCTTGCCTCAGTCAAGCCCCGGAGAGACATTCAAGTCTTCTGAACACCATTTTCAGATAAAGAGTGTGTATACCTATAGGATAGAGGAAAAATTCAAATGATAAATGATAGAAAACACAATTGGTATCACCTTGTAGTGAAGATCTCATGGAAGGAAGATGCTCTTCATGCCATGAGGAGATGGATGTCAAATTTACAAACACAAACACAATAACAACACAAAATTCTACTCTACCACACAATGAATTCCTTGAATCACTTTCACATAAGCTCATGAATCAAAAATGCCATCTAGTTTACAAATGAATCATTAATCATGCTTATATATGCAACTACAAACATTCCCGCTAAGAGTTTTGTAATTTAAACTTAGGATGTCGGCATACGACCTAAATAACATTCATAAACTGACACCCAAAAATAGGTCTTGACCTAAAATAGGGTAGGACTAGGGTGCAAGCACGTAAGTCCTCCCCCCATATTTCAAGTAGGGATCATGTCAAGTACATCCCCTAAGTCCCATTTGCCATGAAACTTCAGGGTTTTCTCATCGAGGTCATCATAATCATGCAAGATGCTCTAAATGCATTCTAAAGGACCTAGGAGCTAAACCTTAAGAGGGAAAAACCCCCAAGGGGACATTTTCCAATGTAACATTTAGCCCCCACTTTAATGTATGTATAAATGTAAGGCCAATACATGCATTAAAGTACGGTCAACAAACACAACAAACACACCAAGAACAAAGAAGGCACGCCAGTCATAATGAAGAGAGTAACATGCAAGAAAAACATGGAGAACATAGTTACAACCACGCAAAACACAGAGAAGATAGTATTGAAGACATGCAAAACACAGTGAATGCAATGAACGTAGTGATTATTTTCTTTTTCTTTTTCTCATATATGAAATGTAGATGCAAGTACAAGGAAAGTAAACACACCACCCAAACTCCAGGAGGGACTCATCATCACTGGTCTTTAAACTACATATGGGGCAACAAACATACCATACAAATCCCAAAGCATAGGAGGGACTCATCGCCACCAATCTTTAAGACTATGCTTGGGAACAAACACGCAATACACACACATAGAAGACACAGAGAAAACATGGCAGACAAGCAATGGAGTGTACCTATTTCTAGGTTCATCACCATCTTAGGCATATTACAGGCACACACCGATGATTGGGCTTTGCCACAACAATCATTGAAGACATGCTTAAGGGTTAAGATAGTCATAGATTCACTCCTCGCCTCCGCAAAGGACTTTTAGAAAATGTAACCCCACCTGCATCATGGAGATGCCTTATAGTGAAAAGGAAGCATGGCATACAACCCCACCTGCATCATGGAGATGCCTTATAGTGAAAAGTAGGTATAAGTATACAACCCCACCTGCATCACAAAGACTCCTTACGGTGCAAAGGAGGTATACGAAGTAGATTTCAAGAATGTTCAAACACACTTTACTAGCATCTAGAACAAATAGCTTACCTTATATATGCCCCCACCTTAAGGTGGTTGATATCGTGTATCGATGTCAAGCACGTTAAGGTAGGTAGAAAACACACAAGGGAACACAGGCTCTCACAAAGCCCATGCCCCCTTAAGGTGACATGTACTTTACGATCGCCAAATGTTCCCAAAAACACATTCTTGCAAGAAAAGTGTTAGCATCCATGTAATCATGATAAACAACAATGCATATGATCATTCACATAGTGAGCCGAGGTTATACTACGGATTCAAAGACCAAGTATAACCATGGGGCTATACAATAGAAATCTTAAAACTAAGTGTAACCAAGGCAAGATTCAAAGATAAACAAAGTGCATAGAGTAGCAGTATTGTTATAATTTGTAAGTGCGATAAGACAACATCAAGATCACACGGAGCGATTCTACTGGCCAAGCATCGGATAATATATATTCTAACCCCGTCATCATGTATGGACTTGGTCCATTTATTGATTTCTCGCTGAAGGGACACTAGGTCTTTATTAGTATAATAAGTTTTTCATCATCCGCCCACTAGATAGAATCATTATCTAGGAAGGGAAACAATAAATCAAGAGAAGAGAAACAAATTCCTTAGGGATAGTCACATAGGAGGGTGCCCCCAAGTCACCAACCGCAACGTTATGTCTATAAGACACAACACACAACAGAGAAAATAGAGGAGAATAAATATAGAAGAATGATGATACAAATAGAAGGTCACAACATAGGTGGTCTCCCAATATCCTTGACCTTACAAGAGAATCAAGGGTCATCCCAGGAGGCCTAAACAACACATAACACATCACGGGGGAAACACAACATGAGAGGTAAAGGGTTAGAAATACTTACCTGTAGGGACAACCAAACTAAGGGTTGTCATTGAGAAAATCATCATCTTCCCACTCCCGAATGTTAGAAGAAAGTGGGACATAAGGTACCATAGCCCAACTCTTGTTCTTGTCTTCAAGTTGTCCATTCTTAAGGTCTTCTTGGTTTGATTCAATGTTAGGTGAGATGTTTTCTTGTTGAGATGTGTTTCATTGGGCAAAAGCTTGTCATCTTTTCCTCCTTTCTCTTGCTTGTCTATTTCTTTTTGTCTTGCCACTTATCTCTTTTAAAATAGTGTCTAGTTCTTCATAGGTTTTTGTGTTTTAGAGGAGGAAGCACCATGATCAAATCTCATTTGTCTAGGTGGAATGTTTTTCTCTTGACGACTACCTCTCAATGCTTGTAAGGATGGTGGGGGAGGAACCTTAGGATAGGGTCCTTTTCCTTTTGGTCTAGGAAGTTCTTCAAATGTGGCTTGTTCATCTCTTGTTGTTTCTTGAATAGAAGGATTAGCCACTTGATGTAATAGTTATGATTTGTAGTTTCTATAGCTCAAGAAGTTAAAGTTTGTCTATGGCTCTAGTTCCGCTTCAGATCTTTCCCAAAAGTAGTCAAGGGTAAAGTGTTGTCTTGTAGCAAAAGGTTTATACCTATTGTGAGGAATAGTATGCACTTGTCCATTCAAAGGAAATTTTACACAGTTATAAATTGTTGAAGGGACAACTTTCATAGCCTTTAACCATGGGTGTCCTAATTTTATGCGAAAGAGATCAGAAATGGGGACAACATCAAACACTTGTTCTATGGATTTCTCAAATACAGTAACCAATAAAGATATCTTCCCAGAAGTGTTTATAAAGGTTCCCTTATGTGTCTTAATCATCATGTTCGAAGGGTCATAAAAGCCTTGCATCAATCCATGTGAATAGAGGATCTCTTCCGTTGCTATATTAGTCATGAAATTAGGATCAATAAGGGTTCCATCCACAGGATTTCCCATTATCTTCACAGTGATGTAAAGAGGTCCTTCAGTGTCTCCAATTGTTCTATCATGAGGTGTAAACACAATTTTGTGTTCGAGGACCTTTCTTTTCATCTAAGGCCCAGGAGGGTACCTATTGTTATTGTCAAAATTAGAATCCATATTTATAAGTTTTTAAATCAATGTGAAATTAGATTTTAAAATCTTTTCAAAATTTATGTAAGAGACAAGTGCAAAACTATGTATGAAAATGACCTAAAATGCTTATTTTTTCAACTTTTTTCAATGCAAATAAGTGAAAGAAAAGGTGTTCTAAGGAAATTGATTAGGGGAAGAAAATAATATGTCTAATATTAGTCCAATAAAGCAACAATATCCTTCACAACATGCTTTTGATGCAAACCTAGAGTGATGACAAGTCAAAACCTAGTGAAAATACACTAAAATATGTAATTTTTCACAAATTTTCAATGCAAAGACCCAATAAAAAGGGTGTTGTAAAGAATTTTAGGAGGGGAAGAAGATTATAACAGTAATATCAGTCACCTAAAGACATAAAATTTGTCACAACATGCTTATAGTGCCAATCTAAGTCAAACCTTACGGAAAATATAGCCAAAATATGCAATTTTTCACAAATTTTCAATGCCAGGGCCTAATAAAAAGGGTGTTGTAAAGAATTTGAGGAGGAGCAGAAGATAATATCCCTAATAAAATCTAATTATTGCAAGAAGGTTCTTCACAACACGCCTATGATGCAACTCTAGAGAGTCAATAACGCCAAAATCTAGTGAAAAAGCAAGGTTTTCAAACCCTAGGCATGAAATTTTGCAAGAAAACCACTATGATGCAACACTACAGTTAGAAATCAGTCTTAATGATTGTTTTAAAATGGTAGTAAAATCTGAAACAAGATTTTGGCTACAAACCCTAGCTAATGCAAAACTAGGTTATATGGAAAAATACATAATTTCAAACAATTTTTATCATTTTGATCATGAAAATGCAATGTAAATGAATGATGAATTTCTGTATTTTAAATCAGATCTAATGATAATGACAGAAATTTATTGAAATTAAATGCCAACTAATTTAAATTATTTGAAAATGCAAGCTAAAAATGCAAAAAAAAAATTCAAATTTTTCAATTTTTTGTAATTTTTTTAAATGCAATAAGATGAACAATGAAATGAATGAATGAATAAAATGAATGAATGTAAATTTGAAGTACAACACTCAGAAAGGTGCAAAAAGTTCAACAACACGGGTTCACCAAAATGTTTAGGGTTAAAAATGAAGAGGATTGATTTTAATGGTTTGTGTTGATCCTCCTTTCACCACTAAACATTTAAGGACATTCAACTAAGTAGATAACTCTAATACAGATCTCCTATCACTTGGAACATAGGGGAAGATTGGAATTGTGTAGATTCATTGTTCAATTAAGCCCAATTATGCTCAAAACCCTAATTTCATGAAATCGTAAACAAATGGACAAATTACATAAAATGATCGCACATAGAGATATCAAATGACAACCAAATGCATACCAGATTTTAAAGTTTGGTGTGTAGAAAAGTCAGGGACTAATGAGCGGGTGCACTAGTCTAGTGCCTCAATTTTTGTCAGGATTTGGGAATGTTGTCTACAACATAGTTCTGTTGTTCCAGAGATTTTAATGTAGCGGGACCTAGAGGACTAATGAGCAGGCACCTGAGTCCAGGTCCCTATTTTCTTTTCAGATTTACAATTTTGGCAGTCTGCATTGCTCTCCTACAACTCCACTTCTTTCACTTTCATAACCTGTAACCTACAATCACAGAAAAGTGGGTTGGGGTTGTGGTCTTTAGAGGCTTACCTCAGTCAAGCCCCAGAGAGACATTCAAGTCTTCTAAACATCGTTGTCAGATAAAGAGTATGTATCCCTATGGGATAGAGGCAAAATCCAAATGATAAATGATAGAAAACACAATTGGTATCACCTTATAGTGAAGATCTCATGGAAGGAAGATGCTCTTCATGCCATGAAGAGATGGATGCTAAATCTACAAATACAAACACAATAACAACATAAAATTCTGCTCTGCCACACAATGAATGCCTTGAATCACTTTCATATAAGCTCATGAATCAAAAATGCCATCTAGTTTACAAATGAATCACTAATCATGCTTACATATGCAACTACAAACATTCCCGCTAAGATTTTTGTAATTCAAACTTAAGATGTCGGCATAGGACCTAAATAACAGTCATAAACTAACACCTAAAAATAGGTCCTGACCTAAAATAGGACACGACTAGGGCATGGGCACCCAAGTCCTCCCCCTATTTCACGCAAGGATCATGTCAAGTACATCCCTTAAGTCCCATTTGCCATGAAACTTTAGGGTTTTCTCATCAAGAGTCATCATAATCATGCAAGATGCTCTAAATGCATTCTAAAGGACCTGGGAGCTAAACCTTAAGAGGGAAAATCCCCCAAGGGGACTTTTTCCAACATAATAGTGATGTATCATGCCACTCTATCGACTAGAAATATAACAAAACAACCTCTATGTCCACAAAAATGCAGGGTGCTGCCACAATAACGGGTTACACTTTCTGGGACATCCTGATTTTTGTTGAAATCACATATTTTTAGAAAATATAATGATTTAAGCCTTGAAAGGTTCCATTTGAAGGATTTTAATTGAAGAGGGTTTGATCAAACTCCCTTAGATTCAAACCCCCTTGGATAGAACCCTGCTAGTTTTAAACCATACCTATAATGGAGTCTCCTCTACACCTATCAAAATGCTGATAAAAAATCACTTTTGATTTACCTTTTGGGGGATCAAATGAATTCATTTAAAATTTATGTTTTGTAAGTATGTAGTTCTTATTATAAGCTTCCCAAAAAGTATAATTTTAAATATATTTAATTTGATTATTATATTTATTTTTATTTCTTGTGAATGTAGGTTTTTCAATGAACATCAAGGTCTTTGTTTCACACATACGAAAAAATAAGAAAATAAAGAAAAAAATTCTAAAAAAAACATGTCCTCTAGGTATTGATGTCCTTATTCCAACAAAAAAAAATTGAATTCGAATACATACAAAAAAAGTTATGTTGGACAGAATACACCTATGTCTAAATTATAATTGGTTTGACTTCAAAACTTAATTAATATATATATATTCAACAAAACATTATGAAACCAAATGCATCCTCTAGATATTGGTGTTACCAATCTAAATTCAAAAGAATCATAATTTTATCCTTTGTAGAAAAAAAGTTATGTGCAACAGAATACACATCACTTTAAAAAATGTTGTTTACTATTAAAAACTAGTTATCAAAGGAGACGCAAAAAATTTTACAATTTAACTCCAAATTTTAAAAAATATATCTATATCTATCTATCTATCTATCTATCTATCTATCTATATAATCTACAGATAAAATCTCACAAATCACTAGTTTCCATCATCTTCAAATTCCTAACGATTAAGTGGCTATAGGTGTCAGAAAGTGAATATTTAGTTCAAAATGTTGATTTCAATTTCAAGTTTGGCCAAAAAGTGTAACCCATTATTGTGGGATGACCCTACGTGTTCAAAAATTAGTAAACTGTCAATTCATATACATGAAAAACTAAATTGTTCAAAACATATAGACATTGATTTAGATTCAAAAGCTTTTAATTTTAGACATCTTTTCCTATAGGATCACCCTGGTGTTGTAGATCTCTACATAAATCATCTTATATCTATTGAAAACAACATGAATAACATCATCTGGGTATATGCACAAAGATGAGGGACCAAAAAGTTACCACATGACTTTTTAGTCCCATACAAGTCATAACGCGAGCACATTATAACACGCTCACATTTTGCAAAAGCATAACAATCTCTCTCTCTCTCTCTCTCTCTCTCTCTCTCTCTCTCTCTCTCTCTCTCTCTCCTTGGTTATAATGCGCTCACGTTATGCTTTGCCTTGGTAATTTCTAAACCTTTGGCTTGGATTTGCCTTGGGCTTCCAACCCAAAGTCTTAGACTGTGTTTAGGACGTCCAAAGATGTGTTTTTCTAGATTGTAACAAAAATCACATAATCTGGAGCATGCTCTCCATCAAGTTTACACTTTTTTCAATGATAAGTCAAAAAAATACCACCATAATATTAAGCTCTCTCTTAGATTTCTAACCATATAATTTTTTTTATGTTTTGAGTATGTTAAGGATTTCATCTTTAATTTCTTTTGTTAGTGTATTTGTTTTTTGTCAAAAACTATTGTTTGGTAATCTTAACTTTTTTTTTAACTGTTCATCAAAATTTCAAATAAATTACATTTTTAGAACTAGACTCCATTCTACATTTATTGAAAAAAAAATGATTTTCAATTAGTTTTCAAAAAAATTAGGGGGGAGCACACTCAATTTTCTATTTTTCAGGATGTGTCCACTTTGAAAATTAGTAAAAATTTAAATATTCGTGAAAAATTATCAGATAAATTAGGGTTAAACTACATGGTGTTAGCTAATTTTTCATTGAAGAAATTTTTGAAATACTAAAAAAAAGTTAACATTTTAGAGGAAGCACACCAAACGCTATGTTATGTTTTTTTCAAAAAAATAGGACCAATTTGTGTGCTCTCCCTTTTTGAAACTCTTAATCTCAACCATTTTTGAAAAAAAAATAGTAGTTTAGAAACTAGATTCGGATCACTATGACTCTTGTTTTTGTTGTATCTTCAAATTTTGAGTGTAACTATCTTCAATTTCTCATCCAACATAAGTCTTTCCTGATTTCAGAAAAAAAAGTTACATCTTAAGACCCCCTTTTGGTCCCCCATCTTTGTGCACTTACCCATCTACTAACTAAATCATGTGAAAGTGTATAGACTAGTCTCTTCATTGAACTCAATGAAGTCACATGTACAATAGGCAATCAGTCTAACATTCTATTTACATAATTTAATATATGCTCTAGATGGTTAGCTATATGAGGCATAATAGAAGCACAAGTAAACATATCATAACTAGTTAAGGTATTAGGAATATCAAAGTGAGTAGCACAATGACCACCAAAACTAGAAACACCATGATCAATAGAGCTAGGAGCACCCTAACCACTAGATGTAGAATCATGACTACCATACTATCATGATTACTAAGCATTGTTGAATATACATAATTTTGACCATGTCTCGAATAAGAATGTCTAGGTAGGGTATACTAGTTGTGATGATAATATTGATCACCCTTGAAACTTATCAAATGTTCACTCAATGTATGGATCTACACAATGGATAGGGATGCCATTATATAAGCTTATCAAATGACAACTCCTCAATAAGTTTGATGTGAGGCTTTGTACCAATGTATCCAATTGATTAAAATTGCACACACTATCCACATCCTCTATAGATGGTAAGTATGCATCATGAAATAAAGGTTACATATGTGAAGAGGACAACTAATTGGGTGTAGGAAAACTAACTCAATGTCTCAATAAGTACTACTCAACTCCATATAAATTTATCTACTAAGTAGTCATAGTTATATCTATACTACCCTCAATCGCTTCCCTTTGGGAAGCTTGAATTATATGGGTAACCAATCCCTCAAACCCTAAGGAAAAAACACAAGCCTCTCCCCAAACCAAATATCTATGATGTAATATAGGCTCTAGATGATAGATACCATCTCTCTTATGTACTCTACCTCACCCTTGGCCAAGATGATTAGGCACATCAACATAATTAATGTCTAGGTTCAAGTAAGCCTTGACATATAACTATTGCACAAAATATAATGGAACCTAGTTGTTATTTGGATAATGACCATGTGTAGCTACAAATATAGGTTTAATGAAATGCATCATCATCAGAAATGTGCACCTAGTAACACAATAACCCTGCTTCTCCTCATCCCAAAATAATAAGGAAAACATCTCTTTGACCACCACTCTTGTGATCAACAAAGTGATCTCATAAAAACCAACTATTGCTCTCATTGGATTGCAATCAATCCATAATTACATATATGCTAATACAATCAGATGGACTCTCTCTTTCTAAACTTGTTTTGATTTTTTAGGTTAATTTTTTCTATAATGTATTTTATATTTCTTAATGGTTTGGGGACTCTACAAAATATCCATGAGTTTGCCAATCTTAACTATGAGTTATGTGAAAATGTTTGTCATGATCATACAATACATTGTTAAAAAAATTATAAGTAAATTAATTCACACAACACAATAATAGATATTAACTAAATTATAATTTATTTTATTTTATAATAATTAAAATTCATTTGCTAATTTTTAAATTAATTTATATAATGGAAATAAATTTATAAATTCTATAATGTATTGATTTTATTTTATAATTTTATTAATTTCAAATTTACTAGTTTATTAAAAATATTTTATACTTGTATTAATATTATATATATAATAATTTAATAAAATTTTAAAATATAAGAAAAAACTATCTAAATTACAATACATTAGGGCCCTTGGTCTGTTGGTAAAGTTGAAAGGTTTTGAATGAGCTCACCAGGGATCAAGTCTTGTTGAATGCAAGGCCCTCGACACCATAAGAGATGAGGCCTAGATCATACCCGAGGCAAATTGGCAGAATGGATACACCTTAGTCCTTGGTTCTCAGCCAAAGAGGTTCAGCCTTAGGCTCGTGCTCTTGTTTCGGGTAGCAAAAATGAATTTGCGGACGACCTCCACCAAAAAAGGAAAATCAAAAACTTTTCATTATAAATCAATTACAAACGAGATAAATTCACATTTTTCTTCTGCAAGGGAGTCCAAGAAATCTTTGAGCGAAGAATTTTCAAGTCATATTTTACAAAGAAGGAGATGGGAAACAAAAGGACAAGACAAAATAAGACTACACGAAAGTATTCCACAGAAACTATAGCAAGATTGAATGAAGAAAGATTCAAAAAATATCATAAACAAAAACAAGGTATGCATATATTTTCTTTTCTATTTTTAATCTAAGTCATTTTATTTATGTTTAAATATAT
The DNA here is from genome assembly GCA_027924645.1 of Cunninghamia lanceolata. Classification (NCBI taxonomy): domain Eukaryota; kingdom Viridiplantae; phylum Streptophyta; class Pinopsida; order Cupressales; family Cupressaceae; genus Cunninghamia; species Cunninghamia lanceolata. Next base: position 8,157,389 of record BSBN01000534.1, read on the forward strand.
ACATGTATTGATGAATCATGTAGTAGGATGTCATTTAATCTAGGTCACCTGATTTATGCTTAAATATATACGCATTGATTTCATGTAGGTCCGATGTCATTTAGTTTAAGTCATTCCTCATTCTTGGCTATAATCTCCACCTTCTACCTAGAGATAAATACCTCTCTCTCTCTCTCTCTCTCTCTCTCTCTCTCTCTCTCTCTCTGGGGCCTTCATAGCTATCTCTGTCCCTCTCTAACTCTCCATATCCCTCTCCCTATCTCCAACTTAACTTCATTATTTTTTGTAAAGTGGTAACATATATTTCTATTATAATTTATTAAAAAAATCAAGTTCACTTTTCATTTTAGATTATTTCTTTTCTTGATTATTTATTTTTATTTAAAAATTCTTTTAAATCTAAAAGCTTTATATTTAAAAAGCCACACTTCCTAATTTTAAAACAAACTCTTATCGTTGTTTTTTGTTTTCTTTCTCTAAAATATATTTTATAATAATTGTTATCTTTTTTTATCCAATAAATTTTTATCATGAATGTTATTTTAGCTTTTTTATTTGTGTTTTTATGATTTTTAATGCTAAATTAAGGAATAAAAGAAAATTTTTAAGAAAAGATTTGTTGAAATATTTTTAGAATGCTTTTTAGATTTTCTTTTTCCTAAAGAATGAAATTATTTTTTAGAAAACATAATAATTTCTACATTGTAGAACTTAAGAGTATAAATCAATAAAATAAAAAGAATGTTTATTATTTAGAAAGTTTTATTTTATAAAATAAATAATTTATTTTTATTTTTATTTTTATTTTAATATGTATTTCCTTCATTTGTGATACAAAAAGTGGAGAAAATGTTGTTGAAGAACACATAGTTGATGTTAGCCAAGAGGGGGCCCAAGTGCAAACAATGGATGTTAGAGAGGGGTCAGGATCACTTCCTTTGACTGGTATCGATGAGCATATTAATCTAGCTAAAGAGGTGAAAAGAAAATTTTCTTATAAAAATTTAGATCATTTACTTAAAATGGATATTGAGAAATTGAACATTATGCTGGACAACCTAGACGTACTGATAGGAGGTCAATGAATAAAACTGCAAAGGAAATAATTGCTCATTTCGATAATCTTGATACACTTGGCCAAACCTAATTGTTATCAATTGTACTTCTTAGTAAGGAGCTACATGAGCCATTACAATTGTTGGGTGTCAATTTGTCATTGAAAAAGGGGAAAGGTTCACAGCTAGAAAAATATATTGTTGAAAATGTTAAAGAAGGTTTGGCTTCCATCGGGAAACAATCTCGATCTGCGGATAAGTCCATTACAAGAAGAGTGATGTTCACAGGTATTGTAAGTGAAAGAAATTCCAAAAAAAGACAATTCTCTTCAATTTCATCTGAACTTGGTTTCAGTAGAAAGACAGTAACAAAATATGTGAAAAGGAGAAAATTATTGGATGATAGTACCTTGGAAGGCAATTGGGTAATTATGTGTAGAGCTCCTTGATCTGATAGGATTCAAGATGTTGATAGAAACTTGATCTCAACCTTTTGGAATGATAATACTCATGCTTCATCAAATAGTAGAGATGTTATCAAACACATAATTGGGCCCAATAGTTATGAACTACATACAAAACATTGGGTAGAGATAACACGACATGAGATGTATGTGAACTTTTGTAATTCAAATCCAAATATAAAGATTGGGCAAACAATGTTTGAAAGGTTAAGGCCATATTATGTGAAGACAAAGAAGGTTTTTGAAAATTGTTGTTGTTGTTATCATATTGAATTTGATCTCTACTATCATGTGTTTCAAAAGATTTGTGAAGACAGTGATGGTCTTGTAAATACACCTCCTAAATAGGCAAGTCAGTTCATAGCATCCATCTTATGTGATAAATCAGATGATGATAATGGAAATGGTCAAATAAATTGCATAAAAGGTCTTTGTGAAACATGTGGAAATTTGGCTAAAATGCCTTTGAGAAATGAAGATATCGACCCAATGAAGTTGGTAAATTGCAAGAGGTACAAGCATGTAAATCTTCAAACAAAACATGGGAAGGAATCCACAAGGTTAGATTACATAGAAGAGGAGATACCTATTGGAACATTTATGGAAAATTTTCGTAAATTGATTCAACCATACATACATCATGTTTTTTTTGCTAAGTGGCAAGCACAACAGTTTCAAACATGAAGAGATACTTTCCCACCTGGAACAATTTTATCAATGGTTGACTTTGTAGAAAATTACTCTTTTGTACATCAAAAAGAGATTCAATTAGAATATTACTTTTCAGAGCATATCAGTATTATCGTGCATGTGTGTTATTGAAATGCACAATTGGATTTGGATGTTGTTGAAAGTACATTCCAATCACGAGTCATCAAGAAAGAATATCACTTTTATATTAGTGATGGTAAAGAGGATCACACACTTTTTGTACAACATTGCTTTAAGAAGTTTTTTGGATATTTGGCAAGCAGGGGTGTAAATTTTGAAAGGCATTTTGTATGGTCGTATGGATGTGTGTCACAATTCAAATCAACAAGGCCATTTTATGCACAATGTAGATATCATCGAAATGAAAACATACCACATGTTTGGAGTTTCTTTGAGAGTGGGCATGGAAAGGGTGAACATGATGGCACAGGAGCTTGCATCAAACGTGCTCTAAGGAAGCATCAAATGAATTATGATGGAGACCATATAAATGATGCACATGATGTTGTTGAATGGTGTAAGTTACACTTTGCACCAAATGAGGTCGGCACATCTTCAAGAACAAACAGATACATTCCATATAGAGTGTTTTGGGAGATATCAGGTATGTATTGTTTGAATTTATTTAATTTATGGATGTACTTTAAATATATATATTTATGTATATGATATATGTGTACACACAAGTTTGTTTATTTTAGTTTGAATTTAATTATTTAGATATATTTTATTCATAATGTACTTGATATATAATAAATTTGTAGGTGTGGATAGAAGATCAATGTATGGATACAAGAGGGTAGAGAAAACAAGATCTTTGCATTGTGTCATGAGTACAGATAGCCCTACATGGACGTTGCGCACTAGGGATTACTCTTGTTTTTGTTATGAGTGCATGTTGGGAGATTTTGAGAATTGTAATAACCAATAATGTGGATATGTCAGTGAATGGGAAAATGTGCCACTAGTTGTTACCAACACATACAATGAAGATGAGGATGAAAGATTTGAAGACATTCCTTTGATTTCAACTGATTATAACCATATTTCAGGATTGATTAAAAAAGGTATGTGTATGTATATATATATATATAAATTATATAAGGTATCTCTAAAAAAATTTAAGTTACAAATTTTGGACATGTAAATTTGGTGCAGGAGATGTTTTTGCAGCCATAGCAAAGGCTAGAAATATAGAACAAGTTAGTTATTATTAATTGTGTTGCACAGAAGAGAGGAAAAAGCTAATAAATCCAGAAACAAGTGATGGAATGGTGTTTCCCACAGGTTTAACTTTATTTTAATATATTTTTAAATAATTTTTAATTTGTTACATATGTACATGTCAAGTACCTCAAGGGTGATTTAAAATGTGTTCAATTTTTATTTTATAATTTATGTTATGTCTTACCAAGAAATGATAATGCTATACATGTTCATAGATACATGTAGGTTACATTTACCTTGAAAATGTTATGTCTTATGGTGTGGAATATTGTTTCCCATAGGTTCAGTTGTAGTGCAAGGGACATATCTCAATCAAGTCAAGATTGTTCAACATGGGATTCACTTTATTGATTATCAACCTAATAACAAGGTATATTAGTATAGCCACCTAGTAATTGCTACCGGCTTAACTCTTCATATAGTTTCAAACACACGTGGATATTGTAAGTGGAGACTACATAGTGAAGATCATCAGAGAATATTAGATGTGATTGAAGAGCAAGTTGAACCACTTGATGTGGTATGAAAAATTGGATGAAGAACTTACTTGATTTTTAATGTTTTGAAGACCGAAATTCACTATTTAGATGTATGTTCATGTATTAATTATTTTGCAATCTATGCAAGTTAAATTAATAGTTCTTTGTTGAACAAATTTTAAATTTCAACCATAGTGGTTCTTAATGTACAAATGATCTCTCTATTAGAAGTCATGTAGAAAATGCCCTAGATTCTTATTCAAGCATGCATCGATATGATAATTTTTGAATTACTTTATTTAATGCTATATATGCTTTTTGAACTGTGCTACAATTTACATGTACATGTATATGCACTAAAGATGTCACAATATAAATTAAATTAAAATCAAAGTTTTCAACATCAATGCATAAATCATCACTACACAAGTGAAAGTATCAACCTGTCATGTGATGACCTCACCATGATGGTCATACAAGAGGGTAGAGTTTCCTCTAACCATGAGGAGGATCAAAAGTTGTCTTAGTGAGGCACATGGCAATGGAAGTAATTCATTTGATTACCATCAAAGTAACTAGATCTATCACTTAAAAAGTAAACTTTAAGGTATAAAATAAATTTATTATTTCAAATAGTGGTCATGATTTAGTTAGGAGAAGTAAAGGTATATACATAGCCATGTTACATCTATAAACTTTTCGACCAATAAAATTTCACTTGACAAATGTAAAAAGAGAGATCTTAATTATTCCACTTTAAAGTTGACAAATCATTTTAGGCCACTGATACAAACATTGAAATTCCCACAATATCAACAAAAATGAAATATTTGGCACACAACCTTGAGCAACCTTTGACTGACATCAATTTCATGATTTTTATGGGCATTCAAGTATGACACATAGTGACAATTGACTTTACATATTGACATGAACATTTTTGATAAATTAAAATGTCCAAGTTCTTTTCCTAAATCACCTATGATTGAGACTATTTGACATCAATATTTTTTACTTGATCAAAGCTAGATGACAAGAAACTTTTACAAATGAATTGAAATACTTGCACAACCTTTGAGAAGATGAGTTGATTGATGGACTTCGACTTGGTCGACTCAAAAGTTTAAAATTGTCATGATAAAAATTTGAGGACATCCTAGCTCCATTTATATATGTTCCCATGTAGTAGCTTCCCTAGCTTATCTCTTGTATCATGTCCATTTGCAACATCTTATGGTATTTCATTGCTTAATGATGTAGTGTCTTTGAATTCCCATTTCGTTAATGAATGCATGTTTTTCCTTCAAAATTTAGTTGAAGAGATAACTAATACTACTCTGTGTGTCCTAGACCTATATCATGTTGCATCATTTTGGAAGTTCTTCAATTTAGAGTGTCATAGTATTGCTCCTCTTCTATCATTTCACATTTGTTTCTTATCATAGGCTCAGTACGTTCCCTTCTTTTTATTCCTCATATTCATTTAGATTTAGGTAATATGTGTCGTAAATAACAACATTCATCGAATAAATGTTGTTTAGGATCCTATGCAATTTCAAACAAACACATGATGATAAGAAATGTATAGGTAATGTTGCCATTGTATTTAAAAACATTTTATCCCATAATATTACTTTTCTCAATGAATAATAGTTTAATCTAAATAATCTCAATTAAGAAGAGGTTAAATTTAAATTAAAATCAAATTTTGTAACATCTTTAGCCTACACATTTAAAGTTTCACATGTATTATGAGAAATAGTTTTTAGAGTGCAACACTATTTGTTATTCCGGTTCATTGATTTATTGGGATTGATATTTGACATTAGTATAATTATAAATAGAAAATATATTAGCACAGTTTAACTAATAATTTTATAATAAATTTTATGCTACCATTGTATTTGATGTTGTCATTGCATAATAATTGTTCATCACTTGGTTTGAGCAAAGTATGAGCACCACATAATTATGTTTAGATTCATTTATGTCATGGTAGATTTTCTCTATGACCTCTTTTTAGAGAATGGTTTTGTCTAATACAAGGCAATCATTTCTAAAGATAATTTTATTCTAAGTCTTAACTATTCATAACTAGGTTTAAGCAAAGTATTAGCACTAGAATTGTAATAAAAGACATGACATTTCCACAATCTATGATGTTGAGAGATAGTGTTTGTAGATTTAATATTGTTTTGTTTCACATATCAAGACTTTTTTGTAAACTTTTGTTTTATTTGGAGACATTTATTTATATAATACTTTTTTGTTTCAAATGTATCAAGAATTTTTTGTTTTTCACTTTTCTTTATACCCATAAATGAATCACAATTTGTAATTGTAATTGAGTTTGTGAATTTTAAAATTTTAAAACCTATATTCTACATTTACTGAATTACATAAACACCTAACTATTTTGCATTCAAATGTGCATGTCAACATAACCATTACACCCTCTCAAATAACCTACTTGCTAGTTTGACATAACCACTACACCCTTTCAAATAACCCAATTGCTAGTTTGTAGAATGTGAAGGAGAAATCATCATTATGTTATTGTGGCTTGCCTATCCCCACATCAAATAAAAGCAATGTGAGCAATTATATTTATAATCAAGTAAAACTATAATAAATTTCATGTTTCCATTGTATTTGATGTTTTCGTTGTATGATAAGTGTTCATCACTTGGTTTAAGAAAAGTATTAGCACCACATAATTGTGTTTAGATTTGTTTATGTCATGGTAGATTTTTTCTAATGAAATCTTTTGGGAGAATGGTTTTTTCTTTAATACAAGGCAATCATTTCTAAAGATAACTTTATTCTAAGTCTTAACTATTCATAATTAGGTTTAAGAAAAGTATTAGCACTAGAATTGTATTAAAAGACATGAATTCTAATAAAAGACGTGACATTTCCACAATCCATGATGGTGAGAGATATAGTGTTTGTAGATTTATTACTATTTTGTTTCACATATCAAGACATTTTTGTAAACTTTTTGTTTTATTTAGAGACATTTATTTATATAATATTGTTTTGTTTCATGTATATCAAGACTTTTTTGTTTTTCACTTTTATTTATACCCATATAAATTAATCATAATTCAAATGCAATTGTAAATTTACATTTTAAAACCTATTTTCTACACTTACTAAATTACACAAATACCCAAATAACTTCTCATGACAAAAACAATCATAATAATCATAAATAGAAATGTCCTCATAAATGTCCACAAACACACATGTAGATAGAAATGTCCACAAACACACATACATGCAAATGTATTTAGATAGAAATGTCCATACATAAACATGTACATCTATAGAAATGTCTACTCAAACAAATATTTCTAGAGAAATATCTGGAGAGACATGTCTACGAAGTGCTACCAATAGCCTGGTCATCATGTCAGCTGCGAGTTGAGTGATCTAAGTCTAACTAAGCATCCTGCTCTGATGGATGTGCTGAACCCTAGAGATAGTACAACACATGTTTGTATAAAAGTGTACAAATTATGTTAAAATTTAAATAGAATAATGTTAAATATATATACATGCACATGTACAAATTATATGCATAATTTACATGTATGTAAGTTGTAATGATTTAAAAATTTAAAACTCACCTGTCCACTAACATTACTGCCATCAGTTGAATCATGCCTGTGTACACAGTCCGTCCCCAGACTAGGTGTAAAATGAGCTAACCCTTACATAATATATATATATATACAACATTAGGACTCTATCTAGAGCAAAGTAATTTAACTTACTTTAATTTAAGTTTAAGTTTAAATCATGCATGCACATGCACATATGCATGTACATACCTATGTATCAGGTACTGTAGGATGATCCACTGCAATGATTGTATCTGGTTGCTTCTTGGCTAGCTCAAGTAATGAAGTCTGAAGTGGACTAACCAGGTGACTTGGCAACGAAGAGGCTGAATGAAGAAGCATATCCACAAAACCTGACATCGATCCCATCTACAACTGCACTTTCTCAAGTGAATCTAGGGAGGGCTAGGATATCTGATGCTCAACACGAGGCCTGATAGGTGTATCTACCTTTGCAATGGCCAAATGATCTGAGGGTGGATCAGGATGTGGAGTACTCCTAGGCACCTGATGAGAAGGTCTCATAGCCTAACAGGATCGTGATGCATTCTGTGAATGGCAAGCGCTACCCACATGTCCTCTAGCCTCGTGTAAAGGGATACCAAGCTCTGATGCAATAAAAACATATGACTCCAATAGGTCATCAAAAAGATAACTCGTTGTAGTCTGAAGCATAAGTTATCCTATCAGACCATCTATGTCTATAGGAGATGGGACACCCGCGATAGCATAAGGATCAGTAGCATGATCTAATGGTCTGGATCATCCAGGATGACTCATCAAATATCTTCCCACACGATCAGAAGATATAATAGATGTGGCAGCTGCAATATCACCTACACTGTCAATTGCTTCCCTTTGGGAAGCAATGACAACCTGATCAACAACAAGGACCAGGGCTGGGGAGATAGCAGGCATCCTCTCCCCAACCAAGGCCCTATAAACTGGAGCCTGTCGATTTGGTTGACGATAGGCATCTCTATCAGTAACCCTGCCCCTCCCCTAACCAAAATATTTTGGCAAATCCAAGTAGTTTAGCATGAGGCCCATATGAACCTCTACATATAACTGTTGTGCAAAATATAAAGGAATTTGGTCATTATTAGGATAATGACTAGGAGTAGTAAGAAAATGTGGATATATCAATGGAGCCATAAGAGGGTCTACACATCTAGTCACTTGGTAGCCCCTCACATTAGGCTTACCAACATAAGATAGGAAACATTGGGATTTGATAGTCTCTTTCGAGATACTAAGCTGAACAGAAGTATCAGAGAAAAGGTTTGCAACATTGGGATCTCTAGTTCTTGTCGTTGTTTAGGTTAAACATTTCTCTCCTTATGGTGAGTTGGTAATAGTACCTCTCACTTAAGAGCCTTAGTATGGTGTTAGAAGGTTGATAAATTTACAAACTTGTTCTTTGTTTCTGGAAGAAATAAATCCTTTATGCTTTGTTCTACTTGTGTGTCTGTTATGCAAAAATGTGATGATATATCTAACCATATATGTTCCCTGAACACTAGTGCTTGCTGATTTTTGAGGCCTCAAGTTCCTCTTGTGGTCTCTAGTGCTTCCTAAGATAGAAGCCCAGGTACTTTTAGTGCATGGAATCAAGAGAATGGAATTAGCCCCTCTAGTGATGTGAATATCCTGAACCCATTTTATGTGGGGTATTGTAAAGGGACAGTGATGTTTGTCTTCCCTGGTTTGGTGAAGTAACCATACCTTGTGAGGTTATGTTTAGGGTGTGGAAGCACCATACCATCTATATGTTAATGACATTATTTGTGTAAGTATTGGAATGATTTAAATATTTGGAGGCATCATGCATTGTAAGACATGTGGTTAAGAGGTATTGTCGTGTGTGGGCATCTTAAAGTAGTAGTTTGACATCTATTTTTTTTGTGGCCATAACTTCATGTGGAAGTTCTTTTGTGGATTATGAAAGTTATCAATGTGTATGTATGTAAAAACCGAATGCAGGAGATCAAATTGGAGCTTGTGTTAGACCCATCTCATATAAATGTGATACTTTAAGTAAAATGTAGCCTTGATTAAGTATGTTCTTGTGTGCAATATTATCTATTCTTCCTCACATAAAGAAATTGTATTGCATTAAAGGTAGAGATTGTTGTAAATAAGTAATTATTTTGTTGCCTTAAATCCTTGTATAAAAGTTGCTTAGGTATGAGGATGTAGATAACCTAATTATCTATGTCTTGGCGTATGTTCTCTAACACATTCTAGACCTTGTGTCCTGGGTGTTGTGTAGCGGATACTCCCTTTTTGTGGCTAAAATTAGCTACTTTGTGATGTGGGTTTGTTTGCAATTTGGTTAATTTGAAAGTTTTGATGGTTGTTTCATGTGTTGTTAGGGGCTAACAGTGAATTTGTTTTCTTTGAAATTTCTTATGACAGGAGTGGTCACCAAAACTCTTTTCTCTATACTTGAGTTATTGTTCAAAATTGTCAGCATTTTGTGACTTAAGATTGGATTTGGTTATTTTCCCACTTGGGTTTTCACCTTCTTTAAAACTTTGATGATGACTATTCCAAATGTTTGTTTTTGTTAGCCCCGTATTGTGTCAAGTGTTGTTTCTATCATGTTCATTTCGAACCTCTGATAGTGTGTACAAGGGAGGACTCTGCGGAGGATTGTACTTGAATGCTTGGTAATTAGTCAGAACCATGGTGGAAATAAGAAATAAGATGTAATTCTCCTTGATAATATGTAAACACAGATCCCTGAATCGAATGAAATTCTCAAAATACATGCAATTGGTTATAAGTAGATTACATGATACACCTTAAAGGTAAAGAATTGATGTCTTTTATGCCTGTATTAAATGATTGTGCTTGTCTTGGGAACAATTGCTTAATGTGAATGCGTATGTTGGCAATAGAAAATTGTAATACTAATATGTTATGTTTCCACCCTAGTCTATGACTTCCAAGAGTAAGTCAAGTTTTAGGGGGGGAGGATGTAGTGCCCCTCCGTTCCCACCTTGGATGTACAGGTGAACTGATCAAGGCGCATGAATATGAAGGTAAAATAACGGGAATAATTAAGGTAAGGCATTGACATTGTTTTGCATTCCTATGATTAAGATGTCGATCTTACTACAATTGCTATATGTTAGAATGGATCTCATGGACTGATTCTGTTAGATTTATTTGTTATGATGGTATTCTAAGACTTATTCAATTTCATGCACCTATATGTTCAATGTATGTTCTGTTCAGATAATGAGGTAGATTTGATTTGGTTACGGTTATGTGTTATCTAATCTAGATTGATATGATGTGGAAAGGACAATGTCGTATCACTCGCTTGCGAGTGCCCTATGATATTGTGATTCCTTTTTCACCTAGTGTCAGCTTTTGTGTGTCAATATATGCTTGACTGTGTCATTTGTTGTAGGATGTAGGTATCGGGCATCGACTCCACCTGAATTAACAAGTCTGAGCATGCCCTAAACCCAATGGATAAGTTGTTCCAGAGATAACTTAAGGTCCCACATCTCAAGTCATCATCCTCGATCAGGATGCACGACATGTCTAGTTCAACCTGTCAGTTCTGTTAGTATGTCAGGCCTTGCAACTGATGGATATTTGATGGAGCCTATTGGTTAAGTGTGTGTTTGGCCCTGACTTGTGAACATGTTTGATTTGGCTTTTAACGACTGTCCTTCTCAGTGGATTATGTTGTATGCCTATATTTCATTATATAGTCATACTAATATTTGACCCACTTTAATATTGAATAAAGTCATATAATATTCTTATTATTATTATTAATATCTAATAAGATTAAATTGGTAATTGATAATTACCTAGTTCAAATAATTATTTAAAGTTGTTTGAATATGAATTATTTTATTACTACTATTAAATTGATTTAATTAAGGGAAGGTCACTGAACACTAGTAAACGCACTAACCAGACCCTAGAGTAGAGAGGAGATAGTCCTATCATCCAATTGATGAAGCCTAACAATTGGATCAAGAGTGTATTGATTCAGCGTTACACTATGGTTACTAATGGATTTGTGATAATATGTTATTTATGATAGATATATTTTGGCTATATATTGTACTAACACTTCTTGTTGAGTGTACATGTAGAATTATTATGTCAATGGATGATGGTGGTCATTTAGCCACTTTGTGTCTTTCTGTGTGATGTCTGACCTAGGCATGGGGCCTAAGGTCTATTGGCCATGATGTTAAGAAATATTATTTTTAGTTTTATGTGATAAAATGATTATGTTCTTGTGTGAGATTTAACTTTTAGAATGATTTTTTAAGTGTTTTTAAGAGGTCTAAGTTGTATTTTATGTTTGAAAAATTGTCTTATGTCCAAGGTGCATAGGTAAGAAGTTTATTTTTGTCATTTATAATATTTTAAAAGGTTTTTAGACCCTCCTTTAAGCCCCACTTACAAAAGTGACGAAAATGGGAAGGTGGTTGGTTGAATTAGTTGGGTGGTTGAGTTAGTTGGGTGGTTGTGTTAGTTTTGGGTAGGAAGTTACTCTTTCCTTCTCTTTAAAAACTCTTCATGGAGTGGGGGTGACTTGCTCATTTTATGATTTTCATTCAAGGATTCTACCATTAGTGGGATATTGCGATTGAGGTATCATGTTTTCTTTATTAATTAAATATAAATATTATATGTTTTTCTTTATTGGTTAAATGTAAATATTGTATGTTCTAAATATTATATGTATCCTTTATTTATTAAATGTAAAGGTTGTTTTTCTAAGGGTTGTTGCTTGTGAAATTGGAAAAGCAAACATTTCAATGTAAGAAACATATTTGTTGCCTTATTTGTATGTCATAAACCTAGATCATCACAGCATGAATTATATTTTTTATTTTTACATTAGATCTTCCTATAATTATAAGATAGTAATCGCCATATATATTGGTATTAAGGTTTGCATATAATCATATGTTATCTATATATTAGTATTAAGATTTCTATATAATCTTATAATTGCTAAATGTTGGTGTTGGATCTTAGAAACGATGGTTTTTATCTATTTTTTAAAAGGGGTTACGAAGTCATCTTGCTAAGGATCTGTTAGTTTGTTCATATCCTCTAATAGATAAACTACTGATGTTCTTTGTGTACGTAAGTATCTTTGAACCTTGTCAAGCAATTCAAGTACCTTGTCCATTAGGGTATTCCTTACTTCTGCCTTCTATTAGATCTAGATGGAAATATTTTTCTTATGTGCAAATAAATATGGACTTTGGATCATATAAAACTGCCCACTTTTGCATAGATTCTTCAGGATCCAATTCTTATAGTAGATTGTATTAAACATCTTATTAGCTCTTCATTTAGTCAATTTATTTTGGGTGTCTTATTTTTTGGTTGTTCAAATCTTCACAGTATTCTTGATCGACCATAATCCAAATCTAGATAACCCATTTAATACGGTGTGCATACTCCTTAAGTCTGTCAAACTCCATCCTCTAGGTGAGACTCCAGCCATGTATAACAAAGGTGTTTCAAATTGGGTGTGGTGGTCTATGAAGTCGTCGCTTGAAGAAATAGAAATAGTGTGGCTGCTACTCAAAGGCAGAGTGGTGTTGTTTATAAGCCATCCAAAATTTGAAGGTTGATTGACCAAATCTTACCTTGAGAATAGGAATAACCTACACAAGTGCATGAACATGTATATAAACATTTATGTCATATGGATATATGTATAGGTATCAATTATTAATTATAAATTAAATATGAATCCATGCATAGTTAAGATACATGATTTAGTAGATGAGTTTGTTGGAGTATATATATATGATATAGATATTAACTTATGAAACAAAAGAAACGTAGTTGTTATAGTTTAATACAAATGTTTATTAAACTAATCGATATGATCGCATATTTACTATAATATGGCATTGATTCTATTATAATGGTTTTGTTAGTAGAAATATGATATATGGGTTTGGATTATAAATGTTGTAATTAGCATTTAAGTTATAAGTATTTGTAATTAATATTATCTATGCATTGGTTAGCTTGACGGTTATATGTAATTGATGAGTGATTAATATAATAGATAGAATTAATATTAATTAAACTAGACCTAGGTTTTATGAAATTCTTGGTGGAGATATAACTTGAATCTAGTTGCTATTACAATTAAATGTAATTGGATATGGCAATATAATCAGTGTAGATGAAATTTAATCTAGTTTGGTTTGATTTTGCAAAGATGTTTTTCATAATGATTTTGTTAAGTTGAAATTGGATTGAAAGATTGGAATTAGGTGAAATAACAAAGTATTTGAAAATCTGGACTTATAAGTAAAACTTATAGGTAACTGGATAACTAAGGGATTGAATTGCTCTAGTTAGAAGAATTTATGTGGTCAATGAGTTGTTTAGTGGAAATCACATATTGCAAGTAAATATTTCATGTGAGTTGGTCTATTTGAAGGAGTTGTGCTTTTAAGAGTAAATGTTAATGTGGGATTATCATGTTACAGTGGTGTCTAGTGGAAGTTGTTTCCAGAGGCTAGTAAGGGTAGTTGTGGGTTTGACCCTTGTGATATGGCAATCTTGTTATAGGATGAACTTGTTTTGGTTTATGTGATTATGATGACTATGCAAGAGGGACAATGCCTTGCTCAGTATATCTAGTCCTGTTGTTATGTCTTGAATCCATGTTGTTGAGCTCTTCTTGAAGGCTGTGGTTCCCTATTGTGTTGAGCTTGTTTTAAATTCTATGTTGGTCTATGTAAAGGATTGAAATTTTGGGAGCAAGAGGACCCATGCCTTGCTCTGGAATACACTTTGTTATGGTTAAAATTTTGGGAGCAAGATGACCCATGCCTTGCTCTAGATTACACTTTGTTATGGTTGAAATGTTGGAGCAAGAGGACCCATGCCTTGCTCTGGTGATTTATTATGTTGTGATTGGTTGCAAGATGGTTGATGCCTTGCATTGTTATGTATATTTGTTGTTATGATGATAGTTGTTATGTTTGATGGATAGGGTTTCCTAGGTGTAGATAGGGGAGTGGCTTCCAATGTGGGGCCGATGCCCAACGTGGCTGCCAGGGTAACCCATTGGGAGTTGGTAATCAGTGATAACCTAATAATTAATCTAGGGGTTGGGTAGTTTTCACACTAACAAGATAATTGGATGCCTCACTCGTGCCTGTAGTGCTCATTCAGGCTAAGGATGAGATGAGAAGGCCGTAGTTGGCAAAATCAACTTCCTTGTCCTCATGAAAGGAATGTTGATTCTGCATGTGTCACCCTATGGGGCCAGCGTCTAGTGAGAGACTGTCAGGGTAACCATAGATGGGGTTCGGCACCCAGCGAGAGACTGTTAGGGTAACCCATGGATGGGGGCTGGCGTCTAGCTAGAGGCTGTTAGGGTAACCCATGTTAGGGCCATGCGATGACACTCTCCTTACTGCAGCCTAGCATTCCCTAGTTGTACTCTCCCCATTCGTCATTTGTTGCCTCTGGAAGTGATTTTGAGTTGCTTGTGGTGTTGTCATGTGTTGTAATGGAGTCTTGTTCAGTCTTTGTTCCTGTTAGGCAATTATCTACCTGACTGTATGATGTTTTGGGACCTTATGTTATCTCCTAGCATGGGGGGTGGACCTTAGGGTTCCACATGGTCAGGTGGATGTGCTTTATCTCCATTGGTTTTTCCTTGCCTTTGTTCGTGTGCAAGAAGGTTGTAACTCGTGTAGCAGATTCAGATCATGTACCTATTTATGGAGACAATTATTATGCTCATGTACTGGCCTGTGTATCAGATGATTCATTATGTATGTATTCATATGTATTCAGAAGATGATAATATAACGATGTAATCATATGTCGGGAGAAATTGTAACTATGTACTAGATCCTGATGAATACTTATATGATGTTATGTAGATGTAAATGCTTATTGATTTAGTGCATTAGATTTACAATGAGTTACTAATGTTAATTCATGATCTGTGTTAGATTATGTTAATTGTTTTGTCAAGTAATGCAACCATGATATCTTAGAGGACAAGTCATTAGTTTAAATGATGCGTTAATATTACTTTGTTACTTTACTATCTCTTTCAATTTAAAAAAAAAATTATCCTGTTGCATATAGCATAAATGTGATGTTCTCTGAGGTATTCATGGCGAGGCGTTACAAGAAGCAAGAGGAACATCACCAGTAACCTCTTGCTGCATCTGGACAAGAATAGCAACAAGAGTATCACCTGAATAAGTACGAGTATCTCCTAGACTCTGTCTAATGTGCTGCAAGCTAGTTAAAATTGATTGACATGTGTCCCTATAAACCCCTGTTGTGTTGGGGTTAGAAAGAAGAGCTGTTGTTGGTCTCATATAATGATTTAACAACTAAGCCCATAAAGCTATGACTTAGAGATTGGACATCTAACCTGAATAGCTATCTTAATCACTATGAAGATGCATTTAACTTGTCAACCCAGGGATGTGAACTTGAAATTGGCTAGCACAGTATGTGCACTAGGAACTTCAAAGTAGCCACATTCATTCTACAGCTAAGAAAGACATAATGCTGAAAGTAAATTGCTTGGAAAGAAATAACATAAATGTTGAACATCAACCAACAACTATACTAAGCTGAAGTACATGATAGAAAATAAAAATCTGGACAAACAAATAGGAAACTACTCTATCTGCTTTGGCTACAGGAATAGACACATAATGGAATTCTAGTGGCTGCAGGAACATTCGATACCAGATTCTAACTAACTGCTTAACAGAAAATAACAACTAAACTAAAGGATGGAATGCTCACCAAGTGGGCCCCCTTGGATGAGTATCCCTTAAGACAAATGTAAACTCAGAGATGCAAACTTATAACTTCATTTTATTCATTGGAAAACATGAGTACAAACGAGCAACATAACTGTATTACTAAAAAATGTAATAGTGCGAGTACAACCTCAAATTAATCAACCCCTCAAAAGGAGCATCTGAGTCTTATTTATAGAAAGAAAAACTACAAACCAACTACCTAGCAAGGCGGTCAACTCCAACAGAATAGGAGGATGCCACTTTAGGGAAAGCATAGAAAGTGGAGAGGAGATTATGCATGCATGGAATCTGGTCAAGCATGGTCACTTCAATGTAGATCTAGCACAACAGTAGCTCCTATATTACTCAACAAGTAATTAAGACCAGTTACAAGGTGGTTATCTTCCCTCCATTTTACATTTGAATGACCACCTTGTTTGACTTTGATGGCAAGTAACCGACTAACAAAATCTTTGTTGACTTTATAGGCTGCTAATTATATCTACATAACCATCTTATTATGCACAATAATAGCATATCTGTAACTATCTTAGAGTAACAGTCATTAACCACATATAAAATTAACATAGATAGTTCATATAGCATGTTAATGTCATTAAAGATTGTAGAAAATAACCTATGCCCAATATCTTATGGTTTTGAGGAAATGTCATGAAAAGATCAAGATCTAGGTACCAAAGTCCAAGATAACTATAGCAAATCAAGATAAATTATAACAAAATTGAGTCATAAACTAGACTCGTCACTCTCCCTAACCTAAGACTTTGCTGGTCCCCCAACAAAGGAAGGGTTGTTCTTCTGTTTGGTCAATGCCCTGAAATTAGCAACTGCCAACCGTCCTATATTAGTTTCTATAGTGCTGAATTAGGATCCTAATAGAACCCTTGCTATCTATCCAATCTGTTCCATCTCTCTCTCTTCAGCAATATCATACTGGTAAAACCTAAAATTTGGCACAGGCCATAATAGGATAGGTGGTTGAAAAATTAAGGGAAGCCAGAATTGGCCCTTTGTCCTCCCAATCTATATATATCTATCCACTCTTTTACGTGTTGTAGCATAGTTCTATAGAGAGTGAGGCTCTTCTTGTTTTAGTTCATCAAACAAACTATTCCACCTTTGTGCCAAATGTCCCTTTACAGATTCTACTATAGTGTTTGCTACCTTCTCATATTCTCTGTAAACTGCTTCTCTCTCAGCTAGGATTCTACTGCCATAGCTTAGTCTATAAAGCATTCTATGCCAATCATTGAAAATGCTCCCTAGATTTCTAGATTCAGCTCTGATGGATAGGGGAGTGTTGAATTTTGTTTGCCTATAAGCCCTAAATTGTTGTCCCCAAGTAATCTCATTTTGTATCCAGGACATAAATACCCTTAATTGGACATCCCCAACATACAACAAGGGATTCCAATCATGATCTTAGGACACATCATAATTATCTAAATAGAATTCACACAACAAATTCTTCATTTCAGGAGGAACAATCCGATAAGCATTGAAAAATTCAAGAGGAGACTAAATGGAAGGATTCAAACCTAAAACAATCCTTGCTATTTTAAAAGAAAGATACTTCTCCTTCAAATATAGAGCATAGACCCTTGGAGGAGTCCTACACTCTAATACATGAGGCACTAAGGCTGCCATATTATCCACTCTCTCTTTTAAAGTCGCAATTTCTGCATTCTTATCTTCAAGTTCTTCATCTTTCTTTTGAATTTCTTCCTTCATCCTGCACTTCTCCTTTCTCCATTCTTCTTCTCTCCTCTGCATCTCATTCCATAAATTCATAGCTACCATATGCATTGAAAAATCAAAGGGCTTGTGTATTCCTACCAAAAGTTTTCCTAGCACTGATGGTTGCCCTTCATATAGCACTAACTACATGGTTCCTGAATGTTTAGCCAATTTGGGTTGCAGGGCCTCTTGCTGCAAGAACTCCTAGTTGTCTTCATGTCCCTGACTCTCAATTTGTTTAGCGACAGTAGCAAGGTCTACCAATGTTACATTTGTTGCTTCCTCAAATATGTCCTTTTCTTCAACGTTCTCATGCCCCAGTGGAGCCTCTGTATCTTCTGGTGACGTCTCTTCAGCCCTAGGGCTTCTCTATGGAGGTACACCAAAGGCTAGCTCAGCAGGTCTTGATTTCCTAGGAGGGCTCTCATGTTTTTCTTCGGCTGTAGGAAGAACAGTGTCAGCCTTCCATTTCTTAGAGCTTGGCACTCCCTTTCCTACATTTTTCTTTTTAGCTTTACCCTTTCTTATTTCTACCTTTATCTTCTATACCCTAGTTCAAATTAGGTTGCTCAAAGGAACATCATCATCAAAATCTGAAGAACTCTCTTTGCCTAAATGCTCTGCCTCAGAAGAACTAATCTCTATAGTTTGTTCAATTGTAGGAGGGTTTACACTAGAAGTTGAGGTTCCAGGAGTAGCTTCAATAGAACTCACTCTCCTCCTAGTCATATGAGATTGAGGCACAACCATAGGTCACAAATGCTTTGGTCTAATTTGATCAATATTTAAGAATTCTTCCCAAGTCATATCAGACACATCATGCAGAGACTTTTCAACTAACAATTTGATCAAACAATGGTGGGAAATAGAATTAGCCCTACCTTTTTGGGTCTCGGCTGCCATGATTGAGAGAATATGGTATAGTACATTTGGCACATTCATTCTTCTCCCATACCTCGTATGATTCAGTAGTTTGAAATGCACAAAATGAAGATTCAACTTACGACCTTCACAAGTAATGTACCTCACAACATGAACAACTACTTGCTTCCATGGCTCAAGCAGAGAGGTTCTCTTGGCTCCCTGTTTGTCCACAATTATTGGAGGGTCACTAGGTTCTGTAAATTTAGCCCTAGCTAACCTGGCGTCTCTGGTAACAGGATAATTCTCATCGGTGGTAGGCAACCCTGTAACTTTTGTAATCCTTTCTTCCGTAGCCAATAACTCTAACCCTTTTACCATGGCCTTACCTTCAGACAATGTCTGGACAAATTTCATTGCAACATCTTCATTAAAACCATTCAGCTTCAAGAAATAATCTAACCACCCGTATTTTCTAAACTCGTCTTGGCTGGGTGCATCCTGCAGCAATACCTCATGAACCATGGGTTCATTTCAAATTAATCCACCTCCCATTGTTTAGCTATCTAAAAACAATCACTCTGCAAAGTTTTTCTTCCTACAATTTTTGTTTGAAAACTAAACTTTGCCTTCCTGCAACACTGCTAAATTTTCAATCACCAATGTTGTCTAAATTTTCCTTATTTGGGAACTCAAGATTATGACAAGAGTAGTATAGGTAGTAAGGAGTAACCAATGAAGGCTATCACCTCACACTTGCGAGCCGTCATCTCACTCAGAATTCAAATCAACTCAATTTTAAACTTTGCTAACATGCTGGTGTAAAGCACATGGACTAACATATGGACATGGTATTCACACTCCCTCCCCAACCTAAATTTAAGCATGTGTCTGCACATACGGAATGGTAAGAAAGTGAGGTGGAATGGAGTGAGATCATGGCAAAGTGATGGAAGAGAGAATGATGGATATGGATGGGCGGATGGGTGAATGGATGAAGAAGTGGACCCCCACAAAAGTGGAAGTCTTTATTATGACAAGTGTCATTTCTTGGTTAGCCAGAAGGAGGGACACTAGGTCCACTGCCTTCAGCTGTGGGAAGTTCAGGAGTTGCATGCTGAGTGAATTGTTGTAGGAACTCATCCTTCGAAGTTGGCTTGTGATATAACATGAGGTCATGACCATTGACTAATAGCTTAAATCTGACAAAGTCAATGGTGGTAAGTTGAACAACACCATTGGAAAAAACTTCAGCAACCTCATATGGTCCTAGCCACCTTATTTGCAACTTCTATGCATTATCCTGATACCTTGAGTCATAAAGCAGTGCCCAGTCACCTGGCTAGAATTTCTTGTCTTTGATGAATTTGTCATGCGACTTTATTCTCTAATTTTGCACTACCTTAGTGTGATGCAAGGCTACTTTCCCCATCTCATCCAAAGCATTGAGTTGCATGATTCTATCCTTTTGTGGCTCACAAATATCCATCCCCAAGTCTATTGCAGTCCAAAGAGTCCTATGTTCAAACTCAATGGGCATCATAGCTATCTTTCCATTTAGAAACTCAAAAGGGGTGAAGCCTATGGTTGTTTTCCAGGATGTCCTATAGGCCTAGACAGCTTCTGGCAGCATATTTTCCCAATCCTTCCTATGGACAGCCACAGTTTTGATCAGAATGGCTTCAATTTCCCTTTTAGTCACCTCAACTTGGCCATTGGCCTAAGGGTGATAAGGAGTAGATTTATTGTGCCTTATGTTGTACTCATTGACTAGTACTGCAACTAGGGTTGAGGTGAATTGAGCTCCTTGATCAGTCACTATCTCTCTGTGAACCCCATATCGTGTGAAAATTTCCTCATAAAGAAATTCTACAACCTTATTATCTCTTACATGCTTCATGGCCTTAATTTCTACCCATTTGGCTACATAATCAGTGCATACTAAGATATAGCATTTATCAGGATGGAGGATCAATGGGTCCTACAAAATATAATCCCCACTTATCAAATGGAGTGATCACAAGCTGAGGGTAAAGGGGCATCTCATCAGATTTGGTTGGTCGGCCCATCCTCTAGCATCAGTCACATTTCCTTGTATATCTCCCTGCATCCTTGTGGAGTGTGGGCCAGTAATAACCTATATTCAAAATCTTCATTGTTGTCCTCTTTGCTACAAAATGCCCGCCACATGGTTCATTGTGGCATGCATGCAAAATGTCATATGTTTCATCTTCTCTCACACATCTCCTCGTGACATGGTCTGGTCTAGTGTAGAACAAACATACAGCAATCCATGAAAAAGGAAAAGACTTTTCAATGAGCACCCTTCTCTCCTTTAGAGAGAAATGAGGAGGGACTCTCCCTATGACCAAATAATTGGTTGTGTCCGCATACCAGGGTGTTTGCACAGTGATTGAAAACAAGTGTTCATCAAGGAAGAAGTCATCAATGACTTGGTTGTCCTCTGATGTAGTTAGCCTTGAAAGAAAGTCTGTAACAACATTGGCCTTCCCCGGCTTATCCACAATAGTGATGTCAAATTCTTGCATTAGCAACACCCATCTTGCTAATCTACCTTATATCAAGGGTTTGTTCATAAGATACCTAATGGCTGCATGATCTGTGTGCACAAAGATTTGATAGCCTGTTATGTAGTGCCTAAATTTGTTGAGGGCATAGATTACTGCCAGCATTTCCTTTTCTGTCACTGTATAATTGAACTCAGCTCCCTGCAAGTTTTTGCTGACAAAATAAATAGCATGTTCAATGGTTCCTTCTTTCTGCCCTAAGATTGCTCCTATTGCATAATCTGATGCATCAATATGAATGTGGAAAGGGAGCTCCCAATTGGGCCCTTTGAGTATAGGAGCATGAGTTAATGTTGCCTTTAAATCAGAAAATGCCTTGTTACAGTCTTCATTCCACTAAAATTCAGCATCCTTAGTGAGAAGAGTATACAAGGGGGTTGCCATTTTGCTGAAATCCTTAATGAAACGTCTATAGTACCCTACATGACCCAAGAAGCTTCTGACATCTTTTTTCTTTGCAAGAATGGGCAGATTGATTATGAATTCAATCTTTGTTGGGTCTACTTGAATTCCTTTTGGAGAGATATAGTGGCCAAGCACTACTCCTTCCTATATCATCATGAAGCACTTTGCATTGTTCATGGACAGATTATGGTCTTCACATCTCTCCAACACCTTCCCTAAGTTTTCCAATTCCTCTTCAAAAGTAGCACCATAAGTAGTGAAATCATCCATATACATTTCCATGCAATCATGTGAGATATCTGAAAATATGCTAATGACTTCCCTTTGAAAAGTTGCAGGTGCATTGCATAAGCCAAATGGAAGCACTGAGTAGGCATATGTCCCCCAAGGACAGGTAAATGTTGTTTTCTATTGGTCCTCTGGTGCAATCTGTATCTGATTGTAACCGTTGAACCCATCCAAAAAGGAAAAGTATTGCTTTCCTACAAGTGGGTCCAATACCTGGTCTATGAAAGGAAGGGGAAAATGATCCTTTTTTATGGTAGAGTTTAATTATTTGTAATCAATACAAACTCTACATTTCCCTCCCCTTTTGGGCACAAGAACCAGAGGAGACAGCCACTGGCTATCTGAGATTGGGTAGATATTTCCTGCATCTAATAGCTTCTGTAATTCTTCTTTGACAATCTCTCTTAATGCAGGGTTGATTCTCCTTTGTGGTAGTCTTACTGGTGTACAATCTTCCTTTATGTAAATCCTATGGGTGCATAATGTGGGATCTAGTCCTTTCATGTCATGGTAATCCCATGCAAAGGCATTCTTGTGTTTCTTTAACAAGTTTGTCAAAGACAACTACTATTCTTGAGTCAATTTGTGGTTAATATTCAGATATCTTTCTTCTAAAATCTCCACTTGAGTTGTTAACTCTACCATAGTTTCTTCACTAATGATTGGTACCTTGATTTCTTGTGGAAGCAATGAATGAGACTACATGTTGCTGCAGGAAAAGTGGGAATAAGTGTCTTAACTGGATCAGCAGAATGAGAGTATGATGCTTCCTCTACTTCACAATGATTCTGAATTATGTTAGACAATACCTCATCTTCCTCTTGAAGCTGCATGAAAGAACTTCTGCCTAACATCATAAACTATACCACATAATTAGCTTCCTCAGCCTCTTCACCAACATGTGGCCAAACAGGATTATCCATATCATGAGATGGCTAGCTATGCAGGTGGGTAAAGAACAATTTTTTTAGTGCTTCTCCCATCAGAGATGGTCATGTCTCCTGACCAACATCCAATATAAGAATCAATTGTGGCTAACCATGGCCTTCCTAGAATGATGGGATACCCTCCCAATGTAGCTTTAGGAGAAAGTATCATGAAATTAGCTGGATATTCCAATGAGTCCAGGGATACCACAAGGTCCTCTACTATCCCATTAGGTTTAATAGTAGAACTATCAGCAAGCTGCAAGACAGTAGGAGTAGGTCTCATGTTTGCAACATTTAGTTGCTGTAGGATATCCTTGGTCATTACATTTATGGCTGCTCCCAGATCAATCAGAGCATTTCTAATTTGGATCCCATTTATAACAACTCCTACCATAGGACTCCCTAGATCAATATATTTGGGAATAGTCACTTTCCCAAGCATGATGTCAGCCAACTGTCCCACCACATGAACCATAGTGGGGTCTTTCTTCTTTCTGCCTGGCTTCTTAAGGCATGCTTCCTTGATTGCTTTTCCATATATAGGAACATCTTTTATAGCCTGAAATAGAGGGATCTTGACACATACATGTTTCAGCTGCTCTAGAATGTCAAAGGTGGGTTCTTGTTTCTCTTCCTTTTGTTTCACAGTTTCCAACCTCTGTGGAAATGGTGGTTCTTGTGCAGTCTGCTTGACTGGGACTGGTTTAGGATTTTCAGGTGCATTTGGCTGAATGGGGGCATTTAAAGGCTCCTCTTCTTCCTCAGGAAGCTCAATAATGATGGGTCTTGAAGGAGCTGCCAAGGTAGTTCCTGAACGCAAGTGGATGTCACTTACACTCACAGCATATGCAGGGAATTGATTCAAATCAGCAGAGTATACTGGCTGCTGCTGTGGTCTATTATTTGGGTTAGGTGAGGGCTGAGCTGGTAACTAAGTAGGTTTAGGTGTATTTGAATTGGAACTAGCAAGAGGAGGCATTATAGCAGGTTGTTGGGGCTGAGAAGGTGGTTGCATGTAATTAGTTGCCTGGTTTGGCCATTGTTGTCCTCCCCTCCATTAAGATGTTTGCTGCCAGTTTCCTAGAGGTGACTACCAATTCCCCTAAGGTTGTTGTCGCTGGGGTGCAGGGTTTTGGTAATTTTGCCAAGTGTTTGGAGGGTTATTCCAAGGCTGAGGTGAATATCCTCCATAGTTAGATGGAGATGGCTATTGTCATTGGTTACCAAATGCATAAGTATTAAATATGGTCCAGCAAATGATAATGGATCTAGTGGCATACCTTGTCTTGGAGCCCATGGCCTCCTTTGTGCAACATAGTAGACTTGATCTTCTTCAACCTAGATTGGCTTGAACTCAGGTGGAATCTGCTTACTATCAATAATAGCTACCATCTTGCATCTATAGTCCCTCTTCTTTTGTCTGCAATGAGGACAATATTCTGCCAACATTGCCTCTGCCTTGTCTTGCTTCTTCTTTGCCTAAAGTGTGTCCAGCTAGGTGGCCATATTATTTATGATATCTTACTTAAAATTAGACAGCAAGTGACTTATCTCCATCCTTGAAACTCCATTGGTAGGGGTTTTGCCCATAAAGGAATGGTAACCTCTTCCTTTCTTCATGTCTGCTCTAGAATAATTCTGGCACAACTTCTTAATATCCTCCCAAGGCACTTGGGTAATATCTCCTCCTCCCATTAAATCCAAGGCATTTGTGCAATGCTCACTTATTCCTCTAAGGAAGAGTAGTTTCTGAGACTCCTCATTGAGTGTATGATAAGGAGAGTTTTGTAAACAAAACAAGAACCTTGAGATGTAATCCTCCAAACTTTCATCCTCTTTCTATTGCATTCTAAAAATATCATTTCCTCTCACATCTCCACCCCTACAATAGTCTTTATACTTCTCAAGAAATTTCTATTTCATCTCATCCCAAGTATTGACAATATCACTACCTAGACCCATAAACCACCTCAATACAGCATCTTTCATGGTAGTAGGAAATAGCTTAAGTCTATAAGCATCAATGGTGTAGTCATAGCTTCTACAAAGTATATCAAATTCAAACAAGAAGGTGTCTGGGTCCTCTGTTGCAAGTCCATAGAACTTGGGGAAAGCTGAAGCAGGGATGTTTTTGAGGTTATCCACTTCATTTTGATGAGCAATAGGAAATGAAAAGGTTGGTTGATTGGGTCCATTTTGGGTAGCCATAGCTGCTTGGCTGATTATCAAGGCAAATGGATTATCAATCAAGTTTTGGGCAGCTTGTTCTTCAGAGGATGTTTCAGAACTATTCAAATCAGAGAATGCATCAAGAAAAGGATTCACTTCTGCTTCTTTTGTTGGGTAATTTGGATCATTAGGAAGGGATCTCCCTAAAGCATCTCTTCTTCTACCTCTATCCATGCAATATATACTCAGTATCAGCCAACTCACACAAAGAATGTTGTGAATGGATTGTGGGTCATTACTTCCTAAATGAGGAATATACTAAGAGCACACCTCAAAAATACTTCTGCAAGAAATAATACTAAAGTTGACTCCAAAGATCTTCCTAGTTTGACACCATCCCTGGCAATGGCGCCAAAAATGTTGGTCTCATACAATGATTTAACAACTAAGCCCATAAAGCTGTGACTTAGAGATTGGACATCTAACCTGAATAGATGTCTTAATCACTATAAAGATGCATTTAACTTGTCAACCTACGGACGTGAACTTGAAATGGGCCAGCACAGTATGTGCACTAGGAACTTCAAAGTAACCACATTCATTCTACAGCTAAGAAAGACATAATGCTGAAAGTAAATTGCTTGGAAAGAAATAACATAAATGTTGAACATCAACCAACAACTATACTAAGATGTAGTGCATGACAGAAAATGAGAATCTGGGCAAACAAATAGGAAACTACTCTGTCTACTTTGGCTGCAGGAACATTCAATGCTAGATTCTAACTAACTGCTTAACAGAAAATAACAACTAAACTAAAGGATGGAATGCTCACCAAGTGGGCCCCCTTGGATGAGTATCCCTTAAGACAAATGTAAACTTAGAGATGCGAATTTATAACTTCATTTTATTCATTGGAAAACATGAGTACAACCGAGCAACATAACTGTATTACTGAAAAACTTAATAGTGCGTGAACAACATCATATTAATCAACCCCTAAGAAGGAGCATCTGAGTATTATTTATAGAAAGAAAAACTACAAACCAACTACCTAGCAAGGCAGTCAACTCCAACAGAATAGGAGGACGCCACTTTAGGGAAAGCATAGAAATTGGAGAGGAGGTTATGCATGCGTAGAATTTGGTCAAGCATGGTCGCTTCAACACAGATCTAGCACAACAGTAGCTCCTATATTTTCTCAACAAGTAATTAAGACCAGTTACAAGGCGGTTATCTTCCCTCCATTTGACATTTGAACGACCACCTTGTTTGACTTTGATGGTGAGTAAGCAACTGATAGAATCTTCCTTGACTTTATATCTGCATAACAATATTAGTATGCACAATAATTGCATATCTGTAACTATCTTAGAGTAACATTCATTAACCACATGTAAAATTAACATAGATAGTTCATATAGCATGTCAATGTCATTAAAGATTATAGAAAATAACCTATGCCCAATATCTTATGGTTTTGAGGAAATGTCATGAAAAGATCAAGATCTAGGTACCAAAGTCCAAGATAACTACAGCAAATGAAAATAAATTCTAACAAAATTGAGTCATAAACTAGACTCATCAGCTATCAATTTCTAAATCTCAGTATCTGTATGTGTAAAGATAGAAGGTCCAGGAGGTGGTGGCGCATGTGCCATGATATATATATCAACCTAAATTTTTTGCATGTAAAAATAAATTACTTATTCCAATACATACATACATGTGCATTAGGATGGCCATGTTGAACCAATTCTCTACAAGTATGACTGATATGTCACACCAACAACATAACATGATAGTGTCTACTTTGGACTGTGGAACAAATGTATCAACATACACGTCCTACATCAGAGTAGATAGGGATGTTGTGTTGCACTCACCTGTATCAACGTACATTTCTTCTTTGATGTACAGGTGTGTACATTTGATACATTGTTCCACAACTTCCAAACTTAGACACTAGTTATCATTGGTGTTGGTGAGGCATATCAGTCATCTTGTAGAGAATTGGTTAAACATGGTTGGATCCTAATGCAATTCCAACACGTTAAATAAATAGTTGAACAAGAGGGAAGATTTCATTTCTAAAATGCATGGATGATTCTTTTCCTTTTCAACTTGCAGAGAGAGAGAGAGAGATTTTAACTTTTCTAAATCTACACATACATGTGTAATGTTGAACATGTATCAGTGTCATAAAAATGAACACCATGTGTGCAATAAAACATTTAAGTCATTCCTACTCAATGTACACTTTCTGTCTTTACAATGTTCACACACTTACCAAGGGAAAGAGAGATAAAGAGATTTCTTTTGAAATCATTATAGCACATCTAGGTTCAACAATTAAAGATATAAAATAATGAACATTACACACTAAGAACATGGATACAACCAATGACTACACATATCTAGTTACCATGGAAATATATGACTATTACATTACTTTAATTGATTAGGCATTAAAAATCACTTTAATTGATTAGGCATTATATAATTTGGATTGATTCATTTTGTATTACTTATAGTTGTAATTCACTAAATTAGACATGTTTTTATTAAAGTATTTTTCTTGACCTTGAGTGATTAAGGATGCTATGAATTTGTCTATATTTTCTTGCTATATCTATAGAAAGCATATGTGTTAAGTATAGAAAACATGACTCCCAGGTCTACTATATCTAGTTGGCACATCCCCACCACTGCCAGTTTTATAGAAAATAGCATAAAGTTCTAAGTATTCCAAAATCATTGAAGGAAGCTGGTTAAATATGAAGTTCATCTTATGAAATTAAAATCTAGCATCTATTATGTGTTCAAATACTACTACTGGAAACAATGTTTAATAGATAGTTAAGATAGATAATTCACATGATACTCAACTACATTGGAATCATAAATTTACCAAGTCCCATCAGGCTGAGCTAAGTAAACAAACGATTTACAAAATTTATCTCAATTTTTTCAATCAGTTGCAAAGCAAACAAGTCGCATAGTTCAATTCAGCTTCTAGGACTCTAATTGTCCTCCAAAGAATTTTGGAAGGTGCCCTAAAATGAATGGGGCCATGAGATGGCTTCGTATTCATTCTCTTTCTTAAAAAATGGAGGTACTTCATTTTCTGGCGAACAAGTCCACCTAACAAACAGATCTCTTTACATTGCACAACCACCACTCGTTGGCCATTGAGGAGCTCCTTGGCTAGAATGGAGTCGCTCAAGGCATCCAAACATGTGGTGATGTGCATCCATCACAACTACCTTGGCATAGATCCTTGAATAGCTCACCATTTTATCATCTCCTCTCCTCTACACAACATTATACTTCCAAATTTTGCATACATGGCTACTTGGACATTTGCAACAATAGATCTTAAGGAGGTTCAGCTTCTTGTGAGGGAGCATGGCCTATCTAAGGTAGGTGTGGCCCTCTTCTAGTTGCAGTATAATTCTTTTTAATGGTTGTCCCTCCCTTTATCAATAAAACAAAATAAAATAAATGTAGCAAAGCTACTACCATTATGTTACCAAAATGCTATCAATGCCAATTAATTTTAAATAGATTTGGCTTTGTAATGGCCGCCACTATCATGCACTCAACTTGTTAATTTTTACATTATAATAAATTGTTTTAAAAGCCTTTGCTTTCCCTTACTAACTACCAAAACTACTTATGGGAAAATAACTCCCAAAACTAACATTTAATTTTTTAAATACTAGAACAAGTCAAGGTGACTTTATTTGTAATATATTTATTTATTAACTATATACTAAAGATGTAATAATTCCAACAATTTAATGAGAACATTTAGGAAATTTAGTATGAGTCTCAAATGATTTTAGTGTAGATATTTTATTTTTGATTTTTTAAACTCCTATAATGGTGAAAAGTCCATCCCTAATACTTTTCCCCAATCATTTTGGACTTCGTTTGACCTATTGTTCTTGATGTCATAACTAATGTCTAAATGGCATATTTTGTGTAGAGAATTGACATCCAATTTATACCTTATTTGAATATATGTCCTTGTTCTCTAGTGATGCAAACCTAACCCTTTGAAAATATTTTGTTTCTTGTTGTAGTTTAAAATTGTAGTTATGATTTTGAACTTGGTTCAAAACCACATGTGTGGTATTTCCCCATTTTCTAAAATTAAATTTAAACATGGGCCCAAGCTAACTTGCCTCCAACTAGTTGTTACCCACGTGCTGATTGAAACACAAAATATTCAAATTTGTGCACTAGGTTACATTGTATTAGAGGTTGAAGCCCTAGTTAATTTTAGACATCCACATGATTAATTAGAGTATCATATCATTGTATCATTTGAACATCTAGGAGCACTGCATTATCATTTAATCATAAGGATGGACATAGGCATTTACATTTCTACTTGGCATGTCTTCAAACTTGTTCCAAAAATTGTTATAACAATCCACTTGAGTTTGACTAAGGTACAAGGGGGATGTAATTTGACTTCTCATCCCCATGTTGAATATCAAAAGCACAAAGATCAAGGCCATATTTAAGGCTCAAAATTGAAGCAAAATGGTAAAAACTGTAGATGCACATATTAGAACTGCAAGTGCAAGTTTTGAAATTTTGGCAAGAACATGGTCCGCAATGCATATCTTGTTTATATAAACCCTTCAAGTAGATATGCTAAAATTGGAAAAAATGGTTCAAGTTATAATCAAAGTGTTTGATAATATTACTCTTCCTATTATCATGTGGGATTGTTTGTACCATTGATGCACTATTTCATGTGATTCCAAGGCATTTAACATAATTTTTTGATTGGGGCATCCATGGATTCATGCAATGAATTAAATTCCATCTAATGTAAATCAAAAGCTAAAGTTTAAGTATGGGAATAAGTTTTATACTAAATATGCAAATGAACATCTATTTATTCATTGTTAGATGGTTGAGGAAGAAAAAATTGTTTACATAGAAGAAGTCAACACAAGAAATGCCTAAAAATAAAAAACATAGTCATACAAAGGAATAGAAAGAGGAAAAGAAAGAGGAAGATTCCCCACAAGATGGTATTAATGTTAATTATGGAGATACTTTGGGTTCTTTAGATTTTGCATCTTCCTTTATGGGCGAGTATAAGATAAATGATCATGATTTTCATAATCCACCTTATACATGGATCCATCTATATATGGGCAGATGCCACAAAAGAAGAAAGATATTAATAAGGATTCTAAAGTGGCTTGTGTATGTGATAGAAAATCAAAGACTAATACCTCTAGTGCAAATTTTTGTATCTTATCTACATCATTTGTAAAGACATATATTGCCATAACCCTCCTTCCTAGACCCTTTTTTTGTTTATTTAGTTGTCTATTTTTGTCATACTTATGTTTACAATAGAAAAATTATGAAATCATACATTCATATATTTCCATGGTAACTCAATATGATTTATAGCATACCCAGTACAAGAAATGTCATAAAAATACATAAATTTACACAGGTAAACTACAAAATTTGCATCACTATCCAAATAATGAGCTTCTTGGTATATGGTGAACAAGACTAGGATCTTGACATTCATGTGACTTGTTTTTTCATGATTCATCTTATCAAGTGAGGGATTTTTGTGCTCATGAGTATGTGTAATGTTTATCTTCCATTTGTCTATAATTTCTTGAACTTTACATATCGATGCAATGCCTCTATGCTTAGAATATCTATGTGTGTGAAGAATTTAGTAGGTTTAGTCTATGTATAAGCCATATGGGAAGTCGGATCTAACAAGGATCAAAAGATAAATGGTCCTAGTTTGCCAAACTAGGGTTTGACAAACCCTAGTTTAGGGTTTGTCAAATTAGGGTGAAACTAAATTCATCTTTTCACCCTAATTTGACAAACCCTAATTTCTTTTGAAACTCTAGGGTTTGATAGTTCTTTCATTGTCTCAAGAAAATTTTCTATTTTTTATGAAATTTTTCTCTATTTTATTAATTGTAATGACAAACCCTAGTTTAGGGTTTGTCAAATTAGGGTGAAACTAAATTCATCTTTTCACCCTAATTTGCCAAACCCTAATTTCTTTTGAAACTCTAGGGTTTGATAGTTCTTTCATTGTCTCAAGAAATTTATCTTTTTTTTTATCAAATTTTTCTCTATTTTATTAATTGTAATGACAAACCCTAGTTTACCAAACTAGGATTTGTCAAATTAGGGTGAAACTAAATTCATCTTTTCACCCTAATTTGACAAACCCTAATTTCTTTTGAAACTCTAGGGTTTGTCAAACCCTTGTTTGGCAAACTAGGGTTTGTCAAACCCTTGTTTGGCAAACTAGGGTTTGATACTTCTTTCATTGTATCAAGAATTTTTATTTTTTATTTTTTTATCTATTTTATTAATTGTAATGACAAACCCTAGTTTACCAAACTAGGGTTTTCCAAATTGATCTAGTTCTTTAACTGAATTCATCAAATTCCTGTGTTTAATTGAATTTTTCTATATTTCATTAACTGTAATCACAAATCTTATTGCCAAACTAGGGTTTCATAGCAGGAAATTTTCTTTATTTAATTGACTGTAATGGAAGCCATGGAAGCCCCTGTTGGCAAGAAACTGGTGTATTCAAGTGAACATGCAAGCATTGCATATATACAATATTAGAAACAGCACGGCAAATTTATGCACCTGAATATGGGAGGGAGCTCGACGTGTATGGTGATGTGGCCCATCTTCACCTGTGAGAGGAGCTCGACGTGTATGGAGATGGTATCATGTGGGGTCTTTGCCTTCGTCATGTTCCCTGTTGCCTTCGGACGTCGTTCCATGTCGCCTTCGTTCTGCAGCGAGCTCTCAAATGACAAAAAACTATCATTTGAGTCTTAACCCTTTTTATAAAATAAATAATAAAAAATGCCTTCGTTCGAAGACGGTCTTCGAGCAAAGACATTATTTTATTATTTTTAATTTGGCGCTAAAGTACCTTCGTTCGTAGACCCCCTTCGAACGAAGGTCTTCGAACGAAGGTCTTCGAACGAAGGCATTTTTTATTATTTTTTATTTGGCGCTAAAGTACCTTCGTTCGCAGACCCCCTTCGAACGAAGGGTCTGATGATTTGCTTTTTGACTTCGCCGACAAGGCCTTCATTCGAAGAGTCGACTTTCGAACGAAGGTGTTTGCTAAAGATTTTTTGGCACCTTCAATTTTTCTTCGTCCACAAAAGTGTAACCCACTATTGTGGGATGACCCAAATATAAGAGAAAAAGAAAAATATCTAGAAAGGTCATTGGAGGACAAGTGGACGACTCTAACACATGTAGAGAAATTAGTACATGAGGTAGAGTAGGATGGATGGAATTCAACTTAACATAATCATTGCACAAGGTGCCAAAAAAATACAAGTGGATGACTCCAGCGTAGAAATCGGTACATGAGGTAGAGCAAAATGAAATTCAATTTAACATAGTCATTGCACAAGATGCCAAAAAAACACAAGTAGACGACTCTAACACATGCAAAGAAATCAATACTTAAAGTATAGTAGACTGAATGGAATTCAACTTAACATAGTAATTGCACAAGATGCCAAAAAAAAACACAAGTGGACGACTCTAACACATGCAGAGAAATCAATACATAAAGTATAGCAGTCTGGATGGAATTCAACTTAACATATTTTATTGCACAAGGTGCCCAAAAAAAAAAAACATTGGGCTGACCCATATTCATTTAGGTAATACTTCGAATACCAAATCCCACACGCGTTTGGGAGAAATTGAAATCTGTTTCAAGAAGGGAATCGCTTATAAAATTTATTATAAAGTCATTCAAAATTACTTCTCCCACGTGAGTAGGTTGACCTCCTTGACGGGTCACACAAGGTTTGTGAAGAAACGTCCTCGTACCTTCTTATGAGTTATGGAAGTTTCTGAAAGCTTTGAAAAATTTTAGACCCGCAGTGCGGGACTCGTATATTTGACATTTAAATTTTTTTAATTAGTTTGTCAAGTTTTGATTAATTGTTTTGGTTTATTTTTCTCATTTGTATAATTTTGAATGTTGGGAAAAAATCTGTTTGGCTATTATGGTTTATTTTAGGTCATACTCAAAGTGAAATTAAATGACTATACTCCATATCATAAATCAAATGAAATAAATTTAAGTAATGCAAAAGTCAATAATAAAATCAAATCAAATCATTACTACCATACCTAAAATGAAATTAAATGAAATAAAAATGGTAGAAGTCAATAAATATGTATTATAATGTATGGCATGATAAGATGAAGCAACGACTTTTATTTTAACAAATCTTATCGCGAATAGTAAGAATTCAGATGATAAGATTTACATTATTATTATTTTATTTTTCTTGTTACTTCCCACAATCAGTGCTTCCTCCTCCATCATGAATTTATGTCTGCATGTAGTTATGCAATGAAACTTGACAAACATTTCTCTCCCTTGTTTAAAATCAATGTTGTAATGTTGATACAAAACTAATATCAAAAAACCATAGAGGTCTAGGAGGGAGCAAACAGAGGATGTGAGGGTTTCAGCATGAGGATTTTTAGCCTACATGTCCCTACATGCTTTTGCATGCATGTGTAGTCATTGTTGCAGATAATTTGTGTTTGATCTCTTTTATTCTGGTTTGTTCTTGTTTAGATTGTTGGCTATTGTGTTTGATTGGCAGTTTTCTATGCTAGTTTTTCTATAGTGTTTGGGCTTGGTGGCTCAACTATGGTAGGATTTGGAGGGGGTTCGTGTGGACCCTTGTCTTTTTATTTTAAAGATGTTGTTCAAGTTGATGAGGGTTCAACCTCTAGGCATGAAAATGTTGTTAATTTTATCATGAAGGATATGTATGATACCAAATCTAATCAAAGAGTGGAGAATCATCCCCAATCTAATAGATGTTTGCAGAAAAGTGTGGATCGACCCATTGTGGTCATCAATCTAGAAGCTATAGCTGATGATGTGCTTAATTTGTTGGAGGTATTTTTCTTTTTTGGTTTTTTCATAGATGACTAATTAGAATATGGGCATTTGAGGGAGCACCATATTTTTACAACCAAGAGTTGGGTTGTTCATTAAGCCTTGGCATGTGGGATTCAATCCTATGGAGGAGCTTCCATCTAGGATTTCAGTTTGGATCCACCTTCTTCATTTACATATGGAGTTCTAAAGACTAGATATTCTACAATCTATTGTGGCAATTCTTGGGAAACTTGTGGGCCCTTCTTATCATATGTTGGAGAGGAAAGGTAACTATGTATTCCTATTAGGTTAGGAATTCTAAAGACTAGATATTCTACAATCTATTGTGGCGGTTCTTGGGAAACATGTGGTCCCTTCTTATCATATGTTGGAGAGGAAAGGTAACTATGCATTCCTATTAGGTTAGGAAACATGCATTAGACTCAATAATTAGATTGTGAGGCTCTTCCTTTTAGATGTTGTGTCTATCATGCTTATGGTCATCTTTGGTGAAATTGCCCAAAGAAAGTCTCATATGCTCTTCATTCCCAACCAAAGGTCTCTATGGCTAAAGCAAATGAAAATGGAAAAGGGAAAGCCCCGAATCATGCAGAAGGGTCTAACTCAAATGGGTTTATTCTAGTGAAGTCTCGTAATAAAGGAAGAATCGAGATGTGTAAAAAAAAGATCTACTAGAGGGGCATTCTAATAATAGATTTGATATTTTAGAGAATTTTGAGGATATTGATTCTACTCTGATTAAGTAGACTTTAGCTAACTAGGACTTGATACTCCCTAATTTTTCCCCACTCCCACCTCCAAAAGACCAAAACCCATCCGATGCACAGGTGTTACCTAGGGAAGGGACTACTCTTTCTCCTAGTTGTGTAAAGGGGTGGGGTGTAAGTCATGGGGCCAATATGGCTAATATTGATTTGAATGCAATAATTCCTATTTTAATAGTTGCTCCATTTGAGGATTCTATAGATTGTGTCATTCCAAAAGCCCTCTAAGATGTTGGTGCTAAGGATAATATTAATAAGAAGAAGAAAACTCTTGCTCCATTGGGTCTCCAAAAAAAATCATAAAAAGACTAGTATGGATAAAGTCTCCAAAGTGGGGAGAAAAAGTGATCAATAGAAAGTGAAGATGCTAGGGGAAACATTAGTAGAATCTGGGGTCATTCACACTTTAGATTCTCACTTTTTTGTTCCTAAAAAATGATAGTTCTTTCATGGAATGTTGAGTTTGGGCAGACCCCTCATCAAAAGGTTGTTCAAGACCTTATTCAAATTCATGAGCCTCATATTATTTTCCTTCAAGAAATGAAACTTTCCATGGAGGAAATGTTGGCTACTTCTTTAGTGCTTTGGAAAGGTAACCCTTACATATCAGACTCTCATCAGGTTACACCTTCTTCTTGGTTAGTGAGTAAGCATTCTATATCTTTGGTGGGTACCTATTTTGATTTAGGTAGCCCTATTTTCTTATTCAATGTTTATGCTCCTATGGATTTTTAATGCAAGGTCTTCTTGTGGTTGCATATTCAGTTTGTTTTCTCTTTATTTTCTTCTATCCCTTGGATCTTGGTTAGGGATTTTAATGCTAGTGTTTCTCTTAATGAGAAACTTGGGGGCTTGAGTAGGCTTGATCCTTGTTTAGCCTTGTTTTGAGACAATCTATCTTTTCTTAATCTTGTGGATGTTAAACCAAGTGGTGGCCTTTTCACTTGGAATAATGGAAGGTGTGGTCATGCTTCCATTTTTTAGCACTTGGACTAGTTTTTAGTTTTTGATTGTTGGATTAGGGATAATTGAATTACTTCATCTAAAATTTTGTTGTGTCAAGGTTCAGATTATTGGCCCATCAAATTTTTTTCATCTCTTTTTTCTATTCTTAAAAATCCTCTGTTTAAGTTAACATGGCTTTTTGATCAGGATATTATTGAGAATATGGTAGTATGGTGGTTGGAGGGAAGGCCCTCTTTTGATATTTCTATGTATTCCTTTTTGAAAAGGCTTTAATTTGTTAAGTTTAAGCTTAAAGAGTAGAACAAATTTGGTTTTAGTAATATTTTTTGGCAAAAGAAATAGGTGCCGAAAAAATTGAATGATATTACTTTTTAGATCAAGGAACTTAGCATGACTAGGGAATGACTTTTGGAGGAGTCATTTCTTTCTAAGGAGCTTCATGAATGGGAACTACAGGAGGTGATTTTTTGGAAGTAGAAATCAAGAATTACTTGGATCTAGGAGGGAGATCAAAATACCTCATTTTTCCATAATTCAGTCAAAAGAAAGGAGAAGTAGTATGTTATTTCATCTATTATCTCCTCTCATAGAATTCAACTATCTTCATTGTTGCAAGTATGTGCCTAACCGGTGTTTTCATTGATGTCAACATATCAGTGTTGTCATTGGTGTCAACTGTGCTCTTGTTTACAGCAGAACAATCCAATAGTTTGCTCTGTATTTCTTGTAGAATGAATATCCTTGTCTGCGGGTTGGAAGTTATTTAGATACATGTCTGAAGATGCTATGCTCCAAGTTTGAGCCTCTGGTATGAAGATTTGAGTGAGGTATGTTCCCCAGAGTGAAAACTACATTTTCAGTGTATTTGGTGACAGGGAGAATGTATTATGCTCCGCATTCCTCCGCAGTTAAGTATTTCAGTCTGTAGTTCTAGAATCAAGTTTGTAATGATGACAAGTGCCTTCAACTCCAATGGTTCATGATTTGGTGGTCTGCAAGTTATCTTTTCTTTATGACAGAAGCTAACAGTGTTGCTTATGTGCTCCGGTTTGAAGAATCTTCTTGACAGAGTGGTTAGAGATTGTGCGGTTGTTCCTAGTGACTACAATGTGCTTGTGGATGTCTCTTGATCATGTTCCTACCTTTGGATTGGTCCACAAAGAGAAATTTGGATCATGGATGAAGACTGTTCTTAGAAGACTTAATGTTGAACACCAGTCTTGGTCGACTTGGTTGATTTCACTACTTGCGGAGAGACATCAAAGATTGTGAAAGCATGTCGTGGCGTCGAAGATTACATTTGAGTCCTAGCTAAGGCATAACATGATCCGCATACATATTTCCCTTAGTTAATTTTGTTTAGGTCCAGACCTATTCTATGTATGTTTGTAATGCCAACCTTGGAGATTGTTCCAATGGTTGATGAATGTAGTGCCGACCTTGATGTACATTCCAAGGTTGATGAAATGTATAAAAACATGTAATGAAGTTGTCAAAAAGATGTCCTTGTGCAAAAATGTGAAGATAAGTGTGAAGGTGTAAGAAGAGCAGAGTAGAGGAGTTATAATGTGCTTCAATGGAACTGAACTGAGACATGAAGTAGATGCTATCAAATCAGTTCATCAACGCTTGGTAGTGAGCCACCTCTTGACAGTGAGCCACCTCTTGGCAGTGAACCCTAACATTTGCAGTGAGCATTTTGGGCAGTGAGCCTCTATTTTTTGGTATTGCTATAACATATTTATATATGTGGGCTAACACCCATAGTGGTTTTTCCCTTATAGGGTTTTCCACCTAAAAATCTGGTGTCTCATGTGTTGAATGTGTTATTGTGTTGAGCTTCTTGTTTCATGTTTTCATGGTTAATCTTAATAACAGTAATTGAGCATTTGATGTGTTGATAAGTGATTAAAGTTTTAGAGATAACTGATTCACCTCCCCTCCTCACAATTGTCTTGTGCACTTCAACACTTCATCTCAAGATATTAATAAGGAAGTTGTATCATTTCTCTTTTTTATTTAGGGAAAGTAGCATTGTATCTGGGAGGAGGAAAGGGTTATTTTATGTTGCATCCCTTTTTTGGTTACTGAGGAAATGAATGGTCTACTAATTGGGCCTATCAATCTTGTGGTTGATTGGAAAATGTTGTCTTCTAGATGAATAAAGGTAAGGCTCCTGGTCCTAATGGCTTCCCTATTGAGTTTTTCTAAGAAATTTGGGACATCTTAAAGGATGATCTTCTAGAAGTTGTGCATGAACCTTAGATGAATAAGCATATGCTTAAAGACATCAATTCTACTTTTCTAGATTTGATTCCTAATACAGTGGAGGCTAACTCTTGTGATTTATTTTCACCTATTGCTCTTTGTAATGTTTATTACAAGATCATTACCAAACTCATTGTTGATCATCTAAAATGGATTTTGGATTCTTTGATATTGCTTGACCAAAGGGGATTTGTGAAGGGGCATCAGATTCTTAATGGTATTGTTAGTGCTTCATAATCCACTCATTCCACGGGGTGTTCTAAGGATAAATCCATGTTTATCAAGCTAGGCATGTCCAGGGCTTATTATAGGGTTAGATAGTCCTTTCTCAAAAATGTTTTATTAGATTTTGGTTTTTTTCCAGGATGCATTAAGTGGGTCATGAGTTGTGTGGCATCATCTTCCTTCTCTATTCTTATTAATGGTATCCCATCTTCTCTTTCTTTGACTTCTAGAGGGTTGTGACAAGGTGATCCCTTTCCCCCTATCTTTTCATTCTTATGGATGAGGGATTGGGAAGGTTCCTTAATTATCAAAGAGTTGATGGAAGTATTTAGGGTTGGAAAGTGGCTAGGGATCTTGTTTCTCATTCTCATCTTCAATTTATGGATAATATTTCCTTAATGGGTGTTTCTAAAATCTAGGAGGCTATCAGTTTCAAGAGTGCTTTGGATATGTATTTGGCTACTTCTGGTCAGTAGATTAATGAGGATAAGTCAAATATTAATTCATTTAATAGTCATTTGGCCATTCAATAGACAATTTCTCTTATTTTATGGTTCAAAATAGGACAACTTCCATTATATTATCTTGGTATTCCCTTGTGAGTTGGTCTTCCTAATCACCTTCAGTGAAAAGGGTTCTTGATAGGTTTAGAATGTAGGTTACTCACTAGACCTTTCGATGTTTGTCTTTTGAACTGACATCTTCCCCTTTTAAAATTAGTGTTGCAATCTCTTCCTATTTATAGATTTCTAGTGCTTTCTACTCCTAAAAGTTTTCTAAAGGAGTTTGATCCTCTTTCTCAAAATTTTCTTTGGGCATGAATTTGGACTCTCATAAGTGGAGTCTTATTAGTTGGGACTAAGTTTCTATGCCTAAGAAAAAAGGTGGTCTCAGTCTTAAGCACTCTAAGTTTAATAGCCAAGCCTTGGCTACTAAACTTTATTGGAGATGGTGTAAGCAATAGGATCAACCTTGGGCCAAAATTCTAAGCTATAAATACTTACAAGGTGTTATACTGATGAGGTTCTGAGAATTGGTTTGGCTAGGAAAGGCTCTATGGTTTTAATACTATCAAGAAGGGGGCATTACTTGTTAAGTGAGGCCTTTTTTGGATTGCTAATTATGGCCATGGTGCCCTTTTTGGATGAATTCGTGGGATCTTCATCCCTTGATTATTGCCTCCTTTCCCCATTTTCTCCCTTTGAGTAAGGTCTTTCTGGATGTTGAATGGTCTAAAGTTTTAGACTTTAAGGTTTCTTGTTTTGTGGGAGAATCTTGCATATATCATTGGAAGGATTTGAATAGTTGGCCTTTGAGGGGAGATTCAGTTGTTCAGGTTGCACTATCTTCTATTCTAGAAAATCAGTCATGTTGTTCTCTAGAGGACACAGAAGCTCTTTCTTCAGGCTATGATCCTAAAGGGGTTTATTTAGTTTCTCATGGGTACTAGTTTTTAGAATAGGAAAGAATTGGATATAGGGATTTCCCTTAGTGGAAAAAGATCTACAATAATTATTGTTGCCCTAAGTGTAATTTATTTCTATACCTACTTTGTTAAAATAAATGTCTTACCTAGGACAACATAAGAAAGAGAGGATTCGAAGGTGCTTCCAAATGTGTTCTATCTAGGGTTAATGAGGAGTGTGTGGCTCATCTTTCCTTTCAATGCTCCTTTTCTGAGGGTCTTTGGAGGTAGTGGTGGCACATCTAAGACCAACCTTTTGTTCATACTACTTCTCTGTCTAATTTTTGGGCTAGCTTGGGGCACCCTCTTGCTTTGGCCTATTTCCTTTTGGTAGCTTGGGATATTGGTCTCATCTTTACTTTATGGAAAATTTGGCTGGAAAGAAATTTTCAAATCTTCCAAGGTTATTAGACTCTTATTGGGTATGTCTGGTAGAAGATTCTAGACTCAATAAAAGAAACTTTGGTGGCTAATACTCTGTGGATAAAGTCTTGGATCCCTTTGATATTCTAATTTTGAGGCCATTAGATTTAGGACACTTAAATTGGTTACACTCATTCTAGATCTAGGATCAAATCTTCTAATAGGATGAATAGATCAGGTAAATAGTCTATACCCCCATTGGGTTTTTATAAAATTAATATTGATGGTTCTTCTTGAGGTAATTTGGGTGTAGCTAGGATTAGCAGGTTGGGAGTGATAGTGTTGGTTTGGTTCACTTCCTTTTCTCTTCTACTATGGGGTTTGGTACTAATAATCAAATGGAGGCTTGAGCCATCCTTGTGGCTCTAAAGAAAGCATGTGAGATGGGTTGGAAGAAGATAATCTATGAGATGGAATCCATGGTTTTGGTCTCCCTTCTAAATAATGGGAAGTCTCTTTTGGAAATATGCAGCCATATAGACTAATTTCTCATAACCCAATAAGATATTTAATGTGCAACAATAACCATAAATCCACATGCAAAATAAATAGACAATCATACCATCAATGGTGACACAAGATATACCCTGGGAAAGCCCTCATAGAGGGAAAAACCCAACCTCCAAAAGCATGCATCTCTCATGTATTATTTAGCAATAAACAACAAATACATATGCAGAGATCACCTCTAAAACATCAAGCTCTCTCTACATGCACTCCATGTGAACAAGCATGTAACCATACATCCCATGCCATGCTTCAAACCCTTACACAACCAACCTGCAAGAGAGGATATAAACCCAGCCAAAGGCAATAAGCCTTCACTCAACCAACCTCCACAACTACCCGTGTGATTGCTTTTATAGACATATACTCACACAAATACAACATGTGGTATTGTAATACCATTTTCCCCAAAACCATGTGCCTACAAAGCCATTGACCCCACATTTGATTATTGGTACTAAGTTTTTCCCAAATAATCAAATAATTACAAATAAATTGATTAACCCAATGTTACATACAATGATTACAAGTGGTGTCCAAATAAATATCTAATGTGGCTAAACACATTACATGATGCACCACAAATAAATATTTATTTTACATAATAAAATATCAATGTTATGAAAGGTGTACAACACACCTACTCCAACATTCTCCCACTTGTTGTATACAATGCATAAAGGGATCAACATGTAAACTCAAAACATCAAGGGAAACCATCCATGTGCCCAACATGTACCATATAACCATCCATGTGCTCCATGTGCTTCAAGATACCTGCAACAATAATCAAGGTGTCCACAATCTCAAACAAGAATCCCCTCATCCTCCATCTAGCCAAACCATGAAGAATAAGATCCTCCAAAAAGATGCCACACCAAACTGTCATGTAGAAGCAAGAAACATGCATCAATTGACATCCAAACACAAGCACCAAATCTAATGGTAACAAATAGGCTCAAGTAGCTAACAAGAATCAATCACCATAGCTGAAATAGCAACCACAACTAGTTGCTTTAATGTATCAACTAACCATACCTCCAAACAAAGGTATATAAAAGATAACAAGTAGACCTTATGCCATCAACATATCCAACTCAAATCACAATGATAACAAGTCCATGTATATACTCAATCCTACATAAAGAAGTCCTCCAAGGTAACAACACAAAGCATGTGATAAAAAATCTTAAGACCCTCCATACTGCAACATAATGAGAACACCAAACAAATGAATCATATACATCCTAAAACTCCCACTGCATGAGTAAATGTCAAATCTGAAAATAGCTCAAGGCATGCAAGGATCCACTAATAGAACTCACATAGAAGATGTGGCTAAATCCTCTATCACATAGTTCAAAGAACACACACATAGATATGCAAAATCTGCAAACTAAAGAGTTGCAACATAACTCTTCTCAAGTCCATATCTCTCCCAAATCATCCACATCATAAGAGAAAGAAATCAAAGAGACTCAAAAGCTCCACACACATCTCAACTCCAATGTCATGTGAACATAGATATCCAAGAAAAAGAATAATACTAATCAAGAGAGAACCTGCAAATCATAACCATGTCCTTCTATCCACACTAATGTGCTATAGCTATGAAAAGAACATGATCTTCTTTATAACCCAAAAACAAGAAGCCTCCACAACATCCAACAACAAGATGCAAGCCTCTCAAACCAAAAGGTAGATCAAACTCATAACTATCCCAAAGTAGGAATAAGCCCAAAGCCACTAACCATCTCCATTACACACAATAATATCATAACAACTCAGGATCAAACATAATGAGATAACTAATCAATGCATCTACTCCTGAAACAATTCCTCACAACCATAATCCATAGCTCAAGACTCAACCATGAGAAGATAAGATACAAATAAAGAATGTATTTTAAAATCAGGTGGGCATACCTATCAAATCATTCACCACTAAGTGGACCAAGAGTGGGGATGATATTTCTCCACCAGGATGCATCAAGCCTCAAAG
Organism: Cunninghamia lanceolata; assembly: GCA_027924645.1. Lineage (NCBI taxonomy): Eukaryota > Viridiplantae > Streptophyta > Pinopsida > Cupressales > Cupressaceae > Cunninghamia > Cunninghamia lanceolata. The sequence continues at coordinate 8,200,362 of BSBN01000534.1, forward strand.
ACTCTCTCCAAGAACAATCTCCTCAACATGTCCATGTTGGACTCGCATCCAACCAAGGTGTAGGCTCCTCGGTCTTGCTACTGAAATCCTCATAAAAGAGTAACCATATCAACACATGTCTCTAATCCTAAGAGAACTCAAGCCTCACCTAAGCCTCCAAGTATCCATGAGTACCTCCATGATCAATCCATGCTAAACTCCAAATGTAAAACCACACCATCATGAAGCTCCCAAGAACATGACCAATGTACTCAATACCAAGAGAACCAACAATATCATAGTCAAAGCTCCCACTGCATGTCTGCATAACCTAGGAACATATCATGACATCATGATCTAATCATCTCCTCAAAGGAAGATCACATGCACTAATGCACACATTTTGTCTCAAGAGAACCTATATCATGCCAACACTCTAATCCGAAATCAAGAGTAAACCAAGACACAATACCAACCATCCTATAAGCAAGGATCACCTGTCAAAACTAACAAACCATAACCAACACCTCAACCAAAGACTACAAGAATCCTCCATGGTACCAAGATCTATCAACATCTCTAAATCACATGAAGATAACCATATCCTGCCAAAGCTCCCATTGAAGTGTGATACTGAGCTATACATGGCAACATAAACATCAAACCATCACTATCAAAAGCTCCCAATGAAACTTGTAACCAAGCTATCCATGACATCGTGATAACCATCTCCTAAATGAAGATCATCCATGGCCTCAACACAATCAAAGAATCCCACTATTACAACAATAGCTCCCAAAAGGTCGAGTAAACCATAATCTCCAAACCAAGAAGATGAACAAAACCTGTAAACCAAACATCAATCAAACACCACCAAAATTGCACCTGTAAAACAATCATGTCATGTCAAAGTCCCAACCAAACAAGGAACATCCATGACACCATGATCAGCACCCAATATACCTACACCAAACTCCCATCAGAGTCTCACACAACTATACCATATAGTCAACAAACATAGGTCCCATATCATGTATGTATTAGGTAATACCATCTCTCTATATATCTCATAATGATAGGCAAACTAATGTAACATGTGACTAAACCAAGCCACAAATTAGAATCTACGTCAACACTGAAACATCTATGGGCATAGACAACCCACATCTAAGTCATAAATGCAACCTATAAGCATAGACTACCTACAACACTACACAACTTGTAGATCTCATAATGTAGCATGCAAACTCAACAATACATGTATAATGTTGTCAACAAAGGATATTCAGAGATAAACATGTAAGTCTGTAATGACTCAAACACCAAATCATTCTAGATTCGATTTGCCATCAACTCACAAAAGCACCAAAAGTCAAATGGACCAAAACGAGCTCAAACTGATACAAACTGAACAAACCTTAGAATATCACCTCCAAACTTGCTCCACTGCGTAGTTCTCATAAATACCTTTCCAACGCTTATAAGAAGTCCAAAATCTGACTCCGTATGCACCTGTTATGCCCGGTCAAAGCTCAAAACAAACATCTGGCTTCCAATTGGATAAAACTAGTCAAAATGCCAAAATCTAGAAAGTTGTTTGACACCACTACATAGTATGCAGAAAGATCTTTTCGTCAACTATAAGAAGTCAAAAATTTGATTCTATGGGTGAAAGTTATGCCCCTTGGAAACAATTTGCCCTATTATGCTTATAAGCCAAGTCCTGGTAGCAGATGGGTGGCTGGCCAGTGGCCCATCAATGGTGGTGGCATGCCGACGGCGTATGGGTAGTGTCCTGGTAGCGTGCAAGTGGGGGTGCAGTGGTGGGATCCAAATGTTCATTGAAAAGGTTTAAATTAATATTTTATTTTAAACCCCCTTAGTGAGTGGGCGGTAGCCCCGGTTCCCCATGGGACCGAGGGCCCGTGCCAAGGGGGCTAAGCCCCACCAGCAGTAGAGCTTGCCACCCAAGGGCTGGTCACTAGCTGTCGATTGGCAGCGCCGCTAGCCTGTCAGACCGTACAGCCTGCTAGTGTAGGCAGACACAGGGAGGTACAACCCCCATACAAATTATTTTGAATATATATATATATATATATATATATTTGCAAAAAAAAAGGATTTTTGTATATATAATATTCTGACAAGCGTACATGTGCAAGTATGATGTGCAAGGAATATTCCATGTGTCATACGAAATATTCCTCCACAAATCCCCTAGGGCATCAACTAGGGCAAAAATGTTCTATCTGCGAATATACGCAAATTATATGTTTTTCTTCACCTGCAGGACCTTCTAAATCCAATGGTAGGGTTTGTTTTTTCCCAGGAGGCTTCCTACAAAAACTGACCTCCAAAACCCTCCATAAAAAGAGCCCAAATCGAAAACCCATTTGCCAAATCTCGATGAAACCTTAGATCTGCAACAACCCAAGTCTACAAACAGCCTTGTAACCCTAAAAATGCCTTCATTCTTCCCTGCAAAGCCATAGATTCCACTATACTCAAAAAATCCACTCATAGATAGGGTTATCAAACAAAGATTTCCTCCCAAATCATGGCAACCAAACTCTGATACCAAATGTTGGAAATATGCAGCCATATAGACTAATTCCTCATAACCTAATAAGAGATTTAATGTGCAACAATAACCAAAAATCCACATGCAAAAGAAATAGACAATCATACCAACAATGGTGACACAAGATATACCCTGGGAAAACCATCATAGAGGGAAAAATCTAGCCTCCAAAAGCATGCATCTCTCATGTACTATTCACCAATAAACAACAAATACATATGCAAAGATCGCCTTTGAAACATCAAGCTCTATCTACCTGCACTCCATGTGAACAAGCATGTAACCATACATCCCATGCCATGCTTCAAACCCTCACACAACCAACCTGCAAGAGAAGTTACAAACCCAACCAAAGGCAATAAGCATTCACTCAACCAATCTCTACAACTACCCATGTGATTGCCTTTATAGACATAAGCTCACACAAATACAACATGTGGTATTGTAATACCATTTTCCCCAAAACCATGTGTCTACAAAACCATTGACCCCACATTTGATTATTGATCTACTAAGTTTTTCCCAAATAATCAAATAATTACAAATAAAGTAATTAACCCAATGTTGCATACAACGATTATAAGTGGCATCCAAATAAATATCTAATGTGGCTAAACACATCACATGATGCACCACAAATAAATATTTATTTTACATAATAAAAAAAATCAATGTTATGCAAGGTGTACAACACACCTACTCCAATAGTCTCATTAGTCTTCTTAGAGATTGGCATCTTTTGTGGAGTAGATACTTTGCCTTCCATGAAACTTTAACTTTATCTATTTTATTCATATTCTTATAGAATGGAATGTTGTTATTGATTGTTTGGCCAAACGGGCCTCTAATGTTTATTATAACTAGAATGTCATGGGATGGGAGTCCTTGTCTTCTGCTCATTCTAAGTTATAGTTTCTTTAGCTTCTTCATAATGATTTGGTTTGATTGTTCTAGTATATTCTTCCTTGGTATTATGTGCTTTGATAGTTTTGTGGTTTCCTCTGGTTCTTGGAGGTGGTTGGATTTTGGAAAATCTCCTTGGATTTTTATCCTATGGGATTTAGTAACAACATTGCTATTTGGAAATATTTTTGTAATTTTTTATGTATTGTTAGTTAATATTTTATCCTTTTTTTCCAAAAGAAAATGTTGCAAATGTTGTTGGCCTCTATTGTGCTACAAGTGTCTAAGATGACCGAAGAATATGTAGCAACCAATTTACTTTTGAGGTAATTGTCTATTTTTCTATCATGGTGATGACAGTTTTTTGGCCCTTCTCCTCCTCTGAGTTTTTTTGTTTATCATTTGATAAAAAAAACACTGTCTATATTCTTTGATCTATGTTGATAGCATTTTTGAAAGTGCATTTTCATACAACCAGCCTTCTCTAAGTCATGATTCTTGTTGGAGAGTAAGGAAACAACTATGGATCTCTTAACAATTGACTAGAAATGTCAAGAACCATCCAGATACACATCCAAATCCATTGTCAATCATTTCACGAATATGATTTTTGGTCCATACCTAGCTGCTAGTGTTTTCTTTGATGCTTATTTTCTCCTTCATTCTGATGATGTCTTCTTTGCTACAGGTAAGCACCTTTGTGGAGATAGTTTGGTTCAAATATTTTATCTATACATAATGGCATATTTGTTGTTGATCTCTCAAGAATCATAGGCCAATGTTAGTTTTCACTTTAACAAACTACATCTCAGTTTTCAAGTTTTAATTTCATGGTCTATCAATTAGTATAGTTTCTATCTTAACTAATTCAATTCAAATTTATAACTGATAGAGCTTTGAAGAGTATATTTGTATTTTGAACTCTAATTATTAAAATCATCTTTCAAATCAAGTGATTATAGAACTGAAAATATGTATAAGATAACCTTTCTCTGATGCCCAAACTCTTTATTCTCACAATCCACTTTAATTGGATGAAAACAAATGTATTTGAAATTTCTTTATGATTTAAATGTGGTTAAAAATACTATTTTTTAATTCAATTTTGCTTTCTAGTTAGAGCATGTATCAGTTGGTTGGAATTGTATATTTTGCTTAAGTTGAGAGGCGTTCAATTGTTGTTGCTTCATTTGATGAATAGGAATATTGTCCAGTTAAAATCCTTTCCCCAAGGTAGATTAACCTTTTTCAATACCATGCATAAATATAATTTAATACTTTACTATTCACAAAACCAATGATAGACTTTTCCTATTTCTATAGAGATAAAAAAAGTCACATATAATACTATAAATAGACTTTGTTGTTCTTACTCAGTGGAACTTAAGACTCTAAAAGACACTACCTATGACCTCTTCTTATCCAAACCTCTAAAATCTCATTTCATGTAATTTTCCTTAATTTCGTACAATTTCATTACTTTGTCTCATTATTGGCTTTGCGTCTTAATTATGCAAATATATTGTGTCATGTTTCATTTCATGTCATCTCCACCTAGGGTGAATATTTTTTTCATAACAAGAGTTATGTTGCAATTGTAGTCCCTGCCTAAAGCTGCAAGCAAATGACAAGTATATATACAATAAGTTCAATAAACTGCACAACAATTAGCATATTTGTCTAGCCAGTATAATAAAAGACATGAACAAAAGAATTGGTCATCATCATATTTGTGTTTGATATGCATCTATTGCATGGTTCATAGAAGTTGATTGTTTATAAACTTGATATTATATAAATGAAGTTACATGGTAATGAATCATGTGTCAGCTACACCAATTAAAATTTTTTGAAACAAAGATCTATGAATAGAATTTTACAAATGATTTCTTGAAGGTGCTCCAAGCCAATAAATAAAACTCCAATATGTTTCACTTGGTTAGTGTCTTGCACAATCCTTTTCTTCCTTACCAAGGTAGACTTCACCTTGGAGAGTGTTTTGAGTACATTGCAAAACATGATACAACTACAAGAAAAACTATACAAAAATTAGTCATAAATAAATGACATGTAAAGATATGTTTGGGTGCTTAACTGTGCAGTGTAGTTCTGCAATGTCTAGACAAATGCGTACATTTGTATGTTTTTTCAAAATTCTAAAAGTGCACCAAAAATTTGTATAATGTTCTATAAACTCGAACAAATTGATAGATTTGTCTAGGCAATGCAATGAAAGATAGGAGCAAAGATTTATCCATCATGAGATTTGTGTCTGATATTCATGTGTATGCATTGAACATAATGGAATATGGTATCCTAGAAATTAATAGAAGCACAACATAATATTGATAGTTGACTACCAAACTAGGTACAACTACAATGTTTAAGAACATTTCTATATGCATTAAGTCTTGGTAGATGCATCCTTACATTGTTACATACCTGCCATATTATCGTTAGCTAGGAGCACAATGCAAAAAGCAACCTATTTATCATGGAGAGACAAATTCAATCAAAATAAGACATCTTGTGGAACAATTTGTCAAAGAAATATTGATAGTGGAAAGTTTTTACGTAAGTTGTATAACATTAATTATTAAAGCAATTCAAATAACAAACATACCAAAACAGCTAACAAACTCAAGCTGCAAACAATGCAAATTTCATTAATATGCAATTCAAGAAATTCTACCCTGCATGTGGTTGACCATATGTTTTATGTACAAATGTGTGCATAGACTATTTTTTTGTAATCAACATGCTACAAAGTAGGCAGTGGATATTTTGGGCACAACAAAGTCTATTATAAAATAATAAATTTCATGAAAGAGTATAATGCTAGTTAAAAAAAGTGGTTAGAATCGTGGAAATCCATACTCTATGTAGAAACTGGTGTTTCCATCATACTATCAATATTACTATGTGTGTGTTTGTGTGTGTGCGTACATACGTATGTGTGTGTGTGTGTTAAAATCTAGCATAAGCTTTTACTTATGTGGATGCAATGTCTAACAAGCACCATGACGTAGGCATCATTGTTCCAACACAAAATTAGGCATACAAGTGCAAGGGACAAGAATGGAAATTTAAATTTTAACTTTTTCCAAATAAATATATAATTATAATTTAAATATTTTTATATCTATTATAATATATAACATATAATATTATAATATATTATTATTTGAGCATATATATATATATATATATATTTTTTAAAATATACTATATAATAATTTATTATATATAGAATGACTTATATTAATGAATTATTTAATATAAGTCATTCTATATTATAATTATTAATTTTATTGTTTTATGAACTATGCAAAATATAGGTTGGAATATTTAAATATATTGGGGTTGAGCGTGGCCAGATAAGTTGCAATGAATGAATGAAAGAAAGTTTCTAATGACATCTATGAGACTAAAGTCTATGGGACCTAGAGGTAAAACATGCAACAACAAACAAGGACACCAAGGGGTCACATGTAGCCCCTCCATTACACTTGACTACTCTCCATTTCGTTGTTGATCTTCTTTCTTCTGTTATGAATCCTACATAGGAAATCAGCCGCCCTAACCACTCTCTCCTCTTCAAATAGGGTTGTCAAAGACTCCACATTTAGCACTTTAGTGAAACTGATGTGGATGTCCTCGTATGCCTTACAATCCATGATGTAATGCCATTTTGTTTCTACTAGACCTGAGGTGCAAAGCCGACAAATCCTATCTGCCCAAACTTCTTTGGGTGTCTCCCATCTTCCTGTTTCACACCTAAGATGGTGTGAGCTAGTTCTAAGTTGAGCCATAATCATTTTAGCTTTCCACTTAACATCCGCATCTATGCATTATTTTGGCTCATGGTCATAAGCGAGGTTGAAATATTTGACATAATGTTCTCTTTTTCACCTGAGTTTTCTAGCCCACATGGCTGCCTTGGCTTTCTCTCTAACATAATTTTTAATTTCCACATTTGTGTTTGGGCAATTGTGCATGCTAATGCCCCATTTATTGACCCATTTTACATTTTTCTTCATCCATGTGTTTTTCCTTCTATTTAACTTTTCCTCTTCTGCAATCTTGGGCCAGCGGTGTTCCTCCATGTTCTCGATTCTCTTCAAGTATCCTAACAAATAGATTATTGCCATCACCTTAATCAAAAAAGCTCCTGCTTCAACTAAGATAATCTCATATGGAACTGTGTTCTTTATTTTAAAACTTCTTGTGATAAGATGCCTCTGCAATCTTTCAATTTGTCTCCATTTTGTTACCGACGTACTACTGCCCCACACTTCACACCCATATAACACCACTAGAATGACCAACAGCCCAAAAAGACTCTTCTTTGTTTTCCAATCCCATAATTCTACCAATCTACATCTGTTTTGCAGCATGTACATAACGTTTTCCAACCTCCCTATATTTTTTTTGCCCTGCATGTCTCCCAACTGAGATTATTGCGCAAATCAAGACCCGAGTACTTGTACACATCTATCACCTCGAGGGAACTACCTTCAAGCTCAAAACTTATTTGTTTCTTAATTCTTCTCAAAGTGAAGATCATGATCTTGGTTTTAGTTATGTTCACTTGCATTCCCACCTTTTGACAAAATAACTGTAGAGCTCTTAGGTGTTCTTGCAAACTATGCATTGTTTTTGCCATCATTGTAAGGTCATCAACATATAACAGTAGCTTCACCACATAGTTGGCTAAGTGGATGCCCCCTCCTCTTGACTTGTCTAACCACTATTCTAAATTGTCTATGTATAGCCCAAACAAAGTTGGGGACAATGGGCAACCTTGTTTGACACCAATGTCGCTTCCAAAACATTCTGAAAAACCATCTTTAGTTTTGATTTTGGCTTGTACCTGATCGTAAAGTCTGTGAACCGCTACTCTATACCCTTCTAGTATTCCTAGCTCTTCCATTATGTTCCAAAGTTTGCTTCTAGGCATCGTGTCAAAAGCCTTTTTGAAGTCAACAAAGTAGCAAAAAATGTCCCCTCCCTACTTGTTCCAAATTTTTTCAATCATATGTCTAAGAGTGACGGTGTGATCAATCGTGGAGTGCCTAGATTTGAAACCTGCTTGCCCTTTTGCCCTCTTGCCTTCTCTTTCTACCCAATTGCTAATTCTTTGTTCCACCATGCTTCCAAAGAGCTTCCCAAAAATAGGATTGATCATTATAGAACGATAGTTTGATGGGTTGTTGACATCCACTCTTGTGAAGAGGAATGACCACACTTGTTGTCCAGTTTGTTGGGAAACCATGCTAAATCACCCTGTTAAAAATTCTTTTGATGTGCGGTGCTAAGGCCTCAAAGCCCCATTGCAAGTGTTCTTCTTGTAAACCATCTATGTCTTTGGCTTTGCCATTTGCTAATTTCTTAATTTCATCTGTAACATCCTTTGTGGAGAAGAGTTTGGTCCTATTGTTGATTATTAGTGGAGCAGTTTTATCTTGGTCCCTTTCGTACAATGTCTTAGCATATTGTGCCCATTACATGTCATTGATATTACTCTCAACCTTGTTGCAAACCTTCTACAATTCTCTTCAAAAACCTCTCGGATTAGTCTTTCCGAGAGAGATCAGCTCTTTCCTCCTAACTTCTGTGTAATCTTCTTTTTTTGACCTCACCAATTTGTCATACATTTTTTATTTGGTTTCTCCCTTCCTATTATTTTCAATGTTCTTTTTGTTGTTTGCAATCATCATCATACCATTGGTTCGAGGGAAAGTTATTTTTGAGGGCTTTTCTAGCCTTGGATGTCTTGCAAGATGAGAGAGATTTGTGAATTAAAACCATCAAATGTTCACTGTCTATTATGCCCTATTTTTTGTTAGGGAAGCCAATATTCTTTATTTCCTGCATTTGTTTATCAATAATTGATCTAAAGATGTCTCGATTCTCACTAGTTAAATGAATATTGGCTTGACAATCCATCTTTTTACATATTTGAGGCCCATCACCCTATTGTTCACCTTTTTGCATACTAAATTTTACATATATAGGGTTGTGATCATACTTCATTTCTACAGGGCAGCACCTGATTTCAAACTCCTTTATCTTAGGTATGACATTCTATGAACAAATGAAGTAGTCCACCACACTTTGACCATTGTAGGTATGGCATGTCATGTTTCTTGAGCTAGGCCACACTCTTATGCCATTGCAAATTGTAGACACCTAAAAATGTCTTCACCATCTAACCGACCTCGAACATCACTAAACACATCAATTCCCCTTCCAAATAATTAATTAAATTTTTATTTAATTAATTATCCTTTCTAACACCTGATTTCCCATCATTTCATCCTTTAAAATTGAATTAATTTGATTAATTCAATAGTCTAACATTACCAATTAATTAAATAAATGTGCAAATATTTATTTGATTAATTTTTCCTTTTCTCTAAACCCAATTAATTAAATAAATCATGTTTATTTAATTAATTTAACCTATTAATTACCCTATCCCTACCCTAGTCAATTAAATATCAATTATTTAATTACCTAGCCTAACCTACATGACCCTAGACCTAGGATTAATTAAATAAAGCATTATTTAATTAATATTAACACCTCATAAACCCATTCCCTAATTTTTTCCAGCCATACTAATTAGGCTAATTACCCTAATTAAGATGGTCAAACTTAGCTTATCACCCTTCCCCACATCCTCCAAATAAAAAATTGATAAATATGCCACATAAATCATTTTTTTATACACACATGTCATAATCTTCATTAAATACCTCTTACACGTCATAGCCCATTTATTTCCACCCTTCCCCAAATGAATTTTTAATTCATTTTCTCTTCCCCATGTTGAAAGGAAGCTAGGTGTGCAAAAATCTCTTCCTTCACTAATCTAATGAGGGGAGGAGAGTGCAAATTTAATTTTATTTTTACAATTACAGATTATGTTAACCCACTAACAGAGATATAGCAGCAAACACATACACAAGAATGTAAGACAGAAGAAGAGAGACACAAGATATACGTGGGTAAAACCATTATCGGGTGAAAAACCCCACACTCCAAAACACAACTCAAATGTATTCCATAAGCAATGAAGGTTACAATACAGTCACAGAGCCAATGCCCTTGTAGGAGTCTTTGACACTCGTATCTAGAGATGATCCTACAGCATAACAGTACCTGTCAATCACATAATGCATCACCTCTCCAAAGCACCTGTTTATAAAGCAAATACAAGGCAAAAATAGCTCCACATTAAGATGGGCATCCAACATGGCCTCATGGCCCAAACCCCATGCCTATCGACACTTGTCCAACATTGTAGGATGTCCCTGACACTTGTCAAGTCACCCCATCCCAAGGAGGTCGCCCATTTCTAAAATGGGCTATGACAGATGCTCTTACAACTCTTACAACCGTCATAGAATCTATCATAGCTGTCATAACTTACAGTTGTAAGAGAATCTGTCATACACAGACTATAAATAGCATATTCTCTTATAACATGTCATAGTCCACCTTGAGGCACCCAAAGATACCTTTTTCAAAGATGCTTCTCGACACATGTCCATACCTGTCATAGGATCTATTTCTGACTTTTACATGTCATAACTTTGTCATAGGAATTTGTCATGACCGTTTCGGTCAATATTCCCTTACACAGATTCCAAGATGCTGACACATGGAAAAATGTTGCTACCACTAAGTGGGATGCCTATCTCCTCATGTGAGGACAAAATTACATGTGGTCATATGCCATGTAGGATGACACATCACCGTGCCAACTCCCACAATATGACAACATAGGATTTGCATCCAAATTATAAAATAGGCAATAAATAAATAAATAAATACAATAAAATAATACAAGGAATTACCAAGGTTGAGACACCTTAATTCCCAACACATGTGAATTTTTAATTCACATCTAATCCATCTCACCCAACCTCATTTAATTCACCCCTTTCCCAAGATGAATTTAAAATTCATCTTTATTCACAACCCTCCACTTTTGGAGATTAAATCTAGGCCCTCCACATCACATGTATCCACAACCATTGATCTCTCCAATCAATCTCCACCCTTGGATCAAATCCTCACCATCCCTCAAGCCATTTTATCATTCACAAATTGAGCAAAGTTATCATGTCTAGAGTGTTTGGGTGCAACACTCTCCACCTTATCTTGGATTTGTGTGTCATTTTAGAGGTATAACACTTGTTTTATGCATTTGTTTCATGTTTTCACTTTCATCTTGATTTCATAGATCACACAAATAATCAAATCATGGAGGCTGCACATCCCTAACAATTCTGCTCCAAAAAGTGAAACACCACCTTTAGTATCTTGAGATATCCTTTGCCACTTCTAGTTCTCTTCTTCTTCAAGCCATAATGGGTTGCTATTTTGACCCTCCTCCATTTCAAGGTAGAGGGCCTGATTATTCATTGTTCTAGCATTAAAGTCCCCAATGAGCACGATCTTGCCCGTTGCACCATAAGTAGTTATGTCCTTTTTTAGTGCTTCATATGGGTCTTCCCTATCTAGGTTATTTTTCTTGTATATTTTAGAGCCATACGGGGCAAAATAGCATGATGCAAGCCAAACTATGGACTCTTAATTTGTAATTCTTATCCATATATATTGATTATTTGTGTCCTTTTTTTCCAACTTTATGGTTCTTTCCCATTCCTTCTTTATCAAGATTGTCACTCCCCCATGCCCTTTGCCATTCTCGGTTACCTCATTCCAAACTAAAATCTTTGTGTACCCTTCAAATTCTAGGACTTTGCAGCCCTCATACTCATGATTTTCTATGAGGATTATGGTGTCATTTCCCTCTACTATTGGCCCTAAACCAAGACCCCTCCTCCATGGTTAGCCTCTACAATTCCAGCCTACTAATGCAAGATGGTCCTGGGGGGCCCTGCCTTCCTATTAATCATGAATAGTGTTGCCATTAATTTGGGCTTTGCCTCTATACAACCACACCTCATTTCCTGCATTTCTTGTTGCTACAACCTTCTCCCACTCCTTCCTCCTTTCCTCTAGTTGTGCTGGGGTTAAATCTTCGTCTATAAAAAATTGTGTACCTTTGATAAACCTTTTGTTTCTTAGTATCTTGTTCTTATCTTCTCAGTTTTTCAATGTCACCCTTATATTTCTGCCTTTTTCTCCCTTTGCCATTTGACCAATTCTGTTTACTTGTTGTATAATACCTGCCCATTGAAGTTTATCTATCAAGAAGTCTCTTACTACCCTGTTGGCTGAATCTCCTTCTCTGAATTCTCTCACTCCTTTTATTATTATGTTTGCTGCCATGTCTTGCCTATCTTTTTCTTCACACATTTGCAATTTAATTTATTTTTTTATGAGTTATGTTTGTGCCCCTGTCTCTTCTTTTACCACTTGACTCCAAGACTTGGCCTCCTCAAGTTTCTCTATTAATTTGGTTTCTCTGACTTCCATGCTCGCAAGGACCGATTGGATGTTTTTAATATGAGGGATGTTATTTTCTGCAGTTGTTTGGTTTGCACTGTTGTTGTTGACTTGACTCATATCAAGTTTTAGCACCAAAATCTATTGCTGTCCTAATTCCAATGCGAGTTGAAGCTTGTTCTTATTCTTCTTCTTAGGGAGGATGGTGAATAGTGATTCAATGAGCCCTACTCCATAATGGGTCAATTGAACTTCTTGGTCCAACTTCAAATAATGCTAAGATTCCCTTTGCCTGTAGACTATTTTCTTCTTTACAAGGGCGATAGACAAAATGAGATAGAGAATGGATTTTTATTTTTAATCATAGTAATTTTTTTAAAAAAATATATCATCGGGTGTTTTTAAAGTATGTAAAGCTGTAAACTTTGTAAAAAAGACTTTGATGTAGAATTAAAATGTACATTATATTATATTCAAGATTAAATTTTGCATTCAAGTGAGATTTTGTTGAAGAATATAAAATATACAACATTGAAGCACAACGTGCAAATAAGTATGTGTCAAGTCAAATGTTAAAGTATTATAGCAGAGTGAAAGTTTAGAATAGCTGCACACCTTGAGCATAGTGCATCTTATGAAGCAAGTATAGGAATTCATAAAACTTATTATCAAAATGTGATATTTAACTAGTTGTTTTGAAAAAAATGTTATGGACAATCAAATGTCAAAAAAACATAATACAAACAATTAGTTTACAATCTAAGCATACATAAAATATCGGATCATTGACTAAGTGACAAAGAGGAGCAGGAATGGGAGTGACAAAGGAGTGGGAATGCGGTTTTGAAACAGGGGCAAAGCGGGAGCGACGATGGTCCAAACGAAGGGGATGAGGATGATGGAGACTTTGATGAAAGGTCAGGACCTTTTGAGGAAGACGAGGTTGATGGTGAGGAAACCCTATTAGAGTTATGGATGGAGGTAGAGAGATCGGTATTGTAGGCAAAATCATCTTCAAGGAGGCTGGCTTTGTCTGTTTCCAAGGCGGGAGACCTTGGGAGATTGCTCACAAAGGGCTTTTTGCTCCCCTCTCCCAATATTTCTTCTAAGCTGAGCTTGGCAGCTAAGCCCTTGTCCCATGTTCTTGTTCCAACAGAGGCTCCTTGAGGGTTTGTTAGCTCTCTGATGGCTAGGGCATCCTTGGCTATGAATATGGTTGGTGTAGCTTTGGGCCAATGCATTATGCTGGATGGCCTTGTGGTTTATTATGTTGGATGTGGATCTGATGTTCCAGCTATGGAGGAGGCTTCCCCTAAGTCAGTTGAGGTTGTTCATCCTTTGGATTTGTCTAATGTGGTTGTTGTTCCTTCCCAAACTGAGGGAGAGGGTTCAAATCCTCATCTCTTGATTCGAGACAACCTTATTGATAGCTCTAGTGCTTGGCTCAATAGCTCACGCATTGGCAGATTATGTGGTTACCATCCCAACATTAATGTCCTTAGAAGATGGGTTATTCAAAAATGGAATCTCATGGGGAGGGTTGAGGTAACTCTATTGAACAACTTTTCTTGTTTTACTTTTCAAACCCTATTGATTGTTCTAGGATCCTTTTGGAAGGCCCTTGGTTTCTAGGGCAAAATGGTCTTTGTCTTAAGAACCGGTATCCAGGTTTTAACCCAATGAAGGACAGCATTAACAAGTTTCTGATCGGGGTAAGATTACCAGGTCTGCCATTGGAATACTGGCATGAAAAAATATTGAGAGCCATTGCCAACACTTTTGGGTAGTACATCACAGTTGATGCAGTCACTAAATTCAAGAAATGACTTTTGTTTGCAAGATTTTGTACACTTGTGGAGGATGAGAGGGTTCTCCCATCTCAAATTACCTTACCTTCCAAATGGGGGAAGTGGGTGCAACAATTTGAATTTGAAAAATCTTCAATTGTTTGTCACTGTTGCTCCAAAGTGGGACATGCAATGGTGGATTGCCTTAGCAAGAAGAAACATGATCCTGTATGGCAGAAAAAAATATCAAATGTCTTTTGTTGATAAAAACTGTAATAACAACATTGAGGTTGTGGAGGAGGGTTATAAGGGGAGTGCTCCTACTGTGATGGAGCCCCCTTCGATGGAGGGTCATGGAGAGGCTTATGATCTGGGAGCCCGAAAGGATGGTTGCCCTTTGGTTTTTCCTGAAAATAAAAGGAGACTTGTCTAGAAGGACCTTAGCTTTAAGGAAAATATAATTGTGGGTTCTCAAAACTCTTTGGAAAAATTTGGCTTCAAACCACCCTGATTGTGGGGCATTGTATTGTCTTTTGTAGTTGTTTTTAGCTATTATGTGGTTGTCTTGTTGATGGTGTCTAGAGTTTTCCTTTTGTTTGACTTCTTGAACTTCATTGTCTTATCTTCCTTATTGTAAAAGGGTCGGGACCCTTTCAAAATCGATGCTTACCTTAATAAAAAAACAATTAGTTTACAATGCAATAAAATAATTTATAAAAAGTTGTGCCATAAGTGTGAATGATTTATATTAAAAATTAATGAAATTATGTTAGTTTATTTGCAAATTATGTTTATGAATATGTCATAAGATGTACACCAGCTAGAACTTGAACCTAGAACCTCCCATTAGCACATATGACTACTCTATTCTTGAACCACCAGCTCTTTATAAGTTCATACATTGCTACATTGTACATTGATCTAATTTCCCGTGTGATGGGCATGCACTAACCAAGAATCAAAGCCAGGCATCCCATTGGCTCAGCTAGATGCTTTACGAAAAAATCAATGATGTTTCACATGTTTAATGTTTCTGCATCATCCATCAAATTCTTTTGTCTTTGTAATTACCTTAATCAAAACATGGCATTGGAGCATTGTTTCCACAGTCAACTAAAAATAGGAAGAAATTAGTACATGAACATTTTGAATCTTGGGAGGGTAGTTGTGGCAGTTAGCAAATGTTTTCAATGTTCTCCATTTGCATGATATGCTTATGCCATGACCTAGATTTTAGAATTTAAAAATCATTTTTTCCATGTGGGATGTGGAGCACAAGAGTTGCAATCAAGAAAATGTCACAAATGTTTACCGTTCAACTACACCATGCGGGCAGACTCTTTCAAATAATTATTGTTTTAGGAAGCAAGGTTTGAAGTTAAAGTCCCCAAGTTTTTTTTTTAGACTGCAGGAATCGGGTAGCCCCCCCTATAAACTGCAGTGCACCTAGTAAACTTTTTTCATGTGACCGGTGACGTTGGCGCGACACGCCCTCTGGTACCATGGGGACGGGGGGAGACTGGACCTCATGACCTCCTTACTTGCAACAGGAAATATTAGCCAATCGAGCCAGGTGTTGTTATATGGAGCCTAATCAGACTCATAGGTTAAATTTTCCCTACTTTTATCGGCACAGTTTCCCCCCAAATAATTTAACGAGATCAAGGGGTAGCACCCCTTGCGGGGGTTTGGGGGTAGCACCCCCAAGACGGGGTCAAGGGGCAGCACCCCTTACGAGGTCCAGGGGCAGTGCCCCTGGCACGTTCCCTTTCATGATACAGGGTAGGGTCGAGGGGCAGCGCCCTCATGGGGGCTCGGGGGCAAAGAAACCTCAAACGGTTTTTATTATTTTATAAAGGCGTCGAGAGTTATTTTTTCTATTGGCCGACATTAAAAAACCCTATTTTGTAACTAACATAAGGCTTGATAAAAGCGGCTAAGGGTTAGGGTTTCCGTTGATGTAGTATAGCATTTTGCAGTGGTATTGAGTTGCAAGGATTGCTGGTTGTAATCAGTTTGATTTACTGGATAGAAATATTGAACTCTCTATTGGTGGATGTAGCCCAAGTTTGGGTGAACCACGTTAAAACTTGTCCCTCACTGTTATTATTTCTGTGTATTTTTTCATTCCTCTATTTAATATTTATTTGCATTTAATTGATATATTCTTCCCTCTAACCCTAACAAGTGGTATCAAAGCAGGTTGTGTTCGATTATTATCTGAAGAAGTCTCACGGTTGAGTGGGAGTCTCATAATTAAGTGGGAGCAATGGCAGACGAGGGTAAATTCAAGGTAGATAAATTCAATGGGTAGAACTATCAATTATGGAAGATGTAGATAGAGGATTATCTCTATCAGAAGGATTTATGGAGGCCATTGGAAGGAATATCCAAGAAACCGATAGGAATGATGGATGAGGATTGGGAACTTTTGGACAAAAAGGTACTGGGAACCATTTGGTTGTGCCTGGCACCATCTGTGACATTCAATATAACAAAAGTGAAGACAACAAGTGAACTGATGAAAGTTTTGGCTAAATTGTATAAAAAAAACCTCAGCCTCAAATAAGGTATTTCTCATGAATCGTTTGTTTAATCTGAAAATGGTTGAAGGTGGATCTATGGCAGATCATTTAAATGAGTTTAATACAATTACCAGTCAGTTAACTTCTATAAAAGTTAAATTTGATGAAGAGGTGAGGGCTCTCTTGGTTTTATGTTCTTTGCTAGAAAGCTGGAATAGCTTGGTAATGGTTGTAAGTAATGTTGTCTCTGGTCAAACACTTTGAAATTTGATGATGTTGTTGGTGTTATCCTTAGCAAGGAAATGCGACGGAAAAGCTCAGGAGGGTCCACATCAGGTAGTGTTTTGAATGTAGAAAGCAAGGGCAAATTAAAGGAGAGAAGAAAATGTTCTGGAGGTCATGGGAAGTCACGAGGAAAATCAAAGGATAAGAGATCCCAATCCAGAGAACAGAAGGATTGTTAGTACTGTGGGAAACCAGGTCATTTGAAGAAAGATTACTGGTCTCGGAAGAATAAAGAAGGAGACAAACAAGAAGGCAATAAGGAGGAAAATGTGGTAAGTAATAAATCTGAAGATGATGCTTTAATTTTTTCCCTAGATAATGCTGATGATTCATAGGTTTTAGATTTAGGGGCCTCATTTATGCTACACCCCATAGAAGTTATTTTCTTGATTATGTCTAAAGGGATTTTGGGTTGGTTTATTTGGGAGATAACGAACCCTGTTAGATTGTTGGAAAGAGAAGAATCAAGATTAAGTTGCAGAATAGAAATCATTGGCTACTACAAGAGGTAAGGCATGTTCCAAGGCTGAGTAGGAATTTAATTTCAGCAGGGCAGCTAGTTGATGAAGGTTGCATTGTTACATTTACTGATAAAGGTTGGAAGGTTACAAGAGGTGCTTTAGTAGTAGCAAAAGGCATGAAAGTAGGCACCTTATATCTTTGTACAAGTCATATTGTTCCTTCTCCTTTAGTTGTTGTAGAGAAAAACCAAACAGGTTCAGAAATAGTTGCTGCAGATTTGCAGGAAGAGACTGAAATAGTTGCTGCAGGTTCACAGGAAGAGACTGAAATAGTTGCTGCAGGTTCTGAGACAACATTATGGCATAATAGACTTGGGCATATGAGTGAAAAAGGTATGAAGGTACTTCATTCTAAGAAAGTTTTACCAGGTCTGAAATGTATTAATATAGATTTCTGTGAAAGTTGTGTGTATGGCAAACAAAAGAGAGTTAGTTTTCTCAAGGATGGGAAGCAAAAGAAAGATGAAAAGTTGGAGCTTGTGCATACATATGTATGGGGACTAGCTCAAGTATCTTCTCTCGATGGCTCTCGGTATTATGTTACATTCATAGATGATGCAAGTAGGAAGGTTTAGATTTATTTCCTCAGACAGAAATCTAATATATTTGAAATATTTAAGAAATGGAGAAGCTTGGTTGAGAATGAGATGGGTAAATGATTAAAATGTCCAGATCTGATAATGGTGGTGAGTATTGCAGCAAAGAATTTGAGGATTATTGTTCCTTTAATGGAATCCGTAGGCAGAAAATGGTTCCACGGACTCCACAGGAGAATGGAGTGGCTGAGCGCACGAATAGGACAATAATGGAGCATACAAGGACCATAAGATTTATGTTGAGCTGCCTTTAAACATGTGGGCAGAGGCTATCAACACTGTTGTATATTTAATTAATAGAGGTCCTTCAGTTCCTTTGGGCTATGGTATTTCAAAGGAAGCATGGATAGGTAAGAAGGTGAGTTATTATTCTCAAAACCTTTGGATGTGAAGCATTTGCACATCTAAATTTTGAATATAAAACCAAGCTAGATGCAAAATCAAAAAAATGTACCTTCATTGGATATGGCATTGATGAATTTAGTTATAGGATTTGAGATTTTGAAAGTCAAAAAATTGTGAGAAGCAGGGATGTTGTATTCAATGAGAAGGTGTTGTACAAAGATCAGTTGCAGCAGCATGAGAAGAAAGAAAATGATTATGTGGTGCTAGATAATACTCCAAACAGTGATGTTCCAGTGGTTCCTCATGCTCTGCAACAGCAACAAGAAATATCACAAACTCCAGTGAATGTTAGACGGTCAACAAGGCTAAGTAGACCTCCCGAAACGTTTTCTCCCTCTTTGTATTCTATTTTGTTAACAGATGCTGGTGAATCAGAAGGGTATGATGAAGCTATGCAGGTGGATACAAAGGTTCAATGAGAGCTTGCAATGAAAGAAGAAATGGCCTCCTTGCTAAAAAATCAGACTTGAAAATTATGTAAGTTACCTGCAAGTAAAAAGGCTTTACCAAACAAATGGGTTTATAGGCTGAAAGAGAAAGCTGGAGGTAAAAACAGATTTAAAGCCAGGTTAGTTGTAAAAGGATTTGCACAGAAAAAAGGCATTAATTTTGATGAGAGTTTTTCTCCGGTTGTTAAGATGACTTCTATTCGTACTGTTTTAACTATTGTGGCTGCTAAAGATTTGCATTTGGAATAGTTAGATTGAAAACTGCCTTTCTCCATGGTGATTTGGAGGAGGAGATATATTTGGAACAACCCCAAGGATTTGAGGTCAAAGGTAAGGAGAAATTGGTGTGCAGACTGAAGAAGAGTTTGTATGGCTTGAAACAAGCACCTCGGCAATGCTATTTAAAATTTGATAGTTTTATGGCTGAGTAAAGCTATAGTCAGTGTAATTCTGACCATTGTGTTTATTTTAAGAGGTTGGATAATGACAGCTACATTATTTTATGTTTATATGTTGATGACATGCTTGTAGCAGGGTCTAACATGGATCACATAAGAGAATTAAAACAACAGTTAACATAGTCATTTGCTATGAAGGATTTGGGGGTAGCAAAACAAATCCTTGGTATGAAAATTTGCAGAGATAGGAAGAATAGAAAATTGACTCTATCTCAGGCTGATTATGTTGAAAAGGTGTTGCAGAGATTCTATATGGAGAATACAAAAGCTGTTAGCACACCTTTGCCCAGTCATTTAAAATTGATTAAGGAGATGTGTCCAAAGACACAAGAGGAGGAAGACAAAATGTCCAAGGTACCATATGCTTCAACTATAGGAAGTTTAATGTATGCCATGGTATGCACGAGACTAGATATTGCACATGTTGTAAGAGTTGTAAGCAGGTATATAAGTTATTCCGGATTGGAGCATTGGAATGCGATAAAATAGATTCTCATATATTTGAAAGGTACATCTAATAAACACTTATGTTTTGGGGGCTCTAATACTAATTTGGCAGGTTATGTAGACTCAGATTTGGCAGGGGATATTGATATCAGGCGGAGTACTACAGGTTATGTCTTTACTGTAGGCGAAGACATCAGTGAGTTGAATCTCCAGGTTGCAAAAGGTGGTTGCTTTATCCACCACAGAGGCAGAGTATGTAGCTGCAACAGAGGCAAGCAAGGAGATGATATGGCTGCAATATTTCATGGAAAAATTGGGCAAACAATAGACTAACAATTATTTGTTTATAGACAACCAAAGTGCCATACATCTTGCAAAGAATTCTACCTTGCATTCAAAGACCAAACACATACAGTTGAGGTATCACTTCATTCGATCGATGTTAAATGATGGACAGTTACGGCTGGAAAATATACATACAGATGAAAATTCAGCGGATATGTTTACAAAGGTAGTAACAAGGGAAAAACTGAGCTCCTCTTTAGCTTCGGTTAGTCTTCAAGACTGAAAACAACAAAACAGAACAACAAAGTCTAGGGTGCTTATTTTTCAGTAGGAGCTATAGGGTCAGCGGTGTTATAATTAGTCTCCAAGTGGGAGATTGTTATTATATGGAGCCTAATTAGACTCAGAGGTTAAATTTTCCCTACTTTTATCAACGCAATTTCCCCCCAAATAATTTAACGGGTCAAGAGGCAGCGCCCCCAAGACGGGGTCAAGGGGCAACACCCCTTGTGGGGTCTAGGGGCAGTGCCCCTAGCACGCTCCTTGTCGTGATACAGGGCGAGGTCGAGGGGCAGCACCCCCATGGGGGCTCGGGGGCAACGAAACCTCAAACGGTTTTTATTATTTTATAAAGGCATCGAGAGTTATTTTTTTCTATTGGCCGATATTAAAAAACCCTATTTTGTAACCGACATAAGGCTTGATAAAAGCGACTAAGGGTAAGGGTTTCCGTTGATATATTGTAGCATTTTGCAGCGGTATTGAGTTGCAAGGATTGCTGGTTGTAATCGGTTTGATTTACTAAAAATAATATTGAACTCTCTGTTAGTGGATGTAGCCCGAGTTTGGGTGAACCACATTAAAACTTGTCTCTCATTGTTATTATTTCTGTGTATTTTTTCATTCCTCTGTTTAATCTTTATTTACATTTAATTGATATCTTCTGCCGTCTAACCCTAACACTAGGGCCCCCGCCCCACTTAAAGTCCCTAAGTTAGTGCTACCATCCATAAGTGGATTTTTTCAGACAAGTCATTTGTCTATCCAGCAGCAGGGTTTGGCTTTAAGTCGCCAAGTTTATGTGTTAGCATAATTTTTCTCTGCAGTATTGTTAAAACCCCTTAGAATTAGAGAAAATCAAATTTTTAACAAGGTAGTAGATGAAAAGAAAAGATGGACTGGGAGATACTATTATAGACTTATAGTAGGTTAAAGCTCAGATAGTTCACATTTTCGAAGGCGTACAGTTTGCAGTAGAAGATAGAACTTCAGAAGTTCCTTAAAATTACTTAAAAATAAACTGACCAAAGTAAATACTCTACACTAAATTAGATGAGCCTCTTTAGAAGCGAATATGAACCTGCACGATATTTGAAGGGCCAAGATTTATATTCATGAACATCTCAATTCCTTCTTGGACCTGCCATACAAACAGAGATTTTTCAGTGTTTGAATGGTCTTTTCAAACTCATCCAGTAAAACCTCTATGCAGCATTTACTGTTCCTCAGCTATCAAACATCAAGCACCATCAAGAAATTCAAAAAGGAAATGTAAATGTCAATTCTGCAATGCGAATGAGAAAGTTGCATTTACAATGTAGCTAAGCATGTTCAACTATGAATTATAAATTGTATTATACCTGCAACTATCCATTCAAAGAAAAAGCAATAACATTTTGGAAATAGATACAATTGAAAAGAAGATGGGGAATTTCGTTATGCTTTCTGTTTATCCTTACAGTAACAAAAGGGATTCTGGATCATATTTTCTTAATGGACAAACACCATAGCAAGCCTGCTTCTTGATTCATAATGAAGGGTTAGTACCTTACAACATACGAATGTTAGGCATTAGGCTTACAATACTGAATTTGTTCAAAGCATTTTGCAGAGGACAAGAAAATGGTCTTGAGGAAGATTTAAAAAATATTCAGAAATTAGGTCTAAACTGTGATTTCCTCTAAGAAGGAAAACTTTCAGAAACCAGACGTTTTAAATGGAACATGCTTCAACTGGGGAGACTAGTTGATATATCGGATGCTCTGTTGAGTCATATTGACCATCTTTTACTGAAAAGAGAGCAATTGCCAGGACAAGCATCTCTTATGTATGGGCGATGGGGATTACGAATAATTTTACGATACTGAAACCATATCACTTAGCATGGCGCTCACAAGGGACTACGAAAGGTCGGGGTGATCCATCTACATCTGGGTTATTTTTAAATATCATCCACTTCAACGGTCAAAGGTTAATTTTGGCCAATAAAAATAGGACAAATATTTACCACTTTTTATTGTGAATGAGGTGCAAAATCAATATTGATTGTTTGACTATTGAAATGAAATATTTAAGTAGAGTGGCAAGTCTGCAGGCCTCCAACAGATGGCACTAACATACAAAAATGCAATGAAAATGGAAAGGTTGAGAGGCAGAGCATTTAAGGCCATATGATGGGGTAGAGTACCATACCTATTGGCTGACAATATGATGGGATACGGTGATTTTTTACTGGTTCTAGCTAATAAACATTTTCGTTGACACTTGAATTAATTCTAGAATCTAGAAACCATGAAGTCTCGGTGCTTATTTTTCCCCTTTTGAGAATGCCATGGGGATCACAAGTAACAAGCCATCCAAAACGCCAACCAGGAATGAGCCATCACTTTGAAATGCCTCCAAGCATTATTACAAGTGTGATGGAAGCAAATGTTTCCATAGGCACAAATTTAATATGACCAAACACCATGTGTGCATATACTTCACCCAAAACAACAGGAAGGTTTAAGCGTTCAGCAATTTTTGCAATTTGCAGTGTAACAATAGCTACCCATTAGTTTCCATGTGCTGCAAAGGATTTTATCAATATAAATGCATGTTACTGAAAAAATAAACTGATTCCTATGCAAGACTTTTTAAAGTTCCATTTCCTTTGTTGTACAAGCACATTCAAGAAGAAAAAATAGATGAAAAAATAGATTGTGATAGCAGAAAATAACAGGGATCTGCCTATGTCATGACTTAAGAAGAATTTGTTTTGCTATAAAGATATAAAGATTCAAAAATGTCTAAAGGAGAACTCAAAATTGATGCCTGTCGCGTGGATTTATAAATGTGAAGCACTTTGCTTTAAAATAATGGTCAAGAGATAACGAATTTACTTAAGATTAAAGCATTGAACCTGTAAATCTTGTAAAAACGGGTTATTCTTAAACATCATCTACTTCAATAGTCAAAAGTCAATTTTGACTAATAAAAATAAGACAAAAATTTACCACTTTTTATTGTGAATGACGTGTAAAATTGCTATTGCATGTTTGACCACTGAAGTGGATGATATTTAAGTAGAATCGCAGAAGGGGGACATGAACTTCATCCTGCTTTGTAGCCACCGATAAATATATCCAACAGCGAGCAAATCCATCATCCAACTATTTATAGATACACTTATTTCTATTCCTATTTCTATGTTGTATACTTACAAGATATTTCTAAGTTTAAATCGATTATCTTTCACAGGCAGATCATCTCTTTAGTAATTTAGCATTTAAGTGTAATATGGTGTATACAATTATAGAAATGGATAGAATCTTGAAGCCACAAAATTTTTGGTCATGTGTCACGTGTACACCATGCAAAATTCTATGCCGAAGTGTCACTAGCGGTTTTATGCATGAAAATCTATCTTTAGGTTTAATTTGTATTTAGCGTGTATTTTTTGTGGTTATTTAAGTTAGTTTAATGCCAAGGCATGAGAAAAGTTTTGTAACTGCGAATTTCTTCTGACAATAAAATTGAGAGACTTATTTCACTATTATTTCAATTCTGCACTGCTTATTTTTCTAATTTAAGTTAGTTTGAATGCCAAGGCATGACAAAAGTTTTGTGACTGCGAATTTCTTCTGACAATAAAATTGAGAGACTTATTTCACTATTATTTCAATTCTGCACTGCTTATTTTTCTAATCCAAAACACGTTACCAACGGTGTAGAAGCTTTTGTCTGTAATGTGCTCTTTGAAATGGCTCCCTGATACTCGAATCACAGAGAAAAATAAGAAGCTTATGGCTGCCCAAAGAGATAGGTAGCATCCATCAAAGCATAAAGGAGATGGGATATTGGCAGACATGAGTGCATAAAGTGGATGCATGGAAAAGGATTGCGAGCAATATATGAAGCAGAGACAAGGCCCATGAAATTGTTTAGTAAAACGCCTCATAGAAATGTTCTCATGGAATGGTGTGATTACTGGGTATGTGCCAAATGGATTTATTGAAAAGGCTTTGAAACTTTCAAGCAAACGCTATAAGCAGCTGTAAAATCAAATTCCTCAACCTTACCATCATCCTCACGGCCCCTTTCAAATGGGTGCTTTGTTGGAAGAGAGTATCGACGTCCATAAAAGCACAATAGGAAGTAGATTTATGTTCAATGTTGTTACAGCCACCTATCAAACGCCTATGCAAAATGTGAAAGCAAAGACTTTATAGTGAAACGTTTGACAAAATGCCTTAATGAAATGTGGTCTCCTGGATTGAATTAACTATAGGATTTGCACGAAATGGATCAGTTGAAAAGGTTTTAGAATGCAATTGGCAGCAGTAAATTCAAGTTTCCTATCCTTTACCAGCATTCTTGTGGCATGTATCAAAATGTGAACCACAGATAATGTGGACACCCCATCAAAGCACAATTGAAAATATTTTTTAGTCATATGTTGTTGCAATCATCCTGTTAGCATTGCATGCAGGTATTAAAGACAGGAAAATAAATGAACTGTTTAATGCATGTATGAAAGAAATGTGCTCTCTTGGAATGATTGGTTTACAGGATTCACACAAAATAGATTTGTGAAAATGGCTTTAGAAACTGTTAAAAGAAATGCAATTGGCATCCATAAGACCAGAGTTCTCAACCTTTGTTAGCATCCTCAAGCCATCGAACATGGTATGGATGTCTATCATAAGAGGAGAGATAAACTTTATCAGATGTTGTAGTTGCAAGCGTCGAGATGAACATACAGGCAAACTATTTGACAAAATACTTACTTAGAATTGTCAAATTCTTAAGAATATAAACGTTGAGCATGAGGGCAGTCATTGCTTCCTCTCTCCTTAAATCAGTAAAATCACTTTTAAGACCATATAATAAGCTCTTTTAGATGTTGCTCTGCCTCCTCTTCCTTGTTATTCTACATACAGTAAGTGAAAGCAGATTGTTGGTGTGCTTTTAAACATGTATGAAAAACAAGGTAAGTAGAGTGAGTTATTTGGCATTGGGGAAAGCTACTCTTTTGGAGGTTGCTTTGCCTCCTCTTCCTCCCCTTTCACTTGATGTTCTTCAATAGTGAAGTGTAGACAGGTTGTGGGTGTTCTTTGAAATATATGGAAGCTAAGGAATCTGGATCATTTTGCATTTGGGAGAGCTGCTCAGAATTCAAAAGGTCAAACCCATGGTTTGCACAAGCCAAGACTTGGGTTACATCTAAGACACCTGACAACTCATTGGCAATTCTCCATCTATCTTTCCCTTTTTTAAAATTGTTTTAAACAGCTCACATTTGTATAGCTCTGAAGCAGAAAAGGCTGAGATGTAATCTAATGCAATATGACTCATTTTTTTCCAGATAATTTTAGATGATGGAACTGACAATTTAAAATTTGGAGTGCGTTGTTTTTTCTCTTGTAAATAAATTCATGGGATCAACCAAGGCCAGCTCCCTTTGAGGATGGGCGCAAATGGCATTTAAATTTGATAAAATAGATACCCTGGTCAGAACTACTATTTTAAAGCAAAACAAAGTTTACATGGTACTTTGCAGCTCTTAGGCTTTCATAATATAAACCCATTTTAGTTATTTGAAAAATTAAAGGTGACAATAGACTTTATCTATACCATATAAGTAACCATGGATTGGCTATAAAAGGAAAAGCTACTATCAGCTGACCCTTAAGTTCCAGATCTGATTATCTAACATAGACCCTCAAACCACACGCTATCATTGGCTCATGTAACCAGATTGTGATATTATAACAGAGAAAACTATGAATCAGCTAAAGCTCAAATTTAAGATATTCTAAATACACTATTTTTTAATTGAATTAAGTATAAAAAAGATTACAGAATTTTTGAAGCAATCAAAGACCAACAGTCACATATAACCACAGCTTCCAAAAGAAAGACACACAGCTGCAGAACAGCAATAGAGCAGCATTAACCTTCTGCCAGAGAATCCTTAATGCAGTCCAAAGAGGCACTGTTGTTCAACAAACAGTCCATAAACACATGTTCAATAAACACAACCAAAAACAGTGACTGCCCAAAATTACAAAGGGCCATCATACAGAAAGCATCTGCTAGCAGAGGGAAAGGCTATCAAAAAATATGAGTTCATCAACAATGGAAGATAGATCAAAGCAGATTAGAACCTTCGGCAAGCTTTCCTCCCAAGGTCTGAATATGAGTTTGAAGGAAGGGTATTGGATGTTGAAGTTCTTTCTTCACCTTCATCCAAACAGACAACTGAGTGTAGAAAAGATTAGCAAAGATAGCCGACAAAGGAAATACAGAGTAATAAGTAGCAATGCTCAGATGTCAGCAGATCAGCAACAAAAGAACAAATTTCCTTCTTTATGGCCAATGATATGACCATTTACACCCCACTCCCTTGCAATACTGACTATGCACAGAACAACTAGGCAATAAGTTAGGACAGCGAGAACAAGAAGCCTCCTGAATAACACCCCCTTGATCAATAATTGTGAAGGCATATTTAACAGGTTATGGAGCTTTACAATATAAATATGATGTATTCTCTTTGTAAATTTGCCTCCATCCTTTTTAAATAACCTGTCCTTTTAAATGAATCTCCGCGTTCTAAAATCCTTATGATATTTAACAAGAAAATATCCTACTCAACAAGGAAGGAAGAGACTAGAAGAGATAAAACAGCAAGTTCCCCTGCTGTCAAACACACTACTGATATCCAACTTATAAGATTTCGCTGAAAGCCATCCAAGAATGCAAATGAATGAAGGAAAGCAAAGCTAGAAATCAGAAATGAGTAAGAATAAATTGTATTATACTCAATGAGAATGCAAAACATACAAGAATAAGATGCTCATATGAGAGCGATGGGTGAGTGTATATAGGATTTATCACCCAAGAGACTACAAACACAACCAATATGGGATAAAGTGAAAAAATCCTTAAGTAAACTTAACTTACTATGAAAAAGACCTAAACAAAAAACTATGAACCCCATTCACACTAACACCCCCCCTTAAGTGCAATTTAGGGGAAATGAATGCAAAGATGCAAAGATAGGTCCTGACAACAAGTCCTGATGAGGTACCTGTTGACACCTAAAAAATCAGTCCCCAAAATGGCCTGTTTTACCCTCATGTCTCATTCGTATTCCCACTTGAACCTATAGCATATAACCGATCAGAGACATACTTCATAGGTTTTCATGTCTTTGCCATTTGAAATGCAAGGTGAAAAATCCAAAAAAATTGGCGAAGTCCTAAGTTTCCCAAGGTTCCTATTTTTCTTATTTCCCCTTAACATCCTAAGGCTTACAGTCATATATCTACTTTATCTTCTATTTCTCTGTTGACTACTTAGCCCAGGTTGTCGATCGCTTAAGTTAAAACCTTAAGCCTTATAAGTTGTGAGGTGACTAGTCCAAATTTCTTGGTTACCGCCTGCCACATGTGCCCTAAACCCCTTTTAAGCCGTCGAGTTTAAGTTTTTGAGCTCCCTTTAGTCATGAAGCTAGCGCAGCCCCCTTTTAAGAACAACCTTATGTGCACATGCTTTGTCTTGGTCCGAAGGTGCCACATGGCAGTGTGTCGCAAGCTTGCAGAGCATTGTAGGTGACGCCATTATCCCTACTGTGTGGCTGCAAGGTAAGGACACCTGTAAAGTGTGCCATGGCCTTCTAGCCATATGATCATTGACTTGGCTGAATGATGCAGATCGTGTCAAGTGTCATAGGATAAAGGAAGGAGACAGGGTCAATAAAGATCCAATGGCTGTGCAATGGCATAAAAGAATCTTATCAGATGGAAAGATTCACTGCATGGCTACAAAATGTTGCCATGTGGAAGTCTTAGCTTGCTTCCGGGGAGCCTAAAGAGAAATGGCTCACTTTCTGCCGCCCAACCACGGAATGACGCCACGTGTCGAGGACTCTTGGGCTTATAGCCATAGGATCGAGGATTCCGAATCAACAAAGGAAGCTCTGCCAGGTGTCGGGTAGAGAAGAGAGCCGCAAGGATAAAAGATCTAATGGTAGCGCGGCCTCACAGAAGAATCTTGTCAAAGGCAAAGATCCCCCACACTGCTGCGAGATGAAGGCACGTGTCCAGTTTCTGGAGAGAAAGAAGAAGGCCCATGTGAATGGACATGTGGATGGCTTAGCGCACTCACGCAGAGCCAAACAGAGATGGCCTACTCTCTACTGCATGGCTACAATATGGTTGCACATGGCGTATTGACGCTCAGGGCCTCAATGCAAAATCAAAAGGGAACTATGGCGGCTGCCGATCTTAAAGCAATTTCATCCACGGTTGATATTTGAAGGAAGACTATCAGGAATCCTAAGGGCGGGGAATGTGTAGGTTCAATCGGCAGAGGCATTCAAAGGTTGGATTTCAAAGGTTTTCAAAGCTGATAAAGCACAGAACCAAGGGGTTTGAATTTTAAAGTGTTGAAAAAGCTTTGCTCGAGGATTTTTTGTCTCATTTGCGATCAATAAAGAATCTAATCTTCTCAGCTGCCTCCTCCCAGATATTTGTTGTATCAGCTGCTTGCATGAAAGAAGGGCAAAATATCCCCCATCTACCCTAGGATCTAGATTTTTGTTGCAGTTATTTCTGGTAGATGAACGTCCCTTCTAGCCAAGATATTTTCTAGCATGGCCCATAGGAGGTAATTTATTGTAACCTAGATTAGGTCAAGTGGAATCATAGGCTATATATGCATGAAAGTAAGATGTAATGCGGATTGGTCGCTGAACCAATTGTCCGGTTTGGAAAACGCCTAAGGAAGATTTTAGGGCATCAAGCAGAGAGAGATGTCTTGGCAATGAATGAAAGAATGTGTCTGATACAGCGTAGGAAGGATTGCAATGTACATTTTCATGCAATGGTATGTCTCCATAGTTGTTTGTAATAATTCAGGGGAATGCTTTGTCGCAGCTTTGTATTCTGTCTTCACATTTGTTGGTGTGATTGTAATGGGATTTGATAATGTATGACAACATTTAAATCAATACATGTTTTATTTTGGGTCATTTCTCTTTTGCAAATGGGTTATTATAGTTTGGCTTTGGATAACTATGTATGTCTAGGTATGAAATGTAATCTGAGAAATATACAGTCAATATATTTTACTTTTCTGTTGATGCTGGTTCAGCCTATTTCTTTCCTCTTTATTGCTTATGACTCAGTTGCCCAATGGAATAGGCGTCAATCCATATTAGAGATGGACCAATCACCTTTTAAAAACAAACAAATTATTCACCTGTGGTTTAGGGGAAAAAATCATCTTTACTATGCATGTACATTTGCACAGTTGAATCAGCTATATAGGGGTTTTATGACAGCCAGTTGTTCTTAGCTCAATGATAGATTTGGGGGCTGAGAAGGCGAGTTGGGTTTGGTTGTCTGGGTAAGTGCAAGAAGATGGGGGGCCAAAAAGGGGTCTTAAGTGGCCACTTTTTTTCTGAAATCAGAAAATACTGGCCTTGGATGAGAAATTGAGCATAGTTACACTCAACATTTGGAGATACAACCAAAACAATGTTCGTAGTGCTCTGAGTCTACTTTCTAAACTACTATTTTTTTAAAAAAATGGCATAGATTAAGGGGTTCAAAAGAGGGAGCAACAGAAATTGGTGTTGTTTCTATCAAAAAAACATAACATAGCATGTTTTGTGGCTCCCTCAAAAGGTCAACTTTTTTTTGGTATTTTTAAAATCGCTTCGATGAGAAATTAGCTCATAGCATGTAGTTTATGACCAATTTTTTTGATATTTTTTTGATGAATATTTGATTTTTTACTAATTTTCAAAGTGGACACATCCTAAAAAACAGAATTTTGGCCGTGCTACCCCTATAAATTTTGAAAACTAATTGAAAATCATTTTTTTTTTTTTTAATATTTGTATAATGGAGTCTAGTTTCTAAATATATAATTTTTTTAAAATTTCAATGAATAGTTAATTTACAATAAAAAAAGACCAAACAGTGGTTTTTGCCCAAAAACAGACACACAAACAAAAGAAATTAAAGATGACAGGCTTAACATTGTTAAAATGTGAAAAAAATCACATTGTGAAATAGCTAAGAGAAAGCCTAACATTACCCAGGTGTTTGATTTGTTTGACCTTGAAACACGTACAAATCTGAGGGTTAGCACGAACGAAATTATGTGAAATCTTGAAGAATATGGAAAAACATGTCTGTGACTATTCAAAAGGCACTCCAAGCCTTTGGGTTGGAAATCTAAAGCAAATCCCAAGCCCAAGGCTTGGGATTCCCAAAGTAAGACATAATGTGAGCGCATTATAATGCGCTCGCGTTATGTTTTTCTTTGCATTTTTCCTTTTCCGCAAGTCTGTTGTTTGTCATGTTTGACATAACGCGAGCGCGTTATAACGCGCTCGCATTATAATGCGCTCGCGTTATGTTCCCCTTAAATTTTTTTCTGTTCAAGTCTATTAATCATGTATGTATGTATGTATGTATGTATGCCTATATGTATGTATGTATGTATATATCTATGTATCTATGTATCTATGTATGCCTATATGTATGTATGTATCTATGTATGCCTATATTTATGTATGTATTGTGTCGAGGGCAGAGGAGGGTAGAGATGGGAGTGAGCTAGATAGGGGAGGAGAGGGGTGGATAAGGATTGAGTGATTAAGGTTTATAGCCATAGGATCGAGGATTCTGAATCAACAAAGGAAGCTCTGCTAGGTGTCGG
The DNA here is from genome assembly GCA_027924645.1 of Cunninghamia lanceolata. Classification (NCBI taxonomy): domain Eukaryota; kingdom Viridiplantae; phylum Streptophyta; class Pinopsida; order Cupressales; family Cupressaceae; genus Cunninghamia; species Cunninghamia lanceolata. Next base: position 8,232,007 of record BSBN01000534.1, read on the forward strand.
GTAGAGAAGAGAGCTGTAAGGATAAAAGATCTAATGGTAGCGCGGCCTCACAGAAGAATCTTGTCAAAGGCAAAGATCCCCCACACTGCTGCGAGATGAAGGCACGTGTCCAGTTTCTGGAGAGAAAGAAGAAGGCCCATGTGAATGGACACGTGGATGGCTTATCGCACTCACACAGAGCCAAACAAAGATGGCCTACTCTCTACTGCATGGCTACAATATGGTGACACGTGGCGTATTGACGCTCAGCGCCTCAATGCAAAATCAAAAGGGAACTATGGCGGCCGCTGATCTTAAAGCAGTTTCATCCACGGTTGATATTTGAAGAAAGACTATCAGGCATCCTGAGGGCGGGGAATGTGCAGGTTCAATCAGCAGAGGCATTCAAAGATTGGATTTCGAAGGTTTTCAAAGCTGATAAAGCACAGAACCAAGGGGTTTGAATTTTAAAGTGTTGAAAAAGCTTTGCTCAAGGATTTTTTGTCTCATTTTCGATCAATAAAGAATCTAATCTTCTCAGCTGCCTCCTCCCAGATATTTGTTGTATCAGCTGCTCGCATGAAAGAAGGGCAAAATATCCCCCATCTACCCTAGGATCTAGATTTTTGTTGCAGTTATTTCTGGCAGATGAATGTCCCTTCTAGCCAAGATATTTTCTAACATGGCTCATAGGAGGGAATTTATTGTAACCTAGATTAGGTCAAGTGGAATCATAGGCTATATATGCATGAATGTAAGATGTAATGCGGATTGGTTGCTGAACCAATTGTCTGGTCTGGAAAACGCCTAAGGAAGATTTTAGGGCATCAAGCAGAGAGAGATATCTTGGCAATGAATGAAAGAATGTGTCTGATACAACATAGGAAGGATTGCAATGTACATTTTTATGCATTGGTATGTCTCCACAGTTGTTTGTAATAATTCAGGGGAATGCTTTTCACAGCTTTGTATTCTGCCTTCACATTTGTTGGTGTGATTGTAATGGGATTTGATAATGTATGACAACATTTAAATCAATACATGTTTTGTGTTGGGTCATTTCTCTTTTGCAAATGGGTTATTATAGTTTGGCTTTGGATAACTATGTATGTCTAGGGTATGAAATATAATCTGAGAAATATACAGTCAATATATTTTAATTTTCTGTTGATGTTGGTTTAGCCTATTTATTTCCTCTTTATTGCTTATGACTCAATTGCCCAATGGAATAGGCATCGATCCATATTAGAGATGGACCAATCACCTTTTAAAAACAAACAAATTATTCACTTGTGGTTTAGGGGAAAAAACCATCTTTACTGTGCATGTACATTTGCACAGTTGAATCAGCTATATAGGGGTTTTATGACAGCCAGTTGTTCTTAGCTCAGTGACAGATTTGGGGGCTGAGAAGGTGAGTTGGGTTTGGTTGTCTAGGTAAGTGCAAGAAGATGGGGGGCCAAAAAGGGGTCTTAAGTGGCCACTTTTTTTTTGAAATCAGTAAATACTGGCCTTGGATGAGAAATTGAGCATAGTTACACTCAAAATTTGGAGATGCAACCAAAACAATGTTCGTAGTGCTCCGAGTCTACTTTCTAAACTACTATTTTTTTTTTAAATGGCATAGATTAAGGGGTTCAAAAGAGGGAGCCACAGAAATTGGTTTTGTTTCTATCAAAAAAACATAACATAGCATGTTTTGTGGCTCCCTCGAAAGGTCAACTTTTTTTTGGTATTTTTAAAATTGCTTCTGTGAGAAATTAGCTCATAGCATGTAGTTTATGACCAATTTTTTTTATAATTTTTTGATGAATATTTGATTTTTTACTAATTTTCAAAGTGGACACATCCTAAAAAATAGAATTTTGGCCGTGCTACCCCTATAAATTTTGAAAACTAATTGAAAATCATTTTTTTCTTTTTTTAATATTTGTATAATGGACTCTAGTTTCTAAATATGTAATTTTTTTGAAATTTCAACGAATAGTTAATTTACAATAAAGAAAAGACCAAACAGTGGTTTTTGCCCAAAAACGGACACACAAACAAAAGAAATTAAAGATGAAAGGCTTAACATTGTTAAAATGTGAAAAAAATCACATCATGAAATAGCTAAGAGAAAGCCTAACATTATCCAGGTGTTCGATTTGTTTGACCTTGAAACACGTACAAATCTGAGGGTTAGCATGAACGAAATTATGTGAAATCTTGAAGAATATGGAAAAACACGTCTATGACTGTTCAAAAGGCACTACAAGCCTTTGGGTTGGAAATCTAAAGCAAATCCCAAGCCCAAGGCTTGGGATTCCCAAAGCAAGACATAACGTGAGCGCGTTATAACGCGCTCACGTTATGTTTTGCTTTGCATTTTTCCTTTTCCGCAAGTCTGTTGTTTGTCATGTTTGACATAACGCAAGCGCGTTATAACTCGCTCGTGTTATAATGCGCTCGCGTTATGTTCCCCTTAAATTTTTTTCTATTCAAGTCTATTAATCATGTATGTATGTATGCCTACATGTATGTATGTATGTATGTATATATCTATGTATCTATGTATCTATGTATGCCTATATGTATGTATGTATCTATGTATGCCTATATTTATGTATGTATTGTGTCGAGGGCAGAGGAGGGTAGAGATGGGAGTGAGCCAGATAGGGGAGGAGAGGGGTGGATAAGGATTGAGTGATTAAGGTTTAAGGTTGAGGGTTGAGCATTTAGGGATAGGATTTAGAGTTTAGGGATAAGCGATTAGAGTTTAGGACCTTGAGGGATTAGGGTTTAGGGTTGAGGCTTTAGGGATGGCGTTTAGGGTTAAGGGTCGAGGGATTAGGTTTAAGGTAGAGTGTTGAGGGTAGAGGGATTAGGGATAGGGTTTAGGGTTGAAAGTTTAGGGTTGAGGGATTAGGGTTTAAGGTATAGTTTAGCAGTTCTTGTGGATAGAGCCAGTAAACAATGGGAGATTATTTGCCTGTTTCATAACAATATACCTTCCCTAAGTGTGGGGTGGATAGCAAGAAACATAGATGTACCCCAATGCAAATCTTTTCTCATAATGATCATCCTTCTGATTTTAACTGTTAATTACTCACTATGGATGTACCATACGCAAAGCTTTTCTCATAGGGTTTAAGGTATAGTGTTGAGGGTTGAGGGTTTATTGATAGTGTTTAGGGTTGAGGGTTGAGGGATTAGGTTTTAGGGTTGATGGATTAGGGTTTAAGGTATAGTGTTGAGGGTTGAGGGTTTAGGGATAGGGTTTAGGGTTGACGGATTAGGGTTTAGGGTTGACGGATTAGCATTTAATGTTGAGGTTAGGGTTAGAGTGTCAAGGGTAGAGGGATTAGGTATAGGGTTTAGGGTTTAAGGTTTAAGGATTGAGGGTTGAGGCTTTAGGGATGAGGGTTTAAGGCTTAAGATATAGTGTCAAGTGTTGAGGGTGTAGGGATAGGATTTAAGTTTTAAGGGTTAAGGGTTGAGGGATAGGGATTAGGGTTTAAGGTATAGTGTTGAGGTTTGATGGTTTAGGGATAGGGTTTAGGTTTGAGGGATTAGGGTTTAGGGTTGATGAATTAGGCTTTAATGTTGAGAGTTGAGGGTTGAGGGTTGAGGTTGAGGGATAGGGTTAATGGTCAAGGGATTAGGGTTAAATAAGAGTGTCTAGGGTAGAGGGATTAGGGATAGGGTTTAGGGTTGAAGGTTTAATGATTTAGGGTTGAGGCTTTAGGGATGAGGGTTAAGGGATTAAGGTTTAAGATATAGTGTCGAGTGTCGAGCATGTAGGGATAGGTTTTAGGGTTCAAATTTTAAGGGTTAAGGGTTGACAGATTAGAGTTAAGGGTTGAGGGATTAGGGTTTGACATTAAGGGTTGAGTACATTGAGGTTCGAGGGTTAAGGGTCGAGGGATAGGGTTGAGGGTCAAGGGATTAGGGTTAAGGGATAGCGTTGGAGGGTTTAGGGATAAGGGATTAGGGTTTAAGGTATAGTATCGAGCCCGTTGAGGGTCTAGGAATAGGGATAATGTTTAGGGTTTAGGAATAGGGATAGCATTTAGGGTTTAGGGATGAGGGATTAGAGTTGAGGGATGACGGATTAGGGTTGAGGGTTGAGGGATTAGGGTTTAGGGATAAGGTTTAGGGTTGAGGGTTGAGCGATTAGGGTTTAAGGTATAGTGTTGAGGGTTTAGGGATAGGGTTTAGGGTTGAGGGATTAGAGTGAAGGGTTGAGGGATTAGGATTTGACGTTGAGGGTTAAGGGTTGAGGCTTTAGGGTTTAGGGTTTAGGGATAGGGTTGAGGGTCGAGGGATCAAAGTTAAGGGTTGACGGATTAGGGTTTGACATTGAGGGTTAAGGTTGAGGTTTGAGGATCAAGGGTTTAGGGATAGGGTTGAGGGTCTAGGGATTAGGGTTAAAGTAGAGTGTGGAGGGTATAAGGATTAGGGATAGGGTTGGAGGGTTTATGGATAAGGGATTAGGGTTTAAGGTATAGTATCGAGTCGGTTGAGGGCTTGGGAATAGGGATAGCATTTAGGGTTTAGGGATGAGGGAACAGAGTTGAGGGATGACGGATTAGGGTCGAGGGTTGAGGGATTAGGGTTTAGGGATAAGGCTTAGGGTTGAGGGTTGAGGGATTAGGGTTTAAGGTATAGTGTTGAGGGTTTAGGGATAGGGTTTAGGGTTGAGGGATTAGAGTGAAGGGTTGAGGGATTAGGATTTGACATTGAGGGTTAAGGCTTTAGGGTTTAGGGTTTAGGGATAGGGTTGAGGGTCGAGGGATCAGAGTTAAGGGTTGAGGGATTAGGGTTTGATGTCGAGGGTTGAGGGTTGAGGTTCGAGGGTCAAGGGTTTAGGGATAGGGTTGAGGGTTGAGGGATTAGGGTTAAAGTAGAGTGTGGAGGGAATAAGGATTAGGGATAGGGTTGGAGGGTTTAGGGATAAGGGATTAGGTTTTAAGGTATAGTATCGAGTCGGTTGAGGGTTTAGGAATAGGGATAGCATTTAGGGTTTAGGGATGAGGGATTAGAGTTGAGGGATGACAGATTAGGGTTGAGGGTTGAGGGATTAGGGTTTACGGATAAGGTTTAGGGTTGAGGGTTATGGGATTAGGGTTTAAGGTATAGTGTTGAGGGTTTAGGGATAGGGTTTAGGGTTGAGGGATTAGAGTGAAGGGTTGAGGGATTAGGATTTGACGTTGAGGGTTGAGGCTTTAGGGTTTAGGGTTTAGGGATAGGGTTGAGGGTCAAGGGATCAGAGTTAAGGGTTGAGGGATTAGGGTTTGACGTTGAGGGTTGAGGGTTGAGGTTTGAGGGTCAAGGGTTTAGGGATAGGGTTGAGGGTCGAGGGATTAGGGTTCAAGTAGAGTGTGGAGGGTATAAGGATTAGGGATAGGGTTGGAGGGTTTAGAGATAAGGGATTAGGGTTTAAGGTATAGTATCGAGTCAGTTGAGGGTTTAGGAATAGGGATAGCATTTAGGGTTTAGGGATGAGGGATTAGAGTTGAGGGATGATGGATTAGGGTTGAGGGTTGAGGGATTAGGGTTTAGGGTTGAGGGTTGAGGGATTAGGGTTTAAGGTATAGTCTTGAGGGTTTAGGGATTAGTGTTTGTCCCTACAAAGAGAACGAATGCAAAAACTTCATGCTACGAGAGATTTGAATACCATAGTTGGAGACACGTCCTCTACCACAAGTCAACATGTAGGGACACCATCTACCACATCTCAAGTTAAGAGTACATCATCACTCACATGTGATGAAGGAGGTACGCCATCGTTCCCACCTCAACCTCAAGGTATGTCATCTATTCCATCTTCGATCAAAGGTATGCCATCTAGCCCATATCATTTAAATATTGATGAAATTCTTAATGTTGAGATGAATTTACCTAACTTAACGCCACCTAGAATTTTGCATAGAAAGCCAAAGTATTTGATCAAAATTGATGAGAATATTTTGCATCCAATGGAAGGTAAGATTCTAAAATGCACTTGTAGAAGATATGCTCATAAGATTTGGCGATTGTTCTTTGAAAGGTTAAATGAGACTACAAGATGCCAATTATTCATTGAAATGATATGAAGTATAAAGTATAGGTCCATCATGAAGATTCTTGGGTTGAGAACATCAAAGGCTTCAAGTGACAAATCTATTGTCAAGAATCTAATGAGTGCGTATGAGAGTGTGGGTAACACCTCATGCACAAAAGATAGTAATGCAACACGGCGTGTGATTACATCGACTATAGTAAGTAGTCAAACAAGAAAATCTCGTCTCATTATAAAGACGAGTCAAGAATTAAGAATTAATAGGAAAACTTTATCAAGAGCCATTCAAAGACGCCAAAGAATTGAGGACACTAATGCCAATGAATTACGGGCGTTCTCAGGGAGACTACCATGAAAAGATAAACCAATTGTTGAAGCATTGAGATCACTAATTGAAGACTTTTGGAAGAATTACACAAGGGTATCTCTGAATCAAAGGGATGTGGTAAGAAGGAGAATTGGTAGTCAGAACTGTGAGCCACATCCAAAGCATTTTTTGGATGAGACTCAAACACAGTTTTATGGTAAATTTCTAGAGAAGTATCCTCAAATTAAAATTTGTCAAAGATATTTTTAAATGCTAAAACCTTTCTATGTCAAGATAAATCACGCACGCACTACTTGTTGTTGTAAATTACATATTGAATTTTCTAACCATTTTGATGCTTATAGGTCTATATGTTTAGATATGCATACTAACAATGTTTTGCAGGGTTGTGCCATATGTGCCCCACCAACATCTTCAAGAGACTTCATATCAAGAATTTTATGTGAAAGAGAGGAAGGTCAAATATTCTACAAGAAATTATGCTTGGATGGCACATGTCATTGTTGCGGTGGCTTGCAACATTTGCCAATATGTGAACATATGGAAAGAACGCATGTGGTTGGAAATGAACTAGTAGAGTTTGGCAAGTATAAAATAGTGGCATACAATACAAAAGATGGTAAAAAAGCAAAGAGGTGTGAATTGGTTATTGAAAAGATTCCAGTGTATCAGTTTATGCCTATATTTTGTGACAGCATAGTGTATGAGTATGCAAGACATGCCCATAGAGCTCGATGGTTGGACTTGCAATTCAAGTTATGCAAGGACACATTTCTGGTTGGTAGCATTGTTTTAGTTGTCAACTTTGCAGAGAACTACAGTCTACAGCCACAGCGTGAGGTGCAATCACAATATTACAACTCCACATAGGTTTCTATATTTGTGCACATCACATTCATTCATGTGAATGATAGTACAGAGGATGACATAAAGATCATAAGGGAGTATAATTTCTATATTAGTGATGATCGCATGCATTCTACAGAGTTCGTGCAAGGTTGCTTTCAGGTGTTCTACAATGATTTGGCTAGAAGGGGCATATCGTTCAGTCAACATATCATATGGTCGGATAACTATGCGTCACAATTCAAGAACTCATAGAATTTCTATTGGCTGAGTAGAAGGCATAATTTTACAGGTATTCAGCATATATGGAACTTTTGTGAGGTCGGGCATGGAAAGGGAGAGCATGATGGTGTAGGAGCATGTATCAAAAGAGCCATAGCACGAGAAGAGTTAAAGTATAAAGACAATGCAAAGTTGACAGATGCAAAATCGATTGTCGAGTGGTGTAATGCTTCCATGGGTCCAGGTAATGAAGGTAAGTCTTCAGTTCGTAGATTTTTTTGGTTGATGGATGATACTAACATTGCACCATATGAGGACTGTTGTACATTGACAGGATCAAATGAGATGCACTCTTTCAGAAGCTTAATTGCAGGTTCATGGAGTATCCATACGTGAAATATGTCATGCTTTTGTTCTTCCTGTACAATTCAAGTCTGGGATGAGTGCGAGTCAAAGGAGTGGGTTGACGAATGGCAGTTAAGTTATCTTAGCCCACTTGACACGTATCAACCCCCGACGACACTAGAACTAACACAGATGGAATCATCAATTGATTTTGATCAGATATCAGACTTAGTTCAACTAGGTAATATAGGGCACGTATATGCATCTAATTTCATCTAGTTCAACCAGGTAATGTCATCTTACTTTGTAGTGTTTTTGTAATGTTGACTAATTTCATCTAATTTACTACACATATCAATGTAGGGCACGTATATGTAGTTATTACAGATGAAGATAATGAAGAGGGAACAGATTATTACTTATGTCATTGTGTTGAGGCCAAAAAGAAATTGGAGGCCCCTGTTACAGATGGAGAAAACATCGAATACCCTACAGGCTCAGTGGTTATTACTGGAACATGGCTTAGAAGGTACCCACATAAGAGTGTTAATGTTTGGCTGTTTCAGGACCTTGACACATTGAAAGATTCTTCATTACTCGAACCTTGTTGTGGCATCCAATGTTCATTTGATAAAGTATTGGGGTAGACCTTTGAACAAAATCTTGTGGAAGGTGCGTGAGTTTGACCATGAAGCAACACTTGACACAATAAAGAGTAGAGCAGACCCGAATGGTTCATTGGATTAATTTGTAAGTATTCACATTGATTTTGTAAAATCATGTTACATTGAGTTGTAAGTATGCACATTAATTTGTAAGGTTTGTCTTTTTTTAATTTCCTACTGCATTTATACACATATACACATTTTTACATCATCATGTTATGCATTTTTGGTGTCCTGTTCCTAATGCGACCAAACTGATTGTTCCAATGCGTTAGGATGGGTACATTTACGCTAGGCATGGTCCTGTTTTTCACCCAAACATGTCGAAACAGTCTGAGCTACATTGTATCGACGATATCCCTAAAGAGTCCAAAGTGCAAAAAGGCAGCAATCTTTGACGAGATGTTACTCAAAAATCATGTCACTTAGAAACATTCTATCTAAGGCAACACAATCATGTAGAGTGCTTCTATAATAAGCTCTCTCAGTTTTTTATATCTCTAAGGCATTTGCCCGTGGTGAAAGGTTTTCTGCTGCCCCAAAAATTGTCAGGAGGTAGTGTAAAGTTACAAAGGGGTGTAACTTTTGTCGTGCTCCTGATGTAATGAAACTGACTATTCCAATACGTCTGGATGGGTACATTTACGTTAGGCATGGTCCTATTTTTCACCCAAACATGTCGAAACAGTCTGAGCTACATTGTACCGACGATATCCCTAAAGAGTCCAAAGTGCAAAAAGGTAGCAATCTTTGATGAGATATTACTCAAAAAATGTGTCACTTAAAAATATTTCATCTGAGGCAACGTGATCATGTAGAGTGATTCTACAATAACCTCTCTCAATTTTTTATATCTCTGAGGCATTTGCCTGTGGTGAAAGGTTTTTTACTGCCCCAAAAATTATCAGAAGGAGGTAGTGTAAAGTTGCAAAGGGGTGTAACTTTCGTCCTGCTCCTGATGTGACCAAACTGACTACTCCAACGCATTCGGATGGGTACATTTACACTAGGCATGGTCCTGTTTTTCACCCAAACATATTGAAATAGTTCGAGCTACATTGTACCGACGATATCCCTGAAGAGTCCAAAGTGCAAAAAGGCAGCAATCTTTGACGAGATGTTACTAAAAAATCGTGTCACTTAGAAACATTCCATCTAAGGCAACGCGATCAAGTAGAGTGCTTCTACAATAACCTCTCTCAATTTTTTATATCTCTGAGGCATTTGCCCATGGTGAAAGGTTTTCTACTGCCCCAAAAATCGTCAGAAGGAGGCAGTGTAAAGTTGCAAAGGGGTGTAACTTTCATCTTGCTCCTGATGTGACCAAACTGACTATTCCAACGCGTCCGAATGGGTACATTTATGTTAGGCATGGTCCTATTTTTCATCCAAACATGTCGAAACAGTCTAAGCTACATTGTACCGACGATATCCCTAAAGAGTCCAAAGTGCAAAAAGGCAGAAATCTTTGACGAGATGTTACTTGAAAACTGTGTCACTTAGAAACATTCCCTCTGAGGCAACACGATCATGTAGAGTGCTTCTACAATAACCTCTCTCAGTTTTTTATATCTCTGAGGCATTTGCCCGTGGTGAAAGGTTTTCTACTGCCCCAAAAATCGTCAGAAGGAGGTAGTGTAAAGTCTCAAAGGGGTGTAACTTTCATCCTACTCTTGATGTGACCAAACTGACTATTCCAATGCATCTGGATGGGTACATTTACGCTAGACATGGTCCTATTTTTCATCCAAACATGTCGAAACAGTCTGAGCTATATTGTACCGACGATATCCCTGAAGAGTCCAAAGTGCAAAAAGGCAGCAATCTTTGATGAGATGTTACTCGAAAATTGTGTCACTTAGAAACATTCCGTCTGAGGCAATGCGATCATATAGAGTGCCTCTACAATAACCTCTCTCAATTTTTTATATTTTTGAGACATTTACCTGTGGTGAAAGGTTTTTTGCTGCCCCAAAAATTATCAGAAGGAGGCAATGTATTAAGTCAGGATGAAAGCCTATTCACTCTAGGCCCCAATCTCAAGTTGGACAATCATGAATGGGTGCCTAGAGCAATAAGGCGCTACATCATGGTTCCAGGACCTTGAAATGGCGCCCAAGCATGTAGGAGGAATTTTTAAGGAGCCGGAATGTTTTTGAAACTCTAAGGAACTAGTCCAAAGACTCTATGGTGCCATCTTGATACCATTGAGTCAACTTTGGAACTCAAACATATTGAAACAAGGTCTAGGAAGCTAGGTGCCATCTCTTGCCAGTTCAACCTCTCAGATGTGCCAACATTGGAAAGACTCTTAATGAGCACCTAAGTTTGAATTGATCTTGTGATTGAAAGTTTGGTGATGTATTGGTGCAAGATGAACTTCAGCTGAAGCAATCTAAGTTCCAGAAAGGGTTTAGAAGTTATCAACCTCTTCACTAAGTTAGGCGCACTTTACAAGCTTTCTTACCCAAGAGTTGTACCTCATTAAGACAAGGCGCATCTTAACCTCCGAGATTTTTCCAAAGAAGTGCTTCAGTTTATTAGCACCTTTGGACCTTGTTTTGCATTATGAAAGAGAAGGCGCACTTTGGAGGCATTTCTAACCCAGATTACACCTAGGTATAATCATCTCTCTGGAGCATTACAATGTGTTTTAAAATGAAGGAGGACATTTCATAAGTTGGGGAATGGATCACTGAAAACCTTGGAGTGTTTGAACTAAGCAAGAAGGTGCATTTCCATGGAGTAGCATACTCTAGATAGCGCCTAATGCCATCAAGGCGTAATTCTACCCTCACTTTGGTGCCTATCATCAAGAAGGGGCATTGGGCATTCCTTGACCAGTTCTGAGCGTTTGAAGTTTGTGAAATCACCAAGGAATGTTGGGCGCCATGTGTATCCTCAACAAGCTTGAGTTTGCACCTAGACAAGTTAGCGCTTATTCATGTTTTAACTTCCCTCTTGAAGCGCCTAACTTGGGAAAAAGTTATCTTGTTGTTAGTCAAGTGTTTGATGTGTTTTGGAGACTCCAAAATACTTCCTCTTGCTAGGTGCTCTTCTTGGCAACTACAACCTTCAATTGGCGCCTAGATCCTGAAGAAAAACACTTGCAAGTGTGGGCGCACTTTCCTTGTGATGGAGCATCAAATTGGCACCTAGAAATCATAATGCATAAAGTGAGCGCCTAGGATCCTATTGGTCCAATAGGTGGTTTTGGGATCCGTGTCAAGTCATTGGATTGGTTGCCAACTCAGAATGATTTTCATGCACTTAGACTTCAAGGCACCAAAACTAGTAGGAAAATATTTGGGGGGAAACTGCACTGATAAAAGTTGGGTAAATTTAACCTCTGAGTCTGATTAGGCTCCATATAACAACAATATTTATATCATGTCCCTTTGCTTTATGAAACAAGCAGTATGTGTCAAGTCATAGGGATAACACTATGGTCCTTAGAAATTTCTCTATGACTTTTGATAAGATTATCTACTATTATGTGGATGCTTGATAGTATTATCCTGATCCATTGGACTAGTGTGGCTATGAGGTTGGAAAGTGTTGCAACCTTCATCCTTTAAAGTTCTCCACCTTGTTATGGGTTGTTTTGAGTATTTTCACTTGCTTTCTCTTCGAGAATATTTTCTAATGATACATGATGTGTCATAGATCATTCAACTTGATAAACAACATGGAGGGATTCTCATGCCTCCTATACTTCTTGCAAGTTTCTTTATAGATAGTTCACATCATTGTCCATCTAGGTGGTCATTTCCCTAAATATTATGATAAGATAATCCTGTTAATGAACTTTGGATTGAATGAGAATCAACATGCTTTGTCTTGACTAGAATAGTTGGGATGGACAAAAATCTATTGATTCTAGGTTGGGTTGTTAAAGGTCAAGAAGTTTTGGTGTCTAATGCCCTCTAAATCTAAATATTCAAAATCATAGTGGTTCAATAAGTTACAACAAACAGTCAGGTAGACAATAGACTATAAGGAACAAGGACTACACATGAATCCAAAACAACACCAGTCAATAAGGACATCACAAGTAACTCAACATTACTTCCAGAGGCGTTCACAAAAATAAAGGGGAGAACACAATTAGAGAATGCTAGACTGTAGTAGGGATGAGTGTCTGATGCAGAGCACACAGTGGAAGCATAGAATTATCAACTTTTGAACCTTCGAACTCACTATTGGTGAGACAACATACCATCGGCGAGCTTAAAATTTCATCGGCCGATAGGCCGATGCCACCATGACTCTGTTTGATTTCACTTCTGAAAAACATCCCATCATTGACTCTTATCGGTCAGACAGACCGCTATCAGTGACTTTATATCCTTTCACACCAATGTCTTTGTCACTCTGATAGGAGACTCCAAGTCCCTCGCCTATCGGTAGGACTTAATACCATCGGCACACTCAAAAACTCTTCTGCCAACACACCGATCTCACCAATGACAACCTTCAGACCACACTCGTCGGTGAGACTCCAAACATCGGTGAACTCTAATCTCGTTGGGCCGATACACCGATGGATTTCAACTATCGGTGTGACCCCCTTCATCGGCGAAGCTCTCAACTGCTCTTCTGATGCACCAATGGGATTATCTTCCAATACACTGATGTCTTCGACTTCGAACCACACTCATCGGCAAGATAGACCACTATCGACGAAGCCTAACCAAGGTCTGCCGATACGCCGGTACGACCAACTCTTGATGTCGATACAAGATTCTTTTGAAGGCAAAGGGCGCCTAGGCTTATGGGGTTCAATTTGATGTATTTATTGAAAGCTCAAGGTGAATTGATGCTTATTGAAAATGCCACTTAGTCCTTCATTTGCATTCTAGGCGCCATTTCCTATTGACTTATATACTCCTCCTCATGCTAGGGTGCCATAATGAAGTGGTTTAGACAATAGGTGCACTTCACTTACTAGAGGCTTGTTCTCCTTCCACCTTAGGCGTACTTTAATGGTGGAACAGGTGTCAATGGGCGCCTTGTCTTAAATGAATGCTCTCTCTAAGTTGGGTGCCCTTTTGAGGCTTTATGAGTTGCAAATTGTGCCTTAACCCTTCATGCTTGTTGCTCAATGTTTGAATGTTTAAGAAAGTCTCCTTTAGGCGCTCATCTTAATGACTTTTTCTCAAGGTGCAATCATCCTAATGACTTGGATATTCATCCTAGTGTTTCAGGATATCAAGCTACCAGACTTAGCCATTTTTAGGATCTCAAACATAAAGAATAACATAATGATTCATTTTTTTGTATTGCATATAGTTGACATTCTATGCTACTCCTAAAGAATATTAATATTTTCTATTCAACATGATGATTCATTTTTTTTTAAATACAACTTTTATCTTTTAGTTCCAAAATGAGGTTTAGGTGATACTTGAATAACAATAGCTAGCTTATTGGATCAACAAACATCATATGTAATACAATTGGACTTTAAATATTTGAAGTAGCCATCTACAAATATCCATTCAAACGTGGATTTATAATGCAAGTATGGATGCCATCAATAAAAAAGATTTCTATTAACCAAATATCCATATAGGCATACAATGTCAACTATATACAATACAAAATATATGTCCACAAATGCCATATAGGCATACAACAAAGGAACACAATAAAAAGTCATTCCCCTCTGGCTGGTGAAGAGAATAGATCACGGGTAGCCTTTGATCTTCTAGGGGATAGAGATGCACATGTGGGTGGTCTACTACGAACCCGAGGGCTACTCCTCCTATTTAGTTCTTCCTGCATCTTTAGCTGTTACAATAAAAAGTATAGACATTAATATATAGAAATTACATGTTATAAAAAATGAAACATTTAATAAAATAATCACTTACTGCTAACATATAATCTATCTCCTCACTTGCCTCAGTAGCAGGAATAGGCCTTGGTGATGTCATGTCCTATAGAAACCATCCAGATAGAAATTAAACTTCAAATCAATAATCTTTTGATTTTTCAAAAATAGACAACTATAAAAATGAATGTAAATTGAAATTTACTAATCTTCCTCATACCCTTGTCAATGCCATGGAGCTATGAATCATAGAGGCCACACCATGCTCCATTGCCCTCTGAACATGGGGAGGTGTCTCCACAGCCTACATCATCTGGAAATAAAACAACATTATTCAATTACGAAAACTATAATAGTGATGCAAATCATGGCTCCTAACATACACACACGTTCATCTAAACATGGAAGTACACACAATAAAGCACACAAGTCACATACAAAAATCTAGTAAGTACAATTCATTCATTAAACTATTTATTTTATTACCTCCATAAAGCTTTGAAGTCCACCACCGCTGGTAGGTGTTGCCATGAAATCTACAATATTAACCTATTCAACATCCAAAATCAAATATTAGAATACCATTCATATAACGATGCTATTCACATGTAATATTTATAATTGTTTACTAGTTACATACCCCGACAATAGATGATCTAGTGTAAAATGCAGGTGGTGAACCACTGAAAACTGCATCGACGCTATGACCCTGAAATTTCATTAAAATCATCAATTTAAATTAGTTAATCTTGCATTTCAAAAATAAAATTTAATAAATTAAATTTAATAAACTTGCTAATATTTACCTAAGTATCAAGGCCGAAAGTCTCACTTAGGAGGGTATCTGTCATCACCATCTGCTCAGCTGCAGATGTAGCTTGTGCACCTATGTCCTGACTATCCATGGGTCATAACCACAGGCTGACCCGTAAGTCTAACAAGTATGGGGTGGGACCCTACTCCTCGCACTATCTCCCAACCCACTCTGTGCTGCAGGACCGACATGCTCTATGATGCTCTGGGTCAAGGCACTAATGGACTGAAGTGTATCGATCTCAACACTCTCCTTCACAATGGAAGGGATACAAACATGCTCGTGGGCTGGTCTGCTGATTACTTGTCTCACTACCTGCTGTGGGTCAAGACGTGCCCCTGGTCTATCTTGTGCTGACCCCCCACCTCTACCCTGAAAGTCCCGTATATCAAAATAGTTTGGCACTTTATTGAGGACAAACTCGCAGTAGAGTTTCCTCAAAAAGTGTTGCGGGACCTCATTATTATTGCATGGAGGATGGTCAAAAACCATCCACCACCTCTACCCAAAATTGTCCCTTATTGCTTGGTTGTTGCACCAACGGATAGGGAACCTCTTGCATGTAATGGGTGGAGGTTGATTTGTTTGTGGGTTTGTGAAAATTGAACACAAGTCTAATTTTGTGATTTGTAATTTTTTCACATCTTGGTATGACATCTTGTCTGCATAATAATCTCTAAACTCTCTCCTCTTATCCGTCCAACTAGTTATTTGCTTGCTAATTGAATCTACATTTGATAACATAGATTCAAGAGATTCAGCAAGTGTGGACCTATACAAGGTTGAAATGGAAGGATCTTTCAACCTTGCAATTATAGCTTCAATTTCTTTTTTGTTATTTTCAATTTGCCCCATTATATTTTCTTGTGTTCTAGGGGCATGTCGAGGAATGGATGGAGGAGGTTGTTCCGTAGGTATTTCCTCCTCAAGATTTTGTGGATTTTGAGGAGGAGGAGAAGGAGGTGGTGTATTAACATTTCCTGACAATTAATGAAATATAAATCAAAAAACAACTCAAACCTACCTATTTAGAAGCAAATTCAAACAAAAAAACAAATAAAACTCACTCCTTTGGTGTGCTCGACGTCGTGGCAGCATTTTGGCAACAAATCAACAAGATTTTGGTGTTGAATTGTCTTTTCCAAAACGCGAGCGTACTTCCTAGGGTTTGCAAGCCATGGGGATAGAGGTGAAAAATAGAAATGAAATGACTAGCCTTTTTTTTAATTTCTAGTAGTTAATAATGCGCTCACGTTATGGTTTAGTTTTGACGAGGCTCGTCATTCCCAACCCATAACGCGAGCGCGTTATAACGCGCTCGCATTATGTATTATTTTTTAAAAAACCATTTGGCCACTTTTTGGCCCCCCATCTTTTTGCACTTACCCGTCTAGTTGTTCATTTGGTTTGGATTTAATACCTATTCAGGTATACCCCTTGGAATATCCCTCCAAAGTTTAATTTGAGCTCAAAGTGCAGAGGAGTTAACCCACTCCTATAGGTTTCTCAAAATCACCTTGAACTTGTTGATAAACCTCTTCCAGTCATCTAGAACGACTATCCCTGGCTTAGATGATGGGAATGTTTTAGGGTTTAGGGTTGTAGTTATTTTGGGAGTCAATAGTACCCATTTACATAAGATCCCCTCAAATAAAAAGAAGGAGAAAACCTAGTGGGAAAAAATTCCCCCCCATGAGAGGCTAAAGCAAGAAAGGCTAACTGACCTCCCCAGAAGAAATGTCTCGCACCCCCAAGAGAGACTGAAGATGGACATACTTACTCTTAGTGAAGGGTTTGGTGAAGATATCTACAACCTGCTATATTGTCGAGCAATAGCATAAATCGATGACTTTCTCTTGAATCAGCTCCCTGAGAAAATGCATGTGGATCTTGATGTGCTTAGTCTGTTGATGATGGACCAAGTTCTTCTTAGATCTGGATGGTGCTCTGGTTGTCATAGTAGATGACTGATGACTTCTGAAAAGTGATGCCAAGTTTAGTGAGGATATCCTAAAGTCAAATAGCCTCAGTGGTGGCATTAACAACCCCCCGATACTCAGCCTTAGTTGAAGAAAGAGCAATGACATGTTTCTTCTTGCTCTACCAACAAATGGGATGGGAACCAAGGTGAAAATTGTAACCAAATGTGGACTTGTGATCATCAAGATCTCCAGCACAATCAAAATCCATATATCCAATCAAATCTGAACCTGTGCCCATTGCATAGTGAATCCCATACATATGAGTGCTTTGGATGTAGTGCAAAATGCATTTGGCAATCTTCCAATGAAGCTCATGTGGCTCTGCCATGAAGAGTGAAACAATGCCAACTCCAAATGAAATGTCAAGGTGAGTATGAGTCAGGTAGATGAGGCTACCAATAAGCCGACGATACAAAGTGGCATCAACTGGTGGTGTGGAACACTTTGCCTCAAGCTTGATTCTAGACATAAAGAGAGTCAGTGCAAGCTTACAATCATCCATGTGAAAATGAGCGAAAAGATCAAGAGCATACTTGGGCTATGCAAGAGAGATCCCAGAAGAGGTTTGAGTGATCTCAATCCTGAGAAAATAGTGCAAGGACCTAAGTCGGTCATGGAAAACCTATTGTGCAAAGCAACCTTGACAATCATAATGATGGATGAGGTGCTCCCGATGACAATCAATTTATCAACATAGAGAGCCAAGAAAAGAAGTGCATCCTCCTGTCTCAAAATGTAGACATTCAGATCTAAGTGGCATTTAGAGAACCCAACTGAGAGAAGAAAGGAGTCCATCTTGGCATAAGCTTGTGGGACTTGTTTGAGGCCATAAATAATTTCCTCAATCTTCAAACCCGTGAATAATCCTAAATGAATCCCTATGGCTGCTCCATGTAAGTCTCCTCCTGTAGATCCCCATAAAGAAATGTGCTCTTCACATCCATTTGATGTACAACCCAGCTTTGAGTTGCAACAATAGCAAGTATCCAGTGAATGGAGTTCATCTTGGAAATGGGAGGCAAAGGTCTCAATGTAGTCAACACGAAGAACCAGAGAGAAACCTTTGGCCACAAGCCATGCTTTGAACTTGTCAATTGATCCATCCACTACAAATTTGGTTCAATAGATCCACGATACCAAACTAGTTTTCTTCTCTTAGGAAGTGGAACAAGATGCCATGTTTTCTTCCAAATCAAAGAGTTGTACTCTTCCTCCATTGATAAATCCCATAAAGCAATACCTGATGCTTCATGAAAGAACTGTGGATCTGAAGCTATGGCAATGTAGGAATGCTATATATATATAGGTGTTGTGACCAAGTCCTCTAAGTATATGAAGGATCCCTAACAAGAGTGCCTACAAACTCAAGTGTCTGACGAGCCTAGTGAGGCATGTGAGGGGATGGAGGAGGAGAATACTCAACCTCAGAATCTCAACTATGTGAAGAGGAGAATGAAGCCTCATGATCAACTCTGTGAGGAGAGGTAGCTAGAGGAAAATCATCTAAGTCACTATTTGAATCCTCTATAGAGGAAGGAAGATGAGAGGATGAGCTAGGATAGATTTCTTCAAATTGCACAATTTGCTCAATGAGGATCTCATGTTTCTTTAACCTCCTCTCATCCTCTCAATGAGGATTTCCTCAAATTGCACAATTCACTCAATTGCTCTTGTTGACTTGACCTCCTCTCATAACCTTGTAGTGGACAACTGATAGACACAAGATGAATACTTTGACCCTGGAATTTCATAGTGCATACAATTATCTACATTAATTCTGACTTATAATATCTATTAATATAATTAATTAGAGATTTCAAATACAAATATAATAAATTTAAAAACCTTTTAAATAATTATCTGGTAATCAATACCAAACTTATCATGCAACAAGTCATCTGTAAATATAATATCATCCAATATGGATGTGTCCTGCACCTGCTACTGCCCCTGTGTTGCATAGTCCTAAAACTTTGGAGCATCATCTCTAATGTCTGCATGGGGAGTGTCCTCATTCCCATAATCATACAAAGCTCCACATGATCAACAAAGATGGGGGGATTGATGACATCTACTGCTCTCACCATCACCAGCTTGGGAAAGATCATTGCCATGTTGTGCTAAAGACTGAGTGAGGGAATTGAGAGAGTATAGTGTCTCCACCTCAATTCTCTCCTTCAAAGTCGAAGGGAGTGAGATATGATGTGGCCTCATAAGGGGTCTAGGTAGATGGTTTTGGGTTGATGTGCCCCCTCTCTATCATATGCAGAGCCACTGCCTCTGCCCTAGAAATCCTGGATATCAAAGTAGTTTGGAATCTCATTGAATTTGAACTCACAATAGAGTTTCCTCAAGAAATATTGTAGGACCTCATTATTATAGGGTAGGTCATCAAAAATCATATACCATCTATCCCAAAAGTTTTGGGATATTCCATTGTGCTCACACCAATGAATGGGGAATCGTTTTCAACTCCCGTATAATGGATGATTTGTTCTAGGATCAATAAAAAGTGCACATAGACTGACTTTTGAATTTTTCTTATCTCTAACTTGTTTGTATAACAATTTGTCTGCATAGAATCACTGACAACTCTCCCTGTAGTTTGCCCATTGGTTGATTTGGTTTGTCACTGAGTCAATGCGAGAAATAATAGACTCTAATGAACTGGCAAGAGATCTCCTATGATCATTGCTTGCATTTGGACTTTTCAATTTTTGAGTTAAGGTTTCAAGTTATTTTTTATTGTCTTGGATTTGCCCTAAATAGTTTTCTTGTGTGTCACGTGGATGGTAAGGAAGTGAAGGCAAAGTTTGAGGAGGGTTTTGAGCCTCCTCTTCACATGGGATCTCATCTCTTGGATTGGGGTTTTGGGATGATTCATTGACTAAAAATTAAAAATAGAAGTTCAATTAAAACAATGAAAAACAAATTCAATTCGTTTTCAAATGTAGAAAAAGATGAAAATCCTACCTTCTTCAGTTTGTTGACTTTGTTGTGCTCATGCATGATGAAGGATTCTTAATAGGTGCTCATGAAATAACCCTACTTGCATTTTTGCTTCTTTAGAAATGAAAATGAAACCACAACTATTTTTTTTATGTTTAACAGAAAAAACGTGATCGCGTGTATTACTGAGCCTAAACATAATCATCTTTTAACTTCCTAGGACCAAAAAGTGGCAACTGCTCTTAATTCCTAGACACACATAGGATAGAAATACACACTCTATTTTCCTATTTTCTTTACCATTCACTACTCATGGAGTTAGAAATACCAAAATCTGGACTTGACTGAGGCAAGCTCCTTAGCAACACAACATTTTCCTTCTCCTCTTTGTAGGTACTTTTGGACTAGAAACTTTGCAAATGCATGGAGGTTTTGTAATTTTTCTCCTTATCATTTTACATCTTATTTCCTTTCATTTTGTTTTATTTTCAATAGCTTCTTCCACTTTATTTTGAAATTTGTGTCACCTAGAGACTGGTGGGCATTTGTTTTATCTGTTGTTGTGTTGTGTAGGTGTCCTGGGTCCATAGTGATCTGGAGATTTTTATTTTTGTGGCTTTGAGGATGCCAACACTTAGTGCAGA
Source organism: Cunninghamia lanceolata (assembly GCA_027924645.1). Lineage (NCBI taxonomy): Eukaryota > Viridiplantae > Streptophyta > Pinopsida > Cupressales > Cupressaceae > Cunninghamia > Cunninghamia lanceolata. The sequence continues at coordinate 8,252,660 of BSBN01000534.1, forward strand.
TGTCCTTGCAGCGTATTATCACCTAGGGAAGTGGGCTTCTCCTTTTAGTGACAGGTTCATCATTTCTTTTACTTTTGCAACTCATTTTCTAAAATTCTATATATAGAAGTTTGTTTTCCAGGATTTATTAGTTTCATTCTTTCTTATGAGCATCTAGTTTAGTTACTTCATTTCTGGTAAGAACATAAAGTGGTTCTATAAAACCTAGAGTAGGTTTAGAACATCAAACAAAGCAGAACCCAAGTGCAATGTTAGTGAAAAATTCCCTTAATTGACATCTCTCTAGTGAGCAACAAATTGATCTCATAAAAACTAACTACTCCCCTCATTGGATTGCAATCAATTCATAATTGCATCCATGCTAATATGATCATATGGGCTAACTATTTTTAAACTTATTTTGATTTTCAGGTAGCTATTTTTATATTACCTAATGGTTTGGGGAATCTACAAAATATCCTTGAGTTTTGAACTCTTAAAAAATTCTAAATAAATTAATTTATTCAAAAATAATCATAAATTAAAATTTATTATATTCTAGCTAAATAAACAATTTAATAAATATATTAATTCTAACAATTATTAATAAAAATTCTAACTAAATTAATTTACACAAAACAAGAATAAGGGGGAAAAAATGGCTCGACAATTTGCAGACCGGCAACTCGCAGAGAGACAATTCGCAGAAATTTGCAATCCAGAATGGCGACAGAGAGAGATGAAGGGAAGCTTTGCGGAACCAAGAGATGGGAGACGGTTCCCCCACCGAGAGTACGACCAGGTCAATTTTCAGGATAATAGATTTGGCAGACTCTCCAATGCAGACTGAAACTTTCCACAACAGGAGGAAAATTGGCGAAGATGGCACGATGCTCGGCTTTTTCAGGATGAAGAGTGACAACTAAATGGAATTATGCACGGACCAAATCATTGGAATCAAAGACAGCAGCAATCTCAGTATTTCAGGGGAAGAAGAAACCCTAGAGGTGGTGGATGACGCAGGGATCTTCAAAGACACAATCTACAACCCAAAAACCCAAATCATGGACGGAGGGAATTCGACAGAGAGGAGGAAATATCAATTAATCTCAGTGCAAATCGAATTCGGCATCAAGTAATGAAACTGGAGAATACAACACTAATAATGAAATGGCATGGTAAGGATTTAAACTGGCAAAGTCTGGAGACTTGGTGGTTTGAGAAATGGGGAGAAGATTTGGAATTCAAGAGATTGGCAAATGATTATTTCGTGGTCATTTGCCCTACGGAAGCCATCAGGGCTCAAATTGAAGAAGGGATTTGGATTCTTGACGGTTGTGGCTTTTATATTAGCCGGTGGAAGGCCGGGTTTGATCCAACTTCACATCATATGGACAAAATCCACGACTGGTATATTCTGCCCAACCTCCCCCTTGAATACTGGGACTCTAGGGTACTGGAAGAAATTGGAAACGGGTTGGGATCCTTTTTGTGCATAGAGGAGAGGCTCAACCCAAAAGGGTCAGGTACAGTGGTGAGGATAGGTATTGAAAGTAATCCAAATCGTAGAATCTTGAGCAAAATCAAGATTTCGTCAGGATTAGGTATATGGACGCAGAAATTGATCCATAATCCCCTTCCCACAGAGACTTTGGTCAAAGTCTTAGGGTGGAAGAGCGACCCTCATCCAAAGGAAAACTCAGAGCAATCGTCAAACAAGCAGTCCATACCTCTATAGGAGGAAGTTCAAGCCGAAGAAGGTCTTCCGTTTCACTCTAAAGTGGCGCTCCCAAATGAATCAAAATCAGCTCAGAGATATGATGATGCTCAAAGCGTCCGATCCATTGATCAAAAATTGTCACAGGTAATTGAGATGATTGGCAACAAAGTGAGCAAGGAAGATCTAGACTCCCTCATCAATGTGGGCAACGAATTGGTAGACATTACCAACGCAGCCAAAAAAGGAGAGATTGATATAGACAACTTTGAAGGCAAAGATTGGTTTGTCGAACAAGATCTTGAGCTGATGGGAAATGAAGTTCTTATAGCTGAAGAGGAAGCTACAAGCAAAGTTGTGAACAACCCCACAGAACAAGGAGAGTTCGGGCTGAGAATCAAGGAACCAACCAAAATATTACTAGATTGCGGAGAACACAGAGGAAAAGGTAGGATTCCGAATAAGGAAAAACTTAAATGGGATGGGGAGGCTTCAGGACAACTAAAAATTCAAACTCTATTGAAAGTAGGGAAGGGGAATGCCCTTCCTGAACAGCAATGAAAATCTTATATTGGAATGTTAGGGGCTTAAATGCCCCTAACAAAAGATCCCTGTTGTGGTAGCATCTGAATTCACAGCAACCAGACATTTGTCTGATTCAGGAATCTAAGCTAGGAGAACAAGAAAGAACTAACCTTAGTTTGAATTTGAAGAATTGGAAAATTTGTGGTGTCAATGCGGAAGGAGCCTCGGGAGGGCTGTTAACTCTCTGGAGGACGCAAACAGTCATGATTGAAGTCATGGCTTCAAGCAAGTTTTGGCAAGCCTACAAGGTAAGGAGCCTAGCCTCCAATCTTAGTTTTCTTCTGGTAAATGTTTATGGGCCTAACAATTACATACATAAGAGAACTGTTTGGAGTGATTTGGACAAAGTCTGTAATTCCCAAGGGCTCGAGTTTATTATTTTAGGAGGGGATTTCAATGCAATCCTAAAAGAAAGTGACAAGAAAGGGGGAGTAGGCAAGAAACTTCAGTCCCAGATTGATTTCGAACATTTTGTGGATAGAAATGAGCTTCTTGATATACAGATGGGGGTGGGCAGTACACCTGGACAAACAAAAGGTTCGGCTTTTGTAACATAGCTGAGAAATTGGATAGATTCCTTCTCAAAGGAAATCTCAGTAGTTTTCCTTTTTCTCTTGACTATCAGTTGCTACCATTACCAGGCTTAGACCATTATCCAATTCACCTGGAAATACTGGGAGAAAAGGGAGCAGTCAGGAGCCCCTTTAAGTTTGAAAATATGTGGTTCCAGCATAAGGATTTCTTGGAACTAATCAAACAATGGTGGAATGAAACACAGCCCGTAGGCTCCAAAATGTTTTGCATTGCAGTCAAGCTGAGAGTAATCAAACAGAATCTGAAATCTTGGAACAAAAACAATTTTAAAAATATCTTTGAGGAGAAGAAGCAATATGAAGCAAAATTAAAAGTTCTCTCAGAGAAGATCATCAGAGATGGGATGGATAACTCCAGTTATCTACAGGAAAAAATGTTGATGGAAAAAATGAATGATATTCTCTCCAAAGAAGTGTTCTGGAGACAAAAATCCTGAGAAGTTTGGTTATCAGCCGGGGATAGAAATACCAAATACTTTCATAATGCAACAAAGGTGAGAAGGGAGGTAAACAGAATATCCAGGGTAAGAGATAATAATGGAAGACTTGTGGAGGATGTGGATGAAGTCAAACAAGTCATGGTGGCACACTTTCAGAATCTTCTGAATGAGCCGGAAGGCTCTCTCTCACAGCTCAAGAAGAGCTGGTTGGATTTATACCTAAGTTGGTAACTGATGAACAAAATGACATGCTTAATAGTAAATTCATGGAAGAGGAAGTAAAGCATGCACTCTTCCAGCTTCATCCAGACAAAGCGCCTGGACCCGATGGCTTCCCAGCAGGTTTTTTCCAAAAATGTTGGGACATCATAAGCACCAATATTGTGGAGGCCCTAGAGGAGTCTAGAACATCCGGACAACTTTTAAAGGAGATCAATAATACTTTTTTAGCTCTAATTCCAAAGAAAGAGAAGCCTGAACTTTTGGATGACTTCAGGCCCATCTCTTTGTGTAATACTTTCTACAATATTTTGGCTAAAATAATGGCAAACAGGTTAAAAATTCTTCTTCTAGATTTGATTTCAGAAGAGCAGACGGGATTTGTCTCAAATAGATCCATCTTGGATGGGCTCATTATTGCCCAAGAAGCTATCCACTCAATTCAATCCACGCGAAAGCAGGCAATGATCTTAAAACTCGACATAAAAAAGGCTTATGATCGTGTCAACTTGCGCTTTTTGTTTAAAGTGCTGCAAGGGTTCAGCTTCACCAAGAATTGGCTTGACTGGATTTTCTTATGGATTGCATGCCCGAGATTTTCAGTCCTTGTGAATGGAACCCCGGAAGGCTTCTTCAATGTTTCCCGTGGGCTAAGACAAGGAGACCCAATTTCACCTTTTCTATTCATTTTAATAGCTGAAGCACATGGCAGATCAATTACCAGAGCCTGGAACCTCAGGGAGATTGAGGGAGTTCAAGTCACAAGTGGTGTTCCACAAATTACTCATCAGCAATTTGCTGATGACACTATGCTGTTTGGGAAAGCCCATTGCAGGGAGGCCTGGAGTATAAAGACAATCCTCCAAAAGTATACAATCGCCTCTGGACAAGAGGTCAGTCATGAAAAATCAGAAGTGTTTTTCTTTAACACATCAGTGAGAGTGGAAGCTCAGATCTTGAGGATACTTGGATTTTCGAAAGGATCTCTTCCTTGCACTTATCTGGGGATCTCATTGGACAGAGGTCTTCGACCAGGTAATGTCTGGAACAGTCTACTGGAGAAAGTAAGAAATAAGGCAGCCTCTTGGAAAAATAGGTGGCTGTCTTGGGCAGGTAGGCTAACAAAACTTAAGTCAGTCATTTCCGCTCTACCCACCTATCTTATGTCGTGCCTACCTCTGTCAAGCAAGGCCAGTAAAGAACTAAATAAGAAGATGAAAAATTTCTTTTGGCAAGGGTTGTCTGAACAGCTCAAATATCCTCTTGTAAAATGGAAGCAAATTTGTGAATCTAGACAAAGAAATGGATTGGGAATCAAAAATCTTCTTCTCCAAAACAAAGCTCTGGGTGCTAAATTAGTTTGGACAATTTTTTCCAACCCAGACCTTAAATGGGTTCGGATAGTGCGAGTGAAATATTTGGAGGAAGGCGTTGATAGTATTTTCACCTCAAGGGTGTTACCTTCAGGCTCCAGAATTTGGAACTTTATTCGCAGTTGCAGAAATCTTATTTCTGATCACCTCTCCTGGGAAATCAGGAGTGGGGATTCAGCCAACTTTTGGGATGATTCTTGGCAAGGATTGCCTAAATTGACCAATGAGGTGGGATTGGCTAACGTCAAATCTATAACTACCCAGGCATGGGGGGATAAGGTAAGAGATTACATGATTCAGTCTTTCCACAATGGCTTTCTAACAGTTACCTGGAAGAGTCCCCTAAATCTTCAGTTAAGCCAGGCAGAAGTGGATTTATTTGACAAAACTCTAGCTAACAGACAAATCAACTTTAGGGAGGGCCCGGACACTCTCAGATGGATAGGAGCTCCAAACGGAGTCTACAGTGTCAGAGTAGGTTACAATAAGTTAACGAACAACCAAGAGGATGTCTCTATCATTCTAAGGGTGTTGTGTTGGAATCCCAACTGCCTGCCAAAGGCAGGAGTTTTCTTATGGATAGCCTCACAAGGGAGAGCATTAACAGCTGATAGGTCAGCCAAACTCGGTTTCCAGGGTCCTTCAAGATGTTGTTTGTGTAAAGAAAATTCTGAGGATGGGGATCATCTCTTCCTCAGTTGCTCTTTCGTGAACTCTTGTTGGAACTGGCTTATGAACAAACTTTTCTGGAAATCTGCCAAGCCAATGGGATTACTCGATTGGCTGTCTAGTTGGCCCAGTTTGAACAAAAATGCTGTGTATCACAAGCTGTGGGTAATCAGTCCCTCATTGTTGATTTGGGAGCTCTGGAAAGAATGAAATAGAAGACTCTTCCAGGACAAAGAGTTGCCTCTCCCCACGTTTCTAAATAAACTCGAGAGTAGCATAGTAGAGGTTTTTAACTCAACGTTGGGCAATTTGTCCCAAAAGAACTTCTCAGTTTGGGATGCCAAGATAAGACAAGGCTGGCAGGGTCTCAAACTGCCACCCCTCAGTTTGAAAGGTGGACACAATCAGTGCTTAAAAGACAATTTGCCAAATGGTCTCCACCGGATCCGGAGTGGTTCAAATTAAACTTTGACGGAGCGTCACGAGGGAACCCTGGCAAATCAGGAGCGGGTTGCATCATTAGAGATTGGGATGGAAAAATAGTTGGCAGCATTGTGGAGCCACTAGTAGATGGAACCAATAACGAAGTAGAGTTGGAGGCCTTAATATTAGGTTTAAAACTCTGTCATGAACTAAATCTACGTAAAATTGCTATTGAAGGAGATTCCCTCTTGGTGATCAATGGGCTACACACAAGGAAACTACAAAATTGGAAATTGTCCGCGAAATTGGAAATAGCTCTGGATTTGATGGATCGGTGCGAGTTAACCACTGTAAATCACATCTATAGAGAGGCCAATTTAGAAGCAGACTCCCTTTCTAATCAAGGGGCAGACGGATTAAGAGTCAAATTTATCTCCAGTTGAAGAAGTTTGATCGGGTGGTTGGGTGGGCACCCAATCCAGGCATAGTTGGATGGGTCGCTGCCATAAGGATCTATTATGGCCAGTTATTGTTTTGTTATAATTCTCCTTTGCGGCATTCATTATACGGAGACTCTTCCCCCTCCGCCCTGAGCTCACAGACCTTCGATGTGAGCCGTCACACGTGCTACTCTCGCCAAGCTTTCCATGTAATAATCACAAGCATGGGGTTAAGTGAATGCATTCCCTCCTTGCTGCAGACAGAAAGCTTTCTTCGTAGTTCTTGCTGTGCCTTCAGCCTCGGCTGTTTTCATCGGCGGCAGTAGTGGACAGTATGGAGAAGGGTTCAGGGTTCATCGCAAAGATTTTGGTGCATGGAATGATCAACTTGGGAATTTTGACCCCTATTCAGCTGGAGAGTTCGGTTCGACAGATGGCATTTAAAGGTGCTGTTACTGATTTAAGGCTTAAACGTATCCTGCGTAAGCACGAAGGCTTTCTCCTCCCGGCGGTCAAGATTGTCCTGGGGGTGGATTTTTTGGCAGCAGACGAATTCTACAGGGTGGATTCTCACATTTCCTCTCATTTCTTAGCGTCAATCCTGGACACAGGGGTGTCTACAGAGGTGGCAAAACTCATCATGACAAAACTGTTTAAACTAGAAATCCTTCGGGGCCTCAATGACATTCTAGAGGCGGTCGTTCTGGGGGTAGGTATTCCCCATCCAAAAGACATAGCTGCCCATACAGACCCTCTGGAGGTGACAAGGGTCCTGCCATTCATCCTCGACTTGAAAGGCCTGGCGTTGGTAGAGCACCAGGACCGAGTCCTCCAGGTCTTCGGCTTTCTTCAGAGCATCCTGCAAGAGGATGAGGACTCCGGGGAAAGGGTTTGGGTGGAAACGCTGAGGGTTATGGCTATGGAGCTCGGTCTCTTCTGATCCAATGGTTTAATCTCTTCACCAGTAAGTCTGTTAATACTACAGTCATATGCAGAATAGTAAGTCTAATATTACAGTTATAGAAAGCCTAATGGCTAATTTTGTAAAGCTCCAATAGGCTCTAGGAAAGGTTTTAGGAGTTTTTTGTCATACTGGCTGTTGCAGGTAAACTACGTATAGGCACCTGCTTGTTCATATTTTCTCCTGATCAATACAAAATTATATTTACGAATCAAAAAAAAAAATTTACACAAAACAATAATAATTATTAAGTAAATTATAATTTATTTTTTTATTATGGAGATCATCCACACATGCTTTAGGTTGAGAGCCAAGGACTATGACCTCATCCCTCATGGTGTTCAGGGTCTTGCACTCAACAAGACTTGATCTCTGGTGGGCTCATTCAAAATCTTTCAACTTCACCAGTAAACCAAGGACCCTTTGACAATTTTATAATTTTTAAGTTAATATATATAATAGAAATTAATTTTATAATATTATAACTTTATTAATTTATAAATTCTATAATTGTATTTTATAATTTTCAAATGCTATAAATTTAATAATCTATTAAAAAATAAGATTTTAAAAAATTTATATAAATTTTAAAATATAAATAACAAAAAAAAAAAAAAAAAAAAAAAAAAAATTATAAAACATTTTTCAAAAATATCAAAACTATGAGGGAAGAAAAGAAAAATACTTAGAAAGGTCATTGGAGGACAAGCAATGGACTCTAGCGGCAAAGGACCCTACAACATGAGGTAGAGCAGGTTGAATATAATTGTGCTCAACATAATCATTGAACAACATACCAAAAACTATTGATTAAACTCCATATATACTTCACCACGAATGCTAGTGGTGAATGTTAGAAACTAGTGATGTTTACTAATAATTTTTATCAAACCCCCTTGGATTAAACCCAACATATTTTAAACATATTTACATCTTAACCTACTAATAGAAAAGACTCTTTACGAGCATGTTTTCAAATCTTGAACCTCAGTCTCCCCCTACCAATGTCACCATTGGACTCAATAAGATCATTTCAAATGGTCACCATAGGATACACTGTTTTCAGTGCACGTGGTTGAAAATTTAATCTTATACGACTTTTTCCCATTTTTACCTAAAAAAACATACTAAATTTTTGTAACATATGGAATCCCAATCCCGCGTCTGGATGATAAGTACGCTTTTGGAAATAATTGAAATCTGGTTCAACCAATGAGTAAGGGAATCGTGTAAAGTTTTGTTTTAAAGTCATTGAAAATTCCTCGTCTACCACATCACTGATAGCGTTAAATTTTGCGCGAGTAGGTTGACGTCTTTGATGGGTCGTCCAAGGTATGAGTGGAAACGCCCTCCCACTTTCATATGAGTAAGAAAATTTCTTAAGGCCTTGGATAAATGGAGACCAGCAACGTGGGATTATTTCTTTTGTGTTTCTCCATCTTGGCCATGGATTTTAAAGGCCGTGTATTAAACAAGGCCTTTTTATCTCATGCATTAGTTAAATATATTGCAGTACTCAAATAAGGGAGTAACCCCTTTTAGAAGTGTCAAAGCAAATGGAAGGGAATATTGAGTTTTTTTTTTTTTTTTTTGTGGATATGTTCAATCATTTTTATGTGTGGTTGTATTTTTTATTAGTTATATATCTATCTTAATATATTAGAATCTCTACGTCTTGCAATATTCTCACATTTGTCAAGATAAATGGTTTATTTTCATTTATAAACAAATGTATCTAAAGTATTAGTATGTTGATGTTTTCATAGTTCTTTTGATTGGGTAGAAGCTTTGAGAAAATTTTTGTAAACTTAATTTGCAGTAATGTGCACAATGCACACTCTTTAAAATACACTCTTTAAAGGATGCCCATTATTTTATGACCACCCATGATTATTAATAAGTCTTTAATTAGAGAATTGGGTAATTAAACATTATTAATGAGTCCTTAATTAAAGTATTGGGTTTAAAAATCCAAATATTTATCCTCCAGTAATGTGCATAATGCACACTCTTTAAAATGCATACTCTTTAAAGGATGCCCATCATTTTATGACCACCCATGACTATTAATAAGTCTTTAATTAGAGAATTGGGTAATTAAAGCATTGGGTTTAAAAATCTAAATATTTAACTTATTTTTATTAGCCAGAATTTAACTTTACCTAAAAGTGTTATTTTATGCTCAACTCTCTCCTCTAGACTCATTTGATATGCATTTGTACCCTTCAATCCATATATCATTTTTTTTTTAAGGCTGTCTATATAGTTCCAATGATTGAGATAGTATTTGTGCATTTAAGACCCAATATTTTTAAAAGTTTAGCACTAGTAATTGTGACTTTAAGGGTGTTAGTGTTGACTATAAGTACTAATAATTGAATGAAATGTGCCTTTAGATCTAAAAAGCAACCATTCATGTGATGCCACATCAGCACACCAACAAAACATGACTTAATGCACATCTATTGGTCCACCCTTTTTTTGGGAACTATTTGACTCCAGGTCGAAAAGCATGCTGATGTGGCATCATAATTGATGATATGACCCTAAAACCTTAGTTATAAGCAGGGGCCTTACCAAATAAACTACTGTAAATTTTTTGAAGTGATTCGAAATTGCCACGTATGATTTTGAGAGGCCTAAAGCCCTATCTGCCTAGCTTTACTTGAATATATCCTTATTAGAAGCAGTAGATTATTTTATGATTAATGGACTTTTTTAAAGTTGATCCGATCAAACTGGGAAGAAAAAAATTGTGACAGTAATGCTAATGAACATAATTTTAATATAATGACAATGATGGGATTGAACGCAATGTTTACATCATAATGACATTCAGCGTACAATTCACAATCATCGACCAGGCATATAGTGAATAGACCTTGCACCGAAGTTTTTGGAGTAAACAATAACTAAATCTGGATATCGATGTTTACAGTTTCCTTGCAGATCACTTTTGTGGGAAACCATGTAAATAATTAAACTATAGCACAACAAAAGTAGATAACAGTTGGAACTTAAATAATTAAGAACTGAATTATATACAAGTTTTAAAAGAAATAAAAATTAACAAAAATTATATACAAATTTTTATAGAAATAATAAGTATAGCTCAGATTCTATTAGAGTGCAGAAAAGATGTTTATATTTTACCTGTTAAAAGATATAGAAGAACCACCTAAAGTCTTATAATATTGAAAATCTTCTACTAGTATAGAAATAGGTATATTGAATTACCTAATTCCTTGCTTTATGTCCATTAAGATTTTAATCTCATTTTTCATATTATGCCTCATTTTGTACAAATGATTTCCAATATTATAACTCTTTCTGTTTCATCACAAACTTGTTTGTCCACAGTTAAAGGGTCAATCCCTTCTCAACTAAACTGGAGTTGCTTGGCTTTACACCACTTCTTAGCTCAAAAAATACAATTCCAAAGCTGTATATCTTCACTTTTGGAGAAGGCCTCACTTGATATGCTCTTTCTGAAAGAAAAACTTAAAATATAAGCACAATTGTTCTTGAAACTTGGTTTAGAATAAGGTAATAAAAAATCTTAAGAGATGAAACTTTGTCAACATAACATTAGATTATTAGAATAAAAATTCTAATGCACTTTTAAAACTGTTAATTAGGAAGCACAAGTTGTTATTATATAGATAAATATTTTTTTAATTGGGTGCAAAGAAGTAGCTATTCTTAAACAGTAAACAATTTAATATTTAAATAAAACACAAAAGTTCATACTTTACCTGCTAGAAGACATAGAGGAACCACTTAGAGTCTCATAATATTGAAATTCTTGTTCTGCTAGTATAGAAATTGGTATATTGAACTCCCTAATTCCTTGCTTGATGTCCATTAAGATTTTAACTGCATCTTTCATATCAGGCCTCATTTTTGGATTTTCATCTGTACAAATGATTCCCAATCTTACAACTCTTTCCATTTCATCATAGATTTGCTTATCTTTATAAATATTTTTCAAACAGCCATCAATGAACTCTGTCAAATTGTTTTCTGCCTGTGCCTTGTTTGCCCATTGTGAAAGGGTCAATCCCTTCTCAACTAAACTGGAGCTTGTTGGCTTTACACCACTTATTAGCTCCAACAATACAACTCCAAAACTGTATATATCTGCTTTTGGAGAAGACCTCACTTGATATGCTCTTTCTGAAAATAAAAACTTGAAATATGAACACAATAATTCTTTAACCTGATTTAAAATAAAAATAACAAAAATTTAAAAATCATATCAGAAAAAGTTTCACTAAACTGTAAAGATAATATTGTTTTTTAAATAATAACAAATGCAAACCCTCTTGAAATATCAGCTCTTCCCTAAAAGCTTCAACCTAAATCTTGTCTGATTATATATCAGACTCAAACTCCACAAATCAACAATTTTGAGACCTTGCTAGATCCACACTTCCTGGCATAAATTCTAGTAGACGTTTGTCTATGATCAAGTACGTTTACACATAAAAATAGGCTGTTTTTATAACAAAATAGAATTTTAAATAAAAATTATATAGGATCTGGAAAGGCAATTAGCATACCTGGAGCTGTATAGCCAATAGTAAAGCCAGAGCCAAAAGAGCTTGGTGTGAGCTCGTTATTGTTCATAATCCTGGCTATGCCAAAGTCAGCAATATGGGCTTCCAGATATTTATCAAGAAGTATATTATCAGGTTTCAAATCACAGTGCACAATTGTGTTCTTGCATTCATGGTGAAGATAAGCCAACCCATGCGCAACTCCAGCAGCTATATTCAATCTTTGCTTCCAATCCAATCTGCGATCCAATGGACCGTGCAACAGAACGTTCAGGCTAAAATTAACCATGAATTTGGAAACTATTATCATTTCTTGGCCATTGAAGAAATAGCCTAATATTCTCATAAGATTTCTGTGACGAAGCTGCCCCATAATCTGGAGCTCTGACAAAAAATGTTTCAGACAACATTCTCTATCTTCTGAAAATTCCATTCTTTTTATGGCTACTGTTTGGCCTTTGGAGAGGGTTCCTCTGTAAACTGTTCCGAATCGGCCTTTTCCAATTATTTTTCTCTCGCTAAAATTGGCTGTTGCTTCAAGTAACTCTTCTCTCCTGAATTTCAAGTATGGCTGGGAAATTCTTTCGATTTTGGCTTCCTCCGTTAGGAAATGAGATTCACGGCTTTTGTTCATATACTGTTGCAGGAAAACAGAGAAGCTGAAAACACAAGATACGATGAAGACAAAGGTAGTGAAGAGGGGAAAAACTCGGAGAACGAGATGCAGAGAATAAAGCTTCCATGATATAATTAGGGAGACAGCGCAGGTAATTAAATAAACAATTAATAAAACCCTCACGGATTTCCTCATTACACTTCTTCCTTCCAGTACTGCAGAGCTCTGTCTGTAGACGGAAAGCCTATCCAGATTTAACAAATTAATAATTATTATGACTGGATAGATCAAGGGTTACAAACACAGATTGATTGACGCCTAGTAATCGTCAATAATCCAGTCAATCATCTTTCCTCGAGTAGAGGAGGATGTTTCCCTTGTCATTTCCACAAAAGAGCATACCCACAAGTTTTATATCTATAGCTTTATTTTATCTTATCTTTTCGTGAATTTCACGTTTTCATATAAGAAAATAATTTGCCTCTCATAAATACACCTTTTTCACTTTCAGCCTTATTTTTTCTCCTATCTTATAGGAGAGAGAATTTAGTAATTGAGTATTTTTGACTTTGTGCCTTTCAAAATTATGTGTTAGTTCTAAATTTTATAATAATTTATTAGGCAAGTCTTTTGTTTAAATTAAAGGTTTTAGGTCTACATCATCAAATATGATACCATATGAGTTTGTTTTTGTTAAGGTGTCTAAAAGGACCCTCCAAAAGTTAGAAGGATAGTTGTGCATTAAGTTATAATAGTTGAGATAGGACGAACGTTTCTGGTGCTCTGGGAACGAAACCCTAAATCGTTTTCAAACCCTAAGTTTTTTGTTGCTACTGCCCCAAGATGAGGCTAAAATTTGCTACACGACAAACTGGCGGTGTACATAGTGGAATGGATTAAACCAAGGAAGACATTTCTACTGAAAACGAGCCAACAGTTGAGATGGAGCCCACCTTAGATGGCTCAGTTACTATAGATGCTGGAAATGACGAGAACACTTTAGACAACACAGCAAAAACGAGTGAGGCCACCACGTATGAGGTCAAAAAGATAGTGTGATGACCGAGCCGCAAGCTACCGAGGAACCAGGTAAACCCTTAGAATTCCTACTTCTTGATGATGTAATGGAAGTCATTTCAGAATGCCAATCTAGAACTGTGATCCTTTTTTTTCTTAGAGGAGTCCCTTCTGAAGTTGATTTTTATAAATGGGATCATTTTAACTAGGAAAACTGAGGTTGGGAAATTGAAGCTCTAAGGGATCTTGGCAAGGGTTATGTCTTTTGTATATTTAAGACTGTTGACCATGCTCAAGCGGTGCTGCAATATGGAACATGGGTTACTTATGGCCAAATCTGTTAACTTCAAGCTTGGCGATTTGATTTTCACCTTGAAGGCCCATCTCATTCTCAATATCCAATATGGATAGAATTGCCTTATTTAAACCTAGCATTCAGGCCATACTTGCAAAATACTGTAGCATAGTTGGGTAGGGTCATTTGGTGTAAACAAAATTCTGATAAATTTTCCAACCTTAGGGTTTAGCCCAAGGTTTGTGTTGAAATGGAATTGAACAAACTATTGCTAGAGAGTATTAAATTGATCGGCCTAGGGTTTGAAATAGATCAACCTTCAGTCTACCTAAACAAGCCTAATGCATGTTTCTTTTGCCAAAAAGGACATTTGATTCGCGATTGCCTTGCCAGGAAAACAAGATTTGATCAAACACCAATGTATGCCTCTCCATCTAACCAGGCTATTCGTCCCTCCCCCCAACCCATTCCTCCTCGTAACACCATTATCTCTTCGTCATCATCCCATCCACCCTAGGCTCCGTCCATTCCCCATCCTGCTTTTGATGCTAAAATAGATGAACAACCCATGCAATCTCCTCCTTATAAAATGCCATTATGTCACGTCTCGAACTTTCATAGACTTTACAGATTTACCTCATTAGTCAATTACAAGTGAAATTATGGAACAATAAGTAGATTTACAATTGATATGATATGTTATTCATTTAGATTTTGTCGCCTCGGCTATATTTTGGACTAATTTATTGATAGTGCGATGAGTTTGAGTTTTACAGGTCTTGTCGAATGACAAGAGCATGGCTCAGGTAGAAGAGATCTAGCTTTTTGGCAAACATGTGAGGGGTTTTATCTGGTTACTTCACACACTTCACATAGTTGCATATGCATAATGAAATGAATTTAAATGCATTAGTGTGTAGTTAATTGTTTTCGAATTATATTTAAATGGTGTTTTATATTTAATGAGGATAACTATGTTTGTATTTTAAATTGAATAATAAAATATTACTAATGGATGTTTGGAAGACAATATATTATTTGAAATTAAATAATATATTAAATAAGATAATTTCATGCAAAATTGTATTTTATTTCTATTATTGATTAATTAAAATAGTTTGTTTTAAATAAAATAGTCTAATAATATTAAATATAGCTTTATTAAATTTAGAGTTTGAAATGAAGAATTAAATACTTGATCCTGTCACTCATGCGGCAGTAAGTTTAAAAAGATATAATTATTATTGTTATTTTTAAATTGCATTATTCTCAATTCGGTGGGAAGGAGAGCATGCAAAAACAAAAAGTTAACTGAAGCTCTAAAACTGGATCTGAACGTCCAAAATAAGAAAGGAAAATTGATTAAAGGAGGGAGATTGAACAGATCAAGGACCACGAATTACTGAGAGAGAAGTTACGTTTTGACAGAGGAAATTCTTCTGAGTTTTGGGGGTGACAGACATTGGAGAAGTGCAGCGATAGGAAGAAAGGTAGCGATGTCACCAGCTTATCCCCTCACCATCGCTATCTTTTCCAAGTTTTCTTCTGGTTTTTCTATTACTGTGTTAAATGAAGGATTATCATTTTAAATAGATGTCTTTTCTGCCTACTTTTGACATCTCTTCTGTGTTAAATTGACCCATGTATTATGACCATCCTTACCTTGTATCTCTGACTGAAAAATTATCTTTCTGGCCGCTTAGCTTCTTGACCTAATCGTTCCTTAGTTTGAGTCGTTTTCCTTGTGCTGACTGGCAATTTAAAATACCAGATCGCTTGTTATACTAGCCGCTTTTATTAAGAAGTTTACCCATACTTCTGGCCGCCTATATTCTTGCTAATCGATCCTTTTCCATGGCCAAATATTGCTATTCTTGTTCGATCTGTATAGATTGATCCCTTCCACTTATTTTCTGTTGTCTACCTCAGTTTAAAACAAGGCATAGATTGAATCAAAACTCATAATGAATCCCTAGTTCATTGAAGGTTATCCCTATCAAAACATTAGTTCTACGACTGTGTCTCTATCCTTTATTTTGCTGACCGGAATCAGATCTAGATTAGAAAGTTTGTTCGCATGTTTTATTATGTTGAATTAAACCTCCAGATAGCTGCCATAAATAATCTCAGTAGTCCAATTAATGACTGTATTTAGTTTGCATTATGGTTAGAATGAACAGTAGGATATACAAATTGACCACCTCTACGTAGATAACGAACCCCTAGAATAAGTTCTGAGTTGTTCTGGTAAACTTTATTGTGGATTGTAATTTTTTTCTTGGTTATGTTGGCTGTAAATAGTAAGATATAAATTGACCTCTATGATGTTAAAACACAAACCTTTGAAATTATATATAAATCCAGGTTCATGTAGTTTTCGTTTTAGTAGTATGCATCTATAGGAACCTCTTGAATAGCATTTAGAATTCATTGTTCCTGTAACTATATTATGACAGCAAACCTTATAAACTCATTTAACAGAAATTACTATATTCCTATAGCAATTTAAAAGATTTTGTGGCCCAATAGAAACTTGTTAAAACAATATTTAGACTGGAAAACAGAGACAGTAGATTTTGATACTGTTTTCCTAGGAATGCTGAAGAAGTATTTATATTTATATAATGATTAAAAATTGAGTTTTATTTTGTTCTTTATGCACTAAATTATTCCTGTAGCAGTCATGTCGCCACATCGACAGGAAGCCTGTAGTGTGTTTTATTTGTGTTTGAATAAACCTCCTATCGTAGAAATGACAGGAAGGTAGAACTATGAACTAAATTGATTATTTAAAGAAATAATTAAATAACTAAATTAGTGGACTGCTTCATAGTATGTTTTGTGTATTGATGCTTGGAAAGAAGAAAGAATGAATTATTGTAAACTTGTACATCTGAATTATAGAAAGCAAATAGATGCTTGCATGTGCTATGTTTATTCTTCTTTAGTGTGTATTTTGGAAAGATTGCATTCCGGGATGGGTGTCGAGTATGGAATAATAGGGAAATAGGTTTTCTTTTTCAAAACCTATATGCCATTTTACGGATTAATACTTTGGCCAAAGCTAATGAGAATGTTGCAATAGACATGTATACCATTATAGAATGAATGGTTGATAGCTTAGATTTGTATATTTCCCTGCCATATCCTATTGATGAGATGCTGCATTCATGATAGTAATGCATGTAGATTGATAGGCACACACCAGATTCCACCCTGCATATGTTTACAGATTGCTAGGCTCTTCAAGCAGGGTCAGGCATCCTTCAATTTGAAGGATACCGGGGAAGCGCAAGCTTTGTGGTTGGGCAGAAAAATCACCCGAACCATGTTCTTGTCCTTTGATTCAGCAGATGGCCAGTTGGTCGATGGCGATCGAGGACTTTTGTTAGATTTTTATGATATTGATTACTTATACTTCTATTATTGCAAAGATTTGTAAGGCTTGATGCCGACATTTGACACTTGTAATATTATTGAATTTTACATACTCTGTAAATGACTTCAGATGTATACGTATGATTTGTAATTTTGATTGTACTTTAAACTTATGAAATGGAAAGATTATTTTGGTCTCTTGAAATATCTTAATTTCTTTCCTTATGGATGTTAAATAGAAGTTATTTTACTTTACTCTAAATTACTTGTAGTAATTCTATGTTTTACTTCAGTTTTGTGTGTTTGGGTAGATGCAAGAAGTTGTGTCCACTTAAGGTGGAAGTTTCGGAGTTAGAAAAAATTCCGAAATCGGGGAACAAAAAACGGGATCCCGTTTATATAAAACGGGATCCCGTTTATAGAAAACGCGATCCCGTTTTGCCTCGGGATCCCGAGCCTAGGACCAAAAACGCGATCCCGTTTTTCCCGGGATCCCGAACCTAGAGGCCATAAACGGGATCCCGTTATATAAAACGGGATCCCGTTATATAAAACGGGATCCCGTTATAAACGGGATCCCGTTTTATATAACGGGATTGCGTTATATGAAACGGGATCCCGTTTTATAAAACGGGATCCCGTTTTTGAAAAGTATAAATTTTTTTAAAAAACAGCAGAGACCCCATTTTCAACAGCGATAGGCGCCAGAGGAAAACGGGATCCCGAGTTCTCAAAGCATCCAGCCAGGTAAGTGGATTTTTCCACTTGTAAAAAATACCCATCAATTGTTTATACCTTCCATTGTTTGTAAATTGATGTAAAATACAATGAAAATTTAAATTTTGAATTGTTATTTAGGGTTTAGGGTTTATAGAATCAGTAGTTGATTTTTGACAATTTAGATGTAAAATACAATTGAAATTTTGAAAGACTATATCATATAAAATGTTAGAATTTGAACAAACTGTCAAAATTATGTTTAAATTTGAGAATTGAATAGATATATTTAGGCATTTTAGCTGTAAAATACAATTGAAAATTTGAAAATACTGTATCATATGAAAGGAGAGATTTTGAACAAACTATCAAAATTTGAGTTCAATTTGAGTGTTGAATAGTTCTATTTAAACATTTTAGCTGTAAAATAGAATTGAAATTTTGAAAATACTGTATCATATGAAAGGAGAGATTTTGAACAAACTGTCAAAATTTGAGTTCAATTTGAATGTTGAATAGGTGTATTTAAACATTTTAGCTGCAAAATGCAATTGAAATTTTGAAACGATTGTATCATATGAAAGGAGAGATTTTGAACAAACTGTCAAAAATTATATAGCAAATTGGGATGATATGTATATTTGGTTTTTATAAAATTTTCTTATAACAATGTATGTCATTGTATTTTAAAGGTATTATTGAATAGCTAACTATCATGTAAAAAAATTACAACAAACCATAATAAAACCAAGTTATCACATCCTTCATAATCAAACATTTAGAGACAACTAGAACTAATCAAGAATTGAGAAAATTTTACAGTTTTTGTGATAGCCAACTAATTAAGAATGAAATGAAGCCAATATTTATGTAACTTTTGATATACTCAAGTAGCTGTCCTCACTAGCTAGGTTATGCCCCTGGAATGAACATCGTGATGTTAATTGTGATACGAGCTTGAAACCTCATTGGTAATGCTTTCCCTAATCTTAATGACATTGATGTAGGCTCCACTCATGATGCTTACGAAGATCTTTCCACCACTAACCTCTTTCATGATAGGTCACTATCCTCACCATCTCCTTAGACCTAGAATACCTTGAGCTTATCAATTGGGACCAACACGACCCTTTATGATTTGATGTTTTCCAAAATGATGAAGCCATCATGAAACTTATCAAGTGTCAAGACCACATCCCCATTGTAATCATAAGAAAGACTTTTCCACCATACTTAACACCTACATATATGCTTATTTTGGAGAGAAAGAAAGAACCCTTCAGTCCTGAGGCACCCTAGTCTAGGCAGAATAGCAACAATCTATATAAGAAGAAACTTGTGATCGATTAAAATGATATAATAAAAATGGACACTTCCCAAGAGCTCCTCAATTTGACAAACTTCACCTTCCATTAGATACCACTTAGATACAAGACATGACTCCCCTCTCCTTATTGAGGACATGCTATAAACATCAACCTGTGAATAGAAGCTTGGACCCTAAACTCTCTAAGATAGTAGCTCCACTGGACCTTGACATCAAAGAAGGCATATATAACCATGTCACCATGTTAAATATTACGTTGATTTCTTCATGTGGTCTTATGGTGATATGCCTTGAGACTCCATCTTTAAAGTCATGCATCATCTTGTGGTTCACCTCAATGCCAAACCTATTCAATAAAAGCTACGCAAAATGCACCCCCAAGTAGCCCTCGTGGTCATAGAAGAATTGTATAAACTCTTGGATGTCCAGGGTTCATTCAGACTATTACTTTTCCTAAATGGGTAGATCTAATGTGGTCTTAGTTAACAAGAAAACTAAGGGAATTCATGTTTGCACTAACTTTTGAGACATCAAAAAAGGATCTACCCCAACTTAGATAACTTTTCTCTACCAAACATTGATATGGTCGTGGATCTTGTGCATAGCCATATATATATATATATAATTTTATCATTAATCTGGATATAATATGGACCAAGTTGAAACATTTGAGTTAGACATGGAGACACCTAGATTATGGAGCTCGGTCTATGTAAGAAAACACCTGTTATAGACTCAACACAAACTTATCCCTCAACCCTCTAAATTGTGACTTACATCATTTGATTACCCTGGAACACACTATATAGACAACTCTATACAAATTTGGCAAAATATATTTTCTCCTAACAGAAACTTGTATATGTAGAAGTATCTACTACTACATTAGATTTGATATACTTCTTAAAAGGAAAGAGTTGGGACTAACAACTAAATAGAAAACAATAACTAGTTTTGCATTTTGTAGGAAATAGGAAACAAAATTGAGCTATCTAACCATCTTGACTAATTTATCTATTTCTAGCTAGATTGAACCCTAATTCTATATGCAATTCCAACCCTAACCCTAACACTAATTCTAACCCTAATCCTAACCCTAATTCTATATGCAATTCAAACCCTAACCCTTATTATAACCCTAATCATAACCCTAACCCTAGCTCTACTTGTAATTGTAATCGTAACTCTAACTCTAGCCCTAACCCTAACCCTAACGAGCTACTTGTAATTGTAATTGTAACCCTAACTCTAGCCATAACCCAAACCATAATTGTAGCTCTAATACTTACCCTAATTTAGCAACCCTTGAATTCTAATTCTAACCCTAACCTCAATTCTAACCCTAAGCCTGATCCTAATTGAAACCCTAACCCTAACTTTAATTAATCACGAGTCATGCTACAGGGATTTCTTCTACATATTTTGTATGCATGTGTTATTCCCTTATTGCATGTGAGTTCACCAATTATTTGGAAACTTCTCCTAACTGGGAGGCAGGCTTGTATTCAAGCCCTATAAATTTTGTGTTTATAGGTGTTATGTTTAAAGCTATATGGAGACTTGTAATAGGAGGTCTTGAATTTGGTACCAATGATTGTGAGTGCCTTGTCTAGAATATGATGAACCTTTTGAACAAGAGAACCTTGTAGACCATGATGCATATCTTGAAATTTAAACTTGAACATTATCGTCATGTGAATGCTTTTAGCCATCCTACAACCTCCTATCACCCTTCATCCTCTTATAGGGATATGCCACACAACCTCTCCAAGTTGACCATGCCAAACCCAAAGTCACAATCGTAAGAGGTAAAGAATCTTTTGGCCCCATTCAAGTCCACTCCCTAATAGGAGTGATACAATGCTAATAGGGTTGTGAAGGTAATTAAGTTCTTGATTAGCATGTTGGGTGTATCTAAGCATAATGATGATATAGTTAGTCTTGATTTCATTAATCTTAAGATCATTGAGCTAGAGTACTTAATATATATGGTATAGTTTGTTCAATCAATAGTGGTAGGGAAAATTAATATACTACAATGACATGAAACATAAACCAATAGGTGT
Source organism: Cunninghamia lanceolata (assembly GCA_027924645.1). Lineage (NCBI taxonomy): Eukaryota > Viridiplantae > Streptophyta > Pinopsida > Cupressales > Cupressaceae > Cunninghamia > Cunninghamia lanceolata. The sequence continues at coordinate 8,274,034 of BSBN01000534.1, forward strand.
CTTAAGATATATTAGTGGTAGGGAAAATTATAGTGGCCCTAACCCTAGTAGAGTAATAAGTTGAAGTAGTGTTAGAATTACTAATAAACTAAAAAACTTTATCCTAGGGTGGTGGGACAAATTACACAAGCCTTACAAAGCCTCTACCACTTCCTTGACATTTTTAACATTGTTCGAATTTGATAGGAGGGATTTATGTCACCTCCTCCTCATCTTAATTCTCATAGTGGATAGAATCATCCAATTTAGCATCAAGACATGAAGGTTTATCTTCATTATCTTAGAAATATCCTCCAAGGCTTTGTGCATATGCTCATGCCACACATTGAAGATGTGGAATTTATCTAAGTAGCAATATAGAAATCCTTAGCCTAACCTTCTACCCCTTCAATATCATTGTATAGAAGGTAGATACAAGTAACATTTGATAGCATGGAGGCACAACTTAGGGATTTCAAGTTGAATGTAAAAAAAATATTCTTCCCAACAAATGCTAGATGTCTAGGAGCAATTTAATGATTTCTTCCATTATCTGCCTAGTCTAGAATATAATTACCTTTTCTTTTGATATGTTTGAAGGAGATAGATTTAAACAAGTATTCACCAAGTTTCTAACTTCCAATATATAATAGTTTCCAATAACCACAAGCTTCATCTATGCTTTTTCATATGATCAATGTTGATCTTGGAATCTCCTTCCACACTAAGGGATATCTTGTTTAGTTTCCAAGTCATCTTGAGGCCCTGGATATCATGGCCCTAGAATCTACCATATTAGTGTTCTTGACACCAAAATCATAAGCTTTAAGATAGGTAGAGGTTTTCCCTTATCATCTCTTAATAACATACTCCTCCTACTTCACTAGGATTACCCTTGGCTACCCATCAAAATTTCAAGCTTAATCCATCCCAATGTAGGTGTGGACCAAAGGGTGTGAATATCAACATGGGTATCTCCTTGTTTTAACCTTATTCAAAGCAACCTTGGCCAATTATGAGCCTAATCAGTGCCTCTTCTAGCATGATCATATATTCCTCTTTACCCCAACAATCACCAAGTTCCTAAATGCACCATATTTCTTTAAAATAGTCCAAAATTTGGGATGCATATTCACATTTAAGAATGACATGATGATTGTCCAGAGAAGTTTCCTTACTTAAATGCACATTGAAATTTTGAAATATATATTGCCCATTGTATCAATCATTATGGTAGTCCTAATAGCTCGCTTACATTTTGAAATTTGTACATGCATGTATACATTATTTGTATGTTTTTAATTTAAATTTATTTCAAGTGTAATTTCTTGAAACATATATATATATATATATATATATTCTTGATATCATTTTAAATTTGTACTGAAGTTTGTATGTTTATATGTATTTATATGCAGGTTCATATCTAGATTTTTATATATACATCATGAATCTAGATGATATTCACTTTGATGTTGAGGACTTTATTAATGCACAAGATGATCCGGCCGCACCCCCACCCCCACCCCCACCCCCAGCGCCAAATGCCCCACCTCTAGATGCCCCACCTGCAGATGACCCGCCTCCACCTCCACCTCCACCCCCACCTGGAACTGACCAGGCTCGCTTGCGAGCCATAATAAATGAAAATGTGGATTCAATACAAGAAAAACTGAATTCCATTCGCAGTGAACAATTCATGCCACCTCACGTAGTACGTTTTGCATCTTTGATGCAAAACATTGTAGATTCTGTGAGGTCTATTGACTCAGATTTTGATGGATTCCGGAAATGGAGAGAGGAGAGGCGCCAATTTTATGCTGATGGCCTCTCCTATAAGACTATTTTGGATCTTAAAATCACAAAAGCTCATTTAGCACAATATTTTAGACATCCCATTACAAATGAACCTATTCCTGCAAATAAGAAAAGAATATCAATCAGGTGGTGTAGGCATGAAGGAATGTCTGCTAATTTTTGGGATAGATGGTGGATGGTGTTTGATTATCCACCTCATGCTAATTGTGAGGTTCCTTTATATTTTTTGAGAAAATTATATGTAGAGTTTGTTATGAATAAAAAACCCAACTACTTTGATTTTAGATCATTCCAGGGTGTTGGTGGTGGCATGCCACAACAGAGGTTGGGGGCACGGGTTGATCCCCAATGACCGATGCCTATTCAACCTCTTATTGACCCTCCTGTTGCTGCCATTCCTTCGCCCTTCGAGCATCGTGCAGTGGTATCCACACTAGGCACATTGAGTGCACTCTCAGGTAGCCTACATGAGCAGACTTCTATGATGGTAGCTCGAGTTAGAGAGCATGGAGGAGTTGATGATGGAAGTGGTCCTAGTGCCACTCCACATGTGTCGATGCCTCATACATGTACGAGTTGCAATCAGTTGTGTTATGGACCTGATCAGGCAGTTGCACCCACTTCAGCTACACATGCATCATCTGATAATGTGGGCACTGAATCATTTGTTGATTATCTATTTGCTGAGGATCATCCCACTAATCATTCGACACAGGTATATATAGGTTATGTACACATGTTGAATTTAAAACAATTTTTTAACCACGTGTTTTTAATCAACATATAGATGATCAATTAAATTGTAATATTTTAACAATCGAATTGTTTGGTTTGTTTGGTGTAGATGATGGCAACAGGGGTCACAATTGATCGAATTAATTTTTCATCGACACCTGTTCATCTCGGGCACCCATTTGGGGTACATTTTCAATGATTTGTAATTTTGTAAAATTCAGTCTTGAATGTGTGTACAATTAAATATTTATGAACTTATTTATGAATTGGTTCAGGGTTCTTCCACATTGAATCCTCCATCTCAGGGTGTCTCGAGCGCTCCTCCATCATTGGGCATCTCACATGACACTCTTACAGTATGTACACATATTGTTTTAAAAAACTGTATATATACTTAAATTTTTCTATTTTGATATCAGTGTATCTAAAAACGTGCACATGTACTATTTAATATTTTATAAATATGTCTATGCAGGTTGACACAACTATGAGGATGGGCATTGTAGCACACTTGGATAATCCAAGTTTATATCAGGAGTCGACTGCATTTCAGGTTGTTGAAAAACGTATTTAATAACATGTACATTGTAAGTCAATTATATATATGTTTTAAAACCTGATTTGTACACACATGTGCTAACTTAAATATAAATGACATTGTAGGAGCTTGTTAGTGACACGTTTCATGAGCAACGCACAGCACATGTAGAGCAGGAGGACAGAGGAGATGGGCAACCTGATACGGTATAATTTAAAATTTAGATTAGATTTAAATTGAACAATTAAAATATACGTTGTGAACTTAAAGTAAATTTCTTGATATATATATATATATATATATATATATATATATATGTTGACATGTACATTCCAAATTTTTTTTTCTTAAATTATAGCTCGATACATGTCATGGAGCTAAGCCTGTAGAGACAGGTCCTGGAATAGAGGATTCACAACAAGTTCCTCTTACGGTATAATAATTTTTAAATATGATAGTTCTTATAGATTAAATTCAATTAAATCATTTTTAAAATCGTCAAGTATATCTAATTTCAACTTGAACTTTCTCTTGTATTAAATAGATTGATTCAGAGCATGGAGACACAGGTCCAAGTGCACCAGAGCATGCCTCTCAGCCTCACACGGTAATTTAATTTTATGATATTTAAATTATAAATTTAAAAATTGTCATTAAATTATCTATTTCCTTATCATCTTACATCTAATTTCATATAAATCTTTCTCTTTTGCAGAGTGATTCAGGTCATCTGAGTAGTTCGCATGGTGTGAAGAGGACTCTTGATGATAGAGATAGTATCTGATAGGTTATTTCAAACATAGGCTAGATGTATAATTTGACTATTTCATGGACTATTTGTTATATACTGTTTGTCATGGACTTTATATATATATATTGTTGAACACATGGACTTTATATATTTTTTTGAACATGGACCTGGACTTTATATATTTGACTATTTCATGGACTATTTGTTATATACTGTTTGTCATGGACTTTATATATATATATTGTTGAACACATGGACTTTATATATTTTTTTGAACATGGACCTAGACTTTATATATTTGACTATTTCATGGACTATTTGTTATATACTGTTTGTCATGGACTTTATATATATATTGTTGAACATGTGGACTTTATATATTTTTTGAACATGGACCTGGACTTTATATATATATTGTTGAACCTGGACTATATATTTTTACATGTCACACAATAAATGCAATCTTGTCGTAGTTCAAAATCATACACATGTCAAAGTAATAATCATGTAAAACCATCATGTTAGTTTAGGTGCATCCATATTTATATATATGTTATCCATGCATACATACATTGCATATACATCATAAACTATAAAAGCATAACATCACATACATATGTATATACAAGCATCCCTAAATTTAATCATAAATCAAACACTAATCTAGAACCATGTGCATGAAGGAAAAGAAATGTAAACATTTGAGATCAACCATAATAAGATATATAGAATGACATCAATAGAAATAATCAATTGTCATATATAAATCTACAAGTGTCAGATTGTTGATCTAGATTTGCGCTTAATGAAGAAATTGCATTGAAAGAATTTATGTAGTGATGAGGTCGTAATAAAGTTCCTCCATTCATTCACGGTATGCATATTTAGGTCCTGGTCAAATTTTAAGCAATAAAATGGTAAGCAAATCAAAACAAAGCATTAAAAAGTGAGATAAGTTCATGAGGATCTCTTGCCTACTAGGAGGGATCAATCTCTCACATCTTCTCATCTAGAGATCAACTAAGTTAAATATTAAATGATCCTAGCATGGTTATAGTTATATTTATCCAAGTGCCTTGGTGCTTGAACATCTTGTGTTGATCATGTAATTTAAGATGTCTTAAGGGGTCCTAATTTACGATGTCTTAAGTGGACACAACTTCTTCACCAAATGGGTGGAGGAGTGCCTACAAGGATAATTGTTGCTAAAAAAACATGTGAACTATAACTTTGGAACTAGGCCTACAATTTATTAGTGGAGGTGGGAATTTCATTGTAGCATAAATGACACAAATTAGGAATGAAGTTAGTAGAAATCTTCCCCTTTGGTAGCCTACAAAAATTACCTATTTAGAGATCTACAATGATCTCAACTCCCCATAGTTATGAATCATTAGCCTTTCCAAAATCACATGTCTAATAATGACACCCATCTAGCATTTAAATGTATTGAGTCTTTGTTCCCAAATAGTTTGCACATCATAATCATGGCCTCTTTCATTTCACTAGGAAAACTTACAATTGTGTAATCCTCCACATTCCTTAACTTTTTAAATCCACATTAGGACTAGCCCAATCTTTTAACACTTCAATTACATTATACTCTTGAGACCATTACCTTGCAACTATAACATTGTACCTCAAAGTGGGTTCAAGTGAATTCAACATTTATTTGAAAACTACTTCTCTCACCATTATTATAGTCTAATTTTCTACATTATTGATATAGTCTACATTTATGGTACAATGCCTAAAAGTATCTAGCAAGATATCTAAAAAGTTAAACACATCAAATTTTCTATCCAGCCTATGTAAGTAGGATGCTCTAACCTACCAACATTTGTGACTACATCTCCTTTGTCCTCTAGCTAATCTATGAAGAAATATTATATTAAATTAAATCCCAAGGCCTTATGTGGGTATCATGGAGTGTCCTTGCAATCTAGTAACTTAGATTCCATTTATGCTTCTACACAAACTATTTATAGTTGAATAAACTCTCATCACTTTGGTTCTAGTTGACTTCTTATTTTGTTTCACAGTCTTCTCCACAATAAGATTCATATACATGTATTTGAGAAATAATCATGAGAAATCACTTGATTTGATAAGTTGATTAATAAACAACTTAATTTACAAGACAAAAGATTTCATCATAGATTTACTTCATTAATGCAAAGAAAATTGATAGGATATTCCAATATTTTACAAAATGAAACCTTAGTGTAACTTTAATTAGGATTTGTCCATTAGTCCTTTTAATACGATCTTTAGTGTCCATTCTAGGACTCAAGGAAATCTTGTGCTTGACATGTTTCATCCTATGAACACAAACTCAGGATGTGAATCAAATTTTAAAATAAGTTTAGGTCTGCAGGAACTTATAAGATCTTAATACTTTACATTTTTAGACAAAAGGCCCTGGATCTCATCTATAAATTCTCCCCTCCACTTCCTAGCTATGGTCCCATATGGTTCTCCCACAATTTATATTCCTTTGTATCTTCCCTTCCCTCCACTTTGTGAAAGCTAGATTAACTTTAGGATATGATTTATCCCATCCCACTTCCTATCCTATTGTCTAGTTTTACATCATTTCCCCATAACATCGAAACACTCATTTCTTCCTAATTGTAGAAGCCTAACTGCCTTGAAGAAATCATTTCTTTCTTCAATTCATTTCATCCAATTCCCACTTGAAGTTTTGTAACATTTTTTGCAAAAGTTTGCCAAGTTCATATACCCTGTCCCAAGTCAAATTTTTACAAATTCTTCAAAAGATTCCACCCACCCCAAGTACTCCCCTGCATGACTTAGGACCACCATTAATGACTTTCAATGGACATGATATGATGTAATATTTCCTCCAAATTCCTCTTAACATCGGTGGACCCCTCAAAAATATGATGAGTTCAAAATAGAAATAAAGTGAGGAAAAGCACAAGTTAGCACAAAAAATGGGAGTTAAAATGGGTTAAAAATCAAGAAGAAAAGATAAAAATATGAGTTATTTCATGCATTAAAAACCACAAGGTCACCCATTTTAGGAATAAGGTCACCACTTTTACTAATTAAGGTCACTCAAGTAACCTAGAGACACTAGGGGCAACCCTAAGACACAAAGAGGTGACCCTAAGTAGGAAAAATGAAGGGGGCACTAGGTAAAAATGTGAGGTAGGGAAGGTCAATTTGGGGGTTGAAAAAGATGCTCAAGAGGGGGAAGAACACATAGGACATGCCACCAAGAGTGAAACTACTGGTAGGAGTGTAATTCACACCTACATGACTATGATTAGGACTTATTTATCATCATCAAATTGTCATGTAGGCTTGATGTGATTTTACTACTTATAGATACCAAATGTTAGGAGTTTCAAGCCACAAATACTAATTCCACATAACCTTAATGAGAGAAGCTATGCTAACTTTTTGAATGTCTTAAGGGGTCCTAATTTACGATGTCTTAAGGGGATGTCTTAAGTTCTCAAAATTTGGTGAAGTTGCCCAAAGCAACCAAATTGAACAATATAATAAATCAAATTTAAAGTAAATTCTAAGTAGAAAAACATGGACATTTAACAAATAAAATACATAAAATAATAATTTTGATAAATTTAATACTGTAGAGTATAAAATTGTGTACATACACATGTATACAAATTTCTGAACAAAATGTGTAATAATGTAATTGTGTATGTACATATATGCCAACTCAAAATAATGTAAATACAAAATGTCGTTATATGCCATCTCAAGAAAATCCAAAACTTGAGGAGAATGTAGCAGGTCTTCATGCCACCTGATATAAAAATAATACAAGCAATTTATCAATATATCTGAATCAAAACATGTGTTTTAATTTATATAAAACTATCTAGATATACATAATTTGTACCTGTATTTACGAGTGCCTCTCAAGTTTTTGTTTCAAAGTATTTGATGAATTTGTGATGATGGCCTGAGGATATAAAAGGATAAATTAAATCAATTTCAACTAATAACGCACAAGAAATATCAAAACATGTATTTAATACATATTTAAAACAACAATATAAATCTATTTAACTATATTTACCTGTATTTACTTATTCCATTGTACCATCTCCATCCTCTCTTTTTTCCAATGCATCGATGATTGTCTCATGGTCTTCCATAGAAATGTTCCATAACTCTTTATTTGTAGGTTTTCCGCGATACCTCTCCAGTTTTATATTTGTTGCCAACACCAAATGTGAGTAGTGTATAATCTTCTTATGTGTTTCATAATCTTCGAATGCAGGCAAACCATTCTTCCTTATTAGGTATTTCCGTAGCCAAGTGCCAACAACCACCACCGAACCTATTGGATAATGATAGGCATCATCAAAGAAATACTTAAAATTTGCTTAAGGGGATCAAAGAAGTTCTTAAAATATGCTTAAGGGGATGTCTTAAGGGGACCATCAAACCTGTTGGATAAGGAAAGCCATCATCATCTTCTCGAGGTGCTGTTAACTTATGTTTAGTCTCCACACAACGAGCCAACCAATATTCAGTTTCCTCTTCATTATTCTTTGGTGCAACAACAGCATACACATGTCCTGCAAAACAAATTTTGATTCAATAACTTGCACATGTCCATAAAATTTGACCAATCAACATACATGCATTCATATGTACACATAAATAAATAAAAGCACTACAAATTAGTAATCAAAGTGAAATAAAATGAAATGATTTGAATTAAATTACCTTCTTGTACAAGGTCTGAAACACGGTCATAATCGTCTGATACAAACAGTTGATCATTGTCTTCAATTGTTGTTTCACTTTGATTATGTGCTTGTGCAAGTGTCAATGGTCTTTGTTTCCACTCTTCAACCCATTCTGTATTCTCACATGCTTCCCAATCTCCTGAAATACAAAACTGACAAAAACATGCAAGCTCCCTTGTCCAGATAGTCCATGTACTTGCATTCGAACTCCTAAATGAATGCCATTTAGTAGATCCACTGATTGTTTGGCAATCAAGTCTAGGTAGAATATTTTCTTCTTCAACCAACCAAAAGAATCGACGAACTGTAGAGTACTCGCTTGATCCAGGTGTACATAATCTTGTATTGCACCAATCTACAATCCCACGTGCATCTTTAAATTTTACTGCATCCTCAAATTTTAATTGTTGTCTAGCAAGAATTCTTTTAACACATGCACCAGCTCCATCATGTTCTCCTTTACCATGTCCAGCTTCAAAAAAATTCCACATATGTTGGACATTATTCTCCTTGTGAACCCTACATAACCAATAGAACATTCAAGCATTCTTGAACTGCCCCGTACAATTATCTGACCATATAAGATGTTCAGTCATCTGGATTCCTCTTTCTCTTAAATTTGTATAAAATATATTGAAACAATATTGAACAAACTCTGACGAGTGTAACCGATTGTCACTCAAATAGAAATGATACTCCCTCAAAACTTTTCTATCATTCTCTGTGCTATCATCTGCATGTCTATAAACAATATGAACAAACATAGCAACCTGCACTGAATTGTAATATTGTGATTGAATTTCCTCTTGCGGAGCTAAAGTATAGTTTTCTGCAAAATCAACCACTGATAGTATAGTACCAACTGGAAATGTGTTTCTACATTCACGAAATTGTCCATCAAGCCATCGAGCTTGTTGAGAGTGCTTGACATATTTTGGTATAATTTTACTTTTAAATTCTGATATGAATGCATGCACACTAACCTTTTCTGTAATTAAATCACAACGCTTTCCAAATTTTCCATCTTTTAAAGAATATTCAACATTCTTAAATCTTTTAACATCCACTAATTGTTGTCCAAAATCATTTTCAACACTTTCATGCATACAAACTCTTAACAAAGAAAGATTGCCACAACTAATGCATTGTCCAGAAATACATGAACTTAAATAAAAACTTTTTTCATTAGATCTTTCACAGAACAAACTTGATATAAACTCTTTTATTGCTTCAGTTGGCATATTAATATCACATTCATGTATAATCATGTTACGATGTAAAGTACAACGTATATATTGAAACACATCATAATAGTAACGAAATTGAACATGCGTTTTACAACAACAAGATATTCGTTCCTTATTAATCTTTACATACCATGGTTTGCATTTTTCAAAAGATCTTTGACTTATTTTAATATTACCAGGTAACACTAATTCATCACAAAATTTTCTATAAAATTCAGTTTGCGTTGTATCTAATAGGTGTTTTGGATGAGGATCGCGAACTTTGGACCCCACTCTTAATTTTAAAACATCTCTAACATTAGACGATATCCTAGTATTATCATGCCAATATTTTTCGATCAAAGATCTGATTTCAACATTTAGTTTCATGTCAGATCTCGGGAGTCGACCACTAAAACTCCAACATTGGTTAATTGGATCATTTTCTATACTTTCTCTTCTTTTTGCCGCTCTTACCAATGTTTTAGGATGTATTTTTAGAATTCCACTAATATTGCTTACCATTCTTCTATTCAAAGTTGTTTTATTCACTATAGCAGTTGTTATAGCTCGTCTTGCTGCATTTTTATCTTTGGATCGACTATTACTTCTAATAGACTCAATGGCACTAGCAACAGTAGACATAGCATGTTTTAGTGATTGATCTTTTTTTCTTGGTTTAACAAAAATGCCTAACATTTTCATTACTTTTCTCATTTTCCACATTCTCATTAATTGCATCATTAGTTGACATTGAAATGATAGTTTTTTACGATAAAAAAATTCCTTATATAATCTATTGGCATGTGTTCTTATTTGTCTCCAAGAAATTTTACCAGGAAGATTATCCAAAACATCTCTTTCAATTTTGAAAAAATATTTCTCATTTTCAACATCACTTCCTAGATTTTCATTTTCATTTTCAACTTCAAAACGATTTTCATTTTCAACAACAAAACGGTTTTCATTTTCATTTTCAACAAAAGGATTTTCGTTTTCATTTTCAACAACAAAACGGTTTTTATTTTCATTTTCAACAACAAAACGGTTTTCATTTTCATTTTCAACAAAAGGATTTTCGTTTTCATTTTCAACAACAAAACGGTTTTCATTTTCAACAACAAAACAGTTTTCATTTTCATTTTCAACAACAAAAGGATTTTCATTTTCATTTTCAACAAAAGGATTTTCATTTTCATTTTCATTTTCAACTACAATTTGTTTCAAATTTTGATCTCTACGAATATTATCAATCTCAACATTGTTATATCCAGCTTGTTTTAAATCTCCTATCAACACTATTTCCATTTCATTCAAAAGTGGATTTGAAGAAGTACCTGGATTTGTGCCCATTGAAACATTCTCCATAGCATTAATAGAGGGATTTGAAGACATACCAGGAGTAGTTTGCATAATCGTATTAGTTTCCACATTCACCTCTTGCAAACTTGCATCATCTATATCCATGGTCTCCTCAATGTTTTTATCTTCAATAGTTGTGGAATTGGATGCTTCAGCATTGTTCATTGATTGAATCTTTACTCTTCTATCTCTTTGCCTTTTTGCCTCCTTCACTCTCTTTGCTTCAATTTCTTCAGTGGTTAATAGCTTCCTATCTTTCCTCTTATTACGACTTTGTGATCCCATGATTAAAAAATTTATGAAGCATGTAATGTCAAAAACTTGAATGTGTTTCAAATCCTTCAAACAAGTACCAATTCAACAAAATTCCACTCAAATAACGTCTCCATGATGGCTTCTATCAAAATACCAACAATACTTCAAGTTGATGGACCTGCAAAAGAAAGAAATATGCCAAAGAATGCTGCAAGAGTCGCTGTCGGCCGTACTGTAGGGCAAGTTGCAGAAATGACAGTCATAGTACAGTCTTATTAAAAAAATGGGCAAATATAAAACGGGATCCCGTTTTATAAAACGGGATCCTGTTATATAAAACGGGATCCTGTTTAATAAACGGGATCCCGTTTACTACGCGATCCCGTTTATTAAACGGGATCCCGTTTTATTCACCACCGATGCAGTAGTAAACGGGATCCCGTTTTATAGAACGGGATCGCGTTCTATAAACGGGATCCCGTTATTCAAAATTTGAATTTTAGGCTCAGGTTTTGCTTTGTAACCCGCTTCGGAAAATGCTTTGGGGACCCGACCCTGACCTCTGGTCCTAGTTTGACCTGCACCTTGAAGGCCCTGTCAATGTTACAACAAAATAGTGACTTTGGGCATATATTTAAAGGCCTATTTTGCAGAATATTTTGACGAAATTAAAACCCATTATAGAGGAGACAATGTAGATTCTAAATATGTAATTTTTTTTACAATTAAATTATTTTTTTATTTTTTAATCAATTTATGATGAAATAGGTTCATAACCTTGAATTATCAGGGTTTTTTAATATTTTAATAACTTTTTATTAAAATATTTTTTTGTAAAACAAATTGTATGAAAACGTACTTTAGACAATTCTTTTCAATTTAAAAAAAAAAATTTCAAAAAATGTTAAGTTTAGGTCATCTTATGCGTGACGTACACGATGATTTTTTAAAAGACAAAAAATGACCAATAAAAAATTAATAAAAAAAAAATTATTCAATAAAAAATTACAAATAAATATGGAAAACGTGCTTCAGTGAGTTACAAAGATTTTCCCAAAAGGATTTTGAAAAATATGATTATTTAGGTCAAAATATGGATGACGTACACGTACATGGTATAGTAAAAAAAAAGTGACTTTGAAACAGTGGTTTTTAGAAACGCCTATTCAAAATCAATTTCTATCATCTGGGTATTGAAAAAAATTACATATTTGGAAACTAGACTCCGAGTACTACATTTCATATTTAGTGACTTTTTCCAAGATTCCACCTTTAAGTGCTTCAAATTTTTAGGTTAAATGTGACAAATTCTGAAAATCAGGAAAAACACTTCCACTTTTTGGCCAAAAAGTGGACACAACTTCTTGCACACACTCGTTTGTGAAACTTGGGTACTTTACACATTATGACAGATGGCTGGAGACTAGTTAAGAAAAGGAAAGAACCATCTGGTTCTTCTCCTCGTTCTATTAGTCATTCACCTTTTATTAATTGCTCTTATTCACCTCCTCATAATTCCCCTATCCATCATGAGCGTGGTTCCATCTCTTCTCCACCCCATTCCCGCCAGAGATCTAGATCTCCATCAGATCGACTGAATAGCAACCAGTCACTTCATCTCGCTAATAGCAATCACTAGATCTGCAACATACACAACAAATCTCCAATACCCAAAACTCCCAATCTGCAATACAACCTGCACAAAACCTTGTAATATCCTAAATCCTTCCATGCATTGCCATGGCTTCCTTTTTGCACCTAATCTACACACACAATGTGGTGCAGGAGCACCCCTACAAGACAGGATATAGGTTCAATTGTCCGCATGACAGGACATTAGTCTATTTTTAGCATGTTTGACTTCATAATGTAATAAGGTCCATTGGACCAATGCATATGTATTAGATCAGTCTAGGAGAGTGTGCAGGCAGTTAGAGTTCATGATCAGGTTGTCTGAGCTGTCCTCTCCTAGCCACTTGGAAGCTCCCAGCCGCTGGGAATCGAGTTGGTAGTACTCGTAGGATATTGTTATAAATAACTCAGATCAGTTAGGGTTTGAGATCATAGAGAGTAGAAGGAGAGTAGTAGTTGTGTTATGTTGTACTGGTGATTGAAATCCAGAAATCAGTCCAGGCATTGTGAAACAGGACATTTGTGTTTCATCTGAATAAGATCTCATCAATTGCATTATCTGGTTTATCAGCTGTATCTGTTTTGATTTCTGTTCTGATTACAAGTTGATGGATTCTTTCAACCCTTCCACCGGTTGATTTTTGTGAATCGGTGGAATGGTCATGTATGATAGTTTAGTTTGCATTTTAGTTTTCTGCATTTCATTGTTTGAGAGATCAGTTGGTAGCATGCTATGAATCAACCTAGCATCCTCATGTGCTAGGGTTCAGGAAGATAAATTGTTAAGTTTTGATCTGAAGGTGATCCGGCCCGATCATCATATTTTCTTTGTGAAATTGTGCGGTTCTGTGAGTTTGCATGCAGCTGAAGGATATATAGGGATCCGCATGTGCTTTTCCAGCCGAAGTGAATCGCATCGTCATCTGTGAGTATATCGCTATCCGGATCAGGTTATGAAGCTGATGAAAATTGTATGTTTCAAGTGCATCAGGATGATATAGGTTGGATATATACTCAGTGTGTATATCATCGTCAGGATCATCTTCTGTGTGTATCCATCGTCCGCATATTGCTATCGCATGCGGGAGTGAAAGTTCATTTTTTGGCTAAGTACCGGAGAGGTCATCATCAGGATATTAAAAGATCACCTGAGGTTCATTATCATGTTGCGAAGGATATAAGTGTCTTATATCCTGTTGATATCATCATCAGGTGTATTGACGTCATCGTCAGGTGCATGTGACGTCATCGTCATCAGGATATTGTGAATATCACCCTATGCAAGTTTATCCTGTTGTCGCTAAGTGTTTTGGCATCGGCGTAAGTCATCGGCATAAAGTTTGGTTAACATCATCAGGATGTTTCAATATGACCGGGTAAGTCATATCCTGATGCTGTTGTTTGAGTAGTCGGATATCGGGGTGACGTAAGGTGCTTGAAGTTGTCGTCATCAGGATATATTGGAGCAACCGGATATTTTATATCCTGCTGACGAAGGTGATGTTGAACATCATGATGATGAACAGTGAACATCAGGAGGATGTTTGCGCTTGCCAATTATCATGATGCTGCTGACAGGCGAAAGGCGAAAGGCGATAAGGAAGTGAACAGTAGTCAGCAGGAGGATATTTCATGCCTCTTCGAAATATGATGATGCTGCCTGTGTTAGCAAGAAATATGATGATGATGATAAGACGATAGGTGTTATAACATGTTGGTTGTGTTAGTGACTTCTCCTTCCCAGTTATAAGCTCCCGTTGCGTTTCACTCTGCATCACAATGGTTATACACATCCATGGATCTGTGAAAACATCCAGAACCATAAATGTATAAATACATCACATGCAAGCACATACAAGCAGCATGCGAGTATATGCAAGCCATGAAAAAGCCTTAAAGTTCAGAGTCTCCATGAACACCTCTGAAACATCAAGATCCTCTACTGCAACCTCCATGTATCCAAGCATGAATCCACACATCCCATGCCATGCTTTACAATGTGCACTCGCAAGAGAAAACTCAATACAATGATAGCCTCTCATACAACCTATAAAATAAGAGCCAACCCTAACTACTAACGTTGTGCTTGCTTATATAGACTCAAACTCACACAAATACAACTTGTGGTATTGGATAAAAATAATGTGACTCAAAACCATTGACCTCAAAATAATAAATATTTGTCTTATGTATCCCAATTTTAAATACAACTTTTACAAGTGATAACAAATAAATATTTAATGTGGCTAAACACATCACTTAAGATGCACCACAAAAGAATATTTATTTTACATAATTAAATTAATTAATGTTATGCAAGGTGAACAACACCTTTTTCCCAACACTTCTTCCCTCCCCTTTCTACCTCCTACCCTCTCTCTCACTCTCTACTTCTCTCCCCTCTTTGCCTCCTACCCTCTCTCACTCTCTACTTCCCTCCCCTCTCTACCTCCTACCCTCTCTCACTCTCTTCTTCCCTCCCCTCTCTACCTCCTACCCTCTCTCCCACTCTCTACTTCCCTCCCCTCTCTACCTCCTACCCTCTCTCTCACTCTTTTCTTCCCTCCCCTCTCTACCTGTTACCTTCGCTCTCACTCTCTTCTTTGCTCCCCTCTCTACCTCCTACACTCTTTCTCACTCTATACTTCCCTCCCCTCTCTACCTCCTACCCTCTCACTTACTCTCTTCTTTCCTCCCCTCTCTACCTCCTATCCTCTCTCTCACTCTCTACTTCCCTCCCCTCTCTACCTCCTACCCTCTCTCTCACTCTCTACTTCCCTCCCCTCTCTACCTCCTACCCTGTCTCACTCTGTTCTTCCCTCCCCTCTATACCTCCTACCCTCTCTCTGAGTCTCTACTTCCCTCCCCTCTCTACCTCTTACCTTCTCTCTCACTCTCTTCTTCCTTCCCCTCTCTACCTCCTACCCTCTCACTCTCTACTTCTCTCCCCTCTCTACCTCCTACCCTCTCTCACTCTCTACTTCCCTTCCCTCTTTACCTCCTACCCTCTCTCTCACTCTCTTCTTCCCTCCCCTCTCTATCACCTACCCTTTCACACTCTCTACTTCCCTCCCCTCTCTAATTCCTACCCTCTCTCCCACTCTCTACTTCCCTCCCCTCTCTACCTCCTACCCTCTCTCTCACTCTCTTCTTCCCTCCCCTCTCTACCTCCTACCTTCATCTTCACTCTCTTCTTCCCTCCCCTCTCTACATCCTAACCTCTCTCACTCTCTACTTCTCTCCCCTCTCTCACTCTCTACTTCCCTCCCCTCTCTACCTCATACCTTCACTCTCACTCTCTTGTTCCCTCTCCTCTCTACCTCCTACGCTCTCTCTCAATCTCTACTTCCCTCCCCTCTCTACCTCCTATCCTATCTCTCATTCTCTTCCTCCCTCCCCTCTCTACCTCCTCCCCTCTCTCTCACTCTCTACTTCCCTCCCCTCTCTACCTCTTACCCTCTCTCTCACTCTCTACTTCGCTCTCGTATCTACCTCCTACCCTCTCTCTCACTCTCTACTTCCCTTCCCCCTCTACATCTCTTCATCATTCTTCCCATCCAATGAACTTTTGTAAATGATCTTGTTTCCATTTCACCCTCCCAATTTATATCCTCATCCCTCTCTACATGTCCTAGTTTTCTTGTTTTAATGTTCTTTGTCGATAAGGGGGAGAGAGAGAGAGAGAGAGAGAGAGAGAGAGAGAGAGAGAGAGAGAGAGAGAGAGAGAGAGAGAGAGAGAGAGAGAGAGAGAGAGAGAGAGAGAGAGAGAGAGAGTCCTAGTTTTCTTGTTTTCATTCCCTTCATCGATAACCTGGTGAGGGAGAGATAGAGGGGAGAGATAGGGAGATAGAGAGTTTAGGGGAATTATTTAGGGTTTAGGGGCTAGAGTTTAGGAGTTAGGGGTTTAGGGTTGATCAATTTTAGGGTTTAGGGGTTAGATTTTAGGGTTTAGAGAGAGAGATAGAGAGAGGGGAGTGATAGAGATTGGGAAAGATAGGGAGATAGAGGTTTAGGGTTGCTTCCAGGGTTTATGGTTTAGGGGTTTGGTGTTGCTTAATTTTTGGGTTTAGGGATTAGGGGTTATTGTTTAGGGACATTATTTAGGGTTTACAATTTATGGTTTAGGGGTTAGGGGTTAAGGTTTAGAGAGAGGACTGATAGGGAGATATAGAGGGGATTGAGGGGAGAAATAGGGAGATAGATGGTGAGGGACATGGCCAGAGACATAGGCATAGAGATTGAGAGGTAGAGGGATGATAGAGACAGGGATATAAGGGTTTAGGGTTTATCAGGCTTAGGGGTTAAGAGTTTAGAGAGGGAGAGATAGGGAGATAAAGGTTTAGGATTTAGGGACATTATTTAGGTTTTAGGGGTTTAGAGAGAGAGAGAGAGGGAGATAGAGAGATAGATATATACTTATACATAAAGGTTTACATGGATATATACTTATAGATATATACTTATACATATAGAGAAAACACTTGTTTGCATGCATGAAAGGATGTAAAGGTTTCATGCTTCCCAAAACACACTCATGTTATAATGTGAGCATGTTATAACATGAGTACATTATAACGTGAGTGCATTTTGGGAAGCAAAAAAATGAGAAAAAAAACATGTGGGATCCGTGATTCACACCCCACATGTCTATTATTCCCTACTTTTTATGCATGCTATCAGACAAGAAAATGATTTTTCATGGTGTTTGACATTTTAAGAATCATTGTTTGAGCAATCCACTACCTTTTTTTGTTTTTTCAATGTATAAGAACTGATTTTGCATATTTTTGGACATATTTTGATTATTTAAATTGAAAGTTTCATGTTTCTTAATGTTGCAAAGATAATTTTCATGTATTTAGATTGAATTTGATGATATATGTTTATTTTTTTCATAAATTTCACTAATCCTATTCTAGAGTTATATAGAATTCAATATTGAATACAAAGGAACTTGCCAAAAATATTAATTTGAGAACTTTGAAGCCAAATTTTGGAGGATTGGTCAACTCGAATATAGAATTCTAAATTATGTTCTTTATGTATTCATTTACTTCACTTTACACGTTCTTTAGAACACTCACAATGACTAAAAGTGGAACTATCTAAGTTAAAAATTCATCATTATGTGCATTAATAGAATTAGAATCATTAAAATATGATGTATACATGAATTTGTTGTGTCTTGAATCATTAATAGAATTTGTTGTATCTTGAATTTGAACTATGTATTATCATCATTCTCTCTAATGTAACCAAGTAGTATTATCATTCTCTCTAATGTAACTAGTTGTATCAACATTTAAAATATAGTGTCATCTCTAGGTTTCTCCAAGAAATTAGACTAGTTAGGCTACAATAAACTCTATATTATAGTCTTTCATCTTCCTACACTACAACCAAAATCAAACTATGGGTTGCGATAACAAAGAGAAACTCTAAATTGCTTCTTATAACTTGTGATACCTCTAAACATTCTCTAGGACATATACATGTTCTCAGTTGTCACTACATGCACTCCAACACTGCCATATGTGCACTTGCACTACCATACATGCTCTAGCAACTCACTTAGCTCATGATGCAATAACGAGTTCTTCACCAAGAATCTTGTAATTGATACCATAGCAACACTTGGTTGTAATAAATCTCCATGCCATAGCACAATGTCCAACTCTTAATGCATGGTTACCACATACAGGCTTCTATCACTATCTTATCAATTTATGATCAAACTCTTCAATAAGATCTTGAACAATCTAGATATCTTAGTATGTAACAAGTTCAACACCTTAAAGGTCAATTGACCATACTAGTTCCATGACATAACCAATTGGTATCCTCTAGAGTTGCTTTTAGAGAATTTATTTTTAATAAACACATTTGCAATGGAAACAATCTATTTGTTGTCATGAGAACTTCTGCTACAACTTTTTCCACCATGATTTTTATCAAAACATTTACAAGTACCATCATGAAACAAAACTCTATAATCATTTTCAATAAGCTAACCTACACTCAATAAATTATGCTTAAGGCCATCCACTTACACTACTTTATTGTCTTTTCCAACAACTTACACTACTTTATTGTCTCCAAATTTTAATCAACTCTTTACAACTTTATCAACTGGCATAAATAAGTCTTCATCGACTATCATATGATTCAAACAACCAAAATCAAGAAAGAAAACATTATCTTAAGATTTCTCTTTTGCATGACAAAAGACAATTTAATATTGGAATTGAGATGCTCTCCTTCATTTCAAGTGAAAATTGCTTTCTTATTTCACATGTGACTTTGTTTGAGCCTACACTCCTTTTCAAAATGCCCAATTTCTTTTTACAATGATGGCATTAAATATGCCTTTTATTTGTAGAACATCTACAACCTCTACTACTATAGTCTCTTGGACTCCTATATTCAAAAAGAATTGTCTACCATTTTTATTATTGGGAATTGTTAAGAGTTGTTTCTTCCTTCTCCAATTTTGGCTTTTGTTGCAAAAGCCCCCTCAAAGTTCTATGTAGTCCCATCTACTTACTTGAGATAACAATGATCACATCTAAGAATATACATGACTTCATAGTTGTCTTCATGAGCTACTCTAACTAATTCACCACCTACAATATAAGAATTTGGCCATCCTTTAACATGTTGGTAGGTCTAGTTTTACCTTACATGAGTCTATTTGGAATGGTTGTTCCATCACAATGTGTTTGTCATAACTCTCCTTAGTGCTAGTGACTTCTATCTTGTCTTGAGTACATGTAACATGCCACTTATTCTACCAAGTAAAAACAACTAAGTTTTAACCCAAGAGTAAATAAATCATGAATCTAAAATATGATTAATAAAAATTTTCCTTTCTTTCATTTGATACATATTTCAAACTTAACCATTGCACTATCAAATTACATTTCAACAATTACATGAATTGAATAATTCTCATTTACAATATTTCAAGAGATAGTTACATAGAATGCCTCATAAAGATATTTGTTAACAGAGATACAATGGTTCCGATGTCTGTCCTCAAATCCTGGCCACCAACTGCGTGAGGAGAAGCATCACTCAAGCACTTTCCGCTAACCACGGATTAATTGCGGTCCCCTGCACATTTACCAAACTGGTAAACGACCCTACCCTTCGATGAAGGGATTGGTATGGTAACCTCAAAGAATAGCCTATACTGAGTTGATGTTGTGTCCTACATATCTAGTACTATCATACATTGTGGCTCCAACCTACAAGCATGATTTTCCTTCATGGATCACAGTGAACTGACAATGTAAATGTTGGTTATTTACACTACTTTGGACAAAGTTTCATCACCCCTAACTCAGAATGGACGTCACACACTCACCCATCATGCTAGCTCAATTTGGAAAGACATCAAAAGTTATTCCCTTACCCATGGATCAACAAATCCTAGGAATAACCCCACTTACATTTTCAAGTTTACTAAACCAAAGGCTATTCCCTTAACTATGGATCCACAAATCCCAGGATTAACCCTACTATCCATTCTAGGTTTACTATGACACTCTCATCAAAGTAATACCATTGCTAGTATATAGTTTTCCTAGTTTTAGCAATTCTACACATACTTGTCTTAATACATTTCAATATAGTTACCACTCCTTACTAAGGAGATTAATAAACAATCAAGCATAATGCTTACATACTAAATGTATATATGTATATTTTTATATTTCTCATTGAGAAAATAATAGAATACCCAATGTAATAACGAAAACTACTCATTTCAAACAATACTCAAGGCATATAAACTTCAACAAAAATGACATAATAAGAAGAGATTCAACATGCCTGTTTAAGCTATGCTCCAAGTAATCAACATAATCCCTTTCTTGTGATCCTTCAAGCGGACTGATTCTCCTCTCCAAAAGAAACTCAACTCCCTCTCTAACCTTCTTATAATTCCTCTCAAAATCAAGAAAAAATAACAATGCACTCTTGACACCAAACTCAAAAATACAACAATAGAATAATAAAGCACTTGGCTAGAAAATTGTGTGTAAAAGAATGAGGAAGCTCTCCTTTTTATATAAGAAAACCAAGTGAACTAAGGCTACAAATTAGCTTGTAAAATTACCACAACTCCCCCTTGATCAAAATAGATTTAGAGGTGGCAATATGAAATAAAAAAAGATGACACATAAAAGGACACTCATAAAACAACTCAGAAGAAGCAAGAAAATAGACTTCAAAAAAATTAAAACCTCTTCACAAAAGTGACACATAATAGACCAAGTTTCCTTTTTTACTTATAAAACTAGTTACAAAGAACAAGTCAATGCATACATTGGTAAACACATGAAGACTCCTAAAAACATAATTGTTTCAGATTGAAAAGCGCACCTCTCAAGAGTTTGATTTTGCATACACTTTGAAATGATAACACGACTCATAGATATGTATTACGTATAGCGCTTAGATAGGCATGTTGAATGTTAGGAACACTGAGAAGGGGGGTGAATCAGTGTTCTAACAATCTTTTCATGCATTTTAACTTTCAACCATTTCCCAAAATTAATTAAACAAAGGCACAACATGCATATGAACAGCTACCATAAAACATGACACATGAACACCAAGATTTTACGTGAAAAACCCAAAAGGGAAAAACCATGGAGAGGATTAGCTCTCAAATATATATTGTAATCTTTACAAATAATGATGTTCAGGCTTGGTCACTCCACGGGCCTGCAACATGCTGGCTCATTGCCATGAAGTACAACTAGGTTTAGCAGGCTTACTACCTCAACTCTAAACCTAGAAAGATTACAATAAGGGTTGTTAGACCCTAAGGGATGTTAAACCTTGTTAGAGGTTCACTGCTAGGCTCATTGCCTTGATGATGAAGGCTCACTGCTAGGTACAAAGTAAATTGCACATGAAAACTAAATACTGCTTCAACATTTATCACTATGCTAGGGTGTAGTCATTTAACAACTAAATTCTGAATCCCAAGTCTTCATCACTACTAATCTTCTAACTTTGCTCTGCTATTCGCATGCTCATATCAATCACACACACCACACTCCCCTTCACAACAAAAACTCATTGCCTTTATATATCCGCATCATGATTTGATCCACAATTAGGTCGACATCCAAGAAATGAAACATGTACATAGAAAGATGTAGCTTGTCAGCTTAATCCAATGCACTATATATTGTGCAGACCCAAATCTTTGGTCAAAAGTGTTCATATAGGTAAGCCCTAATCATTCAATCACTTAGATATATCCTTCAATCATTATCTCTTCTCCGCACAATGATTTATCATACTAGTCGGCCTTTTCCTTAAGGACATGCTTAGTAGGTTCATCTGTTGACTTACAACTTTTACCGTGGAACACAAAACACCTCCAAAATCATATCAATGACTCTTTACACTTTCCCAAACTTACCCTCAGAATTGCAAGGCATGATACCATCTTGCGGAGAAATGCGGATCATCAGAATTTGGATTTTGTCACTGTCAAACACTGTCAACCTTTGCATTGATACTTAGTAGCTTGCAGCTATCCTTCTGGTGAACTTTGGATCCCCAAACTCTAGAGTAAGACACTTCATACAAGTGTTTACAACACCCTAAAACCACATGACAAAACTTATCTACGAAGGAATATGGACCACTACACTATACCCTGTTCACTGTTCCTGTTATTCTTTTACTTACCTGGACTTAGACATTTCTTCAAGGTGACTTCCGGAAGAGTTCAGGACTTAATATCTGAAGCATAACACTATCAATCAATTGAGAACATCATACCTAAACCACATTACTAGATCATCATCTGCGGAGGCATACTATCCAACTTATTGTCCTCTATTCTGTGCACATCCATACTTAGCCATTTTTCCTAACCAAACCTATCAACCAGACCTGAAATCTGATGTGGTTTTCCAGAGATGTGTCTCTCTAACATGTTGATGAGATCCCTAAGCTTTGTTTCCATCAATGACAGCATACAAGTCGATGCTAGAGCAGTGTCTCTTGCCAACAATCTCCCCCTTTGGCATTGATGGCAATACTTAGTGAAAAATGCTTGACTGCTCCCCCTTACTACATACACTTTATTGCCTTTCTCCCCCTAAGATGTTTAACCCATTTCTCACTGGTCTTCTCCTCCCTCTTTGACATCAATGGCAAAGGGTGTAGTCCAGAAAGAAGAAAAAAAATGTTCCAAAAACTTCAAAATTGTGTGTACCTGCCGCATATTTACAAATGCCGTCTTCATCTATATATTACATGTGCTAGAGGACATCATTGAATATGTTTTTAATCAGTGTCCGCTCAGTATCCCATCTTTTCTTTGCATTTCCAAGAATTTGAATTTGTCCTCTGAGAAGGACTAAGGTTTCTACCTTTTTAAGGTCAGAACTTGTGTCTGTTTGGACAACTAACTTGGCCTCTGCAATAAGATTTGTCATTGAGTCTAATTTTGGATAGACTAGTGTTTTGAGATGTCCCATCCTACTTTTTATTTGTTTTTTCTGATTTATTAAGTCAGTTAGGTTACTGTGAATATTAATGAATTCTATTTCTTTCCCTATAACTGACTCTACTTCCAAATCAAATTTCTCAGAGATATCCATCAATTTTTGTTCCAAATCTTTGATCTTTTCCTCAATCTTTTGAGCAGCTTTGGGCCAGGAAAAACAAAACTTGCACAGATCTCTGGCATCTTTCACCACTTTTTGAGTGTTGGCTATTGTATTGTTTAGTGAAATTTTGTCATTTGCTATCATTATTTTCAATTCTTCCAATTGTTTCTCATCAAATTCTTGTCTCAGCTTTGTTTCTATAGATTTCTCAAAAGATTCAAACTAGTTACTTACTGAATTTATTAACTCCTTCAGATGACTTGCTAAGGATATGGATAAATCCCTCTTATAGGTGGGAAGAAACTTCTCCAAAATCCTAGATGCTTCATTAATTAGTTCACTATCCTTAATGTGAGACTTCAACATTTCCTCTTGAGCCTTTTCCTGAACAATTGAAACCCACTTGAACTTCTGTGCCAGTGACATTGTGTCTAGATTTATTAGACCATGTAGAAATTCTAGCTCATCCAAATCTTGTTTTCTTTTCTCCAACAATTCTTTTGTTGATGTAGCAGTGTCTCTTGGTATAGTAGAAACTCCTTCTTTCTGGTTTTGTTTCGAACAATCTAAATCCATATACTTATTTATGTCCTCTTCTTGTTCTGGAAGAGAATTTTTCGTGACCAATTCTTCCTTAGCTTGTTGTATCAGAGAGGTTCTTACTTGAGGGTCATCACTGTCCCTCTTTATCCTCAGATATTCTGCCATTTGTACCTATTTCTTGACCCAAATTCATTTCTAGAGCAGAATTGTCAGTAACATCAATTTCTTCATTGATACTTGCAATGGGAAGGTTGTGTTGTTTCAAGGATTTCAAGATAATCTCTTTTGATTCTTTCACCACTTTATCAATATCACCCATCATTAACAAATTCATCCTTGTTTTAGTTTTGAACTAATCCTTGGTCTCTTTTATGATTAGGGATTCTTCTTCTGTAGTGATCTCCAGGCATAGTCTAGTCAACACATGTTTTCTCAACTCAATATCTTTAGCTCTAGCAGTCTCCTTTCTGATGCTCAAAATATTTTCTAGGCTTTCTGGGAGATCAGAGATGATCTCATGAGGGCTTTGTTGAAAATGTTGAGATATTTTACAGTGGCTTCTTCTAGACTCCTTTTGTCAACATCACTATATTCATCATAGTGCGTAATCATAGGTTTTAGATCCCCATCTGCAGTAACAGTCTTTACTATGTCTGCAAGTGATGGAGGCATTTTTTGTCTTTTATTGGACTTCTCTTCTCCGGAGGATTTTTTTTTGGGGGCTTTAATAGCCTCAACTTTCATCTTCTTGATTTCTTCATCTAACTCTATCTCTTCTTCATCCTTTTCACTTATACTAACATATAATCTTTTTCCCTTCATCTTTTTCCTTTTCATGTCTTTGGCAGAGGATTCTTTTGATACTTTCTCTAGATTAATTGATGATGTGGCACCAGAGGGGGTAGTAGAGCTCCTATTAGTCCTCTGAACTTTTTCTGGTTTGTCCTGCCTCAACTAAGATTTCTCTAGAACCTATACTGGTTCACTCTTTTGTTTTTCTTCTATTGCTTTCTCTACTTTTTCCCTTACCTCTTTCAGTTGTTCTTTGGTGACATCTGCCATATCTTGCAGCGATCTCTTCCACCTCTTTTCTAACTTTTCTAGTTGATTCAGGTTTTCTAAATTCAACATGAAGTTTTAAGCTTAGCTCTGAGTCATAAGTTCCAAACCTCTCTTCTTTAGTATCTCTGGGTTTGCTCAGCAGGTGTTGGGCATAGTTTTCTAGTATCAGACCATCTACCTCATATCTCATAGGCATTACCCATATGGTTCTAGGCTCCACAGCTTCCATCACGCATTGGTCCTTAGTGACCATGAAATAGATACTATCTTTGTATTTCTCAACAATTTCCCTAGGTATTCTTTCCCTTGACTGCATCATGCTTTGGAAATTTTTGAAATACCCCCACAGGGCTATTTTTGGCTCATTGACACTTCCAATGTTACTTAGATGATTTCTTTATTGAATAGCTACTGGTTTACTAAACCAAATCAAATTCTTCATGTTTGGTAGCTCATTCATGAAATAAAAGAATAAGCAGATGACCAATGTACCATTTTTGAAGGGGTAATTCTTGCTCTCCTTTATCTTCCTTAGATTTTTCATTAATTGATTTTGTAGCAGCTCACATAAGTCGTAATCGACATTCTCTTTTATCATTTGATAGGCTGCAGTATAGATTGCTATCCTTGACACAGAGTTCTCCCGGTTGGAGAAGTAAATCTTGTAGCCCAAAACCATTAAGGCAAATCTCACACCATGATCTATGATATCATTGATGGTTAGTGCCCTCTTATCAAACTTTGCTCCAGTGGCCTTTGTAACAATTTGATTCTTCACATCCTTTAGCAAGGACAAACTTCCGGTGCAATTCAACCCTGTTATTGCCCTAATTGCTTCCTTGGTGATTTTGAATGTTTTCCCTAACCACATGAATTCGTCATGAATTCAACTCATAACATACCTTACCCATTCATCCTCCGTAAACGTAGGGAAATCCACACATTGAATAAATTTATTTTTCTTTAGGGTTTTGTATGCTTCCTTGAGGTCAT
Organism: Cunninghamia lanceolata; assembly: GCA_027924645.1. Taxonomy (NCBI): domain Eukaryota; kingdom Viridiplantae; phylum Streptophyta; class Pinopsida; order Cupressales; family Cupressaceae; genus Cunninghamia; species Cunninghamia lanceolata. Next base: position 8,300,322 of record BSBN01000534.1, read on the forward strand.
ACTAGTCATTAGTTAGATGTTTGAGATATAAATCTGATAGGCATATATTGTTGTGTTCTTCTAGGGCAACATGAATATATGCCCTAACATCCTCAACATACAGAACTCCATAAGGTATACCCAAAAAAGCACCCGTTGGATCAACCTTAGTTGCTTTGTGGGGATGTTTCTTGAATTTAGGTAGAGGACGCTCAATAATATCTACAATTTGTGGAGTCGCCATAGAAAAGATTAATAGATTCACTATGAAGGTTTCTATGGTAAATACCTTGATATGCCAAATATAGGTTTTCTTTGCCTAAATCATTCAGAGTTCTTTGAATCCTTGTTGCACCTTGAAATATTACTTCAATCTCTCTCTGACATCTGGAAACTTGAATGCAAAGTGAATTAGAGGGCAAATGACTTGCTTTTTATCCTCTGCACTTGATCCAATCGTCATAAATGCTAGTTTTCAAAAAGCTACTTGACTTTTCTCTGATGGACATAGTCGATTAAAATTGCTCTACAATATGCTGCATCAGCTTATTTCCTTCCAGTTTTTCTTTTAGAGGATTTTTTTGTCAAATTCTATCAAGAATCTCTGTGCTGAATTCCAACATTAACTACTTGGCTGAGGAGTTTTAGATTTTCAATGCTGTTCCCCCTGGGCAGTGCTCACAACTTATTAAAGGAAGCTATTTGCATCAGATGTTGGTGCGGATCTATCCTCAATTAAAATTACTTCCTTATCAATCCATATCCTGTCCATTTCTATCTTGGTTTCAACCAGATCGACTTTCTATTTTCCCTTTTCAATTTTCTGCTCTATTTTTTTTCTTTAGAATAGTGATTTTTCTTCACATTCTTGCTTCTACAAAATCTTGCAATATGTTCAGATTTGTTGCAATTGAAGCACACCACACTCTTTTGTCCTTTATTCCTTTTATTCATTGGATTTGATTTGCATTGATTAGCCATATGACCAAATCTATTGCATGCAAAACACTTTCCATTGAATGATTGATTGTTCCTTGTATTTTGAAAATTAGCTCTTACCAAACTTCTACATTCAGTAGCTCTATGACTATTTTTATTGCAAGTGAAGCATTTACCTTTGAATGATTGTTCATTCCTCCCATTGTTGAAACTTTTCCTGATCTAATCTCTACATTCATTTGCTCTATGACCAATTTTCTTGCAATTGAAACATTGACCAGAGAACGATGGAACCTTTTGATTTGTTCTGCTCCTACACTATGTAGCCTTATGACCAAACTCATTGCATGAATTACAATAACCATTGAAAGATGGGTACGTCTGAGCATTTGGCTATCTGAATGGAGGTCTTCTAGGTGTTCTTCTTTGATTTCTGAACTGGTATCCTCTACTTTTCTATAATTTAGTGGTTGCTTGACCAAATTTTGAACTTTCCCCTTTTTCAAATCCCAAACCTTTCTTATCATTTGCACTCTTTTGGCTGACAATCATTTCATCAAGTTTTGCAGTACTTATCTTGAATTTTTCTTCAAAACTTTTGGCCTTTTCTAGGTCTATTTTTAGAGTTGCAATTTCTTTTTCAAGTTTTGCACAATCTTTTGATTTGTTCTTCACATTTAAATTTAGATCATCTTCTGCTCTTGATATTTCTATAACTTCTACTTTGAAATCATTCAAGGCTTTATTTGCTAATAACAATTGATCACTGACTTCTTTGTATTTGTCTTTGAATTTCTTGACTTGCTCTTTTAGCTTTAAGATGCATGCACTAGCTTGTTGCAAATTTTCTTTTAGATCCCTGACTTTTGCTTCAGAGTTTTCAAGATCCACAAGAGCTTCTTCTAGTTGGTTGTAACTTTCATAGTTTCTACATCTTCTTGCTGCCATGATCACACTATCCCAGATCTTCCTTAAGCTATTAAACTTTTTCAAAGGAACCTTGCTCTGATACCAATTGTTGAATGCCAAGAACACTGAGAGGGGGGGTGAATTAGTGTTCTAAAAATCTTTTCATGCACTTTAACTTTCAACCATTTCCCAAAATTAATTAAACAAAGGCACGACATGCATATCAACAGCAACCATAAAACATGACATATGAACACCAAGATTTTATGTGGAAAACCCAAAAGGAAAAAATCATGGAGAGGATTAGCTCTCAAACATATATTGCAATCTTTACAAATAATGACATTCAGGCTTGGTCACTCCATGGGCCTAGAACATGCTGGCTCACTGCCATGAAGTACAACTAGGTTTAGTAGGCTCACTGCCTCAACTCTAAACCTAGAAAGATTACAATAAGGACTGTTAGACCCTGAGGGCTATTAAACCCTGTTGGAGGCTCACTACCAGGTACAAAGCAAATTGCACATGAAAACTGAATACTACTTCAACATCTGTCACTATGCCAGGGTGTAGTCATTTAACAACTAAATTCTGAATCCCAAGTCTTCATCACTGCTGATCTTCTAACTCTACTTTGATGTTCACATGCTCACATCAATCACACACACCACACTCCCCCTCGCAACTGAAACTCATGGCCTTTATATATTTACATCATGATTTGATCCACAATCAGGTACATAGAAAGATGTAGCTTGTCAGCTTAATCCAATGCACTATATGTTGTGCGGACCCAAATCTTTGGTCAAATGTGTTCATATAGGTCAGCCCTAATCATTCAATCACTTAGATAAATCCTTCAATCATTATCTCTTCTCCAGACAATGATTTATCATACTAGTCAACCTTCTCCTTAAGGTCATGCTTAGCAGGTTCATCTGCTGAGTTACAACTTTTACCACGGAACACAAAACACCTCCAAAACCATATCAATGACTCTTTACACTTTTCCAAACTTACCCTTAAAATTGCAAGGCATGATACCATCTTGCGGAGAAATGCGGATCATCAGAATTTGGATTCTGTCACTGTCAAACACTGTCAACCTTTGTGTCGATACTTAGTAGCTTGCAACTATCCTTCCAGTGAACTTTGAATCCCCAAAGTCTAGAGTAAGACACTTCATACAAGTGTATACAACACCCTAAAACGGCATGACAAAATACTTATCTGCGGAGGAATGAGGACCATTGTACTATACCCTATTCACTATTCCTACTATTCTTTTACTTACCTGGACTTAGATATTTCTTCAAGGTGACTTCTAGAAGAGTTTAGGACTTAATATTTAAATCATAACACTATCAATCAATTAAGAACATCATACCTAAATCGCATTACCAGATCATCATCTGCGAAGGCATACTATCCAACTTACTGTCCTCTATTCTGTGCACATCCATACTTAGCCATTTTTCCCAACCGAACCTATCAGTCAGACCTGAAATCTGATGTGGTTTTCCAGAGATGTGTCTCTCTAACATGCTGATGAGATCCTTGAGCTTTGTTTCCATCAATGACAACATACAAGTCAATGCTAGAGTAGTGTCTCTTGCCAACAAGGCATTTATCATACTTCACTTAATAATAATCATAAACTCCATGTAATATTAACATATGCTCCCATGTTATGTGTCCAAGCTAGTGCTCAATGACTGTGTCACTTATGGTAGTGCCATAATCGTTATGCCATATAAATATATATATATTCTTTAAAACATATATTTTTGATAATAGAATTTAAATATTCTCATTTCACCAAAACACATAGTAATTACATGATTACAACTATACGAATATAATAATAAATAACTTATCATATATATATAAACCACATAAACATAGATGACATGAAATCCTCATACACACAAACATCATAAATTCCACATGGCCCAATCCGATATCCCCATACCTATGAGGAATGCGCTCATGAGTATGCGTAAGTACATCTACCCACATGCACTCATGCTCATATTGTCTCATACATATAAGTCTATCATGGACTTACACGAGTTCAAAACCATTTCACAATAAAACCTTGCCTTGGCAATCATAAACTTATTAAAGAAGACTTAAATCAACATGCAGGTTAAATCACAATTTTCACTCAAACATCCATATAATTACATCCAAACAAGCATTCTCGATCCACAACATAGATTACTTACTGCTACCCACACGGACTTGACATAACCTAGGTCAAAATAGGATAGTGTGTGTATGTATGTTTGCTCAGTTTAGGCTTTCTCCAATGTTTACCAGACCATTTCCTTCTCCTGAGTGATACTTCTCCTCCTTTCTGGATGAGAAACCTATTCTTGCATCCAACTTACATCTCCACAATAGTAGTTTCCGTTCACAAAAATAATCATATGTTTCATACATTTCATAATACTAATCACTTACAATACATCACATTGCATAATTCAAATTTTCAAATATATTCAATTCAAAATTCAAAATTCACATTGATGTAGCTCGATTCACAAACATTCATTTATCCAAGCAATTTAACCAATCTAGGTAAATAGTAAATAGTTAGAAACACATGGGGTGTAACAGAGTAGGTGTATCCATGGGAAGTTAAGAAAGCATGTTTGAGAAGATATGTTAAGAAAATGTGAAACTAACCTAGAGAATGTGCCTACCACCATTTGTAAATTAACATCAACAATCAACATGTGCTCATCTATGTCATAAATAACATCTAGGCCTAGACTGTAATTACAAATTTCACTTCTAGAATCTAATCATGTCAAAATCAACAAGTTTGGAATCATCATATATGTTGATTATTCATTAGTCATCATATGTTGATTTCTATATGCTGATTATTCATTATACTTCTAATATCATCATTGTCTTATTCATGATGCATATAGAAATTATCATCATGTTAAGGAAACAAGCAAAGACTCTAACACCTTAGGTGGAAAAGAGTGTGAAGCTGAGAATGAGAGGAAAAGAGAAAGGATGAGGTGAATTCGTGAAAGTAGGAAATTGTCAACCATACAAGAAGACATTCCACCATTTCTAATTGAAGAGGAACATGACACATCTAATTAAGCTAAGAGAGAGATGGAATTGGTGGCATAAAAGGAATGAATGCAAAAACTCTGTTCAATGAGAAAATTGAATCTCTAAGTTGGAGGCACTCCATTGTCCATAGGTCAAATTGAAGGAACACCATCATTATCTTCTCAAATTGGAGGTACTACATCTTTTATAGGTGAAGTTGAAGGTACATCTTTATTCTCCTCTCACACCATCATTCACATGTCAAGTTGAAGGTACACCATATTATCTATCTCAACTTCAAGCCTTTTCATCTTTTTTCATCTCCAATTAAAGGTACGTCATCTATCCCATCTCAAATAAATATTGAAGAAATTCCTAATGTTGAGTCAACTTTACCAATGAAAATGCTTCCTAGAATTTTGCATAGGAAACCTAAGTTTCTAATTGATATCGATGAGAATGTTTTGAAGCTTGTGTAGGCTAAGTTTCCCAAGTGCACTTGCCAAACATATGCTAATAAGATATGGAAATCATTCTTTGAGAACTTAAATGAAACCGAAAGATATCAACTATTTGTTGAATTGATGAGAAATCTAAAATTTAGGCCCATTATGAATATTCTTGGCCTAAGAACATCGGATGCCTCAAGTGAAAAATCAATTGTAAAGAATCTAATGAGTGCATATGAGAGTGTGGGTTCCACCTCACGCACCGAGGATAGTAATGTCACACAATGTGTCATTACATCGATAATAAGAAGCCAACAAACAAAGAAATATCACCTCATTAGAAAGACAAGTCAAGCATTAAAAATAAGTAAAAAAACTCTAATGAGAGCCATTGGAAGACGTGAAAGAGTTGAGGACCCAAAAACTAATGAATTATGGGTATTCTCTAGGAGACTCCCACAGAAAGACAAAGTTGTTGTTGAAGCCTTGAGATCCTTCGTCAAAGAATTTTGGAAAAATAACTCAAGAGTATCTCCTAATGCAAGAGATGTTGTAAGGAGAATTGGTTGTCAAAATGGTGAGCCACATCTAAAGTATTTTTTGGATGTGACTCAAGCACATTTTTTCAAGAAATTTCAAGACATGTATCCTCAAGTAAAAATTAGTCAAAGGTATTTTGAAATGGTAAAGCCTTTTTATGTCAAAATAAATCACACACACACAACTTGCTATTGTAGAGTACATATTGAGTTTTCTAATCATTATTATGTTTATAGATATATATGTGTAGATTTGCATACTAACGATGTTTTGTAGGAGTGTAATATAAAGTGTCCACCTAGATCTTCAAGAGATTTAATATCAAGCATCTTATGCTAGAGAGTAGATGGTCAATTATTGCATAATAGATTATGCTTAGATGGCACATGTGATCATTGTGGTGGGTTGCAATATTTTCCAATTTGTCAACATATGAATGATACACAGGCCATTAGAAATGAGATAGTAAGTTTTGGTAAATACAAGAAAGTGGTATATAGTTTGAAAGATGGCAAAGAAGCAAAAAGGTGTGAATTGGTCATTGAAAATATTCCAATGTATCAATTTATCTCTATTTTTTGAGATAATATAGTTTACAAGTATGCAAGGCATACCCATAGAGTTCGATGGTTGGACTTGAAATTCAAGTTATGTAAGGACACGTTTCCACTTGGTACCATCGTTCAGTTGTTGAATTTACAAAGAACTACACACTACAGCCACAAAATGAGGTGCAATCATAGTATTACAACTCTATGTAGGTTTCTATATTTGTGCAAATAACATTTATTCATGCATAAGATAGTACAAAAGATAACAAGAAGATCTTAAGGGAATATCATTTTTATATTAGTGATGATTGCACACATTCTATGGGGTTCGTGCAAGGTTCCTTTTAGATGTTCTACTGTCATTTGGCTAGCAAGAGCATAACATTTCATTGGTATATCATATGGTCAGATAATTATGCGTCACAATTCAAAAACTTGCAGATATTCTATTGGTTGAGCAAGATGCATATGATGAATGGTGTTCAACATATGTGAAAATTTTGTGAGGCCGGGTATGGAAAGGGGGAGCGTGATGGTGAAGGAGCATGTATCAAAAGAGCATTTGCATGAGAAGAGTTGAAGTACAAAGACAATAAAAAGTTGGTAAATGTGAGATCTATTGTCAAATGGTGTAATGCTACAATGGGTCCAAATAATGAAGGTAAGTCTACAGTTCGTAGATATTTTTAGTTGGTTGATGATACTAACATTGCAAAATATGAGGACTATTGTACATTGATAGGATCGAGTGAGTTACACTCTTTTAGAAGCTCTAATGTAGGTTCATGGAGTATTCATATGCAGCGGATGACATGCTTTTGTTCTTCATGTACATATGAAGCTTGGTATGATTGTGAGTCAAAGGAGTGGGTCAATGATTGGTGTACAAGAGGCCTAAGCTCGATTGACATGTATCAACTACCGACAGTACTACAAATCATGGAGATTGAATTAGTGGTTAATTTTGACCATGTTGTAGATCTAGTTCAATCAGGTATTATCAACATTCAAATTTAATAAAATTCAATATACCATCTTATTTTGTAGTTTTTCTTGTATTATTGACTATATTCATCAAAATGAATTCACGCATCAATGCAAGGCATGTTTATGCAATTATTGCAGTTGAAGACAATGAAGAACAAAAGGATTATTATTTGTGTTATTGTGTTGAGGCAAAAAAGAAATTAGATTCCCCTATTATAGATGGAGAAAACATCGAGTACCCTACAAGATCAATGGTTATTACTAGAACATGACTTAGAAGGTACCCAATGAAGAAGTTTGATGTGTGGTTGTTCAAGGACTTTAACACACATATGAAGATTCTTCATTATTCTAACCTTATTGTAGCATCAAATGTTTATTTGATCAAATATGGGGGTAGACCATTGAATGGGACCTTGTGGAAGGTTTGTGAATCTAATCATGAGGTAATACTCAATACAATAAAGAGTAGAGTAGACCTAGATGGTACACTAGATTAAATTAGTGGAATGATAGAAAGGTATGCTATTTTTCTTTGCTATCCTCATTTCACCTTGTATATTTTAGCTACTCATTTTAGCTAAATAGTGCAATTGCATTTGCATGCAGGATTTTAGTATAATGGAGCTAGGCATAATCCTTATGAAGTTGCCTTTGGAAGAAAAGAAAGGTAGGTTTTCATGATTATTTCATGATGATATGTCCTTTACTTTCTATTTCATAATGAGTTTTAACAATGTTACTATGAGTTTTAATTCATTTTAATGATGTTACTATTACATAATGAGTCTTAATGAGTTTTAATGAAAATCAATTGATAGCTGCAGTAAGGGCAACCTCAATTGATGCCCTACAAGAAATTGGATCAAGTGAGAACACCTTTATAGTATAGAATTTTCATATACCAAAAGGGTATTATGACTAAATTTTTACATTTGGCATCTCCTGGGGCCAAATGGATAGTGCCAACGCATCTAGGTAGGTGGGTAAACACTAGGGGAGATGTCTTTTTGGTGGCAAAGTATCATGGTCATTCTTGGCTATATCTAACTTAGACAATCTCTCAAGAGCCCCAAGAAAAAAAGTGACAAACTTTGGACCAATTGTTCCATCAAACTATGACACCTAGGAACATCTTCTTTGCATGTATAGGTGGATGTCAGGTCCACCTACCAACATCTACCTTGATTTTTTAAAATCAATTTTGTTTGCCTATGGTGGCAAGGAACACATTGTTCCAAAATGCTTTAGTTTCATGAAGTGGAAAGGTGCTAAGAGTGGCATTTTGTATTACATAGCTTGTGGGGCCGAACCGACTACGCAAACATGTCGCTGTGGGTGGGTAAATATTAGGGGAGGTGTTATTTCATGTGCCAAGCATCCCAATCATTTGGGGTAGTAGACTGTCGGCAAAGTCCCTTACAATTCCTAAGACTAAAAAATTGCCAAACTATGACAGAGTAGTTCTCAGAATTCATGGTAGTTGGGAATGTTTCATTTAGACCTATAGGTGTACATGGGGTCCATCCATAATAACCTATGTTGGTTTTGGTCAACTCTAGTTCATTTGACTATGCCGAAATCAAATGCATTCTTGTAAAATGCTTGAGTTTCTTGTAGTGGAAAGGTGTTAGGAGTGACATTTTTTATTTCATAGCTCATGGGGATGAACTGGCTATGTTGATGCATTGGGGTGGGTGGGTAAATGCTAGGGGAGGTCTTGTTTCATATGCCAAGCATCCCAATCATTCGGGGTAGTAGGCTACCAACAAAGTCCCTTAAGATCCCTAAGACCAAACTACCAAACTATGACAAAAAAGTTCTCAAAATTTATAACAGATGGGAACATTTCATTTGGAACTACAAGTGCAAGTGGGGTATATCCACAATAACCTCTCTCAATTTTGGTCAACTCAAATCTATTTGACCATGCTGAAATCAAATGCATTCTTGCAAAAAGTTTTAGTTTCATGCAGTGGAAATGTGCTAGGAGTGAGATTTTGCATTCCATAGCTCATGGGGCCAACCCGACTGTGCTAATGCATCAGGGTGGGTAAGTAAATTTCAAGGGAGGTCTCATATCATGTGTCGAGAATCCCAATCATTCAGGGTAGTAGGCTACTGGCAAAGTCCCTTAAGATCCCTAAGACCAAAAAACTGTAAAACTATGATGGAGTAGTTCTTAGAATTTGTGCTAGCTAGGAACATTTTGTTTGGACCTATAGGTGCACATGGGGTTAGTCCACAATAACCTCTTCGAGTTTTGGTCAAATCAAATCATTTGACCGTGCAGAAATCAAATGCATTCTTGCAAAATGCTTCAGTTTCTTGTAGCACAACCTTGCCAGGTGCCATATTTTTTGTTCTGCTCACCGTAGGGATAAACCATCTATACCAATGCATCAGGGTGGATGGGTAAATTCTATGGATGGTCTCATTTTGTGCGCCAAGTGTTCCATTCATTTGCGGTAACAGGCTACTAGCAAAGTCACTTAAGATCTTAAGAGCAAAAACTGCCAAACTTTGACGAAGTAGTTCTTAGAATTTGTGGTAGCTGGGAACATTCTGTTTAGACCTATAGGTGCACGTGGGGTCTATCCACAATAACCTCTCTTAGTTTTGGTCAACTCAAATCTATTTGACCATGCCAAAATTAAATGCATTCTTGCAAAATGCTTTAGTTTCATGCAGCGCAACTTTGCCAAGTGCCATATTTTTTGTTTTATTCCTTATGGGGCCGAACCATTTGCACCAATGCATTGAGGTGGGCAGTTAAATTCTAGGGAAGGTTTTGTTTTATGCACCAACATCTAAGTCATTCAAGGCAGCAAGCTACCAGTAAAGTCCCTTAAGATTCATAAGACCAAAAAATTACCAAACTATGACGAAGTAGATCTTAGAATTCATGGTAGCTGGGAATATTCTATTTGGACCTACAAGTGCACGTGGGGTTGGTTGATAATAACCTCTCTTAGTTTTGGTCAACTCCAGTCTATTTGATCATGTCGAAAACAAATGCTTTCTTGTAAAATGCTTCAGTTTCATGCATTGGAAAGGTGCTAGGAGTGACATTTTGCATTCCATAGCTTGTGGGGTCAAATTGACTATGCTAATGCATCACAGTGGATGGGTAAATTCTAGGGGAGGTCTTGATTCATGTACCAAGTGTCCCAATCATTGGAGGCAACATACTACCGGCAAAATCACTTAAGTTCCTAAGAGAAAAAACTACCAAACTTTGAGAAAGCATTTCTTAGAATTCATGGCAGTTGGAAATATTCCATCTAGACCTACAGGTGCATGTGGGGTCTATCCACAATAACCTCTCTCAGTTTTAGTCAACTTAAATATGTTAGACCGTGTCGAAATCAAATGCACTCTTGTAAAATGCTTTAGTTTCATGTAACACAACCTTGCCAGGAGCCCTATTTTTCATTCTGCTTGTCATAGGGCCAAACTAACTACACCAACATGTCGGGGTGGGCGAGTAAATGCCAGGGAAGGTCTCATTTCATGTGCCAAGTGTCCCAGTCATTCTAAGCTGTAAGCTACCGGTAAAGTCATTTTATCGGTGGCTTATAGCCTCAAACAACTAGGATGCTTTGCACATGAAATGAGACCTCCCCTAACATTTACCTTCCCACCCCAATGTGTTGACACAGTCGGTTTGGCCCCACAAGCTATGGAATGCAAAATTTCACTGCTAGCATCTTTCAATTTTATCAATAGCTTACAACTTGGAATGACTGAGACACTTGGCACACAAAACAAGACCTCCCCTAGCACTTACCTGCCCACCCTGACATGTTGGCATAGTTGGTTTAGCCCCATGAGTTGTGGAATGCAAAATCTCACTCCTAGGATCTTTCAACTTTGCTAGTAGCTTGCACCTCAGAACAACTGAGACACTCGGTGCATAAAATGAGACCTCCCCTAGCATTTACTCACCCACTTGGACATATTGGCATAGTTGATTTTATCCCACAACCTATGGAATGCAAAATTTCAGTCCTAGCACCTTCCAACTTTGTTAGTAGCTTACAATCTAGAACAATTGGGACACTTAGCACATGAAACAAGACCTCCCCTAAAATTTACCCACCCACCCCGATGTGTTGGCACAGTCGTTTCAGGCCCACGATGAGAAGAACAAAAAATATGGCACCTAGCAAGGTTGTGCTACATGAAACTAAAGTGTTTTGCAAGAATGCATTTGATTTTAGCACAGTCAAATAGATTTGAGTTGACTAAAACTGAGAGAGGTTATTGTGGATAGACCCCATGTGCACTGTAGGTCCAAATAGAATGTTCCCAACTACCATGAATTTTGAGAACGACTTCGTCATAGTTTGGCAATGTTTTGGTCTTAGTGATCTTAAGGGACTTTGCTAGTACCCTGTTGCCCTAAATGACTAGGATGCTTGGTGCACGAAACGAGACCTCCCTTAGCATTTACCCACCCACCCCGATGTGTTGGTGTGGACAGTTTGGCCCCACAATGAGAAGAATAAAAAATATGGCACCTAACAATGTTGTGTTGCATGAAACTGAAACATTCTGTAAGAATGCATTTGATTTCGGCACAAACAGATTTGAGTTGACCAAAATCAAGAGAGGTTATTATGGAAAAACTCCATGTGCACCTATAGGTTCAAACGAAACATTCCCAGCTACCAAAAATTTTGAGAATTACTCTGTAAAAGTTTGGTAGTTTTTGCTCTTAGGAACTTAAGTGACTTTGTCGATAGCCTACTGCCTCAAATGACTAGGACACTTGGCGTATGAAATGAGACTGCCTCTAGCATTTACCTACCCACCCCAATGCGTTGGTGTAGTCAGTTCAGCCCCAAAAACTATGGAATGAAAAATGTCACTTCTAGCACCTTTTCACTACCTGAAACTAAAGCATTTTGCAAGAATGCATTTGATTTTGTCATAGTCAAATAGATTAGACTTGACCAAAACTGAGAGAGTTTATTATGGGCAGACCCCACATGCACCTGGACATCCTAATGAAATGTTCCCAGCTACCACAAATTTTGAGAATTGCTCCGTCATACTTTAGCTATTTTTTGGTCTTAGGGATCTTAAGGGACTTTGTCGATAGTCTGCTACCTCGAACAACTAAGATGTTTGGTGCATGAAATGAGACCTCCCCTAGTATTTACCCACCCACCCTAATGCATTAGCATAGTCAGTTTTGTCCCACAATGAGTATAACAAAAAATATGGCACCTAGCAAGGTTGTGCTACATGAAACTGAAGCATTTTGTAAGAATGCATTTGATTTCGACACGATCAAACATATTTGGGTTGACCAAAATTGAGAGAGGTTATTATGGATGCACCCCATGTGCACCTGTAGGTCTAAATGGAACGTTCCCATCTACCATGAATTATGAGAACTTCTCTGTCAAAGTTTGACAGTTTTTGCTCTTAGGATCTTAAGTAACTTTGCCAGTAGCCTGCTGCCGCAAATGATTGAGACTCTTGGTGCATGAAATAAGACCTCCCCTAGTATTTACCCACCCACCCTGATGCATTAGCACAATCAATTTTCCCCACAAGCTATGGAATGCAAAATGTCACTCTTAGCACCTTTCCACTACATGAAACTGAAGCATTTTGCAAGAATGCATTTGATTTCGGCACCGTCAAATGGACTAGAGTTGACCAAAAATGAGAGAGATTATTGTGGACATACCCCACTTGCATCTGTAGGTCTAAAAAGAATGTTCCCATCTACCACGAATTCTAAGAACTGCTCCGTCATAGTTTGGCAATTTTTTGGTCTTAGGGATCCTAAGGGACTTTACTAGTAGCCTTTTCCCTCGAATGACTGGGATGTTTGGCACACGAAATGAGACATCCCCTAGAATTTACCCACCCACTCCTACACATTGGCACAATCATTTTAGGCCCACAAGCTATGGAATTCAAAATGTCACTCCTAGCACATTTCCACTACAATACACATGTAATGAAACTTCAATACACATGTATGGACAAGGTGTTGAGGACACATATTTCATCCATTTTCTTTATAAATGATAGCCAACTTACCATTTAGAAGCTTGTGCATGGAGTTTTTGAACATCATAAGCTTTTTGGAAAAGTCTTAACATTTTCTTCTTTGATCAAAATGTAGTTGTTTTGCATATTGAAGGCATTCTTATAGAGTAAAATAAAAAATTCCTTGTCTAAATTAGCATTTTTAGCCTAGGGCTTGATAGTTTATGCTAGTAGAAAGAGTTTGGAGGCCCTCATAGTGTTGAATGCTCATCTTTTCTAGGTCTTGTATGATTTAAATGAAGAATTTCAATTGGGAGTTAGATCTAATTGCATAATCTAATGGTTAGGGATTTGATTTGATTCATTTGTATGAGTACAATCTAGTTTGATCATTGTACTTATGTAATAGGGCTGATATTTGATCTTATTTGGGATGTAGGGATATGGAGATCAAGGTCTTATTGCATTCAAGGAATTGTTTGCAGGGTTGTATACAAGTTCATCACACATGATTCACATATCTAGAGTCATTACTGGCAATCAATTGTTCATATTCAAGGCATTATCTTTGACTGTCCAGACTATCATATTCCCCTACTATTACAACCATCACAAAACTCATTAGGAACCCAAAGAATTCACTATTTCATCTAGGGTGATCATGGTTAAAATAGGGGTTGTAATTTTACATGAATAGTAGGTTAAGAAAATCACATACATATTATATCAAAGGGAGAATGTTACAACAATCTTGAATGCATAAATGTAGTTGTCTTGAGCCAACCATCTCCTAACACTGTTGTAGCATATTACAAAAGGGTTTAATTCATTAATTGTGTCTATTCTTTAATTCATTAATTGTGTCTATTCTTTGTTGTGAAGCAAATGCAATTGACATGTGTAAAGAAAAACTCCACAACCTTTGCTAGTATCCTCCTTATCTCTACCAAAATAGGATCTTTAGAACAATGTATGGACAACCATCAAAGCATAAAGGATATAAGAATTTTCTCACATGTAATTGTAGCTGCCCTTGTAGACATGTATGCAAAGTGTGGAAGCATAGACAAGGCACATGGAATGTTTGATAGAAAACATGATTTTTGGATTTCATTATGGTTTATCTTACTACTCATTCTTGGTGTGTACTTCACTTGAAGTTATCATGAATATGTTTGAGGGCTCGTATTCTTCATGGTGAAGGCTTGGTTGTGGTGAATTTTGTGTAATATGGAGTCTTCTAGTTGTTTCTTCTCTTTGGGTACTATGACCCTATTACATGGTTGGATTCAAGTGGGTTCTTAAGTGTCACTTCTTTGGGTTGATTGTGTTTTACAATAGTGGTAAGGGTTTGTGAAGGTGTTTTGTGAAGTTGACTATGATGAATATTACGTAGGTTTTATTTTGAATGGTGGAAAAGGGTTTGGTTTCTCGAGAAGTATTATATATTTGGACTTTATCTTATGAGCATTAATTGGTTAAGGTCAATGGCATTGTGTTAGTCAGGCTTTATTAATGTGCTTGGAATGAATTTGTAGATGATGGTAAAGATAAAAGTAGAGTGCCTTTTGAAATGACTACTTTTCTCTTGAATATTGTTGTGGTTGTTAGTTCCATGTGTATAGTCTCATTGATAAGATGTATTGTTATTATCCCTTAAGAACAAAGTAAAAATGCTTTACTTTGATTGAATATGTGGATAGCAATTATGTATGTGCATATAAGAAAAATGTTACCTTAAAATAATTAGAAATATTTGCAAGGGCTATAGGATAGACCTATGGCTTTATTGTAACTCTAAAATGATTTTTAAGGAAACCCTTATTTATGGAATTGTTATTGTGTATATTTTTGCAATAATTGCAAGATATGCACAAAATGGACTTGTTGATAAGGATTTAGAAACTTTCAAGAAAATGTGATTGGTAGGTGTAAATCCAAATTCCACAACCTTAACCAACATCCTCCCTACATGCCAAAATGGGATCTTTGGAACATGGTATGGACATCTATCAAAGCATAAAGGATATGGGAATTTTATCAAATCTATTGTTGTTGTAACTACCCTAGTAGAATTGTTTGACAGAACACCTCAAAGAGTGCCATCTCATGGAATGCAATAATTGCAAGATATGCACAAAATGGATTTGTTAATAAGGCTTTAGGAACTTTCAAGCAAATATAATTGAGAGGTGTAAAGCCAAAATGTGATCTTTGGAAACATCCATCAAAGCATAAAGGATATGGGAATTTTATTAGATCTTGTAGTTGCAACTGTCCTAGTAGACATGTATGCAAAGTGTGTAAGCATAGACAAGATACCTGAACTATTTGACATGATGCCTCAATGAAATGTCATCTCACGGAATGCAATGATTGCAAGATATGCAAAAAATGGATTTTTTGATAATGCTTTCTAAACTTTCAAGAAAATACAATTGGCGGGTGTAAAGCTAAATTCCACAACCTTAGCCAATATCCTCCTTGCCTATGCCAAAATGGGATCTTTGGAACACAGTATGGACATCCATAAAGGCATAAAAGATATGGAAATTTTGTTAGATGTTGTAGTTGCAACTACCCTCAAAGACATGTATGCAAAGTGTGGAAGCATAGACAACGCATGAGAACTGTTTGGCCCAATGCCTGAAAAAAATGTTGTCACATGGAATACAATGATTGCAAGATATGAAATAAATGGATCTTTTGATAAGGCTTTAGAAACTTTAAAGCAAATGCCATTGGTGAGTGTAAAGACAAATTCCACAACCTTAGCCAACATCCTCCCTTCATATGACAAAATATGATCTTTGGAACATGGTATGGACATCCATCAAAGCATAAAGGATATGGGACTTTTTTCAGATCTTATAATTACAACTATTGTACTAGACATGTATGCAAAGTGTGGATGCATAAACAAAGTACATGAACTATTTGACATGATGCCTTGAAATGAAATTTTCTAGTTCATGGAATGCAATGATTGCAAGATATGTGCAAAAAATGGATTTTTTTGATAAGGCAAGTTATAAACTTTCAAGAAAATACAATTGGCTAGTGTAAAGCCAAATTCCACAAACTTAGCCAGTATCCTACTTGCCTATACCAAAATGGACATCCATCAAAGGATAAAAGATATGAGAAATTTGTTAGATGTTGTAGTTGCAATTGCCCTCGGAGACATGTATGCAAAGTGTCGAAGCATAGACAAGGCACGTGAACTGTTTGGCATGATGCCTCAAAGAAATGTTGCCTCATGGAATGAAATGATTGCAAGATATGAACAAAATGGATTTTTTGATAAGGCTTTAGAAACTTTCAAGCAAATGCAATTGGCGGGTATAAAGCCAAATTCCAAAACCTTGAAAATGGTATCTTTGGAACACGGTATAGACATCCATCAAATCATAAAGGATATGGGAATTTTGTCAAATGTTATAGTTGCAACTACCTTGCAAGACATATATGCAAAGTGTGGAATAATATATGAGGAACGTGAACTATTTGACAGGATGCGTCAAAGAAATATTGTGTCATGGAATGCAATGATTGCAAGATATGAACAAAATGGATTTTTCATAAGGCTTTAGAAACTTTCAAGCAAATGCACAAAAGAAACTTTCAAGCAAATGCAATTGGTCGTGCGTCTAAAACCAAATCGCACAACCTTGTCCAATATCCTCCTTGCCTATGCCAAAATGGGATTTGGGGAACATGGTGTGGACAACCATCAAAGAATAAAGGATATAAGAATTTTGTCACATATTGTATTTGTAGCTACCCTTGTAGACTGTTGCAAGTATGTGCTTAATCAGTGTTGTCATTGATGTCAACATATCTTTGTTGCCATTGGTGTCAATTGTATCCTATTTTGTTATTTGTTTAGAAGCCTTATTTGTTGAGGATATTGAGAAAATTTGCCCCTCTAAAAGAAATAGAAGAGTTGCAGTAAATTACAGTGAAGGCAGTGTGTTGCATACTGAAGAACAGTCCAGAAGATTGGTTCACAATTCTTGTACATTAAAGATCTTGGTCTATGGATTGTAATTTATTTAGAGGCATGTCTGAAGATGCTAAATCCTGAGTTTGAGCCTTCGGTATGAAGAATGAGTGAGTTACATTCACTAGAGTAAAACCTACTTTTTCTAATTATTCACTAGTGATAGGAAGAAAGTATTTTGCTCTGCATTCCTCTACATTGAAGTATTTTGCTTTGCAGTTCTAGAAGAAAGTTTGGGATGATGATAAGTTCCTACAATGCCAATGGTTCATGATTTTGTGGTCCGCAAGCTATCTTTCTTTTATGACAGTTGAAGACAGTAAAGTTCATGTGCTCCGGTGTGAAGAATCTCATGGATAAATTGGTTAGAGTTTGTGCGGTTGCTCCTGATGATGACAACGTGCTTTTTGTTGTTATATGGAGCCTAATCAGACTCGAAGGTCACTTTTATCAATGCAGTTTCCCCCCAAATCATTTAACGGGGTTAAGGGGCAGCGCCCCTTATGGGGGTTTGGGGGTAGCGCCCCTTGTGGGGTCTAGGGGCAGGACCCCTGGCGCGCTCCCTATCATGATATAGGGCGGGGTTGAGGGGTAACGCCCATGTGGGGGCTCGAGGGAAATGCCCCTGAAACCTCACACAATTTTTATTATTTTATAAAGGCATCAGGAGTTATTTTGTCTATTGGCCGACATAAAAAAACCCTATTTTTTAACCGACATAAGGCTTGATAAAAGTGGCTAAGGGTTAGAGTTTTCGTTGATGTATTGTAGCATTTTGTAGTGGTATTGAGTTTCAAGGATTGGTGGTTGTAATCGGTTTGATTTACTGGATAATAACATTGGACTCTCTGTTGGTGGATGTAGCCCAAGTTTGGGTGAACCACATTAAAAACTTGTCTCTCACTGTTATTATTTATGTGTATTTTCATTCCTTTGTTTAATATTTATTTGCATTTAATTGATATCTTCTATTGGCTAACCCTAACACTTGTGGAGGCCTCCTGATCATGTTCCTATCTTTGCATTAGTCCATGTTAAGGAATTGAGATTGTGTTTGAAGATTATTCCCAGATAACATAGCGTGTAACCAGTCTTAGCCGACTTGGTTAATTCCAGTGATTGCAGAGATCTCTTGAAGAGTGCAGAAGCATGTCATGACGTGAAAGATCATGTTTGAGTCTCAGCTAAGGCATGGCGTGATTCACATACATCTATACTACATTTCCTTAGCATAATTTTGTGTTAGGTCAAGACCTATTTTGTAAATGTTTGTGATGTTTGTTAGGTCTCAAAAATGCAGGTTGCTAATCCTAAGAGGATGCCAGACTCTATGATTAGATTTGGTAACATTTTTGAACTAACACAATGGAGTTTAACCTATAGGGTTGATGACTCCCTACACTTTTGGCACTGCTATACCTAGGCGGGTGAACCTTGAAAGTTGAAGCAGATTGGATGACTGTAAGTGCTTTGACTAATTTAATGGATCTACTCACAGTGGCAAATGGTGTGGAATAGATGAAAGCTTGCTAACTAATTCTATATCTAATATCTAAAAGATGATTGGTGTAAATTGTATAAGCAATATCAGGGTAAAAACCAATAAATGAATTTAACTATTAAAATAAGTAAGACCCATGCTTGTGTTGGGTAAATAGAGTCAAATGAAAGTCTAAGACCAATGCCTTATAGTGGGCAGTAACTCTAATTGTTTGGCACAATACTTTAGTTTACAACTTGTATAAACGTGCAGGGAAATGATTGACAGACTCTTCTTAATAATACAATAGACAAAATCAGATTTCTTGTTATTCACCAGAAGGAAATTTAATCCTTTCTTGAAGGAACCAATTGAATTAAATATACAAGAATAACAAATAATATCAACTTGGAGACAAAATGACAATCCTAATTATATGGTTCTTCTTAATGATCCAAATCAACACCTCCAGATTATTGTGACTGACCAGAAGGATTTTAATTCCTTTCAAGGAAACCAATTAATCAAATCACACAAATATAGCAAATGTGCATTGACAAATTAAATATATACTTGATATTTCAATTTGAATAATAGGGAAATATTAAACTGGAGACAACCAAATAACTAAATAACTTCAACAAACAATTGATGCCAGTATATAAGTCCACAAAATTAGAGATCTTCTATTAACTTGTTAAATGTAATACTTGCAACATGGTCTTTTAAAACATTGTAAACTTCATATATTATCTCCTACTGCTGATGATAATTTAGCATCATATGTTCAACTTATATAGTAATACTTATGAAGAGACATAACTCTTCAAAATGTCTTTTGGGAATTAACATGATTAACATAACAACAATAAAAATAATGATGTTAAGCTCTACCCAGCCATAGGTATATCTGAGCGATGTGATACAAATACTCTTGGCTGTAATGTGTATTAGTAAACTCAATAGCATTTCTTGTGATCACGTCCATCATTACCATCTTCTCCAGATGCTTGCAGGCTTCTCCATATGTAGAGTCTTTGTCCTTGAGATCTCCTAAGGCTTCATGCAATATCACTTGACACTCTTTACTCCATTCGTCTTTGAGCAGCTGTCTACCTTTACTAGGAGTCATAACTTTCAATTCATTGTCCACCATTGTTTTTAACATATCAATTAATTGTCTTTCATTGTTAGCTGTGACATCATCAATTGATTCCTTGATCTCTTTACCCTTGCATTTATACAAAATGATTTGAACTCTTTAGAATGAATAAATTGATCATCTGAAATAAAAGAATCATATGCTAATTGTCTAGGATCCTCATCAGCAGGCCCCTCCTCATCATACTCTATATTAGGAGACTGATAGCATTGCATTTTTTGTTTGGACATTCTAGTTCCCTGTTGATGTGGCTCTTCTTCCTTTACAGATCCCTCATCACCAGAGGACAACAACTCTATCTCTGCAAGCTGTCTCTTCTTCTCTCCTAGTTCTATATTATGCCTCTCAGTCACCAATTCAATCTCAGCTTCTCCCATATTCCTGATAATGTCATCATGTAGATATGGGACATGTGTATATCCACTGAGGTTTTGTTTTCTCCTAGCAAGATCAATGAAACCCTCAAGATCAAATCCTTTTCTTTCCTCTGTACATCTCATGTTGTAATGCATCAATTTATCCATGATCAGACCATAACCCTCTTTAGACACCACAATAAAATCTCCAAAGCACAGAGTACTAGGCATGGAGGATTGCTTGTCATAGGAGCTCAAGTTCATCACATTAGAGCAGTTCATTTTCCTAACTATCTCTAAGTAGGCGATTCTGTTAGGAACTATCTTGGGCAATATAAATAGGGTGTCCTCAAAACCATAAATTCTGACCATGGTTGAATCCTCAAAACAATACCAATCTCCCCAGTTGTGGGTGATAGTAGGAGGACCACCAAAATCTTTGGGTCTAAGAAACCTCTTTATTTCATTTGTCAGTGAATATTCACAAGGATGATTGAAATATCTATACAATACTTTTGCACAGTACTCTTCAAAATGAATATAACTAGAATGGACAAACCTGCTGTCCGATATCCTCGTCCACATTTGCACAGGTGACTTTTGCCCCCTTTGGTCTATTTGAACAACTTTGAATTCACTTGGCCATAATCCCATTTCCTGGCCATAATAAAGCACCATATGCATTAGGAGTGAGTAGTGCTCAAAAGAGACTGATGGGGCATTGTTCTTGATTGCAGTTAAACCAGAATCAACTCTTCCAAAAAGATAGGTAGCATAGTCAAATTTCCAAGCATTGTGGCACTGGATATCTTTGGCTATCACCATTAAAGGAATTCTCATAAAATTAGGAACCTCTGACCCTAAGACTTGGCCCACAAAATAATATGTGTATTGTATATATGGTTCAAACAATGACACATGGAATGGATGTCCATGATTATCATTAAGAGGTACTATTTCTCCTTCTGCCCTAGGCCTATGAATAGGTAATCTCCATCCATTATAAGTGGTGCCCATTCTCCAGTACTCTTTATCCAACTCTTCATAAGCTATGGGAACAGTACACAAATCATCTAAATCAAATACTTCACAAATGACATTTTTGGATACATGTATAACTGGCTCTCCTTGCGGATTGCATATAGCCTTGAGGCTTGGATTGTAATGTTTAGCCAGGAGTTTGAGGAGTTATGCATTTACAAACACATCAGGGATGACCAATTTGCCCAAATTCAAGTGCCATGGATTAGACACTGGGACATTCCTGAATCTTCTATTGTAATGGAATTTGAATAATTCATAACCTCTTATTGGTGTCCACACATTTCCAAGGTATTTGCATTTGTCTTCCAATTTCTCTACCTCTACCTTGTGCAGACCTTCAGGCTTTAGGGGTTGATCCAGGCAATTGGTAAATTAAAAACTGATTCAGTTTCCTGTCTTTTATTTTTTTGTTAGGGCTTTTGTCAATTTTTTGTTTCTTGGGCTTACTAGTTTCACCCAGTTGTTTTCTACCCTTTCCTTTCACTGGAGTCTCCATTACAATTATGGATGGCAAATTCAAACTGTAGTCTATCACATAGAGGTTTTTGAGTTTGTACTTGTTATCTGATGATTGAACTCCTCTATCCTTTCCTCTGAGTTCTTGCTTATGCACTCCTCTCAAATATTTCATTTGAATCTAATCGCAGTGATTTCGAATGGCTCTTCAAAGGATTTCTTCCTTGTCTACAATTAATTGTTCTAGTGTATTAATTTTCATGATCATTGTGAGATGTCACATCGTCATAACTCCCTTCATCAGTAGGATTTTTGTAATGTTAGGGCGATCTAATATCTTCTTATGGTGTGAACATTTGCATGTGGATCAATCATTGTGACCCTTCATTTGTCTCCTCGATGTCATCTTTTATAAAAACATGTATAAGTTTGTATTGCCAAGATATTTCAAGTTCTACCCGATATAGAAATGGGCATGGCTATCTTCAGCCTGACTTACTTTATCGCCGTGGGAATAACATCTTACTCCAATATCTCAAGTGTCTCTGATATGAATATTGGCAAGAGTCTTATCGATAAGTGTGGCCACTATCATAATTGGAACAACATACGATATTGGGATGACTTGATCCAAGCTATCTGATCTTGGTTGTTTCCCTGATACTTTTATTTTTATCCTTCATCGGAATGATCATTCACAATATGTCACCGACATCCTTCATTGTTGTGACCATCAATTCAGCAAGACTTGTTCACTTTCGCCGATGGTTTTTATCTTCTATACATATCAGTGTGACTTAGGCCGAAACAATCCCTTTCGTCGCTAAGATATTAACATGTCAGAGACACTCTAATTCTTCATCCTGATGTATTTTTCTTTCCAATGCACCACTAGCTCTGTCTGTTCACGGGTTGTTCGGTGAGAGTCCCACCAAACTTTCTCATCGGTGTGGTCTATACTGTCCGGGAAGTGTTCAGAGTATCCTCCGATACTATTTTCTTGGTCGATAGTCTTTACCGTTGATCAACTCAGCGTGACTGGGATTTTTCTCTTCGATGAAAGGTCATCGGTGTCACTTTCTTCATCGGTGATTCCTGAAGTCTTCTCTCCAACCATTATTCTCATGCTGATACTCATTTTAGCTCATCTCATATAGAGCATGGATCGGTGTAAAGAAACTAAGGTCTTGCCAAAATTAAGGAACTGAGGTCCCTTATCGTATACAGTGTGATGGGTGAGACAAATGTTTGTAGTAAAGATCATGTGATCTTATAGAATTCATCCATTTCTATTATGATTTTGGGCACATGATTTTCTGATTTGGTTGGACATGGGGTGGGTAGGAATATAGGAAAATTTCAAAATTTTCCTGTCCCAATAATGTCGACCTTGGAGATTGTTCCAACGGTTGATGATTGTAATACAGACCTTGATGATCATTCCAAGGTTGATGTAATGTATAAATACTTGTAATTGAGTCATGAAAAATATGTCCTTGGATGAAGATGTGAAGTTGAGAGAAGAAGTGTAAAAGTAGAGCAGAGCAGGGGAAGATTATTGCCCTTCAATGGAACTGAATTCAGGCATGGAGTAGATGCTATTATATCAGTTAAAAACATTTGGTAGTGAACCACCCCTTGGCAGTGAGCCACCACTGGGCAGTGAGCCCTATTGGAAGCGAGCCTCTAATTTTTGTATTGTGCTTTACATATATATCTTGTGGGTTAACCCCCACCATGGTTTTTCCCTTAACAGGGTTTTCCACATAAAAATCTGGTGTCTCTTGTGTTTGATCTTGCAATTTTGTTTAAGTTTATGTTTTCATGCTTTCATGGTTTAATCATAATATCAGTGGACAAGTAATCAATATTTTAAAGTGCAGAAGTAGTTAAGGTTTTTGGGACAACTGATTCACCACCCCCTCTCAATTGTCCGGTGCATTTCAATAATTGGTATCAAAGCCAAGTACCTCAGAAGAAAGCTTGACCACTTGAGGTTGATCTAGGATGTCATATAAGAAGGAAAGACTGTGATTTGATGGAACAAACTATTATGTATGGAAGATCCACATGAAAACCCATCTCCTCTACTTGGGTTATAGTGTTTGGAAAATTACCAAAGATGAGTATAAAATATTGAAGGATGGACCGAAAATTGAAGATGAGATCAAGCAATTTGAGCTCAACATAAAAGCCAAAGATGCCTTGATAAGCGCCCTATCTGATATCAAAGTAACAAGGATTATGGAGTTGGAAACTGCTCATGAAATCTAGGACAAACTGAAGAATCTATATGAAGGAGATGAATATGTGAAGTGTGCCAAGTTATAGAGTCTGAAGGTAAAATATAAATGTTTGAAGATGAGCGAAGATGACAACATAACATCCTTCATGCAAAAGATCGATGAACTTGTGAGCAACATTAAAAGCGTGGGAGGAAAAATTGAGGACATTGAAATTGTAAACAAAATTCTTAGATCACTGCCTAAATCATATAGTCATAATGTGGCCGCAATTGAGGAAATAATGACAGTAACAATGATTACAAAAGATCGGTTGCTTGGGAAGTTGACAACCTTTGAAATGAGAGAACTTGGTGATTACCTTCGAAAGATAGAGTCTGCTTTCAAGGCCAGCACTTCAGAAAGAACCCCCAGATCTGACAAGTACAAGGTGGAACCAAATTATGAGCTTGAAGAACTTGAAGCCAACTTTGTTAACAGTCTGCCTAGAGGTACTAGTAAGTTTAAAGGAAAATTACCTTTCAACTGTTTCAGTTGTAGTAAAGTTGGTCATTATGCTTCTAGATGTCCCACAAGAGTTCCTAAGCCAAGACCTGATAGACCTAGGATTCCAAAGAAATCTTACTATGTTGAAGATCTTGATGATGATGAAGGAGTATCATATGGTGATCCAAATAATGCTAGTACTTCTGGTAATGAATGCTTGTTTATTGCTATTAAAGAAGAACCTATGTCTACTAATCCTACTAGTTGTGTGAAGGAAGAAAAACTAGTGGAACGTGTGTTGGTTGTTCAGGTTGTTGAAGATAAAGATGAATGGGTTATTAATAGTGGACGCTCTCATCACATGATTGGTGACAAAAGTAAGTTTGTAGGTCTAGAAAGATATGATGGAGGACTAGTTAGGTTTGGAGATGACATAACTGGTAAGATTTGTGGAAAAAGATCTATTTCTTTTGATGACAAGCATAATACTGAAGATGTTTTGTATGTGAAAGGATTAAAGCACAATCTTTTGAGTGTTGGTCAGATGTGCAACAAGGGTTATGATTTGAGATTCAAGGATAATAGATGCAAAATCATGGAAAGCTCCAGAACAATGATTGCAATTGGTAAAAAGACTAAAGGTAATATCTATCATCTGAAAGGAAATGATAACTATGGGTTGTTGGCTTGAGTTGATGAAAGCTAGCTATGGCACAAAAGGATGTGTCACATCAATTTTGACAACATTATAAAGATAAGTTCCACTTAGGATGTAAGAGATTTGCCCAAGATTTTAAAGCCTGCTGATACATTGTGCAAGGAGTGCCAATTTAGAAAATAGACAAAAACTAGCTTCAAGAGCAAGGACCAATCTATTGAAGGTCTACTAGAATTAGTGCATACAGATATATGTGGACCTACTAGAGTAATAAGTCTACATGGAGACATGCATTTCATGTTGTTGATTGATGATTATTCTAGAATAACTTGGGTTACTTTCTTAAAAGAAAAAGAAGAAGCCCTAGAAAAGTTCAAAGAATTCAAGGCAATGGTTGAGAATGAGATAGATTTGAAAATCAAGTGCTCGAGGGTTGATAGACATGGAGAGTTTACATCAAATGAGTTCAACTTCTTCCATGAGGATCAAGGGATAAAAAGACAATTATCTACACCTAGGACTCCACAACAAAATGGAGTAGTGGAAAGGAAGGACAAGACAGTTCAAGAGGCTTCTAGAACAATGATGGAGGCTAACCTATAGGAAGTATACTGGAGAGAGGCAATCCACACTACTGTATACATCCTTAACAAGTTCAAAGACTCCTTATGAATTGTGGCATGGTAAAGTTCCCACTATGAAATACTTCAAAGTTTTTGGTAGTAAGTGTTATATCAGAATAGATGAAAATTTAGGTAAGTTTGATGCAAGATATGATGAAAGTATCTTCCTTGGATACTCCACCAAGAGCAAAGCCTATTGTTGCTACAATAACAGGTTGAAGAAGATCATTGAAAGTGAAAATGTCAAAGTTGATGAAAGCAAGGAAAAGGGATCAAGTGGATATGTATCAGATGAACCAGATGCTTCTACAAGCAAAGAAATGGTACAACATGAAGACAATTCAGATGAAGAGGAACAAGATCCCAAAATTGTCACCAAGACACCAAGGTATGTAAAACTAAATCATTCTGAAGATCAAATCATAGAAGATAAGAGCAAAGGAATCATGACCAGAAGAAGAGCTATAGAAGACCAAGTAAATTTCTGTTTGATTTCCAAGATTTAACCTAAGACTGTAAATGAAGCTTGCAATGATGAGAATTGGGTAAAAGCTATGAAAGAAGAACTGATGCAGATAGAGAAGAATTAGACTTGGCATCTTGTTGCTAGACTAGCAAATAAAAATGTAATTGGCACAAAATGGGTCTTCAGGAATAAGATGAATGAGAATGGTGCAGTGGTAAGAAACAAAGCAAGGTCGGTATGCAAATGATACTCTCAAGTTGAAGGAATAGATTTTGAGGAAACTTTTGCACCTATGGCAAGGACTAAAGCAATAAGAATGTTCTTAGCATTTGCAACTTACAAAGATTTCAAGTTATATCAAATAGATGTGAAGTCTATATTTTTGAATGAAGAATTAGAAGAAGTCTATATTGAACAACTAGAAGGATTCCAGTCATCAGATTAGAGTGACATGGTGTGCAGATTGAAGAAAGCTTTGTATAGACTAAAACAAACTCCTAGGGCTTGGTATGCAAGATCAGATAAATATTTGATACACTTAGGGTTTAGTAAGGGTACTATTGACATCAATCTCTATTTCAAGATCAATAATGAACAAATCCTAATTGTTGCAGTCTTTGTTGATGACATTATCTTTGGAGGCAATGAAGGTATGTGCATGGTTTTTCTTAGGGAAATGTAAAATGAATTTGAAATGTCAATGTTTGCTGAGATGAATTTCTTTCTGGGTCTGCAAATTAATCAATCAAATAAAGGTATCTTCATTTCTCAGTCTAAGTATGTGAAAGAGTTGTTAAAGAAGTTTGGGATGGAGGACTCTAAATTGGTAAGCACTCCCATGGTAACTAGTTGTAAGTTAAGAAAAAATGATGACTCACCTATGGCAGATCAGAAAAGGTATAGATCTATGATTGGAGGATTACTTTATTTGACCCAAACCAGACCTGACATAATGCATGCAATTTTTTTTGTGGTAAGATTTCAAGTAGAACCTAAAGAATCACATGTGATGGCAGTCAAGAGAATATTGAGATATTTGAAAGGCACAATGGATTATGAGCTGTGGTATCTAAAAGACAATGATTTCACTCTCAGTGCATACACTGATGCAGATTGGGCCAGAGATGTGGATGATAGGAAAAGCACAAGTGGTGGAGCATTCTTCTTGGGAAAAAGGCTAGCATCCTGGTTAAGCAAGAAACAAGACTCAATATCTTTGTCTACTACAAAAGCAAAATGCATTGCAGTAGCATGTAGTTGCACTCAAGTATTATGGATGAAGCAAACACTGATGGACATCAAAGTTGTGTATGAAGATCCAATTGCAATCTTTTGTGACAATACAAGTGCCATAAACATATCAAAGAATCCGGTAACGCATCCAAGGACAAAGCATATATCTATAAGATATCACTTTCTGAGAGAAAAAGTGACAGAGAATGAAGTCAAGTTGGAGTATGTATCTACAAAAGATTAGATTGCAGACATTTTCACCAAGCCTCTGCCTAAGGATACTTTTGAGTATCTCAGAGAAAAGTTAGGGGTTATCACCCCCTGCTCTCAACTAAGATGTAGAAGAGTGCATCAGTCAGGTGGTGCTTAGAGTTCTACCTCCAGATCCAGATTGATGCTTGTAAAGGCTACTTCTCAGGGGAGTAGTCAAATGGAGAAAGTTCAAACAATAGTTTGGTTTAGAGCATCAGAGTGCAAGTATGTGCCCTTTGTCATTGATGTCAAAGTGAGAGAGAAATCATGTGAAAAAACTTAGAGAGAAAGGATGCAGGTGTGTAAAGAGATAGGGGGATAATCTTGTCTTGATGGCTGTTGCAGTTTTTCACATTATATGTTTCCATCAATGACAAAGGGGGAGATTGTTGCAAGTATGTGCTTAATCGATGATTTTATTGATGTCAACATATCTTTGTTGTCATTGGTGTCAACTATATCCTTTTTTGTTATTTGTTTAGAAGCCTTATTTGTTGAGGATATTGAGAAAATTTTGCCCTCCGGAAGAAACAAAAGAGTTGCAGTAAATTATAGTGAAGGTAGTGTGTTGCATACTAAAGAACAGTCTAGAAGATTGCTCCACAATTCTTGTACATTGAAGATCTTGGTCTGCGGATTGGAAGTTATTTAGAGGCATGTCTGAAGATGCTAAATCCTAAGTTTAAGCCTTTGGTATGAAGAATTGAGTGAGTTACATTCACTAGAGTAAAACCTACTTTTTTCTAATTAGTCACTGGTGACAGGGAGAAAGTATTTTGCTCTGCATTCCTCCGCATTGAAGTATTTTGCTCTACAGTTCTGGAAGGAGGTCTGGGATGATGATAAGTACCTACAATGCCAATGGTTTGTGATTTAGTGGTCCACAAGCTATCTTTCTTTTAAGACAATTGAAGACATTAAAGATCATGTGCTCCGATGTGAAGAATCTCATGGATAAAGTGGTTAGATTTTGTGCGGTTGCTCCTGATGATGACAACGTACTTGTGGAGGCCTCCTAATCATGTTCCTACCTTTGCATTGGTTTATGTTAAGGAATTGAGATCGTGTTTGAATATTTTTCGTAGATAACATAGCGTGTAACTAGTCTTGGCTGACTTGGTTAATTCTAGTGATTGTGGAGATCTCTTGAAGAGTGCAGAAGCATGTCATGGTGTGAAAGATCGTGTTTGAGTCTTAGCTAAGGCATGGCGTGATCCGTATACATCTATACTACATTTCCTTAGCATAATTTTGTGTTAGTTCAAGACCTATTTTGTAAATGTTTGTAATGTTGATCTTGGAGATTGTTCCAATGGTTGATGATTGTAATGCTGACCTTGATGATCATTCCAAGGTTGATGTAATGTATAAATACTTGTAATTGAGTCATGGAAAATATGTCCTTGGATGAAGATGTGAAGTTGAGAGAAGTGTAAAAGTAGAGCAGAGCAGAGGAAGATTATTGTGCTTTAATGGAACTAAATTCAGGCATGGAGTAGATGCTATTATATCAATTCAAAATATTTGGCAGTGAGCCACCCCTTGGTAGTGAGCCTTTGATTTTTGGTATTGTGCTTTACATATATATCTTGTGGGTTAACCCCCATCATGGTTTTTCCCTTAACAAGGTTTTCCACGTAAAAATCTGGTGTCTCTTGTGTTTGATCTTGCAACTGTGTTTAAGTTTTTGTTTTCATGCTTTCATGGTTTAATCATAATATCAGTGGACAATTAATCAATATTTTAAAGTGCAGAAGTAGTTAATGTTTTTGGGACAATTGATTCACCCCCCTTTTAGTTGTCCAATGCATTTCAACAATAGACATGTATGGAAAGTGTGGAATCATAGACAAGGTGCGTGAACTGTTTGACATTGAATGCCTCAAAGAAATGCATAGTCTCATGGGATGCAATGATTGGAAGATATGCACAAAATAGATTATTTGAAAATGATTTATAAACATTCAAGCAAATGCAATTGGCATGTGTAAAACCAAATTCCTGTAACGATAATTGATCATCATATTAAATATTTAATATAAATTTCTATATACATAATGTCATGAACATATCATCTAGTCTATATATAAAGCCATATAGGCATGTCCAAACAAAGCCATACATGCATTTACAAAAATATACATCGACCTAACATACAAAAGTATGTATACAAAGCCATCTAGGCATACAAAAATGTCCCAAAATCTAGTTTCTTAAGGACTTCTTTCAAATAATTGATGGTCCTTGCTTGGTCGTGAAGATAAAGAGACAACCAGTGACTCATCCTCTCTCTCTCTCTCTCGTTGAGTAGACCTCTTCGATAGAGATTTATCTAGCTCTACCTATTAATACAATAAAAGAATATGCACATTAATATAGAAAACATGAAATATATAACATCACATATGTAATCAATCACTTACCACTAGCTGATGATCACTCTCAATCATCTTTTCTCTTTCTTCATTCGTAGTTGGATGGGTTGGAGTTGTGACCTCCTATGAGAAACATCAAGAAGCAAAATTGACTAAACATAAATATCATTTATGTACATCAAATGACATGAGATAAAACAAGAAATATAAAATGACATTTTCATTTTATTGGCTCATACCTTGATCAAAGGATGTGAAGGCATCATGGTTGCAGCAATGCTTGCTTGTGCTGACTCATGAAGACGAGGACTCTCCATATTAAGCATCTAAGAATATATTTTGAAAGGTTATTCAACTAAAATAGATACATAACATTATTTAAATGCATAATGATTACAAATGGTTAAATTTACCTCCGTATAAATGGTTTTTCATCCAAAAGAGAAAGGAAATCATGGAGGTGTTGGTGAAGCTCCCTGTTGAAATCATCAAATTGTCACTAAATAATATTACCATTAATATATGTACAATAATTATGATCATGTGATAAATTACATACCTGCTGATTTGATCTCCTTTCATAACATGTCAATGGATGGCTAATAGAGGTAGGATGAAGACTTTGACCCTAGAATTTTATTGCACATACAATTATATACATTATTTTTGACTTATAATATAGATAGTCATATAAAATTAATTACAACTTTCAAATAAGAATATATTAAATCAAGATGAAACTTGTAAAAAATTACCTAAAAGTCAATACCAAATGTACATTGTAATACATCATCGGTGAGAACAATATCATCCAATATGGATGTGTCCATCGTTGGATTTTGCCCATGCATCACAACACCTTGCCGAGAGTCCTGTCATGAGTCATGTGTCCCATAATCACACAGGTTCCCACATGAACTGCACAAATGTGGGGACAAATGATGCTTACTGCTCTCACCCTCATCAGCCTGGGTGAGATCATTAGCATGTTGTGCTAGAGACTATGTGAGAGTAGTCAATGAATGTAGTGTCTCCACCTCAACACTCTCCTTCAAAGTCGAAGGGAGTGACACACATTCTGGCCTTAAAAAGGGTCTAGGTACATGGTTTTGGTCTCGTTGAGCCCCCTCTCTATCTTGGGCAGAGCCACCACCTCTGCCCTAGAGCTCTTGAATGTCAAAATAATTAGGAATCTTCTTGAAGATGAATTTGCAATGGAGTTTCCTCAAGAAATATTGTGGCACCTTATTGTTGTTGCATGGACGCTCATCAAAAACCATGTACCATCTATCCCAAAAGTTTTGGGATATATCTTGATTCTTACACCAATGAATATGGAACCGTTTGCAAGTCTCTTCTAATCTTTGGCCAATTTTAGAATTAATAAAGCATTCACATAATGTAGATTTTGTAATTTTTTTATTCTTCACTTATTCATAAGACAATTTGTCAGCATAGTATTGCCAACACCTCTCTATAGTCATGAAATTCAGTGATTTGTTTTGTCACCGATTCCGTGTGAAAAACAATCATCTCTAATGACTTCGCAAGTGCTCTCCTATGATTGGTGCTTGCACTTGGATTGTTTAACATTTCAATTAGGGTTTGAAGATGTCTTTTATTTTCTTCTATTTACCTTAAATAGTTTTCTTGAGTATCTCTTTTATGGTGAGAATGTGAAGGTGGGTTTTGAGGGTTTGGAGGGTTTTCAGGGTTGTTTTGACCCTCTTCAACTAGATTTGTGTTTTCTCCTGCCTCATTAACTGTAAATGCAATATAAAAACTAATCAAACATTGCAAAAGTTGATTTTTTTTTCAAACTCACAAAAATTAATAAAACCCTACCTTCTTCGGTTGCTAAACCCTCTACATTTGCTTCACGTCTTTGGGAGCGGGTTTGGCGAGGTCGCATTGTAAAAACGTCGATCTCTCTTTGCACTTGCTTGATTTCACCTTCCTTAAACGTGCTCGTGCTATAAACTCTAATTTTTCTCTCCAACTCTCTTTTTGGCTGCGGGTATTCAAGAAAATGAGTGTTTTTGTGCACTTTTAATCAGAAAATGAACGCGCTCACATTTTGCTCTGCATGGGACCAAAAAGCCATGTGGTGACTTTTTGGTCCACAACTCCATGCACTTACCCAAATAAAAAATATAAATGAACATAAATAGAAATCATGGAAAAAATCTAACTTAATACAAAATATACCACTTATTATATAAATATATTAAAACATTTTCCTAAAATATACCCAAAATTAAATAAAAAACATGCATATTACAATAATCAGTTTACTATAACTAATAAATAAATTTATTGAAAAAAAACAAAATACTTGAAAATGGAACTATCCTCCTTAATCGTGCAGCTTTATATTCCCACGTCAAGTCTATATAATATCCTCAAGTTGCCAATCTCAAAGTAGAAAAGTCTTTTGATGACCATAAACATAATTCACTGTTTTCACTGCAAGCTTTTGAAAATTTATTCTTAAACGACTCTTCTCCGTTTTTACCTATTAAGAAAAAACAAAAAACAAAAATTCATTTAATACTTGGAATACCAATCCCGCCTTTGCATGATATGTCCGCGTTAAATTTTGAAGCAAGAGTGGGTTGACCTTCTTGACGGGTCGTCCAAGTTATGAGAAGAAACTTCCTCGTACCTTCATGAGTAAAACAATTTCTAAAGGTCTATTATTATCAGAAAAATAATAATATCAGGGTTCTACTTAAATATTATTAAATTTAATAAATTAATAGTTAATAGTAATTTTATTTTTATGTGGTAAATCATGTAAAAATTAAATTATGTAGTACAACAAAAATAGATAATGATAGAAACTTAAAATAATTAAGACATTGAATCATATCTAATTTTCCATAGAATAAAAGTACAGCTTATTAGACTACAGAGAAGAAGCTTATGCTTTACAAGTTAGAAAGACACAGAGGAGCCACTTAGAGTTTCATAATATTCAAATTTTTGTGCTGCCAATATGGAAATTGGTATATTGAACTCCTTAATTCCTTCCTTTATATCCATTAAGATTTTAACCACATCTTTCATATCAGGGCTCATTTTTGGATATTCATGTGTACAAATGATTACCAATCTTATAACTCTCTCCATTTCATTATAAACTTCTTTATCCCTATAAACACTTTTCAAGCAGTCATCGATGAGCTATGTTAAGTTGTTCTCTGCTTGTGCCTTGTTTGCCCACTGTGAAAGGGTGAATCCTTTCTCAACTAAACTTGAGCTTGTTGGCTTTACACCACTTATTAACTCCAACAATACAACTCCAAAGCTGTATATATCTGCTTTTGGAGAAGGCCTCATTTGATATGCTCTTTCTGAAAAGCAAAAAATTAAAATATAAGTACAATAATTCTTGAAACTTGATTTAGAATAAGATAGCCAAAAAATTTAAGAGATGAAGTTTTGTCAATAAATTTGATTTATAAATAATTATGATCTCAATTAAAAAATAAACTCTATTACAGCGTGCTCATAAAATTCCATTACAGTTTATTCAGCTTGCTCAAAAACTTAAAAATAATGGCAAAAATTACTTTACTAGACTGCTGTCAAGGCAATAGTGTTTTTTAAATATTAACAAATGTAAACCCTCTTGAAAGATAAGCTCTTCCCTAAAAGCTTGAATCTAAATCTTGTCTATTATATCAACTCCACAAATCTTACAATTTTGAGATCTTTGCATAAATTCCTGGCATAAATTCTATTAGAACTTACTCTGTGATCAAGTACGTTTACTATTTTATAACCAAACAAATTTAAATACAAACTAGCATACCTGGAGCTGTATAGCCAATAGTAAAGCAAGAACCTAAAGAGCTTGGTGTTAGGTCATTATTGTTCATAATCCTGGCTACGCCAAAGTCAGCAATATGGGCTTCCAGATATTTATCAACAAGTATATTTCCAGGTCTCAAATCACAGTGCACAATTGTATCCTTGCATTCATGGTGAAGATAAGACAACCCATGCGCAACACCAACGGCTATATTCAATCTTTGCTTCCAATCCAATCTGCAATCCAATGGACCGTGCAACAGAACGTCCAGGCTAAAATTAGGCATGAATTTGGAAACTATTATCATTTCTTGGCCATTGAAGAAATAGCCTAATATTCTCATCAGATTTCTGTGACGAAGCCCCCCCAAAATATGGAGCTCTGACAAAAAATGTTTTAGACAACATTCTCTATCCTCTGAAAATTCCATTCTTTTTATGGCTACCGTTTGGCCTTTGGCGAGGATTCCTCTGTAAACTGTTCCAAATCGGCCTTTTTCCAATTATTTTTCTGTCGCTAAAATTGGCTGTTGCTTCAACTAAATCTTGTCTGGTGAATTTCAAGTATGGCTGGGAAATTCTTTTGATTTTGGCTTCCTGCGTTTGGAAATGAAAGTTCCGGCTTTTGTTCATATAGTGTTGCAGGAAGACAGGGGAAAGGAAAACACAAGATACTATGAAGAAAAAGGTAGTGAATATGGGGAAAACGCGGAGAACGAGATGAAGAGAATAAAGCTTCCATGATATAATTAGGGAGACAGCGCAGGTAATTAAATAAACAACTAATAAAATCCTCACGGATTTCCTCATGACACTACTTCCTTCTAGCATTGCAGAGCTCCGTCCGCCGCTGGAAAGCCTTTCCAGCATGGATAAACTTTTTACCAGATAGTGTATTCTATTTAACAAATTAACAAAGGGTTATAAGCACAGATTAATTGACGCCAGTCAATCATCTTTCCTCGACTGGAAGAGGAAATTCCCCTAGTCATTATCAGAAAAGAATACACCCACAAGTTTCCTAAACTACTTACTTTGTGAATTTCACGTTTTGCCTCTTATATAGATGTATGTTTTCACTTTCAGCCGTGATATTTTGTTAGTATTTCATGTGAGAGGATTTAATAGTCGATTATGTTAATTTTCCCCCTATGTGTTTATTTTTAATTGGACCTAAATTTTTATGGTAGTTTATTTGGTAAGCCCTTTATTTAAATTTAAGATTTTAGGTCCACATCACCAAATATGATGCCGCATCAGTTTGCTTTTCTTTTAAGGTGTCATAGAAGACCCCCAAAACACTTAGATGATAGTTGTGCATTAAGTTATAATAGTTGTGTACCAAGTCATGTTTTGTTGGTGTGGAGATGTGGCATCATATGATTCATACTATTACCATTACCATGTAATAGTATGTCGTTACAAAGAGATAATAATAAAATGGTCACCATCCCTTTTGTAGTATATACAATGATTAAACTTAGAGTTTACAAATCCTAACCCAAAACCCAAAAACATATGAATCAAAATTTTGTTACCACATTCTAGGAGACATTTTTGAGACCATGGAGAGATTCCCTTAACCAACAAACTGATCTTTCCTTACCCTTCTCACTGTAGTTCTCTAGTTGCGATAAATAGATCTCTTGTTCTAGATCCCATGCAAGATAGTTATTTTTCACATCTTACTACTCGATCCCAAGGTCAAATATAGCAGCAATAGATAAAACAAATCTAATGGATGAAAAATTTGTAATTGGAGAAAAGATCTCATCAAAATCAATTCCCTCAACTTGGGTATAACCTTTAGCAACCAACCTTGTTTTGTACTTTTCAACACTACCATCAAAGCTAAGATTCTTCTTGAAAATCCATTTGAATCCAAGATGTTTCCAACAATTATTTCTCATTACATTTGAGAGGGGCAGTACCTTCATATGGTTAATATTTTGTATCTTTATGAGTTTTTAAGAAACTACAAAAGGAACAAGAAAAAGGCAAGAAAGGACTAGAGAAAAGAAATCCCATGTGAATTGAATTTTATATGTGTTCATAAAAGTTTGACATATATGACTTCTATAGGTCAGCTAAAGTAGGCAAACAAATTACCATTTTCAAAATCTTTTCTTCTTAGAGATTTTTGTCATCATTGGTCACTTGTTATCATGATGTGGGATCAAATCCATGTTGAATCATTATTGAATTTGATCTTTATCAATATACATCATCATTACAAGGCCCAATAATATCATGAATAGATTTAGGGATGGTAAAATCTCATGAGATAAAGCATCATCATATATCTCATCATCATAGTTGAAGGGAGGAGTATCAAAATAAATAACATTACACAAAGACATGGATGAAACCCTAGGGCATCCCAAGGTATGACCGCAAAAAAAGACAAGCAATGAAATAAAGGGGAAAATAGCCTAGCTTTAAGGGTTAGAAAACATTTAAGCATTATAAAAAGAAAACCCTAATAAAGAACCTAGGTAAGAGATGATGAGAGTAATTAACATAGAAATGTATTTATTACCTATATAACATCATGATAAGATAAATATGAATAATCATTAACAAAGAACAAAGAGGGATCCATCATAAAAGTTAGATGAGATCAAAATAATAAAAAATAATTATATCAAACAATCAAAAGTAAGTCCTAAATATGAAGGGTGGGAGGGTCGCAATTAGAGAGGTGGAAAATAATTAAAGTTCAAACCCTAATCAAATTATTTAAAATGGGTAATAATAGTTTGAAAAAAAAAAACTAAAAATTCATGAAAGCAAGAAGGTCAAAACCCTAGAATGAATCAAGAAGGGCTCAAATGTAAAGTTCATTAAAAATCTAACTTGAAATAAACTAATTTTCTACATAAAAATCCTAGGATAATTAATTAATCATTAACATCATACATCATAGGATTAAGAGTTAGCAATGATATTCATGTTGAAATTACTGCTCAAATATTTAAATAATAAATACAAGTACTTAGCTCTTGGATCAATGTGAAATGTGATTATGCTACGTGACCCAAAGTGATTTATCAATATTACATAAATTGAGGGTTTATCAAATGAATGGTTAAAATATGTAAAATTCCTACTTTTCTATTAAGGTCATTTTTGTGGTTATGGAAATTGTGAGAGTGGATTGATCCAAGCTCATGGATAGATGATATATACTAATTTGCAAATGTTTACATTCAATTCAACTCAAAATTCTTTCTTTGATCTTCTCATAAAAATCTAGTTAAATTTGTTCCCAAGAGTTTGCATGTATGACAAGGATACTTTATCTTTTTTGTCAAACCTTGGTAAGGATGCTAAGTCAATAACTTTGAATAAGATTGAGGATAATAAGAAGTCATGGATTATGCCTAGAATGCTAATGCAATGTTGATATCACTATCTATGATCTTTTTTAGGCTATTTGATGTGTGTTAGAAGGCATTCATTCCTTGTGTTCACTAGATGTTTCAAATGAATTACGGTTTGTTCTTTTTATACAACTTCCCAAAAGTGAAATGAAATACTTGAGCATCAAACCAACACACCACAACTAGGTGGATAGAAAATGGGTGAGCTTTACATTAAATTTTAATTTTAAAAAATTTAGGGTCATTTCCACAAGTGTAGAAGTGAGCAAGATCACTTTTACAAATGCAGATTTGACCCAAGGAAATAAATGGGTAAATTTGTAAATTAACTAGTTCTTGGAATAAGTGCAAGATGATAATAAGCATGGTTTAGGTTATGTGTCATTTTCTATTGTTGTGATTACATAGAAAAATCATGTCCAAAATGAAGGAGAAAATTGCAAGGTATGCAAATTTTACCATAATAACTATATCTAAACATAATATGGAAATGAACACGTAATATAGTTGTAAAGGAAAAAAAACTTTCCTTAAACTTAATCTAGGACAATAAAAATGAATGCATACACATAAGAATAAATTAAACCAGATTAATAAATGACAGTCGTAGGAGTAGATAATTCATAATTAAATGCTAAGATAGGAAATTAAATATGTTGAAAGAGTGTACTTAGTTCTATAACTGATGTGATGTACCAAATATGATGTGGCACTGGCATTCCAAATGTGTTCTTTGTCTCAATTCCTACATAGAACTATCATCATTTTGTGGTTGAATCAAGTTTGGATCACTTGCATAGAATAGACTTGTCATGAGAGACATAGATTAAATCTTGCTAGTTGTGTACTTATATTGTCTAATTTGTTAGATTTGATTCTTCTTGTTAGTTTTTAGGGACTAGATAAAAATACCTTAAGGAGATTGTTGGATCTCTAGGGGATGAATTCCCCTACGTTAACCCTCATGATAGACTCACTTGACAATCATGCTAAAGATCAACAAGTAGCAAGCCAGCATGTAGATGTTTGAGAATAATTATATAAAATTCATATTCCTTAAATAGTCCACCAATCATTATTCTTCTATAAATGCTCTTTAAATGCAAATGATTATTCAATGAATGTTTGATGTCCTTAATTGTCAAATCGACTACAATTGAATGCCTTTAAATATAAGTACATAGCAATAATCATGCAAGCATGTATTTAGTTAGCTTATTATGGTTTTTGAAATGCATGTATTTGTGAATGCAGGATTGATCTCACACCCACAGGGTTTACCTAGAGTAAGGTAGTAGTAAGATTTATATAGGTAATGAATGCTTAGATACAAAGGGTGAAATAAATATCAAGTGAGTGAGAAGATGTGCAAAAGTGGATAAGGTATAGTTGGATATGTAAAATTGTATATAAATATATATTATTATTAAGAGATTCTCTCAAAATAAATTTAAAATTAAATAGATATTGGCATAGTATTCAAATTTCACTATTACAACCTTGCGGAAGACAGTGCTGAGCTTCACAAGATTCTTCATAGTAGGAGTTGTAGTTCTCTTCTGGAAGAGGATATTCTTGCTTGGACCCATAATCCTAAGGGGGTTTACTCTGTTGCTTCTAGGTATCAGGTGTTATTGGCTCAGAAGCTAACTGGGGAAGAGGTTCATTGGTGGAAAAGGGTATGGAATAAACTCTCGTGGCCTAAATGCAACTACTTTGTTTGGACTTTGGCTTGGAATAGGTGTTTGACCTGGGATAACATTCGTAAACGGGGATTTCAAGGACCTTCAATTTGTGTTTTGTGTGGGGGAGCAGAAGAGGATTCTTCGCATTTGTTCTTCCGATGCCCCTTTGTTGTGCAGCTTTGGCATTGGTGGTGGGAGGTATGGTAGCTTCCTTGTATTCATGCGTGCTCTTTGGTTGAATTCTGGGATAGTATGGGAAGACCTCCTTCTATGGCTTCCTTTTTGCAGGAAGTTTGGTTCGTGGGTCCTACCTTTCTACTTTGGTAGATTTGGCTGGAGCGGAACCGCCGAATTTTTCGTGATTAGAAGTTGGTGGGTCGACAAGTTTGGCTGCGTATGCTAGGAATGGTGCAGGAGT
This sequence comes from Cunninghamia lanceolata, assembly GCA_027924645.1. Classification (NCBI taxonomy): domain Eukaryota; kingdom Viridiplantae; phylum Streptophyta; class Pinopsida; order Cupressales; family Cupressaceae; genus Cunninghamia; species Cunninghamia lanceolata. The sequence goes on from BSBN01000534.1 coordinate 8,339,905, forward strand.
CAGTTTCAGCTAAATGTGATGTGGTTTTCCCCTTGGAAAGAGGTGATGATGAGTTGGTGGCCAGACTAGGTCTTCAAGAAATTCATTCTTCTTTTGTCAGTTCCAGGAACTGTAGGCATGGGGAAAAGAGGGTTCAACGGGTTGGAAGGTGGTTACCTCCTCCCAATGGATTTTTAAAGATCAATACTGACGGTTCTTCTAGGGGCAATCCTGGGCCTGCTGGAATTGGTGGAGTTGGTAGGGACTCAGCTGGGTCAGTGATTTTTCTATTCTCTATACATGAGGGGGTGAAGATTGTTAACTTCATGGAGGGTCTGGCAATTCTGCATGCTATTGAGAGGGCCCTTGCTTTGGGCTGGAGAAAAGTTATATGTGAAGCTGATTCACAGATCTTGATTAATCTCTTGAATGAGGTAAATATATCTGATATTAATTGACAGTTGGCTTCGGTGGTTCAGCGGATTCTTCAGGTTAGTTCTCGGATGGAGGAAGCATCCTTTGTTCACATCCTGAGGGAGTGGAATCGAGCTGCCGACTGCTTGGCCAAATGGGCCTCTGAGCATGATAGTGGTTGGAAGGTTGAGGACTGGGATCAGGTTAACCCTGAGCTGCATCTGGATTTAGACCGGTTCTTGGAGGAGGATAGGAGGATACATGGGGATAGTTGATGTTGTTTATGATGTGGGGTTTTCACCTTGTTTTCTGGGGCTGGGTCCCTTGGTTATTATTGTAATGCTCTTTTCTGATTTCTAATAAAGTTTTTACCCCTTTGTTTTTTAAAAAATTTCACTATTACAATAATTTCACACATATCTCCATAAAATATCTCTTATAAAGCCCTTTTTAAAAAAAAACTCAAACCCTTCTAATGTCACCACAGACCCCGCAGGAATATGGGGGAACCCAGATGACAAGGATCTGCCACCTGCAGGCGTGGCTTTCACAGCATAATTCTGCTTTCTTTTATGTTTTTGTTATTTCTGCTATGCTTTTATGGGTGTGTACCCTTTGATACTTTGATACTCTAGAAGTTTCTGGGCTAGGCCCATTTGACGTTCCGGGTGTGCCTTTTTATCACCCATATATTTTTTGTGAAGATGTTCTTTTTTACTTTTAATAGATAGATTGACATTTTCATCAAAATAAATATATATATATATATATATATATATATATATATATATATATATATATATATATATATATATATATATATTGGACTCAAAAATCATTTGAAATGATCGGCATATAATACACTTTTGGATGCATGTTGAAAATTTATGATTGTAAATGACTTTTCTCCATGTTTACTTAAAACTAATAAAACTACACCCACACGGCTGTTCTTAAACATCATCCAGTTCAACAATCAAAGGTCAGTTTTTGTCAATAAAAGTAGGACAAATATTTATCATTTTTTGTTGTGGATGAGGTATAAAATTGTTATTGACTGTTTGACCATTGAAATGGATGATATTTAAGTAGAGTGCACCCACACAGTTATATCTTATATTCATTGAGAGTAGGAGAAAGAGTCACGCGTTTAGAAAATCATGGCATCTGAAAGCCTCTCCTGTACAAGTTTGGTTGGAAAGTAACTCAAAACTACTTATCAACCATGTCGCTTTATGACTGCGACAGCGTTAAATTTTTCAGACACTGATGCGAGACTACATTGACCTCCTTGACGGGTCGTCTAAGATAACGAGAAGAAACGTCGCAGCAGCTTCATATGCGTTTGAAAAATTCCTACGCCTTAGATAAAAGTAGAGTAATATTTGTCTTCATGTTTGAACTTATCAATATCTGTGATTCGTTTAATGGACAGCAACAAATTCTGTTACAGATATGGAAATGTTATTTTCAATAGGATGGTTTCTTATTGCATTCGAGAGGGGCAGTGCCCTGATATGATGGGGGATTTTGTATCTTTGTAGAAAAAAAAGGAAAAAACCAAGAAAAGAAGTGTAGAAAAAGAGAAATGTCAGGTAAAATGGATTGAATGTGTGTACATGAAAATCTGACATGTATGACTTCTGGAGGTCATGCAGAAATAGGCAAACAAATTACTGTTTTCGAATTTGTTTCTACATGGTGAATTGTGTCCTCATTGGTCTGTTCTTCTTCTTATGTTGTGGGATAAGATCCTAATGGTTCTTTATCCAAGTTGAATAATTATTGAAGTTGAACTTTTCAATATGTGCGTGTTCTTCATCTAAATTCTCTCTCATCTGAACTCAATTTAATAGCTCAATGAATGTATGCAAAATTACATCTATATGTAGCATTGTATTTGAGCTTATAAGATTAAAACTAGCACGTGCACCTATAGGAGGTTCAAGGAATACATTGATAGGAACAACCGCGACTTTAGAAAATTTTCCAGCTAATTTTTTACGGCATGAGACAATTCTGAGCACTATAATGCTCACATATAAAAGCCTATCGGCTAATTATAGAGTTCCCAATTTTTTTTTTATCTTTTTCTTCTTGTTTTTGTTATAGTGGCAACATTTTATTTTGCATTCCTAGCTTTGTGCACATCCTTCATGTATGTCTCACCCATGTCAAATTTTCTTATCTAAGATCTTTCCATATTGATCATATATTATACCATGTTTCCATAATCCTTTATGGGATCCTTGATGGATTCATTTGTGGTGACTTTTCATTGAACATTTTTTTATGACCTCCTTGCTAGACCTATCTACCATAGTATTCTCCATTGTTTGGACAAGATTTTTTTGGATAGAGGTCTAACCATGAGTATTCTAATAAGTTGCCTTGCTATCTATACCATTATCGGTAGCTTATGCTCACCTTTTCTAGCCTTTTGTCCCTCAATGACATTACCATCTTGACTACTCCTAAAAGTTCTATATACTTTAATGATCTTCTCCACCTTGTCATAAATCACTCTACAAATGGAATCTCACCCTTGGATTGTCAAATTCCATTTCTAGTAGATGGATTTCCAAGATCATTCATGCTATCTTGCATTGATATGTCATTTTGGCCATACCCATGTAAGGCTCATCCCTTTTTTTTAAAATGTTTGTCCTATCCCGAGTCCCAACACTTGTCATGAAATCTTATCTACAAAATATGGTCTTTCCAAGGAATAGGATAAACTTTCCTCTGGTGGTGGGGTGAACCAAAATAAACTAAACAAAAATTTGGATAAAGTTTTCTTCTAAAAATTGCTTCTTTTTACTTTAAGTTATCAATGGAACTCAACCTAAGAAATTTGAATCTCTATATCCAATAATTTTGGCAAGGGTTTCCCTTACCATCCTCATTGTATGTGCTTGTTGTTTAAGGATTTAGCTATTTTCTAGTCAACTATACAAGTTTTTATATGCCTTTTCAAATGTATCTCTTTGAATAATACCCCTCATATATAACTTTTTAATGAACATTTTGTTGATGCTTCCTTCCTTGATTTTTTGGAAGACCTCATTACCCATGCTATGGAATGTCTAAAAAATCATTACTTAGCTTTAGGATCTTATACTCAATGTAAAGACACTCAATAACACTATTGATAATCATCTTCTCTAGAACTAACTTGGTTGGATATGTTTAATAGGAAAAGGATTCTCTACTGAGATTCAAATTTCTAGGGATCCCTTTTATCTTTCATATTTTTCCTTCAAAGTTGTGGATTTATTCATTCAAATGGTTGAAGGTAAGTCATTGAATTATGATGCATGTTTCCTTTGCTAATAAATTTCATGTTTTCTCTAAAATCCTAGCTATAGATAATGTTTCCCGCTCTTCCTTTTGGGTTCCTTTATAGGTTGGAAAAAAATCTAAGGGACTTTTTGTGGGATAAATTTGATATCTCTATAGGATTTCATAGGGTTTAACTATTATTTTTTCTATCCCAAAGATGTAAGAGGTTTTGAGCCTCTATTATATAGATATCATACTTGTTTCTATACTTAATGTATCTTCAAGCTCTAGATGGAAGTGAGGCCTAGAAACTACTTCTTTGCCATTACATTTCTTAAGAAATATCTTATAGGCAAAGATATTACAAAGGATAGAACTTCCAATCCCTCTAAATTTCTCACATGTGACATTCAAATCCATTTGTTTTAATTGAATAATTGGTTATGTTTCTATCTTTGCTTCTTAATCCCAAAAGATTGGGTGGATGTATGCATATGCTTAAATATCAGCCATAGAATTTTGCTCTAAAGATGAATAAATTGTTTGATTTCAAATACTGGGTACATGTATTGATGCATCTCAAAGGTCATAGAAGGTCTGGAATTGGTTCATTTTGAGATTTAGTTAGTTTTCAACCGACAGATCCATTTTATGAACTACAGACTCCAGATTGCAATTAAGTTCTTGCATTGTTGCTCGGAGAGTATCAATCTCCCAAGTTGTCAACATGGAACATCATGGTCTGGCAGGCTTGAGTCAGTCAAATACTGATGGGTTTATTTCAATTATAGTTTGATTCTCACCATTAGTTGGAAGATACATTTTAAAGGAGTGGTCCTGTTGTGTTTCAGAAATTAATGGAAACAAAATTTCCTTTTGTGCCTTTCTCAAATTTAATCACAACTATTATTAATTTTTAATTTTGAGCAGTTATGGGTCAAGGCTCAAACGTGAAGTTCTGCAAGTCCTAAGGAGTGTTTTACTTCTTTCATGATTCATCCAGAGGCCATGGAGTTGTTTCAATTGCAGGTTTCTACTCATAATTTGCTGGAAGATACATTTTAAAAGAGTGGTCCAGATTCATGTTATGTGGGCCCAACCACGATTTTTGGTTGTAGACAATGATGTTGTAGGTCAACCTTGGTTTGCAAGAGCAGAAGAAGATTACTGATCCAAAAGGCAAGGCAGTCACATCTAAGCCCACAGTCACTCCTACAGATGATGAGCTACTCAAGCAAGAGGAAAAACAGTGTGATTCTGAGATAGCGGAGGAGGGCTTTCTTGAGAACACGGCAAGGATGAAGGGAATGGTTATTTGAGTGATGATGAGGAGGCACTTCAGTGTTGGTGTAACGTATCATATTGCAGTCCAATCCATTTATTGTTGTGTAATGGCTTAGTCAGCCCAATACTTCCACTCCTTATACATTGACCTCTGCATGCTTGTCTTTCCCACGATGAGGTTTATTGACTATTATTAGTCTGGAGTGGAGTTAAACAAAGGTAGCTGTAGGGAACAACAAAATATAGTATTATTGATATTGAGTTGCTGTGGTATGTAATGTATTATGTATGAGAGTTTATTTTCTGATAATACAGAGAGCAATCCCCTGCTCAGTGTGGACGTAGTCAATTGGTGAACCACGTTAAAAAACTTTCTTTATCTTTTTGATCTGTTCTGTGTGTTTTGCTTATGCATTTGATTTAATATTTTTTGTTCGGTCTGTACTATTCTTTCTTTACTCAACAATTGGTATCAAAGCTTTGGTGAAGAAGCTCGGTGAAGTAGCTCAGTGGTGAAGTTGATTGGGAATCTTGAAGAATTCCCAGAAGAATGGATGAAGAAGACAAATGGAAAATCAAGAAGTTCTTAGGGCAGAATTTCAGATTGTGGAAGGTTCAGATGGAATTGTTGTTGATCAAGCAAGATCTCTCACCTGCATTGCTTGGAAAAACCAAGGGAAAAGGTTCAATGTCGGATGAAGATTGGGAGAAAATAGATATGAAAGCCAGGGAAACTATTTTTCTTTTGCTATCCAGCAACGTATTATTCAATGTTTTAGCTGAGAAGACAATGCAAGAGTTGTGGGATAAACTTTCTTCAATGTACGAGATGGTATCGACATCAAACAAGGTATTTATCATGAAAAAGTTATATAATTTGAAAATGAGAGAAGGAGGGATTATGTCGAATCATCTCAATGAATTCAATACCTTGATCACCCAATTAACTTCAGTGGGTATAAAGTTAGATGATGAAATCAAAGCAATCTTGTTATTATGCTCTCTACCCAACAACTGGGAAGGAGTGGTGATGGCAGTGAGAACTTCGGTGGTTGCCAAGAGTAAACTCAAATTTGATGATGTTGCAGTTACTCTTCTCAGTGAAGACATGTGGAGAAAAAATTAGGAACCCTCATCCGGTGATGCCTTGACTGCTGTAAGTACTAGCAATAGAGGAAGGGGTCAAGATAGAGGCATAAATAATCATAGAAGAAGGTCCAAATCTACACCACAATCAAAGTCCAGGGGCTGAAATGGCGAATGCTAGTTTTGTAGCAAAGCTGGTCACACAAAGAAGAACTGTTGGAACTACAAAAAGGCACAAGAGAAGGTGATCAATAACAATGAAGTAAACAATACATGTGATGGTGTTTTGGTCTTATCAGTGAGTGATACTACTGTAGATTCATGGGTGCTTGATTTTGGTGCATCTTTCCATGCTACTCCATGTCGAGTTGCTTTCACAAATTATCAAGAAGGTATGTTCGGAAAAGAAAATTTAGGTGATAATAAAGAATGTGAAATCGTAGGAAAAGGTGATGTGGTTTTGACATTAAAAAATGGAAACAAATGAATCTTGAAATACATGAGACATGTTCCCACACTCAAATGGAATCTCATTTCTGTAAGTCAACTTTATGCTCAAGGGTGTGATGTCAAATTTTCTGTAAGTCAACTTTATGCTCAAGGGTGTGATGTCAAGGCTGCAAATTGGGTAGTCTTTATGTGTTGTCATGGTGAAGTGGGAGCTGCAATGGCAATAGTCGACAATGGCTCAGACCTTTGGCATAAGAGGCTCAGACATATGAGCCAAAGGGGAATTGAAGTCATGCTTCGAAGGGATCAACTATCAGGACTAAAATCTATGGATTTGGAGTTTTGTGAGCATTGTCTCCACAGAAAACAAAGGTGAATCAACTTTCTAAAGACAGGTCATGAAAAGAAAACATCACCTTTGGACCTTGTGCATTCCGATGTGTTCAGACCCACTGAGGTAACATCTTTTGGAGATGCTAATTACTTTGTCTCTTTTATTGATGATTATACTCGAAAATTATGGGTATACATGATGCATAGAAAATCAGAAGTCTTTTCAAAATTTAAAATTTTCAAAGCACTAGTAGAAAATCAAATAGGGCATAAAATTAGATGCTTGTAAACTGACAATGGGGGAGAGTATTATTCTTTGGAATTCAATGGTTTTTGTGCAGATCAGGGCATTAGAAGGATAAAAGTAGTACCATACACTCCTCAAGAAAATGGTACATCCGAGAGATTGAACAAGACCATTCTTGAGAGGGCTCGATGCATGTTGTCCAATGTAAGTCTAAGCAAGGAGTTTTGGGCAGAGGCAGTTAACACGACCGTATATCTCAGCAACCGAAGCCCCTCATCTAGATTAGATTTTGATATCTTAGAAGAAGTTTGGTTGGGCAAACGGATTTCATATTCTCATCTTCAAATCTTCAGCTATGAAGCCTTCGCCCATGTCCCCAAAGAAAAATAGACAAAGCTAGATTCCAAGACACAACACTGCATATTTGTCGAATATGGTGAAGATTAGTTTGGGTTTCATTTGTGGGATCATGTCACTAAGAAGCTTGTTCACAGCCACGAAGTCGTGTTAAATGACAAAGTGTTCCCAGCTTTGCAAAAATAGGGGACTTCTTCAAATGAATTTATTCAAGTTGATGTGTTTGAAAAAACAAATAATGTGCCTGCAGCACAAGGGAGTGTCAAATTTTTGCAGCCTAGTGGAAGTTCAATGCAGGTCACAATCATTTCAACATTGCCTTTGCCTAAATCACAACCTATTATTACTTCATCGCTACCTATGCAAGTTCATCTACTGCCTACAACGCAGCCCTAATTGTCTACAACGCAGCCCCAACTCCCTCCAACGCAACAAACATTTGAAAAAAATTCTAAGTTATTTAAATCTTTCTCTAGTCAAATGCAGCCTCTTGGGAATCTTTCCACGATGCCAGAGGAAAATTTACACTAGCATATGCAACCATTACTAGTTGAGGGTCCCACACAGCTTATAAAAGTTTCAACGTAGCCTATGGAAATTTCATCCAACACTAATATGGAGCCTATAAATAATCAAACACAGCCATTTATCATTGTTTTGCTGCTACAAGCAACTCCCACGATGACATTGGAAAAGTCATCGCACCCTTTTGACATCAGTAAATGATAGCATATTCAAATGAAACACAGCTACTACAAACACCTTTGATGAAATATAAGGCATCAGAAAATTTAAGAAATGTGCCAGAACATGGGAGTTTGCCAGAACAGGGTAGTTTACCTTGTCAGAATATTTTACCAGAAGAGGACCATAATGAAGACCATAGCAATTTACCAGAAGAGAGTAACATCAAGGAGAAAACACCTCAAGTAAGGAGATCAACCAGGCTTGCAATTTACCAGAAGAGAGTAACTTTCAAATAGGCTTGCAAAGATAAAAACTTGGTGAAGTGGATGGAAGCTATGTATGAATAAATGGCTTCTTTGCAGGCCAATGACACTTGGGACTTAGTGAAGATCTCGCCTAATCGGAAACCTTTGAAGAATAAATGGGTCTATCAGCTGAAAGAAGAAGATGGAGGTAAACAACACTACTAGGCAAGATTGGTAGTAAAAGGATTTGATCAGCAAAAGGGGATTAACTTCAATGAAATCTTCTCACCCATCATCAAAATGCAAACCATTCGCATAGTCCTGGGTATGGCAGCAGTGTGGGATCTTGAGCTTGAGCAGCTTGATGTCAAGATGGCTTTTCTACATGGCGATGTTGAAGAAGATTTGTACATGGAGCAGACTGAAGGCTTTGTTAAACCGGATCACGAACATTTATATTGCAAACTGAAGCGCAGCTTATATGGGCTGAAGCAAGCCCCGAGGCAATGGTATCATAAGTTTGATAGCTTTATGGCTAAGCACAACTTCATTCGCTACGAATCCAATCCGTGTCTTTACTTCAAGTGGCTTGCAAGTGGTGAGTTTGTCATACTCTTACTTTATGTTGATGGCATGTTAGTCACTGGTAGCAACATGCAAGTTGTTAGGGTAAATGCAAGGAGATGGAGGACCAAAAATTTGCCACAATCTCCAAAATTAAAACAAAACATGAGCACATTATAACGTGCTCGCATTTTTCATTTAATAAAAGAAAAAAACTATTTTATGCTCATTCACCACACGACTTTTCTCCTCACAGCAGCAAAGAAACCAAGCAAAAATGTGATTGCATTAAAAAGAGGACATTGAATCAAGTGCACTTGAGAAAACAAGAAATTCACAATGCCACCTCACCGCCAAAGACATCGTCGTGCAAATTTGGAGGCTCCAACACAGGAAGAAGATAGGGTTTGTTTGATTTTGTTAGTTTTACAACAATTTTTTAGTTTTGCAATGTTTGATTTGTTTTTATATTGCATTCACAGTTATTGGAGAAGCAAAAAACCTAAATCTAGTTGAGGAGGGTGAAAACAACCCCCAAAACCCTCCAAACCGTCAAAACCCACCTTCACCTCCTTTTCATGTAAGGGATAATCAAGAACACTACTTAGGGATAATAGAAGAAAACAAAAAACATCTTGAAACTATTATTCAAACCCTAAACAATCCAAGTGGAACCACTGAGCATAGGAGGGCACTTGCAAAATCACTACAGGAGATTGTTTCCCAAACGGATTTGGTGACGAAACAAATCACCGAATTCCAAGACTATAGGGAGAGGAGTCGGCAATATATGCTGACAAGCTGTCATATGAACAAGTCAAGAAGGAAAAAATTACAAAATCTTAATTATGTGCACAATTTATTAATCCCAAAACCGGCCAAACATTAGAGGAAAGTTGCAAATGATTTCCTATACATTGGTGTAGGAATGATGACATATCCTGAAACTTTTGGGATAGATGGTACATGGTCTTCGATAAGCGGCCATGCAACAATGATGAGGTACCACAATATTTTTTGAGGAAACTCTATTGCGAGTTTGTCCTCAACAAGATTCTAAATTATTTTGACATTCATGATTTCCAGGGTAGAGGTGGTGGCTCTACCCAAGATAGACCTGGGGCTCAGCGAGATGAATAGCATGTGCTTATACACTGATTGAGGCCAGAACATAGGTCACTCCCTTTGTCTTTGAAGGAGAGTGTTGAGCTGGGGACTTTACATTCATTGACTACTCTCACCCAAACTCTATCACAACATGTGGATGATTTTACCTAGGGTGATGAGGGTGAGAGTAGTAGGCGTCATGTGTCCCCACATTTGTGCAGTACATGTGGGAACCTATGTGATTATGGGACGTAGGAGGCATGACAGGACTCTGCGACATAGGGACAGCATGCTACAACATAGGGGTAGGACATATTGGATGATCTTGTTCTCAGTGATGATCTCTTATAGCATACATTTGGTATTGACTCTCAGGTAATTTGTTACAAGTTTCATCTTGATTTAATATATTGTTATTTGAAATTTGGAATTAATTTTATATGATTATCTATATTATAAGTCAAAAATAATGTATGTAATTGTTTGCGCAATGAAATCCAGGGTCAGAGTCTTCATCCTACCTCTATTAGCTGTCCATTGGCGGGTTATGAGAGGAGGTCAAGTTAGCAAGTATGTAATTTATCACATATTCATAATTATTGTAGATATGTCAATGGTAATATTATTTTGTGACAATTTGATGATTTCAATAGTCACCAGCACCTCCACGGTTTCCTTGGTCTCCTGGATGCTAAACCACCACTTTTATGGAGGTAAATTTAACCATTTCTAATCATTATGCATTTTTAAAATAATGTTATGTATTTATTTTGTTTGAATAATCTTGAACTTGATTTTCAGATGCTAAATACAGTGGAGATTCCTCATCTTCGTGGGTCAGCACAGATAGGCATTGATGCAGCCATGATGTTTGCAAATCCTTTGACTAAGGTATGAGCCAATAACATGAAAATATCATAATTTTGTATTTATTTTTTTATCTCATGTCATTTGATGTACATAAATGATATTTATGTTTAGTCAATTTTGCTCTTGATGCTTCTCACAGGAGGTCACAACTCCAGTCCATCCAACTACAGACAAAAAGAGAGACAAGATGATGGAGAGTGATCATCGGTTGGTGGTAAGTGATCAATTACATATGTGATGTTATATATTTCATAAATTTTCTATACTAATGCGCATATTGTTTGTTTGTATTAATAGTTGCAGCTAGATGAACTTTATTTGAAGAGGTCTACTCGATAGTAGAGAGAGGATGTGTCACTGACTGGCTCTCCATCTTCACAGTCAAAGAAGGGCCACTGATTATTTCCTAAAAGTCCATAGGAAACTAGTTTTTGGGAGATTTTTTGTATGCCTAGATGGCTTTGTATACATACTTTTGTATGTTAATCCGATGTATATTTTTGTATATTTGCCTATATGGCTTTATTTGGACATGCCTATATTGCTTTTTATATAAACTATATGTTATGTTTATGACATTATGTATATGACAATTTATATTAAATATTTAATATGATAATCAATTATTGTTACAGGAATTTGGTTTTACAAGTGCCAATTGCATTTTCTTGAAAGTTTCTAAATCATTTTCAAATAATCTATTTTGTGCATATCTTGCAATCATTGAATTCTATGGGACTATGCATTTCTTTGAGGCATCATTTCAAATAGGTCACGTGCCTTGCCTATGCTTCCATACTTTCCATACATGTCTACAAGTGCAACTTTGCAAATACAATACATATGACAAAATTCCTATATCATTTATGCTTTGATGGTTGTCCACACCATGTTCTCTAGATCCCATTATAGCATAGGCAAGGAGGAAGTTGGTTAAGGTTGTGCAATTTAGTTTTAGATGTGCCAAAATTTGCGTAAATGGTTGAATTTTATTTTTGTGCATTTGCTTGAGAGTTTTTAAAGCCTTATGAAAAATCCATTTTGTGCATATCTTGCAATCATTGCATTCTATGAGACAACATTTCTTTGAGGCATCGTGTCAAACAGTTCATGTTCATTATATATGCTTCCACACAAGTTGCATACATGTCTTGCAGGGTACTTACAACTACAGCATTTGACAAAATTCCTATATCCTTTTATGCTTTGATGAATGTCTATACCATGCTCCAAACATACCATTTCTAAGGTTTTGGAATTTGGCTTTACACTTGCCAATTGCATTTTCTTGGAACTTTCTAAAGGCTTATCAATAAATCCATTTTGTTCATATCTTGCAATCATTGTATTCCATGAGGCGACATTTCTTTGAGGCATCATGCCAAATAGTTCACGTGCCTTGTCTATGCTTCCACACTTTGCATACATGTCTCTAAGGGTAGTTGCAACTACAACATCTAACAAAATTCCCATATGTTTTGTCCTTTTGATGGATGTCCATTTTGGCATAGGCAACAAGGATACTGGCTAAGGTTGTGGAATTTTTCTTTACACCCACCAATTGCATTTTCTTGAAAGTTTCTAATGCCTTATCAAAAAATCCATTTTGTTCATATCTTGCAATCATTGCATTCAATGAGGTGACGTTTCTTTGGGGCATCATGTCAAATAGTTCACGTGCCTTGTCTATGCTTCCACACTTTGCATACATGTCTACAAGGGTGACGCAGTAGGTAAGGAGGATGCCTCAACACCATGGAAACATATTTCATGGTGCAAGAGCACCTAGCTATAGCCAATCTTGGCTAGGAGCATGTCATAACAAGGTCCTAGGACATCATAGGACAAGTTGATGGTCTTGTGTCATCATTTTGCATGTAATAAGGTCAAATGACCAATGTCATTTGTGTTTGGAGTCATGTTTTATGCTGTTATCAAACAAAAAGTCTAATAATGCAAGTAGTGGTAAGAAGTTGCTTTGTCAACTTAACAAATCATGTAATAAGGAGGTTACCCAATGATCAAACAGGTTGAAAGTCAATTATGATCGATTGGAACTATTGTAAACATGTATAAAAACCTTCACGCACACTTAGGATGGGTTGGTGAAGAAGGTTTTGATGGACAAAGTTGAATAAAACTGAGTTTTTTGCTACTTTTCCTAAAATTTGATGGATGTCTAGATTGTGTTCCAAAGATACCATTTCGAAGGTTTTGGAATTTGGCTTTTGGTGCAGGAGCACCAACACCATCTTTTACAAAATTGGGTCATTTGAAGGTCTTGACAGTTTGAGTCTAGGATGCTTTGAAGTAATTTGAGTCTTTTTGCATCAAATAAGGTCATTGTAGACCATGATACATGTAATAAGGTCAAGATGACCAGTTTTCTATGTTTTGGAGTCATGTTTAGTCAAATAAAAGTCATGTAATGCAAAGGTTTCTAAGAGTTGTTTTGAAAATGCAATGTACACATGTATTGGAGAGTTGGAAAATGATCATGTGGTTGGTTGTGGCAGTTGTAGGTCATTTGAAACTACTTAAAACATGTATTAAAACCTTCACATACCCTGAGGAGAGAAGGGAGATGAGTTTTGTATTACAAAATTTGAATAAAAATTTAGTTTTTTTATTTTTTCTACAAAAATGTTGTTCTAGGTTGTACCACAACCCTGTACAGCCCATCCATGTGCTAAAATCTATTGGAAGTGGTAGTGGTATGTCTTAACTTTCAAATGTACTTGGTTTGAGGAGAGACCATTGAGTTTTGAGTGAGATATTTTAATTTTTCTAAAACTACCTGTGTAACCCTCAAAACAAGGGTTTGAGTGTGTAAAGGGATGTTTCAGACCATTCCACTTGCTGTATGACCCTGTAACTCAGTGGAATGGTTTGGTTTGGATGTATTTCAGATGTCCATGAAGTTAGGGAAGTAGGAGATGGAGTTTGACCAAACTATGGTGTTGCCCTATGCAAGTTTTGCTTTGTTTCCAAGCAAGGAAGGGTGGTTTTAGGATAGGGTTTGTTAAAAGAAGGTTGGAAAGTACTGGGAGATGGTTCCTAAAGCATACATAGACCATTTTTAAAGTGCTCCAAGTGTTGGCAAAGTCTGATAGTGTGTGGAAGGTAGAGTTTTAATAAACCCTCCTCATATTGGCCTAGATTGAGGATTTTTGGGCTTTGGTATGTTAGTGAGAGTTTCTCCTGAAACTAATTATGGTTTTGAGATTTTGGACACATGGGAGATGCTGCCCATCAAGCCTAGGGGGTTGTTGGATGTTTAGAGGTATGTTTCTTCACAAACTAGGCCTAATTAGCCTATTTTAGACAACGAAAAATGTCAAAAATAGGGTCTGCTATCCTACTAGATTAGGCCTAATTGAAACATGAAAAGTATGAAGGTTGAGACTAGGCACTTTGAAGGTTGTTTGATTCACATGTAATTGAGTTTGTTTTGGTCTAATAAGGTCATAATAGACCATGTGCAAGGTCAATAGAGTCATTTTGAGTTCATTTTACAAAAGTTAACATGTATACAGTGGAAAGGTGCTAGGAGTGACATTTTGCATTCTATAGCTCGTGGGGCTGAACAGACTTCGCCAACGCATTAGGGTGGGTGGGTAAATGCCAAGAGAGGTCTTATTTCATGTGCCAAGCACCCCACATTTGGGGCAGCAAGCTACCGGCAAACTCCCTTAAGATCCCAAGACGAAAAAACTGCCAAACTTTGACGGAGTAGTTCTTGGAATTTGTGACATTTGGGAACATTTTGTTTGGACGTACAGGTGCATGTGGGGTCCATCCACAATAACCTCTCTTAATTTTGGTCAACTTCAGTCTGTTTGACCGTGCCGAAATCAAACGTATTCTTGTAAAATGCTTCAGTTTCATGCAGTGGAAAGGTGCTAGGAGTGACATTTTGCATTCCATAGCTCGTGGGGCCGAATGGACTTCGCCAACATGTAAGGATGGGCAAGTAAATGCCAAGGTGTTGATGGTAGTTTTAGCACACAGCAACACAGGTGTGATTGCTGGTTTCACACCTCTCTTAAAAAGTATCTTACCCTAGGTAAGACTACTCCAAGGATAATACAGCTAGGTCTTAGCTTGCTTGGAATATCTCAATTGGTATGTTCTAGCTATGCCTACAAGGGGTCTTACATGCAATCTGCAAATCTTCAAGTTTAGGGCAGCAAATACACATAAACCCTTTAATAATTTTTAGCTGATAAACAAGATAAAGTGCTGCTGAAATTCCTATTCTAACAACTAATAGTAGTTTTAAAGAAAATACAAAAAGGGTTAGGGTTTAGAGGAATCCTAAGTGACATTCACAATGCATAGGTTATCTTTAGTAGACAAATACTCCAGAATTTTAAACCAACTTTCTGAGTTACCAAACTGAAATGGGTGTTACAATGCTGCAGAAAATGGTGCTATCTTCAATGGAGGTCAAAAGATTTTTAGATCACATTCATTTGCTAAATACCCAATAAATGACACAACTTAACTCATGAAATGCAATTAAACTTTAGCACAAACAATTAGCCTAGACTAACTTTACACAACTATTTACCATCAGCAAACAACTAAAAGTATGGACTTAGAGTAATCATCAAATACTTCAGCAAACCATGAACATTATAAAAGCACAACTAACTAACTACGGGAGAGCAAGAAGCGAACCGTGAAAACTAAATTGAGTCAACATAAGACACAAATTCTCAGAAGTACTGCAGAAACTTGCTTTGTATTACTTCAAATGGCATAGAGTCAACAATTTGGTATCAAAATCTCTCTTACAAAACAAAGGAAATGGCAGCCCTTTATATAGAAAAGCAGCATAACGAGTTTTCAAATGAATGGTGGAGATTAACTCAACACCGACGGTCCAGATTACATCAATAAATACAATTATAATCACTCACATCAATTCTTGGATTACATTTTTTCTTTTATGAAAAGGATAGAAAAACGGCCCCCAGATACATTAAATCTAGTCAATTTGACTAGCCAACTCAGTATATTAATAGAAAAGAACATTTTAGAAGTAAGAAAGAGACAAAATAGAGTCACATGCTACCCCGAATACAACAATTTACAATTGTGATGGGATTACATCATTAGAATATTCAAAATAGTGTCAAGATTCCTTGTCTAAGTCAATTTTGTCTTCACTAGCCAGCTTGTTGCGATAAGTCAACCAGGCATCAAGTGCAAGAATTATGTCAGAAGGGTCTGGATCCTTCAAATGATTTATCCGATAGTCAAACACCTCCAGTTCCTGATTGAATTTACTATGTATTCTTTCTATCTCTGCCCCTGCCTTCTGAAATGCCTTGAATTTAGCTCTAAGGTCGCTAGCCATTCTGAGTGTGGCATCTTCAAAAATCAATTTATACAACTTGTCTTTACATTTCTCGACATCAAAAGGGGCATAATCATCATAGGACGATTCCCTGCAATCCCTCAAAGAGTCATTGATGTCATATATGATTGATCTCAATTCTTCATTAGCTAGTTTATATGCTTCTTTTATATGCTCAAAGGTCTCTTTTCTCAAGAGCAGCTATTGATACCATTCAATGGCCTTCAGTAGCTAATTCCCAGTCAAAATGCTCTCTACAACTAGAGTTTGAGTGGGCAATTCTCTGATGCCTTTTATCTGGGGATACATATGTGAATAATACTCATCAAAAGAATCACATTCTTCACGCAGGTCTTTCCATCTTTTGTGCAACTCCACTAGTCTCTTATGGGCTTGAGTAGAGGCACTTATGGCTTCACATCCCATCTCAAAAACTTTTAGTGACCAATTCTCTGTACCTTGGGACTTTGATCTAACCTCACCAATTTAGTCATTTCATCAGTAGACAGGAAAGTAGGTATTGTCCTTATATCTCCTCCTACATCTACTGGCTTTATCAAAAATTGAAGACATGCTCAAAGTTCTTCATTTTTCTATTTCAAATCTTTCTTGGACATTTCATCTTTGTCCAATTGCTCCAAAATTGATGTGACTGAATCTTTGAAATCATTCACTCTTTAAGCACGAGTGGCTAGACCTAGATCAACTGTAGATATGATATAATCTTCTGCCATGACTTGTTCTCTTGCTGTATCAGCTAGCAGGACCGCTATTTCTGCTATCCTTGATCCTGATTCGTTCTTATAGATTCTTGATTGAATCTTAGCCCTCTTCTGCTTCTTAGGCTTCTGGGCCTATGACAGGATCATGCTCAGGTCAAGCTACATTACTTCTACTTGTGGCTCAGGATATGTCATTCTGCCCTGCAGCCATTCAGGAGCAGAAGATTTGTTTAATTTAGAGGCTCCATCCTTATTAGATACAGCTAGCTCTTTAGATGGTTCTTTCTTTTGTTCTAGCCCTTCATCCTTCTCTGGACTTTTCTCTTCTTTCTTTTCTTCTTTTAGGGCCAAATTCTCTAAATTTGTCATTACATTCTCCTGTGCAATCTTGAAAACTTCCTCTGTTTGATCTTTGTCGAGAGGACTATCAGATATATCAATAACTTCCACATTGGCTGAAGGTTCATGGAAGTCTTCATTATTTACTTCAGCCAATGTATCCTTCTCCTCCCCAAATGTTGTTTGAGGCTCTTGCAATCTCAATTCTGCACACACTTTCTCAATCCCGGGCAGCAGTGGTACTTCCAATGAATCCGTAGGCATTTGTGAAATAGGGACAACATAAGAGATGGCTAAGGAGGGTGTACTGACATGTGTCAGGTTGGCTGAGACTGATGATAAGGAGGAAGAAATGACAAGAGGTGGAGGAAGAAATGACAAGAGGTGAAGGAAAAGGCAATGAAGGTAGAGGAAGAGAGGGTGAAAGAATGGTAGAAATGGGAGGCAATGGTAATGAAGAAGAAGATGTAGGCATAGTGGTAGTGGAAGGGTATGAGATGGTGAGAGTGGAGGAAATAGGGCTGCTAGGGGTGTTAGAAGAAACTGCCAGTGAACAAGAAGTGGCGGCAATGGTAGAGGTAAGAGAGGTGGCAGGAGACGTTTCTTGAGTTATGGAGGCTGAGGTTATAGGTGAAGTCGATGCAATGGAGGGAGGAATGGAAGGAGAAGTAGCAACAAAAATGGTAGAGGTTGTGACAGCAGTGCCAGTAGGAGGTTGGGCAGTTGGAGGATTGGAATCATTCTTGGTTGTAGCATCCTCCTTATTAACTTCCTTCACCTTTGCCCTCTTGGCCTTAGAACTCTCCCTAGAACCACTTGGCATATCCCTTTTCTTGGAGGCCATTGTCTTGGTTGAGGGAGGTTGGTCTTTCTTCTAAGAAAACCTAGTAGATGGCTTCTTCATCTTCTTTGCTTTTTTTGCCAGAGATGTATGTTCTTCACTATCTGATTTCTATTTCTCAGCTAGCTCTGCCTCATCTGTAACATGGATTGGTTCATCCTCTTCTCTCCCAGAGTCCTTATCTAATTCCACTGCTGTGTAGGTGAGCTAAACTCCTTGTCCATCCAGAACGACCACTTGAGCTCTGACCCAGGCCTTACTCAATCTAATTGGTTCTCTCATAACAACTTCCAGGGAGCTCTCTTCTGCATTTGCCCAATTTGGCAATGGAATGGGCTGATGGTATTGAGCCTCCCACGGTCCTCTAACCATAACATTTTCATCATCTTGTAACTGATTAGGTACTTCTATTATGTGAAACCTCTTCATGAAATCTAGAGGCAGCCTTGCATGTGCTTTCTTCATGACCTCATAATCATCAAGGAAATTGGCCCAAAAGTCTTCAATATGTACTTTGTGGAAGAGCTTCTTACTTACAAACCTTTCCATTACTCTATTTGGATCAAAATGACCCCTTGCATTGTAGTAGTGCAAATTCAAGAGTTGAGCTCTTTATCAGAATGTTCTACTAATGCCAAAGAAGGGCATGCATAAAGTCCCTTGCCAAACTTGATGGGAAACTGAACATTAGTTCTATGCAAGTGTTTAAGTTTCCCAGCACTGGGTATTAATTGCCTAGACAGCTCTGGAAGCACTGTCTTATCATCTGGATACCTGGGGAGTCTGTAGGCCATCCCAGTGAAGCCTTGTACCCTTATATATTTAAATTTCTCAAACTAGATATACCACCTACCATATTTGGTTATTTCATTCATGGCCTCAGTGGAAATCCTCAAGGCTGTATTACCCTGCAACTCTCTGGCTATGTACATTGTGAATGCATCATTTACCTTTTTGAAATTTATCAATGATTGAGACGAGGTCAGCTGTGGGTAGCATTCATATACTTTTATTTGAGTTTGGTCATCGTTTCCAACATCACCAACTTTGGACAATCCATCATAGTGGTTCCTTCTTGCCAATGCATAGACAATATAGGATGTCCATCTGAAGTATTTGTTTTCTTTGAAATTGCTAAAGGCTTCATGGATGTTGTTACTGAGGATCTGAGCCCAGTGGAACTTAGTTCCCTTCAATATCTCAGTGATAATGACAAACATCCAGTCCTCAAAGGTAGAGGTTGTTGGCAATCCATATATTATGCTCAAAAAGGTTACCAAATCTCCTATCTCATCATGGAAGTCGCTTCTGTATAATATTCTTGGGAAGCTTAATGAGAGTAAACCTTCTACTCTTGGCCCAATGGTCATTCATAAACTTTTTGCAGCCTTCTACATCCTTATTATATGCATCTTGTGATCCCTTTTTATCTGGCATAGTCATGACCTTGTGCTAGGGGATATCAAAGGTTTTAGCCAGAGAATGTGGGGTTAGGTCAGCCAAGATATCCCCATTTGCTGTCTAAATTGTTCTTGTCATTATGTCATACCTGTTTGCACAGGTGGCCATTAGTTCTGCACATTGCACCGAAGCAAGGAATGTAGTTGCTTGTGCAATATCACTATCTCTGAGTACTCTGGCTCTAGGGGTTGGATTGGGACCAAAGACTCTCAATCTAAAGTCATCTAGGTCTATGTGACCTAAGTCTGTGTCTCCTACATCACTCCATCTAGAGTGAATCTTAGTCTCTGGAGGGATTCCTTTGAACTTATACTTCATTTCTTGAGCCCGATTCTTGAGCCCGAGCAGTCATTTAGTTTGCACGACCGAACCTTATAAGTTTGATACCTTGAGGAAAATCCTAACATACTCCTAGGTTTCAGATGAATCTTAATGCAAATCTGCTATTTACTACTTGTTAGGTCTCAAAAACGTAGGTTGTTAACCCTAAGAGGTTGCCAGGCTCTCTTGATGTTTTTGGCTAATTGACACGGGGTAGATATGGCTAAACCTCCTTCACTTCAGGCTCTGCCAGACCTAGGTGAGTAAACCTCTAATTAACAAAGCAAATAAAAAGATGATCACTACTTTAACCAAAATTAATCTAACTATTGATAATGGCAAAAAATAGATAAAAAGATAGCAAGTTAATTCTAAATGATTTAAATTGTAATGCCAAAATAATAATGCAATCTAACTAAGTAAATCTAAAATGAATTTGTATAAGTGATAAATGAAAATGCTAGACCAGTGCCTTATTGGATATAGAGTCAGTATGATCATGAAATAAATAACTATTTGTTTGGTAAAAACTCAAACTATCTGGCATGAAAGAATAGGTATGTAACTTGTACAATCCTGCAAGGAAGTAGTTAATATTCCATACTTATATATCTAATTGACAAAATCAAATTATCTGCATTCATCTAAAAGGATTTAATCCCTCTTTGAAGGAACCAATCAGAATAATACTACAATTGTAACAGATTTATCAAAAACTAGAGACAAAATATAAACCCTAACTATATGACTCTTCTTACAGATCCATGACAATGTCTTCACAGTTACTGTGATAGATTTTAAGGATTTAATTCTGAAAGCAGAAACCAATTAATCTTGTCATACTATAACAGCAAATGTGCATAGACAACTTGAAGAAATACTTGATAACTCAAATTGAATAACATGGAAAACTTTGAAAGGACACAGTCATATAATTGAATAAATTTGATAGATAGTTGATACTGAAATTTGTAGTCACTGCTTCATGCTTATAGACTTGACTTCATCAGAGAATGCTTGCACATGGTCTATTAGAAATAAAATATATTAAAAATGAACTAGCATTGTTGTTCAAATCTAATCTGTAGTATCCCTTGTTCTATTTTTTAATCTCTCCATATTCTATCTATCTTCTATTCTATTTTCCCCTATAATCTAATAATTTTTTCTGGTATTGGTCATCTCTTATAAAGAGCGGCAAACAAGCTTCAGACCAGTTACAATAGTTGTGACGGTTGATAACCGAAATCAATATTTGTCTTAACAAACAAATTCAAGAAAATTAATATTCGTCTTTAATCATCAAATGGATAACCATTTCAGGATCAAACAAGGATCTTCAACTGTAGTTCTGCTAAATATCCTTCAAGGGTTTCTCTATTATTCCTTAAAAAAATCCAGATGAAACACAAATTAATGTCTGATCAAACAATCCAAACAAATTTATTTAAACAAATGTATTTACTCAAGTAATTACTTTCCTTAATGATATTTTATTCAGTTCGTCAAGATCCTTTTGTGGGTGTTTTATAGTTTGATCCCCGTTGTGTATATCCTTTAAAAATCCATATTTCAAATGTCAGAAGATTATATTAACCATTCAGATTTAAATGTCATTTTTAGGGTTTCTGTATTTTGCGTCGACAAGACCTCCTACATTGTTGTAAGAATAATATCCTTCCCCGATCTGTTTGGTGTCACCGATATGACTATCGGCAAAGGTCTTGTCAATCAGCATAGTCATCATTGCTACCAGAGTGAAACATGCCATCGGCTTGACTTGGACCATCGGTGTGAGAGTATCATAAGGTTCTAATCTATCAAGTGTTACCGATATAGTTATTGGAGAGAATTTCGTTGACACTTGTGTTTCTATCGGAATAAGATATGTGATCGGAGCAACTTATTTTAAGTCACCTGATCGTGGTTATCTCCCCGACAGCCTTCCTTTACACCTTTCATCAGAGTGAATTTACTCATCGGTAATTCTTAATGTATTCTCATCGATCATTAGTCTTAAGCCGATACTTATTTCCCTTTGAATGTCTCTCAGAACTCCATCAGTGAGAGGTGTAAGATCCGTGCAGTTGAATGATCTTTTGCCGATAGCGATGATCTCACCAATACGCTATCCTTGCCTAAAATATTTTATGACTTCTTCTATCGGCGTGATCAATATAGTCAGAGAGATATGTAAAACATACCCCGATCAGGTTATTTTACACTGATCGGTATGAATAAGAGTCTATCTGTCCGACGAAGGGTTATCGGTGTCATTCTTTTCATCGGTGGACCTTGAAATATTTACTCCGATGCGTAGTCTCACACCGATAGCTATTTCAGGTAGTCTCTCATATATCGGTACAATTAAAATAGGGCCTTGCCAATCTATTTTATTCGCGACTGTCACTAAAGGCTTTCCGGCTTCTATGATCAGTATAACTCACACAGTCAGGGCAATTTCTAAAACTTACTTCGATCGGAATGTATCTGCCTATCATAAATTTGTCAGCAAGAGTATTGGCGTGATG
The DNA here is from genome assembly GCA_027924645.1 of Cunninghamia lanceolata. Lineage (NCBI taxonomy): Eukaryota > Viridiplantae > Streptophyta > Pinopsida > Cupressales > Cupressaceae > Cunninghamia > Cunninghamia lanceolata. The sequence goes on from BSBN01000534.1 coordinate 8,362,390, forward strand.
TGAAAATTCTGTCTTGGTTAACTTACTTCAAGCATTATGCACTTATGAACCTGATGAACTGTTGAACCTTTTGAACCAATGAACCGATTGAACCCTTTGAACTAATGAACCAATTGACTTAGTTGAACCAATGAACCCATTGAACCAATGAACCAATTGAACTAATGAACTGATTGAACTCATGAACCGATTGAACTAGTGAACCAATTGAACTAATGAACCGATTGAACTCATCAACCAATTAAACTAGTGAACCAATTGAACTAATGAACTGATTGAACTCATGAACTGATTAAACTGATTGAACTGTTTCAACCAATGAACCAATTGAACTAGTGAACCAATTGAACCAATGTGAAAGTTCAAGCTCAGAGGTTCAAAACTGACAGCTTCTTAATACATGAAGGTAAAAGCAAAAGACTTAACATATCTAGTTCCAACACTACTAACATGCCTTTTGAAGGAAAGTTAAATCTAACATTTATCACAATTGCAACAACCATCATTAATGCATTCAATCACATATCTAATGCTACAAGAAATTTCATGAAAATCATCATTAACAATGCATTACAACATTAATTCCATCATTTAAACACTTTCCCCTTTGGAAATTAATAGAAAATTCAGTCATTTAGCTAGTTTTGCGCTATTTTGAGGGTTGTCTGACCCTTAGGTAGAAAAGTGCTGAATTTAAGGTCATCTGACCTCAACAGGGAAATCAAGCAGGTCCGACGAAAGGTTTACTTTCTTTTATGCTTTTGAGCGGTTTGCGCGGGTTTTGATGAGAACTGACCTGCGCAGGATTTAGAGGTCACCGACCTCTATTGGTTGTTAAGTCGGTCGGTTGAGACTTTAGTGCAAAGTCTATTGATGCTCTTGTATTGCTTTTGTGTGGATATTGGCAATGTCCGATTTGGGCGACTTTGGACTGCTACCGACCAAGTCGGTGGGAGGGTGTCGCAGTGCAGGTCAGAAGGGATCACTTTTAGCGCAAAGTTGAGGTATTATTTCCAACAGGATTTCATGAGGCTTCTGACTTTACAGAGAGTTTGGGGTGCCTGACCAAGTTGGAGACATGGTATGTTAGCGTAAAGTCAGAACGAGGGATTTTTGGCGCAAAAGACAACTTCGAGGCTTGCGGGGTTTTCCGAACCTTCTGACCAAGTTGGAGAAATACGTTTTGGGTGCGTTGGTCGAACAAGATCATTTTTAGTGCCAGATTGATTTGAATGTGTGGCAAAAGTTTTGGAGGTCTCCGACCGACCAAATGATGGTTCGTTTTGCAGGTCGGTCAGTCCATGTTTTAGTGCTGAAAACTGAAGGTTTGACAGGAAAATTGTCTAAGTCTTGATTTTCTAATTCATGGTGACTCGTTCTTTTGAACAATGATTCTAAGCAAGGGTTTTTCAAATGAAAATCTATAGTTTTGTACGGAAACCCTAGCCTAAAAAGTTGATTCAATGTTCATTTTCAAAAGAAACTTAACGTCTAATTAAAACCCTAACTGTTTGCACTTGGAAGTTTAAAGAATAGGTTTAAAACCCTACTTGGTATAAGCGAAGGCGCATTTGGATTACAGGTAGGTCGCGAGTTCGAGCTTAGGGAGTTGACAAAGGTGTGAACAAAGCTCCAAAAATCTTGTTTGATTGTGTGCAAATGATAAAAAATGGATGGTTTTTCCCTTATATTCCCTAGTGAATTCACCATTAATGCGCAGGCGTATGACCTGCCAGTTTTAGGGTTTGCATGATTTTCTCCGAGCTCAGACCTGGTGGGGAAATTAGATGTGTCAGACTTGGTCAGAGCAGGTCATTTTCAATGCTAAACTTAAAGGTTCAATTTGCACAGTCTTGCAGGTGTTTCAGGTTCATCCAACTTGCGAGCTTTTCTTGTTCATCTAACTAAGTCAGTGATCACTTGATCTAGCGCAAAGTCAGACAGGATCACTTTTAGCACAGAAGTCTGACAAAGGGAAATCAGTGCTGAAGTTGGAGACAATGATTTTTAGCGCCAAGTCAGACAGATAGGAATTTAGCGCAAAGTCAGAGCAATGGGATTTTAGCGCTAAGGTCAGACAAGTGAGAATTCAACGCAAAGGTCGATTGAAGGGCAATCTAGCATAAAAGGTCATTTTAAGGCCCTTAAAGGGAAAATAAGGATTCAACCTAGCGGATTTTGAAGTGATTTTTTGGTACCATCTTTTAATCAAGGTCAAAATGTATTTTGACCACTCAATCACTTTAGAGATGAAAAGATCCACTGACTCTCAAGCCAAATCAAAAGAGGGGGTCCCCATTTTTGAATGGGGTGTGTGTACAAAGCACAACACAAGGGAGGTCTCATTTCATGTGCCAAGTGTCATAGTCGTTCGGGGCAGTAGGCTACTGGCAAAGTCCCTTAAGCTCCCTAAGATGAAAAAAAATACCAAACTTTGACGGGATAATTCTTGAAATTCGTGGTAGCTGGGAACATTTCATTTGGACCTACAGGTGCATGTGGAGTCTGTCTACAATAACCTCTCTTAGTTTCGTTGAACTCCTGTCCATTTGACCGTGCCAGAATCAAACTTATTCTTGCAAAATGCTTCAGTTTCATACAGTGGAAAGGTGCTAGGAGTGACATTTTGCATTCCATAGCTTGTGGGGCCGAATGAACTTTTCCAACGCATCGGGGTGGGTGGGTAAATGCTAGGGGAGGTCTTGTTTCATGTGCTAAGCATTGCAGTTGTTCGGGGCAGCAGGCTACCGGCAAAGTCCCTTAAGCTCCCTAAGACGAAAAAACTACCAAACTTTGATGGGACTATTCTTAGAATTCATGGTAGATGGGAACATTCTGTTTGGATCTACAGGTGCATGTGGAGTCCATCTACAATAACCTCTCTTAGTTTCGTTCAACTCCTATCCATTTGACTGTGCTAGAATCAAACACATTCTTGCAAAATGCTTCAGTTTCATGTAGTGGAAAGGTGCTAGGAGTGACAATTTGCATTCCATAGCTCGTGGGGCCAAACAGAGTTTGTCAACATGTCAAGGTGGGTGGATAAATGCCAGGGGAGGTCTTGTTTCGTGTGGCAAGCGTCGCAGTCGTTCGGGGCAGCAGGCTACCGATAAAGTCCCTTAAGCTCCCTAAGATGAAAAAACTATCAAACTTTGATGGGACAGTTCTCTAAATTTGTGGTAGCTAGGAATGTTCTATTTGGACCTATAGGTGCATGTGGGGTCCATCTACAATAACCTCTCTTGGTTTCATTCAACTCCTATCCATTTGACCATACCAGAATCAACACATTCTTACAAAATGCTTCAGTTTCATGCAATGGAAAGGTTAGCAGGTGCCATATTTTTTGTTCTACTCATCGTGGGGCTAAACGGACTGTGCTAACATGTTGCGGTAGGTGGGTAAATGCTAGGGGAGGTCTTGTTTCATGTGCCAAGTGTCTTAGTCATTCTGAGCTGCAAGCTACCGGCAAACTTGAAAAGTGTTAGGTCTTGGTAGCTTGCAGGCCAGAATGATTGGGATGCTTGGCACATGAAAATGAGACCTTCCCTACAATTTACCCACCCACCCCAACGTGTTAGCATAGTCCATTCGGCCCCATGAGCAGAACAAAAAAATGGCACCTGGCAACATTTCCATTGCATGAAACTGAAGCATTTTGTAAGAATGCGTTTGATTCTGGAAAGGTCAAATGGATAGGAGTTGAATGAAATTGAGAGAGGTTATTGTAGATGGACTCCACATGCACCTGTAGGTTCAAACGGGGCATTCTTAACTGCCACGAATTTCAAGAACTATCACGTCAAAGTTTGGCAATTTTTTCGTCTTAGGGAGCTTAAGGGACTTTGCCGGTAGCCTGCTGCCCCGAACAACTACAATGCTTGGCACATGAAATGAGACCTCCCTTAGCATTGACTCACCTACCCTGACGCGTTGGCAAAGTCCGTTTGGCCCCATGAGGTACGGAATACAAAATGTCACTCCTAGCACCTTTCCACTGTATGAAACTGAAGCATTTTGCAAGAATGCGTTTGATTCTGGCACGGTCAATCAGACAGGAGTTGAATGAAACCTTGAGAAGTTATTGTAGATGGACTCCACATGCACCTGTAGGTCCAAATGAAATGTTCCTAGCTACCACAAATTTTGAGAACTGTCCCATCAAAGTTTGGCAGTTTTTTCATCTTAGGGAGCTTAAGGGACTTTACCGGTACCCTGCTGCCTCGAATGACTGCGGTGCTTGGTACATGAAACGAGACCTCCCTTGGCATTTACCTGCCCACCTCGACGCGTTGGTGAAGTCTGTTTGGCCCCACAAGCTATGGAATGCAAAATGTCACTCCTAGCACCTTTCCACTGCATGAAACTGAAGCATTTTGCAAGAATGCATTTGATTCTGGCACGGTCAAATGAACATGAGTTAAGCGAACCGAGAGAGGTTATTCTAGACAGACTCCACATGCACATGTAGGTCCAAACAAAATGTTCCCAGCTACCACGAATTTCAAGAATTATCTTGTCAAAGTTTGGTAGTTTTTCGTCTTACGGAGCTTAAGGGACTTTACTGGTAGCCTGCTGCCCTGAATGACTGCGGTGCTTGGCACATGAAACAAGACCTCCCTTGGCATTTACCCACCCACCCTGATGCGTTGGCAAAGTCCGTTTGGCCCCACGAGCTATGGTATGTAAAATGTCACTCCTAGCACCTTCCCACTGCATGAAACTGAAGCATGTTGCAAGAATGCGTTTGAAAAAATCCTTGACACATTAAGACACTTAGAACACTGAAGACATGGAGGACAAAGAAGCATGAAGACATGAACAAACTCCTTTCATGAGGAAGAACCAAAACCCAATCTAACTCTTGAAAGCATGACATATTATGATGAAGAACCACAACCAAATCTAATGATCCAATGGCATGAACCAATGACATAAGCAACTATGTCCTACTATTGCAACATGATTTACATGAATGTTATGAACTAACATCCAAACCCTATGACATGAATCTTGATATGACATGAGTGAAACACAAGTGAATAGGATTAAGACCAATTAGGATCAACTTCATCCATTACTTAGATCTAACCCCATGAAGCATAACATGATGATGATGAAAACATCAAATGTATACCATAGAAAACAAATCAAACGAAACATGAGGCCTTCACTGCCCACAGTTCATACCACTGCTCAAGGATAATTTATCATCATATTAAATATTTAATATAAATTGCCGTATACATAATGTCATGAACATAACATCTAGTTTACATACAAAACCATATAGGCATGTCCAAACAAAGCCATACAGGCATATATACAAAAATATCAATGACTCATCCTCTCTCCACCATCAAGTAGACCTCTTTGACAATTCAAGCTCATGCAGCTCCACTTGTTAATACAATCAAACAATATGCACATTACTATAACAAAATATACATGAAATATATAACATCACTTATGTAATCAATCACTTACCACCATCTGATGATCACTCTCCATCATCTTTTCTCGAGCTTCTTTGTCCATAGTTGGACGGACTGGAGTTGTGACCTTCTGTGAGAAGCATCAAAAAGCAAAATTTACTAAACATAAATATACTGGAGGGAAGCAATTCATACTACTATTTATATACAAAACAAAGTATAAGTAACCATCTAGGAAAGTTTTATGCATACATACAAATTAATCCAACAAACCATCTGGGTCTTCTCTACTCTTTATTGTGTCAAGTATTGCCTTATGGTCAGAGTCACGTACCTTCCACAAGGTTTTGTTCAAAGGTCTACCTCGATATTGTATCAAATGAACATTGGTTGCCACGACAAGGTTGGAGTAATGAAGAATCTTCCAATGTGTGTCAAAGTTTGGGTTCCTTCTAAGCCATGTTCCAGTAACAATCACTGAGCCTGTAGGGTATTCAATCTTTTCTCCATCTGTAACTAGGGCCTCCAATTTCTTTTTTGCTTCAACACAACGACACAAGTAATAATATGTTCCCTCTTCATTATCTTCATCTGCAATAACTACATAAACATGCCCTACAATGATATGTGTAGCAAATTAGATGAAATTAGTCAACATTACAAAAATACTACAAAGTTTAAGATAACATTAGGAATTTCAAATTTAACTATGCAAGTAGATATATTACTTGGTTGAACTAGACCTGATATGTGGTCAAAGTCAACTAATGATTCCATCTCTATCAATTCCAGTGTCGTCAGGGGTCGATACGTGTCAAGTGGGCTAAGATAAATGAACCGCCACTCGTCAACCCACTCATGTGACTCACACTCATTCCAGGCTTGAATTGTACATGGAGAACAAAAGCACACCATCTTTCGTGTATGTATACTCCATAAACTTGCAATTGAGCTACTGATAGAGTGTAGCTCACTTGATCCTATCAATGTACAACAGTCCTCATATGGTGCAATGTTAGTATCATCTAGCAACCAAAAAAATCTACGAACTGAAGACTTACCTTCATTATTTGGATCCATCGAAGCATTACACCACTTGACGCTTGATTTTGCATCTACATCAACTTTGCATTGTCTTTATACTTTAATTGTTTTCGTGCTATGGCTCTTTTGATACATGCTCTTGCACCATCATGCTCCCCCTTTCCATGCCCGGCCTCACAAAAGTTCCACATATGCTAAACACCTGTAATATTATGCCTCCTGCTTAGCCAATAGAAATTCTACAAGTTCTTGAATTGTGATGCATAGTTATTTGACCATATGATATGTTGATTCAATGATATGCCCCTTCTAGCCAGATCATTGTAGAACACCTAAAAACAACCTTGCATGAACTCTGCGGAATGCGTGTGATCATCACTTATATAAAAATGATACTCCCTTATGATCTTTCTATCATCCTCTATACTATCATTCACATGAATGAATGCGATGTCCACAAATATAGAAACCTATGTCGAGTTATAATATTGGGATTGCACCTCACACTGTGGCTGTAGACTGTAGTTCTCTACAAAGTCAACGACTGAAACAATGCTACCAACTGGAAATGTGTCCTTGCATAACTTGAATTGCAATTCCAACCATCGAGCTCTATGGGCATCTCTTACATACTCATACACTATGTTGTCACGAAATATAGGCATAAACTGATACACTGGAATATTTTGAATAACATATTCACACCTCTTTGCTTCTTTACCATCTCTTGTATTATATGCCACTATTTTATACTTTCCAAACTCTACTAGTTCATTTCCAACCACATGTGTTCTTTCCATATGTTCACATATTGGCATACGTTGCAAGCCACCACAATGCTGACATGTGCCATCCAAGCATAATTTCCTGTAGAATATTTGACCTTCCTCTCTATCACATAAAATCATTGATATGAAGTCTCTTGAGGTAGTTGGTGGGGGACATATGCCACAATCTTGCAAAACATTGTTAGTATGCAAATCTAAACATATAGACCGATAAACATCAAAATGGTTAGAAAATTCAATATGTAATCTACAACAACAAGTAGTGCGTGTGTGATTTATTCTGACAAAGAAAGGTTTTAGCATTTCAAAATATCTTTGATTAATTTTAATTTGAGGATACTTCTCTAGAAATTTACCAAAAAACTGTGTTTGAGTCATATCCAAAAAATACTTTGGATGTGGCTCACGGTTTTGACTACCAATTCTCCTTCGTACCACATCCCTTTGATTTAGAGATACCTTTGTGTAATTCTTCTAAAAGTCTTCAATTAGTGATCTCAAAGCTTCGACAACAACTTTGTCTTTCTGTGGGAGTCTCCCAGAGAATGCCCACAATTCATTAGTGTTTGGATCCTCAACTCTTTGATGTCTTCCAATAGCTCTCATTAGAGTTTTTATATTTATTTTCAATGCTTGAATTGTCTTTCTAATGAGGCAAGTTTTTTTGTTTGTTGGCTTACAATTGTTGATGTAATGACACGTCATGTGATATTACTATCCTTGGTGCATGAGTTGGAACCCACACTCTCATATGCACTCATTAGATTCTTGACAATTGATTTTTCACTTGATGCATTCAATGTTCTTAGGCCAAGAATCTTCATAGTCGGCCTAAATTTCAGATTTCTCATTAATTCAACAAAGAGTTGACATCTTCTAGTTTCATTTAAATTCTCAAAGAATAATTTCCATATCTTTGGCAAGTGCACATGGGAATCTTATCCTGCATGGGCTCCAATACATTCTCATCAATATCAATTACAAACTTAGGCCTCCTATGCAAAATTCTAGGAGGCATTTTATTTGGTAAATTAGACTGAACATTAGGAATTTCTTCAATATTTACTTGAGATGGGATAGATGGCGTACCTTTGATTCAAGGTGAAAAGGTTGAAAATGATGTACCTTCAACTTGAGGTGTGAATGATGGCATGTCACCAACTTGAGAAGAAAATACAGATGTGCCTTCTACTTCACCTGTGAAAGATGGAGTGTCTCGAATTCAAGAAGCTAATGATGGTGTTCCTTCAACTTGACATGTGGATGATGGAGTGCCTCCAACTTGGAGATTCACTTTCCTCATTGTACAGAGGTTTTGCATTCGTTCCCTTTGTGCTGCCAATTCCATCTCTCTCTGAGCTTCATTAGACGTGTCACGTTCCTCTTCAATTGGCAATGGTGGAATGTCTTCTTGTATGGTTGACAATTTCCTACTTTCTTGAATTCACATCATTATTTCTCTTTTCCTCTCATTCTCAACTTCACGCTCTTCTGGTGTTAGAGTCTTTGCTCATTTCCTCGGCATGATGATGATTTCTACAAGCATGAAGAATAAGATAATGATAATTAGAAATTTTATAGTGACAATGAATAGAACAGTCAGAATGAATAACAAGGTTTTACAAACTTCTGAATAAGACACCTCATATCAAGATAACTTGAACATACATAAGTCATGGAGTATGCATTTGAACACACATATAAGTCATGTAGTATACACTTGAACATACAAAGTCATAAATGGTGCAGGAGCACCTAGTCCCTTAAGGCCAATTATGGCAAATACAATGTAAATGAGTTCAAATGTTTCTTTCCATGTGTGGAATCCTATTTTGATGTAATAAGGTCTATAAAGACCATTTGTATATCTTAGAGTCCTTTAGGGGGGTCAAGTAGTTAAGTTTTGTCAAGTGTCATAATATTGCTTATGCAAATTACATGTTTTGTCCATTTTAAAACAAATCCAACAGTCATACCCTCCAAAATGTGGTTAGATCAATTGGAAAATAGTTGACAAATGATGTAATAAGTCTCCAAATGAAGACACAAGGAAGAAGACATGAATTTTGATGAAGAAAGAGCAACATTTACTCTATTTTTTTTGTTGTAACCACATTTTTCTCTACATTTTCTCTATTTCAGACCGTACTACAGCCCTATACAGTACTGTCTAGACTTAAAATTCATTTGATGTGTTAGGGGTTTGTGTTAACTTTCGTTTGAATCAAGTTTGAGAGGTTTTCATTAGGTTTAGAGGGAGATTTAACCAAATTTCTAAAACTACTTGTATAAGGCCAGTGAGGGCTTTGGTTGGGGTTTAAACAATGTTTTAGTCATTCCACCTACTGTCATGACTTGTATCTCAGTGGAATGAGTCTTCAAAGAGTAATCTAAGTGTTCTCATGATTTGGTAGGCAGAGAAGATTAGTTGGTGTGGTTTTAGTGTGATGCCCTAGGGTTTTAAAGAGTGTTTTCAAGTGGGAAAGAGGAACCAAAAAGGCTATTTGACAAAATATCAAAAGAAAATGTTTGTCTGATAATTTTGTGAGCATATGGAGGTGTATTCTAAGGTGTTTGAAGTAGTGGTCTGAGGAGAAAGTGTCAGGAACCATTATTTTCAATAAACCCTCCTCAATTTTGCCCAAACTAAGGGTTTTGTGGTTTGGTATGTAGGTGAATGTTTCTCCTCAAACAAATTATGTTTTTGAGGGTTTGGACACATGAAGAATGTTGTCCCAACAAGTTTAGGGGCCTGTGGAAAGTTTAAAGGCTAGTTCCTTTGTAATATAGGCCTAATTAGCCCTTTTAGGACATCAAAAAAAGGTCATTTTTGAGGCACACAGTCCAAAGAAGTCAAGGTTGAGTTTGAGATATGTGATGTAACTTGATAAGGGGTGCTCAAAGCATTGATTAAGTTTTGGGTTTGAAACCATATAAGGAAATTAGGTTTGGTTGTGTTTGGTTGGTGAACTTAATCTTGTTAGATTCCTCATCAAGCCCATGTGAAGGTCTGAATCCTTGAGTGCAAGTTGTAGACCTTGGAGATTTAATTCATTGAAGGGTCATTATGAGAGTTTGTGAAGCCAATCTAGAACACAAGTTTGTGAAACTTTGAACAAATCAAGTTGTTTGTGAAACTTTTTTGTTGCGAGAGTTTGTGGAGACCATAAGGTGTTGAGAGATCATGCTATGTAAAGGTATATCTCTAATACTATGCCTCCCTTTGACCCTATCAACTCTTAAGAACATCACCTTGACTGCTCTTGACTGTCTTGCCCATTGAAGGCCCTTGTTTGGACTCTTATATGAGTATTAAATCACTATTTTAGGTTTGGAAATCATTAATTGTATGGTTAATTTTTTACATATATGAGTTGTATGTCTAGGTGATTTTGAAGGATGACAAAATGAATGTTCCAAATTGGTTGGAATCTGTCTAGGAAATTGCAAGGTTTTCATTTAGGAGTGCCGAATTTCGCCGCTCATACACTTGCATTTTGATGTCTTCAAACGCATAAGTGGCAAAAAATGCCGACTTTGCATTTGCTCAAAAGTCTATAGAACTCGGTCGGCGAATAGCGTCGCTGTTACATAAAACTCGAAATAACCAAAAACATGTTGGAGTGACAAATCCTGCTGACACCGCGTGTTGGAATTTTCAAGGTTTTATAGGCTTTGATGGGGTAAAACTTGCCGTGTGAGCACGCAGAGAATAACTCCCCACAAGACGAAGTATTTGCAAACCCTATCAATAAGGCATCGGCCAGAGGGATTTTGAATAAAAACTAGGGTTTGCGAATGACTCAAAAGAAGAAAGATACAAAAATTACAATTTGTCTAGCACGACATACGAACAACATAATTCTTGAAAGACATGGGTTTGATTACTTCAAAGAACAAAAAATAGAAAACCCTAAATGAAAACAAATGACAAGAACAGTGGTTGGAGGACTTACCAGTTAAAAAGAACGAAAACCTTGAGTCAAAATTTGTCTAAATCCAAGCTCGACGCAATCAAGCAGCTTGAGGGAGGGTTACGAATCAATTGGAAGTTTTAGGAAATAGAAATAACAAAAAGACAATGAAAAAACACATTTAAGAAACTTAAAAACACACCCTTAATGCTTGGCACAAGTGGCCATTAATGCCACTGAAGTTTGAGATCTTGAAGATCTTGCTCGGGCAGTGATTTCAGCCGACATGACACGTACTTAACAAAAATGCAAGAGTGGTAAAAAATGCCAACTTTGCACATACTTCGGCGAGGAACATGAAATGACGGCAAAAAGTGCCGCTTTTGCATGTTGAAAATGAAAAACTATGTAAAAGCGGCAGAAATTGCCGATATAACACAAGTGGACAAAAAGACATGCAATAGCGGTGAATTTGGTTGACTTTGCATATAAAGACTCAAAATTTCACTAACACCCCAAAAATAACCAAAATTGACATTTTGATAGTTTACGACTTAATAGAAATTGCTGATATAACACAAGTGGACAAAAAGACATGCAATAGTGGCGAATTTGGCTGACTTTGCATATAAAGACTCAAAATTTCAGTAACACCCCAAAAATAACCAAAATTGACATTTTGATAGTTTACGACTTAATCGATTTGCACAAACTTCGAGGAATCGATTTGAGGGAATGTCGCAGACTAGTTTAGGATGCCAAACGACTTCGCATGGGACTAAGAGAATCTTGTCTCGATTTGCAAACTTAGAGTGTAGATTACGAAACTATCAAGTTTCGTAAGGGTTGTCTACAAAAACGAGCGTAGCTGATTTTGAGAACAACAGACCACTGACAAAACAACTCCTGAAGAATTCATCAGACAATCCCTCTATGTGATTGGCCAGTTTCTCAAATTCTAGCTGATATTCTCTCACAGTGCTAGTTTGGCGAAGTTTAGTGAGTGCTCCTGTGAAGTCATCAAAAGCACTAGGGCCAAATCGTTGCAAAATGAGTTTGCAAAAATCTGTCCATTTTGGCTCTTCATGTGCCTTGATGTACCAATGGAACCATTGAAGGGCTTCATGTTCCAAATGAAAGGATGCAAGTGGAACTTTGTTGACATCAAAAGTATTATGCAGACTGAAATATTGTTCTGCCTAGTATATCCATTCAGTCGGATCATCACCATTGAAGTGAGGAAAATCAAGCTTCAGCCCATGAAAATTGCTGGAAGAAGAGAACCCAGTGTCTGCAGAAGACTCTAGCTGCTATCTATTATTCATGGCTGAATGCTGAAGATTGAGGCCAAGAATTTTTTCATCCAGATCTTAGAGTTTGGTCTTGAGGGTTGCAAGTTCATTCTCCATGTTTTTTGCTCCTGTGCGGGTGACAACCATAACCAAGTTTTTTTTTTTTTTTGGAATGGGTAGAAAAAAAAATAGAAACTTTTTTAGTAAAGGAAAATTTGGATTTGGAAAAAATTCTGATGGGTAATTGGGGTTTGACTAGGTTTTGGACACTTTCTGAGGGACAGGGAAGCAGAAAATGGGGATTTCAGAAGTGGGGTGAAACAATGGGAATATTTGTCCAAGAGGGACAAAGGAGCAGAAATAGGAAATGAACACTGTGGTAAAATTTGAAGGCGATTGGGTGAGAATCGAAGAAGTTATGGAAAATCCTAAAAATAGACAAATGTGGAATTTCTAGCTTTGATAAGTGGAGTTTGGGATAGGGTCCTCAAGGAAGGAAATATACAGAATGGAATTTCAGGGGTTCCAGTGAATTTTCAGGGGAAATGGATCTAAAATAAGGAAGATATGGTGAAAAAATACAATTTTTTTTCCTCGAAATGATCTGCAATGAGATCTGCAATGGCTCTGAATAGATGCAATCTGCGATTTATCAGCTGACAATAGATATGGACCCCAGGTATGTTCAACTTCCTAAGGGTTCAGGGGATTCACTCGGCTACCAATGTTGTCTAATGGCTTGCATATTGGGGTAGTACCCCTCGCTCCATGGCTCAGGTAAAACTGATAAATACTTTGCCACAAATGACAACTCTTAGTTTACCTCATGGATGGGAACTAGTCAATCAGGTAGGGGCCATTGCCCTTTTCACTGGCAGGTCCTCTCAATGGGCCAGCTACTTCGGGGTTCCTGTGGTACTCCTCACAATAAGTTTTAGGGCTATGCCTAGGCACTTCCCACAGTTAAGCGGATAGGGATTATTCCCTGATCCGAACCTGCAATTGAAATGAACAATAAATATGCAGAGAAAAGAGAACTACTACAATAATCATAGCGCCTGGAGGCCACTGCGAACAAACATTCAGCATAAATTCCACCCAGCAAGCCCAAGAAAGCACTCTGATACTAGATGAGAGGAACACTTCGAAGGGGCAACCTCCTTTGAGCAAGCTCAATACAATAAACTCATGGATGCCTTCATTGGCGTCAACATGTACTTATATACTAAGTCTAATCTAAACAACTATTACTCCCTATGAATGTGGGATAATACAATATACTCATAGGATGACTTACAAAGCATATGTGTCCAACAACAATATACTAACAAAGTAAAGAGAAGGGTTAAACACGGGTTCCTAACACGCTAAACCACTTCACACCATCCCAAATCACATCCAAATCAATTTAACTTCATCCCTAATCATTTTCAAATCAACCTGGATTTCGTCTCAAATACCATCCCTAAACTATTCCTAAATCATTCTAATCATTCCCTAATTAGCTCTAAACCACTTCAAACCATCCCTAAAACCATTCTAGTCGTTCCTAATCTAGTCCTTTTCACCTCTCATCATCCCTAAACAAATCCATTTCATCCCAACTCCATCCCAAATCAATCTAAGCTCCATCTCAAACAATCCCAAAAATAATCAAAATCAAACAAATACCTCACCAGGAGCCATTAGAAGATCATAGTGCCAATCTGTTAGTCATTTGCACCATTTTGTATATCGTATGTGCCAATATGCTCCTTAGTAGCACCTACCTATCAATCACAAACATCATTATACACCTAGCCAGTCACAGTATGTCATTCTACCCTCTGCCAGCCACAGGAGCCATCAGAACATCATAAGTGTCAATATGTTAGTCGTTTAAACCATTCTATACATCATATATACCAACCATAAACCCTAAACCTGATCAACCCTAAACCCTTATCTCCTTGTCTCTATCATCTCTCTACCTCTCAATCTCTCTGCCTATGTCTTTGGCCATGTCCACCACCCTCTATCTCCCTATCTCTCCCTCTCTAAACTCCTAACCCCTAAACTCTAAACCCAATCAACCCTAAACCCCTATCTCCTTGTCTCTATCATCTCTCTACCTCTCAATCTCTCTGGCTATGTCTCTGGCCATGTCCCTCACCCTCTATCTCCATATCTCTCCCTCTCTAAACTCCTAACTGGGCTAAACCCTAAACCTGATCATCCCTAAATCTGATCAACCCTAAACCCTATCTCCTTGTCTCTATCATCCATCTACATCTCAATCTCTCTGCCTATGTCTCTGGCCATGTCCCTCACCCTCTATCTCCCTATGTCTCCCCTCGATCTCCTCTATATCTCCCTATCAGTTCTCTCTCTAAACCCTAACCTAAACCTCTAAACCTTAACCCCTAACCCATAAAACATAAACCTTAAGTTACCCTAAATAATGCCCCTAAACCCTAACCCCTAACCCCTAAACCCTAAAACTAAGCAGTTCCCTAAACCCCAAACCTCTAAACCATAAACCTTGGAAGAAACTCTAATCCTCTATCTCCCTATCTCTCCCAATATCTATCGATCCCCTCACTCTCTCTCTCTCTCTCTCTCTCTCTAAACCCTAATCCCTAAACCCTAAACTCGAGCAACCTTAAATCCCTATCCCCTAAACCATAAACCATAAACTTGAGCAATCGTAAACCCCTAAACCCTAAATAATTCCCCTAAACCCTAAACTTGAGCAACCCTAAACTCATAAACCATACATAATGCCCCTAAAGGTCTAAGCAACCCTAAACTCATAAACCCTAAATAATGACCCTAAACCTGAGCAACTCTAAACCTCTCTCTCTCTCTCCCAAAACCCCAAAACCCTAAATAATGCCCCTAAATCCTAACCCTTAACCCTTAAACCATAAACCTGAGTAGCCCTAAACCCCTAAACCCTAAATAATTCCCCTAAACCCTAAACTTAAGCAACCCTAAACTCATAAACCCAATCCACCCTCTCTCTCTCTCTCAAACAAGAAAACTAGGACTCTCTCTCTCTCTCTCTCCCCCTATCACCAGGTATCTCTCCCCTTTCTCTCCTCTCCATCTCCATCCTCTCTACCTTTTCTGCCCTCTCGCTCTCCCTTGTCGACAAAGAACATGGAAACAAGAAAAATAGGACATGTAAAGATGGATGAGGATATAAATTGGGATAATGAAATGGAAACAAGATAATTTATGAAATTTCATTGGATGGGAAGAATGAGGAGGAGAGGTAGAGAGGGGAGGGAAGTAAAGAGTGAGAGAGAGGATAGGAGGTAGAGACAGGAGGGAAGTAGAGAGTGGGAGAGGACCGTAGGAGGTAGACAAGGGAAGGAAGAAGAGAGGGTAGGAGGTAGATAAGGGAGGGAAGCAGAGACTGAGAGAGAGGGTAGGAGGTAGACAGGGGAGGGAAGTAGAAAGTGAGAGAGGGTAAGAGGTAGAGAGGGAGGGGGGAGAAGAGAGTGAGAGAGAAGGTAGGAGGTAGAGAGGCGAGGGAAGCAAAGACTCAGAAAGATGGTAGGAGATAGATAGGGGAGGGAAGTGGAGAGTGAGAGAGAGGGTAGAAGGTAGATAGGGGAGGGAAGAAGAGAGAGAGAAGGTGGGAGGTAGAGAGGGGAGGGAAGCAGAGACTCAGAGAAAGGTAGGACATAGAGAGGGGAGAGAAATAGAGTGAGAAGGGTAGGACATAGAGAGGGGAGAGAAATAGAGTGAGAGAGACGATAGGAGGTGTAGCTACCCTTGTAGACATGTATGTAAAGTGTGGAAGCATAGACAAGGCATGTCAATTGTATGACGTAACACCTCAAAGAGATGTTCGATAATGGAATGCAATGATTGCAAGATATGCAAAAAATGGATTTGTTGAAAAGGTTTTAGAAACTTTCAAACAAATACAATTGGCATGTGTATTGCCAGTTATGCTCATCATAATGCGAGCGCGTTATAATGCGCTCACGTTATTGTCAGCTTTGTTTGACGTGTTTTTATTAGTTTTTAGCAAAATCTGGAGATAATCTGGACCATGCTCCCCATCAAGATGGCACTTTTTTCATTGCAAACTCAAAAAAAATACCACCATAATCTTAAGCTCTCTGTTAGCTATCTAACCATATTTTTTTTTCACATTTTGAGTACGTTTAGTGTTTCATCTTGAATTTCTTTTATAAGTGTGTCTAGTTTTTGTGAAAAACCAATGTCTAGTATTTTTGACTTTTTCTTTTAACCATTCATCGAAAATTGAAATAAATTATATTTTTAGAAACTAGACTCCATTCTACACGAATTCAAAAAGAAATTTTTTGATTTTTGATTAGTTTTCAAACATTTTAGGGGGGAGCATGCTCACATTTCTATTTTTCAGGGTGTGTCCACTTTAAAAATTACTAAAAAATCAATTATTCATTAAAAAATTATCAAAAAAATCAAGGATAAACTACATGGTGTTACCTAATTTCTCATTAGAGCGATTATTGAAATACTAAAAAAAAGTTAACGTTTCAGGGGGAGCACAGGAGGGAAGTAGAGAGTGGGAGAGGACCGTAGGAGGTAGAGACGCTATGTTATGTTTTTTTGAGAAAAACAAGACCAATTTGTGTGCTCCCCCTTTTTGAAACCCTTAATCTCAACCATTTTTGGAAAAAAATAGTAGTTTAGAAACTAGATTCGGAGCACTACTACTCTTGTTTTCATTCCATCTTCAAATTTTGAGTGTAACTATCTTCAATTTCGCATCCAACATCAATGTTTCCTAATTTCA
The DNA here is from genome assembly GCA_027924645.1 of Cunninghamia lanceolata. Taxonomy (NCBI): domain Eukaryota; kingdom Viridiplantae; phylum Streptophyta; class Pinopsida; order Cupressales; family Cupressaceae; genus Cunninghamia; species Cunninghamia lanceolata. The sequence continues at coordinate 8,379,643 of BSBN01000534.1, forward strand.
GAAAAAAAGTGGCAACTTAAGACCCCATTTTGGTCCCTCATCTTTGTGCACTTACCCGTTAGGGAATTGAAACATCATTTAGCTCAACGGTTTGCCATGAAAGATCTAGGGGCAGCCAAGAGGATTCTTGGAATGACAATAATCAGGGATAGACAGAAGAGACAAATCAGATTGTCTCAAGAGAAGTACATTGACAAAATCTTGGACAGGTTCAATATGAAGCATACAAAACCTATTTGTACTTCCTTGGCTCATCACTTTCAGTTGTCATCAACTATGTGTCCTACAAGAAGACCAAGCACATGAAGAGTGTTCCCTATTCATCTATAGTTGGTAGTCTTATGTATGCCATGGTTTGCACTCGTCCAGATATTGCCCATGCAGTGGGAGTTGTGAGCAGATTTATGAGCAATCCAGGCAAACCTCATTGGCAGGCAGTTCAGTGGATTTTCAGGTTCTCAGAGGTAATTCAAATCATGCTTTGTGTTTTGGAGGACTTGGACAAACGGAGATCTACAACGGGTATGTGTTTACTTTTGTCGTTGAATTTCACGTTTGCAATAGGTAGTTTAACTCTCTTCCATTAAGGCTGAATACATTGCTCTCACTGAGGGAGCAAAGGAGACGATATGGCTATAGCGGTTATTGGGCAAATTGGGGTGTAAGCAATCTATTTTGCCTCTATTTTGTGATAGCAACAACGTTGTTCACTTGGCAAAAAACTTGGCTTTTCATAATCGCACCAAACATATAGAGTTGAGATATCATTTCATTCAGCATGTACTTGAAGAGGGTAAGTTGCAGGTAAAGAAGATTGACACCAAAGTGAACCCGGCGGATGCTTTGACGAAGATTGTTCCAAGGGAGAAGTTTGAGTTCTGTCGAACTTCTCTTGGCATTGTCAAGTTCTGACAATAAGCCTGGAGTAGGGGATTTCTCTGCGCAGCTGTCCTGCAGCCCGGATTGGACTTCAAGTGGGAGATTGTTGGTGTAACGTATCATATTGCAGTCCAATCCATTTATTGCTATGTAACGGCTTAGCCAACCCACTACTTCCACTCCTTATGCATCGACCTATGCATGCTTGTCTTTCCCACGATGAGGTTTATTGACTATTATTAGTCTAGAGTGGAGTTAAATGAAGGTAGCTGTAGGGAACAACAGAATATAGTATTATTGATATTGAGCTGCTGTGGTATGTAATGTATTATGTATGAGAGTTTATTTTCTGATAATACAGAGAACAATCCCCTGCTCGGTGTGAAGGTAGCCAATTGGTGAACCACGTTAAAAAACTTTCTTTGTCTTCTTGATTTGTTTTGTGTGTTTTGCTTATGCATTTGATTTAATATTTTCTGTTTGGTCTGTACTGTTCTTTCTTTACTCAACGTTCAGATGGAGATGTTGCAGCCCTTGCAGCCCACTCAGCTATCTCTGACTACTTCCAAATACCCCTCGGAGAATGCACCTCATCAAGGTTCATTGTGTCCCACTATCTGTTGTTCTTTGATTCAGATTGCCAAATAATATATGTCCTTCCTACCCGAGTTTCATCTGGTATTCATCCTCCACTAGTTATTGCCTCTGAGTCAATTCAAGTTTCTGTAGTTTGTCTGGGGGAATGTCCCCATTGTTGAGCATGACAAGACGTAGCTTTTATGGCTCTTAGGGAGTTACATTTGGGTGAGGATATACTAGATTTTCCTACACCTGATGACTTAGACACCCCTGAACTTCCTTTGCATGATAATCTTTTTTGAATTTAAGTCTCACAATTAGCTTTCTCAAGTTGAGCCACCTTAGCTCCATTCTCTAGAGAAGTTGTGGGCAATCCTGTTTCAAGTGATCCTTTAGATGGGGGAGAAATGGAGGAGCATATGAAGCAGACTGGATCAACCTGAGGAGGAGCACAAGCAGGAATATGCAGAGCAGAGTTGGTCAGAGACAGCTGGGAGTGAGAGGGATGAGGAGGATGTGTCTGAGAAAGAGTATACTTAGCAGTCAAAACAGGGTGACCAAGATGGTTATTGATTTCAAAGACTCGTATCAAAATAGAGCACAATACCGGAGTATGATTATCACTCAAATACCAGTGGCAGTGAGCATATGTTTTTGTACCCAAATTGCCCAAACATGATTCTAATCGAGGTGACTAGAAATGGTGGAATTCCATGAGAGGATGATGAGTTGTATCTGAATGTCACTGTGAATATCAAAGAAGCTGACATCTTTTCCTGGAAGACGAAAACACAAAAACAATTGAAGCATTGGTGAGGATTATATGTTTGCTTGAGAGGGACTTGAGCACCACTTTGAGGAGGCTTTTGACGCTTCAAAGAGGAATGGCAAGGTTGTCCCCTAGATTCATGCAAGGTGAGTTGCTACTGCATAGCTTTCTATGCTCTAGGGGCCCATTCAGACAGCCTTTGATTGGCTGAGCTACCTTAATACAGAGTGTCAACACTATTTCATATTGGCTAGGAAGTGAGAGCAGAAGTTGAGGAAGCTCTTAGCAGAGAGAAGAGCGTGAGACAAAATTGGTAGCTTCAGAAAAAGAATGAAGATTTATATAACAAGAATTAATGCACTGGAAGTTGATAATGCAACTCATGAAGTAGTGTTCGGATGCCTGTGAGAGGAAGAAAAAACTCCTACAAATCTGGATCTAGTTTAGTCACCTAACTATGTAACTGAAACTTATTCTGACACCTCTAAGACTCCTATTGTCTGCACTCTAACAGCATATGCTTTATTTATGTACTCTAACAAGAATTGTACCAGTGGTGAGAAAAAGAGAGATATTGAACTCAACAAAAGACAGTTACAGGCGTGTCAGGTGAAAATTGAACAAAACATGAACCATACAAAAATAGTAAAGGGCACTCTCTAACATTTATAATAATGGAAGCTGTCCAGAGCACTGTTCTGCCCCTCCTTCCAAAAGTATCCATCCATCAGTGCATCCATTTAAACAAAGAGCAAAGTATAAACAATATGTTGGTAAAATAACATCTGACATATGTACAGGCACACTACACAGCACAGCAAACTCGAATGGTGATTTCTGAAATCCAATAAATACAATTTTTTTTCCTTTTTGAAGCTCATAGTCCTGTGTTTTATCTAAGGCAGAGTAATCCATGGTATGAAAAAGTTGCCTTTGAAATAGTTCTGGTCCTTTGTTGGGAGAAAATCAAAACAAAGCCACTGTCAAGAGAGGGGAACAGAGGAATTACATTAGAAGAAAAACAGTATGCAAAAATTGTAGAATATGAAAAATATAAAGCAACAGATAAAAGCAAGGAAAAGTAGAGGATGAAACAAATATCATGTTGCACTGAGCTGTGTATAGGTGAGTGAGGAACATCATACGCTAAAGCAAGATCTCAATAGGTTAGTTTATATAGCCTACTGGGTTTGCCTATTAACATGCGGCAACATATGAAACGGATGTTTTAGAGAATAGAAAAAAGTATTGAAAGTTAACCATTGTCTTGTTTCCTGTTGATGGATTTGATATAATGGCAGCAAAGTGACTTACAGCAGTGATGTAAACGCTTACAAGATGCAGAAAAATGTCATATGCTATTCCATTCTATTCTATTTCTATGCCTCTCGAACCAAAATGCAAATTAAGAAATACAAATATTGCATTTGAAGAACCCAAATACGCCAAGATAACCACTTCAAACTTGCAATTGTCATTTACTTGTAAATCATAAAATCAAACCAAAAACCGACTAGGGTAGGACAATTATGTTTATTTGTGCTTATGCCATTTCACAGTCAAATGGAATTTGCACCAAATGACAATATGCAGAAAATGGAGTATTAAACAAAGAAATTCAAGAACTTTTAGACAACATACTCTACAGGCTTCATCTGTCTTGTCACAAACCTTGACCTTTGCAGTTCCAAACTTCAAATGAATGTGAAAAAGAATGCCCAAACCTGCACAGGAGAGATGCAAGGTGCAGAAGACACAGCGAAAAGCCAATACATATTTTGTGGGAGAGATGTAGCATCGTCAATGTTTGACATGTCCAATAAATTATCCTGCCAATGCTTTGAGAGGATTATTTAATTGTATCATTTGGGGCACCGTCCATGTTGTAGTATTACTCAATACAAATGATCAATGCCTGTGATGCTATAGTCAGTTTACCTGTTAAATGTAAATTCACACCAAAAACCAAGTAGCCTAGGACATTTATGGTTATTTGAACTTGACACATTTCAGAGTTACATGAATTTTATATCAAAAGACAATATGCAGAAAATGAGAGAATATTAATTAAAGATATTACAGAAGTTGAAGACAACACACTCTTCATGGGCTTCATGTGTCTCAGCACAGACCATAACATCTGCAGTTTCGAACTTCAAATGGACGTGAGAGAATGGCCTAATCTGGAGAAGAGAGATGCAAAAAGATGAAAATACAGGAAAAAGCCAGTACATATTTTGTGCGAGAGACAAAGTATCGCCAATGCCTGACATCCTCAATAAATTCCACCAGCAATGCTAGATAGGATTATTCAATTCTATTGCATGTGCCACTATGCACTTTACAGAATTATTCATTACATGTTATCAATGCCACACCCGAGCAATTTGAATTATCCAATTAAAAGTCTTAGTTGCAGAATTATTCAGTGCATGCTATCAATGTCAAGCTTCTGTAGTGTCATTTGCATGTTGTGCCTGATCTTTTGCAGTTTCATAAAAAAATGAAACCTAAATCAAGAGTTTTATCTTCCTAGAATCTTTTGATCTCCTGATTCATCAGTTTTATGATTGAAATGTAATTTCTATAGAATCACAGTTAGTTGTACACAAATACATGTTATTCCTTTTCAACTTGGATGATGTGAAAAATTGCTATGTGCAGATTTATTTAATAGCCAAAGTAATATCTGATCATACTGCCTGTGTGCACAAAAAGCCAAATAGGCTTTTGCATGCAAGCCACCAAAAGCAAAAAAAGTATGGTGTTGTAATCTTCTTCTAGTAATTTGGAACTGCTGCTTTGTGCAAGAAACCACTTGCCTTAATATAAGAAGTCATTAAAATATTGAGGTTCTTTTTACTGCTACCACATGGCAGAAACCTGTGCCTGAGTATAACCGTCAATAAATTTGTCCTATGTTTTGGCTTGTATTTGTGCCATGTTTTAAGAGGATTGTGAGTATACAGCCCATCACCATCTTAAGAGTATGAGAGGACATTCTATGGCATATAACTACATTTAGAAGATATGGATGTACAGCAAAAGACACACATTGTACAATAGGTGTACACTATACAGGAATACTCAAAGTAAGAAGATTGTCGAGAGACACAAAACCAACCTGTAATTTAGAGTTGATATGATCTCCTAACATCCATCCCAGCTAATCTAACATCTCCAGAAGCAGAAACAAGCCATGTATCCTCAAATGCAAGGGAAAATGAGGAACCAAAGAGACTAAGGGTGCTTTTTCATCTCCTTCTCCCCAAGTTTCCAGCATCAGAACTGCTGTCAAGCTATGAATAACCCCATCCGCCCCTCCAGTGATCAAAAACTTCCATGCTCAACTGGACAATACACATAATGGCAAACTTTTGCAACAAAAACGCAAGTGCAATGGTGGATGTATAGGTACCAGTGTTTCACCAGACCCTGATATGTCTGATATGTACCATGCAATCCTCACTTCTCTTCTTCAACCCTATTCCATGAGACTCCATGGAAAAAGGAGTTGGGAAAAGGAAGATTCTCAATGTTCAATTAGGAAAATTAATTGATTCTATTGGTCCACTGACAAAACTGCTAAGCTCATTTATTATTAAGAAGAACAATAACACTATTTTTGTGGCATCCTCTAATAACAAATCAGATAAAATGACTTCAAAATTGATAATAATACATATAAGACTAATGATTTGTCTAACTTTATTGTGTGCAATGGTAAAAAATTTGATTGGCAGATGGGAGAAACTTAATTGGACACAATAAATGCTATAATAATCTGCCTGCTGACAAAAACTAATAATAAGAATATCAAATTACTTCGGCCTTCTTAGATACTATTTCAGCTTAAATCAAATTATTTCTCTGAATAATCAGAAGAACAGCACAGTAAAAAGCCAGCAAGTTTACCATCACCAGCAACCATATTCTTCCATATACTACAAAACCTTCAGCAGGGACAGGGACCAGAAACACCCAAAGCACCCCATGTAAGATCCTCATTGCCACCCCCATAAACTTTAGTCAAAGCCTACCCTACAAAATAATAAAGTATCTCATGAGCTGCTGCCATACTGATCCTGGCAATCAAAACAGTAAAGTGACCACAAACCTTATAACCATCTTCACATAAAATGGGCACTTAGCTTTAAAAGCCTTAAAACATACAAACAAAAACATAACAAAAGAATTTGCACTACAAAAGCCGCCAAGAGTAATCTTAAATGAATTCTATTAAGGCAGATCACTGTAAAATTCACTTAATGACCTTGTAGCTCCATGGATATCATGCAAAAATCATGCCATCTTAGTTTAGAATCAAGAATAAATTGTCACACAATAACAAACTACCCTGACACAGCTAAAGAAATAAAGGGGTAGGAAGCTACTTATAAAGGTGTTACAACTTAATGTGTGGTAATAAGCTGTGATTATTTATCAAAACCAATCTTCTAGAAAACCAGGATGTAGTTAATGAATTTGGTAAACAGATGAGGTGTTGTGTTAGTGTTACACCTTAATGTGTGGTAATAAACTGTGACTATATATCAAAACCAATCTTCTACAAAACCAGGATGTGGTTGATGAATTTGGTACACAGATGAGGTGTTACAACTTAATGTGTGGTAATAAGCTGTGATTATATATGAAAACTCATCTAGAAAATCAGGAGGATGTAGTTGATGAATTTGGTATAGGACGTAGTTGATGAATTTGGTACATAGATGAGGATTAATACTATAGCCTATAGGTAACATCTTTAATTGAGTGGTGAGGAAAAACCATTGGTCTTTAGTATGTACTTGAAGTACTATGATTTTGTATCCAGCAGAACAAGGTCTAGTAGTAAGGCAAAAGGACAAAATACAGAACTGTGCATAAAGACTAATGGATTACCAGTCTGGATTATCACTGAGGTTTACGGACTTCATGTTGTATGGGATATGCTTTTCCTTCAAAGTCAGCAATACCCTCTGAGTAAATGGGTCTGCATTCATTTAGATTTAACGGCTTAAAATTCAAACTAACATGTTCCGAACACCCCAAGCATACAACACACACCCAGGTCTTTATCATGTATAAAGAAAAATAAAAACAAAATATGCTGCCAACAACACCATAAAAAATGCATGTGTTTCTGAGAAACTTTTGCTTTATAAGAAATATATAGTACATTGCCTTGTCAAAAAATAAGCAGATGAATCTAACAGCAAGGTTACAAGGAGAGTGCCTCTGAAAACCCGAACATATTCCCCGAACAGGCAATGACAACATTTTTATAAAAATATTTGTTTTTACGTTAACAAAAACCAAATGTTGCTTGAGAAATCTCAACTCTCCTAAGCTGTGCCAAACACTTGTTTTGTGTTGAAAAAAGTGCACAGACAAAACCCTTATGTTCAAAGAATCTTAGAATTTTTGTGAATTCCCTGCTTTACATAAAGAAAATTGTGAAGACAAAACCCAAGTCCAAAGATTTGTGATATACAGTTAATGGGAAGACTCTTAGCATGATCCCTACTTGCAACAAGGTTTGAGCATGGATCAAATGTCTTTTTCAAAAAATGTGTACAGATAAAACCCTTATGTCCAAAAGATTGTTCTGAATGCCTGCTTTGCTTTGAAAAAGATTGTGAAGACAAAACCCCCATTTTCAAAGAGTTATGATATAATGTTAATGGGAAGACTCATGGATCGACCCCTACTTGCAACAAGATATGAATGGCCCAAAGTTTTGTTTTTGAAAAAATTTCAGACAAAAGTAAAACCCTTATGTCCAAAGGGTTGTTGTGAATACCACCTTTTGTGCTTTGGAAAAAAATCCACAGATACAACCCTGTTGTCCAAAGAATTGTGATATAATGTTAATGGGAAGACTCTTAGCATGACCCCTACTTGCAACAAGGTTTGAACATGGCCCAAGTTCGAAGTGACACATATCTAAATCTTATAGTAAATGGTAAGTGCGAAGTCGATCCGCAGTTGTAAGGAACCCGAGGAGAGATGCATCCAAATTTTCTAGTGACATCTGAATGTCATCAATTTTTTCCAATTTCTCAAGTAGTTTTTCTTAGAAGATTGCTTTAAGCGAGTCAAACTATAAGATTCATCATCACCATATGCCTCTGCATCAGCAGGGACTAATAAGATCCTCTGCTGCGGCACACTACATGAGGGGGCAATGTGTGGGTAGAGAAGTATGGGTAAATCATGACTAGCCTCCAATGCATGTAAAGATAAGTCAATGGAGAATGCCCCTTGGCCACCGATATCAAAGATCCATTGATACATAATGACTACCATGTGCCTCCCATGCCATGCATAGATGTGTATACCTAACAGCTAGAGTTAAGTTTGAATCCAATGTTCCTCAAATTAAAAACAAAAAATCGAAAATCAAAACCAACATGGAATAAACACATGCAACAAAAAATGGGCATAGTATGAGGACTAGTCTAAATATCTGTACACTCTGGATGTGATGGTAGAGGAAAGAACACCATGAGTGATTCGTCATATTAGATTGTCAACTGGGGATGCTGTTTTTAGTCATTTTTGGCAGACCTTCACAGTAAGACTTGAGCTCTCAGAACTACAGAATTAAGAAGAAGCAGATCGGCAGTACAGCAGAAAGATGCATTTATCAATGGAGACGCAAAAGGAATAAAGATATTTAATATTGCTTTTTCAAGAAACACCCAATAGGGTTCAGCCTACAACTTGGAAATAGCTATCAACAACCTTGAAAAAGTTATATCATGTCCTAGGGTTCTAGAAAAAAAGAAGGTTCAGAACACACCATGGAAATAGCTACAAACAACCTTGACGCAGTTCTATCATAGCCTAGGTTCTAGAACAGCTAAGAAAGGCAGGAGGATCCTGAACTTGCAATTATTTCAGTCTTCACTGGACATGTTTTGACATTCCAAAAAATGCCCATGTAAAGTACAAAATATTTCAAACTTGATTGAAACGGGAGGTTATAAGCCACTTATTATAATGCCACATCTTCAAAATTTTGATGTCATCTGTGGGATTAAAGCTAGTGATCCGTGTCACACAAGATTTTAATTTTACCACCTGAAAAGTGTTGTTATGCAGCAGTTGCTTTACTCGACGGTCCATTTCCTTTTGGAGTAATTGGCAACAAGTGTCTTAAATTTTTCGGTCTGTGAGATTACCACTCTAAATTCATTCAGTGGTGGAACTACTTATTTGAAATGTCAAGCTGGAAGTAAGCCAAGGATAGGAAACATTAACGTACGGTCCAAAAGCACTCTGAATAGTCAGAGAACAGAAAACAGTGTATCATTGACTAAGAATATCATGCATACATCATAAATATCTAACCTCAATGTGAAGTTGATCACTTATATCAAACATTGCGACTGCAAGACTTTGCAAATGCAAATTATGAAACCTCCTATGCATTTGTGATGATTTCTTTATGGACAGGGGATGGACATCATAGCTTTGGAGAACTTGGGTGAGGGGCCTCTCAGTAACATGTCTTGACTCTGCATTCACAAGAGGGGCTTAAATTTGACGGTCAACCCTGCCTGTCAAGCAAAGTTTTTGTGGCGGTCATTTTTTTTGAAGTTGCCTTTCAAATATTAAAGCCTTCCTATTTTAAGAAATATATATATACTAAAAATATATATGAATAATTACATAGAATTTTTGACAGTTAACCTAAAAGCTTGCCTTTCAAGTGATACAGTCTTCCTAAAATTTTAATTGTATTTTACAGCTAAAATGACTAAATACCGCCATACCGCCATCAAATTTAAGCCCTCCCCTATTCAATCAACTTTGGCGATTATTCTTGAAAGGTCATCAGATGCTATGAACTGATATGGAAGAAACTATTTCAGATGCACCAAGCAATCTAAAGATTTAAACATAGGTAACGCCATATCTAGCATTGCACAATATGCATACATTAAAGAGAATCCTCCATGCAGAAACACCCTTCAATATACCCCTGAAGGCTCCTTTAATATACCATTTCCTTGATTTTCAGTATATTTTAATTTGGTGTTTGAACTTGCAATATCATATTGGGCCATCAACAAATATCAAATACCTTTTTGTTTTGCATCACTAATAAATGTTTATAGAAACCCAATGAAAAAACCCAAAAAACACTCAAAACCAGCACTGTTGAAAATGCTGAGCAGTATCTAAAAATAAGTCAAGCAGGTTTACCTAAATGATAAGCCAAATACAAGTTTTCCTAATTAAACTGTAGACAATATTAACCGAATTGCAAGCATTGCTATAATTCCAACTAGAATTTATTGTACTCCAGACAAATCATTCCTAAAATATAATGAAAGCGAATATTGCCATATCGAGCAATTAATTTCACATTATGAAATAAGATGCCACAATCTGCATGGGCAAGGCTAGCTCCATGTTTACAGAGGAACTTAGCTTTGTGCTGAGAGAGAGGGTGCTTTTTAAATCACAAAGCTTATGGTCAAACATAAAATCCGCATAACCTCATTCCTCCCACTTTTGTTGTTTGAAGGCTATAAACAAAAAACAATACAAAGTTCTGCCACCAGTGTAAGCATTACAAAAAACATTACTCTTGATTTTCACACCAAGGCATTTCAGAATTCAGAGCAATTTTAAAAACTGTCAATTTGTTTCATGTCTTTACTGTAATTGATACGCAACAACATATGATAAAATTCCCTGCTATCTCACCAAAGTTGGCCCATCCAAAGAGAGAACAAAACTATCATCAGTAAAATAATATGTTAATTCCCAAGTAATGTCTAAACGAGGACACCATACATATTCTTTTAACCCATTTGTCAACTAAGTCACCTCATGAAGAAGCAAACTAGACAATTTTCCTTCTATAAATAGTTACTTTGAACCTCATGCTTTAGTTAAAAAAGTGTAAAAGGCATTCGTTTCTGAAATTTTGTTATTTTTTAATAGTGCCTTATTTAAAGACAAAGGCAAACATATTTTAATTTATTTTATATAAACAAATTTTATAAAATTTCCAGTGAAAGGACATGTCTGTCCCAAAACTCATAGTATGCCAATCACCAATGTTTCTAATACACACTCTATTTGATGGTAGTTTCCCTAGTTGCAAATAAAGAAGAATATAAGAACAGGAGAGAAATGTTCTGCCTCCCCCCACCAATAAAGGCTTGATGCATCATTCTGCAAATATAACAACATATTCAGTAAAATTACGTTTTCCAGTCAACATGCTATGAAGATGACAAAGAATATAATATTATAAACTGAATAAAAAATGCAATCTATAACATTACCACAATAATTTATAGTATGGAATTAAACTCACAGATTTTGTTAAATGCAACATTATCACAACTTTGAATGTGTTCCTTTGCAGGTTCAGATGTGAGGTGATCCTCAATAAGATTGTCAACAGACACAAGATCATCCTCAATAGTCATCATAATCTGGAGTTTCTTAATCCCATATCCTACAGCGACAAGCTTTTCTGCAATTCATATCTCTATTTATCAGTGACCAACAAAATAAATAGAAAGTTTACAGAATATAGTAGATTATGTCAAAACTAGGCAATTACAACCAACCCAGAACAAGCCAGGCATTTGCACACTCTTGACAGCCTCCTCAAGTTTTTGCATGTCTGTCTCATCATCCCATGGTTTGACATCCAATAGAACAAAAGATTTTCCACCTGTTAAAGCCATGCAACAAAGTTAACAAACGCATCTTTTGTGCATATGTTTGTAAGAAAAATAATCAATTCTTGAACTCATAGCACTAAAAACAATTGTTCAGAAAAAAATTAGTACGCATTTTCTTTCATTTCAGCAGATGTTTTTTTGGATGCCTACCTTTTTTCTGCTGCCTTTTCTTCTTCTTTTGTCTCTTCACCAAATAGGTCCAAATCATCACCATCTTCGTCCTCTTTAGGAGCCTGACATCTATACAGTTATAGTCAACTCATAGACAAGTGATGCAGGAGCATCTCAGGTTGTAGAGAAATCTTGCATCAACCAAAAACATTTGCATTCCTTCTTTTCTTTTATTTTTAGTTTAGTTCAGTCATTTGTAGTTTCAGCATTTTGTACCGCATTTTGCCGCATCTTCATATCAGAGCTCATAGAGCAACACTTAGCATCTACATATCATCATCTACATCATATTCAAATCTTAGTTCATTTGGATTTGTTTCCTGAAAGTTATCGTTATTAGAAGATCATTAGCACAGTGAGTTGAAGGAGAAGGTTTGTAGAGCACTTTCTTGACTTGTGGAGCTAAATGAAACATCGTACATGGCACATATGGATCAGATAGACCTTCCTTGAGGTTCACACCAATTTGCATGCATTTGTGGAGCAATATCAGATGTTGTAGGCCGACCTACGTTACATCCTTCATTGGAGTTTGCAACCTCTTGTGGCCGACGCGGAGGATTTCATGAGCTTGAAGATGATATATATAGATCTCTTAGATGCATTAGGAAGTTAGTAGTTCTATGATATGATTTAGATAGTCTTAGAAGTTAGATTCTTTTCCGGAAGGCACTTCAATGCCATATCTTGCATATCTGTTGTAGTCCGGAAAGCAAGCATGTGAGCCCTTTGATTGTAGCCCACATGTTGTTGGCATATGAGCATTCTACAATTGTGTTGTTTTTGTTGTGTTTACTCTAGCTGCATGGTTTGGACAGTTCACTCTATGAACCCTCCGACCATGATTGCACCAACAAGCAAGATGTAAATTACACTGACCAAAATCAACTAGAAAAACATGCAACTTTAATTCCAAAAAACTTGCAGTAGATACAAATGTATAACTTAAATATATCTGGCATGGACCTTATCAGTGACATGTCTCCCAACAACCCAAGAAAGAGAAACTTGTATTCCTTGTCACAAATATTGTTCATAGAAATCCCAACATTAAAAATAACACCACAAAGAGACAGAGAGTGACCAACTTTCTACCTGTGAAGGAGCTTCCTCAGAGGTGTTTCCCATTGAACTTCATTCTTATACTGAGGGAAATTATACTGAGGGAAATTCTGCTACCTAACTAACTCTCTAGATAAAATCTCAGAGATCAAATAAGGACTTTTACAGATACATATAACTATGGTAGCAAGAGTAGCAAGAGTCAAAGCAAAAAGGCAGAGAAAGAAACAAGTGAGGAATGATGGAGTCCTCCTCCATAAGATTTCATCAAACTGAATTTTAATGGAGCCTCCAAAGGCAATCCAGGTTTGGCAGTTAGGAGTTTCCTGCTTAGGAACACGTCTGGGGAGTTTCTGTATGGAGGCTCTCTTTTCCTGGGGATAAAAACAAATAATGAAGTAGAATGGGAGACACTATTAGCTAGTTTGGTGGTAGTTGCTTCTCACAGGATTCCTAGGCTTGTATTAGAAAGAGATTCGATATTAGTGATTAAGGCCATAAGTAAAGGTAAGAGTCCAAAATGGAAGCTAAACAGGTACCCAAAAGAAGTGGTTGGTCCAAAAGAAGTGGTTGGTCTCAAATCCAATTTTGAGGAGATTAGCTTTCAACATTGTAAAAGGAAGTTGAATTCAACAGTAGATCATCTAGCCAATGCAGGTGTTGTGCAAGAGCCAATAATGGCTACTTATAGTTATTTGTTAAGCACCTGGCTAGATCAGGAGCATTGTATAAGATTCCAGCCACCCTGATCTTTATTTTATTTAGCATACATTAGAAGAGATATAATAGCCAAGGTTAGTAGGTTTGTTTGCTATGATATTGTGCGATTTTATTGGAAGAGGGAGTGTGCATGAGGGAGGTTTTATTCTCTGTAAATTGTGATGGAGGCATTGGATGTAGGGGAGGCGTTAGTGCATCAGGAGAAGAACATTGGCAGCAGAACTTATTAATGGTAGAGTTTTGGTAATGTGTATAGGAGGTCATATTAGCATGGTAAAAGCTCATTGTGGGTATGGTTGGTTTGTGGTGTACTGGTGGCACTCTCTATCTGGTTATCCTGTTAGTAGGAAAGATTTTTAGAGTGAAGGCAGGTATGGCAAGTCTTAGTTGGGCTAGCAAGCAGGGGTAAAGAGAATAAGGGCCGAGGCCCTTTGTCGGACAGGAGAATTGAGCAAATCTTTGTGTGTGAATTTAATGCAGCATTAGGGCTTGTGTGGAGTGTGTTGGGAGAAAAAGGTTTAGAGTTTGGCAACAAGCCAAAATCAGCAATAAGGGGAGATTTTGTTGCAAATCTTGTTCTTGTGGTAGCGGATGCAAATTTGTGTCTTTGGTTGCTTAAGTTATTCCTGCCTGACCAATTCAAAGACAAGGAAACAACAGAGGGCATAGAAGTGATTGGAGTAGCGAAGAGTCTGGCAAAAAAGTATGTGTAAGGAGAAGATTCAACATCTTTCCTAGTGCTGCAAGAGAGCACTGCAAGAGGGCAAGGAGGAGGAGCTTGTTCCCTTGATAAGGGCATATTGCTATGATATGGGTAAAGTAATGGTGGGCTTACATGTTTTGCATGATAATGGTAGGCTTGAAGTAATTAGTGATTACCACTTCGATGTTCTGCAGCAGCTCTATTCATAAGGCCAAGCATCTCAACAAGCTTAGGGATGGTGATTATCATTGAGTGGAGTCGGTTTTAGTACGGGTTAGAGGAGGAAACTGGTTTTGTCTGATCACCGATGGGATTGGATAAGCTTCGTCTTAGCTACCACTACAGAGCTGTCTCTTTTGTCAAATTCATTCCTGACCAAGCTCAGTAAAACAACAATATCCCTCTATAGGTAGGACTAACAATAGGATCAATCATTTTTGGTCACTATTTTGATACACAATCCATTTCTATCACAATAGAAGAGTTAGAATTCAATGAGTTCAACTTGCATGTTTTTATCCCTTCTGGATTGTTAATTACATTTTTCACTTCATATCGTTCTCACATTAAAGAATCCCTTTTATTTAAAATTAATTATTGGCACTAGATAAAACCCATAATTTAAAAGATGGTAATGCTTTTAATCCTCTTTAATAACCAAATCAAAAGATACAAAATTATATAGAAGTTTGTAAAATAAGTTAAAACTCATCATCCCTTCCACATATAAAATTAGAATCCTACATTTAAATAGTCTTTTTTGTTTTTGTTTTTTTCCACAACTCCATAAAATCACATCACAGAATAAGATTTTTTGTATTTGAATATGAAGAGAAATTTGGTATCATTCGAAAGTAAACAAAGAGTGATAATAGCTTTTTTAACACAATTGAAAATTACTGAATTGATATATCAGGCCTCGGGTCATAAACGTATGCATCAATAAAAGCTTTACAGTTCTCTACATTATCATCCACTGAGAAGCAACTCCACGATCTATTTGCTTTATTGAAGAAGACTAGCTTTCCACTACCTTCCCTTACGAAGCAGATATAATTCCTTGCTGTGAGGGATTTGTATCTGCATCGAGTATATGAATTCTCTGCCGTGCTCGGATCTAATTCTGAATTGAAAAAGCTCATCACCTCTTGAGGCATCTTTGCAATTGCCATCTCCTAAGCTTTATTAATGTTCTCTGCCATGGATGCTCTTTGAAATTTTCCCTCCTCCAAGTTAGGAATTCATCAGCAGATAGTAGGTTGTTCCACTTCTTGCATACTGTACGGAGCCTGGCAAGTGATTCTAATGGAAGCCACTTCAGTATGCTTTCTATTATTTCATTGGGTAATTGAGACCATATTGAATCTATAACCTCCGTTGCAGAAGTCTGCTGGGAAATATTCTCGGCCATGATAATATACCTTATAACTCAAATCAGCCGTGTTATAATTGCTTTGAATTCAAGCGATATAAATACTAGGACTTACAACTTGCCTAGTGGATTGGGAGCGCCGACAGGGGGTGTGGGAATTTTTTTAGTTTCATACATAATATTTTTGTGTGTATACTATCATTTATATATTATCGACGTGTTTGTTTTTATCATCGTTGGTTTGTGTGCGTCATTAAGTATGGGTTTTCTTTTAGTGGAGAAAGGAGGGAGTTAATGAAAAGAATTAAAAATAAAGATTATTTAGGGTAGTTTAGATTAGTTTAGTAAAATGTATAGTATATGTCTTTTAAGTATTAAATTATTTAATTTATTAAAGAGTTATTTTTTAATTATATAAAATTTATTTTTATTAACTATATTTTTTAATCAATGAATTTGGTCTAAGGGGATCATATCTATTAATATTGATAATAAAAAAGTTAAAATTTATTAGGTTGTTCTTGTGGGAGGCTAAAACAAAATTTCCAACACAATAGAGTCACCAACATTGAATTGTAACATATTATGATATTATTTTAAAGTTAGACTTGTCTCACAATTTGTCCTTATCTTCACCTGACTTTAAGCTCCCAATATCGACAACGAACGACCAATTCACCTCTTGTGACGATGAGGCTCATGTTGTGTCCTTAAAAAATTATATGCCCCTCTTGGCTTGTTGTTTGCACATTTCTTCATTTTTGCTCCATCGCCACAATGAATAATGAAATCTAATGATTAGTGTATGGTTGATTGATAATAGGCCAAGTCCCTGCACCAGGATGGAAACCTAGACCACCAACATCATAAAGAATTCTCCTCAACCAACCTCTCCACCGTAGCTTGATTAAGGACTCTACAATAGTCCTAATGACTTCCTTAGACACTCCAATGTTAAGAGAAATAGCCACACAAACATTGAGGAGATGTTTGTGTTAATGCAACACCAATGTGTTGAGGATAGGAAAATCACCCCCAACACCAATCATGTCAAGTCAATCATAATGACTATTCTTGTCATAAAGATTTTCTCTAGCCTAAGATCCTAAATCTCTTCTACGAATGCAATTTACCATTTTTGGCTTTCAGGCACACTATGGTATCCATGTCCCAATTTTTCCTATATTCAACATAGTAAATGTGGTGTGGTTTTTAATAGTCATAGTGGCATCTTCAGAGCAACTCCATCATAAATCTTTGCCTTCTCATAATAAAATTCCCCAATACTTTCTTTGTGAGAAGTGAGCCAAACTAAAACCAACTAAAAATTGTTATTACTCCTTTCAACTTGAGCATGGAGAGAAGGGCAATGTATCTGGTGCAATCTTTCACCATGTGATTGGGAGCTATCACAGATGTAGGTAATGCCCCATGTCAATTGGCATGTTTACCATCACATAGGCCTCTCCATTAACCTCTCGATAGACATGGCCAATAAAGCATGTAGAGAAACTGTCAAGTAAACATCAAACACGTTTTAGTATGTTATTAATCTTCCAATTTAGTGAAAAATATTTCCTTAGAGCATTAATAATTATTAATGAATCCCCTTCTATTTGAATATTGGACATGCCCATTTTCTTGCAAGTTTGAAGCCCAAGTAAGATGGCTTGGGCTTTTGCTTCATTGTTTGTTTTGATTGGGAGTTTTTGAGCCACTGCATGAACCATCTTTCCATTGTGATCTTTGTTGATACTGTTGGCAAAAGACACTATATGGATTCGTTATTGTTGTCATTGATGGCAACAAAGTTCATCCCACACATCCGTAGGACATGGTGTGTCTATACCGGAAGTCAGAGTGAAGAATGTTGTGGTCCGGTAAGCAAGAACAAAGCATGTGGCGAGGTCTGACAGTTAGGTCCGGATCTCTCAGAGGAAGTATCTTGGTGAAGTACAGATTTGGGGAAGTCAAGAGGACTACCTTGACTGATAGATTCCAAGGATTTAGCCTCCGGTGATAGATGAAGAAAAAGATATGAATACTTGAGTATCGGGTTCCTGATTGGTAGTATGGACAGAGGAAGAACTGACCGGCAGAACATCAGACATTATTCCGGATGTGTTACTGATGATGGTAAAGGTTATTAAGGCATAAGTTATGATTGGCTGACATGATTGATGACTTCTACAAGTATATCCTTGATCTGCATTACTTGGTAAGCAAGGATTCAACCGACAAATCAAAGTTTGTGGGAAAGATTGACTATTCCAGATGCCGACTAGAAAGGTGATGAAATCACTTGTGCGGATATATATACAAGATGGATTTAGTTGTGAGTGGTGTGGTGGTTTTTGGTTATGTGCGAAGAAAAGTAGTAGAGCAAAATAAAAGTAGAAAGGAAGGTCCGGTATGTGAAAGGAGAGTAGCACAAAAGAAGAGGAAAGATGAAGTGTAGCAGATCAGTGTACTGAGCCTAACTAGAACTGAACTCTAGCATATGCAGATGCTCCTTATCAGTTCAAGTATTGTATTACACTCTTTACAAACTGTAGACAGTGTGTCTCTTGTAGGCAGTGTGCCTCTTGTGAGCAGTGTGCTCGGACAATGATTCCTAATTGGCAAGTGCCATTTTGTATTTCCATTCTTCTAACAAAGAATACAATCTTGGGTTAATCACCCCATGGTTTTCTCCCTTAACAGGGTTTCCACGTCAAAAATATTGTGTCATGTGTATTTCCATTTCATGGTTATGTTTGCTTACTTGAATTAATGCTACACTAATTAATAAGAAAGTTCAGAAAGCAAAAATAATTAGGATAACTGATTCACCCCCCTCAGTTATCAACAATTGGTATAAGAGCTAAGTTCCTCCCAACAGAGCCTAACAGCTTGAGGAAGATCTGGGAATTCAAATGGATGTGTATGGTATGAGGGAGCAACTTAAGTCTACCCTAGATGATCTTGAGTAGTCAAATTCTGAAGTCAATGAATTGAAGGAAAGACTCAAACAGGCTGATGATTTCATAAATGAACTAAAAGGAAAACTAAGTCTCTCTATGAAAAAGAGAAAAGAGCACCTTCAGCAATTGGCAAGTCAAGGTGAAGCCAATGATACAAATGAAGATCTGAAGGAGAAAACCAAGTTGTGTGAAAAGTTATCAAAAGAGATCATCATGATAAGACATGAGATGGAATCAGGAGTTATGAAGTTTACCCAAGAAATTGAAGAGAAAAGAAAAACTGAAGATAATCTAAGACAATCTCTCAAGGAGAAATTAGAAGACTGCCACAAGATGGATAGAATAATCAGACACCTTGAATCTAATCTTGAAGATGCTAAAGATAATGAAGAAAAACTTGAGGATCAAATTGTCTCTCTTAAAAGGGATCTTCAAACAACAAATGAATATAAAGAAAAATTCAAGATAAGTTCTGCTCAACTTGAAGTTCTTCTTGAAAGTCAAAAGAGGGTAGATGACAAGTGTGGTTTGGGATATGAGAAAGGAGAAAGCTCCGGATCCGGTCAGAAGAATTTTGGATCAGAAAATCCAAGAAACAGGCCTAGAAGACCTCCGGTAAGGTAGCCTAATGCTCAAAGATATCCAACCTTCAATGGATACTGCCACAACTGCAATAACTTTGGTCATAAAGCTAATCAGTGCAGAAAGAGAATGAATCAGACTAATTCATCCTTCTCCAGACAGTGTTTCAACTGCAAAAGGTATGGTCACAAATCTCATGAATGCAAAAATATGCAAATGAACAAATCATTCAATGGTAGATGCTTTGCATGCAATAGAATAGGTCATATGGCTAATCAATGCAGATCAAGAGGATATCAATCAAATATGCAAAGAAATGTTGTTTGCCAAATTTGCAATAGATCCGGTCATATTGCAAAATTCTGTAGAAGTAAGAATCAGGACAAAAGATGTCCGGTACATCATAATCAGAATCAAGATAAGGGAAAACGAAAAGTGAATGCGGATGAAGTTCAAAGTGAGATGAACAAGATTTGGGTGAAGAAAAGTACAGAGAATGTAGGGGATGGGTCCGCACCAGACTCTGGTGCTGATATTCCTTCTAGAAATTAAAAAGTGAGCTCTGGCTCAGGGGGAGACACAAAGAAAACCTTGTTCCCCCAGCCAGTCAATTGGTGCCGGAATTGGCACAAGAAGAGTTGCGGATTAAAGGATTCATATGAGAAACATCCAAATAAACTATGGTTAAGATTTGAAAGATCCGCAAGATGTTTAAGATCAAGATTCATCCGGTTCTTCAATTCATCCGAATAAGGCAAACTGGAATGACTTAGGTCGAGCATTTATTACAACTTAACATTAGGGTTTGCGGAGCAATATAAGGGTTTTCTCATTAAGCATTTGTTCATTCTACATTCAAGAAGAAATGAAAAGAGAAGGCTCTACAACAAAATTCATCAAGCTCATCAAAGATCATTTGCAGAAGTCAATTCATCTAGAAATCGATCTGGCTAACTCTGTGAAACTGAAAGACGCAAAAGATATTTTTCGTTCTTCTCTGCAAATCTTTTTAAAAAGATGTCTACTCTGAATATTGTGAAGATCATTGATAGGCCTCGCCCCAAATTCAAGAAACATCCTTACAAATCCTTGGAAGTAGATCCCCTAGGAGCTTTTTCTAGTGTTCCGCATGGTGTCCTGTATACAGAAGATATTAGGGTTTACATTCACGCAAACATTGAAGAATTTAGTGAATTTAAATTGAGGGATATCTACCACAAACAACTGATAGATGATTCATTTGAGCTCAAACCCCAATACAAGGGCCTCCGGAACAAGCACTTTGCAGAATGCATACATTTCCCTTATTTTACTAAGGATGAATGGGTCAGGTATATTTTGAGCAGAATACATGACAACTTCATGTGGTTAAATGGACCATTCAAAATCACAAAAGATGCCATTAGGGTAGTTACCGGATTACACTCATCTAGTGGGATTCCTATTCTTAAATCTGTGAAGAATCAAACTGTGAGTGAGGCTACCAGATCCAAGTTTGACAAAAGAGCAATGACAGTAGATGACATCTCTGATCCAGATCTCAAGTTTGCCTCCATGATCATTGGATACAAAATATATCATTCTAGCAGGGAGAATTCAGTACCTGGAATGGCCATCTACACCGCTTATGAAATGCTAAGAAAGGATGCAGACTATGATCTTTGTCAGCTCCTTTTAAACCAACTCTTGGAGAATCTACAGAAAATAAAGAAAGATAAAAAGAATTCATTTAAGTATGGTGGATTGATATTGTGCTTATTCTTCTACTTTATGAATGAGCTTCCTGGATCTCGTGGCTGGGTGTGGGAGAATGATAGACTAGTAGCTATCCAAATAAGAGATTATTTACATGGACTTGGTGATGTCAAAGCACAAAACATAGCTCTTTGGGGTTTCTTTAAAAACTTTTAGAACATGATGCAAGCTAGAGAGAGAATTCCCCAATCTCTAGTTGAGAAATATAAAGATACAGTGTGCTTCATGGTAGACACTGATCAATGCCTAATGGAGGAAGTAGAGCCAAGAGCAGTCTAGATCATGCCTATGGGGTATGAAGTTGATGAACAAATTGTGGAGCTACATGTTCAACACATGCTAAGTCAGCCAAAGGATCCAAAGGCAGAAAGGTTTGGAACCTTTGAAGAGCTAAGTGTAAAGATTCATGTGGAACTTAGACAATCAGAGATTAAGAGGAAGGTGAGAAAAGAAGTTGAAGATGTTGCCAAAGGATTTGACATCTCAAAGGAGGCACTTAATGCCAACAGGGAGAAGAGGCAAAGGGCTGAGGAAGAGAAGAAAGAGGCATAAAAGGAAAGCAAGGAAAGTGCTCTAGTAGAAACCTCCACCCAGACTAGATCATCAAAAAGATCTACACCTATCATTGCCAAAAGCTCAAGGGCATCTAAACCGGAAGCAAGATCATCTGGTAAAATAGAGAAAAGAACCAAGACTAAGGCCACAAGGTCTTATACGAGTCAAAAGGATGAAGAAGAGACTGAATCTGATGAGGGGATAAAGGAAATAAAGAAGCAGAAGAAGAAAGGATCCGGTGAAACTTCCACAGGTCAAGACAAGGAAGAAATGGCAGAGGAATTTGTTGAAAAGCCCACCCTATCTCTAGAAAATGTGATCAAATTAGTCACTGTGGATGGAAACCTTCAACCAATGGCTGAATTCTATGATGATTATAATGAGGCTGACCAAAAGATCTTGCAGGAAACTACAGTTAAGTATCTAGACATATATAATAAGGCTTTTATTGAAATTATCTCTTATTCCCAAGAGCCTAGAAAAAGAGTTAGAAATAAGAAAGAATAATGCCATGGAAAAAGACCTTGAGATCCGGGAACAAATAGCTATTTAGCTATAGCCTTCAATTGATTCAAAGCAAATGAATATGATCTTTAAAGATTGCAAGGATGAGTTCAGGAGCAAACCCAGAATGAATCAGCTCATACTTGCTGAGACTGACAAGGTAGCCAAAGAAACAGAAGAGATCCTCCGGAACGCCTTCAAAAGATTCAATCTTCCTATCATAGAGGACTTGGGTGCTGACCCCTCAGCCACAAATATTGCAAAAGAGTCCACTGAGAAAATGGTAGAAGAAGTAATGGACACCGGTACAGAAAAGGATAGGGACTTGGAATCCTCTGTTCCAGAAAAGGAAGTGCATGAACATACAAACATCACTCCTCTAGTTTCCCCTACTGACTCTAGATCCAAAGAAGAAGAAATAATAAAGGAGAAAGAAAAAGAGGTGAAAAGTAAAGAAGGAAGTCAAATTGAAAAGAACATAAGTGACACTGCAAAAGAGAAGAAGAATTTGTCTCCGGCAAGAGACACTGCATAATCTGTCAAGGACTTTTTGACAAAAGAAACTAATGAGATGGATGAACCGGAGTTACTAAAAGGGCCATTAGACTTTGACTCTCTATCTCCGGTACAAACAATGAAGATAGCTTCATTTGCAAATGTGAAGGCCAAAGAGAAACTACTGAAATCACACATGGAAGACTGTGACCTTATAAAGGTAGCATCCGGAGTGTTGGAAAAGATCATGCCATCTTTTCAGAAGGATCCCATAGCCTCCTCTTCTGGTAATCTCAAAACTCTAGTCAACAGTGTTAGCACACATTTTGATTCTCTAGAGAAGTCAGCTGAAGAAAAGGTCTGGAAGGAGTTTTTGGATAAATGATTCTCTGAAGTACAGGGTCTGATAACAAATGATAGGAGAGTTATGGATATTGGGATAAAGAGCTTGGAAAACGCTCTTAAAGATGGCATAAATATGTACAAATTTTGCTTTTCTTGGCCCATAGTGACCAAAGATATTGAGAGGAAAGTAAAAGAGCAGGAAGATAAACTACTAAGTTTATCTCAAAGTTTTGATCCTCTCTCATCCTCCATAGTAAATCAAGAGTGTCAGACTATTGCAATCACAAATGCAATAAAAAATTTTGAGAAGGAAAGGAAGAACATAATTAGCCGGATGGGTGAACTTAGAGGGATCATTATCCCTAAGTTAGAGGCCATGCATGAGGCCATAAGTGATGCTCAGACTACCACCCGAACCAATGATCTGACAGATCTTAAGAGGGCAGAAGCTTTTGTGTTCTTGTTGAGTGGTCACATCTCAATTTTGGATAGAATGAAGCAAAGTTGGGCAGCAGAATTCGTCCAATTGAAGACAACTTTTGTAGACATTCTTCAGTTTATGTGAGTATGTTATATGCAGCTAAGTATAGTTAAATTTTTGAAAATTTTGATGCGCAGTTCCCACCCTTTGCCATTGATGTCAAAGGGGGAGTGAAGAGCAGTAAAAAATGAGGAATCTGACTAAGGGGGAGCTCCGAAAAATGTATATAAAAATAGAGCATCAGCCAAGGGAGAGCATAGTGCAAACACTTAGTCATTTTTCACTAAGTGTTGCCATCAATGCCAAAGGGGGAGATTGTTAGCAAGAGACACTATATGGATTTGTTATTGTTGTCATTGATGGCAACAAAGTTCATCCCACACATCCGCAGGACATGGTGTGTCTATACCGGAAGTCAGAGTGAAGAATGTTGTGGTCCGGTAAGCAAGCACAGAGCATGTGGCGAGGTCTGACAGTCAGGTCTGGATCTCTCAGAGGAAGTATCTTGGTGAAGTGCAGATTTGGGGAAGTCAAGAGGACTACCTTGATTGATAGATTCCAAGGATTTAGCCTTCGGTGATAGATGAAGAAAAAGATATGAATACTTGAGTATCGGGTTCCTGATTGGCAATACGGATAGAGGAAGAACTGATCGGCAGAACATCAGACATTATTCTGGATGTGTTACTGATGATGGTAAAGGTTATTAAGGCATAAGTTATGATTGGCCGACATGATTGATGACTTCTACAAGTATATCCTTGATCTGCATTACTTGGTAAGCAAGGATTCAGCCGACAGATCAGAGTTTGTGGAAAAGATTGACTATTCCGGATGCCGACTAGAAAGGTGATGAAATCACTTGTGCAGATATATATACAAGATGGATTTAGTTGTGAGTGGTGTGGTGGTTTTTGGTTATGTGTGAAGAAAAGCAATAGAGAAGAATAAAAGTAGAAAGGAAGGTTCGGTATGTGAAAGGAGAACAACACAAAAGAAGAGGAAAGATGAAGTGTAGCAGATCAGTGTATTGAGCCTAACCGAAACTGAACTCTAGCATATGCAGATGCTCCTTATCAATTCAAGTATTGTATTACACTCTTTACAAACTGTAGACAGTGTGTCTCTTGTAAGCAGTGTGCCTCTTGTGAGCAGTGTGCTCGGGCAGTGAGCCCTAATTGGCAAGTGCCATTTTGTATTTCCATTCTTCTAACAGAGAATACAATCTTGGGTTAATCACCCCGTGGTTTTCTCCCTTAACAGGGTTTCCACATCAAAAATATTGTGTCATGTGTATTTCGATTTCATGGTTATGTTTGCTCACTTGAATTAATGCTGCATTGATTAATAAGAAAGTTTAGAAAGCAGAAATAATTAGGATAACTGATTCACCCCCCCTCTCAGTTATCAACAGATACATCCCACCCTTGATTGTCCCAAGTTACTCCTAGAAGCACCACCAAAATTGAGTTTGTACGAGTGGTTAGTCAGGGGATCCATCCAACACATGTTCTTTGATTTGATGTCAAATGATCCCATGTTGCCCCATGAATGGTGGATTTTATCAACTATTTTTTTATTTAAGAAATATTGTATTTATTTAAGAGTTATTTTATTTTTGTGCCAAGAGGCATTGTACAATGGCAACAAGGGGTAGAGTGTAATGGTGTGAGTGTGTTAACAAGAGCTCTTACCTTTTACCTTTATTTGAATAGCCATTTATATGTTAAAGTATTAATATTTAATAAAAAAATAATAACTTTTTGAATACATTTGAAGCATGAGCAAAGAAGAGGATAAATAAATAAATAAAAATTGTTATTACATTCTTAGATTTACTCAGTTAGTAGAGGAAGAAAAATAATGAAATAAATATAGAGTGACATGAAAAAAAGTAGGAAAAGGATTTAGAGTTGTCATGAGTAAAATGATAGCATAGTTAAATTAGGTTTAAATTAAAATATTATATTTTCTATAATGATTTTACAAGTGCTTTACAAAATTTAGGTCTTAGGAAATAAGTAAAATAAATTAATAAATCTCTTATTTAAAAAATAACTAAACATATAAAGTAAATAATTTATTTTATTTTAATTTAACTTTTGTAGAATTATGGAAAAGTTGTGTATTTTAAGAAATAAAATAATATATAAAAACTATTTAAATAATTTTTTCATAAAACTTTGGCATTATTATGTAGTTAATAGATGTACTAAATAATTTGTTAAACTTATAAATAAAACATATCTATATAGTACTTTAGAAGCATTTAAGAATTATCTTATTTTATTTGCATTGTTCACTTTATTTAGGGAGGTGTTTTTATGAAGGTAAAATGGGATTTTGAAAGGGCCTAGACCCTTGTACAAGAAGAAAGATAAAGAAATCAAGCCAATGAAACTACAAGGAGCTCCTATGAGAAACTAGAGTACAAATGCTACACTACAACATAAAATGATTAACAATGGGGTAGAGAAACCCTCAACAAGTCACCAATCCAAAGCTAGGGGTTTGAAGTTGAATTACTCCAAAGAGGTTTGTGTAACCTCAATGATCTTATCCTTAATGTTGAAATCCTTCAACTCAATTCTCATTTTCTTAGGTAAATTACAAGGATCCAAAGGGCCATAAGTAGTCCCTACACCCAACCCCAATATACTTTTATCACTTCATACCTATCACACCCCAAATTTTGACTATGATTTACTTTATACTTGCACGTAATTAGTGGCTAATTATGCATGAATTAATGATTTGACGTTATGTGAAAATGTCAGGATAAATCAATGATATCATGAGTTTATGTTTATATGATTATAATTTAGACATGTGATTATAAGATGTCATGATTATTTATTTATAAGGTTTATGGATTGACTAACGATACACTAATCCTAGTTTGGTGATTGCAAGTTGTAACTAGGAAACAAGTTTTCTACCCTTTGAGAAAGAGCTCAGGAGAGCATCATCGAAGAGAAAAGAATAGATGTATGGATAAGAACAATTTTTAGTCATCTAAGTCTCATGCTTTCACAAGTTTAGCGAACCTTCATCAAGTATGGTAAGTTATGTAACTTGAACAATTGGTCTAAGTTTGGTTATAACTCGACAAATCATCGATTGTCAACTAGTTTCATTATGCTCAGGTTATTGTCAAAAACCAAGTCAGGTTAGATCATGACCATGGACAAGGAAATGGTCTATAGTCGTTATTTCCTTGTATAAAGTAATATAGGTTATATTACTAGAGTAAATTAATACTAGTAGTGAAACGAATTTATTACCGATAATTCCCAATTGGAATTCCATTATGATAATTTATCTATTTTGATGTTAAATTTTTTTGAGAGGGGGATAATACCTCGACCCCATTCTCATATTTTGTCGAGTGTTAGAAACAACGTAAGTATACATTATACACACCTATATTATGTTGTTATATGGGTAAGTGCAAGAAGTTGGGGGGCCAAAAAGGGGTCTTAAGTGGCCACTTTTTTTCTAAAATCAGGAAATGCTAGCCTTGGATGAGAAATTGAGCATAGTTACACTCAAAATTTAGAGATGCAACCAAAACAATGTTCATAGTGCTTCGAGTCTACTTTCTAAACTACTAATTTTTTTTTGAAAATGGTATAGATTAAGGGGTTCAAAAGAGGGAACCATAGAAATTGGTGTTGTTTCTGTAAAAAAAAAACATAGCATGTTTTGTGGCTCCCTCAAAAGGTTAACTTTTTTTTTGGTATTTTAAAAATCACTTTAGTGACAAATTAGCTAACAACATGTAGTTTATGCCTGATTTTTCTAATATTTTTTTTGATGAATATTTGATTTTTTACTAATTTTCAATGTGGCAAATCCTAAAAAATAGAATTTTGGCCGTGCTACCCCTATAAATTTTGAAAACTAATTGAAAATCATTTTTTTTTAATATGTGTAGAATGGAGTCTAGTTTCTAAATATGTAATTGTTGTGAAATTTCAATGAATGGTTAATTTACAATGAAAAAAAGACCAAACAATGGTTTTTTCCCAAAACCAGACACACAAACAAAAGAAATTAAAGATGAAAGGCTTAACATTGTCAAAATGTGAGAAAATTACATTGTTAAATAGCTAAGAGAAAGCCTAACATTACCCAGGTGTTTGATTTGTTTGACCTTGAAACACGTGCAAATCTAAGGGTTAGCACAAACAAAATTATGTGAAATCTTGTAGAATTTGCAAAAACACGTCTGTGGATGTTGAAAAGGCACTCCAAGCCTTTGGGTTGGAAATCCAAAGCAAATCCCAAGCCCAAGGCTTGGGATTCCCAAAGCACAATATAACGTGAGTGCGTTATGTTGTGCTTTTTTTTTCTTTTTTTGCATGTTTGCCGGTGTTTTTCCAGTTCGACACAACGCGAGCACATTATAACGAGCTTGTGTTATGTCTTCATTTGAATGAGATATGTTCAAATTTCATAAGTATGTTTCATGGATGTTTATATCTATTCTTGGAGGTATGTATGCATGTACATGTATACATGCTTATATGTATGTACATGTAGGCATGCTTGTATGTGTGCATCTTTGTATGTATGTATGTTTGTATGTATGCATGCATGTATGTATGTATGTATGTAAGTGTTTTGGGTTTAGTGTATATAAGGACTTGAGCCTGTATAGTTTTGAGGGTTGAGGGTTGAGGGATTAGGGCTTAAGTAATAGGTAGAGGGTAGAGGGTTGAGGGTTACAGTTGAGGGTTAATATTCAGGTTGTTGAGTGTATAAGTTTAAGTGTGTAAGGAATGGGGATTAGGGTTTAGGGTTTATGATATGGATTGAGGGTATATAAGGCATAGGGTGACTTGGTTGAGAGCACGTATGGTTTAGGTTTAATTTAAGTATAGGGTTGAGGCACAATATTCAAGGTTTAGGATATAAGGGTGAGGTTATATGGTTTAGGGATGAGGGATTAGGATTGAGGGTTGAGGGTTGAGGGATTAAGGTTTAAGGTATAACTTGCTGAGGGTTGAGTGTTTAAGGATAGGGTTTAGGGTTGAGGGTTGAGGGATTAGGGTTTAGAGTTAAGGGATTAGGGTTTAAGGAATAGTGTTAAGGGTTGAGGGTTTAGGGATAGGGTTTAGGATTGAGGGTTTAGGAATAGGGTTTAGGTTTGAGGGATTAGGGTTTAGGGTTGATGGATTAGGGTTTAATGTTGAGAGTTGAGGGTTGAGGGATAGGGTTGATGGTCAAGGGATTAGGGTTAAAGTAGAGTGTTCAGGGTAGAGGGATTAGGGATAGGGTTTAGGGTTGAAGGTTTAACGATTGAGGGTTGAGGCTTTACGGCTGAGGGTTAAGGGATTGGGGTTTAAGATATAGTGTTGAGCATTGAGGGTTTATGGATATGTTTTAGGGTTTAAGTTTTAAGGGTTAAGGGTTGAGGGATAGGGCTTATGGTTTAGGGATAAGGGATTAGGGTTTAAGGTATGCTGTCGAGGGTTGAGGGTTTAGGAATAGGAATAGTATTTAGGGTTTAGGGATGAGCGATTAGGGTTGAGGGTTGATGGATTAGGGTTTAATGTATAGTGTCGAGGGTTGAGGGTTTAGTGATAGGGTTTAAGGTTGATGGATTAGGGTTTAAGGTATAGTGTTAAGGGTTGAGGATTTAGGGATAGGGTTTAGGGTTGAGGGATTAGCATTTAATGTCAAGGTTAGGGTTGGAGTGTCAAGGGTAGAGGGATTAGGGATAGGGTTTAGGGTTGAAGGTTTAAGGATTGAGGGTTTAGGCTTTAGGGATGAGAGTTTAAGGCTTAAGATATAGTGTCAAGTGTTGAGGGTGTAGGGATAGGGTTTAAGTTTTAAGGGTTAAGGGTTGAGGGATATGGATTAGGGTTTAAGGTATAGTGTTGAGGGTTGATGGTTTAGGGATAGGGTTTAGGTTTGAGGGATTAGGGTTTAGGGTTGATGAATTAGGGTTTAATGTTGAGAGTTGAGGGTTGAGGGTTGAGGGTTGAGGGTTTAGGTATAGGGTTGATGGTCAAGGGATTAGGGTTAAAGTAGAGTGCTGAGGGTAGAGGAATTAGGGATAGGGTTTAGGGTTGAAGGTTTAAGGATTTAGGGTTAAGGCTTTAGGGATGAGGGTTAAGGGATTAGGGTTTAAGATATAGTGTCAAGTGTCGAGGGTGTACGGATTGGTTTTAGGGTTCAAGTTTTAAGGGTTAAGGGTTGAGGGATAGTATCGAGCCTGTTGAGGGTTTAAGAATAGGGATAGTATCGAGCCTGTTGAGGGTTTAAGAATAGGGATAGTGTTTAGGGTTTAGGGATGAGGGATTAGGGTTGAGGGTTGATGGATTAGGGTTGAGGGTTGACGGATTAGGGCTTAGGGATAGGGTTTAGGGTTGAGGGATTAGGGTTTGATGTTGAGGGTTAAGGGTTGAGGTTTTAGGGTTGAGGTTTTAGGGTTGAGGGTTTAGGGATAGGGTTGAGGGATTAGAGTTAAGGGTTGAGGGATTAGGGTTTGACATTGAGGGTTGAGGGTTGAGGTTCAAGGGTCGAGGGTTTAGGGATAAAGTTGAGGGTTGAGGGATTAGGGTTAAAGTAGAGTGTCGAGGGTATAAGGATTAGGGATAGGGTTGGAGGGTTTAGGGATAAGGGATTAGGGTTTAAGGTATAGTATCAAGCCCATTTAAAGTTTAGGAATAGGGATAATGTTTAGGGTTTAGGGATGAGGGATTAGGGTTGAGGGTTGATGGATTAGGGTTGAGGGTTGATGGATTATGACTTAGGGATGGGGTTTAGGGTTTAGGGTTAAGGGTTTAAGGTATAGTGTTGAGGGTTTAGGGATGGGGTTTAGGGTTGAGAGATTAGAGTTTAGGGTTGAGAGATTAGGGTTTGATGTTGAGGTTTGAGGGTTGAGATTTTAGGGTTGAGGGTTTAGGGATAGGGTTGAAGGTCAAGGGATTAGAGTTAAGGGTTGAGAGATTAGGGTTTGACATTGAGGGTTGAGTGTTGAGGTTCAAGGGTTGAGGGTCAAGGGATTAGGGTTAAAGTAGAGTGTCGAGGGTATAAGGATTAGGGATAGGGGTTGAGGGTTTAGGGATAATGGATTAGGGTTTAAGGTATAGTATCATGCCCATTGAGGGTTTAAGAATAGGGATAGCATTTAGGGTTTAGGGATGAGGGATTAGAGTTGAGGGTTAAGGGATTAGGGTTGAGGGTTGAGGGTTGATGGATTAGGGCTTAGGGATAGGGTTTAGGGTTGAGGGATTAGGGTTTAAGGTATAGTGTTGAGGGTTTAAGGATTAGGGATAGGGTTGGAGGGTTTAGGGATAAGGGATTAGGGTTTAAGGTATAATATAGAGCTCGTTGAGGGTTTAGGAATAGGGATAGTGTTTAGGGTTTAGGGATGAGAGATTAGGGTTGAGGGTTGATGGATTAGGGTTGAGGGTTGACGGATTAGGGCATCCTAGGGTTGACAGATTAGGGCTTTGGGATGGGGTTTAGGGTTTAGGGTTGAGGGATTAGAGTTAAGGGTTGAGGGATTAGGGTTTGATGTTGAGGGTTGAGGGTTGAGGGTTGAGGGTTGAGGTTTTAGGGTTTAGTGTTTAGGGATAGGGTTGAGGGTCGAGGGATTATAGTTAAGGATTGAGGGATTAGAGTTTGACATTGAGGGTTGAGTGTTGAGGTTTGAGGGTTGACGATTTAGGGATAGGGTTGAGGGTCGAGGGATTAGGGTTAAAGTAGAGTGTCGAGGGTATAAGGATTAGGGATAGGGTTGGAGGGTTTAGGGATAAAGGATTAGGGTTTAAGGTATAGTATTAAGCTCGTTGAGAGTATAGGAATAGGGATAGTGTTTAGGGTTGAGGGTTGAGGGTTGAGGGTTGAGGGTTGATGGATTAGGGTCAAGGTTTGACAGATTAGGGCTCAGGGATAGGTTTTAGGGTTTAGGGTTGAGGGATTAGGGTTTAAGGTATAGTGTTGAGGGTTTAGGGATAGGGTTTAGGGTTGAGGGGTTAGAGTTAAGGGTTGAGGGATTAGGGTTTGACGTTGAGGATTAAGGGTTGAGGTTTTAGGGTTGAGGGTTTAGGGATAGGGTTGAGGGTCGAGGGATTAGAGTTAAGGGTTGAGGAATTAGGGTTTGATGTTGAGGGTTGAGGGTTAAGGGTTGTGGTTCGAGGGTCGAGAGTTTAGGGATAGGGTTGAGGGTCAAGGGATTAGGGTTAAAGTAGAGTGTTGAGGGTATAAGGATTAGGGATAGGGTTGGAGGGTTTAGGGATAAGGGATTAGGGTTTAAGGTATAGTATCGAGCCCATTGAGGGTTTAGAAATAGGGACAGAGTTTAGGGTTTAGGGATGAGGGATTATGATTAAGGGTTGAGGGATTAGGGTTTAAGGTATAGTGTTGAGGGTTTAGGGATAGGGTTTAGGGTTGAGGGATTAGAGTGAAGGGTTGAGGGATTAGGATTTGATGTTGAGGGTTGAGGGTTGAGGTTTTAGGGTTTAGGGTTTAGGGATAGGGTTGAGGGTTGAGGGATTAGAGTTAAGGGTTGAGGGATTAGGGTTTGACATTGAGGTTTGAGGTTTGAGGGTTGAGGGTTTATGGATAGGGTTGAGGGTCAAGGGATTAGGGTTAAAGTATAGTGTCGAGGGTATAAGGATTAGGGATAGGGTTGGAGGGTTTAGGGATAAGGGATTAGGGTTTAAGGTACAATATCAAGCCCGTTGAGGGTTTAGGAATAGGGATAGATGGCTTTAGGGTTTAGGATTAAGTGAAACTTAGATGGCTAAGGATGGATGGAGAGGTAGACAAGGACTAACTAATAGACATAGAGAGGGGAGAGGTAGAGAGGTGAGGGGGAGAGATAAGTGAGATATAGAACATGAGCTAATGGAACTAGAGGTGAGACATTGTAAAGGTGCTATCGAAGGTGAGATAGGCACAAATATTTATGGATCAATCTATAGCAGGGCAAAATGCAAGTGCATTATAATGCACTCGCATTTTGTCCTGCTATAGAAATGGTAAAAAAATGTTCACCCCCGTGATCTAGGCCCACATGCTTTGTCTTCGTGCTGATTATGCACGTGTTTTGACAAAAAAGAAGTGATTTCATGCTATTGGGAAGTTCACATGCACATTTTACACATTCTACCACCTTTTCTGCTTTGCCAACTTGAGAAGGAGGAAATAACATAGTTTTCAGACCAAATTTGATATATATCTATTCAAGTTTCAATTTTTGTAGTGTTGCAATGTTAATTGTGATTCAATTTTAGATATTTAACATTATAGATTGGTTAATAGTATTGTTGTTACTAATTATATTTGAGTGTTATTTAATTTAAGATTGAAAAGGAAGAAAGTGGTGAAAAATTCAAATTGTTGAGGAGTTTGATGCAAGAAGAAAAAAACACTACATAATTGGGTACTCTCTCCATTCAAATCTCCATTTTTTAGGTATGTCAAATCTTTACATGCACGTTCTTTACATTTTCCTTAATTCTATTTGAATTAATTTATCATGCTTTATCATACATGTTTAAAATAGACGCATTCCCAATCAAGAAAGCAGCCTACTATCTCACATGATGCCATGTATATTTTCTACAAGTTAAAATACAAATGAATAGGTGCCAAGATCATACAAGCATGCACATGACATGATAATTTCTATGCACATATCTTGGAATAGGACATTCCTTATGCACCTATTCACAATGATTTGTACATGCATATGACACAACAATATTTCAAAATTTCGTAATTGTCCTTTGTTAGCACATGATGGTGGTTACCTTGATCGACTATATACCATTCAATACCCTAAATTATAGATATTAGTCTAATGATTTTTATGAAAATCCTAGGTATGTGATGCAGAGGTAGGGTTCAACTCAATCCAAAGGGATCATACCAATAGTTTCTTCAAATTTCATAAGCTTTCCTCTCAAGCAATCTCCCTATACAAAGGCACAAAGAGGGTCTTCAATACTTCAAAACCTAACAAGGCTACTAGAGGTCTTCTTACCCCTCAGGAACGTAGACACAACCATTCTAAACCCTTACTCAAGTCTACACTCTTCAATTGTTGTCTATTCCTTCACAAGCCACCCAAATCCTAGTATCCCTAGTACCAACAAAACACCTTCTCAATTCCAAATCCTAGTAGCCCTAGTAACAACAAACATGTCAAATTGGGTGTATCTCAACCTTTTCAAGCATGAAGTCCCATGTACTCTTCACTTGTAGCCTCAATAGGTGACTCTCCTTTGACCTTATCCTCATCTAGGACTGAAGTGAACTTTGTACCATAATGCTTTGTCTGGCTACAACAACATTGTACAATAATGATTTGTATCAACAACATTGTACAATAATGCTTTGTATGGCTACAACAACATTGTACAATAATGCTTTGTATGGCTGCAATAATTTTCTTTGAATGCTTTGTACCTATTTTGGTTGAGTGACATTTACTCTTTTACATGATGATTGTATGTACATTTACTATGAAGGGTTGAATGACATATATTTTAGTTATTTGTATGGATTCATTTCTTAGGAACTAATATTGGTCTCTTTATCATGCTATAGAGAAATTCTCTGTCATGCCGAGGAAACGATCAAGAATTAAACCAACACAGGAAGAGATAAAAGCTAAGAATACAAAGAAAGCAGTGGCTATGAGGGAACTTGGTGAGAAGAGGAAATTGGACACGATAAATGAAGACATGCCAATTGAAGAGGAACCACAACCATCACAAAGAGATATGGTATTGGCAGAACAAAGAGAACGAATGCAAAAACTTCGTGCTATGAGAGATTTGAATACCATAGTTGGAGACACGTCCTCTACCGCAAGTCAACATGTAGGGACACCATCTACCACATCTCAAGTTGAGAGTACATCATCACTCACATGTGATAAAGGAGGTACGCCATTGTTCCCACCTCAACCTCAAGGTATGTCATCTATTCCATCTTCGATCGAAGGTATGCCATCTAGCCCATCTCATTTAAATATTGATGAAATTTCTAATGTTGAGATGAATTTATCTAACTTAACACCACCTAGAATTTTTCATAGAAAACCAAAGTATTTGATTGATATTGATGAGAATATTTTACAGCCAATGGAAGGTAAGATTCCAAAACGCACTTGTACAAGATATGCTCATAGGATTTGGAGATTGTTCTTTGAAAAGTTAAATGAGATTGCAAGATGTCAATATTCGTTGAAATGATGTGAAGTATAAAGTATAGGTCCATCATGAAGATTCTTGGGTTGAGAACATCAGAGGCTTCAAGTGAAAAATCTATTGTCAAGAATCTAATGAGTGCGTATGAGAGTGTGGGTAACACCTCATGTGCAAAAGATAGTAATGCAACACGGCATGTGATTACATCGACTATAGTAAGTAGTGAAATGAGGAAATCTCGTCTCATTAGAAAGACAAGTCAAGAATTGAGAATTAATAGGAAAACTTTAACAAGAGCCATTAGAAGACGCCAAAGAATTGAGGACACTAATGCCAATGAATTATGGGCATTCTCAGGTAGACTACCACAAAAAGATAAACCAATTGTTGAAGCATTGAGATCACTAGTTGAAGACTTTTAGAAGAATTACACAAGGGTATCTCTGAATCAAAGGGATGTGGTAAGAAGGAGAATCAGTAGTCGGAACCATGAGCCACATCCAAAGCATTTTTTGGATGAGACTCAAACACAGTTTTATGGTAAATTTCTAGAGAAGTATCCTCAAATTAAAATTTGTCAAAGATATTTTGAAATGCTAAAAACTTTCTATGTCAAGATAAATCACACACGCACTACTTGTTGTAGATTATATATTGAATTTTCTAACCATTTTGATGTTTATAGGTCTATATGTTTAGATTTGTATACTAACAATGTTTTGCAGGGTTGTGCCATATGTGCCCCACCAACATCTTCAAGAGACTTCATATAAAGAATTTAATGTGAAAGAGAGGAAGGTCAAATATTCTACAAGAAATTATGCTTGGATGGCACATGTCATCGTTGTGGTGGCTTGCAACATTTGCTAATATGTAAACATATGGAAAGAACACATGTAGTTAGAAATAAACTAGTAGAGTTTGGCAAGTATAAAATAGTGGCATACAATACAAAAAATTGGTAAAGAAGCAAAGAGGTGTGAATTGGTTATTGAAAAGATTCCAGTGTATCAGTTTATGCCTATATTTTGTGACAACATAGTGTATGAGTATGCAAGACATGCCCATAGATCTCGATGGTTGGACTTGCAATTCAAGTTATGCAAGGACACATTTCTAGTTGGTAGCATTGTTTCAGTCGTCGACTTTACAGAGAACTATAGTCTACAGCCACAACGTGAGGTGCAATCACAATATTACAACTCCACATAGGTTTCTATATTTGTGCACACATCTGGATGGTTACATTTATGCTAGGTACGGTCCTATTTTTCACCCAAACATGTTGAAATAGTCTGAGCTACATTATACCGATGATATCCCTGAAGAGTCTAATGTGTAAAAAGGTAGCAATCTTTGACAAGATGTTACTCAAAAAATGTGTCACTTAGAAATATTTTGTCTGAGGCAACGTGATC
Source organism: Cunninghamia lanceolata (assembly GCA_027924645.1). Lineage (NCBI taxonomy): Eukaryota > Viridiplantae > Streptophyta > Pinopsida > Cupressales > Cupressaceae > Cunninghamia > Cunninghamia lanceolata. Next base: position 8,415,889 of record BSBN01000534.1, read on the forward strand.
ATGTAGGGTTCCTCTACACTAACCTCTCTCAGTTTTTTATATCTTTGAGGCATTTGCCCATGGTGAAAGGTTTTCTGCTGCCCCAAAAATCATCTGAAGAAGGTAGTGTAAAGTTGCAAAGGAGTGTAACTTTCATCCTGCTCCTGATGCGATCAAACTGACTATTCCAATGTGTCCAGATGGGTACATTTACACTAGACATGGTCCTATTTTTCACCCAAACATGCTGAAACAGTCCGAGCTACATTGTACCGATGATATCCTTAAAGAGTCCAAAGTGTAAAAAGGCAGCAATCTTTGATGAGATGTTACTCAAAAATTATGTCACTTAGAAACATTCTGTCTAAGGTAACGTGATCATGTAGAGTCCCTCTACAATAACCTCTCTTAATTTTTTATATCTCTAAGGCGTTTGCCCGTGGTGAAAGGTTTTCTGCTGCCCCAAAAATTGTCAGAAGGAGGTAGTATAAAGTTGCAAAGGGGTGTAACTTTTATCGTACTCTTGATGTGAAGAAACTGACTATTCCAATGTGTTTAGATGGGTACATTTATGCTAGGTATGGTCTTGTTTTTAACTCAAACATTTCAAAATAGTCTGAGCTACATTGTACTGATGATATCCCTGAAGAGTCCAAAGTGCAAAAAGGCAGCAATCTTTGTTGAGATGTTACTCAAAACCTGTATCACTTAGAAACATTCTGTCTAATGCAACGTGATCATGTAGAGTCCCTCTACAATAACCTCTCTTGGTTTTTATATCTCTGAGGCATTTGCTCGTGATGAAAGGTTTTCTGCTACCCCAAAAATTGTCAGAAGGAGGCAGTGAAAATTGCAAAGGGGTGTAACTTTCATCCTGCTCCTGATGCGACCAAACTGATAGTTTCAATGCATCAGGATGGGTACGTTTAGGCTAGGCATGGTCCTGTTTTACACCCAAACATGCCAAAATAGTCTGAATTACATTGTACCGGTGATATCCCTGAAGAGTCCAAAGTGTAAAAAGGTAGCAATCTTTGATGAGTTGTTACTCAGAAACAATGTCACTTAGATACATTCTGTCTGAGGTAAAGCGATCATGTAGGGTCCCTCTACAATAACCTCTCTCATTTTTTTATATCTTTGAGGTGTTTGCCCGTGGTGAAAGGTTTTCTGCTGCCCTAAAAATCATCAGAAGGAGGTAGTGTAAAATTGCAAAGGGGTGTAACTTTTGTTCTTCTTCTCGTGTGGCCAAACTGACAGTTCCAACATGTTTGGATGGGTATTTTTAGGCTAGGTATGGTCCTATTTTGCACCCAAACATGCCGAAACACTCCGAGCTACATTGTACCGGTGATATCCCTGAAGAGTCCAAAGTGCAAAAAGGCAGCAATCTTTGATGAAATGTTATTCAGAAACTGTGTCACTTAGATACATTCCATCTAGCAAAAGTGATTATGTATGGTCCCTCTACAATAATCTCTCTCAGTTTTTTTATGTCTTTAAGGCATTTTCTCATGGTGAAAGGTTTTCTGCTACCCCAAAAATTGTCAGAAGGAGGCAGTGTAAAGTTGCAAAGGGGTGTAACTTTTGTTCTTCTCCTTGTGTGGCTAAACTGACAATTCTAACGCATCTAGATAGGTATGTTTAGGCTAGGCATGGTCCTGTTTTGCACCCAAACATGCCAAAATAGTTTGATCTACATTGTACTAGTGATATCCCTGAAGGAAGCAATATTTGACAAGCTGTTATTCAAAAATTGTGTCACTTAGATACATTCCGTCAGAGGAAAAGCAATCACATAGGGTCCCTCTACAATAACCTCTCTCATTTTTTTATATCTCTAAGGCATTTGCCTGTGGTGAAAGGTTTTCTGCAGCCCCAAAAATCGTCAAAAGGAAGTAGTGTAAAGTTGCAAAGGGGTGTTGTGAATGGGAAAATGAGATAAATCAATAAAGATAATTAACCCAAACAACAATGAAATATGCGAATAACAAGAATGAACAAATGAAAGCATAAAACTTACAAACTTGTTACCCTACGGCTTCCATTGCTCACCTATTCTTTCTCAATATTGAATGATGAAGGGTGGCCCTCAGGGAGCTTGCTTCCTTGCTTTGATTCCTCAAGATGACAAGGAGAAATGGCTATGATACTTTGTGTGATTAAAGATGCGTTTCAACACACTAATGATGGATGATATGGGACGGCTAGGATGATTTCTGCATTACGATGGTATGAAGAAGAGAAGAAGAGAAGAAGAATGATTCCCTAGAGGAATTTGGGCATAGTAAGGATGCTAGAAGAAGTCCCTCTAATTGCTTAGAGAAGGGTTCTATTTATAGATTTTCTAAAAATAGAATGGAGGGTGAGGATCCATAGATGAGATCAATGGCTCTCATTTTTTGTGAATCTTTAATTCATAATAGATGAATTAAAAATTTAGAGTGGAGGATAGTGGATGAGTTAAAAATTCAGAGTGGAGGATAGTGAGTTATGACAATTGAATTAAGAATTCATGGTGGAGGATAGTGAGTTATGACAATTAAATTAAGAATTTATGGTGGAGGATAATGGGGAACAATTGAATTGAAAATGCAATGAGTGGAGAATAGTGGGGGACAATTGAATTAAAAATTTAATGAGTGGAGAATAGTGGGGGACAATTGAATTAAGAATTCAATTGGTGGAGGATAGTGGGTATTAGCTAATTAAATATTAAGAATATTTAACTATATGTGCAACATGGTGAGGTGGAAGAGATGAGGTGGAAATATGAGGTGGATTTTGTTAGGTGGATTTAGGATTTGAGACATTAGAAGAACTCAGGGATTTTAATTAAATAAAATGATTTTATTTAATTTAAGGATAATGAACCAATCAAATAAACTTATAATATTTATTTAATTGACAGAAGAAAATAAGAATTAAGATAAATATTAAAATATTTACTTAATTCAACCTGTGCCAATTTTAGGCGTCTACATTTTGCCCCTCTTTGAAGCAATCTGTTTTATCACGTTGTTTCAAAGAATAAATAGTCTGATAATGATACATGCCCTAGTTTGCCCCTGGTACAGGTTATGATGATAGGATGCCCCCTCGGGAGATTGAATGGGGGGAAGGCGGCAGGCGTGAGACAGACAATCTCACGATAAGATATGTTGACAGGAGATGAAATGGTTGAATGTAGAAGAAAGGGATGAATGATATGGAATGCAAGATAAAAATGATAACACACACAAGCAAGTAAGCAAGTATGCACAAATGACACAAGCACAAACAAGGTATTGCCCCTGTCGAGTGGTAAACCAATGATATGGATTGATGATGTCTGGTTTCAGGAATGAGATATGTCGTATAAGACTCTGGGTCTAGTTTCGACAATATAACATCCTGTCTAAGACATTTGATATGATAGTGTTGTCATGGCGAGGAACAATATATCCCTAGACCAACACGACAGGTGTGTTGTCATGGCGGGAAATGATGGATCCCTAGAGCAACACGAAGGATAGTGTCTAGTTTCAGGAAATGAAGCATGTCGTGTAAGACGCGTGTGTTGGTCTGGTTTCGACAATGCAACATCCTGTCTAAGACAATTGATTGATTGATTGATTGAGTTGGTTTACAACCGAACAAGGATCACGACCATTGACTGTGATTGGATCATTTGACAAGATTGATTAGACTTGATTGGCATGGATTAAGGATAGACTTGCAATTGGGTATGGTATGGATACAGATATGGATACGGATATGAGACGTAATTTGATATGGTATGGATATGAGTTGTGATTGGATATGGTATGGATATGAGATGCAATTTGATGTGATATGGATATGGATATTTGTCACCTGAGATAGAAAGTATTTTGAAGTGCTTTCATCATTGGGCTTTATTATGTTGTAAGAAAATACAAGCATCTAGGTATAATTAAACTGAGATGACTTGAGTATTACTTACATTTTTCAATAGACAAGGATTGCCCCTTTTCATGTTTAGACCTCAGAGTCCTCGATGATCTTTTGCCGATCATGTTGTTAGACAAAAGTCATCACATTACTAAAGTTTGATCCACAAGCAGCAGACAAAGAAAAAGATTATGCCCCCATCATAGCATCTCTAGCTTTTGGCATCCTTGAGTAGCATAGGAAGACATAATGACAAAAATCTAAGACTTTGTATGTTAACCTGTTTACAAAATATTCTTGTATTAGATGTGTCTTTTTGCCATAATTGATATAGAATTTAGCTTGAATGTTTCAGTATGGTGCACTGCTTTGTTTAGGACAGGTTGATGTTTTGGGGTCAAGATTTTTGTGTTTTTTTTTTGGTAGCTTGCTTTGATGTGGGCTCTTGTCTAGAGAAAGGTGCAGACACAGACAGATAGAGGGATAGATGACAAGGCATGGTGATGGATGGGAAAGTGGAGTGGACTCAGACAGATAGAAGGACTAGACATGAGACGAATAGGGAAAGTGGAGCGGACTCAGACAGAGAGAAGGACTAGACATGGGATGAATAGGGAAAGTGGAGCCTCAGGGGCACATTGATAATGGCCTTGCCTACGTGACAACGTAGAGGCAGCATAGTTCGGGGCTTGGACCATGGATGGACTAGAGGATAGACAACAAGATATGAGATAGACAGGGAAGTAGAGCCTCAGGGGCGCACAGAAAATGGCCTTGCCTATGTGACAACGCAGAGGCAACGTAGTTCGACAAGAACCCTAATGGACCTAAGATATGGATCAGATGAGATGCAATATGGAACTGATATAGATCAGATAAGACATGATATGGAACCGATATGGATCAGCTATGGAACAAATAATACTGATGACAAGGAACCACCATAGATATGTAGATGGATGGAAGATAGTAGATACGGATGGTTATGAGGATGGGCAAGAGTGGATAGAAGGAAACAAGGATGTGATCTCCAAGGACTATGTCCAATAAGTGTAACATGCCCCATTGTAGGTAGAGTATGTAAGATTGTTCATGACAATGTTAATGATGATAGGAGGATGAGAAGATAATGAAGGATTTGCATGTTTTGGAGGGATAAAGTATGTCAAGAGACATCTAAAACATTTGTCAACATTGTGCCCCCAATCTTTATCAAGACCAAAGAATAGAGGAAAGGAAGTTTGGATGGATGGATGGGATAGGATAGGTATGTAATGGATAGAGGATAGGATAGGAAATGGTACGAAAGGAAATTTGTAGGAGAAGAGTGATATGTCGATGAGACAAGGTGCCCCCAAGTGTGAGTGACATAGAAGATCAACTTACACATGATGCCTGTTTGCCAGGTTTTCATCATGGTACTTATCCAAGGCACCTGTTTGCCTGGTTTTCACCATTGGACGAAGGGGTTTTTCTTTACTTTTTTCTTTTTCATTTTTTTTTTGAATATTTAGATAGGAGAAGGTGGATATGGATAGACTCAAGTATATAGTGCCTTGAAAGGTGATAGTCCTGCTAGATAGATACTGTCGCATGGACAATGTCAAGTGTTTTCACAGATGTTGGTAGGAGATTGTATGAAAGTGATATGGCCTAGGTAGATAGTGGATTATGATGCAGAATATGGAGGGAAGGCTTATGCAAAAGCATGGACCATAGGATGAGGAAGATATGTAGGATAGTAGTGGAAGGTAGGGGAGATGGAGTTATACGGAAGTGTTGTGGAATGGAAGGGAATCATGAACAACAGTTGCACAGACCGTGATAAACATTGAAGCTAGTGATGGGAAAGTAGTGTAGGAAGCAACGGAGACTTTTGCTTGTGGATGAATGATGTAGGCATGCAGGGATACACATAGACTGAGTATTGTCCTGATTTTTGTTCGTCATGTGAGATGGAAGAATTTGAGACTTATGTATGGAATGGGAGAAAGTAGATGGTTGAGATTCTTGAGAGGTGGATGCCTCATGTATCTTGAGGGCTTTTTGCTTAAGTACCCAAACCATTTTGCTTTTAGATAGTATCTGTGGAGGTATGGGTTTGGGTGTATGCAGCTTTTGTGTAGCTTTTGGAGTAATCATTTGTTGCTTGGGGACCCACATCTTGTTTAATTTAGCATTGATATGTATGGGTACATGTAGCTTTTGATATGGATAATTCTTTGATTCGTGGCATTTATATCCTATGTCATGAGGACTCTTAGGATTTTTGACTTTATAGGTAGAGGCATCCACATATTTGTCATTGAATCCCCGTGGGATGGTAGAAGTGAGGTTGGTGAAAGCTCCTTGTTGAGGCAATATGTGCGTTTGTTAGCCATGATTGGGATATGTAGAGGATTTATAGATGGATGGATAAGGTGTTGGAAGAAGTGGTGGTAAAAAGCATGGAGGGGTGTTAGGAGTTGGAAGTAGCGGAGGTAGATTGGATGGTGGAAGGTGTATGGTCACATGCTTATGGGATGTGTATGATAAGGGAGGTGGGATATTAGGAGTTGGGAGTAGTGGAGGGAGTTTGGATGGTGGAAGGTGTATGGTCACATGCTTGTGGGATGTGTATGATAAGGGAGGTGGGATATTAGGAGTTGGAAGTAGTGGAGGGAATTTGGATGGTGGAAGGTGTATGGTCACATGCTTGTGGGATGTGTATGATAAGGGAGGTGGGATGGCGACATATGTTTTGGGGATATGATAGGGTTTGCGATGGAAAGTGGTAGACTTAGGAGGAGTGGAGGAAGTACCAACATCTTGAGTTTGCTCACCTTGGGGTATGTATCCAAGGCCGTATGAAGGTGCAGGGACATTGACATGGATGGGCTCCAAAATACCTTGTTCATGAAGGCCTAAGCCTTTACCTTGATAGTTCATATTCTGGAGTATAGGGTGGACAACAGGATTATGTGTAGGTGGAACACTAGACATAAGTTTCTGATTGGATGGAGAAGGTGAGATAGCGGATAAGGGTGGTTGGTGTTCTAAGAGAGAACATTCACGCATGAAGGTAGTAAGACCAAGGATATATGGTGGAGGATTTGCTGCTTGGTCCATAACAGATGGCAGAGGAGTATTACTGGTTTGATCTTCTACGCTTGCTTGGGAGGCAAGTGTCTCATCAAGGGAAGTGGAAGTTGTTGGATTTTGGGTAGGACTAGATGGGGTGATAGGCTCAGGACCATGGGACACAAAGTGGGCTAAGAGGATCATCATGGTCTACTTGATCATAGATAGGCGTGTCATCATAGATGGGATCTTGATCATAGATAGGATTTAGCATGATGGGATTAATGTTCTCTTGTATAGATTTCGCATCAGTGATAATATCTTGATCATAGGAGAGATATAGGTTAGGTATATGGTCTTGCTCCTGTATAGGATCAAGTTTCTCATGGATAGCTTCTTCATCAACAGTAGTATCTTGATCATGGAAAAGATAGAGGTTATGCCTAGTGGGAAATTGGATCTCTGGTATAAGATTATTGAAGAGATAAAGGTTATGCAGGGGTCAGATGGGAATGTTTTGATCTTGAGTTGGACTAGGGCTTAATGTTGCCACATGCTTAGTATTAAACTCGTGACATACCTCTTGGGTTGCTTGAATGGAAGTGGATGGCTCTTGGATAGCTTCTTGGTTGACAATATGGATGTGTGACGGACCTTGACTTTGGTGCATGGTAGAAGGCTCTTCGATAAGCTCAAGGGGCTGCGGATGACATGAAGGGGCTACAGGATTTGACAAGGCATTGGAAGAATCTTTGGTACGGTCAAAGACCAGAGTTTGGGGACATGGTAGACTCTTTGCTAGTGGCCCTTGGATCACATCCTGCGTAGGTGTATGGGTAGATGGATGAAGGGATGGATTAGTGGATTTGGAGTTCTCCCTAGCTTTGCGTTTGTTGTATAAATGTGGAAGACATTTTTCCCACCACTCATCTGACTCTTTTGTGGTGTGCCATTTAAAGTTTGAGGATCTAGATGGTGGTGTTGTTGTAGAACTAGTATGCTTTGAGATAGGTGTCTTAGAATATGGTGAAGGAGGATTAGGAGCCAAAGTGGTATACGATTTCCCTCTTGAGGTGGTGGTTGCCTTGTCATGCGTATGGGAAAAAGACATAGGAGTTTGGGGTGAGGCATAGCTAGTGCTGGTACGTTTAGCTTGCAAGATTGTCAATTCTTGTTTTAAGACTTGGATATGTTGACAAATTGCTATACAGTCTTGGGGCGAGGGACCTAAGTTTATTTGCAATTCCAAATATTAGATTTCTTGATCAATATATTCTAGGTGGTTTGCCATGGAGACAAGACTGGAAGAGCTTACTAGTTTGGAATGCACAGCAGTAAATGTGTTGTAATAGAGTGCAAATGTGTCACAAGTCAAGACAATTGTGCCAATTCTAGTTTTTTGATTGGTTTGGCAATGTTCAATGATCACACATGTACAATCATGAGTCACTCACACAAGACACATAAGCAACTTTGAATGTTGAATGTGAAGAATATGTTGATTAGTAAACAAGCACACGTGGAGGACACATCAACATGCCCTAATGTCTAGTTTGATGTAAGGTATGGCCAATTAGGTTTGGGCAATGTTTACACAAGGTTGACTAGGGATTGAAGGTGAAATCCTATCACACAGCCGGGAGAAGGGGGTAACCCACCCTTCACCTTCACTTCCCAAAGGTAGAAAGTTCTTTGGGGCTTAGCCAAGAGTGATAAGATTCTGATTTCAATGAGGGTGTCTTTCGATTTAGCCTCGGATGAGGTCGTCCCTAGGGGGTGATGAAATCCCCTAGTAGGCCTCCTAGGAAAAGGATAGACAAAAGCAAATCAAGTGAGGTGTTTTTGATCTCCAAGGTCACCTTGCGGTGCGAGGAGACAGCATACACACACACACACTTGATTCACACTCACACTTGTAAATTAACCCTTAAGAATTGAAATGTGAGAAAGGCACTTCAAGCATAGGTTCTTTTTAAATCTCAAATCAAGATGTGAATGGAAGACACTGGTGTATTTTAAGCCCAATTTGAAGATGTGTGATCAATCAATGTTCATTTTAGAACCCAAATTGAAGTGTGTTTGCAAACAAGATTATGAAGAAATGAGAGATAGAATGAGTACACCTAGATTGTTTTTGCTATCCAAACTGATGTAGATGTTGATCCGGATGTTGTTCCAGCCTGTATGATCACCTACAAGTCACAAAACTAAAAATGAAGCACGTAGACTAGCCAAGGAGATGGTTATGTAAAAATTGGTAATCTAAGAAAAATCTGATGAAGAATGAATTGATACAGAGAAATGAAGTGCATAATCAGATTCTAGATGAAATTCCATACACTTTGAAAAAAAATTTCGCTGAAAATCGATCAAAATTGCTCAAGTTATGATGGTTTGAAGTTATAAAGCATCTTTGACTTTGACTATGAAAAAAGTGGTCAAAATAGTATAGTCACCTAAAATTTTCTTCACAACTATGAAGTACTCGGAATCCTCTTTCCGACGAGTGTTCGTTTGCAAATTTTCATCAACGTATGCAAAGTTGTGTGAGTTTGAAAAAAAATACCTATTTCGGCATGTAGAGAGCACAAGAGGCTAACTTGACCATTTTGAAATAACTGCTAAAGGTTTGGATCTCTGGTCACATGTTGTGGTTTCTCCCCGGCGGTTAAGTTAAATGCTAAGGGTTTTAAACAAACCCCTAGTCTTCCATGTGACCAGGGGCTGAGTGCCTTAGAATTTTTTTTGGTTTTTTGTTGTATTTTATTTTATTTTTTTGTATTTTTTATTTTTGTGATGTGAGTATTGTTAATTTAAATGTGGTGTGTGCAGGTTTAGTGGTTGGGCGGCGGTGGAGAGGTGGTGGCTAGTGGCAGCGGGCGCTGGGTGGAGGTGGTGCTGGGCGGAGCCTGGGCGGGCAGAGGGGAGCGGCGGTGCTGTGGGTGGTAGGAGGCGGCAGAGCCGGTAGTGCTGTGGGTGGCTGGTGGTAGTGGTGGAAGGGGAGTGGATGTGGGCATACGGGGAGGAGCGCAGGGGGAGGGGCACAGGGAGAAGTGGTGCGCGGGGGTCAGGGGAAGGGTCAGAGGGTGGCGGGTGGGGTTTTGGGGGGGTCGGGGGGGGATGCGCGGTGGGAGGGGCATGGGAGGAGGGAGATGGGGGTGGCGTGGGGGTGGAGGACGCAAGGGGGTGAATGGGGAAAGGGAGGGGGTTTGTAGGGGGGCATGGGGGGATGGGGTTTGAGGGGAGGCAGGGGGATGGGGAGGGGATGGGGGTCGGGGGGGATGGATGGGGGGGGGAGAGGGAAGGGATGGGGGGGCTGCGTGGGTGAGTGTTTTGTTTGTTTTGTGTTTTTTTTTTGTTTGTTATTATTATTATTTTTTGTTTTGTTTTGTTTTGTTTTTATTGATTTTTTTTTGTGTTTTTATTTATTTATTTTTTCTTAGATTTTTAACCCTTGCACTCTAATAATGATAAAAAATAGATCTAAACAAAAAGAAAAGCTAGTTGTTTTTTTTTTTTTTGTTTTTTGATTTTTTTTGTTTGTTTTGTTTTGTTTTTTTTTTTGGAGTTTTTTTTTTGCAAAAAATATTTTGAAAAATAAAAAAATTTCAAAAATTTTCAAGTAACAAAATTGGAGGAGTTATAGGTGATTTCTTACCTCCGAAGCCGTCTGGACTCAACGGTGAGCTCGGTTGGTGTGTAGGAGGTCGTTTGTGGAAGTTGATGCCTGAATGTGCTCTAGAAAAACACCTATATCCTACAACAAGAAAACTAAGACAAAACCTCACAAACAAAGTGGATTAGATCACGGTGGGCACCAAAATGTGAATGGGAAAATGAGATAAATCAATAAAGATAATTAACCCAAACAATAATGAAATATGCGAATAACAAGAATGAACAAATGCAAGCATAAAACTTACAAACTTGTTACCCTGCAGCTTCCATTGCTCGCCTATTCTTTCTCGATCTTGAATGATGAAAGTTGGCCCTCAGAGAGCTTGCTTTCTTGCTTCGATTCCTCAAGATGACAAGGAGAAATGGCTATGATACTTTGTGTGATTGAAGATGCGCTTCAACACACTAATGATGGATGATATGGGACGGCTAGGATGATTTCTGCATTACGATGGTATGAAGAAGAGAAGAAGAGAAGAAGAATGATTCCCTAGAGGAATTTGGGCATAGTAAGGATGCCAGAAGAAGTCCCTCTAATTGCTTAGAGAAGGGTTCTATTTATAGATTTTCTAAAAATAGAATGGAGGGTGAGGATCCACAGATGAGATCAATGGCTCTTATTTTTTGTGAATTTTTAATTCATAATGGATGAACTAAAAATTCAGAGTGGAGGATAGTGGATGAGTTAAAAATTCAGAGTGGAGGATAGTGAGTTATGACAATTGAATTAAGAATTCATGGTGGAGGATAGTGAGTTATGACAATTGAATTAAGAATTCATGGTGGAGGATAATGGGGAACAATTGAATTAAAAATTCAATGAGTGGAGAATAGTGGGGGACAATTGAATTGAAAATTCAATGAGTGGAGAATAGTGGGGGACAATTGAATTAAGAATTCAATTGGTGGAGGATAGTGGGTATTAGCTAATTAAATATTAAGAATATTTAATTATATGTGCAACATGGTGAGGTGGAAGGGATGAGGTGGAAAGATGAGGTGGATTTAGGATTTGAGACATTAGAAGAATTCAAGGATTTTAATTAAATAAAATAATTTTATTTAATTTAAGGATAATGAACCAATCAAATAAACTTATAATATTTATTTAATTGACAGAAGAAAATAAGAATTAAGATAAATATTAAAATATTTACTTAATTCAACCTGTGCCAATTTTAGGCGTCTACAGGTGTAACTTTTGTTCTTCTCCTCGTGCGGCCAAACTGACAATTCCAATATGTCTAGATGGGTACGTTTAGGCTAGACATGGTCCTGTTTCACACCCAAACATGCCAAAATAGTCCAAGCTACAAACACTAACTAGTCTTCAATCTTCAAACACTACAAATACCATGATATCCTATATAAAGCTATCTTTTAGCCTTTTCAAAAGGCATGCCCATCAAATTCAACCACATAGAGATGATTGTTTGTATTCCAAATTCCTTTTAAATACTGACCTTCCAATCCTTTTTCCTGCCCTCATATCAATTAAATATGACATTCGATTATAATATGGCACTCGAGCTTATGAGAGTTTACCAGAGACACTGATTGAGTTAGGTTGAAGGGCCAGTGAATTAATGACTTAAGTACCCTTTAGTAGGTTGATTTAAGTGATAGTAACTTCTAATTATAAGTCAATATTAAATTAAAACAAAAGTGCACTTTACACACGACATGCAATTGAGGGTTTTTAAGTCTTAAGAAAAGTAGATTCTTTTTAGGGTTTAATGCCCAAAATGCAAACCCTAACTATCAATAAGATTATTGTTATGAAAAATTGTGTCTTCTCTAACTTCTTATTGCATGAACAAAACCACATCCACCATGAATATGAACCTTGCATCATATCAACCTTTCAAGATAGAACTTATCATGAAAAGCATATTCACAACAAAACCTTGCATGAATAAAACCACATCCACAATGAACATGAACCTTGCATCATATGAACCATGTTTGTCTTGTGCAACATCAACATGAATTGAGAGACCTTATCATGAAAACCATATTCACAACATCATGCACCTCATGACCATCACCTACCTTGAATCACTGTATCACCTTATCAACATCATGGCATCAACCTTGACATCAATGACAAACAACCTCGACCCTTTGACTTGAATGACAACCTTGAACCTTGATTGTTGATGACTTATGGAAGTCTATAGCCCCAATGTTATGTTGCATACTAAAATTAGGTAAGACTTAATGTAATCTCATAACCTTGCCTTATATGTAAGAGATATTACATTTAATAACCACAATGGTCATCAGGTGCTCATAAGCATATGATTTTGACTATCTTATTCAAAACAACATACTCTTTGCATCCCAATATGGTATAATAACAAGAAATTAAGAAATATTTTCAATTGACCAACTCATAAAGAATATGGATCAACATACTCATTTGAATATTTTCAATTGAGCAACTCATAAAGAATATGAATATTTTCTGTTCAACATGATGATTCATTTTTATTTTAACTACAACTTTTATCTTTTAGTTCCAAAATGAGGTTTAGGTGATACTTGAATAACAATAGTTGGCTTATTGGATCAACAAACATCTTATGTAATACAATTGGACTTTAAATATTTGAAGTAACCATCTACAAATATCCATTCAAACGTGGATTTATAATGCAAGTATAGATGCCATCAATAAAAAAAATTTGTATTAACCAAACATCCATATAGGCATACATCAATATCTGTCAATATAAGTATAACATATATATAAAATAGCCATATAGGCTTACAAGAATGCCATATAGACATACAATGTCAACTATATACAATACAAAATATATGTCCACAAATACCATATAGGCATACAACAAAGGAACACAATAAAAAGTCATTCCCCTCTAGCTGGTGAAGAGAATAGATCACGGGCAGCCTTTGATCTTCTAGGGGATAGAGACACGTATGTGGGTGGTCTACTATGAACCTGAGGGCTACTCCTCCTATTTAGTTCTTCCTACATCTGTAGTTGTTACAATTAAAAGTATAGACATTAATATATAGAAATTACATGTTATAAAAAATGAAACATTTAGCAAAATAATCACTTACCGTTACCATATAATCTGTCTCCTCACTTGCCTTAGTAGCATGATTAGGCTGTGGTGATGTCATGTCCTATAGAAACCATCCAGATAGAAATTAAACTTCAAATCAATAATCTTTTGATTTTTTAAAAATAAACAACTATAACAACGAATGTAAATTCAAATTTACTAATATGCCTCATACCCCTATCAATGGCATGGAGATATGAATTGCAGAGGTCACACTATGCTCCATTGCCCTATGAAGATCGGGAGGTGTCTTCGTAGCCTGCATCATCTGGAAATAAAACAACATTATTCAATTATGAAAACTATAATAGTGATGCAAATCATGGATCCTAACATACACACATGTTCACCTAAACATGGAAGTAGACACAATAAAGCACACAAGTCACATACAAAAATCTAGTAAGTACAATTCATTCATTAAACTATTTATTTTATTACCTCCATGAAGCTTTGAAGTTCACCATCGCTGGCAGGTGTTGCCATGAAATCTCTAGTATTAACCTATTCAACATCTAAAATTAGATATTAGAATACCATTCATATAATGATGCTATTCAGATGTAATATTTATAACATACCCCATCAGTAGATGATGTAGTGTAATATGTAGGTGGAGAACCATTGAAAACTACATCAATGCTATGACCCTGAAATTTTATTAAAATCATCAAACTAAATTATTTAATCTTGCATTTCAAAATTAAAATTTAATAAATTAAATTCAATGAACTTGCTAAGATTTACCTGAGTATCAAGCCTGAAAGTCTCACTGAGGAGGGCATCTGTCATCACCATCTGCTCACCTGCAGATGTAGCCTGTGCACCTGCGTCATGACTATCCGTGGGGACATAACCACATGCTGACCCACAAGTTTGACAAGTATGGGGTGGAACCGTACTCAAACTCTCCCCCAGCCCATGCTGTGCTGTAGGACTAGCATGCTATAAGATGCTCTGGGTCAAGGTACTAATGGACTGAAGTGCCTCAACCTCAACACTCTCCTTCACAACAGAAGGGATATAAACGTGCTCATGGGCTGGTCTGGAGAGTGCTCGTCTTGCTGGCCACTGTGGGTCAACACGTGCCCCTAGTCTATCTTGTGTTGACCCCCTACCTCTACCCTGGAACCCCCGCATATCAAAATAATTTGGCACTTTATTTTTGACAAACTCGCAGTAGAGTTTCCTCAAAAAGCATTGCAGGACCTCATTATTGTTGCATGGAGGATGGTCAAAAACCATCCACCACCTCTGCGCAAAATTATCCCTTATCACTTAGTTGTTACACCAATGGATAGGGAACCTCTTGCATGTAAGGGGTAGAGATTCATTTGTTCGTGGGTCTATGAGAATAGAACACAAGTCAAGTTTTGTCAATTATTCCTTTTTCACTTGTTCATATGATAATTTGTCAGCATAATACTCTAAATTCTCTCCTCTTTTTTGTCCAACTAGTGATTTGCTTGCTTATGGAATCTACATTTGATAACATAGATTCAAGGGATTGAGCAAGTGTGGATCTATGCAAGGTTGAAGTTGTAGGTTTTTTTAAACTTACAATTATGTCCTCAATTTGTTTCTTATTATTTTCAATTTGTCCCATTATATTTTCTTATGTTCCAGGGGTATATTTAGGATTAAATGGAGGTGTTTGTGGTTGGGGTTCTTCTTCAACAGGTATTTGTTGGTCATTTACAAGAGGATTTTGTGGATTTTTAGGAGGAGGAGGAGGTGCATTATCAACTCTTGTAAATTTACAAAATTTATATCAAAAACTATTTTAACCTACCTATTTAGCAACAAATTCACACAAGAAAGCAAATAAAACTTACTTCTTCGATTTCCCCAATGTCGTGGCGGCATTTTGATGATGAATCAATGAGAAATAGCTGACGATTGGACCTCAAATAATGCGAGCACGCTCCTTTCTTTTTCCAAGCTGTAGGTTTCTTGCAATTTGCTGTGAAATAATGAAATACAACACTACTTTTTTTTATATAAAGTAGCACATAATGCGCTCGTGTTATAACGCGAGCACTTTATGGCTCGCTATAGGATCGACAACACCAAGCCATAGCATGAGTGCGTTATACAACTTTTTACACCCACCCATAAATATCTATTTAATATGATCTATAAGTTTAAACTCATAGTATGTAGTCATTGATTTTTTTAGGGGAAGATGGTATAGTTGTAAATTTAATGCAAACCACTACATAACCCTATGGACACTCGACTCCTTCCTCCAAGCTAGTTTTCAAGAGAAAGAAGGAGCTTATCGAATAGTTTGGGAGTGGTCTTAATTACTCGTTACTCCATCTATTGTGCATGCCATTTCAAAGTGTTTATAGGAAAAGATGTGGGTAGGATCACTGTGGTCTTGAAGGACAGTAGTGGGACTCAAATTCTTTAAGAGAAAATCTTAGCTGAGTTGGGGGATATCATAAGATGCTACTGGTTAAGTAAAAGACTTCATATCTATAGAGAGAGAGAGAGAGAGAGAGAGAGAGAGCTCTATTATCATATCTATAGTGAAAGACTTTGTGAACATAGTGTTAGTGTTCAATCCGACTGGATGCTTCCCAGTTATCCCTACAAGGTAGTTGTCATTGATCAACAGGATTTTCAGACTAGGGGCCAACAGTACATGAGATAGACTCTATAAATATCTCCTCTTCTTCTTTATGCTCTGCAGAACCAAGGGGGGTATTCTCTATTCAACATCTATAACATATGCCTTTGAATATACTTGGATGTTGATACAGAGCAGATAAATCCTCTCAAATGCAGACCAAAACTGTGAAATAAGTGCAAAGGGGCTAGCCTTGGGCCTATGTTCAATTGTGAATTAGAGGATCTTGGCCCTAAAACTACTTCTAATATCCTAAAGGTTTATGTTTGAAGTTTTGAATTGGTTTTTGGTATTTGGATGCAAAACTAGGACCTTGGTTGTAACCTCAATACAAGACTGGATCGGTGCCTATCTCAGGGCTCGAAGTCAATAGACATACACATGTGAATGGTTACCATAAACATATATCAATGAATGGATTTCAAGGGGATTTTTTAGTGTTTGCCTTGTAAATACTTCCCAAAACTGAGTATTAAGTTATCTCTGGTTACAAACATCCTCACTGCAATATATTCTTCCCAACACTTAACCCAAAACATTTAATCTACTCCTTGAGCAGAAGTAAAAGACTAAGTATTCAACATAGCGAACCCATGTCCTAGAATCTTAAACACCCCTTAGCTGTTTAGATTCAGAAGAAGAAAACATTCAATTTGGAGACAAATAACAGAATACATGCAATGAAGCATTACTCATATAAAACAACATGAAACCAATAAATTTATGCATAAAACATATAACATATGATTCATAAACTCACAAGACACCCAAAACAGAGCCACTAACAAAGTTGTATCTTATCACAGCACCAAAATTTGTCCAATTTTCAACAACCTCAAATGAGTAACCCAATTTGCATTTTATAGCAAGACTGTGTAGTTAGCAATAATTACATGGCATTATCAAAATTTTGCCAAAATACAATGCACCAGGAATGGCACCCAAAACATTCAATTCAGCTAGAAGAAAGAGAAAGAAAAGCAGGTGGGATCAGGATCTACACCACTCCAAGAAGATCTTCTTCCATTAAAATTAGTAGTTGACTTGTCCATCATCGATCAGACCTCTGCAATTCTGCCATCAATAGCCAACCACCCATAGTCTCCCCTCAAAATTTGTAGCAGTGTGTCTTTCAAGTTTTCCCGCTTGAAATACAGCCAAAGATACAAAGAAATCCTTTACTACCTAAAAGTTTAAAACCAACCGTCGATCCTCTTCCTATCGCCAAAATCAATGATGCTAAAACAAGCTGAAAAGTATCCAACCAATCAGAACGTGCCACGTAGGCACCCTGTAGTTCTATTGCTGACTTTTCTGCCATTTGTTTTGCCTTTTTTCGCCCCCTTGTATATGCAAAAGAACATGCATATACAAACAACTGCCTACATACAATGTGCGGACCCCAAATTGTTATAGAAGAAATTGAAATTGCAATCGGGTCCTGCCTTGTACATTTCTCTTTGCATATCTTCTTTGTATATTGTAGATACAAATGCAATATACATTCTACAAATTTCAAATTTTTATGAAGCATTTTGAAATCGCTTTGAAATCCAGCATGTATCTCTAATTTCTTGTATATCGGCATATACAATGCCATATACATGCAAGCTGCGGATACCAGCGCTGAATTAGCCAATTCTGACTTTTGAATCAGGCCCGGCTTGTATATTGCTCCATTGTATCTTCGCCTTGTATATGCAAACATACGTTTGCATATACATACAATTTGTGGGCCCCATGCCTTGTATCTTTCTTTACTTGCTGCTTGTGCATCTACCTAATATACATTCCACTTTGTACGCCACCATTATATGTCAAACACATACAATCTCCTTTGTATACCTGTAGGCCCCACTAAATGTATATCGACCTTTGTATCTTTACTTTGCATGCTGCATACATTCGGTCCTGCTTGCACATACCTGTGGACCCGACCACCACTTTAGCCCGATCTGAAACCTTTTTGAGATCTACAATGTATCTTCGTATTGTATTTCCATCCTGTATGTCGCACATACAAAAGCAAATATACAAGATGCGGATTCCAACTCATTTATCGGCTAGATTGGAAAACCTTTAGAATGTAGCTTGTATCTTATACAATGTATATTTCCTTTGTATATCGCATATACAAACATGATATACAGCCCGTGGACTTCAAAATTCATCTAATGCAACATACTATCCTTCTGCATCCAGGCCTTGTACATTTTTTCTTTGTATCCTTTGCTTG
This sequence comes from Cunninghamia lanceolata, assembly GCA_027924645.1. Classification (NCBI taxonomy): domain Eukaryota; kingdom Viridiplantae; phylum Streptophyta; class Pinopsida; order Cupressales; family Cupressaceae; genus Cunninghamia; species Cunninghamia lanceolata. Next base: position 8,434,484 of record BSBN01000534.1, read on the forward strand.
CACATTGACTTGTATATCAGAGACACATTCACCCTTGTACATTGCAATGTACATTCTACCTTGTATGTGGTCCCAATATACAAGACCCCTTGCATCTTTTCATTGTATATGCATTGGCTGATGCATCCTTCTGTTGTATGTGGCAAATGTATATTGCACTTGCATCTCGTACATACAAACCTCTTTACATACAAGCAAGGAAATTTTCCCAGAATATGCGATATACATTCTCTCTTGTATGCCCGTAAATGCATATTTTCCTCTTGTATGTTGGCTTGCATCTTTGCAATGTATATTTCCCTTGCACATTTCCAATGTATCTTTCCATTGTATGTTTGAACATACAACACAAAATATATATGCAACCCGATATACAAGCACAGAATATCCTCAAAATCTGTGATAGATTCCTCAATGTATATGCACCTTTTTTAAGCCCGATATGCATTGAGAAATGCATACAACCAATTTTTTAATTTTTTGAAGGCCGATTGAAATTTCTACAAGCCCGCCAATGTATATCTGACCTGCATGTATATACAAACAACCTTGTATATACAAAGTGACATGCATACAACAGATTTTTTGCAATTTTAACTGAGAAGGCCGAAAGACTTAGAATTTTTTAGATTTTTTGGGAAGGTGCCTACGAATTTAAATACTTGAAACTTGAAAATTCATGCAGGCACCAATACAGGCTCTGTCTGGGGACGCGTGCCTCTTGTAGGCATGGAGAGAACCATAGATCTCTGGGATGCAGACCAGTCCCTTATCCATTGGGCAACAGGGTCGAAACTGCATCAACCTGCATCACAAAACATAATCATTAAAATTTACTTGGCAGCCTAGAGCCACCAAAAAGAAAAAACTAGAATTTTCCTTTGTTAAACACTTGATTTTCTTTTGATTTCTTCAAATGAAGCCTGAAAACATTTTGCTATTTGCAGCACCCAGCACTCCAATTAATTGCGCTACTGCCCATTTCCTTTTCTTCGACAAATCTACAGCAGGCTTGATCAACATACATTATCATCAGCTGTAGAGTGTCATCATTATATGAGTCACCAATGCTGCTTGGAAGAATAACAGACTCACATGAAATAAATGAATCCATATCAAAATTTTGCTCTTCTTAAAAAAACAAGAGCTTCTCTGTATCAAACATGCAATATTCAGGCATAAGCAACACCTCATAATCAGATTAATTTTCATTTTTTGAAACATTCAAGTATCCCTCATCACTATGCTCAGCAAATTTATCATTAAAGTCCACTTGGAATGCCTCAAGAGAAGGCATGAATAGCTCAGAGTGTAACCCTACACTAAAATCATCATAGTCACCCCTGCAACCAACACTATCCCCAACCGTATGAGTACACACATCTACAACTCTTCCATTCACATCTAAATAGTGACCCTGATTTTCCTCTTCACCAATGCACTGATAATCAACAGCAATTTTTTCAACCTCTGGATTGTAGAGATGGTCATAATCTTCAAGGAAACACTCATATTCAACATCCATATATATTTCATCATCTAAAAGGCTCACATATGCATCTGAATGCTGACAATCACTAACATATTCACTGCCATCCCTTGAATCTACATCTTCAATATTCAAAGTGAATCTTTGCATATCCACTTCATATAAACATTCAAGAATAATTGGGATATGCCTATCACTGCCAGACACAACTTCATATATATCTTTCATTTGATCATTTGAAGAGCATTTTGCATCTGCAGGCTTCTCTTCTAGAGGCTGACAACAATCTTTGTCTTCACCATTATAGGATGTGCCTACATTTTCTACAACATTTTCTTCATGTTTATGCATCACATCATGACCATACACATTGTTCTGAAATATATTTCCCTGTACAAAATCATCTCTCGATGAACATATTGGGAAAGGTGAAACATATTCACTCTGATAACTATTTTTAAAACTTGTAGTCATGAAACCTATTGGTAATCCATATTTCTGATTATTTTCAATGTCCATAGAAAATTTGAAAGCCTGGTGAAGCATAGCTGGTTCTTTATCTCTCAATCTATAACTCATTTTCTTATCAAATGCAGCCAAATAAATTGTCAAGCATAATGCATTATTGGATGTCATATATTCAGGGATTTGCTTGAACAACTTAATAAACCTAAGATTAAAGGCTGGAACTAGTTCCTCATCTTCCTTTTGGATATTCATGAAATGTATGATCAATGAGGCCAAATCAAATCTTTCACCAAATTGCTCAAGGAATGCAAGTTCTAAATCTATCCATGAAGAAACTGAACATTCAGTTAGGTCTGAAAACTAGACCCTAGCATCATCCTCTAATGACTGAACAAAGAGTCTCATTACAACATCTTCAGCCACTACCTCATAATCTTCCATCAAATTACAAAAAATTTGCAGATGTTTGTTTGCAGACTTAGAATTCAATCCACTATATTTCAGAAAACATTTTCTAATCTCATTGGGAATAACATTTGGGTAACCATATATTCCTGTGAAATTTAGGGCTTTATATCTATCAATAAAAAATGGTCTTCTCTCAGAGCACAAACAGGTTTGCTGCTCTAAACTCATCATTTTTCTGAATGAAAAGATGGAATACCTAGAAATATGTTGTAGCCTTGATAGGTTCAATCAACAGAGTCGCCACCTCTCACAGAGAGGACAGAATATCAACAAGGCACTTTTGTTTTCTAGATTCATCACCCCAACAAAGCACCACATGGTTTTTTCTTGGTATTGCTACAACAACTTCACTGGAAACTAGATTTTCCAGTCATTTAAATCACTCGACTCTCCCCAACAAAAGATAGCACTTAAATTAAGTCCCCAATAGAGTCGCCATCTCTGTTAGTGTTCAATCTGATTGCATGCTTCCGAGTTATCCCTACAAGGTAGCCGTCATTGATCAACAAAATTTCTGGGCCAAGGGCCAATAGTACAGGAGATAGACTCTATAAATATCTCCTCTTCTTCTTTAGGCTCTGCAGAACCAAGGGGGGTATTCCCTATTCAACATCTATAACATATACCTGTGAATTTACTTGGATGTTGATACAAAGAAGATAATTCCTCTCTTATGCAGACCAAAATTGTGAAATAAGTGCAAAGGGGCTAGCCTTGGGCCTATGTTCAGTTGTGAATAAGAGGAGCTTGGCCCTAAAACTACTTCTAATATCCTAAAGGTTTATGTTTGAAGTTTTGAATTGGTTTTTGGTATTTGGATGCAAAACTAGGACCTTGGTTGTAACCTCAATACAAGATTGGATCGGTGCCTATCTCAGGGCTCGAAGTCAATAGACATACACATGTGAATGGTTACCATAAACATATATCAATGACTGGATTTCAAGGGGATTTTTAGTGTCTGCCTTACAGATACTTCCCAAAACTGAGTATTCAGTTATCTCTGGTTACAAACATCCTCATTGCAATATATTCTTCCCAACACTTAACCCAAAACATTTAATGTACTCCTTGAGCAGAAGTAAGACTAAGCATTCAACATAGCAAACCCATGTCCTAGAATCTTAAACACCCCTTAGCTGTTTAGATTCAAAAGAAGAAAACATTCAATTTGGATACAAATAACAGAATACATGCAATGAAGCATTGCTCATATAAAACAACGTGAAACCAGTAAATTTATGCATAACATATATAACATATGATTCATAAACTCACAAGACACCCAAAACAGAGCCACCAACAAAGTTGTATCTTATCATAGCACCAAAATTTGTCCAGTTTTCAACAACCTCAAATGAGTAACATAGTTTGCATTTTATAGTAAGACTGTGTACTCAGCAATAATTACATGGCATTATCAAAATTCTGCCAAAATACAATGCACCAGGAATGGCACCCAAAACATTCAATTCAGCTGGCAGAAAGAGAAAGAAAAGTAGGTGGGATCAGGATCTGCATCGCTGCAAGAAGATCTTCTTCCATTAAAATCAATAGTTGACATGTCCATCATCGATCAGACCTCTGCAATTCTACCATCAATAGCCAACCACCCGTAGACTCCCCTCAAAATTTGCAGCAGCGTGTCTCTAAAGTTTTCCCACCTGAAATGCGGCCAAAGATACAAAGAAATCATTCGCTTCTTGAAAGTTTAAAACCAACCGTCAATCCTCTTCCTATCGCCAAAATCAATGACACCAAAACACGCTGAAAAGTCACCAACAAGTCAGAACGTACCACATAGGCACCCTGTAGTTATATCGCTGACTTTTCTGCCATCTATTTTGCCTTTTTTCACCCCCTTGTATATGCAAAAGAACATGCTTATACAAACAATTGCCTACATACAATGCGCAAACCCCAAATTATTATAGAACAAATTGAAATTGCAATCGGGTCCCACCTTGTACATTTCTCTTTGCATATCTCCTTTGTATATTGCAAATACAAATGCATATACATTCTACAGATTTTAAATTTTTATGAAGCATTTTGAAATCGCTTTGAAATCCAGCATGTATCTCTAATTTCTTATATATCAGCATATACAATGCCATATACATGCAAGCCGTAGACACCAGTGCTGAATTAGCCAATTCTGACTTTTGAATCGGGCCCAGCTTGTATATTGTTCCATTGTATGTTCACCTTGTATATGCAAACATACGTTTGCATATACATACAATTTGTGGGCCCTAGGCCTTGTATCTTTCTATACTTGCTGCTTGTGCATCTACTCGATATACATTCCACTTTGTACGTCACCACTGTATGTCAAACACATACAATCTCCTTTGTATACCTATGGGCCCCACTAAATGTATATCGCCCTTTGTATCTTTACTTTGCATGTCGAATACATTTAGTCCTGCTTGCACATACCTGTAGACCTGACCACCACTTTAGCCTGATCTGAACCCTTTTTGAGATCCACAATGTATCTTTGCATTGTTTTTCCATCCTATATGTCACACATACAAAAGCAAATATACAAGATGCGGATTCCAACTCATTTATCAGCTAGATTGGAAAACCTTTGGAATCCAACTTGTATCTTATCCAATGTATATTTCCTTTGTATATATCATATACAAATGTGATATACACCCCGTAGACTTCAAAATCCATCTACTGCAACATACTATCCTTCCGCGTTCGGGCCTTGTACATTTTTTCTTTGTATCCTTTGCTTGCACATTGACTTGTATATCGGAGACACATTCACCCTTGTACATTGCAATGTACATTCTGCCTTGTATGTGGTCCCAATATACAAGACCCCTTGCATCTTTTCATTGTATATGCATTGGCTGATCCATCCTTCTATTTTATGTGGAAAATGTATATTGCACTTGCATCTCGCACATACAAACCTCTTTACATACAAGCAAGGAAATTTTCCTAGAATATGTGTTATACATTCTCTCTTGTATGCCTAGAAATGCATATTTTCCTCTTGTATGTTGGCTTGCATCTTTGCAATGTATATTTCCCTTGCACATTTCCAATGTATCTTTCCGTTGTATGTTTGAACATACAACACAAAATATATATGCAACCCAATATACAAGCACAGAATATCCCCAGAATCTGCGATAGATTTCTCAATGTATATGCAACTTTTTAAAGCCTGATGTGCATTGAGAAATGCATACAACCAAATTTTTTATTTTTTGAAGGCCGATTGAAATTTCTGCAAGCCCGCCAATGTATATTTAACCTGCATGTATATACAAATAGCCTTGTATATACAAAGTGACATGCATACAACAGATTGTTTGCAATTTTAACTGAGAAGGCCAAAAGACTTAGAATTTTTTGGATTTTTTGGGAAAGTGCCTGCGAATTTAAATACATGAAACCTAAAAATTCATACGAGCACCAACACATAGAGATTTTTGTTATCATAAATAATCCACAGAGAGAGTGATTCAAATGCAGATGAAGGCATAAGATAACACAGGTAGCAGATGTAGTAGGGAATAAACTAGCTTAGGTCAGAGAACTATCGACGCTTGAGGTAAGACTATCATTTATAAACAATTATTTCCATTACTAAATTGTGATATAGTAATGATGCAGGAGCATCCTTGGTTCAAGAGAAATCTTGAATCAACCAAAAATATTTGCATTTCAGTTTGTTTGCAATTTGTTTCTTTTCATTTTCTAGTTTAGTTCACGTAGTTTAGTCAGAAGGAGTTTAAGCTTTTTGGTTCAGTATTCTACCACAGTTACATTTGACACCTTCCAGATCTCAACTTATCATTTATATTCATTCATCTACATTATATTAGGAATTTAGAGCATTTGGATTAGTTATCTGAAAGTTATCGCTATCAGAAGATCGACTATTTTCTCAGAGCAAAGCACTCTAATAGTTCCTGATAATCAGCTAAAGGAGAAGGCTTGTAGATCATTCCTTGATTTGTGGATCATAATGACTCATCATTCAATGTTCTTTGGTTCATGGGCAACCTTCCCTAAAGGCCCGACGTTACTTTAATCATCTGTGGGTGTGTTTTATGCATTTAGGTCTGACCTATCTATGTTTGCACGTTACAACTCTTCATTGGAGTTTGTGATCTTCCTTGGCTAATGTAGAGGAATCTATTGTTCCAGAAATAATATATATTGATGTAATAGATCCTTAGGAAAGTAGTTAAGAAGTTATCAATAAGTCATATCATAGATTTTGTGTAGAGGAGCTTCAAAGATTTATCTTGCACATGTATGTGATCAGGCATGTGAGCCCTAATTGTAAACCCGCATGTTGTTGGCTAGATTGAAATCAAATCTGCATTTGATTCATTTCTTTGAGTTGTTTCTGTTGTGTTTACTCTTGTTGCATGGTCCAGATAGTTCATTCTATAAACCCTCCTATAGTGACTGTACAAAGTGGTATCAAAATGAAAGTTTGAATCTTTGGGAGTGAATTGAGCAAAGTTGGCAAGGGAATTCCATAAGATCTTGCTATGGATAGATCGCCAATCCAAGATAGGTTACTTGTGTTGCAACCGATCGCCGATTGTGAGGCAGTTGTCACCTTCTAGCCTGATCACTATATTTGAGGCAGTTTGCACTTGATCCTAGGAAGATGGCACCGGAAAGAGTTCCTCCTATTGGTACAATGACTAATAGAATGGATGAGATGATGGAATTAATGAGAAGAATGTGAATTCATTTGGATGCTGTCGAGGAAGATAGGCGAAGAGGATTAACACCTAGACCTAATGTTGAAAGTGATGATAAAGAAGAATTTTAATTTGTGAATCAAACAGAAGAAACCCTAGGAGGTGATGAAGAAGAAGAATCATATCAAATCAAGATGTTACAAGCTATCTCAAAAAATGGAAATAGACAGAGTTGATGTGCTAAATTATATTGGTAATTTGAACCTTGAAGAATTGATTGATTGGATAAATGATATTGAAGAATACTTTGAATATGAAGAAGTTAAAGATTCGGAAAGGGTGAAGTTTGCAAAGACAAAATTGAAAGGACATACTGCTATATGGTGGAAAGAAGTTCAGTTGGAAAGGAAGAGAAGAGGGAAAGAAAAGATTACAAAGTGGGATCAGATGGTGACAAAGTTGAAGAATTAATTTATACCTGCTGACTATGAGTTAGAGTTGTTGAAGAGATTGAAAAACCTGAGATAGAAGGAGAAATCTGTGAAGGAATACACTAAAGAATTTCATAAGATGATCATAAGAAAAGGACATAGTGAAGCAAGTACGAAGAAATTGGCTAGATACATCAATGGACTGAGATTGAACATTCAAGAAGAGGTAAGATTGGTAAGGATGACATCTTTAGAAGAAGCATATCCATTTGCCCTAAAAGTTGAAGAGAAGATGAATAAAGATATGATTAGAGACAGAGAGGCAAAGGAGGTAAATTTTAGAGAGGTAGGACCTATTCTGGAGGAGACGGAACATATCCGGAGTAGAACAAGTTTGACAGCCCATTGAAGAAAGATGATAGAGATAATAATACTTACCAGAGAGATGACAAAAATTTTTACTAGAGAGGAAACCCTAGTGCATACTAGAATGAAGGATATAGAAGAGAAGGAAGAGGATTTGATAAGAGAACATTTAGAGGTACTTGTTTCAAGTGTGGAGGTGAAGGACATATAGCATTTGAGTGTAATTAGGGTAGTACAAGCAAGAAGATAGAGAACAGTGGAAGAACAACTTATATTGAAGAAGAACCTATTGAATCACCTTGTTTGGTTGGCAATCTAGAGAAAGGAGAATCATTGGTGATGAGGAGATTACTATTTCAAATACAGGCAAATGATGAACCATCGTAGAGGAAAAGTTTGTTATCCAGAGGTAAGTGTTGTAAAGTTGTGATTGATAGTGGTAGTTCAGATAACCTAGTTTTAGAGGAGATGGTGACTAAGCTGAAGTTGGAAAGATTGAAACACCCTAAGCCCTATCAGATAGCATGGATTTAGGATGATCATAAGGTACTAGTAAGTGGACAATGTTTCATGAAATTTCATATTGGATTGTATCATGATGTAGTCTTGTGTGGTATTATGCCTATGGATGTTTGTCATATCTTGCTGGGTAGACCTTGGCAGTATGATAGAAAAGCTATACATGATGGGAGAAAGAATACATACACTATAACATCAAATGGAAAGAGAATTACTTTGATTCCTTTAGGGGATGATCCTAAGAGTGAAGTATGTGGGAATGCTAGAATCTGTTTGGTAGATGGAAGGAAATTTCTGGATGGTTTGAGACATGAGAATATGTGTTATGCCTTGATTCCTAAGAAGCCTGAAGCATTGAAGAAAGAGATTGAAGATTCACAACTGGGGGAAATAAAAAAATTGCTGATAGAATATGAATACATCATATCAGATAATGTGCCTGAAAGATTACCACCTATAAGGAGTATCAGTCATCACATGGATCTTATACCTGGAGCAAGTTTTCTTAACAAAGCAGCAACTAGAATGACACTGATAGAGAATGAAGAGTTAAACAGACAGATACAAGAATTGTTGAGGAAAGGTTTGATTAGAGAAATCTTGAGTCCTTGTGCAGTACCAATAGTGTTGGCACCTAAGAAAGATGGAGAATGGAGAATGTGTACTGACTCTAGAGCAATAAAAAAGATCATAGTTAAGTATAAATTTCCTTTACCTAGGATGGATGATATCATGGATTGTTTGAGTGGAGCAAGATATTTCACAAAGATAGATTTGAAGAGTGGATACCATCAGATTAGAATCAGAGAAGGTGATGAATGGAAGACTTCTTTCAAGACAAATGAAGGATTATATGAGTGGTTACTAATGCCTTTTGGATTGACAAATGCATCGAGTACTTTCATGAGATTGATGAATGAAGTCCTGAAGAAATTCTTGGGTAAGTTTGTTATTGTGTACTTGGATGATATTATGATTTTCAATAAGACAAAAGAGAAACATTTGTGGCACCTTAGACAGGTTTTATAGAGGTTGAGAGAAGAAAAATTGCTGATAAACATCAAGAAGTGTAGTATCATGAAGGAAGAGCTAGTATATTTGGGATTTGTGATTTCTATGGAAGGATTGAAGATGGACCCTAAGAAAGTAAGAGCAATTGTTGAATGGCCTACACTGGAGAGTGTTGGAGAGGTTAGATCATTTCATGGTTTGGCTAGTTTCTACCAGAAGTTCATCAGAAATTTTAGTTCAGTTTGTAACCCTATGACAGAGACAATGAGAGGTGACATAAAAGATTTTAAGTGGACATCTGGAGTAGATAAAAGTTTTGAGTTGTTGAAGCAGAAAGTGACAGAGCAACCTGTGTTGGCATTACCGAATTTCAATAAGGTATTTCAAGTTGAATGTGATGCAAGTGGAAATGCAATAGGAGCAATTTTAAGTCAAGAAGGTAGACCTGTAGCATATTTTAGTGAGAAGTTGAATGATGCAAGGAGAAGATATTCAGTTTATGATCAAGAGTTCTATGCTATAATTCAAGCTTTGAAGAAGTGGAGACATTACTTGTTGCCTAAGGAGTTTGTGTTGTATACAGATCATCAAGCCTTGCAGTATTTGAATAGTCAAGGTAAGTTGAATCAAAGACATATGAGATGGGTAGAGTTCATGCATAGTTATACTTTTGTGTTGAAGCATAGGACTGGAAAATCAAACAAAGTTGTTGATGCATTGAGTAGGAGAAGAAACTTGCTGACATAGATAAGAGTTGAAGTGTTGGGTTTTGATGAATTGAAGAACATGTATGAGGGATACACTAATTTTGTAGAACCTTGGAAAGCATGTAAGGACCCTGTTGTAGTAGATAGGAGTAAGTGGTTGGACTATTTCCAAAGGAAGTTAGTTGTGCATACCTAGCAGTTCAATGAGAGATAATTTGATCAAGGAGAAGCATAGTGGTGGATTAGCAAGACATTTTAGCATTGACAAGACAATGGCTTTGGTGAGTGAAAACTACTTTTGGCCTTAGATACATGAGGATGTTTAGAGATTTGTGTAGAGTTGTAGAGTTTGTCAAGTAGCAAAAGGAAATAGTCAGAACGTTGGATTGTATAAACCTTTGACAGTACCGGAGAGACCTTGGGAAGACATAAGCATGGATTTTGTAATGGGATTACCTAAGACATAGAGAGGACGTGATTCAATATTTGTAGTGGCTGACAGATTTTCAAAGATGGCTCATTTCATACCTTGTAAGAAGACAATTGATGCAGTGCATGTAGCTGACCTATTTTTCAAGGAAATTGTAAGATTGCATGGATTACCTAGGAGTATAGTTTCAGATAGAGATACAAAGTTTGTTGGATACTTTTGGAAGACACTTTGGAAGAAGATGAAGATAGATTTGAAGTTCAGTTCATCTTTTCATCCACAAACTAATGGATAGACAGAGGTAGTGAATAGAAGTTTGGGAAACTTGTTGAGATGTTTGGTTGGAGAGAAAGATGGAAGTTGGATTTGATTCTTTCACATGCAGAGTTTGCATACAATAATTTAGTAAATTAGGAGTACCAAAAGAATGCCTTTTGAGATTGTTACTGGAGTGAATCCTAGAGGAGTAGAAGAGTTAAGAGATATCAACATAGAAGAAAAGAGAAGTATAGAAGAAGAAGAATTTGCAGATCACATGAAGACAGTGCATAATTAGGTGAGGAAATATTTGGAGGATATGAACACTAAGTATAAGAAAAAGGTAGATGAGAAGAGAAGACATAAGGAATTTGAAGTTGGAGATGAAGTGATGGTGTACTTGAGAAACGAAAGATTTCCAGTTGGGACATATAACAAGTTGAAGATGAAGAAGTTTGGACCTTGTAAGATACTCATGAAATTTGATTCAAGGAATGCATATGAAGTAGAGTTACCAGAGACATTGGGTATTTCACCTACTTTCAACATTGTAGATCTTTATCAGTATCATGACACAGAGTTCAATGATAGCATGGAAGAAGATTTGAAGAAGCAGTTACCACAACAAGCACCAGAGCAGATTGAAGACATTTTGGACAATAGAGTTGGATGCAACACTAGAGGAAGGAAATACAAATAATATCTTGTGAAGTGGAAAGGCAGACCGGAAGAAGATTCATCTTGGATTTCTCAAGCTGAGGTGGATCGTCTTGGTTCTCCCCTAGCCCCAACAAAATGAGGGACTCATTTTTTTCAATAACCCTAGATGTTTGATGTAGGAGAATCCTTGGTTCAAGAACAATCTTGCATCAACCAAAAACATTTGCATTTTAGTTTGTTTGTAGTTTGTTTCTTTTCATTTTCCAGTTCAATTCAGGCAGTTCAGTCACAAGCAGTTTTAGCTTTTTGGTCTGATATTCTACCGCAGTTCCATTTAATAACTTGTGGATCTAAACTTAGCATCTACATTCATTCATCTACATCATATCAGGAATTTAGAGCATTTGGATCAGTTACCAGAAAGTTAACGCTATCAGAAGATCGATTGTTTTCTCAAAGCAGTGCACTCTAACAGTTCCTGATAATCAGCTAAAGGAGAAGGCTTGCAGATCATTCCTTGATTTGCAAATCATAATGACTCATCATTCAATGTTCTTTGGTTTGTGTCCAACCTTCCCCAGAGGTCCGCATGTTACTCTAATCATTTGTGGGCATGTTCTATGCATTTAGGTTTGACCTATTTGTGTTTGCATATTACAGCTCTTCATTGGAGTTTGTGATCTTCCTTGGGCAACGCAAAGGAATCTATTGTTCCAGAAATTATATATAATGATGTAATAGATCCTTAGGAAAGTAGTTCAAAAGTTATCAATAAGTCATATCATAGATTTTATGCAGAGGAGCTTCAAAGCTTTATCTTGTGCATGTATGTGATCAGGCCCGTGAGCCCTAATTATAAGCCTGCATGTTGCTGACCAGATTGTAATTGATTTCTATAATATACTAAATGTCTGAATCTGTATTTGCTTCATTTATTCAAGTCATTTCCATTGTGTTTACTCTTGCTGCATGGTCCAGATAGTTCATTCTGTGAACCCTTTTATCGTGAATGCACCAAGCAAAGAATACATAGATATATCAAGCAGTGATCTTATGGACATTACAACTAAGTAAACAAAGACACGTTGGAAATGGAAAAAATATCTTGTCAAGCTATGAAACTACACTTAGAGTGCATAAGATAATAGAGTTTGAATGTATGATAGAGTAGGGTAAGTGCAAGAAGATGGGGGGCCAAAAGGGGTCTTAAGTGGCAACTTTTTTTTCTGAAATTAGGAAATATTGGCCTTGGATGAGAAATTGAGCATAGTTACACTCAAAATTTGGAGATGCAACCAAAACAATGTTTATACTGCTCTAAGTCTACTTTCTAAACTACTAATTTTTTTTTGAAAATGGCATAGATTAAGGGGTTCAAAAGAGGGAGCCACAGAAATTGGTGTTGTTTCTGTCAAAAAAAAAACATAGCATGTTTTGTGGCTCCCTCAAAAGGTCAACTTTTTTTGATATTTTTAAAATCGCTTCAACGAGAAATTAGCTAATAGAATGTAGTTTATGCCCAATTTTTCTGATGATTTTTTGATGAATATTTGATTTTTTACTAATTTTCAAAGTGGACACATCCTAAAAAAGGAATTTTGGCCGTGCTACCCCTATAAATTTTGAAAACTAATTGAAAATCATTTTTTTCTTTTTTTAATATTTGTAGAATGGAGTCTAGTTTCTAAATATGTATTTTTTTTGAAATTTGAATGAATAGTTAATTTACAATGAAAAAAAGACCAAACAATGGTTTTTGCCCAAAAACGGACACACAAACAAAAGAAATTAAAGATGAAAGGCTTAACATTTTTAAAATGTGAAAAAAATCACATCGTCAAATAGCTAAGAGAAAGCCTAACATTACCTAGGTGTTTGATTTGTTTGACCTTGAAACACGTGCAAATCTGAGGGTTAGCACGAATGAAATTATGTGAAATCTTGAAGAATATGGAAAAACACGTCTGTGACTATTCATAAGGCACTCCAAGCCTTTGGGTTGGAAATCCAAAGCAAATCCCAAGCCCAAGGCTTGGGATTCCCAAAGTAAGACATAACGCGAGCGCGTTATAATGCGCTCACGTTATGTTTTGCTTTGCATTTTTCCTTTCCCGCAAGTCTGTTGTTTGTCATGTTTGACATACGCGCTCACATTATGTTCTCCTTAAATTTTTTTATGTTCAAGGCTATTAATCATGAGGGTTAATGGTGCAGGAGCACCCCTTCAATAGGATAAATATGCACAAGAGGGAGAAGAATAAGGTTTTAATATATATTTTGACACTTAATGTTACCATGTAGCATTTGTATGTCATTAACTAATATAACATTTTATGTTTTAACATCTCTCTTCCTGAGGCCAGTATTTGACATCATGGACAATAGCAGGCATTTGGGTTATGTGTAGGATTACATCAAATGTGTCGTATTATCTGATGTTTTGTTGTCTTAAGAAATACAGATGCCGTGTGATTAATTAGGGTCTCTGCTGTAAATCTTGAAAGATTCAAAATCTTGAAAACAGAGGAGAGGGGTTAACAAAAACGAGGAGAGATGGTCGAGAAAGAGGTCTTTTTCATTTTTCTTTTTTTTGGAATTGATCAGATGTAAGAAGCTGGAACGAAAGAATAGAAATGCTGCAAGTTATGTTCTGTAAATTTTGAATCCTGTGTGAAATCTTGGTGAACTGAATTGTTCTATTTATTATCTGTATAGAATCGTTGTATTTTAAATTTTAGTTATTCTGTTGTTGTAATGCATGGTTAAATCCATTCCACTAGTGGATTTCTGTGAAATCAGTGGAATGGACTTGTAAAATAGTTTTCCATTTTTTGTGTTTCATTCTTTTGTTAGTTACACATGGAAATATAGAAATTACAGAATCCATCTCAGAGAAGGTCATCGACGGGAAAATTCAAATATACATTTGAAGTATATACACAGATTGTATGTTAGAGATAACCTATGAATATATCACACCTGCTGCGAGCCTCATTCTATGTATGCATAGTGGACAGTGGTATGTATGAAAAGTCTTGTTTGGTCAAGTTTGTGTTGTTCGACGAATACACATTTCTTGTATATACCGCAACTATATGAGGGTACTTTCCTTGTGTATATCATCAGACAAATTGTGCATGTAAGAGTTCACTCGGGTTAAGCTCAGGATTGTTTGCTGAAATATACATTTTGTGTGTATACGCCTAGTGTATGTCCTAGACAGTTGTGAATATATCACCATTGTATGTGTGTGTCAATTTGTGAGTATACTACAATTGCATATAGCTGTGGTATGTTGTGAAGATGAAATGAAAATATACATTATATAAGATACAATGGGTGACTAGCTATGATGGTCAAAGTAATGAAGATGAAATGGGAGACCGGTGGTAGAAGGTCAGGAATTGCATATACAAGACGAAGTCATCGGTGTGAGGAGAACCCATCGAGAAAAGTATTAGGAGTCATAGAGAAGGTAGAGTGTCACCAATAGAAGGCACATCAATGTAAGAAAAGCATCGGGTGAACAAAATATTGTGAAGCTGATAGTGTATGTTCTTGCCGATCGGGGTGACAGCTAGAAGTGTCACCGATGGAGAGTTTATCGGCGTGAGTCTTATTATTGGGAGAGGAGAAGAAAGCTATGCCAATGGTAGGGAGTCTGAGTGATCGTGATAAGTCATCAGTGTGAGTGGTGTATCGGTGGGAGAAACCTTGAGTGACCCGATGGTATAAGGTGTTGCCGATGATGGAGTTTGGGGGTTAACATATTAGTGTGAGTTTTGGCTTCGGTGAGCGAGGAGAAAGCTAGGCTGATAACAAGTGTTTGGCCAATGAACATAATGGTTTTGGAGAGAGAGAGACTGCCAGGAAGAAAGAATGGGGGAAGGCTAACAAGGCAAGTCAGGCCGATAAGGATAAAGAAGCATAGTTCGGTAAGACGTTGAAAGTCTCTTGCCGATATTGACATAGACAAACATTTTGCATATTTCTGCTGAAGACCTCTACACCAAATTGGTATCAGAGCAAAGGAGTGTTCTTTGGGAAGAAGAAGAAGACAAGATGTCAGAAGGAGAAGGATCAAAAACATACCCAACAAAGATGACCAATGTTGAGTTGATGGCCTTAGTAAGAAAGCACATGGTAGAGAGCAGAGTAGATAGAGCTCAAAATCAGGCATTGAAAGAAGAACTAGAGAAGTTGAGGTATAGAGTGGAGAAAGGGGAAGAAGATTCTAGTAAGCGAGAAGACATGGATGAAGAGGAGATCCCGAAGCAGGAAGAGATAGAGGTTCATGCAGACCAGAGACCCTTACTCAATGCCCTCAAGTCCACGGAAAGAAGGACTATGGATGTGAAAATAGACCTGCCAATGTTTGCAGGAAAAATGGAACTTGATTCGGTGATGGAGTGGATAGACTCCTTGAATAATTTCTTTGAGACCGAGGAAATACCAGACCACCAAAGAGTGAAGATGGCTCAGTCCAAAATGAAAGGGGCTGCACTAACGTGGTGGAATTTCATCCAAGATGATAGGGTGAAAGAGGGAAAGAACAGAGTTGCAACATGGAAGAGAATGATGGCTTTGGTGAAGGAGGCCTATGTCCCATTGGATTACAATATCCAATTCCATAAGAGGAAACAAAATTTGAAGCAGTAGGAGCTAGATGTCAGCTCATACACAGAAGAGTTCATGAAACTATGTGTAAAAACAAAAGTAAAAGAGGGTGAGGAAGAGAAGGTAGAAAGGTACCTCAATGGATTGAGGTTTAACATCCAAGAAGACCTAAATCTGCATAATCCAGATACAATTTAGAAATGCTACCAATTGGCACTCAAAGTGGAAGAAAAATTAAAGAGAAGGCATGAGCAGAACAATAGAGGTAGATGAAGACAACAAAGAGGAGGAAGAAGTCCTTTCAGAGGTAGAGGAAATGGATTTGGATACCAGGGTGAATCCAATCAAGAGAACAACAGAGGAGACAATAGTTAGAACCAAGGGGGGAGCTACAATCAAAGGGGAAACTTCAGGGGCAGAAGACCACCATTTAGAGGAATATCTCAGGGCAGAGGGCCTATCAGATGTTACAATTGCAATCAAAAAGGCCATATAGCCAGCAGATGTCCAGCAAAGGCAACAAGTTCAATAGGAGAAAAGAGGATCAATCTGATCCAAGAATTTGATTGTCAAAGTGTAGCAAGCTCAAGCACTAATTAAAGTGTGAATGCTCCTGACAGTTATGGGTATCCTGAGAATGGAGAATCTTTGATGATTAGAAGAGCAATGACCACCATGAAGGTTCTTGGAAAAGAACCTCCACAAAGGAAGTCTCTCTTCAGAACTACTTGCAAGGCAGGAGGAAAGGTATGTAAAGTTCTGATTGACTCTGGGTCTACTGAGAATTTTGTATCCATTGAGATGGTAGAAAAGCTTAAGCTTAGGAGACTGCCACATCCTTGCCTATATAAAATTTCATGGCTCACCCAAGGTCCACAAATAGTTGTGGAAGAACAGGCTTGGGTAGAATTTCAAATTGGCCCATACAAGGATAGGTTATTGTTTGACATTGCCAAGATGGATGCTTGCCATCTCCTATTTGGAAGACCATGGCAGTATGACTTGAAAGCATACCATGATGGAGTTAGAAACACATATTCAATCACCAAGAATGGTAAGGTGATAGAGCTGCTACCATTAATAGAGAATGAGGTGGAATCAAAAGGAAAAGAAGTTAAGGTGATGATGGTAGAAGGCAAACAATTCATGAAAGGGATAGTAGAAGAAGGAGCAGTTGCATATGCTCTAATTCCATGCCTAAAAATAACCAAAGAACAACAGCAACAAGTCAAGGGAGAGAAGAGGCAAAGATTCATAGATCCTGCTATCCAAGAGCAACTGGACAAGTACAAAGGCATTATCTTTGATGGAATGCCAAAGTCCCTACCACCTATAAGAGACATTAGTCATTGCATAGATCTGATCCTAGGATCTACACTTCCGAACAAAGCAGCCTACAAGCTTACCCCAGAACAGAATGTAGAGGTAGCAAGGCAAATTGAAGAGTTGTTGGAGACAGGCCTAATTAGCAAAAGTTTAAGCCCATGTGCAGTACCGACTATACTAGCACCAAAGAAGGAAGGCACCTGGAGACTTTGCACTAATTCAAGGGCTATCAATAAGATAACAATCAGGTATAGGTTTCCAATCCCTAGGATAGAAGATTTACTTGATTGTTTGGGAGGTGCTAAATACTTCACCAAAATAGATTTAAAGAGTGGCTATCATCAGATTAGGATTAGGCCAGGAGATGAGTGGGAAACTGCATTTAAGACTAATGAAGGGTTATATGAATGGAAGGCCATGCCTTTTGGTTTGTCCAATGCCCCTAGTACCTTTATGAGGTTGATGAATGAGGTCTTGAGGGAATTCATGGGAAAATTTGTCATAGTATATCTAGATGACATCCTGATTTTCAATAATATGAGGGAAGAGCACCTCATCCATATAGACTTGGTTCTCAAAAGGTTATATGAAGAGCAACTAATGATCAATTTATCAAAGTGTCTGTTTATGCAGGAAGAGATCATCTACTTGGGCTTTGTTATCTCACATAACAAACTGAAAATGGATCAAGAGAAGGTAAGTGCCATATTTTCTTGGCCAACTCCCAAAACCTTGAATGATGTTAGAAGTTTCCATGGGTTAGCAACCTTTTATAGGAAGTTTATAAAGGGATTTAGTCATATTTGTGCACCCATGCTTGATACTATAAAGGGAGGACAGAAGTGCAAGTTTACATGGACAAAGGAGGCAGATAATTCCTTTGAAACATTGAAGAAGAAGGTGACAGAGCAGCAAGTTCTTGCATTTCTTCACTTCAGCAAGATTTTTCAAGTAGAATGTGATGTAAGTCATATTGCAATTGGGGTAGTACTTAGCCAAGAAGGTAGGCCTATTGCATTCTTCAGTGAGAAATTCAATGATGCCAAGAAGAGATACCCATCCTACGATTTGGAGATGTATACTCTAGTCCAGTCACTTAAGAAATGGAGGCATTACTTGATGCTCAAAGAATTCATAGTGTTCACAGATAATCAGGCCCTCAGTTTTATAAACAGTCAAGAAAAAGTTGAACCATAGGCATATGAAGTGGGTAGAAACTTTGCAAGCTTTCACTTTCACACTCAAGCATAGGAAAGGGGTTAAGAACAAAGTGGCAGATGCTTTAAGCAAGAGAGTTCTGACCATCAATCAGATCCAATTGGAGAGTGTTGGGATTGATTCTTTAAAGACAATGTATGATGATGATGAAGAATTTGGCGAGATCAACAAAGGTATGTACTTCTTTTGGAGACAAATATCATGTTGAGTTCTCTGAATTTCTGATCCAAGATGGATTACTTTTCAAAGGTGGACAACTATGTATTCCAAGATGTTCTATGAGACTAAATATTATTCAAGAGAAACATTGTGGGGCCATGGTAGGACACTTTGGTCTTGATAAAACTCTTGATATTGTGAAGAGGCATTACTATTGGCCTAAGCTACAGTCAGATGTGAGAAGATTTGTGGAAACATGTGTGATATGTCAGAAAGCCAAAGGAAGATCCATAAATGCAGGTTTGTATCAGCCCTTACCCATTCCTTCTAGGCCATGGGAGAGCATAAGCATGGATTTTGTACTAGGTTTGCCTAGAACAAGAAAAGGACATGATAGTGCTTTAGTGGTAGTAGATAGAAAATGGCACATTTCTTGCCATGTAAAACCACTTGTGATGCTTCATATGTTGCTGATTTGTTTTTCAAAGAGAGTGTGAGGATACATGGTTTGCCATTGAACATAGTATCAGACAGGGATGTAAAATTTATTAGCCACTTTTGGAGGACTCTTTGGAAGAAGCTTGGAACCAACTTATCCTTCTCATCAGCCTACCATCCTCAAACAGATGGGCAGACTGAAGTGGTTAACTATTCATTGGGAAATCTATTAAGGTGTTTAACAAGGCAGCATGGAGAGAAGTGGGATAATATCCTACCCCAAGTAGAATTCTCCTATAATGACACCATCAATAGGAGTACAGGAAGTCACCTTTTTAGATAGTCTATGGCATCCATCCAAGGGGTATTCTAGAATTGAGAGATCTACCTATAGGCGAAACTATTAGTGTAGATGGAGAAGCTTTTGCTTCAGCCATCAAAGAAGTACATGATCAGGTCAAGAACCAACTTCACCAAACTACGTTAAAGTAAAAAACATATGCTGACAAAAAGAAAAGAGATTTACAGTTTGTGGTTGGAGATTTGGTGTGGGTAAATCTGAAGGAGAGGCTTCCCAAAGGCAAGTAAACCAAGCTAATGCAGAGGAAGATTGGACCATGTCAGATTTTAAAGAAGTGTGGGTAGAATGCTTATGAGATCCAACTTCCTCCTAATCTTGGATTATCACCTATTTTCAATGTCTGTGATTTAACTCCATACAAACAGAATACAGATGTAGAATAGGAACCATTGCAGGATGCAGCAGATGATGATATTCCTAAGCATGATCCACCAAAATTGAAGAAGATATTAGACTCACGAGTGACAAAGAAGATGAGGGACAAGGAGTACATGGAGTATTTTGTAGCTTGGCATGGGCAACCTGTTTCAGAGGTAGTTTGGAGGACTGCAGATCAGATCACAAAAAATGGTGCAGACCTTCAAACCTTGATCTCAAGTGGGCTTGAGATCTCTTCTCCCAGGGAGTGTGGTGCAGGAGCACCCCTTCAACAGGATAAATATGCACAAGAGGGAGAAGAATAAGGTTTTAATATATATTTTGACACTTAATGTTACCATGTAGCATTTGTATGTCATTAACTAATGTAACATTTTATGTTGACATTGTATGTTTTAACATCTCTCTTCCCGAGGCTAGTATTTGACATCATGGACAACAACAAGCATTTGGGTTATGTGCAGGATTACATCAAATGTGTCGTATTATCTGATGTTTTGTTGTCTTAAGAAATATAGATGCCGTGTGATTAATTAGGGTCTCTGCTGTAAATCTTGAAAGATTCAAAATCCTAAAAACAGAGGAGAGGGGTTAACAAAAATGGGGAGAGATGGTCGAGAAAGAGGTCTTTTTCATTTTTCTTTTTCTGGAACTGATCAGATGTAAGAAGCTAGAATGAAAGAATAGAAATGCTGCAAGTTATGTTCTATAAATTTTGAATCCTGTGTGAAATCTTGATGAGCCGATTTGTTCTATTTATTATCTGTATAGAACCGTTGTATTATAAATTTTAGTTATTTTGTTGCCGTAATGCATGGTTAAATCCATTCCACTGGTGGATTTCTATGAAATTAGTGGAATGGACTTGTAAAATAGTTTTCCATTTTTTATGTTTCACTCTTTTGTTAGCTACACATGGAAATGTAGAAATTGTAGAATCCATCTCAGAGAAGGTCATCGGTGGGAAAATTCAAATATACATTTGAAGTATATACATGGATTGTATGTCAGAGCCTCATTCTGTGTATGCATAATGGATAGTGGTATGTATGAAAAGTCTTGTTTGGTCAAGTTTGTGTTGTTTGGTGAATACACATTTCCTATATATACCGCGACTGTATGAGGGTACTTTCCTTGTGTATATCGTTAGACAAATTGTGCATGTAAGAGTTCATTTAGGTTAAGCTTGGGATTGTTTGCTGAAATATACATTTTGTGTGTATATGCCCAGTGTATGTCCTAGACAGTTGTGAATATATCACCATTGTATGTGTGTGTCAATTTGTGAGTATACTGCAATTGCATATAGCTGTGCTATGTTGTGAAGATGAAATGAAAATATACATTATATAAGATACAATGGGTGACTGGCTGTGATGGTCAAAGTAATGAAGATGAAATGGGAGACCGGTAGTAGAAGGTCAGGAATTGCATATACAAGACGAAGTCATCAGTGTGAGGAGAACCCATCGGGAAAAATATTGGGAGTCATAGCGAAGGCAGAGTGTCACCAATAGAAGGCACATCAGTGTAAGAAAAGCATTGGGTGAACAAAATATTGTGAAGCTGATAGTGTATGTTCTTGCTGATCGGGGTGATAGCTGAAAGTGTCACCGATGGAGAGTTTATCAGCATGAGTCTTATTATCGGGAGAGGAGAAGAAAGCTACGTTGATGGTAGGGAGTCTGAGCGATAGTGATAAGTCATCGGTGTGAGTGGTGTATCGGTGGGAGAAACCTTGAGTGACCTGATGGTATAAGGTGTTGCCGACGATGGAGTCTGGGGGTTAACATATCAGTATGGGTTTTGGCTTTGATGAGCAAGGGGAAAGCTAGGCTGATAACAAGTGTTTGGCCGATGAACATAATAGTTTCAGAGAGAGAGAGACCGTCAGGAAGAAAGAACGGGGGAAGGCTGACAAGGAAAGTCAGGCCGATAAGGATAAAGAAGCATAGTTCGGTAAGACGTTGAAAGTCTCTTTTTGGTATTGATAAAGACAAACATTTTGCATGTTTCTACTGAAGACCTCTGCACCAGTTAAGGGATAAGGGATAGGGTTGGATGGTTTAGGGATAATGGATTAGGGTTTAAGGTATAGTATCGAGCCCGTTGAGGGTCTAGGAATAGGGATAGTGTTTAGGGTTTAGGGATGACGGATGACGGATGACAGATTAGGGTTGAGGGATTAGGGTTTAGGGATAAGGTTTAGGGTTAGGGTTGAGAGATTAGGGTTTAAGGTATAGTGTTGAGGGTTAAGGGTTTAGGGTTGACGGATTAGTGTTTAGGGTTGACGGATTAGGGTTTAATGTCAAGGTTAGGGTTAGAGTGTTGAGGGTAGAGGGATTAGGGTTAGGGTTTAGGGTTGAAGGTTCAAGGATTGAGGGTTAAGGCTTTAGGGACGAGGGTTTAAGGCTTAAGATATAGTGTCAAGTGTTGAGGGTGTAGGGATAGGGTTTAAGTTTTAAGGGTTAAGGGTTGAGGGATAGGGATTAGGGTTTAAGGTATAGTGTTGAGGGTTGATGGTTTAGGGATAGGGTTAGGTTTGAGGGATTAGGGTTTAGGGTAGATGAATTAGGGTTTAATGTTGAGAGTTGAGGGTTGAGGGTTGAGGGTTGAGGGTTGAGGGTTGATGGTTGAGGGATAGGGTTAATGGTCAAGGGATTAGGGTTAAATAACAGTGTCGAGGGTAGAGGGATTAGGGTTTAAGTTATAGTATCGAGCCTGTTGAGGGTCTAGGAATAGGGATAGCATTTAGGGTTTAGGGATGAGGGATTAGAGTTGAGGGATGACGGATGATGGATTAAGGTTGAGGGATTAGGGTTTAGGGATAAGGTTTAGGGTTAGGGTTGAGGGATTAGGGTTTAAGGTATAGTGTTGAGGGTTGAGGGTTTAGGGATAGGGTTTAGGGTTGATGGATTAGGGTTTAGGGTTGACAGATTAGGGTTTAATAACGAGGTTAGGGTTAGAGTGTCGAGGGTAGAGGGATTAGGGATAGGGTTTAGGGTTGAAGGTTTAAGGATTGAGGGTTGAGGCTTTAGGGATGATGGTTTAAGGCTTAAGATATAGTGTCAAGTGTTGAGGGTGTAGGGATAGGGTTTAAGTTTTAAGGGTTAAGGGTTGACAGATTAGGGTTTAATAACGAGGTTAGGGTTAGAGTGTCGAGGGTAGAGGGATTAGGGATAGGGTTTAGGGTTGAAGGTTTAAGGATTGAGGGTTGAGGCTTTAGGGATGATGGTTTAAGGCTTAAGATATAGTGTCAAGTGTTGAGGGTGTAGGGATAGGGTTTAAGTTTTAAGGGTTAAGGGTTGAGGGATAGGGATTAGGGTTTAAGGTATAGTGTTGAGGGTTGATGGTTTAGGGATAGGGTTTAGGTTTGAGGGATTAGGGTTTAGGGTTGATGAATTAGGGTTTAATGTTGAGAGTTGAGGGTTGAGGTTGAGGGATAGGGTTAATGGTCAAGGGATTAGGGTTAAATAAGAGTGTCGAGGGTAGAGGGATTAGGGTTTAAGGTATAGTATCGAGCCTGTTGAGGGTCTAGGAATAGGGATAGTGTTTAGGGTTTAGGGATGACGGATTAGGGTTGAGGGTTGAGGGATTAGGGTTTAGGGATAAGGTTTAGGGTTAGGATTGAGGGATTAGGGTTTAAGGTATAGTGTTGAGGATTGAGGGTTTAGGGATAGGGTTTAGGGTTGCGGATTAGGGTTTAGGGTTGATGGATTAGGGTTTAATGTCGAGGTTAGGGTTAGAGTGTTGAGGGTAGAGGGATTAGGGATAGGGTTTAGGGTTGAAGGTTTAAGGATTGAGGGTTGAGGCTTTAGGGATGAGGGTTTAAGGCTTAAGATATAGTGTCAAGTGTTGAGGGTGTAGGGATAGGGTTTAAGTTTTAAGGGTTAAGGGTTGAGGGATAGGGATTAGGGTTTAAGGTATAGTGTTGAAGGTTGATGGTTTAGGGATAGGGTTTAGGTTTGAGGGATTAGGGTTTAGGGTTGATGAATTAGGGTTTAATGTTGAGGGTTGAGGGTTGAGGGATAGGTTTAATGGTCAAGGGATTAGGGTTAAATAAGATTGTCAAGGGTAGAGGGACTAGGGTTTAAGGTATGGTATCGAGCCTATTGAGGGTCTAGGAATAGGGATAGTATTTAGGGTTTAGGGATGAGGGATTAGAGTTTATTGATGACGGATGATGGATTAGGGTTGAGGGTTGAGGGATTAGGGTTTAGGGATAAGGTTTAGTGTTAGGGTTGAGGGATTAGGGATTAAGGTATACTGTTGAGGGTTGAGGGTTTAGGGATAGGGTTTAGGGTTGATGGATTAGGGTTTAGGGTTGATGGATTAGGGTTTAGGGTTGACAGATTAGGTTTAATGTCGAGGTTAGGGTTAGAGTGTTGAGGGTAGAGGGATTAGGGATAGGGTTTAGGGTTGAAGGTTTAAGGATTGAGAGTTTAGGCTTTAGGGATGAGGGTTTAAGGCTTAAGATACAGTGTCAAGTGTTGAGGGTGTAGGAATAGGGTTTAAGTTGTAAGGGTTAAGGGTTGAGGGATAGGGATTAGGGTTTAAGGTATAGTGTTGAGGAATGATGATTTAGGGATAGGGTTTAGGTTTGAGGGATTAGGGTTTATGGTTGATGAATCAGGGTTTAATGTTGAGAGTTAAGGGTTGAGGGTTGAGGGATAGGGTTAATGGTCAAGGGATTAGGGTTAAATAAGAGTGTCGAGGGTAGAGGGATTAGGGTTTAAGGTATAGCATCGAGCCTGTTGAGGGTCTAGGAATAGGGATAGTGTTTAGGGTTTAGGGATGAGGGATTAGAGTTGAGGGATGACAGATGATAGATTAGGGTTGAGGGTTGAGGGATTAGGGTTTAGGGATAAGGTTTAGGGTTAGGGTTGAGGGATTAGGGTTTAAGGTATAGTGTTGAGGTTTTAGGGATAGGGTTTAGGGTTGAGGGATTAGAGTGAAGGGTTGAGGGATTAGGATTTGACATTGAGGGTTGAGGGTTGAGGGTTTAGGGTTTAGGGATAGGGTTGAGGGTTGAGGGATCAGAGTTAAGAGTTGAGGGATTAGGGTTTGACATTGAGGGTTGAGGGTTGAGGGTTGAGGTTCGAGCGTCAAGGGTTTAGGGATAGGGTTGTGGGTCGAGGGATTAGGGTTAAAGTAGAGTGTGGAGGGTATAAGGATTAGGGATAGGGTTGGAGGGTTTAGGGATAAGGGATTAGGGTTTAAGGTATAGTATCGAGTCTATTGAAGGTGTAGGAATAGGGATAGCATTTAGGGTTTAGGGATGAGGGATTAGAGTTGAGGGATAACAAATTAGGGTTGAGGGTTAAGGGATTAGGGTTTAGGGATAAGGTTTAGGATTGAGGGCTGAGGGATTAGGGTTTAAGGTATGATGTTGAGGGTTTAGGGATAGGGTTTAGGGTTGAGGGATTAGAGTGAAGGGTTGAGGGATTAGGATTTGACATTGAGGGTTGAGGGTTTAGGGTTGAGGATTTAGGGATAAGGTTGAGGGTCGAGGGATCAGAGTTAAGGGTTGAGGGATTAAGGTTTGATGTTAAGGGTTGAGGGTTGAGGTTTGAGGGTCAAGGGTTTAGGGATAGGGTTGAGGGTCGAGGGATTAGGGTTAAAGTAGAGTGTGGAGGGTATAAGGATTAGGGATAGGGTTGGAGGGTTTAGGGATAAGGGATTAGGGTTTAAGGTATAGTATCGAGTCTATTGAGGGTTTAGGAATAGGGATAGCATTTAGGGTTTAGGGATGAGGGATTAGAGTTGAGGGATGACGGATTAGGGTTGAGGGTTGAGGGATTAGGGTTTAGGGATAAGGTTAGGGTTGAGGGCTGAGGGATTAGGGTTTAAGGTATGGTGTTGAGGGTTTAGGGTTGAGGGATTAGAGTGAAGGGTTGAGGGATTAGGATTTGACGTTGAGGGTTTAGGGTGTATGGTTTAGGGTTTAGGAATAGGGTTGAGGGTTGAGAGATCAGAGTTAAGGGTTGAGGGTTGAGGTTCGAGGGTCAAGGGTTTAGGGATAGGGTTGAGGGTCGAGGGATTAGGGTTAAACTAAAGTGTGGAGGGTATAAGGATTAGGGATAGGGTTGGAGGGTTTAGGGATAAGGGATTAGGGTTTAAGGTATAGTATCGAGTCTGTTGAGGGTTTAGGAATAGGGATAGCATTTAGGATTTAGGGATGAGGGATTAGAGTTGAGGGATGACAAAATAGGGTTGAGGGTTAAGGGATTAGGGTTTAGGTTGAGGGTTGAGGGATAAGGGTTTAAGGTATAGTGTTGAGGGTTTAGGGATAGGGTTTAGGGTTGATTATGAGGGCATTTTCTGTCAAGAACTTGATTATGAGGGCTTGCCCCTTCATTGTTATGCCTATCATATGGCGGAGCATCTAGCAAGCTCTTGCAGGAAATAGGAAAAGTTCTCCCTTAAAAACCTTGTGGTCATTCAAGTCTGAAGGGGAAGGTTTGGAAAGAGATGTGATTAATGCAAAGGATGTGATCAATCTATAGCAGGACAAAATGCGAGCATGTTATAACACACTCATGTTTTGTCTTGCTATAGAAATGGTAAAAAAGTGTTGACCCATGTGATCCAGGCCCACATGCTCTATTTTCATAATGATTCTGCATGTGCTCTGACAAAAAAGAAGTGCTTTCATGCTGTTGGGAAGTTCACATGCACATTTGACACATTGTACCACCTTTGCATGATCTTTCCACCACATTTTCTGCTTTGCCAACTTGAGAAGGAGGAAATAACATAGTTTTCACACCAAGTTTGATATATATCTATTCAAGTTTCAATTTTTGTAGTGTTGCAATGTTAATTGTGATTCAATTTTAGGAATTTAACATCATAGATTGGTTAATAGTATTGTTGTTAGTAATTATATTTGAGTGTTATTCAATTTAACATTGAAAAGGAAGGAAGTGGTGAAAAACGCAAATTGTTGAGGAGTTTGATGCAAGAAGAAAAAAACACTACATAATTGGGTACTCTCTCCATTCGAATCTCCATTTTTTAGGTATGTCAAATCTTTACATGCATGTTCTTTACATTTTCCTTATTTCGGATTGAATTACTTTATCATGCTTTATCATACATGTTTAAAATAGACACATTCCCAATCAAGAAAGCAACCTACAATCTCACATGATGCCATGTATATTTTCTACACTTGGGGTCTTTAATAATTATGTGTAATAAACAGACCTTAACATACCATGATGTCAAACTATACAAGAATAAATCCTTACAACATAATAAAAATACAATCCCACTATTATCTTGTATTCATTTCTTAGGAACTAATATTGGTCTCTTTATCATGCTACAAACAAATTCTCCGTCATGCTAAGGAAACGATCAAGAATTAAACTAACACAGGAAGAGATAGAAGCTAAGAATGCAAAGAAAGCAATGGTTATGAGGGAACTTCATGAGAAGAGGAAATTGGACACGATAAATGAAGACATACCAATTGAAGAGGAACCACAACCATCACAAAGAGATATAGTATTGGCAGCACAAAGAGAACGAATGCAAAAACTTCGTGGTACGAGAGATTTGAATACCATAGTTGGAGACACGTCGTCTATCGCAAGTCAACATGTAGGGACACCATCTACCACATCTCAAGTTGACAGTACATCATCACTCACATGTGATGAAGGAGGTACACCATCATTCCCACCTCAACCTCAAGGTATGTCATCTATTCCATCTTCGATCGAAGGTATTGCATCTAACCCATCTCATTTAAATATTGATGAAATTACTAATGTTGAGATGAATTTACCTAACTTAACACCACGTAGAAACATTCTATCTAAGGCAACATGATCACATAGAGTGCCTCTACAATAACCTCTCTCAATTTTTTATATCTCTGAGGCATTTGCTTGTGGTGAAAGGTTTTCTGTTGCCCCAAAAATCATCAGAAGGAGGCAGTGTAAAGTTGCAAAGGGGTGTAACTTTCATCCTACTCGTGATGTGACCAAATTGACTATTCTAACGCGTCTAGATGGGTACATTTACACTAGGCATGGTCCTATTTTTCACCCAAACATGTCAAAACAGTCTGAGCTACATTGTACCGACGATATCCTTGAAGAGTCCAAAGTGCAAAAAGGTAGCAATCTTTGACGAGATGTTACTTGAAAATCGTGTCACTTAGAAACATTTTGTCTGAGGAAACGTGATCATGTAGAGTGCCTCTACAATAACCTCTCTCAATTTTTTATATCTCTAAGACATTTGCCCGTGGTGAAAAGTTTTTTTGCTGCCCCAAAAATTGTCAGAAGGAGGCAGTGTATTAAGTCAGGATGAAAGCCTATTCACTCTAGGTGCCAATCTCAAGTTGCACACTCATGAATGGGCGCCTAGAGAAATAAGGCACTACATCATGGTTCCAGGACCTTGAAATGGTGCACAAGCATGTAGGAGGAATTTTCAAGGAGCCAGAATGTTTTTGAAACTCTAAGGAACTAGTCCAAAGACTCTGTGGTGCCATCTTGATACCATTGAGTCAACTTTGGAACTCAAACATATTGAAACAAGGTCTAGGAAGCTAGGCGCCATCTCTTGCCAGTTCAACCTCTCAGATGCACCAACATTGGAAAGACTCTTAATGAGCACCTAAGTTTGAATTGATCTTGTGATTGAAAGTTTGGTGATGTATTGGTGCAAGATGATCTTTAGTTGAAGCAATCTAAGTTCCAGGAAGGGTTTAGAAGTTATTAACCTCTTCACTAAGTTAGGTACATTTTACAAGATTTCTTACCCAAGAGTTGCACCTCATTAAGACAAGGCACATTTTAACCTCCAAGACTTTTCCAAAGAAGCGCTTCAGTTTATTAGCACCTTTGGACCTTGTTTTGCATTCTGAAAGAGAAGGCACACTTTGGAGGCATTTCTAACCTAGATTGACACCTAGGTATAGTCAACTCTCTGGAGCATTACAATGTGTTTTAAAATGAAGGAGGACATTTCATAAGTTGGGGAATTGATCACTGAAGTCCTTGGAGTGTTTGAATTACTCTAAGCAAGAAGGCACATTTCCATGGAGTAGCATACTCTAGATAGCGCCTAATGCCATCAAGGTGCAATTCTAACCACACTTTGGTGCCTATCATCAAGAAGGGGCATTGGGAATTCCTTGAATAGTTCTGAGTGTTTGAAGTTCATGAAATCACCAAGGAATGTTGGGCGCCATGTGTATCCTCAACAAGCTTGAGTTTGTTCCTAGACAAGTTGGCACTTATTCATGTTTTAACTTCCCTCTTGAAGCACCTAACTTGGGAAAAAGTTATCTTGTTGTTAGCCAAGTGTTTGATGTGTTTTGGAGACTCCAAAAGACTTCATCTTGCTAGGCACTCTTCTTGGCAACTACAACCTTCAACTGGCACCTAGATCTTGAAGAAAAACACTTGCAAGTGTGGGCACACTTTCCTTGTGATGGAGCATCAAATTGGCACCTAGAAATCATAATGCCTGAAGTGAGCACCTAGGATCCTATTGGTCCAATAGGTGGTTTTGGGATCTGTGTCAAGTCATTGGATTAGGTTGCCAACTCAGAATGATTTTCATGCATAGAATTATCAACTTTTGAACCTTCGAACTCACTATTGGCGAGACAACATACCATCGACGAGCTTAAAATTTCATCGGTCGATAGGCTGATGCCACCATGACTCTGTTTGATTTCACTTCTGACAAACATCCCATCATTGACTCTTATCGGTCAGATAGACTACTATCAGTGACTTTATATCCTTTCACACCGATGTCTTTGTCACTCTGATACGAGACTCTAAGTTGCTTGCCTATCGGTAGGACTTAATACCATTGGCACACTCAAAAACTATTTTGCCAACACACCGATCTCACCAATGACAACCTTCAGACCACACCCGTTGGTGAGACTCCAAACATCGGTGAACTCTAATCTCATTGGGCTGATACACCGATGGATTTTGACTGTCGGTGTGACCCCCTTCATCAGTGAATCTCTCAACTGCTCTTCCGATGTGCCGATGGGATTATCTTCTGATACACCGATGTCTTTGACTTCAAACCACACTCGTTGGCAAGACAGACCACTATCGGCAAAGCCTAACCAAGGTCTGCCGATACGACCAACTCTTGATGTTGATACAAGGTTCTTTTGAAGGCAAAGGGTGCCTAGGCTTATGGGGCTCAATTTGATGTATTTATTGAAAGCTCAAGGTGAATTGATGCTTATTGAAAATGCCACTTAGTCCTTCATTTGCATTCTAGGTGCCATTTCCTATTGACTTATATACTCCTCCTCATGCTAGGGTGCCATAATGAAGTGGTTTAGACAATAGGTGCGCTTCACTTACTAGAGACTTGTTCTCCTTCCACCTTAGGCACACTTTTATGTTGGAATAGGTGTCAATTGGTGTCTTGTCTTAAATGAATGCTCTCTCTAAGTTGGGCACCCTTTTAAGGCTTTATGAGTTGCAAATTGTGCCTTAACCCTTCATGCTTGTTGCTCAATGTTTGAATGTTTAAGAAAGTCTCCTTTAGGCACTTATCTTAATGACTTTTTCTCAAGGCGCAATTATCCTAATGACTTGGATATTCATCCTAGTGTTTCAGGATATCAGGCTACTATACTTAGTCATTTTCAGGATCTCAAACATAAAGAATAACATGATGATTCATTTTTTTGTATTGCATATAGTTGACATTATATGCTGCTCATAAAGAATATTAATATTTTCTGTTCAACATGATGATTCATTTTTTTTTTAAATACAACTTTTATCTTTTAGTTCCAAAATGAGGTTTAGGTGATACTTGAATAACAATAGCTTGCTTATTGGATCAACAAACATCCTATGTAATATAATTGGACTTTAAATATTTGAAGTAGCCATCTACAAATATCCATTCAAACGTGGATTTATAATGCAAGTATGGATGCCATCAATAAAAAAGATTTGTATTAACCAAATATCCATATAGGCATACATCAATATCTTTCGATATAAGTATAACATATATACAAAATAGCCATATAGGCATATAATGTCAACTATATACAATACAAAATATATGTCCACAAATGCCATATAGGCATATAATGTCAACTATATACAATACAAAATATATGTCCACAAATGCCATATAGGCATACAACAAAGGAACACAATAAAAAGTCATTCCCCTCTGGCTGGTGAAGAGAATAGATCACGGGCAACCTTTAATCTTCTAGAGGATGGAGACGTGCATGTGGGTGGTCTACTACGAACCCGAGGGCTACTCCTCCTATTTAGTTCTTCCTGCATCTTTACCTGTTACAATAAAAAGTATAGACATTAATATATAGAAATTACATGTTATAAAAAATGAAACATTTAACAAAATAATCACTTACTGCTAACATATAATCTGTCTCCTCACTTGCCTTAGTAGCAAGAATAGGCCTTGGTGATGTCATGTCCTATAGAAACCATCCAGATAGAAATTAAACTTCAAATCAATAATCTTTTAATTTTTCAAAAATAGACATCTATAACAATGAATGTAAATTGAAATTTACTAATCTGCCTCATACCCCTGTCAATGCCATGGAGCTATGAATCGCAGAGGCCACACGCTGCTCCATTGCCCTATGAACATGGGGAGGTGTCTCCGCAGCTTGCATCATCTGGAAATAAAATAACATTATTCAATTACAAAAACTATAATAGTGATGCAAATCATGGCTCCTAACATACACACACGTTCATCTAAACATGGAAGTACACACAATAAAGCACACAAGTCACATACAAAAATCTAGTAAGTACAATTCATTCATTAAACTATTTATTTTATTATCTCCGTAAAGCTTTGAAGTCCACCACCACTGGCAGGTGTTGCCATGAAATCTACAATATTAACCTATTCAACATCCAAAATTAGATATTAGAATACCATTCATATAACGATGCTATTCACATGTAATATTTATAATTGTTTACTAGTTACATACCCCGACAGTAGATGATCTAGTGTAAAATGCAGGTGGAGAACCACTGAAAACTGCATCGACGCTATGACCCTGATATTTCATTAAAATCATCAATTTAAATTAGTTAATCTTGCATTTCAAAAATGAAATTTAATAAATTAAATTCAATAAACTTGCTAATATTTACCTGAGTATCAAGGCCGAAAGTCTCACTCAGGAGGGTATTTGTCATCACCATCTGCTCAGTTGCAGATGTAGCCTGTGCACCTGTATCCTGACTATCCATGGGGTCATAACCACAGGCTGACCTGCAAGCCTGACAAGCATGGGGTGGGACCCTACTCCTCGCACTATCTCCCAACCCACTCTGTGCTGCAGGTCTGGCATGCTATATGATGCTCTAGGTCAAGGCACTAATGGACTGAAGTGTATCAACCTCAACACTCTCCTTCACAATGGAAGGGATAGAAACATGCTCATGGGCTGCTCTACTAATTACTCATCTCACTACCCGCTGTGGGTCGAGACGTGCCCTTGGTCTATCTTGTGCTGACCCCCCACCTCTACCCTGGAAGTCCCGCATATCAAAATAGTTTGGCACTTTATTGAGGACAAACTTGCAGTAGAGTTTCCTCAAAAAGTATTGCGGGACCTCATTATTATTGCATGGAGGATGGTCAAAAACCATCCACCACCTCTGCTCAAAATTGTCCCTTATCACTTAGTTGTTGCACCAATGGATAGGGAACCTCTTGCATGTAATGGGTGGAGGTTGATTTGTTTGTGGGTTTGTGAAAATGGAACACAAGTCTAATTTTGTGATTTGTAATTTTTTCACATCTTGGTATGACAACTTGTCTGCATAATAATCTCTAAACTCTCTCCTCTCATCTGTCCAACTAGTTATTTGCTTGCTAATTGAATCTACATTTGATAACATAGATTCAAGAGATTCAGCAAGCGTGGACCTATGCAAGGTTGAAGTGGAAGGATCTTTCAACCTTACAATTATATCTTCAATTTCTTTTTTGTTGTTTTCAATTTGCCCCATTATATTTTCTTGTGTTCTAGGGGCATGTCGAGGAATGGATGGAGGAGGTTATTGTTCTACAGGTATTTCCTCCTCAAGATTTTGTGGATTTTGAGGAGGAGGAGGTGCATTAACATTTCTTGACTAACAAAATATACATCAAAAATCAACTCAAACCTATCTATTTAGAAACAAATTCAAACAAAAAAACAAATATAACTCACTCCTTTGGCGTGCTCAATGTCATGGTGGCATTTTAGCTATGAATCGATAAGGTTTTTGTGTTGAATGGAGCGTTGCAAAATGCGAGCGGCTTTCTAGGGTTTGTAGGCCACAGACATAGAGGAGAAGAAAAAAATGAAATGAGATATAAACCTTTTTTTTTATTTATAGCAAGTCAAAACGCGAGCGCGTTATAACATGCTCGTGTTTTGTATTAATGTTTTTTGAAAATAATTTGGCCACTTTTTGGCGCCCCATCTTTTTGCACTTACCCAGTAAATATCTTTGAATAACAGTTTGAAACAATAGAATATAAATAATAGAATGCTGTTGTTTACAGTGGGATTAATATGAAGATAACCTTCTCATGCATTTGTTCTCTACATCATTGAACCCATAGAGAACTTTGTTTCTTTGTTAAACATAGGGTTATGGAAGAATGTTTGAATAACATTGTGATTGAAATTTTTTGAGAACTCTGATATAAACCTAGGAGTTGTGAGGAGTAAGATTGTAGAAAGTTTAGACAGACATAGATTTACATTTCTCAATGAAATATATGTATAAATTTTATTGTTTAGAATCAAAAGATTTTGGTGATAGATATTCACTTATTTTAGAATATATAAATTATATTGATATCATTAAAAAAACATAAGTGATTTAATGTCATAATTGCATTAGACAAATAATGATAAGCATTGTCATGATATACAAAGGATGATAAATATGAGTTCACATAACCTATCCTTTATTGAAATTTGGTGGACTTAATAAGACCAAGAGTTCAAAAATATCATATTATTATTGTAGACTCAAACCTATTTAGGTTAAAAGATTGACTTAGTCAAAAGATTAGTTATGATAATGATAGTATTCATTAAGATCTTATATGAATGAGGATATACCTCATATGCTATGTTTTTACTTATTATGAGAAATGTGAATTTGAACAATGTCCAAGTGATCAAGAGAAGACTAGAGGTTATCATTTCCATATATTATTATTATAAATTATTACTTTGGAATATAATCTAGTATTTGATATTTCAATGCGTTGGGATAGAGAAGCTAAAACCCTAGATTCAACCCAGAAGGGTTAAGAAAACTTTAAAACCCTTAAATCTGTTAGAACATTGAATTAGTCTATTGTTTGTTATGTTCGATAATGAATAATCAAGAAACCATAGATCAAGACAAGTATAATTTAGGAAGAGTGTTTGAAGCACCTATGATAAATAAATGATTTCTTAATAGAGTCAAAACTGATATATTACACAAGATTGCTCAATCTTTGGTTCATCGAGTAGAATGACAAGAAGTCATAGACCCTAGTATTTGCAAGTATGCAAAAGGGGACTCTCTAGAAGGTTAAAATTACCTAAACCTATATATTGCGTATATCCTTGATAAAGGATTAAATTCTAAGTTAGATTGACTAGAATTTGAGTTTAGCCAAGATCCCAGATGTAGTATACTTCATGTTATATTTTATGATTTTTAAACTTATGTAAAATTATTCATATTGCCAAGTGCAAATTATTTGTAATTATAAAGTGAAATGATTTGACTATAAATTTACCTTTGAATATATTGTAATTTGAAGGTTGAAAAATATTCTGAAAATATATACATTTAATTCTATGTGGTTATGCAAATGTTTAAAAAAAAGGTTTCTCACTCTTGGTTAAACATGTTCATATACTTTCTTAATAATTTTTTTGGGTATTTCTAAGTTGTAAGAGTTGGTATGTTACATATGGTATCAGAGCTATTGGGTTCAACACATGGACATAGGAGCTCACTATACAAGGAAACTTTTCAACATTCAAAAGATTGGCTAATGTTTGAAAGTTGGTTTTATGCCAGAATAGTGTGGAGAAGAACAAAGAAAATTGCCAAGAAGCCTATTCCCCAGAACTTACCCAAGAGAGTGGTTAAGAAAGAACCAAATGAGGAGGTAAAACTCCAAGAACATATAAACTATGTTGAGGGTGCATGGTTGGAAGACTCTAAAACATTGGATGACACTCTTAAATGTATTCAACTAAAAAAGACACAACACAACAAACTAGCTAAGAAACCCATTGTTCCTACTTGTGTAACTTTAAACTGAGTAAACCATCAGCTAGTCACGACATGCCATTTGGGTGTGGTCGTGATGCCTCTACTTGAGGAAAAGAGGTGCTGGAGGAGTACCTACATGTACATCCACCCTCTAAGTTTGTTTTACTAGATTATGATGGAGAAGAGGAACTTGAGGAATGTTCTTTGACTGATGGTGACATGTAGTCTTGTTCTATTATCTATCTAAATAAGGATGTATTTATAGCCAAAATAAACTATAATAAAGATGAGATTGTTTTGCACAAATCTAATTTTTGTGAATAGATTTAATGATGCAGTTTGAATTAATGAGATAAATTATTTCTGAATTCTAATCTATAATTTAATATGAATATCAGGTGTGATATAGACTATCATCTTGGTTCAAACTCAAACAAATTTTGGAGATAGTCAAGGAGAGTCAAATCCTTCTGAAAACCCAATGACTAAGTTGGATCAAATAATGACCATGCCAAATGAAACTAAGGAAAGGCTTAGAAACTTGGAACAGGAAGTTAGGGCCCAAGGTAGACCCGAAGGAGATAAGGAGGACTCACATGTAGGGGATGATGATTATGCCCATGAACCTAGTTCTCATAGTGAACAAAGGGAGGATGTTGATAAGACTACGTCTCAAGAAGAAATGAGAAATAGACTTGCCTTAGAGCTATCAAGAGATATGAAGAAAGTGACGCCACCCAAGTTCGATGGAACAGTAAGTAATGATGCTGCAGAAGCTTGGTTGATGGAGATGGAAAAGTATTTTGAGATTAGAAACTACTTCAAGAGATAAGTAAGGTAGTACGGGGTGCCTATCAGGTGGTAGGTGAAGCGTCCACATGGTGGATGAGAAAGAAAATGGAATCGGGGCTAAGTTCTCTGAGCTTATCTTGGGATCATTTTGTGGTCATATTTCAATAGAGGTGGTTACCACAGATTTTCTTTGACCAAAAACTAATAGATGTTTAGAATTTGTGACAAGGAGAAATTTCAGTGGTTGAATATTGGGAAAATTTCACCTGTCTCCTGAAGTATGTGCCACGATATAAGAAGGATGAAAGGTTCTGAATCAAAAAATTCATCATGGGTCTAAATGGCCAGATAGGTGGAGAAGTGGATGCGCATGGTCCTACTATTATGGACCAAGTTTTTAAGAAGGCAATCAAACAAGAGCAAAAACTAAAGTTAATTTCTACATATCATGAGAATAATTGCAAGAGGTTTAATAAGACATAAGCTTCTCAACCTTTCAAGAAAAGGAATGAAAAACATAATGTGAATAAGAAAATTGACAAGGGATTCATAAATAATAGGAATGCACCCAGAAATGAGAAGAAAAACAATAGCAATTTTTGGAAGAATGATACAAGCAAACCTGTTGAAGAGTGAGGACCTCCCAAGGGATGTTTCTCTTATGGTGAAGATCATTACACAAATCAATGTCCAACCAAGAAACAAAGAGTTCAACAACATAGTAATGCATTACCTAGCCAGCAAGTAGCTTTCCAATAGAGGATCCATTCAGCATTGGACAATTGCCAAGCGGAGTACCATATTACTCCCATAGAGCTAACAGGTACTTTGTTTGGAGTTCCTATTTCTATTTTAATTGATACTAGAACAACTAAAAGTTTTATTTCTCCAAAAGTATTGAATAAATTTCCTAGAAGAGCTAGATATATGGCTAAACCTTGGTTAGTTGAATATGCTAACCAGA
This sequence comes from Cunninghamia lanceolata, assembly GCA_027924645.1. Lineage (NCBI taxonomy): Eukaryota > Viridiplantae > Streptophyta > Pinopsida > Cupressales > Cupressaceae > Cunninghamia > Cunninghamia lanceolata. Next base: position 8,471,534 of record BSBN01000534.1, read on the forward strand.
CTAAAGCTCAAGTAGAGCAATGCTTGTTTGAAGCCAAGATTGATCTTCCTAGTTTTTCAACTGGGGTGAATTTATTTGTATACCCCTAGGTTCCTATGATGTTTTCTTAGGAATAAACTGGCTATGGAGACATAGGGCCAATGTTGACTATTCTGCAAAAATAGTTGAATGTCTAGATGATGTAGGAAACAAAGTCTATCTGCAAGGCACATAAAGAGAAGTCAAGATCAGATCATTCTCTGCTATGCAATTGAAGAGGGCTAGGTGAAAATGATGTGAAATTTTTGTAGTCAAAATGGAACTAGTAGAAGAGGATCCTAGTAAACAATAGGTGCCCTTGGAGAACTATCCTTTTCTTTAATATTATTGGGTTGTCTTACTAGATGGACTTCTGGGGTTACCTCCGAAGAGATATTTTGATTTCTCTATTGATATAATACCTAGATATGAGCCAATTTAAAAAGCACCATATCATATGACTACTACGGAGTTGATGGAAATGAAAGCCTAGCTTTAGGAGCTATTTGCTAAAGGGTTGATTAGACCCAGTGTTTCATCTTGGGGAGCACCTATAATCTTTGTCAAAAAGAAGGATGGAACCTTGTTTTTGTGTATAGACTATGTATTCTCAACAAAGCAACAATAAATAATAAGTATCCTCTACCATGTATTGATGATCTTTTTGATCAGATGTGGGGTGCAACAATGTTCTCTAAGATTGATCTGCAATCTAAATATCATTAGCTGAGAATAAAAGATGAAGACATTCATAAAACAATTTTCAAAACAAGGTATGGACATTATGAGTTCACAGTTTTAACATTTGGACTTACAAATACCCCTGCAACATTCATGAATTTGATGAACAATGTCTTTTGAGATTGCTTGGATAGATTTTTTCTAGTGTTTCTAGATGACATTCTTATATATGCTAAGAATGAGGAAGAGCATTTGCAACATTTGTAATAGTCATGTAGTGGTTGAGGGAACATAAGTTGTATGGGAAGATTTCTAAGTGTACTTTCTTTCAGAAAGAGATATAACATTTAGGACACATCATATCAGCTGAAGGGATTTCAGTAGATCCTGCAAATATGAAAGCTATACTTGAGTGACCTGAGCCAAAGAATGTGCAAGAAGTGTGCAGTTTCATGGGGTTAGTTAGATATTATAGGAAGTTTGTATTAAACTTTTCTAAGTTTGTAAACCAAATCACTTTACTTTAGAGAAAAGGAAAGCATTTTGACTAGTTGAAAAAATGTTAAGAGACATTTAATCATTTAAAAGAGAGGTTAACAACTCCACCAATATTGAAAGTTCCTGATCCAGAAGGTTAATTTGTTGTAATCACTGATGGGTTAGGTGAAGGTTTAGGAGGAGTACTTATGCAAAATGGGCGAGTGGTAGCCTATGAGTCTAGAAAGTTGAGAGCATATGTGCAGAATTATGCTCCTCATGACTTAGAATTAGCATCAGTTGTGCATGTTTTGCAAGTGTAGCAACACTTTTGCTAGGAGAGACTTTTGAACTGAAGTTAGACCATCAAGGTCTTAAGTATATATTTTCCCAACCTCATTTGAATGCTCGATAAAGAATATGATTTGAATTTATATCTGACTATGAATTTGAGATGAATTATATCAAAGGTAAAGAGAACAGTGTAGTAGATGCTCTGAGTCAATAGAGACATATCTCATTAATTATCTCTATCCACTCAAACATTAAGGATTTAGTGTTACAAAATTCTGTAGGTGATGATTACTATGAGCAAGTTAAGCAAACTCTCACAATAAATTGTTAAGACTTGAAGTATGATGGGTTCTATTTTGACCCAGATGGGATTTTAAGATACAAATGAAGGATGTATGTTCCAAACTCTATATAATTAAGAAACCTTGTGTGGAAGGAATTTCATTTTGCACCATATTCAGGTGGCCCTAGAGCAACCAAACTCCTAGGCGATGTGAAGCCTCTTTAGTTTTTGAAAGGAATGAAAAATGACACTGCAAGTTTTGTAGTAAGTTCCTTAGAGTGCCAGAGAGTCAAGGCTGAGCATCAACATTTAACAGGACTTCTGTATTCATATGATATTCTAGAGTTGAAGTGGCAGGTCATTAGTATGGACTTTGTTCAAGGCCTCCCAATGTCTCAAAATGGACATGATGCTATTTTAGTGGTGGTGGAAAAGCTCACCAAGGTAGTTCATTTTATACCTGGAAATCTAATAGATGGAGCATCAGTTTTAGCTCACAAGTTTGTACAAGAAGTATTTATATTAAATGGTATTCTTGAGAAAATTATCTCAGACAGAGATGCATGCATGGCATCAATATTTTGGCAAACTTTATTCTCAGCACTAGGAAATCAACTCAATATAATCTTGACTTATCACCTTGAGATAGATAGTTAGACTGAGAGGGTAAATCAAGTTCTAGAAGATTTGTTGTGGATGCATTTTCTTAACATTTCCTTTCAATCCTTATCAAAAATTATGTTTTGTGCACATATTGCAATCATTGCATTCCTTCATTTATAACATATGATTAAATAAGAAGATGCATATTTACAACACTTAAGAATATGTAGTAGTGTTGCTCATGTCACCAATACTATGTTTACATCTTCACATACATGTCTTACAACATGTGACAATATGAATGATAGAGAATTTTTGCATCAACATGATGGCACAACATGAACAAATTGCATGTTTGCATCAATTTCATTGGTTCAATGATTGAGAATGTGTTAACTTGAACAATATTTTTTGTTCTTCTCATCAAGACCTTCATGAAATGATACATTGGTTTCTTGATATTCAATCATGCATTGGAGATCTTCAAAGTGTTAAAGATGTTTGACGTGATGAAGAAACTTGTTATTTTGATGTATTTCAACTCCAAACTTCTGCCTAGAAGTGAAGGCACTAATCCTTGATCAAACTAACCTAAAAGTGCACCTTGGTACTTAGGGTGCTAGATTATGATTGATCAACCTAAAATGTGTGCCTAAGGCTAGATAGTGAATTGGAAGGATAAAATGCATCATCAAAGGAGTTTATAGTTATTGAAGGCATCAAATGATGACTTGGGCGCACATCTACCTCTCTACACCATCAAATGTGCACCTGGATTAGTGAGGTGCCACTTCATATCTCTATGACTTTGGATATGTGCCTTGATAATGAATACAAGGCACCAATTATTGAATAAACAACCTAGAATGAGTGCCTTAGTATTTGAGGTGCTAGTTCATGCTTCTAGAACACCAAAAGTGCACCTAGATGTTGAGGTGCTAGCTCTTGCTCAAGCAACCTTGAAACTGTGCTTTCACAAGGGAGGTTAAAATGTATTATCAAAGGATTAAGTTGAATCAAGGAATCATCATTGAAGACAAGTAAAACATGATTGTGAATGACACACACTTTCAACATCTCTAACCTCACAATTGCTCCTTCCATTGGAAGCTCATATTGTGCCTAAAGGAATGGTACTGAGATATCATCCATGTTAATGATTGAGAATGTGTCAACTGGAACAATATTTTTTGTTCTGCTCATTGTGGGGCCAAACGAACTACGCCAACACATTGGGGTGGATAGGTAAATGCCAAGGGAGGTCTCATTTTGTGCGCCAAGCATCCCAGTGATTCCAGGCAAGAGGCTACTGGCAAAGTCCCTTAAGATCCCTGAGACCAAAAAACTGCCAAACTTTGACGGAGCAGTTCTCAGAATTTGTGATAGCTGGGAATGTTTTGTTTGGACCTATAGGTGCATGTGGAGTCCATCGACAATAACCTCTCTCCATTTTGGTCAACTCCATTTTGTTTGACTGTGCTGAAATCAAACGCATTGTTGCAAAATGCTTCAATTTGATGCAGTGGAAAGGTGCTAGGTGTGACATTTTTCATTCCATAGCTTGTGGGGTTGAACGGACTATGCCAATACATTAGGGTGGGTAGGTAAATACCATTGGATGTCTCATTTGGTGTGCCAAGTGTCCCAGTGATTCCGGGCAAGAGGCTACTGGCAAAGTCCCTTAAGATCCCTGAGACCAAAAAACTGCCAAACTTTGATGGAGCAGTTCTTAGGATACATGACAGATGGAAATATTTTGTTTGGACCTACAATAACCTCTCTCATTTTTGGTCAAATCCATTCCATTTTCCTGTGCCAAAATCAAATGCATTGTTTCAAAATGCTTCAATTTGATGTAGTGGAAAGGTGCTAGGTGTGACATTTTTCATTCCATAGCTCATGGGGTCAAACAGACTATGCCAACATGTCAGGGTGGGTGGGTAAATCCCATTGGAGGTCTCGTTTGGTGTGCCAAGCGTCCCAGTGATTCCGGGCAAGAGGCTACCGATAAAGTCCCTTAAGATCCCTGAGACCAAAAAATTACCAAACTTTGACGGAGTAGTTCTCAAAATTTGTGATAGCTGGGAATGTTTTGTTTAGACCTACAGGTGCACATGGAGTCCGTCCACAATAACCTCTCTCATTTGGTCAACTCCATTCTGTTTGACCGTGCTGAAATCAAACGCATTGTTGCAAAATGCTTCAATTTGATGCAGTGGAAAGGTGCTAGGTGTGACATTTTTCATTCCATAGCTCATGGGGTCGAACGGACTATGCCAAACTATCAGGGTGGAAGGGTAAATGCCATTGGAGGTCTTGTTTCATGCGCCAAGCGTCCTAGTCATTCTGAGTTGTAAGCTACTGACAAAGTCAAAAGTTGCTAGGATTGAAATTTTGCATTCTACAGGTCCTGGGGCTGAATAGATTGTGCCAACACATCGAGGTGGGCGAGTAAATGCTAGGGGAGGTCTCATTTTGTGTGCAAAGCATCCCAGTCCTTGCCAATAGCTTATAGCTTGGAAGGACTGGGATGCTTTGCACATAAAATGAGACCTACCCTAGCATTTACTCGCCCACCCTGACATGTTGGCACAATCTATTCGGCCCCAGGACCTGTAGAATGCAAAATTTCAATCCTAGCAACTTTTGACTTTGTCGGTAGCTTACAGCTCGAAACGACGGGGACGCTTGGTGCACGAAATGAGACCTCCAATGGCATTTGCCTATCCACCCTAATGCGTTGGCATTGTCCATTTGACCCCACAAGCTATGGAATGAAAAATGTCACACCTAGCACCTTTCCACTATATCAAATTGAAGCATTTTGCAACAATGCATTTGATTTCAGCACGGTCAAACGGAATGGAGTTGACCCAAAATGAGAGAGGTTATTGTGGATGGAATCCATGTGCACCTATAGGTCCAAATAGAACATTCCCAGCTATCACAAATTCTAAGAACTGCTCTGGCAAAGTTTGGCAGTTTTTTGGTCTCAGGGATCTTAAGGGACTTTGTCGGTAGCCTCTTGCCCGGAATCACTGGGATGCTTGGTGCACCAAACAAGACCTCTAATGGCATTTACCTACCCACCTCAATACATTGGCATAGTCTATTTGACTCCACAAGCTATGGAATGAAAAATGTCACACCTAGCACCTTTCCACTGCATCAAATTGAAGCATTTTGAAACAATGCATTTGATTTCGGCATGGGAAAACGGAATGGAGTTGACCAAAAATGAGAGAGGTTATTGTGGATGGACTCGACATGCACCTATAGGTCTAAATAGAACATTCCCAGCTATCATGAATTCTGAGAACTGCTCTGTCAAAGTTTGGCAATTTTTTGGTCTCAAGGATCTTACGGGCCTTGCCATTAGCCTCTTGCTCGGAATCACTGGGATGCTTGGTGCACCAAACAAGACCTCCAATGGCATTTACCCACCCACCCCAATGCGTTGGCATAGTCCATTAGACTCCACAAGATATGGAATGAAAAATGTCACACCTAGCACCTTTCCACTGCATCAAATTGAAGCATTTTGCAACAATGCGTTTGATTTCGACACGGTCAAATGGAATGGAGTTGACCAAAAATGAGAGATGTTATTGTGGAAGGACTCCACATGCACCTATAGGTCCAAACAAAACATTCCCAACTATCATGAATTCTGAGAACTGCTCCGTCAAAGTTTGGTAGTTTTTTGGTCTTAGGGATCTTAAGGGACTTTGCCGGTAGCCTCTTGCCCGGAATCACTGGGACACTTGGCGCACAAAATGAGACCTCTAATGGAATTTACCCACCCACCCCGATGCGTTGGTGCAGTCCATTCAACCCCACAAGCTATGGAATGAAAAATGTCACACCTAGCACCTTTCCACTACATCAAATTGAAGCATTTTGCAACAATGCGTTTGATTTCGGCACGGTCAAACGGAATGGATTTGACCAAAAATGAGAGAGGTTATTGTGGAAGAACTCCACATGCACCTGCAAGTCCAAACAGAACATTCCTAGCTATCACAAATTTTGAAAACTACTCCGTCAAAGTTTGGTAGTTTTTTGGTCTCAGGGATCTTACGGGACTTTGCCGGTAGCCTCTTGCCCGGAATCACTGGGATGCTTGGCGCACCAAACAAGACCTCCAATGGAATTTACCCACCCACCTTGACGCATTGGCGTAGTCCATTCACCCCACATGCTATGGAATGAAAAATGTTAGACCTAGCACCTTTCCACTGCATTAAATTGAAGCATTTTGTAACAATGCGTTTGATTTCGGCATGGTCAAATGGAATGGAGTTGACCAAAAATGAGAGAGGTTATTGTTGATGAACTCCACATACACCTGTAGGTCTAAACAACACATTCCCAGCTATCATGAATTCTAAGAACTGCTCCGTCAAAGTTTGGTAGTTTTTTGGTCTTAGGATCTTACGGGACTTGCCATTAGCCTCTTTCCCAGAATCACTGGGATGCTTGGCACACCAAACAAGACCTCTAATGGCATTTACCCACCCACTCCAATGTGTTGGTACAGTTCATTCAACTCCACGTGCTATGGAATGAAAAATGTCATACCTAGCACCTTTCCACTGCATCAAATTGAAGCATTTTGAAACAATGCGTTTGATTTCGGCACAGTCAAATGGAATGGAGTTGACCAAAAATGAGAGTGGTTATTGTGGATGGACCCCACATACACCTGTAGGTCCAAACAGAACATTCCCAGCTGTCACAAATTTTGAGAACTACTTCGTCAAAGTTTGGTAGTTTTTTGGTCTCAGGGATCTTAAGGGACTTTGCCAGTAGCCTCTTGCCTGGAATCACTGGGATGCTTGGTGCACAAAATGAGACCTCCAATGGCATTTACCCATCCACCCCAATGCATTGGCACAGTCCATTTGACCCCACGAGCTATGGAATGAAAAATAGGTTTCATACACAAATTGCAATAGTTGTAGAGCCAACCTCTTATCAACGAGAGTTGAATAATAGTAAATAGAGAGCTTCTCGGCCATAAATGGGATTTGCATACACACACACCCAACTAAAATAGATTCCACCAGCTTTCAATTACAATTTCTCTCAGGCCCTTACACATCCATACAGTGCTGTACTAAACAAAGAAATAGCAGGAAAATAGTAAAATCTACAAAAACAAAGTTTCTTGACATTAATTTCATTCAAACTTGTCTTCAATTCATCTTCAAAATGTTTTGAATACATCTCCAATGCCTTTTCCACAAAGTTTTATGCATATTTATACATGATTTGAGGGAAACCAATAGCCTCCAACTGACTTTTAAGTACTTGACTGTTCATCTTCCATACTTTTGCATTTTTTTTTTACATTTTTCATATGACAACTTTGACATATTTACAAAATTTGACAAGATGAAGACTAAATACATGATGAAATGGTTTATCATAACCTTATTAGATTTCAAGCTACTATGCTTGATTAGGGCATATAAGGAATTTTGTCATATTGATTCTATTGATCTAAAACCATTCTCAATGCTAAACATATCATCAATGGACTAAAGAACTATCATCATAATGTATGGCATCATGGGAAGTATCATGACACACACATAAGGAATTTAAATTATATTGTATATCAAGGTGCATATATATTAAAATCTAGTCCATAATGGTAGACATACAAAAATTTGGCAAATATGCCAACTGAAAACATTTTTTACAAAATGTGGCATATGCCATGTCTCAAAATCTATATACAATCTACATGCCAAATAGCTACATTAAATACTACAAGTCCACTTGACCCTCAATCTATGATGGATCCTCAATCTGTGATGGATCCTGAAAAAGTGTCCTCTTTGTACCAAAATGTCCAGTAATTGATGGAGGCAAAGTTTCCTGCATTAACAAGTCAAAACACAAATTTGATTAATCTCTTCAATGGTAAATAAAAATAAGTTAAAGTTAGTAAATAGATTCTTATCTACTACAATTAAAAATTTTCATTTATTAACATACATCTAAATCACTACAATCAACTATAAGACTGCTAGATAAACTATCAATTATTTAAAAAAATTCAATTCAATTACCTTGACTCTATGTTGTTGTTCGGACAATCGCTCTGCAAATGATTTTCTCTTAAGATGATCAGGTGTCCTAGTGAAGCATGATGGCAAAGGTGGCACATCACTCACATTCTCAAGAGACTACATAAAAGAAAAGTAACATTGAAATAAATTAATATATAATTATTAAATAAAATAGGAAATGCATACATTTAAAAAGGTTAGATGTGTTACACACAAACAATCTAGAGTGCACTACACAAAAACTTATCTACTAGAAAACAAGCACATACCACCCTCGAGGCCTCCTACATCAATTGAGAAGGACTATGAATTATCAAAATGACAAGAATGTAAGACTCTAAATGACTATAATCAAATATTTAAGTTTTCTAAATTATCAATTAAAGTACAATTCAATCAAATTACCTCCACCCTTTGTTGGCATTGAGAAAGCCATTCTGCAAATGATAATCCCTTGGCTCGATTAGGAGTTTGAGAAAAGACTATTGGCAGAGATGCCACATCATTCACATTTTTGATTGACTATAAAATAAAATTAACATCAAGATATAAATTAATATATAATTACTCACAAAGAAATAAATACATAAAAAAAGTTGATGTGTAGAATAAATTATACCGGCAAGTCCAAGACAAATTGGATGGCAGACAAAGTTCCATGATGAACTTCTGTCAACTGCTCCTCTGTCATCAACTGTTATCCCACTTAGATACATTAGTACTAATAAATTTGTTTATATATTCAAATGGAATAGACCATAAAATTTAACTTTAAATTTTACCTGCACAAAAGATTGCTCATGCATTTCTCCTTTATGGTTCATTGATCTGATAGCTTCTACTCTTGTCCCTGACCCCTCAACTTGAGTTCTGGACCCCATTTCCTCATGTCATGAATGGAGATCGTACTCTGATGTTTTCAACGGTGGATCACTACTCTCCATAATAGGACCTAAGCATAAATGATTGCAAGAAATGCAATGATGGGGCACACATACATGTGTGGATGATGACGGTCTAGTAGAACCAGGTGATCCAATATCATTGCCTTTGTCATGTGCTTGTACAAACTGAGATGTCTGTATAATCAAATGCTCGGTCAAAGAGTGTATGGCACTAAGGCCCTATTGTGTTGCATTTGCAACAATGTCTGGGTGCTGCATTGGGGGTGGAGAAGGGATAGCAGGAGGGGGAATATAGGGACCTTGTACTTGTCTAATTGCCCCAGGTCTATCTTGAGGCATTCCTTTGCCCACTCCTTGAAACTCTCTAAAATCAAAATAATTAACATGTTGACCCATGACGAAATCTGCATAGAGTTTACGAAGGAAATACAAAGGTACATCTAAATTGTTGTTGGGTGGTTTATCAAAAACCATCCACCAATGATCCCAAAAGTTCTGACTAATGCCCTCATGAATACACCATTTGATTGAAAACTTGGGCTTACGTACATCAACATGCAATCCAGTTTTAGGATTAACAAAGTGTTGGGATAACATAGTTTTTTAAATCTCTAATTCTTTGACTTCATCGTATGACAAACCGTTAGCATATTCGGCCTTCTTGGCATCTCACCATTGCCTAAATGATTCATGTTGGGTTGACAAGGTTTGAACATGATTAATGATTCCTTCTAAATTTGATGTCATTGTAGACAATCGAGGGTGGCGGCGATACATTTCTATGATCCTACTTATATGATCAATATTTCTCTGAATATTCTCTTCTATTGTTGGAGGGGGAGAGTTTGGTGGTGGAGGGTTTGGGTTTTCATTTTGTGCATCCATTTTACCTAATTAAAAAAGGAAAACATACCCACTTAGCATAAAAAACCAAAAACTTTGCTTGAATATACAAAACAAACAAAAAAAATGCTAAAGATCTTACCTTTTAGGATCAAATATCCATTCACCTCTGATATCCATTCTTCAAAGATGCCACTGCATTTTGCAAGCCGCGGGTTTGCAAAAATGTAGTGTCTTTTTCGCTTTTTATGTTTTTCAAAACGGATATCTATTTTCTTTTTCTCAATTATTTTTATTGATTTTTATTTTAGTATTTAGGCATTTTAGCTATAAAATACAATCCAAATTTTAGAAAGGTTGTATCATATGAAAGGCAAGATTTTGGACAAACTATCAAAATTTATATAGGATTATGATGATATATATATTTGATTTTTATATGATTTACTTATACTAAGGTATCTCATAGTATTTCAAAGGCACTTTTGAATAGATAATTGTCATAAAAAAATTGTAAACACTAAACCCTAAACCTCTAAACCTTAACCCCTCAACCATAAACCCTAAACCCTAAATAATGCCCCTAAACCTTAACCCCTAACCCCTAAACCCTAAACCCTATCTCCTATCTCTCCCTTATCTCTCTATCCCTATCATCGAGCTCTACCTCTCAATCCTTCTCCCTATTTCTCTGGACATCTTGCTCACTCTCTATCTCCCTATCTCTCCCCTTTGTCACCTCTATCTCTCCCTATCTGTCTCCTCTCTCTTTCTATCTAGCTATCTCCAAAACTGAGAAACCCTAAACCCAAGTACACCCTAAATCCAATCAACTCTAAACCTATATCTCCCTATCTCTCCCCTATCTCCCTATCTCTATCATCCCTCTACCTCTCTTGATCTCTATCCCTATGTCCCTGGCCATGTGCCTCACTCTCTATCTCCTTAACTCTCTCCTCGGTCTCCTCTCTTTATCTCCCTATCATTCCTTTCTCTCTATAAACCCTAAATCCAAAACCCTAAACCTCTAAACCTAACCCCTAACCCCTAAACAATTTAAATCCTAAACCCTAAATAATGCTCCTAAACCCTAGCCCCTAACCCCAAAACCTAAGAAACCCTAAACCCCTAAACCCCAAACCCCTAAACCCTAAACCCAAGTAACCCTAAACCACTATCTCCCTATATCTCCCCTATCTCCCTACCACCTTTGTCCCTCTACCTCTCAATCTCTCTCCCTATGTCTCTGGCCATGTCCCTCACTCTTTATCTCCCTATCTCTCCCCTCAGACTCCTTTATATCTCCCTATCATTCCTCTCTCTATAAACCCTAAACCTCTAAACCTAACCCCTAACCCCTAAACAATAAATCCTAAACCCTAAATTATAATGCCCCTAAACCCTAATCCCTAACCCCTAAACCTAAGAAACCCTAAACCCCAAACCCCTAAACCCTAAACCCAAGTAACCATAAACCACTATCTCCCTATCTCTCCCCTATCTCCCTATCACCTTTGTCCCTCTACCTCTCAATCTCTCTCACTATGTCTCTTGCCATGTCCCTCACTCTTTATCTCCCTATCTCTCCCCTCAGACTCCTCTATATCCCCCTATTGGTTTGATGCAGAGCACACAGTGGAAGCTCTCAAAACACGGTGAAATACCCATCAAAACCCATAGTTCAAATAGATTAAAGCTTAATCAGCTTTAAGAAACCTTCTCAAAGTCCCAAATAACATCAAATCATATACATTATTCCTAATGGCAAGATAAACACTATCGGCCGACTTAGAAATTCTTATACTGATGCTCTGATCACTCCACTTTTGATAAGCCTTTGAACCTTTCGATGTGACATATATCCATTAGCCTAACTTTAAACTAGTCTTTCGATCTCCCATCTCACACCAAAATGCATAACTACAACTTTGCATCTACATAACTTGACTTGCTGTGCTAGTTCTTTCTACCATTTCTGCTGGTCACTCCTTGTATCATTCGAAATGCACATTTTCAATGTATCTTCACAACATACAAACCCGACATACAATTGCAGTATACACATGAAATGTACTCACATACAATTGTGATATACACATGAAATGCATATTCAGTGGCAAAACATGAGTATGCATATTCAGTGACAGAACATGAGTATAGATGGAACATGTGATTGAATATGCATTTCATGTGTATACTAAAAATGTATGAGAAGATACATCTTGTGTGTATATCGCTAACACATATCAGGTATACAATTCATGTATATATCACTTATGTCTATTGAAGAACATTTCTTGTGTATATCACAAATGTACGCGAATATGCATTTTATGTGTATACTGCATTTGTATGTTGAGAACATGAAATAGAGAGTGAGTGAGATGTCTAGAGAGATAGGGATAGAGATTGAGACCTGTGGAGGGATGATAGAGAGAAGGAGATAAGGGAGAGATAGGGAGATAGAGGTGGAGGGATATTAATTTTAATGACCTCCACATTTTTCATAAATTCTTCTCCACTAAACCCTAGACCATCACCCAAATCCTTACTTTCCTAATAAAAGCCCTTCACCAAACATCATTTGATCATGTGACTCCTTCCATCACTAGACAGGTGCCCAAGTACTTTCCATTATTCATCTTATACTATAATCCCAATGTCATAGCTCACATTCCCACATCTACATTCATAGACTCCATTCTCCCTATTGACACCATCATTGATAATCATTATATAAGGACACTCCCTTGAATAATAATTAAACCATGGATTATCCCGTATCCCCACCTTACACTTTCCTCACCTTTGAACCCTTAGAAGATGACATTTAGCTATCCCCACCATTACCAATCATACTTTCTAGCAATCCCACATAAGACATCTTACCCATCACTTCACCTAGGTCATCACCAATTAAATCACCTCATTACTCCATTCAACCATACCCATACAACCCATTTCTCACTCCACAACCTGTATTAACACATGATTAAACCTAAGCCCTAAACCCTAACCCATAACCCCTAAACCCTATTTCCTAACCCTTAAACCCTAAACTTGAGAAACCATAAACCCCTAAATCCTAAACACTAAACCCAAGAAACCCTAAACCTCTATCTTTCTATCTCTCTATCTCACTATCTCCCCATCACTATCATTCCTCTACCTCTCAATCTCTCTCCCTATGTTTTGGCCATGTCCTTCACTCTATATCTCCCTATTAGTCCTCTCTCTCTAAACACTAAACCCTAAACCTCTAAACCTTAACCCCTAAACCCTAAACCCTAAACATGAGAAACCCTAAACCCTATCTCCTATCTCTCCCTTATCTTCCTATCTCTATCATCCCTCTACCTCTCAATCCTTCTCCCTATTTCTCTAGACATCTCGCTCACTCTCTATTTGCCTATCTCTCCCCTTTGTCACCTCTATCTCTCCCTATCTGTCTCCTCTCTCTTTCTATCTAGCTATCTCCAAAACTGAGAAATCCTAAACCCAGGTACACCCTAAATCCAATCAACTCTAAACATATATCTCCCCATCTCTCCCCTCTTTCCCTATCTCTATCATCCCTCTACCTCTCTTGATCTATCTCCCTATGTCCTTGGCCATGCACCTCACTCTCTATCTCCTTATCTCTCTCCTCGATCTCCTCTCTCTATCTCCCTATCATTCCTCTCTCTCTATATACCCTAAACCTCTAAACCTAACCCCTAACCCCTAAACAATTTAAATCCTAAACCCTAAATAATGCCCCTAAACACTAACCCCTAACCCCTAAAGCTGAGAAACCCTAAACCCCTAAACCCTAAACCCCAAACCCCTAAACCCTAAACCCAAGTAACCCTAAACCACTATCTCCCTATCTCTCCCCTATTTCCCTACCACCTTTGTCTCTCTACCTCTCAATCTCTCTCTCTATGTCTCTGGCCATGTCCCTCACTCTTTATCTCCCTATCTCTCCCCTCAGACTCCTCTATATCTCCCTATCATTCCTCTCTCTCTATAAACCCTAAATCCAAAACCCTAAACCTCTAAACCTAACCCCTAACCCCTAAACAATAAATCCTAAACCCTAAATTATAATGCCCCTAACCCCTAACCCCTAAACCTGAGAAACCCTAAACCCCAAACCCCTAAACCCTAAACCCAAGTAACCATAAACCACTATCTCCCTATCTCTCCCCTATCTCCCTATCACCTTTGTCCCTCTAGCTCTCAATCTCTCTTGCTATGTCTCTCTCCATGTCCCTCACTCTTTATCTCCCTAACTCTCCCCTTGGACTCCTCTATATCTCCCTATTGGTCCTTTATTTCTCTCTAAACCCTAAACCCTAAACCTCTAAACCTTAACCCCTAACCCCAAAACCCTAAACCCTAAATAATGCCCCTAAACCCAAACAACCCTAAACCTTTATCTCCCTATATGTATCATCCCTCTACCTCTCAATCTCTCTTTCTCTCTATGTCTCTGGACATGTCTCTCACTCTCTATCTCCCTATCTCTCCCCTCTGTCTCCTCTATCTCTCCCAAACTCTATCAGTCCCCTCTCTCTATCTCTCTTTAAACTGTAAACCCTAAACCCCTAAACCTGAGCAACCCTAAACCTCTAAACCCTAAATAATTCCCCTAACCAACCTCTAAACCACTTCTCTATATAGGTACAACTAATACCACTTTTTCATTGTTTTCCACATTTAATTATATTCTTTTCCATTTTCCAAGTCCTACATGTGTCCAAGTTGTATTATTTGTCAAGTTTTTAGTCTAATTGTTAGTCCCAACTCTCATGGTTATTAAAATGTTAAAGTATAGTTAGATTTATCCTTCGGTAACATTAATTTACACATTGTTGCACAAACAACCACATTAAAACATAACCTTACCTAATTAAGGTTAACCTTTAAGGTTCTTTCATAAATGGCAAGCTTAATAGATCCAACTAGTTCAATGTTCTTATAGTCCATGCTTACCCTTCCAAGAGAGTTCATGCCATGTTAACTTTGCATTATGTCCTAACATATCACATGAAGGACATCATCATCACAAGGAATAACAATGTCATGAAGGATTAACGAAGGTGTAGCTTCACCACATAAAGTATCATTCATAATTTTATCACTAGAGGGTAAGGGTATATCATGTGTATCCTTCTCAAACCATGTATCATGAATCAAATCATATGAAGGATTGGGTAAAGCAATTTAGGGCATGAAATCCAAAACGCCCCAAAACACATCCCCTACTGCCCCGCCATTCCTATCCCTAAAATATTGGAACACAGTCTAAAAGTGATTATTTCACATGATGAACAAAACTGAATATTTTATTATTGATTATTTGAGTAATTCATTAGTGATGATTCTTAGTGTTTAACAAATCCTTATGGATCAATGTGTAAAGAAGCTACCAATGTTAATTTGCCCTCCTCCTTCACTAGAAACAGTCTTTAAGGAGGTTCATATATTGATGGGAGATCCAAGATTTAAGAGGTATATTTTCAAAAAGAGTAAAAAGCCTTTTTTCCAAATTTTTTTAGAAAACAGATATCCATTTTGAGAACGGATATCCATTTTGGTTTGGTATCCAAACCAAAACAGATATCCATTTCAAAGTCAACCTTTGCCAAGTCGCGAATTTGGCTAAGTAAAAATGCAATTTTTTTCCTATTGCCACCGTTTGGCCCATGATGATCCTGCACATACCCATTGCATGGATCAGCAATACAAGTGGGAAGAATACCTATTGTTTGTGGAGTTTGCATATAACAATTTCTATCATTCTGCTATTAATATGGCTCCATTTAAAGCATTGTACAGAAGAAGATGCCAAAATCCTATATGCTGGGATAAGCTAGAAGATAGGATTAGCATTGGTCCAGAAATGTTATCAGAAATGGAAGAATAGATCAAGTTGATCAGAAAAAGGTTGGGAAAAGAAAATGATAGAAAAGTTATGTTGATGCCAAGCATACACCAAGGTAATTCTTAGTTGGAGAAAAATTTATTTTGAGGGTCAAACCTCAGATGAGTTCCATAAAGTTTGGAAAGTCTTCCAAACTAACTCCTTGATATGTAGAACCCTTTGAAGTTCTTGAAGTGATCAATCTGGTTGCCTACAAAATTGCTCTACCACTAGATCTTGCCATGATGCACAATGTTTTTCATGTTTCATATTTAAAAAAGTATATAATAGGTGATAGTCATATCCTTGATTGGACTTCTTTATAGGTACAAGACCCAAGAGTTGTCAAGATCAAGCCTCTCAAGGTGCTCTAAGTTCATAAGATCCACTTGCGTAATAGAGAAGTTACATAGTGCAAGGTCTAGTGGGACCAATATGCAGAGGATAGTGCCACATGGGAAGATTACCATGATTTTTATCATAGATTTCCTTATTTATTTTTAACTTTTTAAAGTTGAAAAAAAACTTCATCGTATTATGTCATGACACAATAGATCATCAAGGAAGATGAATATTATGGGGGGAGATATGTCACACCCTAAATTTTGACTATGATTTACTTTTTACTTGCACGTAGTTAGTGGCTAATTATGCATGAATTAATGATTTGATGTTATGTGAAAATGTCAGGATAAATCAATGATATCATGAGTTTATGTTTATATGATTAGAATTTAGACATGTGATTATAAGATGTCATGATTATTTATTCATAAGGTTTATGGATTGCCTAATGATACACTTGTTACTAAATTATGTTTGCAACCTAATTTAGCAAGGCCTAGGCAGTAGTTGTTGGAAAAGGGGAAAAGAAAATTTTTATGTGCATGATCACTTAGTCAAATGCTTGTTATCTTGACAAGAGAGCAATGAAGGATCACTTATCAGGATAATGTGACAGCTTAAGCTGTGCTGTCAAACCATCCTGATAAGTGAATTTATATGAAGACAAGAAAGCAAACATTTAAGGAATGCCAGGTATCTAACTGATTTCATCTTTTAGTTATGATGTTACTAATTATTCAAGTACCACAGTACAATGCAAAAAAGAAAGGTATTTATAAACTATCATTTCATAATCATGTTTTAAACATGTGTTTTAAAGAAGATTCAGTTGTTTTATGCTATGTATTTGATTCAAAAAGAAAAACATACATAAATCATTGCATAAAGTAAAATAACTGATTACATTCAAAGAAGTGTTTAAATATGTTCCACACAAGCCGTGGAAATGACTAAACTAAGCCAATGCAACAAATCATGCAAGCCATATATCTGAAGATAAAGTAAAGAAAGGAACATATGAGGAGAGTTATATCCTTCATTGCCTTGAAGTGTTGGTGTTGACCCTCCTATCTACAGCTCGATCTTCATTTCTTTTTAGCTTGATGCTCCTGATCACCAAGAGGAACCTGCAATGTTTGAATGATTTTGTTAGAGCTTGGGATATAAAACTTATCATATGCTTCATCAATAGATATATAACCTACAATTATGATGCATCAATTCGATTGGGTCACTATCAGATATATGCAAAAATTAGATCATCAGATGAAAGACAAATCATCATGAGGAGGAGCATTGGACTTCAAAGGTATGTTTTATATCTAACATGTTTCTTCATTGTACAGGTATAGGTGAAATATGTCGAAGATCAATCATTGAAATAGGATGTAGAGAAAATGTGGCTCCCACAAGGGTTGAACCCATCATGCTTATCAACAAACCTTTTGTCATATTGCAATAAATATCAGTTCAAGTCACTATTCAAGGTACAAGTCATGGACATTCATGTCTATGCAAGAAGTATAGCTATATCACTAAGTGGGTAGCATCCAAGAACATAGTGAAAGGAAAACAAGTTATCAAAGTAAAGATAGAGAGAAATTCAGATGTTCCAAACCACAAAAATTCAAATCAAAATGTCAATAGCCCCTTATGAAGAAGTGTAAAATAGTCATAAGAAGAACAAGGTGGAATAGCAGAAACATATATAGTTTGTCCATATGTAGGAAAAGCAAATAAGGAACAACTTGTACTTCATTACTTATACATCTTGCCTTCATCATAAAATGTGGATACATATAGGCATATGATGCCTAAAAGGAACAGTCCTAAAAGGGCTAATAGTCCTTTTGACTGTTTTATAATAGTCCAAATGTAGAAAAGCATGTGGAACAACAATGAAGATATCAAAAGATAGTCAAATGACTACAAACAATGTAGAAAGTAGCCTTGTCAAAAAACCTTTAGGATTAATACTAGTAGAAGAGCATTCAAGAGTCAATTTGGGCAGAGAATAGGACAAATATTTACTACTTTTTGTTGTGAACGAAATGAAAAGATTGTTGGATATGCACATAATGGTTGTATTGAAAAGGCTGTAGACTTGTTTTGGCAGTCTGAACTAGAAACATAAGGAGCAGTTATTGAAAGACAATGTGAAGAGACAAATCATGCATAGGGACTACACAAAGTAGGGATATAGTCATCATTTCCAAGTAAAGCATCTAAATGGTATCACCATCATGCAAAGTTAGAAAATAGGGAATGGCTAGATGGATCTTATGCTCATTAAAGCAAAGGAGCTTGTTGCAGTCATAATGAAAGGAGATGACTATCTCAATAAGAATAGTCAAGAGAATACAAAGTAGTCACTACCAAGTTGCATGAAGGTTTGATTAGAAGGGTATAATAGTTTCAAATAAAAAGAAAAAATGAAGTTGTAGATCTCATAAAAGCAATCAATAGGGGCCTTTAAGATAGTTGTAATCCCCCTGCAAGAAAATGATCGCACTAAAGGTCATGGACAGTCCTAGAGTTCCCACTGAGTTAGCAGTGGATATATATATATTGAGTAGTGAGGAGGACTATCCTAACAACTCGAAATATAGTCACCTTGAGTGACTATCTCAATAGTCTAGTGACAATCATGTTGGATTGGAAAATAGTCATCCAAGTGACTACATTTACAGTCATTAAGATAGAATTGAGGCTACAGTATGTCATAGGTAGCCAAAGTAGTGAAGAAGAATGTATAAAGTCATTATAGCAATAGTAGGTCAATCCTAATAATGGTTATCAAAGGCCTAAGAGATGGTTGGCAACAATGCATGCTCAAGGGTTCATAGAGGACAAAGTAACCAATAGTTAGAGGGTATTCCTAAGAGATCACTGAGACCTTAGGGGACTAGTTTTGAGACCAAATCAAGACAAAGATGACTAAGGAAGAGGTCACAATGATAAAGAATGCAGGAGTTTTTCTAACAGTCTGTATAGAGTAGCACCTTGTGGAAATTTCTATCAAAACCCTAGGGTTCAAGAGAATAACAAAGGAAAGAGATATGATTCTAGAGCCAGGTGAATCTACCATGTTTGTGGAACAACTCAAGAATTTCAGAGCAAGGCACTATCAATTGCCTCAGGAGAGCATATATATATGATGACAATTGGTAGTAACCAAGTGCAGGCCTAAAAAGTTAAAGGAACACTCAAAAGACAACTTTGGTCGGTAGATGATAGATAAAGCACAACTGTATGATTTAGGTTTTAGCCATAAAACATGACTGTAACAATCATCTTCAACAAAGTATTATAAAGTTATTTGGAAATAGTCAAAGTCAGATTATGGAGAGCAACCATTACAAGTCATTTTTGACTATCAAGCATATACAAAAAGGGTCATTTTTCTTTTTATGTAGGATAACATAGAAGATAGGTAGTTGTAACTATTAAGAGGTGTAAGAACTGAAAAGAGTATGAAGGAGATGACTGCTCCAAATGATAGATGCTTAAATATCATCCACTCTAATAGTCAAAAGTCAACCTAGGAAACAAAAATAAGACAAATATTTACCACTTCTTTTTTGTGATGAGGTGTAAAATTGCTGGTGAAGTGTCTATCCATTGAAATGGATGATATTCAGGAGCATATAGTCAATAGAGGCCCAGTCTTAACAACAGGTTGGAAATAGCATGAAAATAAAGAGAGACTCTAATGTCATGGAGATCATTTGAAGACCTCACCCAGAAAATTAAAATTATTCAACAAGAAAGAGAGTCACTTATTAGAGAACTTCACAATATTCATAGGAGGCTTGGAAATTTGATTGAACCACAAGAAAGGTTGAATATGGAGAATAAACAGATGTTTGGTTATCTACAACAAATTAAAACATTAAAGGAAAAGATAGAGTTCTCTGTCTCAAACCCTAGGAGGGTTTTTTATGATAAGAAAAACCTTTTTCAATAGGCACATACACAGTACATGTAAAGCATGGTGGAGAAGTAGAGATATTATCATGACTATCTCTAAGGAAAATAAGTAACATTGTGTGAAGAAAGGTTAAAAAGAAGACAAAACCCTCATAGTCACTTTGCTGGGAAGGTTGACAAGAAAGAGAACTCCAAATACTAGAGGATTTAAAAAGGAATACCAGTTACAGCTACCACTCCAAGGAGTTCTTTCACAAACCCTCAGTCTTCCCTTTCTATTATGCCAAAATAGAGTAAAAAATAGAATATACACAAAAACAAATGGGGAAGTTCACCTTTATCTCATCACTGAATGAAAACTAGAATGGAAATGACTTCATCACAGCCAAACATTACATTTTTTTCATTTTTCTTGTAGAGAAATAAAAAATGCAGAGAGGAGAAGCTCACATGTGGAGTTTGGCATCGAAAACAAACTCAAAAAAGTAGAGATTCGAGCTCCAGTCCAAACCCTACCAGCAGCATGGCGGTGCACAAGAAAACTCAAAGTGAAGAATGAAAGAGAATTTTAGGGTTCGAGTGTTTTTGCTGCCCTAATTTGAATGATGAGATTTGTGACTTATCTTTTAAAATAAAATCATTTCATTCGAGTGATGCATGTGGTCAAGAATTTCCAAGTCAATGATACCTAATGATGCCAAGAAACCTGTGAGGGGTTTTCTTTTTCTTTTGATTTTTGCAAAGTCAATATAAACAATGATGCAAAGGTAAGGCTTTATGCCTTAATCTACATGTTGATAGAAGTTTGAAAGAAGCTATAATGCGTCTTTTATGTCAAAAGGTATGTGATGCATGATGCACAGTGGGACAATATATTTGCATGGAGTAATAAGGTGCCTTATATGTAAAAGAAAACATGCAAGATATGTGATGTATGTACTGCACATAGGGAGTCATAAGGATTTTATGATGCAAGGGCAATAATGCATGATGCATATAAATTGCATGGGAGTCATAAGGGCCTTGCAAATGTAAAATAAATATGCAAATGCATGATGTATTTTTGCATGGCGAGATTACCATAGTGCATGGGAGACATAAGGGAGTAAAATAGGGATATTTTGTAACTTTTGCATGCATGGGGGTTATTTTGGCATCATCATTGGATGCATTAATGTAATTGTGCAAATCCAAAGGGAGATATAAGGAGTTATTATTTGTTTTAAATCTTTTTGAAGATAAATACATCCATTTTTGTATGACCTTGCAACTTAAAACAATGTAAACAAATAATAAAGTAATATAATTATAAATTACTTTATTATTTTGTCACAAAGTTGTAAAGTCAAAAATAGAATAAATTTGTTACACATAGTGAAGTATATCATCCTCATTACTTTATTCCTTGCTCACATTGTTTTCCCATCCCAAAATCATGTAAATTTGAAGGATGGAGTTAACTGAGGTTCTTTGGAGTTCTTTGCATGGTTTTTGGTCAAAATTGGAGAGTCTGGTCCACCTCTTGGTCAAACTAATAGAGAGGGGTAGTTTGGGGCTATTTTAACTCAAATTAGATCAGTTATAGCCCTTATTTTTATAGATTTTTATGCTTGGTCATGGAGCAATTTTGTGGAGTTATTGTAGACACCCAAATTTGTCCCAAATTTGTCCATGTCTTGCAACACCTTGATAAAAACATTATCCTAAGACATCATGTAGCATTTTGTCCTAAAATCCCATTCAATCCCATCCTTATCCTACTTAGCCAATTAATTAAATAAATTTTATTTATTTAATTAATTTCCACATCATATCCCAATCATAGCCTAAGCCGACTTTCCAATTAATTAAATAAATTTTATTTATTTAATTAATATCCAACTCATATCCTAACTAATTCAAATATTTTATTTGAATTAAGTTCTCATCATAAGCCGACTTTCCAATTAATCAAATAAATTTTATTTATTTAATTAATTTATCTTATCATTTAGCCGACATGTGTGCCTCTTTCATTTAAAAAGATAAGTGGTACTACAGCCTTTTATTTAATATCTTTTATATGTAGTACTTTTTATGTACACAAGCATACATGAGCCCTATTCTCCTCTCCACTTGTCACATGACTACAACTCCCTTGAAGAGTGGGAATAACTAATCAATCCTAGCCGTCCACATCAATCAATTAGCTTTTTAATCTCAGTCGTCCATTGGAACCAAGCCTTTCCTATAAATCAAACCCCTCACAAGCCATTAGCAGGCATTGAGCTTCAAGTAACATTATTCTGCCAAATTATCATTAGCATGCATTGAGCTTCAAGTAACATTATTCTGCCAAATTATCATTACAGCCTTTGCATCCTTCATCTATCATTCATTCTAGCATCTTCATCTTAATGTTATGCTGTAGAAATGAGCACCCAACATTCTTCCAACAATAATCCTTCAAAATCTTGCATGCTCATGCGAGGTGGAGAAGAGCAATGGAGATAAATCGAGCATAGCGTGGAGATCGGTTTGCATTTACATTTGTTATTTTGATTTTCATGTTGTCTTGTGCTTCATTGTGCATTGCTAGGGTTTTTATCATTGGTGTTTATTCATTTGCCCTGATTTGCAATTTTACCCTAACATACAGTTATTTTTAGAGGCAATTTATTGGAGTTGACCCTTCTAGGGCTTCTTTGAGAGCATATTATATATTGTAAGAAAAACTTAGGTTTTTCTAGTTCTTGCCTTTTTGCTCTCTTACACATTGCTAAGAGAAGGTTTTGTAACTCAACTTTTGCAGATTTATTGATTACAACATGTTGCATATTTTATTCTTTGTCATTTTTATGCAATTGATTCCTTTATTTTTTAGAAAAGAAAGTGTCTTACTTCTCCTTTATGCTGTCCTTATGAATGATTTGATGAGATTTTATTGTGTTTAAATATCAAAACCTTTAAGATCATTGCCTCATTCGTACTTGCATGCATTGAATAATAGTAAAAATCACAGGTCTTAGGTTGTGCAATTGGAATAGTTTTTCTTTCATGCTGTGAGAACCCTATTTTCCTCCAAGAAGAAAGTTATTTCTAGCCTCCCTTAGAAACATTTTTGTGATCATATTGCCAAAAGTGAGTTGTGTGGATAGATTTTTCTAAGATTCATTGTGAGTTAGAGTTGCAGTTCACCAAATTAGGTGCATCACCACACTTTAAATTATAGTTTTAGTACTTTTAGTAGATCCTTTCAACCCTTTTCCTGCTAATACATTAACCCATTGAAAAAGTTACAAGGGAACCAACCCATAATTTAGAGGTTCAAACTCACCATAGGTCACCCACAGCCTGAGTTTGATCCCATGTTACACATGATTGTTGAGCTTCACAACTTTGCATAATAGGTGCAATCCCGTATGTTAATAATTTTTGGCATGTCCAATGGGACTTTGAACTAATGTTCAGTTCAAAAATAACTTATTTTTACTACTATTTTAGTATGATCAACATATTTTACAACCTTTTAGAGGTTTTATTTCAAGTACCTGGCAACTCTAACTTTCTGGTTTGATAATTCAAATCATTTCATCCTTTGTAGGCAAAAAATCAACACATCTAGCGACTTTGAGTGACATTTTTCTAGTTTAAGTATGATTAGGTGCCATTTTATTTCAAGTAATTCTAGTTTTAGTTTGTTTTTTAGCTTTTGAATGAGTAGGCATGTCTACTTGTCATGGGAACATGTCATATCATCCATCATATCATGAAAATGTTGTTAAACCACCATCTTGTCAGCCATATCAAATCAACCATGCTACTGGTTTTAGGCCAAATTCTATGTTTTTTGAAGGAAACCAGCATGTTTAGTACTCTTACCTCCCACCCACCCTAGTTCATCCTAGTTGGTAGCCTATACATAAACCAAATCAGCCTCAATAAGCCTATTTTTCTCAAAACCAACAATATATCTTTCCCAACCAACTCCAAGTGAGTGAAAAGGAGGATATTACAAGCATAAAAAGTATGACACTTGATCTCAATAACTCATTTCTAGAAATCAATAAACATTTGAAGGAGATCAAGAGGCAACAAGAATATGAGTAGCAACAAGAAGAGATGGCTTATCAGGCCTATGTCTATGAGCAAGACTTGTTGATGCAGAGAAGACAAGATGAAGAAGATCTTACAAGAGAGGTTGCAGCCAAAGAGGAACAAATAAAACACTTTCTTGTACAAGCACAAAGGTATGAGGTCTAGACATCCGCATTCATTCCAGATCAGCTTGTTCAAAATGAGGTTAGTAGGTATCAAATTCCAAGTTTCAAAAATTTTGATTTTGCTCAGGAGCCTGTTTGCATTGAAAATCAGTCCATTAATCCTTAGTGTCAATCATATCAAGAACCTAAACCAAGTCAGCAAAATTTTGGATAAATATGGTAGCCTTCTTGGACTAAGTATCCTAATTATAAAATGCTAAATCTTGTTAAGGCTACCCCTCCCATACCAATCCAAAATTAGGAAGGGGAAGAGGTAGTAAAATATGAACCAATCAAAATTCCAAGTTTCAATCTAGCAACTGAAGGATCTTGCAGTCCTTCTTGTGCCACCAAATCAAAAAAATTAGATGTGGAGCAAGAGGTTGCTGTTGTTTTTACTATCCCTAGCTGAAAATGAGCATAATGCATATGAAAAGATGTTGGTTCAAACTTGGCACTCAACCCTTTACATTTTGATTCATTTGAAAAGTTTTCTAATGCTGTTTATAAGATGAATGAAAGTAGAGTACAGAGGTCACAAGGTGAAAGTCTTTATTTGCAGAGACAGAATGCCCGAGTTTCATTAGCGAAAGCCCCATGTGAGGAGGAAGAATTGGTTTCTTTGTTTGACAACTACCTAGTTTTGTTGAGATAGATAAGGAAAGCATGCTCATACCAGAGGCAACAACAAAAGGACAATAGGAGGATGCAAATAATTGTGATGGTTTTCTAGTTCACCAAGAACAGAATGAGGACAGTCTTAATTTGGAGGATGGAGAGATTGATATACATGAGGATACTGGGAGTTTGGAGCTTGAATCAACTATTCTATCAGCTATTCCTAGGAACCTTTAAAGAACTGATAGCTTTGATGAATTATTAGCTGTCCTAACAGAGGAAGATGATCCAGTAACCATGAAGGAGGAATTGACATGGCAGGTTATTGTGCAAGCTGAAAGTAATGAACAACAAGAGGGAAGGTTTCATGAGAGCCTTCGTGAGAAGAGTGAGGAAACTCATTTGGATTCAGTGCAAGACTATGAGTTTGATGTGAACATTTTCTCTAGTATCAAAGAAGATTTTTTCTCTAACATTGATAATGATTTGATGCCATGTGAATCCACAATATGTGATCAGCATATTTAGGTCAAAGAGGTAGACATTCTCTCATTTCATTTCCATGAACTAATTTTTTCAAATCAGGTTGAGGCTGCAAGAGACAACAGATCAATAAATCTCAATAAATAAACAAGAAATATTAGCGAAAGTTTCATACTTACAAGAGGATGCCCCATCAGGGATTTAGCTGGCAGAGAGCTAAATAAGGAGGCATAGATTGTTGTTGCACCCAAAGAAGATTTTGTAGCCCTAGAATAGAAAAATCAAATCATCTATTCACCCCATAATAGCAGTATCTGTGATCAAGTTTAGATGGTGAGTGAGTTTGTTTTTGTTCTTCAGAGAGTTTTGCAACATTCTATAAGGTATGTTCTTATGGTTCATATCTTGTCAGCAACAAATCACCTTGCAGAGCACCCTTTCTTAATCAGAAATGAGAGTTATTTTACAAAGCCAATTAATGGGTTTGTTTGACTAGCTTCTATGGTTGGTTAGTGTAGGGCAGTGTAGAATTTTAGTTCAATATTTCATTTTCTAAGAAGCACACATGTACATTTTTGCTGGCCATGTCCTAAGCAAGGTCAGATTAGTTTATTTTCAGTATTGTTTTGCTTCTGTAATTTTCTGTCAGTTTGAGTTGCAAAAAGTTTTCAAGGTTTCAGGCAAGAAAAAGACTCATATGCCTAATGGATTTAAAAGGCTACTGGATCTATTTTGTTTTGCAGGCAAACAACTCTGAGAGATCACCAAAAATGTTACTAAGTTATGTTTGCAACCTAATTTAGCAAGGCCTAGGCAGTAGTTGTTGGAAAAGGGTAAATTTTTTTATGTGCATGATCACTCAGTCAAATGCTTGTTATCTTGACAAGAGAGCAATGAAGGATCACTTATCAGGATAATGTGACAACTTAAGCTGGGCTGTCAAACCATCATGATAAGTGAATTTATCTAAAGACAAGAAAGTAGGCATTCAAGGAATGATAGGTATCTAACTGGTTTCATCTTTCAGTTATGATGTTACTAATTATTCAAGTGCCATAGTACAATGCAAAAAAGAAAGGTATTTATAAATTGTCATTTCATCATCATGTTTTAAACATGTGTTTTAAAGTAGATTTAGTTGTTTTATGCTATGTATTTGATTCAAAAAGTAAAACATACATAAATCATTGCATAAAGTAAAATAATTGATTATATTCAAAGAAGTGTTTAAATGTCCCACACAAGCCATGGGAATGACTAAGTTGAGCCAATGCAACAAAGCATGCAAGCCATATATATGAAGATAAAGTAAAGAAAGGAACATATGAGGAGAGTTATATCCTTCATTACCTTGAAGTGTTGGTGTTGACCCTCCTATCTGTAGCTTGATTTTCATTTCTTTTTAGCTTCTTGCTTCTGATCTCCAAGAGGAACCTGCAATGTTTGAATGATTTTGTTAGAGCTCAGGATATAAAACTCATCATATGCTTCATCAATAGATATATAACCTACAATTATGATGAATGAATTCAATTGGGTCATTATCAGATATATGCAAAAATCAGATCATTAGATGAAAGCTAAATCATCATGAGGAGAAGCATTAAACTTCAAAGGTATGTTTTATATCTAACATGTTTCTTCATTGTACAGGTATAGGTGAAATATGTCAAAGATCAATCACTAAAATAGCATGTGGAGAAAATGTGGCTCCCACAAGGGTTGAGCCCAACATGATTATGAACAAACC
This sequence comes from Cunninghamia lanceolata, assembly GCA_027924645.1. Lineage (NCBI taxonomy): Eukaryota > Viridiplantae > Streptophyta > Pinopsida > Cupressales > Cupressaceae > Cunninghamia > Cunninghamia lanceolata. The sequence continues at coordinate 8,498,993 of BSBN01000534.1, forward strand.
TTTTGTCATATTGCAGTAAATATTAGTTCAGGTCACTGTTTAAGGTACAAGTCAAGGACAATCATGTCTATGCAAGAGGTACAACTATATCATTAAGTGGGCAGCATCCAAGAATAGAGTGAAAGGAACAACAAGTTATCAAAGTAAAGACAGAGAGAAATTGACATGTTCCAAACCATGAACATTCAAACCAAAATGTCAACATCCCCTTATGAAGAAGTGTAAAATAGTCATAAGAGGAACAAGGTGGAATAGCAGAAGCATATATACTGTGTCCATATACAAGAAAAACAAATAAGGAACAACTTGTACTTCGTTACTTATACATCTTACCTTCATCATAAAATGTGGATACATATAGGCATATGATGCCTAAAAGGAACAATCCTAAAAGGGGGAACAATCCTTTTGACTATTTTATAACAGTCCAAATGTAGCAAAGCATGTGGAACAACAATGAAGATATCAAAAGATAGTCAAGTGACTACAAACAATGTAGAAAGTAGCCTTGTCAGACAACCATTAGGAGCAATCCTAGTAGAAGAGAATTCAAGAGTTAATTTGGGTAGAGAATAGGACAAATATTTACCACTTTTTGTTGTGAATGAAATGAAAAGATTGCTGGATATGCACAAAATGGTTGTATTGACAAGGCTGTAGACTTGTTTTGGTAGTCTGAACTAGAAACATAAGGAGCAGTTATTGAAAGACAATGTGAAGAGACAAATCATGCACAAGGACTACATAAAGTAGGGATATAGTCATCATTTCCAAGTAAAGCATCTAAATAGTATCACCATCATGCAAAGTCAGAAAATAGGGAATGACTGGATGGAGCTTGTGCTCATATAAGCAAAGGAGCTTGTGCGAGGTTACTTGAAGGTTTGATTAGAAGGGTATAACAGTTTCAAATAAAAAGAAAAAAGGAAGTTGTAGATCTCATAAAAGTAATCAGTAGGGGCCTTTAAGACAGTTATAATCCTCCTGCAAGTAAAGGATCTCACTAAAGGTCATGGACAGTCTTGGAGTTGCAATCGAGTTAGTAGTAGATACAGATAGATTGAGTAGTGAGGAGGACTGTCCTGGCAACTCAAAATATAGTCACCTTGAGTGACTATCTCAGAAGTCTAGTGACAATCATGTTGGATTGGAAAATAGTCATCCAAGTGACTACATTTATAGTCATTAAGCTAGCAATGAGGCTATAGTATGTCATAGGTAGCCAAAGTAGTGAATAAGAATGCATAAAGTCATTATAGAAACAGTAGGTTAGTCATAATAATGGTTATCAAAGGCCCAAGAGATGGTTGGCAACAATGTGTGCTCAAGGGTTTCACAGAGGGAAAAGTAACCAATAGCTAGAGTGTCTTTCGAAGAGATCATTGAGACCTTAGGGGACTAGTTTTGAGACCAAATCAAGACAAAGATGTCTAAGGAAGAGGTCACAGTGATAAAGAATGTAGGAGTTTTTCTAACAGTCTATATGGAGTAGCACCTTGTGAAAAGTTCTATCAAAACCCTAGGGTTCAAGAGCATAACAAAGGAAAGAGATATGATTCTAGAGCTAGGTGAATCTGCCATGTTTGTGGAACAACTCAAGAAATTTCAAAGCAAGGCACTATCAATTGCCTCAAGAGAGCATACATATATGATGACAATTGGTAGTAACCAAGTACAAGCCTAAAAGGTTAAAGGAACGCTCAAAAGACAACTATGGTTAGTAGAGGATAGATAAAGCATGACTGTAATAGAAAAATGAATCGGGTTTCAGCCATAACACATGACTATAACAATCAACTTCAGTAAAACATTATAAAATTCTTTGGAAACAGTCAAAGTTAGATTATAGAGAGCAACCCTTACAAATCATTTTTGATTGTCAAGTATATACAGAAAGGGTCATGTTTCTTTTTATGTAGGATAGCATAGAGGATAGGCAGTTGTAACTATTAAGAGGTGTAAGAATTGAAAAGAGTTTGAAGGAGATGACTACTCCAAATGATAGATGCTTAAATATCATCCACTCCAATAGTCAAAAGTTAACCTGGGAAACAAAAATAAGATAAATATTTACCACTTTTTTTTGTGATGAGGTGTAAAATTGCTGGTGAAGTGTCTGGCCATTGAAATTGATGATATTCAAGAGCATATAGTTAATAGAGGCCCAGTCTTAACAACAGGCTGAAAATAACATGAAAATACAAAGAGACTCTAACGTCATGGAGATCATTTGAAGACCTCACCCAAACAATTGAAATTATTTAGCAAGAAAAAGAGTCAATTGTTAGAGAACTTCACAATATTCACAGGAGGCTTGGAAAGATGATTGAACCACAAGAAAGATTGAATATGGAGAATAAATAGATGCCTAGTTATCTGCAACAAATTGAAACATTGAAGGAAAAGATAGAGTTCTCTATCTCAAACCCTAGGAGGGTTTTTTATGATAAGCAAAACCTTTTTCAATAGCCACATACATAGTGCATGTAAACCATGGTAGAGCAGTGGTGATATTATCATGATTGTCTCTAAGGAAAATAAGAAACATTGCGTGAAGAAAGGTTAAAAAGAAGACAAAACCCTCATAGTCACTTTTCTAGGAAGGCTGATAAGAAGGAGAACTCCAAATACTAGAGCATTTAAAAAGGAATACCAGTTACAGCTACCACTCCAAGGAGTTCTTTCACAAACCCTCAGTCTTCCCTTTCTATTATGCCAAAAAAAAGTAAAAGGATGGAATATACACAAAAACAAATGGGGAAGTTCACCTTTATCTCATCAATGAAAGAAAACCAAAATGGAAATGACTTCATCACAACCAAACATTACATTTTTTCATTTTTATTGCAGAGAAATAAAAAATACAAAGAGGAGAAGCTCACTTGTGGAGTATGGCATCTAAAACAAGCTCAAACCAACAGAGATTCAAGCTCCAGTACAAACCCTACCAACAACATGGCAGTGCACAAGAAAACTCAAAGTGAAGAATAAAAGAGAATTTTAGGGTTTGAGTGTTTTTTCTACCCTAATTCGAATGATGAGATTTTTGACTTATCTTTTAAAATAAAATCATTTCATTTGAATGATGCTTGTGGTCAAGACTTTCCAAGTCAATGATACCTAATGATGCCAAGAAACCTGTGAGGGGTTTTCTTTTTCTTTTGATTTTTACAAAGTCAATATAAACAATGATGCAAAGGTAAGGCTTTATGCCTTAATCTTCATGTAGATAGAAGTTCAAAAGAAGCTATAAGGTAACTTTTATGTCAAAAGGTATGTGATGCACGATGCATGGTGAGACAATATATTTGCATGGAGTAATAAGGTGCCTTATATGTAAAAGAAAACATGCAAGATATGTGATGTATGTATTGCACATAGGGAGTCATAAGGATTTTATGATGCAAGGGCAATAATGCATGATGCATATAAATTGCATGGGAGTTATAAGGGCCTTGCAAATGTAAAATAAATATGCAAATGCATGATGTATTTTTGCATGGTGAGATTACCATAGTGCATGGGAGACATAAGAGAGTAAAATAGGGATATTTTGTAACTTTTGCATGCATGGGGGTTATTTTGGCATCATCATTGGATGCATTAATGTAATTGTGCAAATCCAAGGGAGATATAAGGAGTTATTATTTGTTTTAAATGTTTTTGAAGACAAATACATCCATTTTTGCATGACCTTGTAACTTAAAACAAGGTAAACAAATAATAAAGTAATATAATTATAAATTACTTTATTATTTTGTCACAAAGTTGTAAAGTCAAAAATAGAGCAAATTTGTAACACATAGTATAGTAAATAATACAGATTACTTTATTCCTTGCTCACATTGTTTTCTCATCTCAAAATCATGCAAATTTGGAGGATGGAGTTAACTGAGTTTCTTTGGATTTCTTTGCATGGTTTTTGGTCAAAATTGGAGAGTTTGGTCCACCTATTGGTCAAAATAATAGAGAGGGGCAATTTGGGGCTATTTTATCTCAAATTGGATAAGTTATAGCCCTTATTTTTAGGGATTTTTATGCTTGCTCGTGGAGTAGTTTTGTGGAGTTATTTTTAGAGGCAGTTGACTGCAGTTGACCCTTCTAGGGTTTCTTTGAGAACATATTATATATTGTAAGAAAAAATTAGGTTTTTCTAGTTCTTGCCTTTGTGCTCTTTTACACATTGCTGAGAGAAGAAGGTTTTGTAATTCAACTTTTGCAGATTTATATTACAATAGGTTATAGCTTTTATTCTTTGTCATTTTTATGCAATTGATTCCTTTATTTTTTAGAAAAGCAAGTGTCTTCCTTCTCATTTATGCTATCCTTATGAATGATTTGATGAGATTTTATTGTGTTTAAATATCAAAACCTTTAAAATCATTGTCTCATTTGTACTTGCATGCATTGAATAACAGTAAAAATCACAGGTCTTAGGTTGTGCAATTAGAATAGTTTTTCTTTCATGCTATGAGAACCCTATTTTCCTCCAAGAAGAAAATTTTTTCTAGCCTCTCTTAGAAACATTTTTTTGATCATATTGCAAAAATTGAGTTGTGTGGATAGATTTTTCTGAGATTCATTGTGAGTTAGAGTTGCAGTTCTCCATCAAATTAGGTGCATCACCACACTTTAAATTATAATTTTAGTGCTTTTAGTAGATCCTTTCAACCCTTTTCTTGCCAATACATTAAACCATTGAAAAAGTTACAAGGGAGCCAACCCATAATCTAGAGGTTCAAGCCCACCATAGGTCACCCACAGCCTGAGTTTGATACCATGTTACACAAGATTATTGAGCTTCATAGATTTGCATAACAGGTGCAATCCTGCATGTTAACAACACTAATTCCACTTTGGTATTTACAAGTTGTAACCAGGAAATAAGTTTTATAACATCCAAGAAAGAGAGGGAGAGCATCATCGGAGAGAAGAGAATAGACATATGAATAAGAATAGATTATTGCCATCTAAGTCTTGTACTTTCATGAGTTTAGTGAACCTTCATTGAGTATGGTAAGTTATGTTTGACCAATCGGTCTAAGTTTGGTTTTGACTCGACAAATCATCGATTGTCAACTAGTTTCATTATACTGAGGTTATTGTCAAAAAACAAGTCAGGTTAGATCATGACCGTCAACAAGGAAATGGTCGATAGTCATTATTTCCTTGTATAAAGTAATCTCTATGTTATATTACTAGAGTAAATTAATACTAGTAGTTAAACTACTTTATTATTGGTAATTCCTAATTGGAATTCAATTATCATAATTTATTTATATTTTAACGTGAAGCAATTTTGAGAGGGGGAGAATACCCAACCCCATTCTCATATTTTATCAAGTGTTATAAAAAACATAAGTATATGTTGTATACACCTACATTATATTATTATATATATCTATTTAATATGATCTATAATTTTAAACTCATAGTAGGTAGTTGTTGAGTTTCTTAGGGGAACGTGGTATAACTACAAATTAATGCAAACCACTACATGATCCTATGGACACTTGACTCCTTCCTCCAAATCACTTTTGGAGAGAAAGGAGGAGTTTATCAAATAGTTTGGGAGTGTTCTTAATGACTTGTTACTCCATCATCTATTTTGTATGTCGTTTGAGAGTGTTTTTAGGTGAAGATGTGGGCCTAGGATCACTGTAGTCTTAGAGGATGGTAGTGGTACTCAAACTCTTTAAGAGTAGATCTTAGCTGAGTTGAGGGATATCATTGGAGGCTACTGGTTAAGTAAAATGCTTCATATCTATAGAGAGAGAAAAAGAGAGCTTTGCTATCATATCCACATAGAGAGAGAGAGAAAGCTCTGTTATCATATCCATAGTGAAACACTTTGTGAGCACAAAGAGTTAGTTTTGTTATCAAAAAGAATCCATAAAGAGAGAGTGAGTCAAATGTAGAAGAAGGCATAAGATAACATAGGTAGCAGAGGTAGTAAGGAAGAAACTAGTGTGGGTCAGAAAATTGTTGATGTTTGAGGTAAGACTATCCTTTATAAATAATTATTTCCATTACTAAATTATGATATAGTAAAGAATATAAAGATATATGAAGTATTGATCTTATGGATATTACAAGTAAAAAAAGATATGTAGGAAATAGAGAAAATATCTTGTCAAGCTATGAAACTACACTTAGAGTGCATAAGACAATAGAGTCTAAATGTATGATAGAGTAAATGTCTTCGAATAGTAGTTTGAAACCACATATTATATTTAGAATAGAATGCTATTGTTTACAACAAGATTATTATGAAGATAACTTTTTCATGCCTTTGTTCTGTATCATTGAACCCATAGAGAACTTTATTGCTTTGTTAAACATAGGGTTATGAAAGAATGTTTGAATAACATTGTGATTGAACTTGTTTTGAGAACTTTGATATAAACCTAGGAGTTGTGAGGAGTAAGATTGTAAAAATTTTAAATAGAGATAGATTTACATTTCTCAATGAATTATATGTCTAATTTTATTATTTACAATCAAAAGATTTTGGTGATAGATATTGACTTATTTTAGAATATATAAATGATATTGATATCATTAAAAAAACCTAAGTATAGTGATTTAATATCACAATTGCATTAGATGAATAATGATAAGCATTGTCATGATATGTAAAGGATGTTAAATATGAGTTCATAACCTATCGTTAATCAAAATTTGATGGACTTAAGAAGACCAAGAGGTCAAAACTATCATATTATTATTGTAGAGTCAAAATTATTTAGGTTGAAAGATTAACTTAGTCAAAAGATTAGTTATGATAATGATAGTATTCATTAAGATCTTATATGAATGAAAATATACCTCGTGTGCTATATTTTTACATGTAATGAGAAATGTGAATTCAAATAATGCCCAAGTCGTCAAGAGAAGACTAGAGGTTATTGTTTCCATGTTATATTATTATAAATTATTACTTTGGAATATAAGAGTATTTGATATTTCAATGTGTTGGGATAGAGAAGCTAAATGCCTAGATTCGATACAAAAGGATTAAGAAAACATGAAAACTCTTACATCTGTTATACAATTGAATTAGTCTATTGTTTGTTATGGTCGACAATGAATAGTAAAGAAACCATAGATCAAGACAAGTATAATTTAGGAAGAGTCTTTGAAGAACTTATGATAAATACATGATTTCTTAATAGAGTCAAAATTTGATCATATTATACAAAATTGCTCAATCTTTGGGTCATCGAGTAGAATGATAAGAAGTCATAGACCCTAGTATTTTCAAGTATGCAAAGGGAGATTATCTGAAAGGTTAAAATTACCTAAACCCATATATTATGTATATCCTTGATTAAGGATTAAATTCTAAGTTAGATTGACTAGAATTTGAGTTTAGCCAAGATTCCAGATGCAATATACTTCATGTTATGATTTATGATTTTCAAACTTATGTAAAATTATTCATATTGCCAAGTGTAAATTATTTGTAATTGTAAAGTGAAATGATTTCACTATGATTTTATCTTTGAATATATTGTAATTTCAAGGTTGAAATATATTAAGAAAAGATATACATTTTTAATTCTATGTGATTATGCAAATGTTTTAGAAAAAGTTTCTCACTCTTGGTTAAACATGTTCATTACTTAGTAAATTTTGTGAGTATTTACAAGTTGTAATAGTTGGTATGTTACAATAACTTTGATAATGGATTCTCCATCAGAGCTCTATTATGCTCAAAACCCTTCCTGCTACTTCCCTCCTTTGTCGCATCCTCAGAAGTGGTCTTGAAAATTTTATTAACAAATGAAGCTTGCACGTTTTTCCTCCAAGTGAAATATTTTTTGTTGGTACTTGATAAAATAGATTTTGTGTCACTTTATTTGAGGTGGTATTGGAAAACAACCAAAGAATTCTAAAAAAATTTTTTGCACCTAAATATACCCATCTTGGATGATAAGATAACTCGAGAAGGAGCACATTATCAACCTCCACATAAACACATAATCTTGCAAGAAACAAATGTCTCATGGATTTCATAACCACATCCACTACCATGAAATACTGAAAAGAACTGGAAATGGCCATAATTTAAATCATCTCATCCTAGTATTTTGATGGCAGCCCTGGTAGTGAAACCTAGGATAGAATCTTGTTGATGCAATTTTTCATAGGGTTGAAACCTATAGTCCATTTTTCTAGGAATAGATCATTTCTCCTAATAAACCAACCTGGCCTTCCAAAAGGATCCTTGAGCAATCTTTTGGGTTGGGAAAAGAGAAAAGAAAGAAGTGATTTAGTAGAGAAACCACTGCTACTTGCTCCTCAGGTTGCATTTTCAAAGCACACATCTTTTGACCACATCAATGTTGGGTTGATTATTGTAGAATCTCCTCACAAGTGAGCTTTAAGCATTGTATTAAATTTTTCAATGAGAGAGTTAAGGATGATAATTTAGTGTATCAACCTCTCCATTGAAGCTTCGATAGGAGTAGAATTAAAAGTAAGCTAGTCCTTAGAAGAAATGTTAAAAGGGATCTCCTCCACCAAAGGGGTGAAATTGAATTTATATTTCTCAATCGGTGCACATTGTCCACATGAAACAGGGGCAACATCCACCATAGGTCATCTTGAACCATAATGCTTAGACCATCCACCAAGGTACTGACAACATCAACTACCTTAGTAATGCCACTGTGCTACTATTGTAACTAGAGCACACTAGATAAACCTATAGAAAAATAATTTGTTTCTATAATGTCCACATAGAAATTTGTACCATTCAAACATACAGTCAACATAGACTCCTCAAGGGTGTCATCCTGGACCAACATGTCCTTGGTAACACTAGTCACTATAGCTGATGTAAGCCACTGCTCGTGAACCTTCTTCATGGGAGAGGTCATAGTAGAAAAATAGAAGGTTCTCGAGGTGGTAGAAGGAAACCCCTTGAAGATAATGAAACTAGCTTCCCTGAAGATAATTTATGTGCCTATGACACAAACTTCTACACCTCTAATCAGATTGTCCAAAGACTCACATCTTCACCATCATCATATGAGATTGACCACTCATCCTGGTTTGATTCATCATCTCCATCTTCATCCTTGCCTTTATTTAGGATAGACCCACTTCCACTCTATGCTAGATTTGAAATCCCTTTCCTACTTCTACTCCTCATCATGAATTTAGGGCAAATAAGCAATTTTATTTTATTTAAGGAGTTGTTATTTCACTTATTAAAGAATTATTTTATTTTACTTTAGAACTATTTATAAAGTATTTTATTAACTATTTTTATTTATTTAAGAGTTATTTTATTATTATTTAGAAGTATTTAAAAATTTATTATATTTTATTTACATTATCTACTTTATTTTAAGAGTTGTTTTTATTTACTTAAATGATATTTTATAATTATTATGGAGTTCTACTCGTGACCATGTATGTAAAAACCCCTTAATTTTTTTTCAAGAGAAAGGTGGTGACTACCTTGACATATATTAATCATAGAAAAATTAAAATACATAATAGTTTCATCCCGTGATTGCTCTATTCTAAGCTAGTAGAGCTCAAACATATACAAGATATGGCCCATGATAGGCTAGAGAACTAAAATTTTATCACAAACAAAAATGAAATAGCCACTATATCTTTATGCATAAGAGGGAAGAACAACCATCAATACCACGAGAAAGGAAATGACCCTTATTAGTAGTCATTCCCCTCCCCACTCTGCCACCTTGACTATCTCCCATTTCTCCCATTGCTCCTATGACGATCTTTCCAGTCGTGGCCTACATATTTGAAATGTCCAGATTGTCCTCACCTTCCATTGGAGATGAATCCTCATTATCTGTGATTTCCTTAGGAAGATGTGGTACCTAATTTAGGGTGTGCATCCTAAGAAAGTGGATTGAGGTGAATGTGTCTTTGCATCTCTTGGTCATCTTCCTGGAGAAGTTATGGTTGCATCCATGGAGGGCCTTGTCCAGGTCACTTATGCATCCACATCCCAGACCTCGTTGCATTTCCTTGTACACTCACTCAGTTGCTGAGGATGTTCTTAGGGTGCTTATTGGGAAGAGACCTCCCACCATGGCTTCACCTTTTGTTAGATCATACCCTTGCAGTACAATTTTTTATCTATCCAAATTGTATAAATAGTCAAACACTAGGCCAGTTGCAATGGCGTGGACATAGTGTCCATCTTGGATGATGTGCATAATGTTTGACAGAAGTGTTGACACGATTTTTGACTAATGTAATATCCTATCTTCTGATCCTTGGAGCCATTTCTGACCACATACATTTTTTATCGCAAACTACACCATCTTGTAGTTAGTGTCAAACACCTAATTAAGGTCCATGATTTTAAACCACCCTCTTATCTCTGGCTCCCATGGCAATACAGGGAACATGAGGTGCCGATTGGTTCTCTTTCTCCATGGTCATACCTGCAAAAATTAATAGAGAAGAGAAAAATAGGAGGTGAGCGTTGCAAGGACTGAAAGCATTTGATCATAAAAAAATTGCAAAATTGGTAGCTATTAGTAATAAGGTGACATGACTTAGAAAATATTCCTTTATTCCCTGATGTTTTCCTATCCTCCTTGGAATGACATCCCTCATTAAGGTTTCTTGTAGGATGTTATTAAGTATTTAGATCCTTTCTAGATTTGGCTTGTATGGATATTTATGGCATCCCTCCACTTTGTCCTATCTGTAATAACTAGTAAACCTTCACTGTACTTTGAGACCAAAGGAAATCTACTAAAATCTTCCTCAATAAATAAGAATGATTGTTTGTACTGCCACCCAGTTGAGGATTTAATGTCTTTCATGCTAACAACTCTTATGAGATTTGACATGCTAAAACATCCTAGAGATTGGAAAATGCATTTTCATTTACCTTCATCTAGTGCAAGATCTTCTTTAATGTTACACGGTTTGTCATTAATGCTCATTTTCCTCTCCATGTTTGAAAATATTTGCTAGCTAGGTGCATACTAGTATTTTCTAGCTAGGACCACCTATCAAGTCTAATCTTGTCTTTGAAAATTCTTGTTACCTGCTGAGCTGGCATTCACACTAAACCAGGTCTTGACTTCCTATATACATCCATCCCATCTTTTTCCATTTTACACCTCGATCCTACCACCCAAAAATCTTGTTGATGCAAGCCTTGTTTCTCTTTGCTTCATTTCTTGAAGGGTCCAAAGAAAATCACTGATTAATTAATCTTCTAATCCTAAAGAAACATGACTATCCTCTCTTATTCTCATCACTAGTTGAGTAGGAATGGTTCCTTGTTGAGGATTGAAGATCCGTTCTTCCTGACATTTGTCAATTGCTTTGTTTGCCAATGTGTCTACCACCTTTTTCCCTTCTCTATAACAATGTGTAACTTGAAATGTTTCCAACTTTTCCATAAGATCGCATGCTTGATTTAGGATATATTCAACCCTCCAATTCTCTATTTTCCTAGATTTAACTACCTTGATGATATTAAGAGAATCCCCTTCTATCCATTAAATTTTGAAATTATGGTCTAAAGCCCGCTGAAGTCCATGAAGGAGCGCCCATGCCTCAACTACATTATTAGTTCCTTGTGAGATTTTGGTAGACTTGGCCACCAAAAAATTACCTACATGATTTCTCATGACACACCCTTTTCTTGACGGCTCTGGATTACCTCGACATGCTCCATCAAAATTTAGTTTAACAAATGGTTGTGTAGAAGGGCTCCATGTAACTAGATTTCTATCCACTTTGAAAATATTATCTTGGGCAACTATTTTGTTAGGGTTTAGTTCCAAATGCGACCAATTCTTTGTCATCAAGTCATCTTAGCTCATCCATTTGGAATTTTAGTTGCTTAACTTCCTGCCTTTTGCCAAGACTACTTCAAATATTGCTATGTCTAATTCCTTACATACCTTTTGCGCTGACATTGATTTTTTTGAAAAATCATGAAGTTCCTTTCATGCCATCTATGCCATAACACAATAGAAGGGCTCACTTCCCACATAAACACAAAGGTAGATTCTAGATACAGGTTTGGCCAAATTTTGATGAATTGTAGCAATGAACCTGGTAATGGTGTGACCAAATTTATTTATTTGAGAAGCTAGTGCCAGCACTCCCTACTATATGGATGTTGGAGTAGAAGATGATCAAGGCTCTCTTATTCTTCCCCACACAAGACACATTTAAAATTTGTTCCATTGGGCCTTTTCTGGATTCTATCCCCAGTGAGAATTCTCCTGTGTAGAGACAACCATGTGAACACTCTTGCCTTGGGTAATGTTGCATCATTCTAGCATAGGTGTGCTGACCAATCTAATTTTTGGATTGAAGATAAGCTTCTATACCATTGATTTACCATATAAGTACCTGAGTTGTCAGCTTCCCAAATCAACTCATCTTCTTGTCTTGACAAGAATACAATTTTTGACCTTAGAATGTTTCACAATAAGACCTTTTGGTCCTGGGGGATGTCACAATCCTCTAAGATCCTCTATTTCACTTTATGTGGATCTAGATATGGCTCTGAGAGTGTACTGCTCCTCCATTCTCACTGTGGATGTGCAGGTAGTTGGATTTGGAACTTGGAGGTGAAGGTAAAATAATAGGGATATTTAAAGACAGTTAAAATGAACTTATAGGAGGAAGCCTAATCCTATGGGGGAGAGTGTAAGACCCCATCCCTTGTGGCCTTATTCATCCCTCTAGTTATTGATGGTTACATCATATATTTTATGATCTTTTATGTTGAACAATATACATTAGTGATTATTGGACCCCTATACATCAAGCTCCATATACTTTGATTGTTAACTAACTAACTAGTGGTTGTTGTGATTTCATGTGATAGCCAGATGAGTTCCATTCCTTATCTATGTAAGTATGCAATGATGGAGATGTTTCGTTGTAGGTAATACTATTATGTATATTAAATGGATTGCATCATGTTAGGTGAATTTATATTAGTGTGAGCAAGTGTGGATATAAAGGTAATAATTGATATTAAATATTTTCTTGTAGTAGTATTTGTTACAGGTTAATTAGATTATTGATAAGTGGTAATATTTGATATTAAATAGTATGATCAATCATTGGTTGACTCTACAAGATATTATGCAAGAAGGGAGAGTTAAATTATACTTGTGTAGATTTAATCCTCTATTCAATTATTATTCTTGGAAGGTTATTTTTCATATGCCATTTGTTTCAATTACTATTAATTATGAGAAGTACTAACACTTTTGGTTGAGTATACAATTAAAAAAATGGCCAATGTTGATGAAGGGTTCACATAGCTACTTCCCTTATGTTATTCTTGTGAATGTGTTTTAACCTTGTTTGTAATGATTGTGAATGTGTGGGAGGTTGTTTTATTAGACCCTTGAGTCACCTTTTTAAACGTGATTACTTATTGTATGTTTTATGAAGTCTTTACGTGGTTTTAATTATATAAAAAAATTTCTAGGTGGTAGGTCTATGGGTTAGGGGTCCTTTTATTCCATAAAACCCCTTAAATAAAGTCTAAAACCCACTCTAATTACCCACTTATGAAAAGTGGCGAAAATTGGAGTTGTTTGGGTGGTTGGGAAGTTATGGAGAGTTGGTGTCTTTTTTCCTTCTATATATTCCATCTCTTGGAAAGGATAGGGGGCTTTTTCTCTTTTGGCCTTGGATTCTCTCTCTTGCTCTTGGTTATTCTTGTTTTTCCTCATTTGGGAGAAGATTTTTTGATGAAAAGGAAAGGAAAGGATGGGTGAGGAAGAATGGAGGAAAGGGTTTGGAGAAATTAAGCGTTTCTACCATATTTGGGTTGGCAAATCTTTTGGTAAGATCTAATCTTTTTGGGCTTGAGTTTTGTTGATATAAAAATGAATGATTGGAGTTTTCATTGGTCTATGTATATCTTTGTTTATCCTTGTTTAAATGGGTATTTGTGATTGAAAACTATGTGAAGAGTTAATGTGTTGAAATTAGGGTAGACAACTGAGGGGGGGGAATTAGTTGTCAAAAAAATTTATCTTTTGATGTATTTAATCTTCTTTAACACTTATTAACAGATTAAATATATAACCATGAAAGTATGAATCAACAACACAAGAGCAGAAACATAACCAACACACATAACACCAAGATTTTTACGTGGAAACCCAGTTAAGGGAAAAACCGCAGTGGGGGTTAACCCACAAGATTTGTTATCTATTAAAAGAATGGAAAAATGGGAAAGCACCTACCTTTGGGCACACTACCTAGAGCTTACTGCTCCAAGAGGCTCATTGCCTACAAGAACATTCACACGGTTAACACCAAAAGGTTGAATTGAGAAACAACATCTTCTCCATGCTAAGGTTTAGTTCCATTGAAGCTCACAATACCTACTTTGCCCCCAAACACTTCTAGGCTACATCTGCATCTTTACACTTGGACACATTTGCATGACTTGATTACACTTATTTATACATGACATTGACTTTAGAATGAACATCAAAGTCAGCCTAACAATCATCTATCTGGAACATTCTCCAAGATAGGTATTACAAACAACTACAATCATAAGATTTAACTTAATACAAAATTATACTACATGTGGATCACTATACTGTCGGATAAACATAGCTGGGACTCAAATCTTCCTCAAACAACATGCCATGCTCCATATAAATTTTATTAGGTCATCTACAACATGCACCAAGCATCCAGTTGGCCAAGACTGGAAATAACAGCAACACACAAGGAGAAATCTTCAACTATGAGCTCAATCCTCAATGCGGACCACCAAAATAATAGGTACACAATACAAAGACCACCACAAGCACAATGAAATCAACCAGAACAACTGCACCACCTCAAATCACCAGAATCACTTGCATCTTCATACATGAACTCAAGAGCACTAACTGTCATGACTGTCACACTAAGAAGATTGCTTGCAGACCTCCAAACCATGAACCACTTGAGTTGAGGATACACACCAACATCCCAAACATACCTCTAGAACCGCAGACCATAATATTTCAATGCAAAGCAATCCAGACCAAATTCCTGTCACTTTGTTACCTCTGAACAACTGCAAAACCTAGTTCTACCCATATGGCCATAAATTCACCAATCCTCCATGTGGACCTCTCAAATCTTAACTGGAGCAACTTGAGACAATCCTCTACAAATCCCTTTAGTCTGCAGACTCTGATCTTTGTCTCACTAGAAATGCAGAGCAATCTACTTTACTGAACTACATCATCTTCATTGTCTCTAACAAAGAGATATGTTGACATCAATGACAACACATCATAGACACATATTTGCAACAATCTCCCCCTTTGTCATTGATGGCAACATATGATGTGAAAAACTGATTCAACCATCAAGA
The DNA here is from genome assembly GCA_027924645.1 of Cunninghamia lanceolata. Lineage (NCBI taxonomy): Eukaryota > Viridiplantae > Streptophyta > Pinopsida > Cupressales > Cupressaceae > Cunninghamia > Cunninghamia lanceolata. The sequence goes on from BSBN01000534.1 coordinate 8,514,366, forward strand.
CAAGGACTTCTCCCTCTTTCTCTTATCACACATGCAACCACTTTCTTCAGTACTCCCCCTTTCACCAGCGACTACTTACTTCCAAGTTTTTCACATGACTTCTCTCCCCCTTTGACATCAATGGAAAAGGACACATATTTATAATCATCTCTCTCCCTTTTTATTTCTTAGATAAAACCAAACTAAACTCTAAACATACTAACTACTCCCCCTGAGTAGCATCCCCTTAATACCAATCCAAATCACAAGATATGACTATGAGTTCCATTGGACTGATGCACACTAGTGCACCTTAGTTCTAAATAGGAGGGGTAATAACCCCTAGATTTATTCTGAGATACTCAAAAGTATCCTTAGGTAGAGACTTAGTGAAGATATCTACAATCTGATCTTTTGAAGAAATAAACTCCAATATGACCTCATTCTCATTTACTTTCTCTCTCAAAAAGTGAAACTTGATGGATATGTTCTTTGTCTTTGAATGCAACACCAGATTCTTTGAGATGTTTATTGCACTTGAATTATCATAGAAGATTGTAACAAGCTGTTCAAATACAATTTTGATATCCTTCAACATTTTTTTCATCCACAAAACTTGAGTACAATTACTTGCTACTGCTATATACTCTACCTCTGCAGTAGATAGAGATATTGCCTCTTTCTTTTTGCTCAACCAAGAAACCAATCTCTTTCCCAAGAAAAATACACCACCACTAGTACTCTTCCTGTCATCCACACCTCCTATCCAATCATCATCTGTATATGCATGAAGAGTGAAATCATTAGATACTTAGGATACCATAAGCCATAATTAGATGTTCCCTTCAAATATCTAAAAATTCTTTTGACTGCTACAACATGAGATTCTCTAGGATCAACTTGAAATCTAGCAACAAGGCCAACTGTATTCATAATGTTAGGTCTAGTTTGACTCAAATAAAGTAGTCCTCCAATCATTGATCTATACCTTTTCTGATCTTCCTTACGGGAATCATCATCTTTACTCAACTTACATCTGATTATCATAGGAGTACTCATTGGTTTTGAATCCTCCATTCCAAAAAATTTCAACAACTCTTTCACATACTTAGATTGACATATGAAGATGCCCTTATCTGACTGAGTGATTTGCAGACCTGAGAAGAATTTCATTTAACCAAACATGGACATCTCAAATTCACTTTGCATCTGATAAGCAAATTTTTTACACATGCTCTCATTTCCACCAAAGATGATAGCATCAACAAATACCTCAACAATCAAGATGTGTTCATGATCAATTTTGAGATAAAGATTACTATCAGTTGTGCCTTTGCTAAAACCTAACTTTAGAAGATACTTATCTAATCTTACATACTAGGCTCTTGGGGCTTGTAGTCCATACAATTCTTTCCTCAATCTGCAGACCATATCTCCTTGATCAGATAACTAGAATCCTTTCAGTTGCTCATGTAGACTTCTTCTTCCAACTCTCCATTTAGGAATGCTGACTTGACATCCATCTGGTAAACTTTGAAATCTTTGTAAGCAACAAAGTCAAGAAATAATCTATCTACTTCAATTCTTGCCACCGGAGCAAAAGTTTCTTCAAAATCAATTCCCTCTACCTGAGAGTATCCTTTGCACACCAATCTTTCTTTGTTTCTCACAACTTCACCATCTTCTGGTGCAGGAGCACCTACCTGACATCTGGCCTCCATGAGGCAGTTAGTTTGTTTTAGGTCTTGTTGATGTTTCTAAGAAGGTCTTATAAGACCAATGCATGTAATAAGGTCATGTTGACCATACTTTACTATTTTTAGGTAGTTTGTTATGATAGCTGTTATGCTGTATGTCCAGTTGGATCTCCCAGCCGCTTGGAGAGATTTCCCAGCCGCTTGGAATCGAGTGGTAGTACTCGCAAGCAGATCCTATTTATGCATGAGGATCGGTTAGTATTGCAGATCATCGATCAGACTTTGCAGAGAGAGTGAGACAGAGAGAGAGACAGAGTATTGTAATTGCATCTTTTGAAATCAATAAAGAGATCCTGTTTGTGTTCATTCTTTGTTGAATTCCATTGTTTAATCGTGTGGTTGTTCTGGTGGTTTCATGGATTCGCTGATCCATTCCACCGGTTGATTCGTCGAATCGGTGGAATAGCCATGTATAATAGTTTAGGATTTAGTTTGCTTTTTCTATTTGTTCATGTGCATGTTTGCAGGATCGCAATCAAGAGGTGTTGAGAACCCTAGCATGGGTATGTGCTAGGTCATGCTGGTTGTTAGAGTCTGGAAAGTTATCCAGGAAGCGGATCGGGTCATCCCAGGAGGTTTGGCGGATCGAATTTCGCTAAGGTTGGAAAATCCATCGCAACGGCATCATCAGGATATTTCTGTGTATATCCTGCAGTTACTTCGGGCGTCATCCGAGTAGATGGAGGTGAGCATGATGCAGTAGTTTGCATAAGGTGAATGTGCATTGGGGTGATCATCATCAGGTGTTGCTGAGGAGGAGCGTATCGGCATAAGGTAGAAGATCGGGTTGATAAAACCATCGTGGGCCGATAATGTTAAGTTTGGCCAACAGCAGGATATCGAAGGAACTACATGTGACGTCATCGTCATCAGGATATTGGGGTAGCAGGATATTGAAGGAGCTGCATGTGACGTCATCGTCATCAGGATAATCGTCATCAGGATATCGGGGTGACATAAGCATCGAAGGAAAGGTGCATGAGGTTGTCGTCATCAGGATATATGGGAGGAACTGGATATTTTATATCCTGCTGATGAACATGATGTTGAACATCATGATGCTGCAAAAAGCGTTTGGCGGTAAGATGAACAATGAACATCAGGAGGATGTTTGCGCTTGCCGAATGTGATGATGCTGCCGATAGCCGGATATGATGATGCTGCTGACAGGTGAAAGGTCGAAGGTTTGTCTACAGGAGGATATCGGTCGGCAAGAGAAAATATGATGATGCTGACTATGTTAAGGAAAATATGATGATGATGATGAAGGGTTGCGGACATACATGTTGTATGTCAAGGTTTTAGTGTGGATGCCTCTGCATCATCTTCATTCATTTTATTCCAAAAGACCCATTTAGTTCTAATTACATTTTTGTTTTCCAGTCTAGGAACAAGATCCCAAGTATGATTCTTTTCAATTTGTATTAATTCTTCTTCCATTGATTTTACCCAATTTTCATCATTACAGGCTTCATTCACTGATTTTGGTTTAATCTTTGAAATCAAACAATACTCCATTTGTTCTTCAGCAATTTTTCTTCTATTTTGAACACCTTTTATTTTTATCTCCTATGATCTGATCTTCAGAATGATTCAAACTTACATACCTGGGAGTTTTAGGATTTTCTTGAGCTTTTGATTCTTGAACTTGTTCCTCAACATTTCCACTAGCTTCTTGAGTTACTGGATTCTCTAGAGCAATCTAAATCTGAGTTTGAGTTTGAACTTACTTTCCTTCATTTGAACTTTCATTTTGATCATCTGATTCATATCCACAAGACTTGGAAGGTCTCTCTTTCCTTTCATCAACACTTTCAACAATCCTTTTCAATCTCTTGTTAAAGCATCAGTATGCCTTGCTTTGATTAGAATAACCCAAAAATATTCCTTCATCACATCTTACATCAAACTTGCCTAGATCTTCATCTCTTTTGATATAGCATTTACTACTGAAAACTTCAAAGTATTTCACAGTAGGAGCATTTCCAAACCATAGTTCATAAGGTGTTTTACCAATATTACCTTTGATCTGCACCCAGTTAAGAGTGTAGACAACAGTACTCACAGCCTCTCTCCAATAGACATGTGGAACATTTGCCTCCATCATCATGGTTCTAGAAGCCTCTTGAATAGTCTAGTTCTTCCTTTCTACAACTCCATTTTGCTGAGGAGTCCTAGGAGTAGATAACTATCTTCTTATTCCATGCTTTTCACAAAATTCATTTAACTCACCAGAGGTAAATTGTCCACCTTTATCAGATCTCAGACACTTTATCTTCACACCAATCTCATTCTCCACCCTAGACTTGAACACCTTGAATATGTCAAGAGCCTCTAATTTCTCTCTCAAGAAAGTGACCCACATCATCTGGGAGTAATCATCAATCAGCAACATAAAGTAGATGTCTCCTTGCAAACTCCTAACTCTGGCAGGATGACACAAATCAGTGTGCACAAGTTCCAACAATCCATTTGAAAATTGTTCTTTACTTTTGAATGTAGCTCTATTCTATTTGCTCAACTGACATTCCTTACACATGCTATTAGCAAGTTTCACAAGCTTTGGAAGATCTCTCACAGCCTAAGTAGTACTTATCTTGAAAATGTTCTCAAAATGCACATGACACATTCTCCTATGCCATAACCAACTTTGATCAATCTGAGAAATCAAAAAACTTTTACCAGTACCACTTAAATGAAAGATATTACCTCTAGTTTGTGTACCAGATGCAATCTCAATTCTGGAGCTTTCCAAAATTCTACATTTTTCATCCTTGAATTGGAGATCATACCCTTTGTCAACCAACTGTCCAACACTGAGAAGATTATGCTTCAACCCTTCTACATACAAAACATCATTAGTGTTATTCTTACCATCAAGAGAGATGGATCCTCTGCCACGAATTCTACCAGCTGAATTGTCTCCAAACTTCATAATTCTACCTTCATATCTTTCCAAACTTACAAACTTACTTTTGTCACTAGTCATATGATGAGGACATCCACTATCAATCACCCATTCATCCTTTTCTTCAACCTAAGTAGCCAAGACACTTTCCACATTCACACAGCTAGTAGATTCAGTAGGCATCAGATCTTCTTCTTTGATAGTAATGAACACCCATTCATTTCCAGAGGTACTTCCCATTTCAGATTCATCATCTATGACTCCTTCATTAGTAGCTTCTTGGACATATTAGCATTTCTTCTGAACCCTCAGTCTATTAGGGTTTGGCTTTGAAACCCCCTCTGAACATCTTGAAGCAAAATGAACAATCTTATTGCAAGAAAAGCATTTCAAAGGCAACTTTCCTTCATACTTACCAGATCCTCTTGGTAATATTTTGGCAATAAGGGCTTCAAGTTTTTTAGGCTTAAATTCATCTTCTTAAAGTTCCCTCCTTGCCTTCTCAAATCTAGTTAGTCTTCTTGAAGAGCTTTCACCTGGATCAAATCTTTTCTTTCTGAAAATACTGGATTTAAATGCAAATTCTGATTTAGGAAGAGAATCACCAAACTAACACATTTTAAATGCTAAATGCTTGCCAACCAACTAATCCCTTGTAACATTTGTTACAGTTCTAATCTCCTCAATAGAAGCAAGTTTATGCTTGTATGAAGTAGGTAAGGATCTGAGCACCTTAGCAACAATCTCTAATTCTTCTAGTTTTCCACCAGCACACCTGATACTGCTCACAAGTTCATTCACCTTCTGCATGTAGGAAGTGATGTTTTCATCTTCACTCATTCTTAAACATTCGTATCTACCCTTCAGGCTCTGTAACTTAGCACATTTGACATATGCATCACCTTCATACATAGTTTCCAACTTCTTCCAGACTTCATGAGCAGTTTACAATTCCAAGACATTTGTCATTTCTATATTAGTTAGGGCACTCAACAATGCTTCTTTAGACTGATTGTTGTATTCATCTTCTTTGATTTGATCTAGAGTTGTAGGACCATTCTATGGAGGAGTATACTTATCCTTAGTTCTCAACCAATAAGGATCACCCATGCATTGTAAATGACACTCCATGTGATTCTTCCAAAGAGTGCAATTTGTTCCATCAAATCTCAGATTGTCCTTCTTGTATGTCAACATCCTGGATCTCCTCAAGTGGTCAAGCTTCTTTTAGAGGAACTAGATCTGATACCAATTGTTGAAATTAGGGCAGACAACTAAAAGGGGGGATGAATCAGTTGTCTCAAAACTTTATCTTTTGCTATATTTAATCTTCTTTAACACTTATTAATAGATTAAAGATATAACCATGAAAGCATGAATCAACAACACAAGAGAGGAAACACAACTAACACACATAACACCATGATTTTTACATGGAGACTTAGTTAAGGGACAAACCACGATGGGGGTTAACCCACAAGATTTATTATCTATTAAAAGAATCAAAAAATGGGAAGGCACCTACCCAAAGTTCACTTCTCTTAGAAGCTCACTGCCTACAAGAACATTCACACAGTTAACACCAAAAGGTTGAACTGAGAAACAACATCTTCTCCATGCTAAGGTTTAGTTCCATTAAAGATCACAACACCTCTACTCTTCCCCCAAACACTTCTTCGCTAACTCTGCATCTTCACACTTGGACACATTTCAATGACTTCATTACACATATTTATACATGACATCAACTTTAGAATGAACATCAAAGTCAGCATAACAATCATCTATCTGTAACATTCTCCAAGATAGGTATTACAAATAATTACAATCACAAGATTTGACTTAATACAAAATACTACATGTGGATCACTACACTATCAACCAAACATAGATGGAACTAAAATCTCCTCAAACAACACACCATGCTCTATAGAACTTTTCTTAGATCATCCACAACACGCACCAAGCATCTGGTCAACCAAGACTAGAAATAACAACAACACCCAAGGAGAAATATTCAACTATGAGCTCAATCTAGAATGTGGACCACCAACAAAATAGGCATATGATCCAGAGACCACCATGAGCACAATGAAATCAACCAGAACAACCACACCACCTCAAATCACTAGAATCACTTGCATCTTCATACATGAACTCAAGAACACTAACTGTCATGACTATCATACTAGAAAGATTACTTGCGGACCTCCAAACTATGAACCACTTGAGTTGAGGATACACACCAACATTCCAAACATACCTCTAGAACCATAGACCATAATATTCCAATGCAGAGAAATCTAGACCAAATTCTTGTCACTCTGTTACCTTTGAACAACTGCAAAACCTGGTTCTACTTAGATGGCCATAACTTCACCAATCCTCCATGCAGACCTCTCAAATATTAACTAGAGAAAATTCAAACAATCCTATACAAAATCCTTTAGTCCGCAGACTCTGATCTTGGTCTCACTGGAAATGCAGAGCAATCTACTTTGCTAAACTGCACTGTCTTCACTGTCTCTGACAAAGAGATATGTTGACATCAATGACAACACATCATAGACACATGTTTGCAACATAATGTTGGTTTCCTTGTGAGGGTGTTGTGTGTGTTAAGTTTTGTGTGGGTAGGAGTTCCATCTTGTTAAGTTGAAGATGAATAGCCAATTTCTATGTTAAAGTTAAGCTTGAGTTATGTGAATGAATAGTTAGTTTGTGTTATGTTTGGAAATGTAAGCCATGTAAGTTGGGAAGAGCCTTCTGACCTTTAGAGCTCGGGGTGGATTGAGAATTAATCCTATGGTTGGGAGGAGAGCTTGTGGCCATATTGTTGGTTTTTTTGTCCTCTTCTTTCAGGTTATATATGGAAGATGGAAATTAATGAGAAGTTTGAATGAAATTTTCTCATTTTTGCATGTTAAAAAAACTGTATTTTCTGGGTGCAGTGATTGTATTTCATGTTGTATGGACTATAAATTACATTTAATGACATGAAATCTATTCAAGTTGATAGAGGATTGAATTAACTTCCAAATGCAATTGGTTTAGTATATTTTCATCCACATTTGAATAAGTTACAAGAATTTTTGTAAAAACTATTTTTTCAAGAAAACTGACTATTATTCGCATGATTGTATGGAATGTATAGACTATATAGCCATAAAAAACAAATGGAAAAGATGGTGGAAGATCATACCTTTCTAATGCAACTGGTTTGAGCAATGTTTGTTAAGTTTTGTGCATTTTATAGTATTTTTCGTGAAAACTGTCATAAACCCTATGTAGGGTTTTAAGAAAGACAAAAGAATGCGTTTTCTAGAGCTTCCACATTGACCAATTCATGAAACTTGGGGAATGATCCATGTGGTATGAATTATTGATTGAGATCTTATGTGATGTGTTTGATGTGTTAGAACAGGAGTAAAAAACCCTTGAAGTCAAGAACTCAATTTTGTCATGCCTAAAGACTTAGTTAGGCCTATTCAAGAGGAGGGACAATCAATTTTTGAGCCCTTCCGTACAAAGTAACCCTACCTAATTTTTGGATATGTGTAAGAATGGCCAAATGGATATCCTAAATGAGTATTTTTTTTGCAAATATTAGGTCTTCTCCAAAAGTTATGCCCAAAAATACCTTTTTGAAAGGCTACAAGGATTAAGGGCAGTTTGTGAAGGAAAACCCATTGATTAATGAGTAAAGATTCTTGTGAGTAGTTGATTGGTTATGTTCGATCATTTTATACTCCTGATTTGTATCACTTTGGTCTTTGGTGAAGACTCATGAAGATAGAAATATCAATCACTTCTTTATTTTGAATTGTGTTTACCATGACATGTAAAGTATAGGTCCTATTCCTTGATATCAACACTAACAATTTATTTCAGGAGATTACTAATGACATTAATCTTACATTTTCTATATTATGTTCTTTTCTAAATTTCTTTGGGATCATAAGTCATTTACAAATTAAATTGATGTAGTTCAACTATAATACTTTGATATACTTGTATGTAGTAATATGTATGGTTTTGCAATTAGTGAATAAAGTATGAAATTTTGTTAGTACATTTTGCTATTACTTTTCTTCCTCTACTTGTCTAGCCACTTATTAATGGTGCATTTAATTGTTGTATAATTTGACTTTATAAAGATAGCTAACTTAGTCAAAATGAAATTAGTTAAATTCTAAAACTTGAATAATGATGATTAGTAGGTGATATAAGTTTCTTTTGCTTGAATATTAATTATGAAATTTAGCATTAATATGTTTGCCTTTGCACGTAAGAATCGATTGTCATGAGTATTAATACTTTTTTTATTCTTTCAGGAAGTGTCCAAAAAAAGAGTAACAAATACCTTTCTACTAGTGATATTATTGTGGTGATTCCCAATCACAATAATATCATTGTTGGTGAAGTGTATAAATAATGTGAAAAATCATAATGTTAGCATTCTGAGAAATGTCAATATTGATTTGTTAGTGTAAAATAGATTTTTAGTTAAGTGATTTTGATTTCAAGAATTACCCTTGGCAAGATTGGTAAAATACTCTTGTGATTTCATGATTAATGATGCTAATCTTGTTGGAGGTAAACTTAGAATCGGAAATATTAGAAACTATATATATAACTGACATATTAAAAGTGAAATTGGTAACACTATCTTTAGTAAGACTAATAAGGATATGTTAAAGTTTTAATATCAAGTATTGAAGATGAGATTATCATAATCATAATATTGTCAAAATTAACTTGGTGTTAGTAAAAATAAACATTATAGGGAATGTTGAGAAGTGATGGTAATCATGATATTCATATAAGTGTTATAGAAATCATTATGATTAGGGATATTTAAGGATTCATCTTTTTCATTTGGTAGCTTGCTATTTACATGTGTGGTTGACAATTATTAGTGTTTATACTTGATTATTTCAAAATAAAAACTAGTGTTTGTGTATTGTTTAGTTGTGTAAAAATTAGGGCATGACATGAGTAGCATAGTCGAGGAACCTTAGAGGACCTAGGTTTAGATTTTTATGTTATGTTATGCATTCTATTGTTATTTGCTTTAAAAAAAATGTTCCATTAATTTGACCTAGTTTAGTGTTATCCTCTGGGGTTCCTTGGCGGGGGCGTTATAGAGAGGCAATAATATTGGACCTTAGATCCCCAATGTTGTTTTAAATATGTTTCTGCTTCCCTTATAAATTGTTCATAACAAAACAAAAAAATATTAACAATATATAAAAGATTTATTATAGTTCTTTAGATGCATACCTAACGAGAGAGGACAATCATAAATTTTCTGTTTTAAAATCATGTTCCCTAGACATTTCTCTGCATAGATTATTTTGGATTTTAGTATTGATAAATAGAATTTTATTAGATTGAGGATTCATTTGTTTTAGTCCTTTTATTAGGACACTTGTAGGACCAATTTGTTGATTGGGCACAAGATAGAGTTTTACCTAAGACAATACACTTTGTTGGAGTACATATGCTTCACATCATATTGTGAAGGAATGAACTATTTACTATTGTAATGGTGAAAGTTATATATTTATGTGTGTTCTCATTTATTTGATTAACTCAATCCAATATTTACAAGAACACACTTATGTGCAGGCTATGTGGGCCTTGTATCTCATTAATTGCAAAGCAGAACTTGTTGTTTATTCTTTGTTGTTATTTAATAAAGAATCTTTCACTTCTTGCACATCATGTTTTACAAGATGATTTAAATAAATGGTTTTGATCTAATAGTAAATAAGTTCATATCTAGTTTTAGTGGTTTATATGTTTATATGACGACATCCTCTCTTGATGCTTTTGTTGATGTTTTTTATATACTTTCTTCTCATGATGCAGTTAGTTTGTTAGTACTCTTTTGTGCGGATTACGTACCCTATTGTAACTTTGGTTTTTGCTATCTTGTGGCGGTGATAGCTATAGGCCTGGCCTCCTTGTACCGGATTCTCTCAATTTTTAACATAATATATATATTTATATATATATATATATATATATATATATAAATTAAATTTTTAAATATAAATTATATCATATAGTTATATCTAGGTTTAAGAATAAAATGATTTATTTTTATTTTAATTAATTTTGGTTTAATTTTAGATAATTTAAATTATAATTTTTAGTTTAATTGTATGTAATAAGATTTTTATTTTTATATCTAAAGTTCATCAAGTGTACCTTCTCATTTGTTAAATTAACTATTAATTATTACAAACTAAGGTTTCTAGAATTTTATTAAAAATATACAATGTAAAACTTAAAATTATTTATTTAATCAGATCTTTTAAGACTATCTATATACACCTATACCATTTTGTAAGTTAAATGAGAGTTCTATAAGGACCCTCTCTTAAAAAAGTTTAAAATTTTTTACATCTAATAATATGGCTAGATAAACTAAAAGATATCCAAAAATACAAAATGGAATAAAAATAACAACAAATAAGCTAGAAAAAATATTTGAACTATCCCACTCCCAAGCTAGCTCAACTAGAGGGACCTACATCTCCATCTTTGTAACATCCCATCTAGAATATTAAATAAACAAATACAAATATTGCACTAATAAATTCCATTATTTATATAATGAACTTGATTCCATCATTAATAATCTTGAGTTGTATGTTCACACACTCTTTTCTCGGCTTGAAGACTACATTCTTATAATTTTGTAAATAATATATATCCACATATTGTGACTTGTTAACTCAATACTAGTCTATCTGAGTTAGAATATTCCCTTATTCTAGTTCAAGTATAAGATGATAACTTAGGTGACTTATAAATGTACAATGAGCCCCTCTTTGCATCCTTACAATCTTGGGTCTATGACAACTTGTAATTCTACTCAAAGACTTCTCGACCCATTTCCATGCTCTTTAATATACATATTATATATTCTCAAGATTTTCTTGACTCTGTCATCAAGACATTGCTCTTGACATCTATATTCTTCTAATATTCTTTCCTCTAAGATATATCTGCCTTAGCCTACGATTACATTCAACTATTTCCTATCAAATATAACAAACATATGACTATATATTGACATTGCAAAATAAAACAAATTATGAAAACTATTGACTCATCTTAGCCAAATCTAGAGAGTAGACTCCTCTTTATCCATAATAAGAGTGGTATTTGAAAACACCTGATTTCATAAAACAAACTTATGATAATATTGTAATAATAAGAGTTTATTTATACTTGTCTTTATTAGACTTAAAGCATTGAATGCATACTCATTTTGTTTGACAACTCAATGTAGGTTTTTATCTTAGATAGATTTATTAACTCTATTATATTAAATCATTCATCAAACATTTTGCCATCTTTGGCTTCTTAATTCAAAATATATACTCTTTTAAAAATACTTGAGGTAAATCCTCATTAAAGATTTAATCTCAATGATTACTATCATTTCTCAATTCTACTACATAGTCATGGTTTTCCATTCAACCTTTACATAGGTCCAAATCTCAAAAGTTTATATGAATACCTAAGCAACCTTTCAATCTTCAACTCTCTTAATCAATAAAAGATTTAAATTCTCAAGATATAAATACTATCTTTATCACTGTTTTCTAAGTGATTCAAGTGATATTCTATCATTTTTTTCTAAGTGATTCAAGTGATTTTCTAAGCGATTCAAGTGATTTTCTATCACTATTTTCTATGTATGTTTTTGTGATAGTCTATCACCATAATATATTTGATATATGTGATAAACTATCACTATAATCCATATGTTATGAGTGATATGTACTATCACTGTGAATAATATGTATTAAGTGCTTTACTATCACTATGTTATGTGCACATGCATATCACAATTCACTACCTCTATGATACATTTATCACCATTTTTCACTATCTCTGTGATACATTTATCATCATTTTTTACTATCTCTGTGATACATATATAGTATCATGATTCACTGTGTTGTGATAAATATGATAACATGTTTCACTATCTCTGTTGTTTACATATGATACTATGTTTCTCTACTTCTGAGATTTATATATGTTATCATAATTCTATATCTATGTAATATATAAGTATTACACGGAATTCATTATTCTGTGATGTAGATATAGAAATGTTTTACATGATATACATCATTGTTTTGATCATAAAATGAATGATATACCACTGTATAAACAACTAATGATAATAAGATTAATATCACCACTCACTGTGGTTAACATGATAAGGTTAAACTGAACCTATCTCTTGCAGTGAATTTAAGGATAATGCCTTAGTGTGACATTACTATAAAGAAGGAGGCATTATCCCTTTCTTGGAATGCCTTAATGGCCATGACAAAATTCTATCTGTGTAGTGTGCCCTTTCATGGGATAATCATAGAGTCAAAATTAGCAATGTTGGTTTTGAGGTTTCTGAGGAGGTTATTGCGATGGCTATTGGTCTTTCCACTAAAGGGACAAAAATGAAGAGAAAGGCTAAGGTTGTGGACCACTAAAATCAGAATTTGTTCCTTGGAGCTAGGGAGGAGTTGGTTCCCTATCAAGGAGGGTTTGATCGTGCTAAGTTATCAGAGCCATGGGACGTAATGTGTTACCTGCTGATGAAGTATTTCACTTTGGAGGGTCACTTTACCAGGTTCTACAACTATCACCTTCCCCTCCTTAACCATTTTAGGAGAAATGTCTTATTAACTTTCTTTTCTATCTAATGTCTTTGTTGGAACATTCTATTCACCATGTGAAAGCTAACCATGAAATGAAACCCTCAAAGCAGCCTATGCCCCTCCACCAAGGCCTTATCCATTGCCTATATAAATTTCATCTTGCCTTATCTCTGCTAAAACCCATTCAACTCACCATTATTGAGATCCATGTGGATAACCCCTCCATGGCTGATACCACTCCTAAAAAACCCACTGATTCTACCCCTACCACCCAGAAGTTGAAAGGGTTTTCCTTTTCTGAACCCATGGAAGAGACTGCTACGAAGGAATTTCATACTCCTACTTCCAAAGGTAGTGTGAAATCAAAGAAACAACTACTTAAGGAAGTGGAGTCTACTATGGAGATCATTGATTTAGGGGTGGATATGGGGGCCCATAAGAATTAGAAAAGTGATAGTGAGGGTCCACATAAAAAGGTAAAAAATAATACAACCAAAGCTAAAACTGAGGGTAAAACTTCAGGGGTTAGAAGATCTGACAGAATTACAGGCAAACTAGCCCCTGAGGCTAAATTGATAGTTACTTTAAAAGTGACTCAGACAAGTCTACTCAAGAGGGAGAGCTGTCTAAAGGTAAAGACATTGAAGTGGAGGAGATCTCAGAAGAGACTGAAGGGGCAGAGGGAAAGGAGATTCAAGATGAGGACACTGAGGATTCTATTCCTGGAGACCATACTCAAGATGGGAAGGGGATGTCTGTCGAGAAGGGTGAGGAGAAGGTTGAGGAGAATGCTAAGGAGGAAGGTGATAACTAGAAGGATGAAATGTCTACTCTCAAAAAACATTTGGAATCCCTTGAGCATAAGCTTCTCTGAGCCCTCCGATGCTTCATCAACATAATTCTTTGTCGCTCGACTATGGTTAATCTATCTTTTTTGCAGGAGCATGATACCCTTGATCATGACGCAGATGATGAGAAGACTAAAGAGTTTGATGGAATTTATGATTTCCTATCTAAAATCTAGGAAGATGTTTAATCCTAGCTCTATCTATTTGCTTTTTTTTTTCTCTCTGCTATCAGACTGATACTATTTTCTATTTGTTGTTTATCAGCTGTCAATGTTGTAGTTGCTATTAGTGGCTCATTTTTATCATGAGACTTTGTTTTCTTGTATTGGGTTTTTTGTAAGGGTTTGGCCCCTTGTTTTGTCACCTTATTTTATCAAAAACATGATAAGGTTATACCATAGTAATATTAGAGTTTTAAGATAGTAAAATAATTTTGTTTCTTCTTCCTATGTTTCACATACTAAGAATGATACTTCGGTATATAATTTAAATTCAATCATTCTAATTAAAAACCTCAATACAAGATCACTTTCAAGTTATGATATTACTTGAGAGTGCAGTCATCTCACTCCTATTCTTCACCTCCCTCTATTGTTTGTCTTCTTTCCTAAACCAAAAATAACGAACCCCCTAAACTCATTGACTAAGTCTGTTAAATGACTTCTCTTTCAATCTCTCTGCCGATTATCAATGGTTAGAGAGAGTAAATATCACCCACTCCCTTCAATCATCCATGGTTGAGGAGAAAGGAAAGTGGATAACTAGAGCTTATGCTCCTCCACTCTCCCAAGCATCTAGAAAGGTAAGCAAAGAGAATCTAAGAAGGATTTTCTTCTCTCTTTCTCAAGCCAAATATCTATCTTAGTTGGGCTATAAAAAACAAATAATAGTTAGCATAGTAAATGTATTAATGCATCCTTAAGAATGCTTAATTTATACTATATACAAACTCAACTTTCAAAGATGAAGTCTTAGCAAAGTCGACATAGATTTTATATGACAAAGTTAGACTTATTTTGTCGATTAGTTATGTCGACTTATCATTCATAGTCAAACACAATATTTTTTTTATTGTTGACACAAAATTCTAAACCATTGGCTGAATGACAATAATATCAAGCATATAAAATGATCACCACGTCAAAATTATTTCTTGAGTGATTAATGACACATAATAAGACTTAACTCAATATTTAATTAACCTCTATAGTGAGTGTGTGTGTGTAGGTATCCCAGATAGCACAAGGATCATTACATTCATGTGATCTAACACCCTCTCCATGGTGATACTCTCTCTCCTCTTCTTGGAGTGGGAAACATTGTCTCGGCATCCACCTTAGTCACACAATGATAGTTAGGACCCATCACATTATTTAATCACATGGGAGTTAATGACATCATAAAATCATTCTTACAAAAATGACATAATTCAAATGCATTTTATATTCTAACATAAAATTACTTTCCTCATATTAATTTCATTGACTATCCATCTATCTTCATGAAATAAAATGAGTATTTTACAAACATCTTTATACACCCCAATATTCAAAATAGTGAGAAGGTGGTAATAAATACAAACTTCAAGACAACCCTCCATCACCACCTACAAATTTTCTAGACATGGAGCCAAGTCAATGTTTTTCTTCAATAAAATTTACAAAATGGATTTTGGTTTCTCCACTTCTTTTTAGAGGCAAGTTGATAAAACAAAACCAATATGAACAAAACCCATTCTCTAACCATCAAATTAGATACCTAGGCTTCCATTTTTTGGACAAATTCATTTGTGATAAAATCCCTAGTACAAATAATTCCTAAATCTGTAACACCCTCTTCCCTCAGTACTTAGTTCAGAAAGTGCAAAGTTGTGAGATTAGGGATACTACAAGTCTTCCTTAAGTAGTAGTCTAAGACTACACTATTCTATAAGGGAAATACCTATTTGAATAGCCTATTTTCATGATTGCACAAAATACTAGTTAAAACTACTCTAAACTTGCATGGAGAAATAATAATGAGAAAAATAATGAAAAGGAAAAAAAATGCCATATAACAATGAAGAATGGGAATCTTCTATAAGCTATTTTAATATGACATGTGGTGGCTCCTCCACCTGAGTGAATTCTCTTAAATGATTTTTTCTTGATGTGTACATGATGATCATCACTATTGTTGACATTATATTCATCCTTAGTGCCCCCATTTTTTAAATGTGACATTATTGGTAGCTCATTGGAATTTGGAATGCTAGAAATACTATGATGCAAAAGAGAAATACTATGATGTAAAAGATTATTGTTTGATAATGCAAGCTCACATTTTTATGTAATATCTCATATATTTAAAATAAATGATAGGGATTATAAAATGTGTGTTCTTTAGATAATGGAAGTATATCTTTGATCAATAGAATTTGATTGTATTCTAAGTGAAAAAATGGGTTTGTCAAAAAGGCTATGGTAATTCTTCACTTGAGATGAATTTTGTGGATTTTGTTTGTATTCTCTAAATACTTACTAAATCCTAAATAATGATAAGTCATTTTTAGTGTAAAGAATAATTAAAGGCAAGGTTAAATTAAGGCCATCATGTGTTGACCTAATTCCCTTTCCTATGTAGGCCACATGAACCATCCCAAAAAATGCCACAATGGAATGATATGAACCATAAGAGTAACTAAGACATCACTCAAGTGGTCTTGACGTTTTAAAGCCTACACAAATTCTTCTCAATCTTTACCCATATATTAGAATTGAAAGAGATATGATTCACTTGAATGTCTCACTAAGAATCACCTCATAATGGACATAGAAGCTATTGAGTAATCACAACACCAAAATTTGAACCCACACTAGAGGTACGTTTAATAAAGGGGGAGAGAAGTCATGTGAAAAACTTAGATAGACATAGAGTGTAGATGTGTAAAGAGAAAGAGGAAGAATCTTGTAGAAAGAAAGAGTGCAGGTGTGTAAAGAGAAAGGGGGAGAATCTTGTCTTGATGGTTGTTGCAGTTTTTCACATCATATGTTGCCATCAATGACAAAGAGGGAGATTGTTGCAAGTATGTGCCAAATCGGTGTTGTCATTGATGCCAACATATCTTTGTTGTCATTAATGTCAACTGTGTTCTATTCTACTTGTTTAGAAGCCTTGTGTGTTGAGGATATTGAGAAAATTGGCCTCTCCAAAAGAATCAAGTGAGTTACAGTGAAGTGCAGTACAAATAGTGAGTTGTATGTTGAAGAACAGTCAGGTGAATTGCTCCACATTTATTGCTACTTAAAGATCATGGTCTATGGATTGGAAGTAAGTTAGAGGTATGTTTGAGGATTCTACATTCTAGTTTTGAGCCCTTCGCATGAAGATCTAAGTGAATTGTGTTCACCAGAGTGAAACCTATTTTTTCTGTAAGCTCAGTTGGAACAGGGAAAAAGTATTCTGCTCCGCATTCCTCCACAATAAAGTATTTTTCTCTGCGGTTCTAGAGGGAAGTTTGGGATGATGATAATTGCCTATAATTGAAGTAGTTCATGTTCTAGTGGTCTGTAAGATATCCTTCTCTTATGACAGTTGAAGATAGTAAAGTTCATGTGTTCCGGTGTGAAGATCCTACAGTTAAAGACAACCTTAGTGTCCTTGCTACAAACAATCTAAAACCACCATATTCCCCCCAAGACCCTATAATATGCCTCCTTTTATAGTATGAAGAATATATTTTTTCCATCGTGATTGAGTCCATATTCACCAAGTGGATTTAATTTTGAAGCCACCTCACAATACAACAATTATTTAATAATCATGTACAACAATAAATATGTGTATTAGGATTTTTTTTTTATGGAATACAAATCAAGACTATAACTATAAACCTTGAAAGTTGGGGCTAGAACTTTGGGAATCCATACCTCCTTCCTATTGGCCCATGCCCAAAAATTGACAAAACTATGCCTATTTCATGTTGATCAAATAAGCCTATATTTTAACCAATCTAATCAAATATAAACTAGGGTTTTATATTGTGGAATAAAATGCAATATTTTAGTGTCCTATGTATATCTTGTTAAAATTTTATCTCTGGTACATGTACATAATGTAAAAGATTATAGTGAGAATCAAAGGTGATAATTATTTAAGCAATTGTTAATCTTAAATGTTTTAGAAAGTACAAATGAAAACTTAGTGTGTTGAAATGATTTTCCCTAATCTCGAAATATGTTTGAAGAAACTCTCCTTTTGACCTATGCAATAGAAGTCAATATTAACCAATTTGGTTGTGATATGGTAATTTGAATTTATGAAGCTAAGTTAATCTCTTGTTGGACAACTTTCTCATTAGATTACAAGCCTAAATCTGATACATATAAATATATATAAGTTTGAGATAATTATACAAGGAAAGGATCAAGAACTCGTACGGTTGCTTCTGATGATTATAATGTCCTTATGGATGTCTCCTAATCATGTTCCTATCTTGAATTTGGTCTACATTAAGGAATTGAGATCATGTTTGAAGATTGTTCCCTGATAAGGCAGTGTGTAACCAATCTTAGCTGACTAGGTTAATTCCAGTAATTACGAAGATCCTTCGAAGACCATGGAAGTGTGTTGAAGTGTGGAATGTAATGCCCCTCCATTCTCATCTTGGATGTGCAGATGGTCTAGCTAAGGAGCATGAAGATGAAGGTAAAATAATAGGAATATTTAGGGTATGTTAGATAGTTGATGTTGTACATTATATGATGTTGGTAGATGCTACATTCATGTTGATGAAATTCTTGATTATGCTCATGTTTGGTTTCATATGACAGTTAGTATGTTTTATCAATAATCTTTGTTGTGACACTGATAATTTATATGCTCTAACATTGTTTTACATTTAGGTGATTATGATGTTGATCTTACTATGATTGTCATATGTTAGAATTGATTTTTGTGTGACTAATTTTGTAGCATAGGGCATTATGTTGTGATGTTTTGTGTAGATTAATCTTATTATGTGTATCATATGATTATTTGATGATGGTTCTTATTTAGTCGTTCAGTAATTGATTGCTATGTGTGTTGTGGTTATGTGTTTGATGTGATGGTGAAAGGGACAGTGTCACATTACTCATGCGTGAGTACCTTGTTACCCTATGATTCCCTTTCATGGTGTATTTGACTATATGATTATATATATATGTCTATTTGTTCAACTGTTTGGTTGCTACAGGATGTACGTACCAGACATCGACTCCACCTGAATTGATAGGTTTGAGCATGCCTTAAACCTAATGGAAACTGTTGAATAGAGATAACATGTGGTCCCCTAGTTAGCCATCATCCTTAAAAAGAATGAGTATCTAGTTTTGCACCTAGTCAATGTTGTCTATATGGGCATAATGGTCAGTCATTGTCATTGTGGTCATACTTTCAAACATGCATTGTGTCAGGTATTGTTTGGTATTTGGGATATTTTGTTTGGAATTATTTGATTAATATTTTGGTTAATTACTTCATTAAAATAAAATTATTAAATCAAGGGGGCACTTTGATAAATAAATATAGATGCTTTTATGTAAATTATATTTGTGTGGAAATATGTATTATTATGTCTGAAAAAGATTCTCTTTCTTTATTACTATTGCCTTGAGTAATTATTTTCCATTTTGGCCACTTGGAAGAAGTGGCAGTTACGCACCTCAAGAGGGAATCTTAGAAATAATTGTTTCTTTTGTGTAAGAGACTAATTTTAGAAAAGTAGAAAGAAACTATTTTTGTTTGGTTGTAAATGAAATAAACGGCAATTTCTAAAATAAATAAAATTAGAGAGAAATTATTGTTTGGTTAAAAATAGCAAATTGTAAGAAAGTAATAAAGGAGAATCTTCTAGAAGAAATTATGGGGGTGGTTATGCATGCTCAACTTTATTTTGAAATCTCAAGACATAATTTGGGGGAAGAAGCGTGCATTTCAAATAAAGAATATGTTTTATGTTTTGGAGATCTCTCTTAGGAAGTTTTCATTTTTCTTTTGGCACCATAAACCATAGTTTCCAGAAGAAAAAACTTGGGGAAAAATGGATGCAAGCTGAGAAATTTGTGAAGATGTGATTGAAGCAATATTCCAGGTATGGACTGAGATATGAAATTGATTTATTTTTGCATTAGATTTAGTGAAATATTCTGTGAATTCTCTTCTACATTTTCTAAACCTAGTCTATTACGTTAGCCATAACTTTATTTTTACAAACTGGGTTTCTCTAATTATTTTATATATGGTGTAGGGCCTAAATATCTAAATCATATCCAAAAATTAGCCATACCCATTTTGTCATTATTGAGATATGAATATTTTGTGACTGTCTACCTCTCACCCATTTTGTCTCTGTTTTAACATTCTATTACGTTAGCCATAACTTTATTTCTACGAACTGGGTTTCTCTAATTTGTTTATATATGGTGTAAAGCTTGGACATCTAAATCATATCTAAAAACCAACCATGCCTAATTTATTATTTTTGAGATAGGAATATTTTGTGACTATCTACCTCTCACCCGTTTCATCTCTGTTAAAATAATTAGTTGCATCACCAATAACTCTATATTTTTGAACTGGGTTTCTCTGAGTTTTTTCAACGAATTCATTTTATGCATATCCTACAACCATTGCTTTCCATCATATGACTATCTTTGAGGCATTATACCATCAATCTATGTGCCCTGTCTATGCTTTCAAATTTTGCATTGTTGGTAGCTTCTAAAGCCTTCTCAACAAATTCATTTTGTGCTGATCCTATCATATGCATGTGGTTAAAAGTGTGGTAGATTTGATGAAGATGTTAGATTTATAGGAATGTTTTGTTGTTCTATATTCCTTTCCTCTCAAGCTAACCTTAGAACAAGGTTCTTTCATCGTAGCTTCAAGTTTTGTATCTTGTGACTCTAACTAGTGTAAGATATTTATAGCATTCTAATATTATAGGATTTTAGCATTGCTTATACAGTTATATTTAATAGTATTTACAAAATTGTCTAGATTATTAATGAAATCTACATCAGTGTAAATAGTGTAAATAATTGTTGTGTTTAATTTGTAATCCTTACGGTTATTTGCATGTTGTTCGCAATCATTTTAATTAAATAAAATTAAAATAAGTCTTGAGAATTATTAGTTAAAATATTGTTACTCGTGGACTCTTATATTTTATGATCATAAAAGTAACTATTACTAGTGGTTGGAATATGATAGTTCTATATTGTTGAGGAAGATTCACTTTACAATTGTTAGATGATTGATCATGATTCAATTAATGTTACATTCTTCAAGACCTATAATTAGTGCATTATGTCATATGTCACAATTGAGGTGTTGTATTTGAATTATTGATGAAGGCTCTTAGTTTGGTCTATTAGGTGATGATGTGCATTTGAGAGTGAATGTGATGTGAGACCATAGTGTTTAGTGTGTCAAGTGTTTGTGTCCTTTGGGAAAGTTGATTCCAGAGGCCAAGAGGGGTAGTCATGTGTATGACTCCTATGATTATGTAATCTTACTATTGGTTGAATATGTATTGGTTATATGTTGACTCCCCTTTGTTTACATATTTATGTGGTTATGATGACTATGCAAGATAGAGAATGCCTTACTCAGTGTACCTATTCATGTGGTTATGATAACTATACAAGATGGGTAATGCCTTGATCTATGTAATGTGAAATGATGTATATTTTGTGTTGTAAATGTATCATGATGAGAAATGTGATAGTTCATGCTTGGGATTTGTTTTTGGGCTTTGAGAATCTAGATGCAGTGAAGGGGGAGTGGCTTTCAATGTGGGGCCGGCGTCCAAAGTGGCTTGTCAGGGTAACCCATTGGAAGTTGTTAATCTAGTGATAACTTAATAATGAATTTAGAGGGTTGAGTAGTTTTCACACTAATCAAGATAATTGGATGCCTCACTCATGCCTGTAGTGCTTGTTCAAGCTAAGGATGAGATGAGAAGGCCGTGGTTGGCAAAATCAACTTCCTTGTCCTCACGAAAGGAATGTTGGTTCTACATGTGTCACCCTATGGGGCCAGTGTCTAGTGAGAGACTGTCAGGGTAACCATAGATGGGGGCTAGTGCCTAGTGAGAGACTATCAAGGTAAGCCATGGATGGGGGCCAACGTCTACCTAGAGACTGTGAAGGTAACCCATGCTAGGACCATGTGATGACACTCATCCCTACTGTAGTCTAGCTTTCTCTAGTTGCATTCTCCCCTTTGTTTTGTGAATGCCTTTGGAAGCGATGTTTGAGTTACTTGTGATGTCCTTATTGACTGGTGTTGTTTTGGAGTCATGTGTAGCCCTTACACCTATTAGTCTACTATCTTTTTTGATTGTTTTCTTAGTGGGACCTTATTGTTGTCTCCTAGAATGGGGGGTGGACCTTAGGGTTCCACATGGTCAGGTGGTTGTGCTTTTATCTCCATTGGTTTCCCTTGTTGTTGATCATGTGTGAGAAGGATGTACCTTGTATGGTAGATTTCAGATCTTGCTCTAGCTTGAGGAGACATATACTTATGATCATGTTCCAGTCTTGTATATTAGTTGAATCATGTACTATTATTTTGATATATGTACTCTAATGTAATGTTGTACTCTCTTGTAAAGGAACTTATTTATGTACTTGTGATCCTATGTGTACGATCCTGATGTTACTTATCTGATGATATAATGTTGGTAACATCAAGATCGTAACATTAGATAATGTCTATGTACTCGTGATCCTATGTGCATTTGACCCCCCAAAAGTTGAAACAATGTTGGTTTTTATCAATATTTTGATAGGTGCAGAGGAGACTCTATCAAGGGTTTAATTTAAGACTAGAAGGGTTCTATCCAAGGGGGTTTGATCTAAGGGGTGTTTTATCTAACCCCTTTCAATTAAACCCCTTTAGATGGAACCGCTCATGACTTATATCATTAGTTTCTTTTAAAATATGTGATTTTAGGAAAAAATCAGGATGTCCCATAAGTGGGACACAATATTTTGGGACAATCCAGATAGCAAGCATCCACTCACCAACTAAGGTCCTAAAATTAGGGGCTCTTGATCTACATGAAGGTATACACCCTATTGCATACACTACCAAACCCCTACCCCAAATGAGGAGGTAAATCCAAACAATTGACCTTCAAGCCTAAATGAACTTCAGCATATAACTACTATGAAAATATAATGGAATTTAGTTTTTATTTTGATAATGAACATGTGTAGCAAGAAAGTGAGGGAAATCAGTGGTGCCATCCTAGGGCATACACACCTAGAGTCACCTGATACATCCTCAAAGTAGTTTTGGGGGCATACTATGGAAAACATTATGTTTTGATAGTTTGTTTTTGCACTCTTAATTGGGCCTCACTCAATGGAACATCACTAGAAACTTGGTCTTGCATTTGGGCTAGAATGGATGCTACAGTCTCACCAGAGTATGCATGGACATCCCTTAAAGAATATTTAAATCAAATTAAAATCTCTAAAATGGTGTCACAATTGGTTCTATAAACCCCTGTGGTTGAAGGGTCAGCTAAAAAAACTCTCAATCTATTAATCTCTTGGTCTGTATGTACCCAAAGGCCATCCATATTGTTGTTGCACAAAAATAAATTAAGTTCTAATTTTAATTTGAATGGGTCACATGTTCCACATATATTCATATCATGTTAGGGTAAGGCCAAACATTTACATGAGCATGGACAACCTAAGGTCTAGTAAATTATGAAAGTACTCTTCAAAATACTTTATGGACAAATGTAATTAATTTTGACATGGGATGGAAATATTTTTATAATTTGGTACTAGAAATACATTTTCTAACATCATTTTCCTCATCTATAATTTAAAATCCATAATGAACTTTTAGAATTTATCTAGCAAAGGCTAAAGTCAAAATAAAGATGTAATCTATATTTTAATTCTTAGAACAAGCTCCAATCTAAGACCTCTATCTATAGAAATTCAAACTAGGAAATAGCTCTCAATGCTATCAATATCTAAGAATTAGAAATCATAAATTCAAATCAAATTTAGTAAAAGATTGGCATGTTTGCATTGGAAAGCATAAACAAATGAATCCTTGTACATAGCACAAATTGTTGTTCATAGTAGATGATTTAACTAGATTTCACTCTTTCTTAAATAAAGTTTACATAATTATTTACATTTGTGACTATTTTCTTAGTTTCTTGTGCATCTCTTTAAACAATAGAATAATGGTTATTCATTAGGTCCTTTTAAATTATTGGTATAGCTCTTAGGATATTTCATGTGCATTTTCTAAAATTCAACCTAAATTTATTATATGCTAATGGATTTAATGTTTCTTTGTATTCTACACTTTTGGCCTCAATAAGGCTCTACAAATCATTTATTTGAGTAATAAGTGATCCTAGACCTCTTTTGGAGTCAAATTGAATTGTAGTCAATAACTTCTGCTCAAGAGTATATGGGTGTTTTTAAGGTTATAATTGTAGATGTCACATATTTATTTAAATGTGAATGGAAGGTTGAACATAAAAAGAGTGTCAATTGATCACATTTTTCTACTATATCTCTTTTTTAGATGAAAAACTTAGGCTTGTTTCCTTACTTGTTTGAAATGATGGTTTCTACTATATTAAACTTGCAATGGAAATGAAATGTTTCTACTATAGTCAAGGTAAAATTTTAAATAACTATCAACAACATGCTTGCTAAAAATGTGGATAAATAAATTTCTACGATCTCACACCCTAGGATGTGCATATATTAAATATGTGCTATGACTTAGATCTAATTAGACAACAAACATCACAAATAAGATTTCATATATCAAAAATCAATTTAAGATATTAGTCTCATAAAATTTTAAGATAAGATATGAGATATTTCACATGTGAGGTTGATTTCCTCTTTGATGTACTAGTGTTTATGTGATACATGAAACACAAATATTAAATGATGATGACATGCTAGTGAGACATAATAAAAGAATTGATACCAAAAATTGGGCTCTATAAAATATTGTGCCACACCCTCTAGTCCTAATTTTAAATGTTCTATAAGTGATCATATCCAACTTATGTGACCACATTTCCTACCACTAATGATTTGTGGGATCTTTCATGTGTTCCAAAAAATTGTTTCTAAAAAACTTGTCATGCTAAGAAGCATGATGGTGTTTACTTGAAGGAAATTTTTTGATGATCTAATCTAGTATCAAGACAATAACTCAACCCACTAGAAGAAACTACAAGTTTCATTACACAATATGCATGCAATGATTGTGCAATTTAATAAAACACTAAGATGCACATTTTGTCCTTAGATTCTATTGGAATTTAATTATATTGTAATTTCATACTTATGTTGGATCTTCTTTTGTGTTGCTAATTATTAGGATAAGAGCATTAATATAGGTTCTTCATTGTTCAGCTCAATGTATTTAGTGTATGGGTTGATAGGGCAATCCACATTTTTGGAAATGTTACCTCACAAGTAAGAAAAAAAATTGAAATAGGTGGACTAGGTTTATGACATGATAGTGAGACATAATAAAAGAATTGATACCAAAAATTTGGCTCTATAAACTATTGTACTGCACCCTCTAGTCCTAATTTTAAATGTGCTATATGTGACCCTATCCTACTTTTGCGACCTTGTTTCCTACCACTAATGATTTGTGGAATATTTCATGTGTTCCTAAACTTGTTTCTAAAATCCTTTTCATGGTAAGAAGCATGATGGTTTTTAGTTGAAGGAAAATTTTTAATGACCTAATCTAGTATCAACGCAATAACTCAACCCCTTACAAGAAACTACAAGTTTCACTACACAATATGCATGCAATGATGATGCACTAATAAAACACTAAGACACACATTTTAAATGTGCTATATGTGACCCTATCCTACTTGTGTGACCTTGTTTCCTAGCACTAATGATTTGTGGGATCTTTCATGTGTTCCTAAACTTGTTTCTAAAATCCTTGTCATGCTAAGAAGCATGATAGTTTTTACGTGAAGGACAATTTTTAATGACCTAATCTAGTATCAAGGAAATAAATCAACCCCTTGGAAGAAACTACAAGTTTAATTACACAATATGCATGTAATGATGATGCAATAATAAAACACTAAGATGCTTTTTTAATGTGCTATATATGACCTTATCATACTTTTGTGACCTTGTTTCCTACCACTAATGATTTGTGGGATCTTTCATGCATTCTTAAACTTGTTTCTAAAAAACTTGTCATGCTAAGAAGCATGATGTTGTTTACATGAAGGAAACATTTTGATGACCTAATCTAGTATCAAGACAATAACTCAACCCCTTGGAAGAAAATACAAGTTTCATTATGTGAAATTTGCATGCAATGATGATGCACTAATAAAATGCTAAGATGCACATTTTGTCCTTAGATGCTCTTGGAATTGAATTATTTTGCAATTCCATGATTATGTTGGATCTTCTTTTGTTTTGCTAATTATTAGGATAAGTGTATTAGTACAGGTTCTCCATTGTTCAACTCAAGGTATTTAGTGTATGGGCCGATAGGGTAATCCAAGTTTTTGGAAATGTTAGCTCACAAGTAGGAAAAATCAAATTTGAAATAGGTGGAATAGGTTATGCCATATAATCTAGTCTAAATAATGTGCTATCTACCATGCATTAACCTATTTAATAACAAAATTTGGTAAGATTGTATAAATTTGTTCCTAGGTTGTCTCATGAACTACAATGTAGCATATTTCTATTTCTAATTTTGCATTAATATGTCTATTTTCTCAAGGAAATAAAATTAGGGTTTCATAAATTTTCCATGGTGATTCATAAATTAGGGTTATTTTGTGCATTGATTAAGGTTATTTTACATTAATTAGGGTTTCAAATTGTCAAACCCTAAAATTTCAAACCCTTATTGTAAAACCCCAAAATTTGAAACCCTAATTAATGCAAAATAACCCTAATCAATGCACAAAATAATTCTAATTTATGAAACCCTAACATTTATGTTTTAATTGCACATTTTAGGGTTTGAATTTGTATGTTATAAGGTTTGAATTTGACATTTTAGGGTTTGAATTTGACATTTTAGGGTTTGAATTTGGTGTATTAGGGTTTGAATTTGCACATTCTAGGGTTTGAATTTAACAATTTACGGTTTGAAATTGCACATTCAAGTTTGAAATTTAATCAATATCTTTCACCATGAAAATTTGTTTGAAACTAAACTTATCTTTCACCACATTGAAAATTTCAAGTAAACACTACCGAGAGGAATACTTGGATAGAAAGTTGCAAGTTGATGTTGGTCGACTGAGGTGGATAGAGTTCCTTGAATGCCTTTGTCCAAAGGCACATGACAAAAATTTGGTGGTTGTGATCCGTTTTGTCCATGGTAGCTATGGAAACCATGGAAGATGTGGTTCAATTAGTCACTTTCAATTTTGAGCTTTTCACAAATGACAGCATAAAATGTTGTTTTCGCTTCATTTCCTTTTAAAATAAGACCTTCGACCAAAGGTCACCTTTTCTTGAAGCTATTATTTTATTAATTAACAATCAATAACATAATACCTTTGAGCAAAGGTGACCTTTTCTCGAAGGTTGGCCTTTTCTCGAAGGTGATTTTGGCAAAATCTTTGAGCAAAGGACCTTTTTTCGAAGAAAGTTCTTTGAACGAAGATAGCTGCAATTTTTTTTCCATCTGAAATAAAAAAAATGATGTCCCAATTTTGGGACCCATTATTGTGGGATGACCTCCTGGTATGTCACAAAGAAATGAACATGAAACAACTTTTTGTGATGCTAACCAACCAACACATTCAAATGCTAAAGAAAGAGAAAGAAATCTTAATGAGTTAGATCTACTTGATCCAATAAGGTAGACAAGTCAAGAATTTCATGTAGAAATTGATTTACAACATGATTTACTTGCTTAATAAACCCAGGATCAAGTAGGCCAACAAATTAGAAATTAGTATTATGATCAGCCTCATTCAAATCAGTAAAATAGGAATAAAAACCATATGCATCATGCCCATAATCAAATTCCACAACAACAACAATTTAATCAATAATTTGGAAATATCCCAAATCCTAGAGCTACATTCTAAAGATAGGCTTAAAGGGTCCCTCTAGTCAGGTAGCCTTTCAGACTAGATATATTTAAATAGATGGATTTTTATGGTACCCCAAACTTAAATATTATAGAATTCCAAGCAAACAAGGTGGCAGTAGACATTGTTCATTTGTAGACTTTAATTAAGCACTAGGCCAATGCCTCTTATACAGTTGCTCATGTTCCTCCTTCCCTTGCCATGGGGGTATGCCTCTCTATAATGGGGGCATTGACATGCTCATAGCTATAGCTTCAAATGAGGTCACCATGGCTCCCAAGGATCTCCATGTCCTTGAAATCATTGAAGGAACCCTTTGCCACATGGACATTCCTCTACTTCTCAGTGGGGCCATTCTAGTTGACCAGATAGTGGAAAGTTTCTCCACTTGGACCTTGCCATTTCTCTTGTGTGTACTACTACACAAGAAGCTAAAGATAAAGATTAGGAAGTTTTCATCATATGTTGGGAGACCCCCCTCCTTCTCCCTCTAGCATATCCTTGGTTGCTTAGTAGCTTGTCGCTCTTTTGCTTTTAATTTTTTGGTCTCAATAGACTTTTTGGGGTGTATTTTATGTGAATTATGTACAATTTTATTTTGATACATTAATATTGAGAGATAACACTATTCATTATTGAAAAAATTATCTTTATATTTAATATAAATTTTGAATATATTTAATATAAATAAAATAAATAAATATATCAGTATAATTTGAAAAGATATAAATGTTTATAGTAATTAACATTAATCATCATATTTCATAATTTATAGTACAATATAAATTTTAAATATTTTGAAATTGAGTAAATGAGCTAGGTTTGATCTCTGAGTGACTTTTATAGATTGGATTTCCTTATTCATGTGAGTTTAGCTGTACTTACATATTATAATCCTCTTAAACAAAAAGATAGAGATCCTGATATATATGTAATCAAGGAAAGAAAAAAAATGATAAATAAAACATAATAAATTCATACAGGATACATCAATATTTGTTTAAAAAGGTAACAATGTACTTATTTACTCTCTATTAATAGATTGATACAAAAATGTTTATAATTTTATTGTTATCTATTTATATAACAATGTCTCAAGTCCCTTCAATTTACAAGAAACAAATGCACTTACTAGTCCCTCTAAAGCGAGGACTAATGTTTTTCTCTCTAAAACACATTTGTGGCTGCCTTGAAAACCATGTTGCTGCTGATAAACTCAGTTTTACTAATGTTTCTTCCACTCTAATTTTAAAAATGGTTTTTGCTGTATTTTTTTGCTTTTTTCTAATTGGGGCGTGGTTTTTTTCCTGGGTTTTCACTTTTTTCCTGTTTGGAAAAATGGGGGAAATTTTTTTGGGCGTATCAGGTGCAAGTAAGAGAAATTTTTTGAACCGTTTCTAAAGTTTTGAGTTCTTTTCCTGGGAAGGCACGAGGATAGACGCATGTTTCTTCAATGTTTCTTCATTCTTCATGGCAAACACGTTCTTGCTAAAGCTACATGGCAAGGATCAGTTGTGCATGGATGCATAAGAACAAGGTGTGGACATGTGTGATCTCCATGCATGGCTGCATTACTTATAAGACTATTAATTTTATTTTTTCCTTTGTATTGCAGACAACTACGTTTTAATTGATGGATCAAACCACTGGAAATAAAAAATATTATCTACATTAACAGGCCTGTTAATTATGTTTTTGGTTGTTTCATAATGGATATAGGTTTCTAGGAGGCTAATGGTATGAGCAGATTGCCATTCAAATCTTGGTACATACCATGAAAATTTCATGCACTTGCTTAATCATATGAGCTCTTTCTAAGTGGTTAACAAATTTGTTTTATCATAACACGAATCTTTGTTTTGCTATATATAACTTCATTTATAATTGTATGGAGCAGGAGCAGTTTTATGGCAGCTTCAACTTTCTCAGTCTGAAGCTCTCTATTTTGGTGTTCACTGGCAACTCTTTGCCAACACATTTTCTAATTTATTTATTTTGTATTTATTTCTCTTTCTGCATTTTTTTAACATTTTAGGGTTTATTTTGTGTAGTAGTGATAGCCTACGAAATTCAGGCACCTTGCAAAATTTGTCGAAAGCTATGATTATTGATTTAAAATTACTTCCTAGAAACAGTTCTTTGGTCAAGTTCATCTCAAATCTGTCTATGGTGAAAGCTACCATGGTGTCTTGCATGCCCATTAAGATACTGAAATATTATGATATCTATAGAAAGATTGTAAATGATACAATTTCCATAATCAGTCATAGAATGCCAAACACACTTAGTTATCCAAGGAGAAAAGCTTTTTGAAAATTCTCTCCACACAAACGATAGCATTTATCTTCACTCTAAATTCCATGGATCCAATGTTGGATAATTTGGGATGAGAACATTTCCATGCGGTATAAGTACCATTTATGTCCAGTTGGTTGAACTAGGAGAATATTTCTGGTATCCTCCTGTTGGGTACATGGCTTATGAAGCCCAATGTAATGGCAGGTTCTTTATCTCTTTCTGACAACATCTCCACGTTTTGAAACTGTTCTCTTCTAATTGCCAGTTCTTGGCATTCTTTAGTTATTTTTGATTTCGAATCATCTTGATCTGAATGGTTGGTGTGAGAGAATATGTTTTTTTCTGGGCTGAATGTTTGGAGTTGGAGTGAGTTTAGAGTATCATAGTTTTATCTCTGTAGCCAAAGTGCTGGTTGTATTGTATTACTAAAACAGAGTTTAATAAAAGATGAATCCCTTGCTGCTTGAGAGTAGACATAGCCATTTTAATGGTGAACCACTGTAAATCTCTTGTGTCCTCTATGTAGTCCATTCTATGTGTTCTGTTTTAATTTCTGCAACTCTTTTTGTCTGTGTTTTAAATCTACAATTGGTATCAAAGCTATGGTTAAGTAGCTCAACCAAGAAGCTCATTTGTGAAGCTTGTTCAAAAACTGGTGGAGTTTTGTCAAATCATGGATGACGCAGACAAATGGAAGATAGAGAAGTTCACGGGGCAGAATTTTAGCTTGTGGAAAGTGAAGATGGAGTTGCTGCTGATCAAGCAGGACCTCTCACTCACTTTGCTAGGGAAAACAAAAGGAAAAGGTTCAATGTCTGATGAAGATTGGGAGAAAATGGATATGAAAGCCAAGGATACTATTTTTCTCTCACTATCCAACAATGCGTTATTCAATGTTTCAGTTGAGAAGACAATGAAGGAGCTATTGGATAAGCTTTCAGATATGCATGAAATGGCTTCTACTTCCAATAAAGTCTTTATTATGAAAAATTTATATAATTTAAAGATGAAGAAAATGGGATTATGTCAAATCATCTGAATGAGGTTAACACTTTAGTCAATCAATTGATCTCGGTGGGAATTAAATTGGAGGATGAGATCAAAGCAATCTTGTTGTTATGTTCTCTACCCAATAGCTAGGAAGGTGTTGTGATGGCTGTGAGTACTTCGATAGCAGCTAAAAGTAAACTAGTTTTTGATGATGTTGTAGCCACACTACTTAGTGAAGATATGAGGAGGAAAAATCAAGAACCCTCTTCTGGTGATGCTTTAATAGATGTAAGTACTGGAAATAGGGAAGAAGTCAAGAAAGAGGTCAAAATGGTAACCGACAAAGATCAAAATTTGCTCCAAGATCAAAGTCCAGGGGTAGAAATGGTGCTTGTTGGTTTTGTCAAAAACCTGGTCACACAAAGAAAAATTGATGGAACTTCAAGAAGGCCCAAGACAAAGTGAGTAAAAACAATGAAGTAAACACTGCATGTGATGGTGTTTTGGTCTTATCAGCTAGTAACACAAATGTAGATTATTGGGTCCTCGATTCCGGTGCCTCTTTCCATGCTACCTCATGTCAAGAAGCTTTTACAAATTTTCAAACAGGTACATTCAGTAAGGTTTTTCTTGGAGATAACAAAGAATGTGAAATTCTAGGTAAGGGTGATGTAACTTTGCATTTAAAAAATGGAGAAAAATGGATCTTGAAGGATGTTAGATATGTTCCTTTGTTGAAATAAAATTTAATATCTGTTAGCCAACTTATTGCTCATGGGTGTAATGTTAAATTTTCTCTAGATACTTGGAAAGTAACTAAAGGGGTTTTATTGTTGGCAAAGGGAAAGAAGTTGGGTGATCCTTATATTTTAGAATGCCATGGTGAAGTGGGAGCTGCCTTGTTAGCAATGGACAGTGGCTCAGAAATTTGGCATAAGAGGCTCGGTCATATGAGCCAAAAAGGACTTGAGGTTATGCTTCAACAAAATCAGCTACCAAGCCTCACATCAGTTGATTTGGAGTTATGCAAACATTTCCTTTACGGCAAACAGACTCAGATCATCTTCTTGAAAATGGGGCATGACAAGAAAACTACTCCATTGGAGCTTATTCATTCTAATGTTTTTAGACCCACTGAGGTAACTTCTTTCAGAGGTGCTAATTATTTTGTTACCTTCCTTGATGACTGCACCCACAAAGTCTGGATTTACATGATGCATAGAAAATTAGAAGTATTTTCCCAATTTAAAAATTTTAAGGCTATGGTTGAAAATTAGATTGGGTATAAAATTAAATGTCTACTAACAGATAATGGTGGAGAATATTTCTCTTGGGAGTTTGATACTTTTTGTGCAGATCATGGTATTCGTCAAATAAATGTAGTTCCTTATACACCTCAAGAGAACGGTGCATCTGAGAGATTAAACTAGACGATTCTTGAGAGAGCTTGGTGTATGCTCTCAAATTCTAGATTGGGGAAAGTGTTTTGGGTAGAGACTTGCAATAATACAATGTATCTGATCAATCGAGCTCCTTCGTCTCGATTGGATTTCAACATTCTAGAGGAGAGATGGCTCAGAAAAAGAATTTCTTGTAATCATATTCAGGTGTTTGGCTGTGAAGCATTTGTACATATTCCAAAAGAGCAGTGAACTAAATTAGATGTCAAATCTAAATGATCTATTTTTCTTATTATGGTGAAGATCAATTTGGGTTCAAGTTTTGGGATCCCACTGACAAGAAGGTTATTCACAGCTGGGATGTTGTATTTAATGATAAAAGTTTCCCAACTTTGCAGAAATAGAGCACCTCATCACCTACATACATTGATGTTGATTTGTTTGACAATGGCACAGCTCGACATGCCACTATTTCTTTTTCTCAGCCTTTGATAATTTCCTCTTAGCCATCAATTCAAGCCTCTCTGCCTTCAAATATTGGAACCCCTGTTTATACTGGAACGCAGCCTTCCCCTATTGTTTCTTCATAGCCTCTTTTAGTTGATACGCTGCCCTCTTGTCATTAGACACAGCTTGGAGCAACTTCAAGCCAATTAAACTCTTCATATCCTTGCACGCAGCCAAGTCAAATACAAGAAGGTAGAATTATGGTTGATGTTGGAGGTAATATTTTAGTGCAAACCTCTAATTCTTCTTCGCTCTCTTCACAACTACTAACACAGCCTACTCTTCAACATATGTTGCCATCTCCTTTTCATTCGCTGCCTCTCAATGTTTCATTCCAACCTTTATTGGAAGATTATAGTGGTGTCAATGCCTCTTTACCTAGTCAAACTCTTACGCAGGTTGAGATTGGTTCTGAGCCACCTTTGAATACACATTCACACCTCTTTGAAACAAATTTAGATACATGAAACTTGCAAATAGCTAGAAGCAATTCATTGCCACAGTCAATTGGACTCTAGAGTCAAAGCATTGGACATAATATACAAATGCAGATAAGTTTGCCTCAACATAGCAATGTATAGGGCAATTTGCTACAAACCAGTGAAGGTAGTGTCAGCCAACAGGGGATTTTACAATTTGATTTAGAAGGAGTTCAACATCAGTTACAAAAACTGAATTTGGAAAACACAAATTTGCAACTAGAATAGTGTCCTCATTTACGGAGGTCTATCGGTGAGAAGAGCCATCTGACAAAATATGATGACTATGAATTATTGCTCTTCGATCAATCTGAACCCACAGCATTTAAGCAAGCTTGTAAAGATGTAGATTCTGTCAAGTGGATGGAAGTAATGAAAGATGAGATGGAGTCTTTGAGAGCAAATGATACTTGGGATTTGGTTTCTCTTCCACCAAATCGTAAACCTCTAAAAAAAATGGGTCTATCAACTCAAAGAGGAAGACAGGGGTCATAAATGCTATCAGGCCGGACTGGTTATGAAAGGTTTTGATCAACAAAAAGGTATTGATTTTAATGAAATTTTTTTGCCAGTTGTTAAGATGCAAACAATTCGAGCTATTTTGGGCATTTCAGCCATTTGGGATCTTGAGCTAGAGTAGCCTGATGTCAAAACAATGTTCCTTCATGGAGATATTGAAGAGGAATTGTATATGGAGCAGCCTGAAGGATTTGCCAAACAGGGTCAAGAATATCTATATTGCAGATTAAAGTGGAGCTTGTATGGGCTGAAACAAGCCCCAAGGCAGTGGTATCTTAAATTTGATCACTTCATGACTGATCATAAATTCACTCGCTATGAATTAGGCCCTTGTGTCTATTATAGAAGGCTTGCAAGTGGTGAGTTTGTCATTCTTTTTCTCTATGTTGATGATATGTTAGTTATTGGCACTAGTGTGAAAATTGTTTGTGAGCTGAAACAACAATTGGCTCAACATTTTTCCATGAAAAATTTAGGACCAACTAAAACAGATTCTTGGGATGCAAATAATTAGGGACAGAAATAAGAGACAAATTAGATTATCCCAAGCTAAATATATTGCCAAAGTTTTGGATACATTTAATATGACTAATGCCAAGTGTGTCTCTACTCCTTTGGCTAATCATTTTCGCTTATTTTCGGCATTGTGTCCTAAAACTTAGGAAGAGGAAGAATAAATGAAATCTATTCCATAGTCATCTACAATCGACAGTTTGATCTATGCAATGGTGTGTACTCATCCAGATATTGCTCAGGTAGTGGGAGTTGTGAGCAGATTTATGAGTCATCTAGGGAAATCACATTGGCAAGCAGTTCAATGGATTTTGAGGTACTTAAAATGTACTTTACATTATGTTATATGTTTTGGTGGTCAGGACACTCAGCTAAGAGAATATGTTGATTCAGATATGGCTGGAGATTTAGATAAATATCAATCTACAACTGGATATGCATTTACCTTCACCGAGGCTGCCATTAGTTGGGTTTCACGCTTGCAACAGGTCATTGCTCTCTCATCAACTAAGGTGGAATACATTGCTCTAACTAAAGGAGCAAAGGAAATGATATGGCTACAACATTTGTTGGATGAACTGGGGTGTCTGAAATCAGTTTTCACATTGTACTATGATAGAAATAGTGCTATTCACTTGGCCAAGAATTCTACATTTCATAATTGTACTAAGCATATCGAGCTGACATATCATTTTATTCGCCATGTCCTTGATGAAGGTAAGCTACAGGTAGCAAAAATTGACACTAAAGTCAATCCAGCAGATGCATTAACAAAGATTGTACCACGTGAGAAGTTTGAGTTTGATAGAGCTTCTCTCAGTCTTGTTCTAATGTGACAATGTGCTTGTTATGGGGGATTTCTCTGTACAGTACTTTTGCCGATCCCATTGGTCTTTAAGTGGGAGATTGTTGGGTACGTGGCTTATGAAGCCCAATGTAATGGTAGGTTCTTTATCTCTTTCTGACAACATCTCCATGTTTTGAAACCATTTTCTTCTAACTGCCAATTCTTGGCATTCTTTGGTTATTTCTGATTTCAAATCATCTTGAGCTGAATAGTTGGTGTGAGAGAATATGTTTTTTCTGGGCTGAACATTTGGAGTTGGAGTGAGTTTAGAGTATTGTATTTTTATCTCTGTAGCTAGAGTGCTGTCTGTATTGTATTATTGAAAC
This sequence comes from Cunninghamia lanceolata, assembly GCA_027924645.1. Lineage (NCBI taxonomy): Eukaryota > Viridiplantae > Streptophyta > Pinopsida > Cupressales > Cupressaceae > Cunninghamia > Cunninghamia lanceolata. The sequence goes on from BSBN01000534.1 coordinate 8,550,558, forward strand.
AGAGTTTAATAAAAGATGAATCCCTTGTTGCTTGAGAGTGGACATAGCCATTTTAATGGTGAACCACTGTAAATCTCTTGTGTCCTCTGTATTCCATTCTATGTGTTCTATTTTAATTTTTGCAACTCTTTTTGTCTATGTTTTAAATCTACACCTCCTCCTACTATGAGGAACATTGATACATGCTAGATCCAACTTTCATCCTCAGCCTTAGTCTCCATTCACCTCATGTAAATAGCTGGTGAGTTGCAACTCATGGGCTGTATGGATTCTTTGACAGGTCCACTGTCGACGACATCTAATGACCAAAACTCACTGACTCACTTCGAGTGTTGCTGCTGTACCAATCGTCGACTCTAGATCAGATTGACTATTGCTGCCATACCAACGTCGACCAACAAGTCACTTACAATGCACCGGCTGGTTAAGACGTTCTGTCTCCATTGTCCCCTAGTTATGTTTGTTGTTGGACACTGCATTTGCATTGTTATTTATACTTGGAGCATATGGATTGATCTTTTCTAATTTATCTAGGGCTTACCTATTTAGGGTTGAAACTTCACTTCCTCTTTGTATGATTTCATTATTTTATTTCAAGTTACTTTTTTGGTTCTTGAAGTTCTTTTAATAGCCTGGGATCCTTGGTATTGGAATTTGTACATTTTAACTTTCAAGTTCCATTGTTCTACTTTGGTCATTTGTAGAGGTTAATTTAGTTTCCTACTTTCTATACCGAAAGTCCAGAACTAGTAAACTGAGACTAAAAGAAAAGCAAGAGCTACCGAGATTATACCTTTCTGGACAGACTAAAAATCAAATGGTTGTAGTTACAATATAGAAATAATTAATAAACAAATGCTTTGATTCCATTGGTGCTCATGTACAAAGGGGAGTTGTTGTTAACATGTAGCTTTGTGTGTCCAAATAGAAATGGCCATTTAATAAATTGTTTCATTTCTATTGCATATTAAAATTTTAAATAGACTTCATCTTTTGCAAGGTCCACCAAACACAAAAGTTTTTAATTTCGTACATACACTAGTTTGCTCATCAATATACAAACTTAATAAATGAGGCTAAATAAACAAAAGAAGTAATATTTATAATATAGTGATTGTTGGATTTCAAAATTGTTGGATCTAAATCTTTTCACAATCTAAACCTTGAGAGGTGGGAATTATATGGCAGGGGGTTAATCTATTGGCAATATTATAGGTTTAGTGACAAGGACTATGGAAGCTAAAATCGAAACTAAAGTCACTGTTTGATATGCATTTTCTAGACAACAAATCACATGATGGAGATAAAGAATAAAGAAAAAGAGGAAATTTTGGATAAGTTGGCGCTCACTGAAAAGATAAAATTATGAGGTTAAGGCGTGCTTTGGAACAGAGCATGACACGGTTGAAGAAGATGTCTTTAGATTCAGACTATTTTGTTGACAGGTCAGATGTTGTGTTTAGCTATTCATTCCTTATTTCATGTTCTACTATGAGGTTGCTGTTGAATCTATTTCAGTTGATGGCATAAGATTGTGCCTTGTGGCAACATACATTATGGGCTGCTTTTGTTGACATAGTATGGAAACATCATTTGGAAATTTCTATTTAATTTGTTGCTATTTCTAGCCATGAAAAACTTAAGGTTTTATGTAGAATTCAGTAATTATAATTAATAGAAATCTAGCTAAAATACCATTTTTTTCATTATATTTTTTATGAATTTCTTAGAGCTTTTTCAGATGGATTTAAACCCTACTAATAATGGAACTTTTAAAATCGAGTTTTAAAAAGCTGATTCCTTGATTGAAGAATTTTGTAATCGAATGTGTTTTTCCTGCAATAGCCAGATTGTAGTGGATATTTATGGATATTTAGGATCTAGATGGCCTTGTTCTTCTTTGGATTTTAATTGGATGTTAAGTTTATTAAAATTTTGATGGATTTTTAGGGCAGGTCAGTCTAGTAAGTTGGTGATTCTGGAAGTTGTTTCTTTGAGCTCAATTGTTCAGCAGTTTAAAGAATGGCTCTGAAGCCTTTGGATTATGAAAATATTAATGAGAATGTGAAAAAAATTGCATCTCCTGTCAGAGGGGAGCTCTATTTGCAAGCCACTATAGCTTCAAAAGAAGGAAAAAAGGTGTTGTTTCATTCTTTTGTCTAAACATTTAGACTTAGATGTTGTATGAACTTTCAATTAATTTTTTAATGGGAACAATAACAATGCAGGTACCTACGGTTTTTTTTTAGACATATCCTTAGTTTTCAACCTCAATGTAATCTGTTTGCTTTTGTTTAGGCAATGTATATTGGCAATTGCACAACTGCTCATAAGGGACCTTGAGGACAGCCTTAACACGGAGTATTCATCTAGAGTTAGTTGAGAGTGTTCAAATAGATAACTGTGACATCAAAACAAGTAATGTGTCTCTGAATCTTTTAATATTTTTTCCATAATTATGATTGACCTAAAATCTATTCCATATGAAAGTTGCTTCTTCTTATTGACTAATTAGTAATTGTGTTGTGATTCAATGTAGATCATTTTTTGAATCTACCTCAGAACTGTATGAACATTTTGTCTTGGCTTGGATTGTTTTTTTCATGGGTATGGAGGGTAGACAATATACACTAGAGAAATTGAGGAATTTGAAGTTTCAAAAGATCTGATTCTTTTGCAGAGCCATATCTGGACTTATACTATAGCTCCTCTACAAGCTTTATATGACCTATTATTGTTGTTCCATGTAACAGAATGTTGCCCAGAGCATCCACCTTTCTGGCCAGTGTAGGTCTCATTCGCAGCAGGTAAAATGCCATATCTGAAACATACAAAAAAACCTAAAACAAAAGTGCCCGTGTAATATACAAACTAAAGTTTTGCCTATTGCAGGGTTTGTTCAGCATTACCAGAGTAGTCCATATTTATGGCTACGTGGCACATAATATTGATTCCCATCTATCCCCTTGTATGCAACCCACACCTTTCATAGGAATGGCAGCATTATACAATACGGTTCGTGTGAGCCATTATATCCTTTATATCAATATACTATTGAATTTTTATTGGACTTGAAGAGAAATTCTATATCTTTGATTTTGATATATTATAATGTTACATTATCAACATCTCCATGTTCAAATGTAAAGACTTGACTGTGGCCATTTGTTACTATCCCTATAGCCATTCTAATTATTCTAATGAAGACTCTCTTCCATTACTTCAGCTTAAATGAATGGCCATTGGCCAACACCAATGTAAAAAATGTGGCCTAATGTAGAAATTAATATAAATATGATTAAGTTAGCAGAGCCATTGGCTACACAATCTCATTAAGCCCTGCTCTTGTTAGCGCCTTATCTATATTTTATAAAAAGTATCCATATATGATGACTTTTATAGGTTGTTAGTTAATAATAATAACTGAATAAAAATCTAGAGTTTTAATATGTTTAAACATCACATTTTTTATATATAACAGGCTAGGGTTGTAAGGGATAAGCCTTTGTTTGTCTTTTTCTACTATATTTTCTTCCCAGAATTTTGGAGACAAATTTTGTACTCATACTTGTAAACAAATCATCTTGGCTAAAAGTTTAACATACCAAGGAAATGCTTACCTATACAAAAAGCACTCTAAAATGATTCTCATTCAAACGATGCTTACAGAAGCATAGAATAAGTATAGAATTAAAAAAAAACTTGAAATCCTTTACACTTAATTAGATATAAATACATATGCACACATAATAGTATCATATCAGGTACATGATCATTGGGGAGGTCAAATAGTGCTAGGTTTCAATTAAAATTTAATTCTTACAATAAGTTTAAGCTTACTTGATTTAACTTGCAATTTAAATTTTAATTCAGATTTTTTTTCAAATCTTTATTTTTCCCTTCTTAGCATGTTTTTGCAACCCTGTGGTAGGGACTCGAGCTGCATTGCAGCTCTTGTTTATATATAGTGCAGTGTTATTTATATACTATTTACTTTTAATGTATTTTTTAACCACCAACTCCTGCAATATGAGAAGTGTCATCTCTTTGTTGGAAATATTAATCCTCCGTCAATTCAATTAATGCGTCTGCCCCCCATGTCAGATTTTGGAGATATCCCATGTCAGTCTCTAGCTCCGCTTGCTCCTGCCAGAAGTTAATGAGGTAGGTAAGTTTAAAGTTCAAGTGTGTTTGAGTGCCCATTTTTGCTGGGCATGAGAGAAGAGACAAAAGAGAGAAGACAGAGTAGAGCAAGGGGATTTTTGTAGTAGCAAAAGAATAACAGTAGAGAAATGTTTCTGAAGAGAATAGCAAACAAAGAGAACAGTAGAGAGAATAGAAGGTTTCTGAGTGCAGCAGCAATAGAGACACAATCAGCTATGGAGATTTTGGATAGCAGCTCCAGACTTGTTTTATTGTGCAGCTCTAGAGTTTGGGGCAGAGTATGAAAACAGAGCAGCAGCTCTGCACTGTAAATTGTACGAATTTTTTGTATGTAACCTCAAAGGAATATATAGAAAGAAATATTGCTGTCTCTTTGGTGTTTGGTTTCTTTCTGTGTGTGTATCTATTTTATGCTATCCATCCTACATTGCATTAGCTTTTGTATTTTCTGGTGGCCATTGTTCTACCTCCCCTGCTCTCCCCCTGTGTTTTTTCTGCCAACAATTGGTATCAGAGCCCTATTTTTCTGGGTAGTCAAGTTTGTGTGGGTGTTTCATAAGCCCTAGTTTGTCTAGGCATCATCAGCCTTCTCAAATTTGAGAAGCATGGCAGGTGGGGATAGCAAAGGATGGCAGCAGCCACCGAACTTTGATGGGCAGAACTATGACATTTGGTCTAAGAAGATGAAGACCATCCTGGTTGCGAATGACCTATGGGATTTGGTCACAAATGGGTTCACAAACATCACAGACCCAGCAGCCTATGCAGCCCTAATGAATGCTCAAAGAAATCAGTTGAAGGAAACTAGGATGAAAGATGCAAAAGCCCTCAATCTAGTTGAGGCAGCCTTGACAGAGGCTATTTTCCCCCGCATTGTAGCAGCAAACTATTCAAAACAGGCTTAGGAAATATTGCAGAACAGCTACAAAGGAACTGACAAAGTGAGGTCAGTCAAGCTCCAGCTATTTAGAAGAGATTCCGAGACCCTTCAGATGAAGGAGAGTGAGTCTATTTCAGACTTTCACACCAAGGTTTCTACCATGCTGAATTAGTTGAGGATAAATGGAGAAACCATGGATGATCAAAGGATTGTTGAGAAAATCCTAAGGAGCCTACCTTCCAGATTTGACCCTATTGTAATAACCATTGAAGAGACAAAGGACTTGTCCAAGATGATAGTGGATGAGTTGATGGGCTCTCTACAAAGCCATGAGCAACGGTTGAATAGATCCGCTCCTTCCCTTGAGCAAGCCTTCAAGGCTCAGACCAATGCAAGAGGTAGGGGAAGAGGAAGGAACAGCAGAGGTAAAGGTCAAAGAGGTAGAGGAAGAAGCAACTTTGGAAGAGGAGTTTCAAACAGCTAAGAAGAGGCATGCAGCTCATAGCCAAGCTATCAAGGAATGAAGAAGAACAGCAGTTCTAATCAGAGGTATGACAAGAGTAATATTCAATGCTATTACTATCATAAATTTGGCCATTATGCTAGTGAGTGTAGAAAGAAACAACAAGACCATGGAGGCCAAAATGCTAATGTAGCAAATGAGAATAGGGCTGAAAATGAGAAACAGTCCAAGGTATTTATAGTGTGTAACCTTGTTGAGAAGAGCATCCCTGAAGTCTGGTATTTGGACAATGGGTGTAGCAACCACATGAGTGGTAATGAAAACTTGTTTGCCTCCATTGACAGAAATGTCAAGTCTGAAATCATGATGGGGAACAACCAAAAGGTTCCTGTCATAGGAAGAGGCATCATCACAGTCCTTAGCAAGCAAGGTGAGAAAATGTAGATCCAGGATGTATATTATGCCCCAGGCATAAAGCATAACCTACTAAGCATTGGACAGATGGTCCAAAACGGTTATAGAATTCTAATGGAAAATGGAGGGTGCACTATATTTGATAGAGGAGGCAGCAAGAAAGTGATTGCAGCAGTGTAGATGATGAGAAACAGAATGTTTCCTCTGTCATTAACTCTGGTGCCATCTCTGGTGCTAACTCTGATGCTATCTCTAGCGCAATTTCTTGCACTATCTCTAGTGCTCACAGCAGTGGGACAACAAACAACCTTCAGGACAGTCATCAAAGACCCATCCAAATTGTGGCATTTGAGGTATGGGCACTTAAGCTTTTCTGGTTTGAATTTATTGTCTAGGAAAGGCATGGTTAGAGGGCTACCAAATATTGTAGAGCTCGATGGAAAATGTGAAGCCTGCATTTTAGGAAAGCAGCATAGACAACCCTTTCAATTAGGGTATTCTAGAAAGGCAAGAGCACCATTGGAGTTGGTGCATTTAGATTTATGTGGCCCTATGAAGACCCCCACATTAGGTGGGAATGTATACTTCATGACCTTCATTGATGATTACAGTAGAAAAATCTGGATTTATTTCTTGAAAAACAAATCAGAGGCCTTTGAAAAATTTAAGGAGTTTAAGGCATCAGCTAAAAAGAAGAGTGGCCACTATATCAAGGCCCTAAGAACAGATAGAGGAGGAGAATATATATCCAAATAATTTTTGAATTTCTGCAGGTATGAAGGCATTCATAAATAGTTCACAACAAGGTATACTCCACAGCAAAATGGAGTTGCTGAAAGGAAAAACAAAACCATCACAGAGATGGCAGCAAGCATGCTGAAAGCAAAGGGACTGTCAAATGATTATTGGGGTGAAGCTGTAGCAACAGCGGTCTACCTATTGAATAGGTGTCCTACAAAGGCCGTACGTGATCGGATTCCACAAGAGGCGTGGATAAACAAAAAATGGACTGTTGAGCACCTAAGAATCTTCAGGTGTGTGGCATATGCATTCGTACCTAAAGAGAAGAGGCAAAAATTTGATGATAAAAGTGAGAAATGTATCTTCCTAGGCTATAGTGAAGAATCACAAGCCTATAGACTGTATAATCCCATCACCAAAAAACTTGTGATCAGCAGAGACGTTGAATTCATTGAGAATGAAGCATGGGATGGAACGGTGGACAGCACCACATGTATTTCAGTCACAATACCCCTTGAAGATGAAGAAGCTCTGGAGGATAGCAACTCCGAAGGAGCTACGAAGAGCAGTAGCTCGAGGAGAAACTACTGTAGAGCACTAGAAAATAGCAGCTCCAGAGATGCTCAGCACAATAGCTCCAGAGGTAGATAGCAGCATTACAGCTCCAGAGATCAGCAACTCCGGAGGTCTGCAACTTTGGAGAACAGCAGCTCCAGAAGATGTTATAACAGCAGCTCCGGAGATCATCAGAACTACAGCTCTAGAGGTCACAGTAGTAGCTCTGGAGGTCGTCACAACTGCAGCTCCGGAGGTTAGAACAGCAGCAACTCCGGAGGTAACTCAAACCCCACACTCGCATCATTGATGCCACAGAGGACAAAGAGTGTGAAGGAGATTTATGACAGCACAAGGTATGCTGATGATGATGAGGATTTGAATTTTGCATTGTTTTCTTCTAGTGATCCAATCTACTTTGAAGAAGCTGTGAAAGAAGAGAAATGGTGTAAGGCCATGGATGAAGAATTAGATGCCATAGTGAGGAATGACACATGGTAGCTAACTAATTTACCCAAGGGTAAACAAGTGATTGGAGTTAAATGGGTCTACAAGACCAAGTCTACTACTGAGGGAAAGATAGAAAGACATAAGGCAAGGCTAGTTGTCAAAGGGTACAAACAATAGCCTGGAAGAGATTATGATAAGACATATGCACCAGTTGCAAGGCTGGAAACAGTTCGGGCAGTCATAGCAATAGCAGCCCAACACAAGTGGAAGGCGTTTTAGATAGATGTAAAGTCAGCCTTCTTGAACGGAGTGCTGAAAGAGGAAGTGTATGTGAAGTAGCCCATTGTTTCTCTCTCTACAGCAGAAGCTGAGTATATTGTAGCAAATGCAGCAGTTTGTCAGGCTATTTGGCTGAGGAGAATCCTTGCAAACTTGTATGAGCAGCAGGAAGATGGTACAACCATTCATTGTGACAACGTTTCATCGATAGCTCTAACAAAGAATCCTGTCTTCCACGGATGAAGCAAGCACATTGAGATCCGTTATCACTTCATAAGGGAGTTGGTAGAACGAGGAGAGATTGAGTTGCAGTATTGCAGATCCGAGCAGTAGCTCACTGACATTTTCACAAAAGCATTGCCAAAAGATTCATTTGAACACCTAAGGGATAGGCTCGGCATTGTGGACAGCTTCGAAGGTGTACAGCCCTGGAAAGAGGACAACTACGGAGGTGTGCAGTCCTATAAAGAAGACAGCTCCGGAGGTTCAGATCTAGAAAGACAGCAGGAGAGCTCCAGAGATTCAACTCTGGAATGTATGTGTAGCTCCAGAGATGCTCCGGAGATGCAAAAAAGGAACTCTGGACTTGCAGAGAGTCAGCTCCAGAGACGCTGAAATAGGATGTCAGCTCCGGAGATGCAGACAGGGAGCTCTGGAGATGCAAAGGGCAGCTCCAGAGATGTTGCAGCACAACAGAAAGAGCTCCGGAGATCTGCTCCGAAAAGGCAAAGGCATAAATATAGCTCCGGAGATCAATTCTGAAATGAAATTTGCAAATTGACACCTGACTTTAGATTAAGGGGGAGTGTTGGAAATATTAATCCTCCATCAGTTCAATTAATGCGTTTGCCCCCCGCGTCAGATTTTGGAGATATCCCATGTCAGTCTCCAGCTCCGCTTGCTCCTGCCAGAAGCTAATGAGGTAGGTAAGTTTGAATTTCAAGTGTGTTTGAGTGCCCATTTTTGCTGGGCATGAGAGAAGAGACAAAAGAGAGAAGACAGAGTAGAGCAAGAGGATTTCTGCAACAGCAGAAGAATAACAGCAGAGGAATGTTTCTGAAGAGAACAGCAGAGAGAATAGAAGGTTTCTGAGTGTAGCAGCAACAGAGACATAGTCAGCTACGGAGATTCTAGACAGCAGCTCCAGACTTGTTTTATTGTGCAGCTCCAGAGTTTGGGGCAGAGTATGAAAACAGAGCAGCAGCTCTGCACTGTAAATTGTAAGAAGTTTTTGTATGTAACCTCAAAGGAATATATAGAAAGAAATATTGCTATCTCTTTGGTGTTTGGTTTCTTTTTGTGTGTGTATCTATTTTATGCTATCCATCCTACATTGCATTAGCTTTTGTATTTTCTGGTGGCCATTGTTCTGCCTCCCTTGCTCTCCCCCTGTGTTTTTTCTGCCAACACTCTTCCCTCCATTACACGTCGAAGGCCTACTTCATTTTGGGTGTAGAGTGCTCCTCTGTCTATTCCTACCTTGTTCTTATTCCCCTATTTCATCAACAACACACCATGTCACGGAAATGTTTTGATTAATCCAGTATAAAAAAAATTCCTCACCTTTAATATATTAAAATTCGCAAATAACAACTAGCTCTCAAATAGACTCTTACATGAGACTAATTTGTTATACCTTTGACCATTTGTATTTCTCTGTTACACCCATCTCTCTCTCATCTGCAATGGAATACAACCATAAATATGATTATGAATAATACCAAAACTCCTAAAAGGAAAAGAAAAAAAAGTCAAGGCTTTCAGAAAATCACTAACTTACAAAGGAGACGACAGTCAGATAACACTATTGTCATTCCCAACAGTAAAAAGATTATGGCTATCAATTGTCTATCCATTCAAACAGTTTTGTTTCTCAGAAAAACAAAATATTGCATAGCCAGAAATATTTTTGGTTCATTTTGAAATATGTTAAAGAGTTTAGTGCTTTATATTTTGTAAATTTAATATTGGGAATTATTAATTAATTTATATTTATTGATTATATTTTATTTGGAGGTGTCATTATTGTCATTTTAGTATGTATTATGTGTTGGTGTTGGAAATAAGCCACACCTGAACCGACGATGGACTGGTCCAAGAGAGGCCAGTAGCTCAGTGGTAGAGCACTCCATCAGCGAATGGAAGGTCCTAGGTTCGAGTAAGACCTAATTAGATTTGTTTAATGCTGAGTATGGTACGGGGAGTCTAATATGAAATGTCACATTTTTTATTATTGAGGTTCGTGGAGCTGGGACTAATCTATTTTTTTCTAGAGGCCGTGAGATAGTGTAAGGCAGCAACGGGTCTTTGTAACCCTGGAATTGCAGTGTATGATGTATGGAAGGGTGAGATCAGCACTAAAGTTCATTCAACAATGATGGTGACCCCATTACCTCTTCCGCTAACTTCACCACTCATTTTAAATTCCAAATCAAATGTATTCGCACCATTGACAATAAGTCTATTGATCATGGTGGCGATGGACCTGCTTTGTTCATGGCTTCTCCAGATTCTGGTTATCACGACTCGTACAAAGGAGATGGGGTTTGTAAGATCATTGGCACTGGTAAAATGCATTGATTTATCAAACAAAAATTTAATAGTACCTATGACAGGCATGATGGAGAAAGGGCAGTAACTCCTCCATCATGCGACCAAGGTAATGATCAGTTGCAAAAAGACTTAAATCGTGTGATCAAAGGTTGGTTGCTAGGCAAAGGTTCTTCTTTCACGCGACTATGTAGGTTTTAAGTGGCAACCACATACATTTTGTGTGGCAGTGAGATTCAATTATGGCAAGACGTCTAAATCCATGCGATGAAAGCTAGACCGCTAGTTATGTCCCCAAATAATGCAAACAAGATATTTTTGCTTAGTGAAGTGAAATCACACAAATGGGCAATGAAGCACTATTCTCGCAAGGTTGACATTCTCGGCAATGCTGGGCATTCATGCATATATATCATTAGTGTTCATTGGCATTGATATTGAATAGGAGGCACGGTCAACTGTTAGGAGCCTAATTTCATATTTGAATACCTGGACATTAATATCTGGCATACTCATAAAAGGTTGTGGGAGTTTATGAAGTTGCAACCTCTGTCATCATCGTGTCTAATTGGTGTGCTGACAAGAATAGCCACAAGCCTAGCTCATTGGTGTACCAACAACTCAGTAAAGAGATAAGTATTTCTCCTTGTTGTTTGTGCCCTTGAAATCACTTTTATCTAGGCTAGAGAACTGAAATGTTGATGGTAATTAGTTGGTCACATCGATATCATTCTCTAATGCATGAATTGTGATAGAGCCTTGACTCTTTGAGAGGATTCTACATGCTAAATGCATTCAAGAAATCTGTAGTTTTGCAGATTGTCTTTTGTTGTACTGAGTTTAGCACTCTCGAAAGGAGTAAAATATGGAAGAAAGAGATATATCAAATTTCAATAAAGATAAGTTTCTTTATCCCTTCATTTTTTATCTTCTGATATTTTCTACATATTTCACTTATAGGTTGATTTCTTTATTCATGTTTTAATATTGTTCATAAATTCTTATGTATTCATGCTATAACTTGAGATAGTAAACCTTGTATGATTCTAGCCTTGATATTCTTTGGATAGTTATGAACTATTAGTAATCTCTCTCTAAAACGCTCCTAGGATAGATCGAGGAGCATGAAAGCAATGAGAGATTGCGGGTAAGTGCAAGAAGATGGGGGGCCAAAAAGGGGTCTTAAGTGGCCACTTTTTTTCTGAAATCAAGAAATACTGGCCTTGGATGAGAAATTGAGCATAGTTACACTCAAAATTTGGAGATGCAACCAAAACAATGCTCGTAGTGCTCCGAGTCTACTTTCTAAACTACTTTTTTTTTTTGAAAATGGCATAGATTAAGGGGTTCAAAAGAGGGAGCCACAGAAATTGGTGTTGTTTCTGTCAAAAAAACATAACATAGCATGTTTTGTGGCTCCCTCAAAAGGTCAACTTTTTTTTGGTATTTTTAAAATCGTTTCAGTGAGAAATTAGCTAATAGCATGTAGTTTATGCCTGATTTTTCTAATAATTTTTTGATGAATATTTGATTGTTTAGTAATTTTCAAAGTGGACACATCCTAAAAAATAGAATTTTGGCCGTGCTACCCCTCTAAATTTTGAAAACTAATTGAAAATCATTTTTATCTTTTTTTAATATTTGTAGAATGGAGTCTAGTTTCTAAATATGTAATTTTTTTGAAATTTCAATGAATAGTTAATTTACAATGAAAAAAAGACCAAACAGTGGTTTTTGCCCAAAAATGGACACACAAACAAAAGAAATTAAAGATGGAAGGCTTAACATTATTAAAATGTGAAAAAAATCACATCGTCAAATAGCTAAGAGAAAGCCTAACATTACCCAGGTGTTTGATTTGTTTGACGTTGAAACGCGTGCAAATTTGAGGGTTAGCACGAATGAAATTATGTGAAATCTTGAAGAATCTGGAAAAACACGTCTGTGATTGTTCAAAAGGCACTCCAAGCCTTTGGGTTGGAAATCCAAAGCAAATCCCAAGCCCAAGGCTTGGGATTCCCAAAGCAAGACATAATGCGAGCGCGTTATAACATGCTCGCGTTATGTTCCCCTTAAATTTTTTTATGTTCAAGGCTATTAATCATGTATGTATGTATGTATGCCTATATGTATGTATGTATGTATGTATCTATGTATGCCAATATGTATGTATCTATGTATCTATGTATGCCTATATGTATGTATGTATAGTGTCGAGGGCAGAGGAGGGGAGAGATGGGAGTGAGCCAGATAGGGGAGGAGAGGGGAGGATAAAGATTGAGTGATTAAGGTTTAAGGTTGAGGGTTGAGCATTTAGGAATAGGATTTAGAGTTTAGGGATAAGGGATTAGAATTTAGGACCTTGAGGGATTAGGGTTTAGGGTTGATTCTTTAGGGATAGCGTTTAGGGTTAAGGGTCGAGGGATTAGGTTTAAGGTAGAGTGTTGAGGGTAGAGGGATTAGGGATTAGGGTTTAGGGTTGAGGCTTTAGGGATAGCATTTAGGGTTAAGGGTCGAGGGATTAGGTTTAAGGTAGAGTGTCGACGGTAGAGGGATTATGGATAGGGTTGAGGCTTTAGGGATGAGGGTTAAGGGATTAGGGTTTAAGATATAGTGTCGAGTGTCGAGCATGTAGGGATAGGTTTTAGGGTTCAAGTTTTTATGGTTAAGGGTCGAGGGATCAGAGTTAAGGGTTGAGGGATTAGGGATTGATGTTGAGGGTTGAGTACATTGAGGTTTGATGGTTAAGGGTTTCGGGATAGGGTTGAGGTCAAGGGATTAGGGTTAAGGGATAGGGTTGGAGGGTTTAGGGATAAGGGATTAGGGTTTAAGGTATAGTATCGAGCCCGTTGAGGGTCTAGGAATAGGGATAGAGTTTAGGGTTTAGGTATGAGGGATTAGAGTTGAGGGATGATAGATGACGAATTAGGGTTGAGGGATTAGGGTTTTGGGATAAGGTTTTGGGTTAGGGTTGAGGGATTAGGGTTTAAGGTATAGTGTTGAGGGTTTAGGGTTGATGGATTAGAGTGAAGGGTTGAGGGATTAGGATTTGACATTGAGCGTTGAGGGTTTAGGGTTTAGGGATAGGGTTGAGGGTTAAGGGATCAAAGTTAAGGGTTTAATGTTGAGAGTTGAGGGTTGAGGGTTGAGGCTTGAGGGTTGAGGTTGAGGGATAGGGTTAATGGTCAAGAGATTAGGGTTAAATAAGAGTGTCGAGGGTAGAGGGATTAGGGTTTAAGGTATAGTATCGAGTCTGTTGAGGGTTTAGGAATAGGGATAACATTTAGGGTTTAGGGATGAGGGATTAGAGTTGAGGGATGATGGATTAGGGTTGAGGGTTGAGGGATTAGGGTTTAGGGATAAGGTTTAGCGTTGAGGGATTAGGGTATAAGGTATAGTGTTGAGGGTTCAGGGATAGGGTTTAGGGTTGAGGGATTAGAGTGAAAGGTTGAGGGATTAGGATTTAATGTTGAGGGATGAGGGTTCAGGGTTTAGGGTTTAGGGATAGGGTTGAGGGTCGAGGGATTAGAGTTAATGGTTTAATGTTGAGAGTTGAGGTTTGAGGGTTGAGGTTGAGGGATAGGGTTAATGGTCAAGGGATTAGAATTAAATAAGAGTGTCAAGGATAAGGGATTAGGGTTTAAGGTATACTATCAAGTCTATTGAGGGTTTAGGAATAGGGATAGCATTTAGGGTTTAGGGATGAGGGATTAGAGTTGAGGGGTGATGGATTAGGGTTGAGGGTTGAGGGATTAGGGTTTAGGGATAAGGTTTAGGGTTGAGGGTTGAGGGATTAGGGTTTAAGGTATAGTGTTGAGGGTTGAGGGTTTAGGGATAGGGTTTAGGGTTGATGGATTAGGGTTTAGGGTTGACAGATTAGTATTTAATGTCGAGGTTAGGGTTGGAGTGTCGAGGGTAGAGGGATTAGGGATAGGGTTTAGGGTTGAAGGTTTAAGAATTGAGGGTTAAGGCTTTAGGGATGAGGGTTTAAGGCTTAAGATATAGTGTCAAGTGTTGAGGGTGTAGGGATAGGGTTTAAGTTTTAAGGATTAAGGGTTGAGGGATAGGGATTAGGGTTTAAGGTATAGTGTTGAGGGTTAATGGTTTAGGTTTGAGGGATTAGGGTTTAGGGTTGATGAATTAGGGTTTAATGTTGAGAGTTGAGGGTTGATGGTTGAGGGTTGAGGTTGAGGGATAGGGTTAATGGTCAAGAGATTAGGGTTAAATAAGAGTGTCGAGGGTAGAGGGATTAGGGTTTAAGGTATAGTATCAAGTCTATTGAGGGTTTAGGAATAGGGATAGCATTTAGGGTTTAGGGATGAGGGATTAGAGTTGAGGGATGATAGATTAGGGTTGAGGGTTGAGGGATTAGGGTTTAGGGATAAGGTTTAGGGTTGAGGGATTAGGGTATAAGGTATAGTGTTGAGGGTTTAGGGATAGGTTTAGGGTTGAGTTTTTAGAGTGAAGGGTTGAGGGATTAGGATTTGACGTTGAGGGTTGAGGGTTTAGGGTTTAGGGTTTAGGGATAGGGTTGAGGGTCGAGGGATCAGAGTTAAGGGTTTAATGTTGAGAGTTGAGGTTTGAGGGTTGAGGTTGAGGGATAGGGTTAATGGTCAAGGGATTAGGGTTAAATAAGAGTGTCAAGGATAAGGTATTAGGGTTTAAGGTATACTATCGAGTCTATTGAGGGTTTAGGAATAGGGATAGCATTTAGGGTTTAGGGATGAGGGATTAGAGTTGAGGGGTGATGGATTAGGGTTGAGGGTTGAGGGATTAGGGCTTAGGGATAAGGTTTAGGGTTGAGGGTTGAGGGATTAGGGTTTAAGGTATAGTGTTGAGGGTTGAGGGTTTAGGGATAGGGTTTAGGGTTGACGGATTAGGGTTTAGGGTTGACGGATTAGTATTTAATGTCGAGGTTAGGGTTGGAGTGTCGAGGGTAGAGGGATTAGGGATAGGGTTTAGGGTTGAAGGTTTAAGAATTGAGGGTTAAGGCTTTAGGGATGAGGGTTTAAGGCTTAAGATATAGTGTCAAGTGTTGAGGGTGTAGGGATAGGGTTTAAGTTTTAAGGATTAAGGGTTGAGGTATAGGGATTAGGGTTTAAGGTATAGTGTTGAGGGTTAATGGTTTAGGTTTGAGGGATTAGGGTTTAGGGTTGATGAATTAGGGTTTAATTTTGAGAGTTGAGGGTTGATGGTTGAGGGTTGAGGTTGAGGGATAGGGTTAATGGTCAAGGGATTAGGGTTAAATAAGAGTGTCGAGGGTAGAGGGATTAGGGTTTAAGGTATAGTATCAAGTCTGTTGAGGGTTTAGGAATAGGGATAGCATTTAGGGTTTAGGGATGAGGGATTAGAGTTGAGGGATGATAGATTAGGGTTTAGGGATAAGGTTTAGGGTTGAGGGATTAGGGTATAAGGTATAGTGTTGAGGGTTTAGGGATAGGGTTTAGGGTTGAGTTTTTAGAGTGAAGGGTTGAGGGATTAGGATTTGACGTTGAGGGTTGAGGGTTTAGGGTTTAGGGATAGGGTTGAGGGTCGAGGGATCAGAGTTAAGGGTTTAATGTTGAGAGTTGAGGGTTGAGGGTTGAGGGTTGAGGGTTGAGGTTGAGGGATAGGGTTAATGGTCAAGGGTTTAGGGTTAAATACGAGTGTCAAGGATAAGGGATTAGGGTTTAAGGTATACTATCGAGTCTATTGAGGGTTTAGGAATAGGGATAGCATTTAGGGTTTAGGGATGAGGGATTAGAGTTGAGGGATGACGGATTAGGGTTGAGGGTTGAGGGATTAGAGTGAAGGGTTGAGGGATTAGGATTTGACATTGAGGGTTTAGGGTTTAGGGTTTAGGGTTTAGGGTTTAGGGATAGGGTTGAGGGTCGAGGGATTAGAGTTAAGGGTTTAATGTTGAGAGTTGAGGATTGAGGGTTGAGGGTTAAGGGTTGAGGTTGAGGGATAGGGTTAATGGTCAAGGGATTAGGGTTAAATAAGAGTGTCGAGGATAAGGGATTAGGGTTTAAGGTATAGTATCAAGTTTGTTGAGGGTTTAGGAATAGGGATAGCATTTAGGGTTTAGGGATGAGGGATTAGAGTTGAGGGGTGATGGATTAGGGTTGAGGGTTGAGGGATTAGGGTTTAAGGTATAGTGTTGAGGGTTGAGGGTTTAGGGATAGGGTTTAGGGTTGACGGATTAGGGTTTAGGGTTGATGGATTATCATTTAATGTCGAGGTTAGGGTTAGAGTGTCAAGGGTAGAGGGATTAGGGATAGGGTTTAGGGTTGAAGGTTTAAGGATTGAGGGTTGAGACTTTAGGGATGAGGGTTTAAGGTTTAAGATATAGTGTCAAGTGTTGAGGGTGTAGGGATAGGGTTTAAGTTTTGAGGGTTAAGGGTTGAGGGTTGAGGGATAGGGATTAAGGTTTAAGGTATAGTGTTGAGGGTTGATGGTTTACGGATAGGGTTTAGGTTTGAGGGATTAGGCTTTAGGGTTGATGAATTAGGGTTTAATGTTGAGAGTTGAGGCTTGAGGCTTGAGGTTGAGGGATAGGGTTAATGATCAACGGATTAGGGTTAAAAAAGAGTGTCAAGGGTAGAGGGATTAGGGTTTAAGGTATAGTATCGAGCTCGTTGAGGGTCTAGGAATAGGGATAGCATTTAGGGTTTAGAGATGAGGGATTAGAGTTGAGGGATGATGGATTAGGGTTGAGGGTTGAGGGATTAGGGTTTAATGTTGAGAGTTGAGGGTTGAGGGTTGAGGGTTGAGGGTTGAGGTTGAGGGATAGGGTTAATGGTCAAGGGATTAGGGTTAAATAAGAGTGTCGAGGATAGAGGGATTAGGGTTTAAGGTATAATATTGAGCCCGTTGAGGGTCTAGGAATAGGGATAGCATTTAGGGTTTAGGGATGAGGGATTAGAGTTTAGGGATGATGGATTTGACGTTGAGGGTTGAGGGTTTAGGTTTAGGGATAGGGTTGAGGGATTAGGCTTTGACGTTGAGGGTTAAGGGTTGAGGTTCAATGGTCAAGGTTTTAGGGATAAGGTTGAGGGTCGAGGGATTAGGGTTAAAGTAGAGTGTGGAGGGTATAAGGATTAGGGATAGGGTTGGAGGGTTTAGGGATAAGGGATTAGGGTTTAAGGTATAGTATCGAGTATGTTGAGGGTTTAGGAATAGGGATAGCATTTAGGGGTTAGGGATGAGCGATTAGAGTTGAGGGATGATGGATTAGGGTTGAGGGTTGAGGGATTAGAGTGAAGGGTTGAGGGATTAGGATTTGACATTGAGGGTTGAGGGTTTAGGGTTTAGGGATGAGGGATTAGAGTTGAGGGATGACAGATTAGGGTTGAGGGTTTAGGGATAAGGTTTAAGTTTTAAGGGTTAACCCCTGGTATTTATGCTTGGATAAGGATTTGTCACAAACTAGAAATTCTGCTTCCAAAGAAGATCTATCTTTCTTCCTCAATGGGCATTTTCTATCAAGAACTTGATTATGAGGGCTTGCCCCTTCATTGTTATGCCTATCATATGGCAGAACATCTGGCAAGCTCTTGTAGGAAACAAGAAAAGTTCTCCCTCAAAAACCTTGTGGTCATTCAAGTCTGAAGGGGAAGGTTTGGAAAGAGATGTGATCAATGCAAAGGATGTGAACAATCTATAGCAGGACAAAACACGAGTGCGTTATAACGTGCTCATGTTTTGTCTTGCTATTGAAACGGTAAAAAAGTGTTGACCCCCGTGATCCAGGCCCACATGCTCTATTTTCTTACTGATTATGTGCGTGCTCTGACAAAAAAGAAGTGCTTTCATGCTATTGGGAAGTTCACATGCACATTTGACACATTGTACCACCTTTGCGTGATCTTTTAACCACCTTTTCTGCTTTGCCAACTTGAGAAGAAGGAAATAACATAGTTTTCACACCAAGTTTGATATATATCTATTCAAGTTTCAATTTTTGTAGTGTTGCAATGTTAATTGTGATTCAATTTTAGGAATTTAACATTATAGATTGGTTAATAGTATTGTTGTTAGTAATTATATTTGAGTGTTATTCAATTTAACATTGAAAAGGAAGCAAGTGGTGAAAAACTCAAATTGTTGAGGGGTTTGATGCAAGAAGATAAAAACACTACATAATTAGGTATACTCTCCATTCAAATCTTCATTTTTTAGGTATGTCAAGTCTTTACATGCATGTTCTTTACATTTTCCTTATTTTGGATTGAATTACTTTATCATGCTTTATCATACATGTTTAAAATAGACACATTCCCAATCAAGAAAGTAGCCTATAATCTCACATGCTACCATGTATATTTTCTACACCTGGGCTCTTTAATAATTATGTGTAATAAACAAACCTTAACATACCATGATGTCAATCTATATAAGAATAAATCCTTACAACATAAAAAAATACAATCCCACTATTATCTTGTATTCATTTCTTAGGAACTAATATTGGTCTCTTTATCATGCTACAGACATATTCTCTGTCATGCTGAGGAAACGATCAAGAATTAAACCAACACAGGAAGAGATAGAAGCTAAAAATGCAAAGAAAGCAGTGGCTATGAGGGAACTTCGTGAGAAGAGGAAATTGGACACGATAAATGAAGACATACCAATTGAAGAGGAACCACAACCATCACAAAGAGATATGGTATTGGCGGCACAAAGAGAACGAATGCAAAAACTTTGTGGTATGAGAGATTTCAATACCATAGTTGGAGACACGTCCTCTACTGCAAGTCAACATGTAGGGACACCATCTACCACATCTCAAGTTGAGAGTACATCATCACTCACATGTGATGAAGGAGGTACACCATCGTTCCCACCTCAACCTCAAGGTATGTCATCTATTCCATCTTCGATCGAAGGTATGCCATCTAACCCATCTCATTTAAATATTGATGAAATTCCTAATGTTGAGATGAATTTACCTAACTTAACACCACCTAGAATTTTGCATGGAAAGCCAAAGTATTTGATTGATATTGATGAGAATATTTTGCAGCCAATGGAAGGTAAGATTCTAAAACGCACTTGTAGAAGATATGCTAATAAGATTTGGAGATTGTTCTTTGAAAAGTTAAATGAGACTACAAGATGTCAACTATTCATTGAAATGATGCGAAGTATAAAGTATAGGTCTATCATGAAGATTCTTGGGTTGAGAACATCAGAGGTTTCAAGTGAAAAATCTATTGTCAAGAATCTAATGAGTGCATATGAGAGTGTGGGTAACACCTCACGCACAAAAGATAGTAAAGCAACATGGCGTGTGATTACATCAACTATAGTAAGTAGTCAAACAAGGAAAGCTCATCTCATTAGAAAGATAAGTCAACAATTGAGAATTAATAGGAAAAATTTATCAAGAGCCGTTGGAAGACGCCAAAGAATTGAGGACACTAATGCCAATGAATTATGGGCGTTCTCGGGGAGACTACCATGAAAAGATAAACCAATTGTTGAAGCATTGAGATCACTAATTGAAGACTTTTGGAAGAATTACACAAGGGTATCTCCAAATCAAAGGGATGTGGTAAGAAGGAGAATCGGTAGTCAAAACCAACCACATCCAAAGCATTTTTTGGATGAGACTCAAACACAGTTTTATGGTAAATTTCTAGAGAAGTATCCTCAAATTAAAATTTGTCAAAGATATTTTGAAATGCTAAAACCTTTCTATGTTAAGATAAATCACACACGCACTACTTGTTGTTGTAGATTACATATTGAAATTTCTAACCATTTTGATACTTATAGGTCTATATGTTTAGATATTCATACTAACAATGATTTGCAGGGTTGTGCCATATGTGCCCCACCAACATCTTCAAGAGACTTCATATCAAGAATTTTATGTGAAAGAGAGGAAGGTCAAATATTCTACAAGAAATTTTGCTTGGATGGCACATGTCATCGTTGCGGTGGCTTGCAACATTTGCCAATATGTGATTATATGGAAAGAACACATGCGGTTGGAAATGAACTAGTAGAGTTTGGCAAGTATAAAATAGTGGAATAGAATACAAAAGATGGTAAAGAAGCAAAGAGGTGTGAATTAGTTATTAAAAAGATTCCAGTGTATTAGTTTATGCCTATATTTCGTGACAGCATAGTGTATGAGTCTGCAAGACATGCCCATAGAGCTCGATGGTTGGACTTGCAATTCAAGTTATGCAAGGACACATTTCTAGTTGGTAGCATTGTTTCATTCATCGACTTTATAGAGAACTATAGTCTACAGCCATAGCATGAGGTGCAATCACAATATTACAACTCCACACAGGTTTTTATATTTGTGCACATCGCATTCATTCATGCAAATGATAGTACAGAGGATGATAGAAGGATCATAAGGGAGTATAATTTCTATATTAGTGATGATCATACGCATTCTACGGAGTTCGTGCAAGGTTGTTTTCAGGTGTTCTACAATGATTTGGCTAGAAGGGGCATATCGTTCAGTCAGCATATCATATGGTCAGATAACTATGTGTCACAATTCAAGAACTCGTGGAATTCCTATTGGCTGAGTAGGAGGCATAATTTTATAGGTATTCAACATATGTGGAACTTTTGTGAGGCCGGGCATGGAAAAGGGGAGCATGATGGTGCAGGAGCATGTATCAAAAGAGCCATAGCATGAGAAGAGTTAAAGTATAAAGACAATGCAAAGTTGACAGATGCAAAATCGATTGTCAAGTGGTGTAATGCTTCCATGGGTCTAGGTAATGAAGGTAAGTCTTCAGTTCATAGATTTTTTTGGTTGATAGATGATACTAACATTGCACCATATGAAAACTATTGTACACTGACAGGATCAAATGAGATGCACTCTTTCAAAAGCTCAATTGCAGGTTCATGGAGTATAGATACACGAAAGATGTCATGCTTTTGTTCTTCCTGTACAATTCAAGTCTGGGATGAGTGCGAGTCAAAGGAGTGGGTTGACGAATGGCAGTTAAGTTATCTTAGCCCACTTGACATGTATCGACCCCCGACAGCACTAAAACTAAGACAGATGGAATCATCAGTTGACTTTGACCACATATTAGATTTAGTTCAACCAGGTAATATAGGGCATGTATATGCATCTAATTTCATCTAGTTCAACTAGGTAATGTCATCTTACTTTGTAGTATTTTTGTAATGTTGACTAATTTCATCTAATTTGCTACACATATCAATGTAGGGCACGTATATGTAGTTATTGCAGATGAAAATAATGAAGAGGGAATAGATTATTACTTATTTTGTTGTGTTGAGGCCAAAAAGAAATTGGAGGCCCCTGTTATGGATGGAGAAAACATTGAATACCCTACAGGCTCAGTGGCTATTACTGGAACATGGCTTAGAAGGTACCCATATAAGAGTGTTAATATTTGGCTATTTCAGGACTTTGACATGCATCGAAAGATTCTTCATTACTCGAACCTTGTTGTAGCATCCAATGTTCATTTGCTAAAGTATCGGGGTAGACCTTTGAACAAAATGTTGTGGAAGGTACGTGAGTCTGACCATGAAGCAATACTTGACACAATAAAGAGTAGAGCCGACCCGAATGGTTCATTGGATTAATTTGTAAGTATTCACATTGATTTTGTAAAGTCATGTTACATTGAGTTGTAAGTATGCACACTAACAATTAAGGTTTGTATTTTTTTATTTCCTCCTGCATTTTTACACATATACACATTTTTACATCATCATGTTATGCATTTTTAGTGTCCTGCTCCTGATGCGACCAAACTCATAACTTACCCTACTTCCTCTAGACATCATTTGATGATCTCTCCAACACTCTGGATCCAGGGTGCCCAATCATGATGATGACCTATATACTATTCTCCCAAGGCCCTCATAATGAATGAAAAGAAGACCAAGGGCACCCAAGCTTAATAGACTTATTTCTTTCAATTTTGATGATCCAAACTCTTGCAAAATGACATCCACTTTCATGCCTTTAGATCTTCCTTCACATATAGGGCACCAAACCAAGTTGAAAAATCTACATAAGGGTGCCAAAATGGATGAAAGGAGACATGAAATGTGCCTTACGACTCCATGCTAAGGTTTGAGCCATTAAAGTCTCTTGATATTAGGCACTCATGATGATGAAACTTAGAGATTTTTCCTTTCCTATGCGCTCATCTAAGATGTTTGAATGATAAGGAGCACATCGACCTCTATAATGTACATTGGGCACAAAAATCAAGGTGATTTTAAGTCACTTTGAGTCATTTGGGGTCAGTTTGAGTCTTTGAGTCATGTTGCAAAAAAGTGTCAATGTTGTCAAGTTACACAGCAACTTTTGCATTTTTGGTGTCCTGCTCGTGATGTGACCAAACTGACTATTCCAATATGTCTGGATGGGTACATTTACGCTAGGCATGGTCATATTTTTCACCCAAACATGTCAAAATAGTCCGGGCTACATTATACCGACGATATCCTTAAAGAGTCCAAATTGCAAAAAGGCAGCAATCTTTGACGAGATGTTACTCAAAAACCATGTCACTTAGAAACATTCTGTCTAAGGTAACACAATCACATAGAGTGCCTCTACAATAACCTCTCTCAGTTTTTTATATCTCTGAGATATTTGCCCGTGGTGAAAGGTTTTATGCTGCCCCAAAAATCGTCAGAAGGAGGCAGTGTAAAGTTGCAAAGGGGTGTAACTTTCGTCCTACTCCTAATACAACCAAACTAACTATTCCAACGTGTCCGTATGGGTACATTTACACTAGGCATGGTCCTTTTTTTCACCCAAACATGTCGAAATAGTCTGAGCTACATTGTACCCACAATATCCCTAAAGAGTCCAAAGTGCAAAGAGGTAGCAATCTTTGATGAGATGTTACTCAAAAACCATGTCACTTAGAAATGTTTTGTCTTAGGTAACGCGATCACGTAGAGTGTCTCTACAATAACCTCTCTTAGTTTTTTATATCTCTAAGATATTTGCCCATGGTGAAAGGTTTTTTGCTGCCCCAAAAACCGTTAGAAGGAGGCAGTGTAAAGTTGCAAAGGGGTGTAACTTTTGTCCTACTCCTGATGTGACCAAACTGACTATTCCAACACGTTTGGATGGGTACATTTACGCTATGCATGGTCCTATTTTTCACCCAAACATGTCGAAACAGTCCGAGCTACATTGTACCCACAATATCCCTAAAGAGTCCAAAGTGCAAAAAGGCAACAATCTTTGACGAGATGTTACTCAAAAACCATGTCACTTAGAAATATTTCATCTAAGGCAACACAATCATGTAGAGTGCTTCTACAATAACGTCTCTCAGTTTTTTATGTCTTTGAGGCATTTGCCCATGGTGAAAGGTTTTCTACTACCCCAAAAATTGTCAGAAGGAGGCAGTGTAAAGTTGCAAACGGGTGTAACTTTCATCCTAATCCTGATGCGACTAAAATGACTATTCCAACGCATCCGGATGGGTACATTTACGCTAGGCATGGTCCTATTTTTCACCCAAACATGTCGAAACAGTCTGAGCTACATTGTACTGACAATATCCCTGAAGAGTCCAAAGTGCAAAAAGGCAGCAATCTTTGATGAGATGTTACTCAAAAACCATGTCACTTAGAAATATTTTGTTTGAGGTAACGCAATCATGTAGAGTGCCTTTACAATAACCTCTCTTGATTTTTTATATCTCTAAGACATTTGCCCATGGTGAAAGGTTTTCTGCCGCCCCAAAAATCGTCAGAAGGAGGCAGTGTATTAAGTTAGGATGAAAGCCTATTCACTCTAGGTGCCAATCTCAAGTTGCACAATCATGAATGGGTGCCTAGAGCAATAAGGTGCTACATCATGGTTCCAGGACCTTGAAATGGCGCCCAAGCATGTAGGAGGAATTTTCAAGGAGCCAGAATATTTTTGAAACTCTAAGGAACTAGTCCAAAGACTCTATGGCACCATCTTGATACCATTGAGTCAACTTTAGAACTCAAACATATTGAAACAAGGTCTAGGAAGCTAGGCTCCATCTCTTTCCAGTTCAACCTCTCAGATGCACCAACATTGGAAAGACTCTTAATGAGCGCCTAAGTTTGAATTGATCTTGTGATTGAAAGTTTGGTGATGTATTGGTGCGAGATGATCTTCAGTTGAAGCTATCTAAGTTCTAGGAAGGGTTTAGAAGTTATCAACCTCTTCACTAAGTTAGTTGCACTTTACAAGCTTTCTTACCCAAGAGTTGCACCTCATTAAGGCAAGGCGCATCTTAACCTCCGGGACTTTTCCAAAGAAGCACTTCAATTTATTAGTACCTTTGGACCTTGTTTTGCATTCTGAAAGAGAAGGCGTACTTTGGAGGCATTTCTAACCCAGAATGACGCCTAGGTATAGTCATCTCTCTAGAGCATTACAATGTGTTTTAAAATGAAGGAGGACATTTCATACGTTGGGAAATTGATCATTGAAGACCTTGGAGTGTTTGAATTACTCTAAGCAAGAAGGTGCATTTCCATGGAGTAGCATACTCTAGATAGCACCTAATGCCATCAAGGAGCAATTCCACCCTCACTTTGGTGCATATCATCAAGAAGGGGCATTGCGCATTCCTTGAACAGTTCTGAGCATTTGAAGTTCATGAAATCCCCAAGGAATGTTGGGCACCATGTGTATCCTCAACAAGCTTGAGTTTGTGCCTAGACAAGTTGGCACTTATTCATGTTTTAACTTCCCTCTTGAAGCACCTAACTTGGGAAAAAGTTATCTTGTTGTTAGTCAAGTGTTTGATGTGTTTTGGAGACTCCAAAAGACTTCCTCTTGCTAGGCGCTCTTCTTGGCAACTACAACCTTCAACTAGTGCCTAGATCCTGAAGAAAAACACTTAGACTTCAATTTTCATGCACTTAGACTTCAAGGCACCAAAACTAGTAGGAAAATATTTGAGGAGAAACCACGCTAATAAAAGTTGGGTAAATTTAACCTCAACATCTGATTAGGCTCCATATAACAACAATATTTATATCATGTCCCTTTGCTTTATGAAACAAACAGTATGTGTCAAGTCATAGGGATAACACTTTGGTCCTTAGAAATTTCTCTGTGACTTTTGATAAGATTATCTACTATTATGTGGATGCTTGATAGTATTATCCTGATCCATTGGACTAGTGTGGCTATGAGGTTGGAAAGTGTTGCAACCTCCATCCTTTAAACTTCTCCACCTTGTTATGGGTTGTTTTGAGTATTTTCACTTGCTTTCTCTTCGAGAATATTTTCTAATGATACATGATGTGTCATAGATCATTCAACTTGATAAACAACATGGAGGGATTCTCATGCCTCCTATACTTCTTGCAAGTTTCTTTATAGATAGATCACATCATTGTCCATCTAGGTGGTCATTTCCCTAAATATTATGATAAGATAATCTTGTTAATGAACTTTGGATTGAATGAGAATCAACATGCTTTGTCTTGACTAGAATAGTTGGGATGGACAAAAATCTATTGATTCTAGGTTGGGTTGTTAAAGGTCAAGAAATTTTGGTGTCTAATGCCCTCTAAATCTAAATATTCAAAATCATAGTGGTTTGATAAGTTACAACAAATAGTCAGGTAGACAACAGACTATAAGGAGCAAGGACTACACATGAATCCAAAACAACACGAGTCAATAAGGACATCACAAGTAACTCAACATTACTTCTAGAGGTGTTCACAAAAACAAAGGGGAGAAGACAACTAGAGAATGCTAGACTATAGTAGGGATGAGTGTCTGATGCAGAGCACACAGTGGAAGCATAGAATTATCAACTTTTGAACATTCGAACTCACTATTGGCGAGAAAACGTACCATTGGCGAGCTTAAAATTTCATCAGCTGATAGGCCGATGCCACCATGACCCATTTGATTTCACTTCTGACAAACATCCCATCATTGACTCTTATCGGTTAGACAGACCACTATCGGTGACTGTATATCCTTTCACACCAATGTCTTTATCACTCTGATATGAGACTCTAAGTCCCTTGCCTATCGGTAGGACTTAATACCATCGGCACACTCAAAAACTCTTCTGCTGACACACCAATCTCACAAATGACAACCTTTAGACCACACCAGTCAGTGAGACTCCAAGCATCGGTGAACTATAATCTCGTTGGGCCGATATACCGATGGATTTTGACTGTCAGTGTGACCCCCTTCATCGGTGAATCTCTCAACTACTCTTCCGATGCGCATATGGGATTATCTTCTGATACACTGATGTCTTTGACTTTGAACCACACTTGTCGGCAAGACAGACCACTATCGGCAAAGCCTAACCAAGGTCTGCCGATACACCGATACGACCAACTCTTGATGTCGATACAAGGTTCTTTTGCAGGCAAAGGGCACCTAGGCTTATGGGGCTCAATTTGATGTATTTATTGAAAGATCAAGGTGAATTGATGCTTATTGAAAATGCCACTTAGTCCTTCATTTGTATTATAGGCACCATTTCCTATTGACTTATATACTCCTCCTCATGCTAGGGTGCCATAATGAAGTGGTTTAGACAATAGGTGCGCTTCACTTACTAGAGGCTTATTCTCCTTCCACCTTAGGTGCACTTTTATGGTGGAACAAGTGTCAATGGGTGCCTTGTCTTAAATGAATGCTCTCTCTAAGTTGGGCGCCCTTTTGAGGCTTTATGAGTTGCAAATTATGCCTTAACCCTTCATGCTTGTTGCTTAATGTTTGAATGTTTAAGAAAGTCTCCTTTAGGTGCTCATCTTAATGACTTTTTCTCAAGGCGCAATCATCCTAATGACTTGGATATTCATCCTAGTGTTTCAGGATATCAGGCTACCAAACTTAGTCATTTTTAGGATCTCAAACATAAAGAATAACATGATCATTCATTTTTTGTATTGCATATAGTTGACATTCTATGCTACTCATAAAGAATATTAATATTTTCTATTCAACATGATGATTCATTTGTTTTTTAAATACAACTTTTATCTTTTAGTTCCAAAATGAGGTTTAGGTGATACTTGAGTAACAATAGCTAGCTTATTGGATCAACAAACATCCTATGTAATACAATTGGACTTTAAATATTCGAAGTAGCCATCTACAAATATCCATTCAAATGTGGATTTATAATGCAAGTATGGACGCCATCAATAAAAAAGATTTGTATTAACCAAATATCCATATAGGCATACATCAATAGCTATCGATATAAGTATAACATATATACAAAATAGCCATATAGGCTTACAAGAATGCCATATAGGCATACAATGTCAACTATATACAATACAAAATATATGTCTACAAATTCCATATGGGTGTTGCAAGTATGAGCCTAACTGGTGTTGTCATTGATATCAACATACTTCTATTGCATCAGTGATAAGGATTGGATGAGTTATATGTTGAGGATACTGAGAAAATTAGTCTCAGTCAGGAATAGTGAAGAACAGTGATAACAGCAAGGCAAAAGCTCAAGACAGGTTGAGGATCAGAAGATGTAGATTAAAGGGTTTGTGGATATGAGTCTTAAGATGTTCTAGTTAAGATTTCAGAGGTTCATATGAAGATATGAAGAAGTTACGATAGTTTAAGTGAAACCGGTTCTGACAGATGTTCAGTGATGATAGAGTGATACAGATAGGTCCGGTGAGATCCAGAAATGCATTCTCCAGTTCTACATATTTGAGGAAGTGTTTGGGAAGTCTGTGTGGGGTGTCAACTCGATTGGTTCATGGTTTGAAGGTTTGGAAGCATCCACTCCTTTGTAACAGTAATGACAGACCGTGTTCTTGAGGTTCTAGAAGCAGGAGAGAGAGATTTCAGTAAGTAGAGGAAGTGCGGATGATCCTGGTGATTCAGGAAAGCTTGTGGAGATCCTTGGATCATGTTTAGTTTGTGTTGTCAGTCTGCATTAGAGTTGGAGCCCGGAATTGAAGAAATACTTCCAGATGAAGGTGTTCTTACTTAGGCTGGCTGACCGGATGAGTTATTCATCTTGCGGATGCTCTTGTGGATGTGTTCTGACTTAGATGTTTATTCCTAAGTTGATGTCATGTATAAACAAGGGATTGTGAAGTCATTTCAAGGTGTGACTTGTGGAGATGAGTGTGTGGTAGCAAGGAGAAGAGCGAGAAACAAGTAGAAGGTTTGGGCTTAATTGGAACTGACTCAAGCATGGTGAAGATTCTATCTTCTAGTTCAAGTATGTGATAATCATTATTTTGTAGACAGTGTGTCTCTTGTAGGCAGTGAGCCTCTTGTGAGCAGTGTGCTCGGGCAGTGAGCCCTAATTGGCATGTGCCATTTTATTCCTTTTATTCTTCTAACAGAGAATACAATCTTGGGTTAATCACCCCATGGTTTTTCTCTTAACCAGGTTTTCCACGTCAAAATCTTGGTGTCTCTTGTGTTAATGTGTTATCTACTCTTAACTAAATGCATTAAGTTTCATGTTTGATTTATTGTTACTGCTAAGTGAATTTAAGTGTTGAAAGTAAAGGAAGTTTTGGACAACTAATTCACCCCCCCTCTCAGTTGTCTGCTCTAAATCTAATAATTGGTATCAGAGCTGAGTACCTCTAAAAGGAGCTTAACCACTTGAGGAGATCTGGGATGTCGTCCTACAAGAAGGATAGTCCCAAGTTTGATGGAACTAACTTTGTTCTTTGGAAAGGTCGCATGGAATGTCACTTGCAGTGTATGGGATTTGCATACTGGTCTATGGTTAAAAAGGCATATGTACCTCCACAGGGTGGTCCGACAACCCTAAATGAAATCACGAATGCTGAAAACAATCTGCGGACCAAAGAGGCTCTGTTAAGCACGCTATCTGATTCAGAACTCTCAAATGTTATTAATCTACCAACTGCCTTTGAGATCTGGAATAAACTAGAACTTTTGCATGAAGGAGATCAGTTTGTCAAATGTGCAAGGTTACAAAGTCTAAAAGGGAAATTTGAAAAATTAAAGATGAGAGATGATGAAAATATTACCACCTAAGGGGGAGAATGAGCAAGTGTATGTGTTGCCATCAATGACAAAGAGGGAGATTGTTGGCAATATGTGTTGTCATTGATGTCAACACTAATGAGCATTGCACGGATGTGGTTGTGTGGTTGTCTTTGATGTTAACACTATGCTTAATGCTTATGATAATGATATACTATGTTGATGATGTTCATGATTGGTTCCCAATGTTCATGGTTAGTTTTTGATGTTCCTAGTTGGATGGCATGCCCTAATTAATGTCAAGAAAAGTTGGATTGAGCAGGTTTGTGGTCAGCAAAGATGATTTCATGATGAAACATTAAGATGAGAATTAGAAGCATTAAGATGAATGATGATATATTAATATGGGAATTAGAAGCTATGTTGAGAATAAGAAGATGTTGTTGATGATATGAAGCATGTTGTATGATCATTCCCGATGATCCTAAGAAAGTATGAGTTGCTACAAGAAAGTTCTGGCCTCCGGATGTTGGTGAAGAGCTCTATTACAAGAAGTTGCCTAGAAGACCATTTAGTAAAATGCTTCACATTCCTCTGCATGTGAAGATATGGCCATGTGGTTCAGAATGTTGTTAAGGATGCTATAAAGGTGTTAAATCCAAAGTTTCAGATCATTTTATCCTCTGTAGTGAAAGTTACAAGTGATTGAGTTTCGATATGTGCTCTGGCAGAGTAAAGTGTTGATGAAGGTTGATTGAAATGCTCTGTATTCCTCTATAAGTGAAGATTTACTCATGTGGTTTTGAGAATATGTTCAGGGAAGTGTATG
Organism: Cunninghamia lanceolata; assembly: GCA_027924645.1. NCBI lineage: Eukaryota > Viridiplantae > Streptophyta > Pinopsida > Cupressales > Cupressaceae > Cunninghamia > Cunninghamia lanceolata. The sequence goes on from BSBN01000534.1 coordinate 8,580,826, forward strand.
AGTGCATCCATATTAGTTTTAGATGTTTTTGAGATCCGTAAGCTCAGTTTTCAAATGACAGAAGTGGTATTGATGGTTCCAAATGCCTAATTATCTTCAGGATATATGTTTAAGTACTTACGCCAGTTGGAGAATGTACTAATTAGTGGACACTCTACATGTCTCATGGTTTTTTAGGTTTGAAGGGCATACAGATCTTTCAAGTTTCCAGGACTACACAAAGTTTTCATGTCAGTATGTTAAGAGTTATTATTTTTTAGGCTGACTGGAGTATGTTGATGATGTGCACCACAAAGTTCTTATTGTGCAGAGTTCAAGGAGTGTTTGGAGATGTTGTGTAGGTCTTTCCAACTCATATGGAAGAAGAAGAACAAGCCATGTTTAATCATTCATGAGTACCACCAAGATTGTGAAGATCGATGTGCTACATGCTTCATGTTTGCTTTCTTAAAGGTGACCTATTTCAAATGAGCGTGATGTGTGGATGATATTCTTGAAAAATGATGTTGTGAAGAATATTTGGGATCGGGCTAAGCATGTTTTGGGATCCTCAAGGGGTGTGTTTTCCCTAGAGTGGCGTGTAGTTCATGATAGGGCTTTCCCTATGCATGTTTCATGTTGTGTGATCTCTGGTTGACTTGTAAAATGTAATATTCTTGTTGTATTGGCTGACTTGTAATGAAATCAATGTAATGTCATGTATATATTGTAATCCTAGTTTGTCTAGGTGATGCATGATTGCAAAAATGAGAATATGAAAGTGTGAAGAGTAGAATATGAATATGTTATGCATTATGATGTGAGACTGAAGGAGAAAGAGAAAAAGCAATAAAGTCTGTCCTGATTCATCTTGAAGACATTTTCTGATAGAAAGGAAGTGAAGAGTGTGCCTAATTGATCTAATCATCAAAAGAAGAGTGAAGGGGAAGAATTGCAATCATCAAAGGTGCAAGCTTCAATGTCATTTTTTAGGCAGTCGAAGGACTGTCATACTGTAATCATCTTTGAGTTTATTCTCAAATTAGGGAGTAGTTTCTTCCTTGGGTTGTAGCCCTAAAAAAAAGTTTACAAGGAGTTGTAGCTTCCTTGGGAGTGACCCTAAATCAAGGTTCTCATGGAATAGTAGCTTCCTTAGGCTGTATCCCTAAAACAGAGTCTACAGGGAGTTGTAGCTTCCTTGGGAGTGACCCTAAAACAAAGTCTTGAGGGAGAAGTAGCTTCCTTGGGTTGTAGCCCTAAAACAAAGTCAATAGGGAGTAGTAGCTTCCTTGGGTGGTATCCCTAAAACAAATTTGTAATTTTTGTAGCAGTGAGCTTCATATATTGTGAGTTAATCATCACTGTGGTTTTTCCCCTTTTGGGCTTTTTCACATATATCTGGTGTTATGTGTTGATGTGCATTATGTTGATTTTTTATGTTTATGTTAATGCTATAATGTTTAAGTTTTAATCTGCTCCAAAGGATTTGAAGTTTGATTGGATACTGATTCACCCCCCTCTCAGTATCCTGGTGTGTTTAGTAGACTTGTCATTCCTTTTGTAAAGTCATCAATCATCTACTGCAACAACTAGAGTGTTATCTAGATCTCAAATAATTTGGTCCATCATCAGTGGATCAAACACATCGAGATCCACATGCATTTTATTTAGGAGTTGGCATAGGAGCAAGTCATTGATTTGTGTTATTGTCCTACAACAAAGAAGGTTGTAGATATTTTCATCAAACCCTCAATTGAGAGAAAGTATCTCTATCTATGAGATCTCTTTGGGGTGTAGGACATCATTATTTTAGGGGATTACTTAGCCCTTCTTGCTCATCCACTCATGAGGGATATTTTTTCCACAAGTTTTTTTCCTTTTCTTCTTTCAGGGAGGAATTTGTTGTACATGAGTACCCCATCAATCCTTGTACCTAAGACCCATCTTTTCTTTTCCCCTTTAGTTGCACTTAAGGGGGGTATTAGTGTGAACAACCTTGGTATATTTCCAATCTAGTTCTCTTCTTAGGTTCTTTTTAAACTTAGTTAAGTTTAATTAGGGACTTTTTCATTTTATCCATTGGTTGTGTTTTTAGTCTCTTGGGTGGTATATATTATATATACTCACCTATTGATATCATTGTAATTACTCATGCTTGTATCCTTTGCATTCTTGTTGAATAGAATATAGTTTATTCTATTCTAGTTTTTTTGTTAATGCTTTCCTTTCACTCATTTGTTTCTTGGGTGGCTTCACAACCAAATTTAACAATTGTACAAATGAAGTGCTACTTATTTTTAAATATTGAGCACCATTTATTTCAATAAATGAGATTTTTTAGATCCATTAAATATTAAAAAAATTATAACTCCATTACAAATAAAAAAACTCAATCCAAACTATGTATGTACATTGGTTTATTTAAAATTTGTACAATCTAAATAAGATGGTAAAATTTGAAATAAATTAGTAGAATTAATCCATTTCAAATGGGCTGACTTTATTTTATTGTGTAAATACTTTGAATTTAAATAGTTTTTATATTAGAGACAATAGAGACATCATATTTCCATAGTCCATAATATTGAACATGAATGCTTTTGGTTTTAACTATGTGAGACATTTTTATCATCAATATTTTGGATCACACTCCATGCTCCATCATTAGAATGAAGAGAACATGAGTATTTATATCTACATAATATATCTCAATTACAATCTTGTATGAATTAAGAATTACATGAATAAGATTGTTTTTAGAATAACTTTTTAAAAGTTTATTGCATCGACATTCCATATCGTACTTCTTGACCCATCATTAGGATGAGCAAGAAAATATATTACATAGTTTTCTTCCAAAAGCACTTTTATTCACTAAAATGAACTATGGAAATATCATTTTTTTAACTGAGAATTACATGAAAATATTACCAAATGGATAAGATCATGTTCATATATTTTGTAATATGAACATGCTATTTATATCAATACGTTTATAGATACATGTAAATGCAACATACTAGAAATAGTACCTCATTATTAAATGAAAATGATTTGTGGTTTAAATTCATTATCGCGTGCCATTAGTTCAAATTGTTAAGAATGTCTATATAGATTTTTTTGAATTCCTTAATTAAATTTCTTAAATCTGGAACTATTGGGAATGGTTCAATTAAACTTGGAATAGGTTTAGTTTATGTAGAATTTAAAATAATTTATTTGGAATGAAGTCTAATTTATAGAATAGATTTTGAAAATCTACATTGATTATGAGAATAGATTATTGAAAATTGTACATTAAATAATATAATTATTAATTTTAAAAAATAGATTAATGTACATATATTGTAAGAATGTACAATTATTATCTCACTTGATGGGCACTATCATGATTCGAATCATAATGATGTATCATGCCACTCTATCTACTAGGAATATAGCAAAACAACTTCTATTTCCACAAAAATACGTGTTCAAAAATTAGTAAACTGTCAATTCATATGCATGAAAAAATAAATTGTTCAAAATATATAGACATCGATTTAGATTCAAGCTCTTAATTTTATACATCTTTTCCTATAGGATCACCTTGGTGTTGTAGATCTCTACATAAGTTAGCTTATATCTATTGAAAACAACAAGAATAACATCATCTACTAACTAAATCATGTGAAAGTGATGCAGGATCATCACACCAACTTGTTGTTTTTGATCTTTTGTGTGAGATGGATGAAGCTCATGTCACCATAGCGATAGGAAGTAAGATAAAAAGTTATACTTGCCTTCGATGGGAAATGGATAAACAGTTGAGTAAAATGGAATGTCAACAATCAAAATAGGTGTAGTAATTATTGTCGACAGTTGGATAAGTTGAAGATGGACAGTTGTGAAGAAGACGTTGGGATGACGGTTAGAGAAGAAAAGGTGGGGGAGAGAAATCGTTTAACAAACCAACAAGAGAGAGGCCAGATTTGCATAAGAATAGGGAAGAAAGGCTGATTAGTAGGAGGCCATATTCATGGACAAACAAAAAGGAGGCCGATAAGAGGAATTGAGGAAGATACGGTCCATGAAGATGAGGTCGAGTAAGAATTGAAAGAGGTCGATAAGCAAAGTAATGAGGAGACATAACAAAAAGCCTGAGTGAAGAAGAGATGAAATAGGTAAGCAATTGGGGAACACATATGATTGAGAGAAGACCAACATAAGGAAAGGAGTCAGATGACAAAAAAAAATGAGCAACAGAGAGCAAGCATTTGTGGTGATGAATAAAAGAAAGAATAAAATATAAGAGTCTGAGGGTGAGAATAAAAGGAAGCGGTTGAAGACCAAAAGAAAAGTGAAATGAAATCTAGAGGAAGACACAATACTGGCAGATAGAGAAAAGCCAAGTGTAAAGAAAAGGCATAGAAAGGAAGAACTGAGAGAGCGCAGGAAGATAGTAGATAGACAAAGGCTATAGGAAATGTGAAGACAAAATGGGCTCAAACCTGTATTATGTGTGTAAGAAAATGAATCATGGTATTGTAACCAATGTGAAATATATTTGAATAAATAAATGCTTGATCGAAATAATTGTTCCTCTAGTATAAAAGTTTGATTGTTGATCTCAAAATTTTTTAATGAACAAAGTATAGTCGGGTTAGTTAGGGAGTTTCTTAAGGTTTATGTGGCCTTCAAGCAGAGATGATTTATATGAGGTTTATTTGTAAGAATATCTTAGTTGCAGGTTTTTGTCACTAGTTTGACAGTAAGTAAATGAAATCGATTAAGGGGTGTTAAGAAAGTGATATCATGTTGGTATCAGTGCTTGGATGTGTTTTGATTTGGTTGCATGATTGGGTGGTTTGACAAGACCCCCTGGTTACAACTGCACCAAATGGTATCAGAGTGCAAAAGATCTAGGCAATGGAAATTAGTTATGTTTATTGATATTTGGGAAAGTAAGTGTGTTGCAGATTGACAGGCTATTGAAGAGCCTAGGTTCCAAAAGAATAGGTAGAGGATAGGAGAAGAAGGCCCTAGGCAAGGTATCACAAAGAAGATTGTGAAAAAGGTAAAGGATATATGGAAATGCAACAGCAAATTTAGAAAGGAAGCATGAAGAGAAATAAAAAAGAAAGTCCTGGAGAGAAGGACCAAATGAAAGCCAAGACAAAATGTAGATTTTGAAAGAGAGATGGCAGAATTGAGAAAAGATTTAGAGAAATATAAGATTACAGTAATAGAATGGCTTAAAGAAAGAAGCCAAGAAAATGCTTGGTGGTGGCCAATGAGAAAGAAAGTGAAATGGCTAGTGAAGATGATTGTGGAAAAGAGAAAAAGGCAAAAGGAGACCGCCTTGAGAAGAAAAAATGAAGACATAGGAGGAACCCACCAAAGTTGGGATAGTAGAAAGTTGCCAAGTGAACAACATGAACCAAAAGAGGTCAAGGAAATTCTCATTGAAGAGGACCTGAAAGGAAATAAGGAAGAGGTGTAGAAAGAAGCACTCAAAAGGAGAAGTAAAGAAGAGAGGAGAGTGTCCATGAAGGAGGCACTTATAGAGACATTTTGGTCTCTAATTTTATTTGCTAATATTATGTTTGAAGATATGTATGCAGGTATGAGGAATGTGATAAGGAAGGTCAAGGGTGAGACCTTGAAGATGTTGAAAGATGGGGTAAGAATAGCACCCAAAGAAAAAGTTAAAGTTGAGAACAAGAGGAGATTAGTTGCAGCAGTGTGTCAAGAAAATTTTGTAGCAAAGATACATTGTAAAGTATCTGTAGATAAAGAAGAGAAGGATGTTGAAGACTTTTGGTGAGGTAAAGAAGATGAGGAAGAAACCCTAGAGTTTCATGATGCTTTGGAAGAAGTTGTAGATGCAAGACAAGATGCCTATGAAGAGGAAAAGTTGGAAAACAAAGAAGCCCATGGTGGAAGACAATCAAGACAACATGTTATTACATATACAAATGGAGGTAAAAATGTTGCTTTTGATCATGAATGTAGAGATAAGAATATGTATAGACAAGTTGATAGGGAGAGGAAGAAATTGGAATGTTTAAATGTTGTCAGGGATCATGGGTATATAGTTCCATGTTGGCAAAGGATGAAAGATATGTAGATGAACAAGTGGAAACTAGATTACAGGGCAAATTGGCAAGCAAGAAGGCATAGAGAAGATGTTTCTAGATAGACATCCAATTATGGTGGATGGAGGAAAAGAGAAGCAATCAAGAGAGATCAGCCCAAGGCTATGGGAAACAAAGTGTGGAAGGTCAAGTGTAGATCCTAGCAAAAGAATGTGTTGTCACCAGGCATGAGGATAAGGAGACAATGTTTGAGGGTATGAAATATGCAGAAGAGACCAAGGTCAATGAACAAGGAAACATGATGAATCCTGTAGAGCAAAAAGAGTTAATCGTGCAGCAGTATAGCCAAAGACAACAAGAGGGAACTTGGTAGGTAGAATTCTAGAAAAGCATAGAAGCATTTGTACATCATGAAAAGGATATAGCAATTGAAGTTAAAGAAAATAAAATGAAGATGGAGGATGGAAAGGGGAAAGACAGTCCCAAGCATGCAGGAGAGTTGGAGAAGAAGCGAGGAATAGATAGAGATAGGAGTAAAGAGAGTACAAGCAAGGTAAAAGTTATGCAATCTAATTTTGAGCATGATGTGTTTGAAACTTTGGATGGGATGTATGAATATGAGATGGCAATGTGGACGCTTGTGGATGAGAAAGAGATGAGGAGGAGTAAATACAAGAAAAAGAAGGAAGGTAAGCATAGGCAGATTGAAAATGATAGAATGAACAAAAAGATAAGGAGGACTTGGATAAAAGAACTAAATAGTCAAAGAGGACAGCAATAGCATGTGGTGGAGTGCAAATTTGGACAAGAGAGCAGCAACAGATGAAGAGGATAATGTTGGAGCAGCAGTGATCCAAGAGGAAGAAGACAAATAAGGGAAGGAGGAAGCCAATGCAGAGATGGACGTGAAAGGGGGAACAACAGCCCAATACAATGAGAATGATTTGTGGAAACAATTTGTTGCTATAGAGAAAGAGTGGAATGAAAAGATTGAAGGCATGAGGATGTATGAGACAATGAAGGAAACCTCAAAGAAGATTGCAGCCAATGGTAAAGAAGTTGTTGCAGAGGTGAAGACGGAAGATGTAGCAGTATCTGTAGATTTTGATATAAATGATGGGAGTCATGAAATAGAAGATGAGTTTGAAAATGATTTGCTATTGTAGTGGTTAACCATGGAGAAAGAGTGGCTGGAAAAGATGTTGGATAATGAGGTCAAGTATGATGACGAAATGGAAAGAGCAACTATAGTAAATATTGGTGATATTGTAATGCGAATGTATGGGGTGAGTGACTTTGAAGACATGGAAATATTTAATTTCCATCCATTCACTTATGATATTTTTAGGTTGAGAAAGGATGGAGATATGTTCATAAGAGTAGAAAGGAGTAATGAACAGCTATGCTGGGTGAATATGACAAATGAGTCAGAATGATTGTGGAAGAAACGAAAGAAGAAGAATGAAGGGAAGTAGTGGTGGATGGTTACTCCCATGAGAACATGCCTTCTTTTGTCTCTTGGGGAGTCTGTTGTAGGAGCATCACACCAACTTGTTGTTTTTGATCTTTTGTGTGAGATGGATGAAGCTCCTGTCACCATAGCGACAGGAAGTAAGATAAAATGTTACAGTTGCCTTCAGCAGGAAAGGGATAAACAGTTGAGTAGAACGGAATGTCAATAGTCAAAATAGGTGTAGTAATTATTGTCGATGGTTGGATAAGTTGAAGATGGATAGTTGTGAAGAAGACGGTGGGATGACGGTTAGAGAAGAAAAGGTGAGGGAGAGAAATCAGTTAACAAACTGACAAGAGAGAGGATGGATTTGTAAAAGAACAAGGAAGGAAGGCTGATCAGTAGGAGGCCATATTCATGGACAAACAAAAAGGAGTCCGATAAGAGGAATTGAGGAAGAGAGAGTCTGCAAAGATGAGGCCGAGTAAGAATTGAAAGAGGTCGATAAGCAAAGTAACGAGGAGACATAACAAAAAGCTTGAGCGAAGAAGAGATGAAACAGGTAAGCAATCGGTGAATGCATATGATGAAGAGAAGACCTGCATAAGGAAAGGAGTCAAATGAAAAAAAAAAAAGAGTGATAAAGAGCAAAAAAGGAAGTGGTTGAAGACCAAAAGAAAAGTGAAATCAAATCTAGAGGAAGACACAATGCTGGCAGATAGAGAAAAGCCAAGTGTAAAGAGAAGGCATAGAAAGGGAAACCAAGAGAGCACAGGAAGATAGTAGATAGACAAAGGCTACAGGAAACATGAAGACAGAATGGGCTCAGACCTGTATTATGTGTGTAAGAAAATGAATCGTGGAATTGTAAACAATGTGAAATATATTTGAATAAATAAATGCTTGATCAGAAAAATTGTTCCTCTGGTGTAATAGTTTGATTGTTGATCTGAAATTTTTTAATGAACAAAGTATAGTTGGGTTAGTTAGGGAGTTTCTTAAGGTTTTTGTGGCCTTCAGGCAGAGATGATTTATATGAGGTTTATTTGTAAGAATATCTTAGTTGTAGGTTTCTATCACTAGTTTGACAGTAAGTAAAGGAAATCAATTAAGGGGTGTTAATAAAGTGCTATCACATTGGCATCAGTGCTTGGATGTGTTTTGATTTGGCTGTGTGATTGTGCAGTTTGACAAGACCCCCTAGTCACGACTGCACCAGAAAGTGTATAGACTAGTCTCTTCATTGAACTCAATGAAGTGACATGCATAATAGGAAATCAGTCTAACATTATATTTGCATAATTTAATATATGCTCTAGATGGTTAGCTAAATGAGGCATAATAGAAGCATAAGTAAACATATCATAAATAGTTGAAGTATTAGGAATAGCAAAGTGAGTAGCACAATGACCACCAAAACTAGAAACACCATGATTAGTAGAGCTAGGAGCACCCTAACCACTAGATGTACAATCATGACTATGATACTATCATGAATACTAAGCATTATTGAATATACATAATGTTTACCTTGTCTCAAATAGGAATGTCTAGGTAGCCTATACTAGTTGTGATGATAATATTGATCACCCTTGAAACTTATCAAATGTTCACTCAACATATGGATCTACACAATGGATAGGGATGTCATTATATAATCTTATCAAATGATAAGTCCTCAACAAGTTTGATGTGAGGCTTTGTGAAAATGTATCCAATTGATTAAAATTGCACACACTATCCACATCCTCTATAGATGGTAAGTATGCATCATGAAATAAAGGTTACATATGTGAAGAGGACAACTAATTGGGTGTAGGAAAACTAATTCAATGTCTCAATAAGTACTACTCAACTCCATATAAAGTTATCTACTAAGTAGTCATAGTTATATCTCTACTACCCTCAATTGCTTCCCTTTGGGAAGCTTGAATTATATGGGTATTCAATCCCTCAAACCTTAAGGCAAAAACATAAGCCTCTCCCCCAAACAAATATCTATGATGTAATATAGGCTCTAGGTGATAGATACCATCTCTCTTATGTACTCTATCTCACCCTTGGCCAAGATGATTAAGTATATCAACATAATTAATGTCTAGGTTCAAGTAAGCCTTGACATATAACTATTGCACAAAATACAATGCACCTAGTTGTTATTTGGATAATGCTATGTGTAGCTATAAATATAGGTTTAATGAAATGCATCATCATCGGAAATGTGCACCTAGTAACACAAAAAACCCTACTTCTCCTCATCCCAAAATAATAAGGAAAACATCTCTCTAATCACCTCTCTTGTGATCAACAAATTGATCTCATAAAAACCAACTATTGCTCTCATTGGATTACAATCGATCCATAATTACATCTATGCTAATACAATCATTTGGACTCTCTCTTTCTAAACTTGTTTTGATTTTTTAAGTTAATTTTTTCTGTAATGTATTTTTTATGTTTTAATGGTTTGGGGACTCTACAAAATATCCATGAGTTTTCCAATCTTAACTATGAGTTATGAAAGAAGATTTGGGTGTTGATATCTATAATGAAGCTTTCAATCTGTTTAATGCTATTCATTTCCTCCTCAATCATGCTCAAGATGAGCTCCTCTTGCACCATCCTCTTGTTGTTGATCCTGGTCCATCAAATGTGGTTGTGGAGACTGGTCCTGTTGATGATGCTAGCTCCCCAAGAAGTTGTGTTGGTTGATCACTCTACTTGATATGGTTTCTCTGTCAGCTAGTTTTTCTTATATGGAGATAGGTTTTGTTACTATAATGTAATCAATATTGGCTTTATGTATTGCCACTTTTTTGCTCAGCCTCTATTTTGGTTGGTTGTGGCCTCTTCTCTAGGCTAAGCCTTTTTTCTTTTGGTTGTTAGGCTTCTTATTGTACAAACTTGTTTTTAATATAATATAGATGATCATATAACCCATGATTTATCAAAAAAAACTATGAGTTATGTGAAAATGTTTGGGTAAATGAAAAGAGATGGGGGACCAAAAAGTCTCCACCATCTCCAAAAATAAAGAATAACGTGAGTGCGTTATAATGCGCTCGTGTTTTACTTTCAATAAAAGAAAAAAAACCCTATTTTGCCCATTTGGCCACGAGCATTCCTTTGATAGAAGCAAAGAAGAAAAGGAGAAACACAAGTGCATTAAGGAAAAGCCTATTGAATCAAGTTTGATAGAGAAAACAACAAATTCACAATGCCACCTCACCACCAAAGACATCGTCGTGCAAATTTGGAGGCTCCAGCACAGGAAGAAGGTAGGGTTTGACTGATTTTGTTAGTTTGAGAACAATTTTTGAGTTTTACAATGTTTGATTTGTTTTTATATTGCATTTATAGTTATTAGAGAAAGAGAAAACCTAAATCTAGCTGAGGAGGTTGAAAACAACCCCCAAAACCCTCCAAACCCACCTTCACCTCCTTTTAATGTAAGGGATAATCAAGAACATTACCTGGGGATAATAGAAGAAAACAAGAAACATTTTCAAGCTATTATTGAAACCCTAAACAATCCAAGTGGAACCACTGATCATAGGACACTTGCAAAATCACTAGAGGAGATTGTTGCTCACATGGATTTGGTGATAAAACAAATCACTGAATTCCAAGACTATAGGGAGAGGTGTCGGCAATTTTATGCCGATGGCTTATCATATGAACAAGTCAAGAATGAAAAAATTACAAAATCTAAATTATGTGAACACTTTACCAGTCCCAAAATTGGCCAAAGATTAGAAGAAAGTTGCAAACGGTTTCCTATACATTGGTGTAGCAATGAAGAAATATCCCAACACTTTTGGGATAGATGGTACATGGTCTTCGATGAGCGCCCATGCAATAATGATGAGGTACCACAATATTTCCTAAGGAAACTCTATTATGAGTTTGTTCTCAACAAGATTGATAGTATGGTATTCATGAGGTGTTGTTTGTGCCTAAAAGAGGAGGAAACAGTCTCTCATTTAATTATTCACTGTGATTTTGCTAGGGAAGTCTGGAATTTGATCTTAAGGAATTTTGGCATTCAGTGGGTTTGTAATTCAGATATTAAGGAAGTCATTACCAGTTGGTGTCCTACCTTCTCTCATCCCTGGCTTGTTGAGCTATGGAACCAAACTCTGCCCTGTCTTGGTTGGACCTTATGGGAAGAATGCAATAATCAAATATTTAGGGATGCTGCTAGGGACACGTCTCAGATTCTTCATTCCTTTGCTAAGATCCTCATGGAAAGTGTGACTAATTCCCACATCAAAATTGTGAAGAAACTGCTTTCTCACGAAGAGGAGCAAATTGTGGCTAATTGGAAGCTCCTAAACCAAATTCTGGCTCATAATAATTCCAAATAATTGCAGAGACTAAATACTACATGGCTTCCCCCGAGGCCTAATTGGCTCAAACTAAACTTTGATGGGGCATCTAAGGCAGATGGCAAGGCTAATGGTGGCAGGATTATAAGGGATGATAAAGGGTGGATGGTTGTTGCTTATGCTGGTGGAATAGGCTATCAAAGTAACAATTATGTTGAAGCCACTGCTCTTCTATGGGGGGTGAAGTTGGCAATTTCTCTTGGTATTAGGCAATTGTATGTTCAGGGGGATTCCAAACTAGTTATTGATGCGGTTAATAATGTGTCGACTTGTGGTTGGAAGCTGAAAGATCTTATAGTGGATATCTAGATCCTTCTGCAAAGGATTCCTAGCATGGATATATCTCATATATATACAGAGGGTAATGGGGTTGTGGATGCCTTGGTTGACCTTGGCCAACAATTTTCAAATTGCCATTGTTGGCGCCAAGTTAACCAAATCCCTTTATTCATAAGGGACTTAATTCAAAAAGAGGTGATGTGTTGATGAGTCAGTATTCTTGGAAAGACAGCTCTCTCCGTCAACTTTGTTGGAAGATGATGACGTGTATCTTGAAGTATGTGATTTTTTGTACTTCTCTACTTAATGTCACCTCTACCTTATTACTGCCTCCGGGTAAGGTGACTTGCTTACCTGTTAATTATAGTGAATGCCAAAAAATCATGATTGAGCATGGGAAGAGTAGGCTCAAGTTCATAAGGTAGCTCTCATTAATGTTAATGCATGCAGTTTTATTACCACTATCATTATCCCTGATCAAGCTGCTAATGTTACCCTACACACTCACTCTGTGAAGTTTTGGGCTTTCTGTGATTTTGTCTGGAAGGCTAATATGGGTGGCAATAGAATCTGAATGGAACCCGTTCCCTGTTGTGAGTTTAAAGACAATCCTGTGGTCTGGCACTACTATAAGGAAGGTGGTATCAGCCCTTATTTGAAATGTCTTAATGGTTATGATGAAAATATGTCTGAGCAATTTGCTAGGTCTTGGCAAAATAGGTGCGTCACTGTGGGGGGAATTGGGTTTGAGATTTTTGAGAATGTTATTGCTATGGCGTCTGGCATGTCGACTCAGGGGATCAAACTTCAAAGAAAAGCTAAAGTGGTGGACCATTCTAACTAGAAATTATTCCTTGGGGATGGTGAAGAACTCGTTCCGTATCAGGGAAGATTTGAACGTGCTAAGTTGCCTGAGCCGTGGAATGGGGTGTGTTTTCTCCTTATGAAGTACTTCACTCTGGAGGGGCACTTCACCAGGTTCTACAATTATCATCTTCCCCTTCTGAATCACTTTAGATGCAATGCTCATATTAGTTTTCTATTTTATTTACTGTATTCCCTTGAGCATTCAGTTGTTAGGGTTAGAGCTAAGTTGGCCAAGAAACCTTCCAAGAAACCCATTCCCCTGCACCAGGGTCTCATCCTCTGCTTATACAATTTCCACCTTGCCTTGGATCCATCTAAGCCTATTCAGTCTCATAGTGGGGAAATGTCTACCAACCCTAAGGATACAGCTATTTCTAAAGAGCCATGTCCTTCCCCTATTTCTCCTAAGACAAAAGGGGTTTCATTTTCTACTACTGAGGAGATTCCCCTGGCGACCACTACTAACACCCTAGTCTCTAAAGTTAGTGCGAAGAGCAAGAAGAGGAAGACAAGAGAAGTGAAAGAGGATACTATGGGGGTTGCTGTGGGGACCCCTAAAAATCTATGCAGTACCCCTGTGGGGCAGGGCAGCAAATCTAATTTGTCTACTAAGGATATTAAGGAGGGCTTTTTCTCAGGGGTTAGGCGGTCGGGGAGGATTGCTAGAAAACCTGTGCCCCAAGCTAAGCTTAAAGATTATTCTGAGAGTGCATCTAACAAGTCCACTCAGGGTGATGAGGCTAAGGTTATGGAAGTGCAAGAGATTTCTGAAGATGCTGATGGTAAGATTGGGAACAAACTGTTGGAGGATACTAATGGGGCTATTGGAGGTTCTGAGGGTAATGCTGACGAAGCAGGAAAGATGTTTGTGGAGGAAGCTGCTAATGAAACAGAGACAGATATTAGTTACAAGAATGACATTGCTGCCCTGAGGGGCCATGTTGAGAAGCTGGAGTAGTCCTTTTCCATTATGCTCAGGCGTGCTATTTTATTTAATCTTTTTGTGTTGTAGGATCTTAGGGCTACTGTTGTTGTTGACACATATGAGAACTCTAAAAAGTTGGATGATTTTATTGATTCCATGGCTAAAAGAGGAGAGAATCTTTCTCCTTAGGTCTAGTTTATTTTATGTTGTCGCTAATCTGCTACTTCATATATACTGTCTTTAGTCTGGTTTTGCTGTCTATGCTATTTTTGTTGGTTAAGCGGGTTATGCTGTAATTGTTTTGAGGCTTTTTTGTGCTGATGCCTCTGGGGTTTCTTTTTGCTGTGTTGTAAGGGTTCAGCCCCTTGTTTTAGCTACCTTATATTATCAAAAACAAGATTCTGAATTATTTTGACATTCATGATTTCTAGGGTAGAGGTGGTGGCTCTACCCAAGATAGACCTAGGGCTCAGCAAGATCAAAACCGTGTGCCTGTATCCTGAGCAAGGCTAGATCGTAGGTCACTCTCTTTGGCTTTGAAGGAGAGTGTTGAGGTGGAGACATTACATTCACTGACTACTCTCACCCAAACTCTATCATAGCATGCTAATGATCTTACCCAAGCCAATGAGGGTGTGAGTAGTAGGCATCATGTGTCCCCACATTTGTGCAGTTCATGTGGGAACCTATGTGATTATGGGACGCAGGACACACGACAGGACTCTTCGCAGGATGATGCAACGCAGGAGCAGGATGATGCGACGCAGGAGCAGCATCCATTGATGGGGGCATCTGTATTAGATCATCTTGTTCTCAGTGATGATCTCTTACAGCATACATTTGGTATTGACTCTTAGGTAATTTGTTACAAGTTTCATTATGGTTTAATATATTGTTATTTGAAATTTTTCATTATTTTTATATGATTATCTATATTATAAGTCAAATGTATGTAATTGTCTGCGCAATGAATTTTCAGGGTCAGAGTCTTACTCTTACCTCTGTTAGCTATCCACTGGTAGGTTATGAGAGGAGGTCAAGACAACGGGTATTTAATTTATCACATGATCATAATTATTGTAGATATGTCAATGGTAATATTATTTTGTGACAATTTGATGATTTCAACAGTCATTGGCAACTACACTGTATCCTTGGTCCCCTGGACGCCAACCCACCAGTTATATGAAGGTAAATTTAACCATTTCTAATCATTATGGATTTTTAAACTAATGTTATTTATTTATTTTTGTCAATTAATCTTGAACTTGATTTACAGATGTTGAATCTAGAGACTCCTCTTGATGTTCGTGATTCAGTGCAGATAGGCATTGATGCATCCATAATGTCTACAAATGTTTTGATTGAGGTATGAGCCAATAATAGGAAAATGTCATAATTTTGTATTTCTTGTTTTATCTCATGTCATTTGATGTACATAAATGATATTTGTGTTTAGTCAATTTTGCTTCTTGATGCTTCTTACAATAGGTCACAACTCCAGTCCATCCAACTACGAACGAAGAAGCTAGAGAAAAGATGATGGAGAGTGATCATCGATTGGCGGTAAGTGATCAATTACATATGTTCAATGTTAAATATTTGTTACATTTTCTATATTAATGTGCATATTGTTTGTTTGTATTAACAGGTACACCTAGATGAACTTTATTCGAAGAGGTCTACTCGACGGCATAAAGAGGATGAGTCACGGATTGGCTCTCCATCTTCACAGTCAAAGAAGGGCCACCAATTATTTCATAAATGTCCATATGAAACTAGTTTTTGGGACATTTTTTGTATGCCTAGATGGCTTTGTATACATACTTTTGTATGTTAATCCAATGTATATTTTTGTATATTTGCCTGTATGGCTTTGTTTGGACATGCCTATATGGCTTTTTATATAAAGTAGATGTTATGTTCATGACATTATGTATATGACAGTTATATTAAATATTTAATATGGTAATCAATTATTGTTACAGGAATTTGGTTTTACATGTGCCAATTGCATTTTCTTGAAAGTTTATAAATCATTTTCAAATAATCCATTTTGTCCATATCTTGCAGTCATTGAATTATGTGGGACTGTGCATTTCTTTGAGGCATCATTTCAAATAGTTCACATGCCTTGTCTATGCTTCCATACTTTCCATACATGTCTATAAGGGAAACTTTGCAAATACAATACATGTGACAAAATTCCTATATCATTTATGCCTTGATGGTTGTCCACACCATGTTCTCTAGATCCCATTATAGCATAGGCAAGGAGGAAGTTGGTTAAGGTTGTGCAATTTGGTTTTAGATGTGCCAAAATTTGTGTAAATGGTTGAAATTTATTTTTGTGCATTTGCTTGAGAGTTTTTAAAGCCTTATGAAAAATCCATTTTGTGCATAGCTTGCAATCATTGTATTCCATGAGACAACATTTCTTTGAGGCATCATGTCAAACAGTTCATGTTCATTGTATATGCTTCCACATTTTGTATACATGTCTTGCAGGGTACTTACAACTACGACATTTGACAAAATTCCTATATCCTTTATGCTTTGATGGATGTCTATATTGTGCTCCAAACATACCATTTCTAAGGTTGTGGAATTTTGCTTTACACCCGCCAATCACATTTTCTTGAAAGTTTCTAATGCCTTATCAAAAAATCCATTTTGTTCATATCTTGCAATCATTGCATTCAATGAGGTGACGTTTCTTTGGGGCATCATGCCAAACAGTTCACGTGCCTTGTCTAAGCTTCCACATTTTGCATACATGTCTCTGAGGGCAATTGCAACTACAACATCTAACAAAATTCCCATATGTTTTATCCTTTTGATGGATGTCCATTTTGGCATAGGCAAGGAGGATACTGGCTAAGGTTGTGGAATTTTGCTTTACACCTGCCAATCACATTTTCTTGAAAGTTTCTAATGCCTTATCAAAAAATCCATTTTGTTCATATCTTGCAATCATTGCATTCAATGAGGTGACATTTCTTTGGGGCATCATGCCAAACAGTTCACGTGCCTTGTCTATGCTTCCACACTTTGCATACATGTTTCTAAGGGTAATTGCAACTACAACATCTGATAGAATTCCCATATCCTTCATGCTTTGATGGATGTCCATACCATGTTCCAAAGATCCCATTTTGGCACAGGCAGGGAGGATGCTGGCAAAGGTTGTGGAATATGGCTTTACACCTACCAACTGTATTTTCTTTAAAGTGTCTAAATCCTTTTCAACAAATCCATTTTGTGCATATCCTGCAATCAAGGCATTCCATTAGATGGCACCTCTGTGAGGTGTTCTGTCGAATAGTTAATGTGCCTTGTCTATGATTCCACATTTTGCATACATGTCTCTCAATGCAGTTACAACTACAATATCTAATAGAATTCCCATATCCTTCATGCTTTGATGGATGTCCATACCCTGTTCCAATGATCTAATTCTAGCACATGCAAGGAGGATGCTGGCAAAGGTTGTGGAAGTTGGATTTACACCTGCCAATTGCATTTTCTTGAAAGTGTCTAAAACCTTTTCAAAAAATCCATTGTATGCATATCCTACAATCATGGCATTCCATGAGATGACATTTATTTGAGGTGTTATGTCAAATAGTTCATATTCCTTATCTATGCTTCCACGTTTTGCATACATGTCTCATAGGGCAATTGCAACTACAACATCTAACAAAATTCCCATATCTTTCAAATATCTAAAGCCTTTTTCAACAAATCCATTTTGTTCATATCCTGCAATCATGGCATTCCATCAAACCACACTTATTATCAAAAAATCCATTGTGTTCATATCTTGCAATCATTGCATTCAATGAGGTGACATTTCTTTGGGGCATCATGCCAAATAGTTCACATGCCTTGTCTATGCTTCCACACTTTGCATACATGTCTCTAAGGGCAGTTGCAACTACAACATCTAACAAAATTCCCATATGTTTTATCCTTTTGATGGATGTCTATTTTGGCATAGGCAAGGAGGATACTAGCTAATGTTGTGGAATTTTGCTTTACACCCGCCAATCGTATTTGCTTGAAAGTTGCTAATGCCTTATCAAAAAATCCATTTTGTTCATATCTTGCAATCATTGCATTCAATGAGGTGACATTTCTTTGGGGCATCATGCCAAACAGTTTGCATGCCTTGTCTATGTTTCCACACTTTGCATACAAGTCTACAAGGGTGATGTAGTAGGTAAGGAGGACAACTCAACACCATGGAAACATATTTCATGGTGTAGGAGCACCTTAGCCATAGCCAATCTTGGCTAGGAGCATGTCATAACAAGGTCCTAGGACATCATAGGACAAGTTGATGGTCTTGTGTCATCATTTTGGATGTAATAAGGTCAAATGACAAATGTCATTTGTATTTGGAGTCATGTTTTATGTTGTTGTCAAACAAAAAGTGTAATAATGCAAGTAGTGGTAAGAAGTTGCTTTGTCAACTTAACAAACCATGTAATAAGGAGGTTACCCAATGATCAAATAGGTTGAAAGTCAGTTATGATCATCTAGAACTATTGTAAACATGTATAAAAACCTTCACACACATCGAGGTCTCATTTCATGTGCCAAGTGTCACATTCGTTCGGGGCAGTAGGCTACTAGCGAAGTCCCTTAAGCTCCCTAAGACGAAAAAATTGCCAAACTTTGACGAAATAGTTCTCAAAATTTATGGTAGTTGGGAACATTCCATTTGGACCTACAGATGCATGTGGAGTCCAACCACGATAACCTCTCTTGGTTTTGTTCAACTCCAGTATGTTTGATTGTGCCGAAATCAAATGCATTCTTGCAAAATGCTTCAGTTTCATGCTATGGAAAGGTGCTAGGAGTGATATTTTGCATTCCATAGCTTGTGGGGCCAAACAGACTTTGCTAACGCATTGGGGTGGGTAGGTAAATGCCAGGGGAGGTCTCATTTTGTGTGCCAAGCATCGCATTTGTTTAGGGTAACAGGCTACCGGTAAAGTCCCTTAAGATCCCTAAGATGAAAATATTGCCAAACTTTGATGAGACAGTTCTTAGAATTCGTGGCAGTTGGGAACGTTCCATTTGGACCTATAGGTGCATGTGGAGTCCTTCCACAATAACCTCTCTTGGTTTCGTTCAACTCCAATCTATTTCACTGTGCTGAAATCAAACGCATTCTTGCAAAATGCTTCAGTTTCATGCAGTGGAAAGGTGCTAGGAGTGACATTTTACATTCCATAGCTCGTGGGGCCGAACAGACTTTGCTAATGCATCGGGGTGGGTGGGTAAATGCTAGGGGAGGTCTCATTTTGTGTGCCAAGAGTCGCATTCATTCGAGACAATAGGTTACCGGCAAAGTCCCTTAAGATCCCTAAGATGAAAAAATTGCCAAACTTTGATGGGATAGTTCTCAAAATTCATTACAACTGGGAACATTCTGTTTGGACTTATAGGTGCACGTGGAGTCCATCCACAATAACCTCTCTCAGTTTCATTCAACTCCGGTTCGTTTGATCGTGCCAAAATCAAATGCATTCTTGCAAAATGCTTCAGTTTCATGCTGTGGAAAGGTGCTAGGAGTGACATTTTGCATTCCATAGCTCATGGGTCTGAATGAACTTCACCAACACATTGGGGTGGGCGGGTAAATGCCAAGGGAGTGATAGCTTGCAGGCCAAAATGACTAGGATGCTAGGCACATGAAACGAGACCTCCCCTAGCATTTACCCACCCACCCTGACATGTTGACACAATCCTTTTAGCCCCACGATGAGCAGAACAAAAAATATGGCACCTGGCAACCTTTCCACTGTATGAAACTGAAGCATTTTGCAAGAATACATTTGATTTTAGTACAATCAAACGGACTGGAGTTGAACGAAACTGAGAGAGGTTATTGTGGATGGACTCCACGTGCACCAATAGGTCCAAACAAAACATTCCTAGCTGCCATGAATTTGAGAACTATCCCGTCAAAGTTTGATAGTTTTTTCGTCTTAGGGAGCTTAAGGGACTTTTTCGGTAGCCTGTTGCCCTGAACAAATGTGACGCTTGGCACATGAAATGAGACCTCCCTTGGCATTTACCCACCCACCCTAACGTGTTGGCAAAGTTTGTTCAGCCCCACAAGCTATGGAATGCAAAATGTCACTCCTAGCACCTTTCCACTACATGAAACTAAAGCATTTTACAAGAATGCATTTGATTCTGGCATGGTCAAATGTATAGGAGTTGAACGAAACTGAGAGAGGTTATTGTGGACAGACCCCACATGCATCTATAGGTCCAAACAAACCATTCCCAACTACCACAAATTCTGAGAACTGTCCCGACAAAGTTTGGCAATTTTTTCGTCTTAGGGAGCTTAAGGGACTTTGTCGGTAGTCCACTGCCCTGAATGAATGCGATGCTTGGCACATGAAATGAGACCTCCCCCGGCATTTACCCGCCCACCCCGATGCATTGGCAAAGTCTGTCCGACCCCACGAGCTATGGAATGTAAAATGTCATTCCTAGCACATTTCCAATCATGAGGAAGAACCACAACCCAATCTAACTCCTAAAAGCATGAAGACACTGAGAACACTGAAGACATGGAGGACAAAGAAGCATGAAGACATGAACTAAATCCTATCATGAGGAAGAACCACAACCTAATCTAACTCCTGAAAGCATGACATGTTATGATGAAGAAGCACAACCAAAATCCAATGATCCAATGGCATGAACCAATGACATAAACAACTATGTCCTACTATTGTAACATGATAAACATGAATGTTATGAACTAACATCCAAACCCTTTGACATGAATCTTGATATGACATGAGTGAAACACGAGTGACAGGATAAAGACCTATTAGGATCAACTTCATCCATTACTTAGATCTAACCTCATGAAACAAATCAAATGAAATGTACATGAAATATATAACATCACTTATGTAATCGATCACTTACCGCCATCTGATGATCACTCTCCATCATCTTTTCTCGAGCTTCTTTGTCTGTAGCTAGATGGACTGGAGTTGTGACCTCTTGTGAGAAGCATCAAAAAGCAAAATTGACTAAACATAAATATAGTGGAGAGAAGCAATTCATACTACTATTTATATACAAAACAAAGTACATGTAACCATCTAGGAAAGTTTTATGCATACTTACAAATTAATTCAACAAATCATCTGGGTCTTCTCTACTCTTTATTGTGTCAAGTATGGCTTCATGGTTAGAGTCACACACCTTCCACAAGGTCTTGTTCAAAGGTCGACCGCAATATTGTATCAAATGAACATTGGTTTCCACAACAAGGTTGGAGTAATGAAGAATCTTCTGATGCGTGTCAAAGTCCTCAAATAGCCAAACTTTAATACTCTTATGTGGGTACTTTCTAAGCCATGTTCCACTAACAACCACTGAGCCTATAGGGTATTCGATATTTTCTCCATTTGTAACTGGGGCCTCCAATTTCTTTTTGGCCTCAACACAATGACACAAGTAATAATTTGTTCCCTCTGAATGTTATCTTCATCTGTAATAACTGCATAAACATGCCCTATAATGATATGTGCAGCAAATTAGATGAAATTTCCACAACATTAAAAAATACTACAAAGTTTAAGATAACATTAGGAATTTCAAATTTAAATATGCAAGTAGATATATTACCTGGTTGAACTAGATCTGATATGTGGTCAAAGTCAACTGACGATTCCATCTCTGTCAATCCTAGTGTTGTCAGGGGTCAATACATGTCAAGTGGGCAAAGATAACTGAACTGCCATTCGTTAACCCACTCCCCTGACTTGCACTCATTCTAGGCTTGAATTGTACATGTAAAATAAAAGGATGCCATCTTCCGCATATGTATACTCCATGAACCTGCAATTGAGCTTCTGATAGAGTGTAGCTCACTTGATCCTGTCAGTGTACAATAGTCCTCATATGGTGCAATGTTAGTATCATCTATCAACCAAAAACATCTACGAACTGAAGACTTACCTTGATTACCTAGACCCATCAAAGCATTACACCACTCAATGATTAATTTTGCATGTCATCTTTGCATTGTCTTTATACTTTAACTGTTCTCGTGTTATGGCTCTTTTGATACACACTCCTGCACCATCATGCTCCTCCTTTCCATGCCCGGCCTCACAAAAGTTCCACATATGTTGAACACCTGTAATATTATGCCTCCTGCTTAGCCAATAAAAATTCTGCGAGTTCTTGAATTGTGATGCACAGTTATCCAACCATATGATATGTTAACTGAATGATATGCCCCTTCTAGCCAGATCATTGTAGAACACCTGAAAACAACCTTGCACGAACTTCGCGGAATGCGTACGATCATCGCTTATATAAAAATGATACTCCCTTATGATCTTTTTGTCATCCTCTATACTATCATTTGCATGAATGAATGTGATGTGCACAAATATAGAAACCTGTGTCGAGTTATAATATTGGGAATGCACCTCACACTATGGATGTAGACTATAGTTCTCTGCAAAGTCGACGAATGAAACAATCCTACCAACTAGAAATGTGTCCTTGCATAACTTGAATTGCAAGTCCAACCATCAAGCTCTATGGGCATGTCTTACATACTCATACACTATGTTGTCACAAAATATAGGCATAAATTGATACACTAGAATCTTCTGAATAACATATTCACACCTCTTTGCTTCTTTACCATCTCTTGTATTGTATGCCATTGTTTTATACTTGCCAAACTCTACTAGTTCATTTCCAAGGTCGCATGTGTTATTTCCATATGTTCACATATTGGCATATGTTGCAAGACACCTTAAAGCTGACATGTGCCATCCAAGCATAATTTCTGGTAGAATAATTGACCTTCCTCTCTATCATATAAAATCATTTATATGAAGTCTCGAGGTAGTTGGTGGGGCACGTATGCCACAATCCTGCAAAACATTGTTAGTATGCAAATCTAAACATATAGACGGATAAACATTAAAATGGTTAGAAATTCAATATGTATTCTACAACAACAAGTAGTGCGTGTGTGATTTATTTTAACAAATAAAGGTTTTAGCATTTCAAAATATCTTTGATAAATTTTAATTTGAGGATACTTCTCTAGAAATTTACCAAAAAACTCTGTTTGAGTCATATCCAAAAAATGCTTTGGATGTGGCTCACGGTTTTGACTACCGATTCTCCTTCTTACCACATCCCTTTGATTTGGAGATACCCTTGTGTAATTCTTCCAAATGTCTCCAATTAGTGATCTCAAAGCTTCGACAACAACTTTATCTTTTCGTGGGAGTCTCCCAGAGAATGCCCACAATTCCTTAGTGCTTGGATCCTCATCTCTTTGACGTCTTCCAATGGCTCTCATTAGAGTTTTTCTATTTATTTTCAATGCTTGACTTGTCTTTCTAATGAAGCAAGATTTTTTTGTTTGTTGGCTTACAATTGTCGATGTAATGACATGTCGTGTGACATTACTATCCTTGGTGCGTGAGGTGGAACCCACACTCCCATACGCACTCATTAGATTCTTGACAATTGATTTTTCACTTGATGCATTCGATGTTCTTAGGCCAAGAATCTTCATAGTGGGCCTAAATTTCAGATTTCTCATCAGTTCAATAAAGAGTTGACATCTTCCGGTTTCATTTAAATTCTCAAAGAATAATTTCCATATCTTATTTGCATATCTTTGGCAAGTGCGCATGGGAAACTTATCCTGCATGGGCTCCAATACATTCTCATCAATCAATTAGAAACTTAGGCCTCCTATGCAAAATTCTAGGAGGTGTTTTATTTGGTAAAGTAGACTGAACATTAGGAATTTCTTCAATATTTACTTGAGATGGGATAGATGACGTACCTTCAATTGGAGGTGAAAAGGTTGAAAATAACGTACCTTCAACTTGAGGTGTGAATGATGGCATGTGACCAACTTGAGAAGAAAATGTAGATGTGCTTTCTACTTCACCTATGAAAGATGGAGTGTCTCCAATTTGAGAAGATAATGATGGTGTTCCTTCAACTTGACTTGTGGATGATGGAGTGCCTCCAACTTGGAGATTCACTTTCCTTATTGCACAGAGGTTTTGCATTCATTCCTTTTGTACCGCCAATTCCATCTCTTTCTTAGCTTCATTAGACATGTCATGTTCCTCTTCAATTGGCAATGGTGTAATATCTTCTTGTATGGTTGACAATTTCCTACTTTCCCAAATTTGCCTCATTCTTTCTTTTGTCCTCTCATTCTTAGCTTCACACTTTTCTGGTGTTAGAGTCTTTGCTCATTTCCTCGGCATGATGATGATTTCTACAAGAATGAAGAATAATACAATGATTATTAGAAATTTTATAATGACAATGAATAGCACAGTTAGAATGAATAGCAAGGTTTTACAAACTTCTGAATAAGACACCTCATATCAAGATAACTTGAACATACATAAGTCACGGAGTATGCATTTGAACACACATATATACTTGAATCTAGTTTGAATAGAAGAGAGGAGGACGAACTTGGAGGAAGAAATAAGAAGTTATACCCTATTTTTCTGTTGTAACTCGTTATACCTTGTTTTCATGCATTTTCCAAGTGGAAAGGGTGGCTAAATAGTGGTTCTTAGCGAGTTTGAATGCAACCTGGCCAAGTAAGTGTTCCTATAGCATATTTAGACCTATTTAAAGGTGAATCAAGTTTTAGTTTGTTATGGGTTGGAGTGGATATGATATTTTCATTAAAACCCCCTTATTTGTGAAAAAATGAAGGGTTTTCTAGTTTACACCCTAGATGAGCATGGATATACTAACCAATAGTGGAATTTGAAGTTTTGTGACATATAGATCTACTATTTTCAGATTTGGAGTGGTTATTGAATGATCCTAGGGTACTTGCTTTGTTAATTGGACCAAATTAAGCATATTTCTAGCGAGGGCTAGTCATAGAACTCACATTTTCCCTAAAAAAAGGGCATAAAATCTTTTGATATGTTAGTCTACTCCATAATGGGTGTCTAAATACTTTTTGGTTTGTGGGTTGGCTCAGTTTACACAAAGTTATGCACATT
This sequence comes from Cunninghamia lanceolata, assembly GCA_027924645.1. NCBI lineage: Eukaryota > Viridiplantae > Streptophyta > Pinopsida > Cupressales > Cupressaceae > Cunninghamia > Cunninghamia lanceolata. The sequence goes on from BSBN01000534.1 coordinate 8,605,866, forward strand.
TTTCAAGTTTGGAAGGCTACTAGGCCTTAAGGAGTGATTTGTGGATCAAACATTGGTTGATGTTTCTAGGCACTAAAAGTGACAAAATTGGTTTGAATACATTATATTGACATGGTGTATGCTTTTGTTAGGGTTGGTTAATAGCTTGGAGCCCTTATGCCTTATGATGCCCTTAAGCATCGAGCTGGGCCATTGCAAGATTTTGGTTTATGGTTGAGTTGATTTGTGAAATATGGTATCAATGCTTTGAATTCCTTCTTGTGTCTGCATCATAAATGATCATGCCACTTGAATGTGAGTGTGAATTTGGGAGTTTGGCAACCTGAATAAGGACTGTTTACTGAGTTTAGGGGTTTGTGGAAAGTTTGAAGGCAAGTTCCTTTGTAATATAGGCCTAATTAACCCTTTTAGGACAGGGAATAAGGTCAGTTTTGAGGCATATTGTCCAAAGGAGTCTATACTAAGTTCAAGATATGTTATGCAACTTGGTAATGGGTATTATAAACATTCATTGAAGTTCGGTTTTGAAACCTTATGGCGAAAATAAGTCAGAAAAACCCCTTAAGTAGGGCTACTAGGATTTGAGGGCTTGGGCAGATTGGTTGCTAAGAGGGGATCCTTGTGACTTGAAGAGTAGTTTAGTTGGTTCTAGTTGGTGAACATAATCTTGTTAGATGCCTCATCTAGTTCATATGAAGGTCTGAACCCTAGTTGTGTGTTGGAGACTTAATGCATTGAAGGAGCACAAAGCAAACACCACTAAAAATTGTAGAATGATGCACAAAGCAAACACCACTAAGGAGCATATTTTCCATATAAAGGATGGAAAAAGAAGTAACTCTCCAAAACTAAGGGAAGAGAAAGGCCAAAACAAACTCAAAGAAGATAACAAACAAGTTGATTTGAGTATGTACAAAGCTAACAACTATTGGTGTTATTTCAAGGTTGGAGGATATTGTTATGACAAGTGTTGGAAGCTTCATCTAGAGATTCACCCAAATGACAAATTCAAGAGTAAGAAACCACAAAGGAAAAAAAAGCATCAACATTCAATGAGAGAACAACTCTCACATGAGTCTACATCAACATTCAATGATGTTAGTATGTAATGATACTTGGACTAGAGTATTTACTTGATTTTCAAAGGAGATAAGTGTGAGTTTCTTTCATTTGTAGGGGCATTTGATTAGCACTCCAAGTTTTTCCTATGGATTGAGTTGTGTTCAGGTTTTTCACTTGTAGAGCAAGCAAGTAGTACGTTTCACTCACTATGGGTGAGTATGAGAAGTATGGCCACTTGGAGGTCAAGAAAGGACAAGGAAAATAGAGAATGTAAGAGCTAGCATGATGACATGTTTTGGGTGTTGTAAGCACAATGACATGTTTTGGGTGTTGTAAGATAGCACAATAACATAGATGACTTGTAGCATGTTGTAGCATTTAACAGTGATGGTTTTCATTATTGTAATGTGCACAAACTCTTATCTCAGTTGTAGCATTTGCATAGTTGTAGGAAGAGAACTCTTTACACATTCATTGTAAATAGTGTATAAATGTATGAATTTCATTATACATAGATTCAATAAGAAGGACCACTTTGTAATAAATTATAACTTTCATAGCATTGTAAAATGACCTTCAAATGCAAGGACGATCATACATGGCAGCAAGGTTATATATATACTACATGATAGTGGACTGTTATATAGACTTACATGACTGTCCTACACTCATGAAAACCTCCTTTTAAGTGTTTTATCTCCTTGTAACTCCCTTTGTATCATCTTATGTCATCCTAGGGCAAAAATTAAGAGTTCCAAAATCAATTTTGGCTCCATGTATACACTCGAATATCAGTATGACAAACAATTGTTCACTAAAATTATTTTATGAAGTATTTGATAATGTTTTTCTCTTGTATAGCTGAAAATAGGTGAAATAAAGGCATGAAGGGCCGAAACGAGGTGGAAACATAAAGAATTTGGAGTCTCTTTGACAGAACTAACTGATATACCTAAACACGTATATGTCAAGAAGAATATAAAAAACATAAAGATATAAAGACATTTAAAGACATAAAGAACATAAGAACATATGTGTGTGTGTGCGTGAATTAAAATTGAACATACCTTAGAATTCGATATTGCAGTTGACCAATTCTCCAAAAGATGGCTTCAAAATCCTCAAATTCTTGTTTTTCTCAATTTTGATTATGAATTCTATATAATTCTAGAATAGGATTAGTAAAATTTATGTAAAAAACAAACATATATCATCAAATTCAATATATATATCAATGGTAATTAGCTTTGAAACAAAATCACACATGAAACATGAAACTTTCAGTTTAAATAATCAAATTTTCTCCAAAAACATGAAAAATCACTTCTTCTACATTGAAAAAACAAAAAAAGGTGGTGGATTCTGATAAAAATGATTCTCAATTAATCAACCAACATGAAAAGCATTTTTTTGTGCGATATACTTGTGAAAAGTAGGAATAACAGGCATGTGGGGTCTTAAACACGGATCCCACATGCTTTTTTACCATTTTCCATGCTTCCAATAACGTGATTGCATTATAACGTGCTCACATTATAACGCGAGCACGTTATGGGAAGCATGATAACATAAAGGTAACCTTGTATCTACATGAGAGAGTCTCTCTCTCTAACCTTGTTATGGGAAGCATGATAACATATAGGTAAGCATGATAACATAAAGGTAAGCGTTATGGGAAGCATGATAACATAAAGGTAACCTTGTTATGGGAAGCATGATAACATAAAGGTAAGCATGATCGGGAGACATGGAGAGATAGAGAGGGACATGGAGATAGAGAGGATAGGTGGAGATAGAGACAGGGAAAGGGAGAGATGGTGATCGAGATAGAGAAAGGGGTCTATAGAGGGAGAAAGATAGAGGTACATATATATAGAGAGGGGAGATATAGGGAGATACATCTAGCAAGGGAGAGATAGATAGGGAAATACAAAGAGAGGTAGAGAGGGGTATATTAAGAGATGGGGTTATGAGGATAGATAGCTTGATAGGGAAAGAGATCAAGAGACCCTAAACCCTAACCCCTAAACTCAAGCAACCCTAAACCCCTAACCTGTAAACCCTAAACCCTAAACTCGAGCATCCCTAAACCCCCAAAGCCTAAATAATTCCCCTAAACCCTCACCCTAAAACCTAAACCATATTTGAGAAACCCTAAACTCATGTAAACCTCAAATAGTGAGGGAGAGAGATAGAAAGGTAGAGTTAGAGAGAGGGGATCGAAAGAGATCTAGAAAGATAGAGAGACAAGGAGAGAGAGAGAGAGAGAGGTAGGTATAGTTAGAGAGAGGGATAGAGGAGACATAGATATCTCTCCCAGGCTTGGTCTCCTTTGTATCTCCATATTCGCCTCTCTACCTAAACCATAAACCTAAACCTCTAAACCTTAACCCCTAACCCCTAAACCATAAAACCTGGAAGCAACCCTAAACCTCTATCTCCCTATCTCTCCCAATCTCTATAATGTGAAAACATGAAAACATTAAGCTTTCATTGCAACCAAATTCATTCCTAATCAATCCCAAATCATCCCTAATCCATTCAATTTCATCTCTAATCATTCCTAGACCACTTCTAATCAGCCCTAAACCACTTCACACCATCCCAAATCACATCCAAATCAATTTAACTTCATCCCTAATCATTTTCCAATCAACATGGATTTCATCTCAAATACCATCCCTAAACTAAATTCCTAATCATTCTAATCATTCCCTAATCAGCACTAAACCACTTCAGACCATCCCTAAAACCATTCTAATCATTCCCAAATCATTTCTAATCTAGTCCTTTTCACCTCTAATCATCCCTAAACCAATCCATTTAATCCCAACTCCATTCCAAATCAATCTAAGCTCCATCTCAAACGATCCCAAAAATAAACAAAATCAAACAAATACCTCACTAGGAGCCATTAGAAGATCATAGTGCCAATCTTTTAGTCATTTGTACCATTTTGTATATCATATGTGCCAATATGCTCCTTAGTAGCACCCACCTATCAATCACAAACATCATTCTACACCTAGCCAGTCACAGGTGTCATTCTACCCTCTGCTAGCCACAGGAGCCATCAGAACATCATAAGCACCAATATGTTAGTCATTTACACCATTCTATACATCATATATACCAACCATAAACCCTAAACCTGATCAACCCTAAACCCTTATCTCCTTGTCTTTATCATCCCTCTACCTCTCAATCTCTCTGGCTATGTCTTTGGCCATGTCCATCACCCTCTATCTCGCTATCTCTCCCTCTCTAAACTCCTAACCCCTAAACTCTAAACCTGGTCAACCCTAAACCCCTATCTCCTTGTCTCTATCATCTCTCTACCTCTCAATCTCTTTGGCTATGTCTCTGGCCATGTCCCTCACCCTCTATCTCCATATCTCTCCCTCTCTAAACTCCTAACCCCTAAACCCTAAACCTGATCAACCCTAAATCTGATCAACCCTAAACCCTATATCCTTGTCTCTATCATCCCTCTACCTCTCAATCTATCTGCCTATGTCTCTAGCCATGTCACTCACCCTCTATCTCCCTATGTCTCCCCTTGGTCTTCTCTATTTCTCCCTATCGGTCCTCTCTCTCTAAACCCTAACATAAACCTCTAAACCTTAACCCCTAACCCCTAAAATATAAACATTAAGATACCCTAAATAATGCCACTAAATCCTAACCCCTAACCCCTAAAACTGAGCAACCCTAAACCCTGAACCTCTAAACCATAAACCATGGAAGCAACTCTAAACCTTTATCTCCCTAGATCTCTCCCAATATCTATTGATTGCCTCACACTCTCTCTCTAAACTCTAACCCCTAAACCCTAACCCAAAACACTAAACTTGAGCAGCCCTAAACCCCTAAACCCTAAATGATTCCCCTAAACCTTAAACTTAAGCAACCCTAAACTCAAACCCAACCCACCCTCTCTCTCTCTCTAAAACAAGAAAACTAGGACTCTCTATCTCTCTCCCTATCACCAGGTTTCTCTCCCATCCATCTCCATACTCTCTCCCTTTTCCTCCATCTCGCTCTCCCTTGTCAACAAAGAACATGGAAATGTAAGAAAAATACATGTAAAGATGGATGAGGATATAAATTGGGATTCAATGAAATGGAAACAAGATAATTTATGAAATTTCATTGGATGGGAAGAATGAGGAGAGGTAGAGAAAGGAGGGTAGTAGAGAGTGAGAGAGAGGATAGGAGGTAGAGACATGATGGAAGTAGAGAGTGGGAGAGGACCGTAGGAGGTAGACAGGGCAAGGAAGAAGACAGAGGGTAGGAGGTAGACAGGGGAGGGAAGCAGAGACTAAGAGAGAGGGTAGGAGGTAGATAGGGGAGGGAAGTAGAAAGTGAGAGAGAGGGTAAGAGGTATAGAGGGAGGGGGAGAAGAGAGTGAGAGAAGGTAGGAGGTAGAGAGGCAAGGGAAGCAAAGACTCAGAAAGAGGGTATGAGGTAGATAGGAGAGGGAAGTAGAGAGTGAGAGAGACAGTAGAAGGTAGATAGGGGAGGGAAGAATAGAGTGAGAAAAAAGGTGGGAGGTAGAGAGGGGAGGGAAGCAGGGATTCAGAGAAAGGGTAGGACATAGAGAGGGGAGAGAAATAGAGAGAGACGATAGGAAGTGCAGCTGCCCTTGTAAACATGTATGTAAAGTGTGGAAGCATAGACAAGGCATGTCAATTGTAAGACATAACACCTCAAAGAGATGTTCTATAATGGAATGCAATGATTGCAAGATATGCAAAAAATGGATTTGTTGAAAAGGCTTTAGAAACTTTCAAGAAAATGCAATTGGCATGTGTATTGCCAGTTATGCTCATCATAACGCGAGCGTGTTATAATGTGCTCGTGTTATGCTCAACTTTGTTTGACGTTTTTAATCAGTTTTTAGCAAACTCTGGAGATAATCTAGAGCGTGCTCCCCATCAAGATGGCACTTTTTTCAATGAAAACTCAAAAAAATACCACCATAATCTTAAGCTCTCTGTTAGCTATCTAAGCATATAATTTTTTTCACATTTTGAGTACGTTTAGTGTTTCATCTTGAATTTCTTTTGTTAGTGTGTTTAGTTTTTGTCAAAAACCAGTCTCTAGTATTTTTGACTTTTTTTTAACCATTCATCGAAAATTGAAATAAGTTATATTTTTAGAAACTAGACTCCGTTCTATACAAATTCAAAAATAAATCAATTTTCGACTAGTTTTCAAACATTTTAGGGGGGAGCACGCTCAAATTTTTGTTTTTCAGGATGTGTCCACTTTAAAAATTACTAAAAAATTAATTATTCATTAAAAAATTATAAGAAAAATTAGGGATAAACTACATGGTGTTACCTAATTTCTCACCGGAGCGATTATTGAAATACTAAAAAAAAGCTAACATTTTAGGGGGAGCACACCAGACGCTATGTTATATTTTTTCAGAAAAAACAAGACCAATTTGTGTGCTCCCCCTTTTTGAACCCCTTAATCTCAACCATTTTTGGAAAAAAATAGTAGTTTAGAAACTAAATTCGGAGCACTACAACTCTTGTTTTCATTCCATCTTCAAATTTTGAGTGTAGATATCTTCAATTTCTCATCCAACATCAATGTTCCCTGACTTCAAGAAAAAAGTAGCAACTTAAGACCCCATTTTGGTCCCTCATCTTTGTGCACTTACCCGTTTGTCATGATCATACATTACATTGTTTAGAATTTTTAAAAAATTCTAGCTAAATTAATTCACACACAACAATAATAGATATTAACTAAATTATAATTTATTTTATTTTATAATAATTAAAACTAATTTGCTAATTTTTAAACTAATTTATATAATGGAAATAAATTTATAAATTTATAATTAATAGATTTATAAATTTTATAACGTATTGACTTTATTTTATAATTTTATTAATTTTCAAATTTATTAGTTTATTAAAAAATATTTTATACTTGTATTAATATTATAAATATAATAATTTTATAATATCACAATTATATTTGAAAAATAAAATTTATATAAATTTTAAAATATAAGTAAAAATATATATATTTAAATTACAATACATTAGGGTCTTTGATACGCTGGTGAAGTTGAAAGGTTTTGAATGAGCCCGTCAAGGATCAAGTCTTGCTAAGTGCAAGGTCCTCGACAACATAAGGGATGAGGTCAAGATCATGCCCCGGGTGAATTTGGCAAAATGGATACCCCTTTGTCCTTGGCTCTTAGCTGAAGGGGTTCAACCTTAGGCTCGTGCTCCCAATTCGGATAGCAAAAATGAATTTGTGGATGACCTCCATAAAAAAAAAAAATCAAAATATAAGAGAAAAAGAAAAATATTTAGAAAGGTCATTGGAGAACAAGTGGATGACTCTAACGCATGCAATCGGTACATGAGGTAGAGCTGGTTGGATGGAATTCAACTTAACATAATCATTGCACAAGATGCCAAAAAAACAGAAGTGGACAACTCTAAAGCAGATACATGAGGTAGAGCAGAATGAAATTCAATTTAACATAGTCACTACACAAGATGCCAAAAAAACACAAGTAGACGATCAGAAAAATCGATACATGAGGTAAAACTGGATGGAATTCTACTTAACATAGTCATTGCACAAGTGCCAAAAAAAACATTGGCCGGACCCATATTCATTTAGGTAATACTTCTAATACCAAATCCCACACGCGTTTGGGAAAATTGAAATCTAGCTCTTTCAATAAGGGAATCGCGTATAAGTTTGATTTTAAAGTCATTCAAAATTACTTCTCCCACATGAGTAGGTTGACCTTCTTGACGGGTCGCACAAGGTTTGTGAAGAAACGTCCTCGTACCTTCTTATGAGTTATTGAAGTTTCTGAAAGCTTTGGAAAAATTTAGACCAGCACTGTGGGAATATTAGTATCTGTCATGGCAGATACTCGTATGTTTGACATTTAAATTTTTTTAATTAGTTTGTCAAGTTTTGATTAATTATTTTGGTTTATTTTTCTCATTTGTATAATTTTGAATGTGGGAAAAAATTATGTTTAGTTATTATGGTTTATTTTTGGTCATACCTAAAGTGAAATCAAATGATTATATACCATATCATAAATCAAATGAAATAAAATTGAGTCATGCAAAAGTCAATAATAAAATCAAATCCAATCACTACTACCATGTACCTAAAATGAAATAAAAATAGTAGAAGTCAATAAATATGTATTACACCGTATGGCATTGTAAGATGAAAAGGCATTTATTGTAACAAATCTTATTTGCTAATAGTAAGAATTCAAAAGATAAGATTTACATTATTATTATTTTTTGCTTTTCTTGTTACCTCCCACAATCAGTGCTTCCTCCTCCATCATGAATTTATGTCTGCATGTAGTTATGCAATGAAACTTGACAAACATTTCTCTCCCTTGTTTGAAATCAGTGTTGTAAATGTTGATACAAAACTAATATTAAATCACAGAGGTCTAGGAGGGAGCAAATGGAGGATGTGAGGGTTTTAGCATGAGGATTTTCAGCCTACATGTCCCTACATGCTTTTGCATGCATGTGTAGTCATTGTTGCGGATAATCTGTGTTTGATCTCTTCTATTCTGGTTTGTTCTTGTTTAGATTGTCGGCTATTGTGTTTGATTGGTAGCCTTCTATGCTATTTTTTCTATAGTGTTTGGGCTTGGTGGCTCAACTATGGCAGGATTTGGAGGGGGCTCGTGTGGACGCTTGCCTTTTTCTTTTAAAGAATTTGTTCGAGTTGATGAGGGTTCAACCTTTGGCCATGAAAATGTTGTTAATTTTCTCATGAAGGCTAGTATGATACCAAATCCAATCAAAGAGTGGAGAATCATCCCCAATCTAATAGATGTTTGCAAAAAAGTGTGGATCGACCCATTGTGGTCATCAATCTGGAAGCTATATTTGATGATGTGCTTAATTTGTTTGAGCATGCCTTGGTTTGTGAATTTATGGCTTTTTCTTTTTTGGTTTTTCATAGATGGCTAATTAGAATATGGCATTTGAGGGAGCACCATATTTTCACAACCAAGATGGGTTGTTCATTAAGCCTTGGCATGTGGGATTCAATCCTAAGGAGGAGCTTCCATCTAGGATTTTGGTTTGGGTCCACCTTCTTCATTTACATATGGAGTTCTAAAGACTAGATATTCTACAATCTATTGTGGTAGTTCTTGGGAAACCTATGGGCCCTTCTTATCATATGTTAGAGAGGAAAGGTAACTATGTATTCCCATTAGGTTAGGAAACATGCATTGGATTCAATAGTTAGATTATGAGGCAATACCTTTTAGATGTTGTGTCTATCATGCTTATGGTCATCTTCAGAGAAATTGTCCAAAGAAAGTCTCAGATGCTCTTCATTCCTAACCAAAGGTCTCTAGGGCCAAAGCAAATGAAAATGCAAAAGGGAAAGCCCCAAATCATGCAGAAGGGCCTAACTCAAATGGGTTTATTCCAGTGAAGTCTCATAATAAAGAAAGAACCAAGATGCGTAAAAAAAGATCTACCAGAGGGGCATTCTAATAACAGATTTGATATTTTAGAGAATTTTGAGGATCTTGATTCTACTCTGATTAAGAAGACTTTAGATAACCAGGACTTGGTACTCCCTAATTTTTCCCCACTCCCACCTCCAAAAGACCAAAACCCATTTGATGTGCATGTGTTACCTAGGGAAGGGACTCCTCTTTCTCCTAGTTGTGTAGAGGGGTGGGGTGTAAGTCATGGGGCCAATATGGCTGATGTTGATTTGAATGCATTGATTCCTATTATAACAGTTGCTCCATTTGAGGATTCTATAGATTGTGTCATGCCAAAATCCCTTTAAGATGTTGGTGCTAAGGATAATATTAATAAGAAGAAGAAAACTCTTGCTCCACTGGGTCTCCAAAAAAATCTTAAAAAGACTAGTATGGATAAAGTCTCCAAAGTGGGGAGAAAAAGTGATCAAGAGAAAGTGAAGATGATAGGGGAAACATTAGTCACTTTAGATTCTCACTTTTTTGTTCCTAAAAATGAGAGTTCTTTCATGGAATGTTATGGGTTTGGGCAAACCCCTCATCAAAAGCTTGTTCGAGACCTTATTCAAATTCATGAGCCTCATATTATTTTCCTTCATGAAATGAAACTTTCCATGGAGGAAATGTTGGCTACTTCTTTAGTGCTCTGGAAAGGTAGCTAATATCAATGTGTTGGTGTACTGGGTTCTGTAGAAGGGTTAGCTTGCATATTAGACCCTTGTCAGGTTACACCTTCTTCTTGGTTAGTGAGTTGTTTAGGGTAAAATTAGATTTATTGATCTTTTGTGGCTTAGATGTTAAAATCCTCCTTTCACCCTAACATTGAAGGATCTAGGGTCGAATGGCAAGAACTATCACACCCTAGAGTCACTTGCAAATGAGGGGAAGCTTGGATTAGGGAATTAATTATCAATTTTTCCTTCTACTATGCTTAATTAACCATTAAAACCCTAATTATGCAAATACGATAACAAATTGATGAATAATGGAAAAAGCTCTTGCAGACGGGAGTAAAATACTAAACTATAGAATACCTATTTTTAGGGTTCCGAAGTGGAATAGTCAAGGACACTGGTGCAGGCACCCAAGTCCAAGGTACCTACTTTTTTGAGGAATCTAGACCTCTTTCCGACACTGATCAGCCCTGTAACTTATGTTTCCCGAGATCTATGTGCGGAGGACACTTTTGCAGGCACCCTAGTCCTAGAAATGCTCCTTTGTCTGACTTTTCTTTAGATCTTGAATCCTTGATGCCTATCACTTCTTCCTGCAACTCCACTTCTTCCAGATGTGACACCTGTAACCTGCAATCACAAGACTTGGTTTGGGGGTTGTGTTTATAGGTTTGCCTCAGTCAAACCCCGGAGGACACTTAAGTCTCCAAACACCATTGTCAGATAAAGAGGGTGTGCCCTTGTGAGGCAGAGGCCAAAACCAAAGGAATCAATGATAAAATGATAAGTCACCTTGTAATGAAGCTCTCATGGAGGAAGATGCTCTTCATGCCATGAGGAGATTGAAGCTCAAATCTGCAAATATCAATGCATAAAACATACATGTCTACTCTTGCAACACAATAGAAAGCCTTGAATCACCTTGAGAACACAATAGCTTGCTAGTAATCATCTAGTTTACAAATGAATGCCTACACATGCTTATATATGCACCTACAAGCATTCCCACCAAGATATTAAAAAACAAACTTTACTGTATCGGCAAAATAACCTCCTAACAGTTATAAATTGACACCCAGAAATTGGGGCTGCCCTAAAATAGGGCAGGACTAGGGTGCAGACGCCCAAGTCCTCCCCCTATTTTAGGCAGGGTATAGCTCAAGGGGTCTTCCTAGGTCCTATTTGTCATGGGACTTAGGTCTCATTCCTTCGGGATGCTAAAATATGAACTTAAATGTCCTAAATGCACTCTAAAGACCCAGGAACTAAACCTTGTGAGGGAAAAGCCCCCAAGGGGATATTTTCTGACATTACATTTAGCCCCCACTTTAATGTATGTATGAACACGATGCCCATACATGCATTAAAGTAAGGTCACAAACACATCAAACATGGAGAAGACACGCCAACCGCATAAAAGGCAGTAACAAGCACACAAAATACGGAGAAGACAGTTACAGTCACACAGAACATAGAGCAGACAATTAATGCATGGAAGACACATTAATGCATGTAAGACAGAAATGATATCTTTTCTTTTCTTTTTCTCATATATTTGAAATGTAAATGTAAGTACTGGACAATAAACAAACCTCCCAAAATGTAGGAAGCACTACTCGATGGCACTAGTCACTACATATGGGGCAACAAACACACCATACAAAACAAGCATGCCAAAACACACACACTTGAAGACACAGAGAAAACACGAAAGATAAGCGATAGTGTGTTCCCTATTACTAGGTCCAACAACATCTCAAGCACATTATAGGCACACACCGATGATTGGGCTTTGCCACAACAATCGTCGAAGACATGCTTAAGGGTTGAGTTAGTCACAGAACTACTCCCCGCCTCCGCAGAGGACTTTGAAAATACAACCCCACCCGCATTACAAAGACGCCTTATAGTGAAAGGGAAGCATGGCATACCACCCCACCCGCGTTACGGAGACACCTTATAGTGAAAAGGAGGTATGAGCTCAAAAGTATACAACCCCACTCGCATCACAGAGACACCTTACAGTGAAAAGAAAGTATACGCAATAGATTTTAAAATAAATTGATTGATTGCAAACAAACTTAGGATGTAGGAAGTACTCATCATACTAGACTACACCTGAGGACAAGCACATTGCTAACATCTACAACAAACAACTTACCTTATATATACCCCCACCTTAAGGTGGTTGATATCATGCAATGATATCAAGAACATTAAGGTAGGAAGAAAACACACAAGGGAACACTGACTTTTGCAAAGCCCATGCCCCATGGAGGTGACATGTACTTTACAATCACCAAATGTTCCCACAAACACATCCCTGCAAGAAAAATGTTAGTGTCTACAAGATCATGATAAACAACATCAATGCATATGATTAACCACACAAAGAGCCAAGGTTATACAAAGAATTCAGTGTTTGAGGATAACCATGGGGCTATATCATGAAGCTCTCCGAATCAAGTACCACCAAGGCTAGATTCAAAGGCAAACAAAGGTGCACGGAGCAGCAGTATTGTTAAGGTTTGTAAATGTGATAGAAACATCATGAAATTCACTACGTAGAAAGCATGAGTGCTTCCACTAGCCAAGCGTTGGATAAAATATACAACCCCATCATCATATTAGGAACTGAGTCCATTTTTTGATTGCTCTTGAAAGGGACACTAGGTCTGCATCAGTATAAATTTTTGTCCTCATCCACCAACTAGATGGAAACACTAGAGGAGGGGAAACAATAGATAAGAGAGGAGAAAACAAGTGTCTTAGGGACAGTCACGTAGGAGGATTCCCCCAAGTCACCAACCATGACGCTATGTCCGTAAGACACAACATACAACAATGAAATCAAAGAGAGCAATTTAGAAGAATGATGATACAAATAGAAGAAGGTCACAACAGAGGTAGTCTACTAGTATCCTGAACCTTACGAGAGAATCCAAGGTCATTCTAGGAGGCCTAAACAACATGTAACACATCACTGGGGAAGCACATTACGATAGAAATAAAAGTTTATAGATACTTACTTGTAGGGTCTTCATTTTATACTTTGGAGCTCTCGAACCTCTTGGAGAGGTACTCAATCATGTTTGAAGCAAATTTTGAGTGGTTCTTATGAAAGCCTTATTTGTTATCATATGATGCTTGTTCATTAAATCCTTGTTTAAATGAGGTCCTTTTTGTTGCTTGTGGGGGGGGGAGAACCACTATTATTTCTGACTATTGATTGTCGTTTTGCTCTTTTCTAATTTTTAGTGAGTTTTCGTTGGAGAATCTTTCTAGAACAGTAGCAAGATTCATCATGTACCATCTTTCTCATCTGTCTCAGTTGTTGTTCTTGCTTTTTAAAGACATTTTGATTATCTCTCGATCCATATAAGGATAACGGAGGAGGAACCTCAACATAAATTCTGTTTCTTCGAGGATGAGGTGGTTTATCCACTTGTTTCTTATCCACTTCAATCATACCCACGATGCTATCATAGTTCAAGTAGTCATCCTCGTCTACTTCCACTAGATCTTGTTCTACCATATTATTTTCAGTATGCTTAGGAAAAGGATTAGTGAAGATTTTTAAATTCTGATTCGGCAGAGCAACTGACTTAGTTCCATTGTCATTCACACCCAATACCTGGATGACATTTGAATCAATAAGGTCTTGTATCTCATGTTTAAGATGCATACATCATTCAGTGTCATGTCCTTATGTCCGATGATAATGACAAAAGGCATTAGCATCAGAGTAAGGTCCTTGTTTACTAGGATCAACAGGTTTGATTAGGGGAAGTTTCATAATGTTATTACTCACAGCTTGATTCATGATCGAATGATAGGACTCAGATATCAGAGTAAACTTCCTTGGTTGAATACGATTATTTCTTTGGATTGTTTATAGCCGACACATTTTTATTTGGTCCATTGATCTTGATGAAACTCCTATTATTGTTCCTTCTAAAGTTGTTTTGTGATGATCCACCCTAGGATTGTCAAACTTGAGCTGATGAGTTTTGGTTTTCATACTGACTAGATGAAAGTTGATAATCATGAAGAGCAGTTAATAAATGTTGAAAGGAGTTGTATTTCATCAAGAGAATATTATCACGAATATTAGGTTGTAGATTTGTAATGAATATCTTCTGAACATCCTCATCTTTCATCTGATACTGAATTTGTGTGTAAAGTCCTTGATACCGACCAATGAATTCAGTCAACTTTTCTTTCAGACCTTGTTTGCATTGAACTAGGTCAATAAGAGTGACTTGGGGTCTGATATTTGCTTGAAAATGTTGTAAAAATTGATCAATCAAGTGCAAAAAGGAGTGTATTGAATTCAGAGGCAATGAACAAAACCATTCTAAAGCAGTATCTTTGAGAGATCATGGGAAAAGTTTTGCTAATAGATCCTCTTCGAAATAAAAATCACTACACATAGTTGTAAATGCTGCCACATGGATATTGGGATCACCTTTTCCACCATATTTTTCAAAGCGGGGTGTCTCAAACCTTTCAGGCATAGGAGTTCTCAAAATTGCATAGGATAATGGATTACAGGCATGATATGTTGGTAGACTAGGCTACGAAGAATTTGTCAAATTTGTTACCTTTTGTTGCAAAGCAGTCATGCCCTGTAAAAGTTGGTTTAGGATAGCATCACTGGGAGATGCAGTTTGTTGTGAGGAATTAGAACCAAGGTGAGGAGGTGATTGAGCTTGAGATACAATAGGTAGAGGCTAAGAATAAGCTAATGGTAGTTGGCCATAATGTTAGGTGGAAGATGGTTGCGAGTATGTAATAGGTGGTTGGAAATGAGTGGAATAGATAGGTGGTTGAGAACAATTATGCATGGAGGAGGTCCCTTTAGGAATCAAATTTTGATAATCAAATCCCACAGCTTTGTAATTAGTGCCATTAGATACTCCAATACTAGTGGTAGTATTACTACAAGAGTTCGCATTAGTTGTTAAGATCGTTGATGTAAAAGTGGATACTCTTGTATTTGGTATAGGTATGGAAACTTGAGTATGAGATTGTGATAAAGTGTTATTTATCGCTTATGCACATTCAATCACCGGCATGATATTGGTTTGTATAATATGTGCTAGACCACGAAGTGCATTAACAACATCTTGTCCTTCTTTTATCAATTCTCTTATATTATGAATTGTAGGAACGGCTTCTTCAGCTATTTTCTCATTTTCCATGAATGATTGAAATTTAGCTAGGTCTTTATCCAACTTCTCTATTTTCTCATCAGATACATATCCTGTTGCATCAATAGTATTATCAACATCATGAAAAGTTTGTTCTTCCATTGAGGTTGGAGGATGTATAATATCTTGCCCAATTTGATTGTCTCCATTTGTAAAGAAGGTGTCCAAAGTACCAATTTCTTCAAGAGCACTAGATCTCATTAATCTTTTGCTTCTTCTCAAAGGGATATTGTTTTTAGGACAGCATGTCATAAATTTTGTACAAAAGCATACAACACACACTGTGCAAACTAAGAGAACAAATCCTAGGAGAAGGATATGATTGACGACCAAAATGCTTGATTTTTTTATACTTTTTCAAAGCCAATGAATGATATAAAGGATGTTGTAAGGATTTAAATCAAGGGCAGCAGGTTATATGACTGATATTGGTCCAAAACAACAATATAGTCACTTTCAACACACTCTTGATGCAAATCCAAGATAATGCCAAGTCAAAATATAGTGAAATTATGTCAAAATACACACTTTTTTCACCAAAATTCAATGCAAGAGAGCATAACAAAGGGTGTTGTGAGGAAAATGATGATGGAAAGAAAATAATATCAGTGATAACAGCCACTTGATGTAAAAATACTCAATACAACACGATTGTAGCGCCACTTAAGGTAAAATCCTAGTGAGAATATAGCAAAATATGCAATTTTTCACAATTTTTCAACTCCAAGACCTAGCAAAAGGGGTGTTGTAAGGAAATTTAGGAGGGAAAGAGAAGAGTATCAATACTATCAGTCACCTAAATCCATAAAACTAATCACAACATGCTTGGAGTGCAAACTAAGTCAAACCCTAGGGCAAAAATAGCCAAAAATGTGTAGTTTTTTACTGAATTTTCACTACAAGAGCCCATAAAAAGGGTGTTGTGAATCTTTTTATGAGGGGAAGCAAATTATTACCCTGATAAAAACAAATTAATGTAAAAATATCTTTCACAACACACCTATGGTGCAAAGTTATGAAGTCAATAAGGCCAAAATTAGTGAAAATAGTCATTTTCAAAGCCCTAGGTTTTAGATTTTGGAACAAAATACTATGAGAATAATTTAATGTCTAATTTATGATGGAAATTAAATACTCTTAGATCTGAAAATAATTTTCAAGCTTAATCATGCAAAATTCCCATGTAAATTTAATTAAAATGCACCAAAATTGCTAGTTTTTGTTAAAATTTTTGATGCAAAAATGCAAATAATTTAAATTTAATTACAAATTCACACTAAAATGCAAGAATAAAGCAAAATGAAAATTTGAATGAGCCTTTAAAATCAGTAGAAAAATCTGATAAAAGATTTTTCCTACAAACCCTAGATTTTGGAATTACTAGGTTATCTAAAAATTGACAAAATTTCCACAAAACCCTAGCAATTAAATGATGTAAATGCAAAGCAAGATTTTGAATTTTTGTATTTTTTTGTAGTTTATATCAGATCTGATGCAAAAATCATGAATTAGGAAAAATTAGAAAGAATTGACATAATTTAGTAAGCCCAACAATGCAATTTTTTGTGTTTTTCCAATTTTTCTTTTTTTATGAAATTTTCTCAATGTAATAAATTAAATGACCAAATGAATGAATGAAATCACACCAAATCTATAGACAAACACTCAGCAAGTTTCAATTTAAGTTTAAATACACGGGTTCACCAAAATGTTTAGGGTAAAATTGGATTTATTGATCTTTTGTGGCTTAGATGTTAAAATCCTTCTTTCACCCTAACATTGAAGGATCTAGGGTCGAATGGCAAGCACTATCACACCCTAGAGTCACTTGCAAATGAGGGGAAGCTTGGATTAGGAAATTAATTATCAATTTTTCCTTCTACTATTCTCAATTAACCATTAAAACCCTAATTATGCAAATACGACAGCAAATTGATGAATAACAAAAAAAGCTCTTGTAGACAGGAGTAAAATACGAAATTACAGAATACCTGTTTTCAGGGTTTTGAAGCGGAATAGTCGGGGACACTAGTGTAGGCACCACCTACTTTTTTGGGGAATCTGGACCTCCTTCCTGTCTGCGAAGGACACTTTTGCAGGTGCCCTAGTCCTGGAAGTGTTCCTTTGTCTAACTTTTCTTCAGATCCTGAATCCTTGATGCCTACCACTCCTTCTTGCAACTCCACTTCTTCCATATGTGACACCTGTAAGCTACAATCACAAGACTTGGTTTGGGGGTTGTGGTGTTTATAGGTTTGCCTTAGTCAAACCCCGGAGGACACTTAAGTCTCTAAACACTATTGTTAGATAAAGAGGGCATGCCCTTGTGAGGCAGAGGCCAAAACCAAAGGAATCAATGATAAAAACACAATGATAAGTCACCTTGTAGTGAAGCTCTCATGGAGGAAGATGCTCTTCATGCCATGAGGAGATTGAAGCTCAAATCTCCAAATATCAATGCACAAAACATACAAGTCTGCTCTTGCAAAACAATAAAAAGTCTTGAATCACCTTGAGAACACAATAGCTTGCTAGTAATCATCTAGTTTACAAATGAATGCCTACACATGCTTATATATGCACCTACAAGCATTCCCGCCAAGATATTAAAAATCAAACTTTACCGTGTCGGTAAAATAACCTCCTAACGGTCATAAACCGACCCCCAAAAATTGGGGCTACCCTAAAATAGGGCAGGACTAGGGCGCGGGTGCCCAAGTCCTCCCCCTATTTTAGGTAGGGTACAACTCAAGGGGTCCTCCTAGGTCCTGTTTGTCATGGGACTTAGGTCTCATTCCTTCAGGATGCTAAAATATGAACTAAAATGTCCTAAATGCACTCTAAAGACCCGGGAGCTAAACCTTATGAGGGAAAAGTCCCCAAGGGGACATTTTTTGACGTTACATGAGTAAGAATTCTATATCTTTGGTGGGTACCTATTTTGATTTAGGTAGCCCTACTTTCTTATCCAATGATTATGCTCCTATAGATTTTAATGCAAGGTCTTCTTGTGCTCACATATTCAGTTTGTTTGCTCTTTATTTTCTTCTATCCCTTGGATCTTGGTTGGGGATTTTAATGCTATTCCTTCTCTTGATGAGAAACTTGGGTGCTTGAGTAGGATTGATCCTTCTTTAGCCTTGTTTTGAGACAATCTATCTTTTCTTAATCTTGTGGACGTTAAACCAAGTGGTGGCCTTTTCACTTGGAATAATGGAAGGTATGGTTCTGCTTCCATTTTTTAGCACCTGGACAAGTTTTTAGTTTTTTATTGTTAGATTAGGGATAATTGAATTGCTTCATTTAAAATTTTGTTGTGTCAAGGTTTAGATCATTAGCCCATCAAATTTTCTTCATCTCTTTTTTCTATTCTTAAAAATCCTCTGTTTAAGTTAACATGGCTTCATGATCAGGCTATTATTGAGAATATGGTAGTATGGTGGCTGGAGGGAAGGCCCACCTTTGGTATTTCTATGTATTCCTTTTTGAAAAGGCTTTAATTTGTTAAGTTTAAGCTTAAAGAGTAGAACAAATTTGGTTTTGGGAATATTTTTTGGTAGAAGAAATAGGTGCAGGAAAAATTGAATGTTATTACTTTTTAGATCAAGGAACTTAGCATGACTAGGGAATGACTTCTCGAGGAGTCCTTTCTTTCTAAGGAGCTTCAATGAATGGGAATTTTAGGAGGTGATTTTTTGGAAGCAGAAATCAAGAATTACTTGGATCTAGGAGGGAGATCAAAATACCTCATTTTTCCATAATTCAGTCAAAAGAAAGGAGAAGTAGTATGTTATTTCATCTATTATCTCCTCTCATAGAATTCAACTATCTTCATCTCAAGATATTAATCAGGAAGTTTTTTCTCATTTCTCTTTTTTATTTAGGGAAATTAGTCCTATAGCTGGGAGGAGGAAAGGGTTATTTTAGGTTGCATCCCTTCTTTGGTTATTAAGGAAATGAATGGTTTGCTAATGGGGCCTATCAATCTTGTGGAATTGGAAAAGGTTGTCTTCTAGATGAATAAAGGTAAGGCTCCTGGTCCTAATGGCTTCCATATTGAGTTTTTCCAAGAAATTTGGGACATCTTAAAGGATGATCTTTTAGAAGTTGTGTATGAATCTTAGATGAATAAGCATATGCTTAAAGACATCAATTCTACTTTTCTAGATTTGATTCCTAATAAAGTGGAGGCTAACTCTTTTGATTTATTTTTCCCTATTGCTCTTTGTAATGTTTGTTACAAGATCATTACCAAACTCATTCTTGATCATCTAAAATGGATTTTGGATTCTTTGATATTGCTTGAGTAGGGGGATTTGTGAAGGGCCATTAGATTCTTAATGGTATTGTTATTGCTTCATAATCCATTCATTCCATGAGGTGTTCTAAGGATAAATCCATGTTTATCAAGCTCGGCATGCCCAAGGCTTATGATGTCCTTCCTTAGAAATGTTTTATTAGCTTTTGTTTTTTTCCAAGGTGGATTAAGTGGGCTGTGAGTTGTGTGGCATCATCTTGCTTCTCTATTCTTATTAATGGTATCCCATCTTCTCTTTTTTCAACTTCTAGAGGGTTGCGACAAGGTGATCCCTTTCCCCCTATCTTTTCATTCTTATGGATGAGGGATTGAGAAGGTTCCTTAATTATCAAAGAGTTGATGGAAGTATTTAGGGTTGGAAAGTGGCTAGGGATCTTGTTTCTCATTCTCATCTTCAATTTATGGATAATGTTTCCTTGATAGGTGTTGCTAAAATCTAGGAGGCTATCAGTTTCAAGAGTGGTTTGGATATGTATTTGGCTACATCTAGTCAGTAGATAAATGAGGATAATGATAAGTCAAATATTAATTTATTTAATACTCGTTTGGCCATTCAATAGAGAATTGCTCTTATTTTATGGTTCAAAATAGGACAACTTCCATTATATTATCTTGGTATTCCCTTGTGAGTTGATATTCCTAATCGCCTTCAGTGGAAAAGGGTTTTTGATAGGATTAGAATGCAAGTTACTCACTAGACCTTTTGATGTTTGTCTTTTGGAGGGAATCTTCCCCTTTTAAAATTAGTGTTGCAGGCTCTTCCTATTTATAGATTTCTAGTACTTTCTACTCCTAAAATTTTTCTAAAGGAGTTTGTTCCTCTTTCTCAAAAGTTTCTTTGGGCATGAATTTGGACTCTCATAAGTGGAGTCGTATTAGTTGGGACTAAGTTTTTATGCCTAAGGAAAAAGGTGGTCTTGGTCTTAAGCACTCTGAGTTTAGTAGCCAAGCCTTGGCTGCTAAACTTTATTGCAGATGGTGTAAGCAATAGGATCAACCTTGGGCCAAACTTCTAAGCTATAAATACTTACAAGGTGTTATTTCTAATGAGGTTTTGGGAATGGGTTTGGCTAGGAAAGGCTCTATGATTTTAATACTATCAAGAAGGGTGCATTACTTGTTAAGTGAGGCCTTTTTTGAAATGTCAATTATGCAAATAGTGCTCTTTTTGGACGAATTCATGGGATCTTCATCCCTTGATTCTCGCCTCCTTTACCCATTTTCTCCCTTTGAGTAAGGTCTTTATGGATGTTGGATGGTCTAATGTTTTAGACTTTAACGTTTCTTGTTTTGTGGGGGAATCTTGCATATATCATTGGAAGGATTTGAATAGTTGGCCTTCAGGGGCAGATTCAGTTGTTCAGGTTGCACTATCTTCTATTCTAGAAAATCATCCATGTTGTTCTCTTGAGGAGGCAGAAGCTCTTTCTTGGGGCTATGATCCCGAAGTCATTTATCCAGTTTCTCGTGGGTACTAGTTTTTAGAATAGGAATGAATGGGGTATAGGGATTTCCCTTAGTGGAAAAAGATCTACAATAATTATTGTTGCGCTAAGTGTAATTTATTTCTCTAGCTACTTTGTTAAAATAAATGTCTTACCTAAGACAACATAAGAAAGAGAGAATTCCAAGGTGCTTCCAAATGTGTTCTATGTGGGGTTAATGAGGAGTGTGTGGCTCATCTTTTCTTTTAGTGCTCCTTTTCTGAGGGTCTTTGGAGGTAGTGGTGGCACATCTGGGACCAACCTTTTGTTCATGCTACTTCTCTGTCTAATTTTTGGGCTAGCTTGGGGCACCCTCTTGCTTTGGTCTCTTTCCTTTTGGTAGCTTGGGATATTGGCCTCATCTTTACTCTATGGCAAATTTGGTTGGAAAGAAATTGTTAAATCTTCCAAGGTTATTAGAGTCTTATTGGGTATTTCTAGTAGAAGATTTTAGACTCGATAAAAGAAACTTTGGTGGCTAATGCTTTGTGGACAAAGTTTTGGATCCCTTTGATATTCTAATTATAAGGCCATTAGATTTAGGTCACTTGATTGGTTCCACTCATTCTAGTTCTAGAATCAAATCTTCTAATAAGATGAATACAAAAGGTAAATGGTCTGTTCCCCTATTGGGTTTTTGTAAAATTAATATTGATGGTCCTTCTTGAGGCAATTTGGGTGTAGAAGGGATTAGCAGGTCAGGCATGATAGTGTTGGTTTGGCTCACTTCCTTTTCTCCTTTTCTATGGGGTTTGGTACTAATAATCAAATAGAGCCTTGAGCCATCCTTGTGGTTCTAAAGAAAGCATGTGAGATGGGTTGGAAGAAGATAATCTATGAGATGGAATCCATGGTTTTGGTCTCCCTTCTAAATAATGGGAAGTCTCATGAGTCTTCTTAGAGATTGACATCTTCTGTGGAGTAGATACTTTGCCTTCCATGAAACTTTGATTCTATCTATTTTATTCATATTCCTAGAGAATGAAATGTTGTTGTTGAATGTTTGGCCAAACGGGCCTCTAATATTAATTGCAACTAGAATATCATGGAGTGGGAGTCCTTGTCTTCTGCTAATTCTAAGTTATAGTTTCTTTAGCTTATTCATAATGATTTGGTTTGATTGTTCTAGTCTATTCTTCCTTGGTATTATGTGCTTTGATGGGTTTGTGGTTTCCTTTGGTTCTTAAAGGTGGTGGGATTTTGGAAAATCTCCTTGGATTTTTATCCTATGGGATTTAGTGAGAACATTGCTATTTGGAAATATTTTTGTATTTTTTTATTGATTGTTAGTTAATATTTTATCCTTTTTTGCCAAAAGAAAATGTTGCAAATGTTGTTGGGCTCTATTGTGCTACAAAGTGTCTAAGATGACTGAAGAATATGAAACAACCAATTTACTTTCAAGGTAATTTGTCTATTTTTCTATCATGGTGATGAGAGTTTTTTGGCCCTTCTCCTCTTAGTTTTTTGGTTTATCATTTGACAAAAAAAACACTATCTGTATTCTTTGATCTATGTTGATAGCATTTTTGAAAGTGCATTTTCGTACAACCAGCCTTCTCCAAGTTATGATTCTTGTTGGAGAGAAAGGAAACAACTATGGATCTCTTAACAATTGACTAGAAATGTCAAGAATCTTCCAGATACCCATCCAAATCCATTTCCAATCATTTCAAGCATATGATTTTTGGTCCATACCTAGCTGCTAGTGTTTTCTTTGATGCTTATTTTCTCCTTCATGCTGATGATGTCTTCTTTGCTACAGGTAAGCACCTTTGTGGAGATAGTTTTGTTGGAATATTTTATCTGTACATATTGGCATATTTGTTGTTGATCTCTCAAGAATCATAGGCCAATGTCAGTTTTCACTTTAACAAACCCCATCTCGGTTTTCAAGTTTTAATTTCATGGTCTATCAATTAGTATAGTTTCTATCTTAACTAATTCAATTCAAATTTACAACTGATAGAGCTTTGAAGAGTATATATGTATTTTGAACTCTAATTAATAAAATCATCTTTCAAATCAAGTGATTATAGAATTGAAAATATGTATAAGATAGCCTTTCTATGATGCCAAAACTCTTCATTCTCACAATCCACTTTAACTATATGAAAAAATTATATATTTGAAATTTCTTTATGATTTAAATGTGTTTAAAAATACTATTTTTTATTTCAATTTTGCTTTCTAATTAGAGCATGTATCAGTTGGCTGGAATTGTATATTTTGCTTAAGTTGAGAGGTGTTTGATTGTTATTGCTTCATTTGGTGAATAGGAATATTGTGGTTAAAATCCTTTCCCCAAGGTAGGATTAACCTTCTTCAATACCATGCATAAATATAATTGAATACTTTAATGTTGAGAAAGCCAATGATAGACTTTTCCTATTTTTATAGAGATAGAAAAAAGTCATATATAATAACTGTAAATAGACTTTGTTGTTCTTACTCAGTGGGACTTAAGACTCTAAAAGACACTACCTATGACCTCTTCTTATCCAAACCTCTAAAATCTCATTTCATGTAATTTTCCTTAATTTCGCGCAATTTCATTACTTTGTCTCATTATTGGCTTTGCATCTTAATTATACAAATATATTGTGTCAAGTTGCATTTCATGTCATCTCCATCTAGGGTGAATGTTTTTTCATAACAAGGGTTATGTTGCAATTGTAGTCCCTACCTAAAGCTGCAAGAAAATGGCAAGTATCTATACAATAAGTTCAATAAACTGCAACAATTGGCATATTTGTCTAGGCAGTATAATGAAAGACAGGAAC
This sequence comes from Cunninghamia lanceolata, assembly GCA_027924645.1. Lineage (NCBI taxonomy): Eukaryota > Viridiplantae > Streptophyta > Pinopsida > Cupressales > Cupressaceae > Cunninghamia > Cunninghamia lanceolata. The sequence goes on from BSBN01000534.1 coordinate 8,629,930, forward strand.
AAAAGAATTGGCCACCATCATATTTGTGTTTGATATGCATCTATTGCATGGTTCATAGAAGTTGATTGTTTATAAACTTGATATTGTATAAATGAAGTTACATGGTAATGAATCATGTGTTAGTTACACCAGTCAAAATGTTTTGAAACAAAGAGCAATGAATAGAATTTTACAAATGATTTCTTGAAGGTGCTCCGAGCCAGTGAATAAAACTCTAATACGTTTCACTTGGTTAGTGTCTTGCACAATCCTTTTCTTCCCTACCAAGGTAGACTTCACCTTGGAGTGTGTTTTGAGCACATTGCATAGTATGATATAACTACAAGAAAAAGTATACAAAAATTAGTCATAAAAAATGACAGGTAAAGATATGCTTGGGTGCTTGACTATGCAATGTAGTTATGCAATGTCTAGACAAATGCGTACATTTGTTTTTTTTTTTTAAATTCTAAAAGTGCACCAAAAATTTGTATAATGTTCTATAAACTCAAACAAATTGATAGATTTGTCTAGGCAATGCAATAAATGTAGGGGCAAAAGATTTATCCATCATGAGATTTGTGTCTGATATTCATGTGTATGCATTGAACATAATCAAATGCAGTATCCTGGAAATTAATAGAAGCACAACATATGATTGATAGTTAACTACCAAACTAGGTACAACTACAATGCTTAAGAACATTCATGTATGCATTAAGTCTTGGTAGATACATCCTTACATTGTTACATACTTGCCATTTTATCATTAGCTAGGAGCACATTACAAAAAGCAACCTATTTAGCATGGAGAGACATATTTAATCAGAATAAGACATCTTGTGGAACAATTTGTCAAAGAAATATTGGTAGTGGAAATTTTTTACGTAAGTTGTATAACATTAATTATTAAAGCAATTCAAATAACATACATACCAAAATCGCTAACAAACTCAACCTACAACCAATGCAAACTTCATTAATATGCAATTCAACAAATTCTACCCTGCATGTGGTTGACCATATGTTCCATGTACAAATGTGTGCATAGATTATTTTTTGTAATCAACATGCTAAAAAGTAGGTAGTGGATATTTTGGGCACAACAAAGTCTATTATAAAATAATAAATTTCATGAAAGAGTATAATGCTAGTTAAAAAAGTGGTTCGAATCGTAGAAATCCATACTTTGTACATAGAGACTTGTGTTTCCATTATACTATCAATATCATTGTGTGTGTGAAACTTGTGTTTCCATTATACTATCAATATAACTCTGTGTGTGTGTGTGAGAGAGAGAGAGAGAGAAAATCTAGAATAAGATTTTACTTGTGTGGATGAAATGTCTAACAAGCATCATGACATAGGCATCATTGTTCCAACACAAAATTAGGCATACAAATGCAAGGGATAAGAATGAAAATTTAAATTCTAACTTTTTCCAAAAATATATATAATTAGAATTTAAATATCTTTATATCTATTATAATATATAACATATAATATTATAATATATAACATATAATATTATAATATATTATGATTTGAGAGTGTATATATATAGAATGACTTATATTAATGAATTATATAAAAAAAAATTAACTAAAAGAGGGGTAAAAATTTATTCAAATCAGAAAAAATACAAAGCACAGGCTTTACACAGCCCTATCAAGCTCCACTAAGTGGTCCAACTTTTGAGACAAATCCAGGGGTAATTGACCCCAATCCACAATGTTCCAATTTTGCATGTGATCAAAGGCCCATTTGGCCAAACAATCCGCTACTCCATTCCATTCTCTAGGAATATGAATGAAAGTAACTGAATCCAAAGAATCACACAGATTAAGAATCTGTTTAACAACCAAAAGCTAAATGCCAACTAACATAAGCTAAATGTTGTCTATTCAACAAATTCACCACCACCTGGGAATCAAACTCACAAATGATCCTTCACCACCCAAGATGATAGCTGCACTCCACAACATATAAAATGGCAAAAGCCTCCATCAAATTGTTAGAATGAAGACCCTTATAAATAGAAAAGATAAATTGCACAAACCCAGAACTATCTTGACCAACTCCACCAATACCAGCATGACCAGGGTTTCCCTGAGAAGAGCCATCCGTGTTGAGTTTCAAATCTCCCTGAGGAGGAGGAGTCCAGCGCCCCTCCCTATTTATCTTCTGAAGAGGGTGTCGACATTTATTTCTCATGTATCGACCTTGTTGAGGAGGAAGATGAAGACGACTGCAGCAAACAACATCTCGAGGATCCACTACTTCCTCCAAATCACAATTTGCCGAAATAGTTTCTCCCAAAGAATGAAGAATTTTTTACCACAAGTGATGGGCCACCAACATCACATCTTGAAAAATCCTACGATTCCTCTCCAACCAGTTATGCCAAATAATAAAGGAAGGGCCAAGAGCCCAAGTAACTTGAAGAAAAGAGGTTTTAACAGGGGTCGTGCCCCAACAATCAAAAAACTCAGCCAAAGAGGAGACATGCCAACAAGTCTGGTTCCAAACACGCCACCATAAATGCCAAATCTCCCTAGAGAAAGAACATTGGAAAAATAGATGAGAAACACTTTCGTCACTATTACGGCACAACACACACATTGAGGGACCCTGAAAACCATGCTTACTCAGATTATCCCAAGTATTAATATAAGTCGTTCTATATTATAATTATTATATAGTATTAATTTTATTGTTTTAGGAACTATGCAAAATATAGGTCAGAATATTTATATATATTGGGGTTGAGTGTGGCCATTCTCTTGCTCGATTCCACACCCACCCTCGCAAGATAAATTGCAAACATCTTATTCTTCTTCAGGAGGATGGTGAATGGTGATTCAACGAGCCCTACTCCATAATGGGTCAATTGAACTTCTTGGTCCAACTTCGAATAAATGCTAAGATTCCTTTTGCCTGTGGACTATTTTCTTCTTTGTAAGGGCGATTGACAAAATGAGACGAATGGAATTTTATTTTTAATCAAATTAATTTTTTTTTTAAAGGAGACTTTGATGCAGATTTAAAATGTACATTATATTATAATCAAGATTAAATTTTGCATTCCAGTGAGATTTTGTTGTAGAATATAAAATATACAACATTGAAGCACAACGTGCAAATCAAGTATGTGTCAAGTCAAATATTAAAGTATCATAGCAGAGTGAAGTTTAGAATAACTGCAAACCTTGAGTGTAGTGCATCTTATGAAGCAAGTATAGGAATTCATAAAAGCTATTATCAAAATGTGATATTTAACTAGTTTTGAAAAAAATGTAATGAGCAATCAAATGTCAAAAAACCATAATACAAACAATTAGTTTACAATGCGATGAAATAATTTGTAAAAAGTTGTGCCATAAATGTGAACGATTTATATTAAAAATTAATGAAATTATGTTAAGTTTATTTGCAAATTATATTTATGAATATGTCATATGTAGACCAACTAAAATTTGAACCTAGAACCTCCCATCAAATGACTACTCTATTCCTGAACCACTTTATAAGTTCATACATTGCCACATTGTACATTGACTCCAATTTCCTGTGCGCTGGACATGCACTAACCAAGAATCAAAGCCAGGGCATCCCATTGGCTCAGTTTAATGTTTCTGCAGTGTGACTGATCATCCATCAAATTCTTTTATCTTTGTGATTACCTTAATCAAAAGGTGACATTGGAACATTGTTTCCACAGTCCACTAAAAAAGGAAGAAATCAGTACATGAACATTTTGAATCTTGGGAGGGTAGTTGTAGCAGTTAGCAGATGTTTTCAATGTTCTCCATTTGTATCATATGCTTATGCCATGACCTAAATTTTAGAATTTAAAAATCATTTTTTCCATGTGGGATGTGGAGCACAAGAGTTGCAATGGAGAAAATGTCACAAATGTTTGCCGTTCAATTATTTTTCTTTTAGGAAGCAAGGTTTGAAGTTGAAGTCCCCAAGTTAGTGCTACCATCCATAAGTGGATTTTTTCAGACAAGTCATTTGTCTATCCAGCAGCAGGGTTTGACGTTAAGTCCATTTTTCTCTGCAGTATTGTTAAAACCCCTTAGAATTAGAGAAAATCAAATGTTTAACAAGGCAGTACACGAAAAGAAAAGATGGACCAGGAGAAACTATTATAGTAGGTTAAAGCTCAGATAGTTCACATTTTCGAAGGCATACAGTTTGCAGTAGAAGATAAAACTTTAGAAGTTCCTTAAAATTACTTAAAAATAAACTAACCAAAGTAAATACTCTAAAATAAATTAGACGAGACTCTTTAGAAGCAAGAATATGAACCTGCACGATAGTTGAAGGGCCAAGATTTATGTTCACGAACATCTCAACTCCCTCTTGGACCTGCCATACAAACGAAGATTTTTCAGTGTTTGAATGGTCTTTTCAAACTCATCCAGTAAACCTCTATCTAACATTTACTTTTCCTCTTTAGTTATCAAACATCAGGCACCATCAAGAAATTCAGAAAGGAAATTTTAATGTCAATTCTGCAATACGAATGAGAAAGTTGCATTTGCAATGTAGCTATGCATGTTCAACTATGAATTATAAATTGTATTATACCTGCAACAACCCATTCAAAGAAAAAACAATAACATTTTGGAAATAGATGCAATTGAAAAGAAGATGAGGAATTTCGTTATGCTTTCTGTTTATCCTTACAGTAACAAAAGGGATTCTGGATCATATTTTCTTAATGGACAAACACCATAGCAAGCCTGCTTCTTGATTCATAATGAAGGGTTAGTACCTTACAACATATGAATATTAGGCATTAGGCTTACAATACTGAATTTGTTCCAAGCATTTTGCAGAGGACAAGAAAATGGTTTTCTTGAGGAAGATTTTAAAAATATTCAAAATTTAGTCTAAACTGTGATTACCTCTAAGAAGGAAAACTTTCAAAAACCAGACATTATAAATGGAACATGCTTTAACTGGGGAGACTAATTGATATATCGGATGCTCTGTTGAGTCATATTGACCATCTTTTATTGAGAAAAGAGCAATTTCCAGGATAAGCATCGGTTATTCTTAAATATCATCCACTTCAACAGTCAAAGGTTAATTTGGACCAATAAACATAGGACAAATATTTACCACTTTTTGTTGTGAATGAGGTGAAATTGCTATCGAGTGTTTGACCATTGAAGTGGATGATATTTAAGTAGAGTGCTACTAATTATACGCCCCTGAAAAGTAGGGGTAATCCATCCACATCTGCAGGCCTCCAAGGGATGGCACTAACATACTAAAATGCAACGAAAATGGGAAGGTTGTGAGGCAGAGCATTTAAGGCCATATGATGGGGTAGAGTACCATTCCTACTGGCTGACAATATGATGGGATACGGTGATTTTTACTGGTTTTAGCTAATAAACATTTTCGTTGACACTTGAATTAATTCTAGAATCTAGAAACCATGAAGTCTCAGTGCTTATTTTTCCCCTTTTGAGAATGCCATGGGGCCATGGGGATCACAAGTAACAAGCCAACCAGGAATGAGCCATCACTTTGAAATGCCTCCAAGCATTATTACAAGTGTGATGGAAGCAAATGTTCCCATAGGCATAAATTTAATATGACCAAACACCATGTGTGCATATACTTCATCCGAAACAACAGGAAGGTTTAAGCCTTCACAGTAAATTTTGCAATTTGCAGTGTAACAATAGTTACCCACTAGTTTCCATGTGCTGCAAAGGATTTTATCAATATAAATACATGTTACTGAAAAAATAAACTGATCCTCTGCATGACTTTTTAAAGTTTCATTTCCTTTGTTGTACAAGCACATTCAAGAAGAAAAAATAGATTGTGATAGCAGAAAATAACAGGGATCTGCCTATGTCATGACTTAAGAAGAATTTGTTTTGCTATAACGGTGTAGAAGTTTTTGTCTGTAATATGCTCTTTGAAATGACTCTCTCATACTCGAATCACAGAGAAAAATAAGAAGCTTATCGTTGCCCAAAGAGATAAGTGGCATCCATCAAAGCATAGAGGAGATGGGATATTAGCAGACATGAGTGCATAATGTGGATGCATGGAAAAGGATTGCGAGCAATATATGAAGCAGAGACAAGGCCCGTGAAATTGTTTGGCAAAACGCCTCATAGAAATGTTCTCATGGAATGGTGTGATTACTGGATATGTGCCAAATGGATTTATTGAAAAGGCTTTGAAACTTTCAAGCAAACGCTATAAGCAGCTGTAAAATCAAATTCCTCAACCTTACCATCATCCTCACGGCCCCTTTCAAATGGGTGTTTTTTTGGAACAGAGTATCCACGTCCATAAAAGCACAATAGGAAGTAGATTTATGTTCAATGTTGTTACAGCCACCTATCAAACGCCTATGCAAAATGTGAAAGCAAAGACTTGATCGTGAAACGTTTGACAAAATGCCTTAATGAAATGTGGTCTCCTGGATTGAATTAACTATAGGATTTGCCCGAAATGGATCAGTTGAAAAGATTTTAGAATGCAATTGACAGAAGTAAATTCAATTTTCATATCCTTTACCAGCATTCTTGTGCCCTGTATCAAAATGTGAACCGCAGATAATGTGGACACCCCATCAAAGCACAATTGAGAATAATTTTTAGTCATATGTTATTGCAATCATCCTGTTAGCCATGCATGCAGGTACTAAAGACAGGAAAATAAATGAACTGTTTATTGCAATGTATTAAAGAAATGTGCTCTCTTGGAATGATTGGGCTACAGGATTCACACAAAATAGATTTGTGAAAATGGCTTTAGAAACTGTTAAAAAGAAATGCAATTGGCAGCCATAAGACCCGAGTTCTCAACCTTTGTCAGCATCCTCCCTACCTATGCAAAAATGGAAGCCATTGAACGTGGTATGGATGTCTATCAAAGCATAAGAAGAGAGATAAACTTTATCAGATTTGTTACAAATATATGCAGTGCAGAATTGAAATAACAGTGAAATAGCAATACAAGGCACAAAAAACAACACAGATTTATATGAAAAAACCTGGTAACGTACCAGGAAAAAAACCACGGGCAAAGATCTTTCAATTTATTTTCAGAAAAAATTTGTAAATAATACAATAAAGCAGATTGTTGGTGTGCTTTCAAACATGTATGAAAGACAAGGAAAGTAGAGTGAGTTATTTGGCATTGGGGAAAGCTACTCTTTTGGAGGTTGCTTTGCCTCCTCTTCCTCCCTTCACTTGATGTTCTTTTAGGTGAGCTTTGGATATTTACCTTGCTGCTTCGAGTCAGAAAGTCAATGAGCACAAGTCGTCTATCTACTTTTTTAATACTCCTCAAACTATTCATTGGTGGATTGCAAATATTTTGAGGTTTCAGATTGGGTCTCTTCCCTTTGTCTATCTGGGCATTCCTCTTGCTGTTGGTAGGCACCTCAAGTCTTCCTAGCAGAATTTGCTTGATAAGTTGTGTAGTAAGGTCCTTCATTGGACTCATTGTTGGTTATCTACTGCTGCAAGAGTGACTCTTTTGAAGTTTGTCATCCAGGCTCTCCCTATTTACAGGTGTTTTGTTCAGGCTGCTCCTTTATATTTCCTTAGGGAATTTGATGCTCTCTCTCGACAATTTCTTTGGAGTGGTAATTTGCAGACAGCTAAGTTCAGCCTTGTTAAGTGGGAAACTGTGTGCAGGCCACAGAAGGAGGGGTGCCTCGGCTTACATTCTGATGTTTTGAATGGGCAAGCTCTTGCAACCAAGTTATATTGGCGTTGGTGTACTAGTTAGCATCAACTTTGGGCCCGCATTCTCACCCATAAGTATCTTAAGGATGTTAGCACTTTTGATATTCCTCTCTTCCCTTTAGAGGGAAGGGGATCTATGATTTGGCATACTCTGAAAATGGGGACTCAATAGGTTAAGAAGGGGTTTTTTTAGATCTGTCATACGGGTTCTCAGACTCTTTTTTGGCTGGATTCTTGGGATGGTCATCCTCCTATCCTTTCTGCTTATCCTCACCTCCAACCATTTTGTGATCATTTTATTGCTGCGGGTTGGAGTATGATTGAGCATTATAAGACTGTTCAGAATCTTGGGCTGGTTGCTAGTCTTAGATGGAAACACTCCTCTGATTGGCCGCCTAGAGGGTCAGAGGAGGATAGGCAAGAGTTGGCTCAGATTCTTGCCTCTCGTGAATGCAACACCTTGGTGGGGCATGATGTCTTGGCTTGGAGTAACAGTGATTTGTCTGGTAAGTACTCTGTTTCTGCGGGTTATGGAGATTTGGTTAGGCAGTTGTTTGGGGACATTGAAGTTCCTTGATGGAAACACATGTGGAACAAATTTTCTTGGCCCAATTGCAATTTTTTTATGTGGTTGGTGGTCCAGAATCTGTGAGGCCTACACTTTTTCATTTCCGTACATGTGACTATTTAGCTTACTGTTGCTGATACTTTTATATTTGTGGGACTGTTGATCCTGGATTTTCAAACTATTAAACCTTATTATGTTAAAAGAAAACTAATTGGGTGGTGTTAATTAGGTGTTTGCTTTAAGAGAAAACAAATTGGGTGATGTTAGATAGATGTTTATTTTATAGGAAAACTAATTGGGTGATGTCCGATTAATGGTTACATTACAGAAAAACTAATTGAGTGATGTTAGAAAGGAAATTGTTATGTGATTTCATTATGTTTATGAGAACTGTGTTATGTATTAGGAATTCATATTTTTAGTTGCTTCGGCTATGATATTTATATGTGAAAATTGACTTTGTAATTGAGTGCACAGGTTTTAGCTAACAAACCACAGATACTGGAGATCATTCCACACCTTATGTTGTGATCCCTTGTGAAGCCGATCTGGTTCCACTAAGAACCGAGATCAACTATGTGTTTGATTTAATGTTGTAATGTTGTCTTTCATGAAGTTTAATGGGTTAGGTCTACCCTTTTTGTAAAATTGAGTTATGATTTGTGTTGTAAGAATTGTATTTGAATTTTATTTTTTTAAAATTTAAATTTTTGAGACCCTTTTCTTGTGTCTTAACTTGACCCTGGGTGTCCTAACTAGATTAAAGTTGACCCTGGGTTATACCCTATGGGTCTAGGGTTATTTTTGACTTGGGTAACCCTTGGGTAACCTCCTTATGGTCACCTTAACTTCACACTGAAGTTAAGTGACGAATTTGGAGGTATGGGCGGGATAGGATGGGTGGTACCAACACTCAAGCCCATCCCTTTTCCATTCCCAAGGTAAGAAATGACTCCAAGACCCACCAATAATAGAGGAATTGACTTCAAGTCACCCTCACAATTGGTGAGAGTCCCCATGGAGTTGTGTGGTCATTCATAAGAAGGAAGGTAGGGGAGATATGTGTCACCCTTTTTCCTCCTTTAACTCCTTTTATTTCTCCCATGTGTAAGAGAAATGACAGGTGGTATGGGGTAAGGAAGACTTTAGGGATGGGTGAGTGACATAAGCCAACACTCATCCCTTGGGACATAATAATAGTTTGGGGAAGAGTGAGGAGGTGACAAGTGTCACCTTCCCATTCCTCTAAACTCATGGAATTTGGGTTATTTTAATCCCACTTGGGATAGGGAGAGGGGGTTGTTGAATTTGGAGGATTATTGTTTATTGAAAAATTGCTTTTTGGAGAGGAAAGTGATAGGGAGTTTGGTGGCTTAGGTTGGAGGAGATTTTAGTGGAGCTCTACATCAACTTCATCCATTAAAGGGCTTTGTAAGGTTGGTTTTCATGGCCTTTCCTTTGTATTCTAATTGTTGCATGAAGGATGTGTGGAAATGTTTATTTTGCTTGTGTTGTAAATTTTGTTACTGTGGGAAATTTTATTGGGATGTTGACAGAGCTTCTTCCACTTGAGAGAAATGCTCATCAAGTGTGGGGTAGGAGAGGAGTGATCCTCCTTGGGTGCATGTCTTGTTTCTTTTGGGATGTTGAAAGCCTTGAGGGCATTTGTGTGTCTTTGAGAAATTGTGTTATTTGGCTTGAGAGTCAAACTATGAACTCCTTGGAGAATTTTGTTAACAAGTTTGGCTTGAGGCCATGAGAAAATTGTGTTGATTATATTATTTGAAAGGGTGACACTCTAGAGTTGAGTGTGTCCACTCTCCTACCCCTTGTTAAACACACTGTGGTTGAGTTTTTGTGTTGTGTAATATCCATGGATGTATGTGTGTTTTGGTGTGTTGTTTATACCTTGTTGTGAAGTAGAATTTTGGAATACCCTAGGTGTGTGGATGATCTCCCTAACTCGGGGGTGACCCTCTTACAGGTCTACGGTAGGGAGGAGAGCAGCTTGTGTGGTGTTTCTTCCGTTGTGTGATAGGCAGGTTTTCTAGGAGCTTATTGTGAAGCTTGGAGAAGATTATTTGATCTTAGAAAATATTTTATTTTTCTTAAGTCTTAAGGAGAGCCGTATCTTTTAATAGCTCCTTCCTTGTTGATTTCCAAAAGGAGAAAATTATCTCCCTATTGTTGTATAAATTGGTATTTTTGGAGTTGTGAGGAAATCCTCCTTTATTGTGTTGACAGTTGTGATTTTATTGTTCATTAAGTTTTACCATTTTGAAATCGGAAAAGGAAAAGAAAGTTTGTTTTAAAAGGATATTAGAATTGTTTATTTCCTTCTCCTACTTGCAAAGTTGTGCAACTAGTTGTAACTGTAAACAAGTTTGTAATATTCACCTCTTTAGATGAATTGTGAAAATGATAATTTTTAATGTGTAATATGAAAGTTGCAAGTTGTTATTTTGGAAAAGAAATGAAATTTTGTTATAAGCATGCATTGAATTGTAGTGATTAAGTGCAACTAAAACTAAATTCTTCCCTTTAAACTAAGGCTTACTATAGGTAAATTGCATCATTTGTATTGGAAATTGACCTTAAATTAAAGGGAAAATAGATTTTAATTTTCTATTGTATAATATTATTTTGTGTGAAGCTTAACTTTAGAGTTGCTTTGAAATTAAAATTGTAGAGACAATTCAAAATAGGCAAATCTGATATTCAACCATCAAAATTTAATTGACATTAGTTTATATATATATATATATATATATATATATATATAAATAATTAATTACTCTGTATTTATTCAATTATCTGTTTAAGAAATAAATATGAATCTGAATAAATTGTGAATATGTGATGATCCTGTTATATATATATATATATATATATATATATATATATATATATATATATATATATATATAGATATATATATATATAGATATATATATATATATGTATATATATATATATACATGTACATATATATACATGTACATATATATATATATGTATATATATATATATATACATGTACATACATGTATATATGTATATATATCTTTTTATATTTAAATTGAAATATATGAAAATACAACTGGAAAATAAAATTATGTTCGCTGTGATATTTGTGGGGTTGTAATGCAAAATACAGTAGAAATAATAGTTAAAAAACAAATTTAATTAACAGTGGTGGGGGTTCAAACCCCTACCGTGAGTAATGCAAAGGGTGTGGGGAGGGGCGGAGCCCCCACCCACACCCCACGTAGTGGGATGTGCGAGGGGGCTCCGCCCCTCCCCACACCCCCGCCATGTTCCTACCCCTGTGGCCTACACACAGGCCCCCACTCCTATCACCACGAGCTCCCATAGACCCCTCCTCCCACGACCAAACCCCACACCTCCGCCAAGTCTCCTCCCTCGCGCGGCCCTTGATCCCCGCGCTCCGCCCTTATCGCTCCCTGCGGCCACCACACTCCACACCCGCCACTTCTTCCCCGCCGTGACCTCCGTCCACCACTCCTCCTCAGCTGCGGCCCCCTCCTCTATGCCTACAAACCCTCAACCATCTCCACTATCCGCCGCCCGACCTCCCCTCTATGGCCACTCCAAAACTACGTTCTCTGCTCCATGGCCACCACCGCCCTCCAAATTCTCTGCCCTAAAAACAACAAAAAAAAAGAGTTAGGGTTTCATAAAGACCAAATAAAATATGAAATGATCACAAAGTTTGGGGTTTTTATAAAAAGGAAAAAAAAACTATTGTATTTAATAAAATATTAATATAAATATAAATATATATATATATATATATATATATATATTATTTATATATTATTTGTTATAAAATTGAAAGAGAGGCTATATTTGTTTTAAAAAAAAGAAAGAAAGAAAATTATGGTAGAGGAATTTTAACAACAATAAGGAAAAATATAATTATAATTTAAAGAGAGCATAAATAAATATATTTTAATTTTAAGGAAGAGTTTCTCGGAAGTTTCAACAATTATCACAAATTAAATATCAGGAAAATGAAGAGGAAAATATGATCCTTCCATTTATAAAGGACACTGGAAATAAACGCAAACAAGTCATCACGGGCATTCCATGTGTGGCCATTTTAAACTCAACTGTAGATTTAGAAAATGTCCAATTGAGAAAATAAAAGAGAGAAAGAAAAAGAAAAAATAACATTGGAAAACAAAGAGGAGAAAATGCACGGCATTTCTGAACTGGGCTAAGAGAACTAAGTAAGTTTATCCTACCGTTAATCCTGATTAGGAACAAGTTGATTATTAAAATTAATTCAAACGTTGAGATGAAACCTAGAGTGGAAACTTAGGAGACTAAGTCAAGTGAAGTTAGTAAACCCTATTTCAGTGATCTGATCTTCTAAGGAATTAGGAATAATGTAAAGGAGGTAGTAATCGTGATAGAAATACAATCAAAATTAAATTTCAGAGAAACAGTTAAGTGAACGTGATAGAAATACAATCAAAATTAAATTTCAGAGAAACGACAGAGAGGGCAAATGAACGGGCTTTGTTGAAAAGGCTAAGTCTGAGGGAGGAGAAATTAATATTAAATTTCAGAAAATGAAAAGTGAATGGATGATCGGGCTTTGTTGAAAAATGATCCATAAATGAGACCAAGTGTAAATTCATCCTAATTAGGGAGTCCTAGGAAGTTTGTTAACCCTACCAAGGAACCACGTATTAAGAATAGAATTTGTGTATTAAATCCCACTCACGCCCATGAGGCGTTATGCTGCCGGAATCTTCCAGAATTTAGAGTTTAGGAGTCTTGAAAGTTCTAACCTTGTAGCGACGATAACCGCATCGTGAAGACCCCCTTGTTGGCCTTCTTGCGTCAGGATGTGCACACATGTACTTAGTACACCGCTGACAACTATATTGTTTCGCTTTAAGCGTACGCCACCGAACACGCTTACGCGTGCGAGGGGGTTTCTAGGGAAGCGTGGGAAATTTTTTTGATATTTTGTGTCATGACCACATAACACATGTGGACATGACATGTGTGATGCATGTTGTGACCGCATGGGCAATGTGGGCATGACAGAATCGGTGTCTTACTTGGGATAACTTATGCAAGCGTGGGTTCCAGAGTCCCTCGATGTGTGTTCTATGTTGTAATAGTGAGGAGAGTGTCTCTCATCTCTTCTTCCAATGTTCTTTCTCGAGGGAGATATGGCACTTTTGGTGGGGTGTGTGGAACCAGGCTGGCATGTTTCCTCTTTGGCTAAGTTCTTTGCTCGGTGGGGCAAGGCCCCTATTAAGACTTCTTTTCTTCAAGTTACTTGGGCTCTTGGTCTGACCTTTATCATCTGGCATTTTTGGTTGGAGAGGAATCGTAGGATTTTTCAAGATGTGAAGTTGGTTGTCCAACATTTGTGGTGGAAAATTCTTCATTCTTTGGGAGAAGTTGTTTTGGCTAAGTGTGACTTGGCTGAGGGTGTGGATTCGGGAGATGTTGTCTGTTGCAATCGTCTCAATCTTCCTCTGTAGAGTGGTACTGTGAAGGGTGCTGGCCACATCATAAGAAATAGATGTAGACATCCTTTTCAGAAGATAAATAGGGAGGGGCATTGGTGTCCTCAGGGTGTGTTGAAAATCAGCACGGATGGTTCTTCTCGGGGAAACCCTGATCATGCTAGTATTGGGGGTGTTGGGTGGAATAGTTTTGGGACTGTTTAGTTTATCTTTTTCTATTTATAAGGGTCTGCATACTAACAACATGATGGAGGCTCTTGCCATTTTATATGCTATGGAGTGCGGTTGTGCTATTGGGTGGAGAAGGATCATTTGTGAATCTAATTCTCAGGTGACTTTGTTGAAGAGGCAACAATTAGAAGATGTCAGTTGGCATTTAGCTTTGATTATAAAACATATTCTTAATCTATGTGCTTCCTTGGAATCTGTTACTTTCTATCACATTCCTAGAGAATGGAATGGAGTTACGGATTGTTTGGCCAAATGGGCCTCTGATCATTTGCAGAATTGGAACATTGTTGATAGGGGTCAATTACCCCCAGATTTGTCTCAAAAGTTGGACCACTTAGTGGAGATTGATAGGGTTGTTTAATGCCCTTGCTTTGTACATCTTTATTTTAGTTGGAATAAATTTTTACCCTCTTTTAGTAAAAAGTGTAGATAGGTTGTGGGTGTGCATTGAAATATATGGAAGCTAAGGACTTTGGACCATTTTTCATTTGGGAGAGCTGCTCAGAATTCAAAAGGTCAAACCCATGGTTTGCAAAGGCCAAAACTTGGGCTATATCTAAGACACCTAACAACTCATTGGCAATTCTCCATCTACCTTTCCCTTTTTTAAAATTGTTTTAAGACACCTGACAACTCATTGGCAATTCTCCATGTATCTTTCCCTTTTTTTTAAAATTGTTTTAAACGGCTCTCATTTGTATAGCTCTGAAGCAGAAAAGGATGAGATGTAATCTAATGTAATATGACTCATTTTTTTTCCAAATAATTTTAGATGATAGAACTGACAATTTAAAATTTGGAGTGCATTGTTTTTTCTCTTGTAAATAAACTCATGGGATCAACCAAGGCAAGCTCCCTTTGAGGATGGGCACAAATGGCATTTAAATTTGATAAAATAGATACCCTGGTCAGAACTACTATTTTAAAGCAAAACAAAGTTTACATGGTACTTTGCAACTCTTAGGCTTTCATACTATAAACCCATTTTAGTTTTTAAAAAAATTAAAGGTGACAATAGACTTTTATCTTGTTTTGATACCATATAAGTAACCATGGATTGGCTATAAAAGGAAAAGCTACTATCAACTGACCCTTAAGTTCCAGATCTGATTATCTAACATAGACCCTCAAACCACACGCTATCCTTGGCTCATCTAACCAGATTGTGATATTATAATAGAGAAAACTATGAGTCAGCTAAAGCTCAATTTTAAGATATTCTAAATACACTTTTTTTAATTGAATTAAGCATACAAAAATATTACAGAATTTATGAAGCAGTTAAAGACCAATAGTCACATACAACCTGTTGGTTATTTTTCCCAAACTGGATGCTTATTCCCAATAATCCCTATAAGGTAGCCATCATTGATCAACAGGATTACCGGGCTAGGGGCCAATAGTATAGGAGATAGACTCTATAAATATCTCCTCTTCTTCTTTAGGCTCTGCAGAACCAAGGGGGGTATTCCCTACTCAACATCCATGAAATATAACTGTGAAGAGACTGGGATGTTGACACAAAGCAGATTAATCCTCTATTGTGCAGACCAAAACTGTGAGATAAGTGCAAAGGGGCTAGCTTTGGGCCTATATTCAGTTGTGAGACAAAGAATTTTGATCTTAAAACTACTTCTAAGGTCCTAATGGTTTGATTTAAAGTTTAAGTTTGATTTTATGTTTGGATGCAAAAACTGAGACTTTGGGTTGCAACCTCAATACAAGGCTAGAACGGTCCCTATCCAGGGCTCGGAGTCAATAGACATACACATGTGAATGGCTGGCATGAACATATACCAAAGACTGGATATCAAGGGGATTTTTAATATCTGCCTTATAGATACTTCCCAAAAATTAGGTGCTTAATCATTCATACTTAGTGGTATCCCTGCTGCAACACATTTTCTCAATGATTAACCTGAAACATTTAATTTGTTCCTTGAACAAAAGTAGGAGATTAAACATTCAACATAGAAAAGTTACATTCCTGAACCTTAACAACCCTTAACTTTCTTGATTCAAAAGAAAATATGCCCACAGCTTGGAGACAAATGATTAAACACATGCACAGAGCATTTCTCATATAAAACAGCATGAAACCAGTGAATTCATGCATGAAGCATACAACATGAGACTCATAAACTTACAAGACAACAAGAACAGGGCTACTAATGAAGTTGTATTGTGTCATAGCACCAAAATTTTGTCCAGTTTTCAACCACCACAATGAGTAACACAGTTTTGCTTTTATACCAAGACTGTGTACCCAGCAAAATTAATTTCATGACAAGGTTAAAATTTCTACCAGATACACTGCACTAGAAATGGTGCTCAGAATAATGAATGCAGCCGGGGAAAAATAGAGGCGAGGGTAGGTAGGCTCAAGATCTGCACCGCCATCTGAAGAGCATCCTCATAAAATTGGATAGTTGGCCCATCCATCACCGACCCATACTGCTGCAACTTTGTCATTAATGCTTCAGCTACCCGCAACTCCTTCCTGGAATACAGCAGCAAACCCATGGAGGTTTCCTGCTCAAAAAATGAATGCAGACACAAGGAAAAATCCATCGCTGAAGGTTCAAAACTCGATTGTCGATCTAAAATCCCTCACCGAGATCAACGGTTCCAAAACATGCATGAAGAATCACCAGCCAATGATATCATGCCACGTAGGGACCTTGACCCTCTTTCATTGACTCTTTGCCTTCCCCATTTTGCATTTATCGCCTTGTACATGCAAGAGCATAAACAAGTACCTTATATACAAGTCGGACATCAAATTTTATAAAAGCAATTTGAGAATCGGTTCAAATCCGGCTTCTATCCCTTCCACTGCACATCAGCTTGTATATCAGCATATACAAGTGCCCTATACATACAAGGCGGACCTAAAAAATTTATCTGCCACATCTGACTTCTCCTTCACGTCCGGAATGCATAATTCTTCATTGTATATCCGTGACATACAAGCATACATATATGCAAGCCGTGGACCTTTGGGACCTATAGAACAAAATTGAAAAGCTATCAGGTCCATCTTGCACTTTATCCTTTACATTTTCGAATGTATATTTTGTTTGTATGCTGAATATACAAACACAAACATACAAGTAGGGAACTTTTCAGAATATTCCATATACATTCTTCCCTTATATATTGAACATGTACAAACCTGTTTGTATAAAACTGCGGCGGGCCCCACCAATTGCATCTTCTGCCTTTGTATAAACCCAATGTATGTTAGACATACATTCATTCCCTCCTGCATATACTTGCGGACCCGACCTGCCTTTAGCCCTGTTTTGAACTCCTTTTGAAATCCGTAATGTATACTTGGCATTGTATGTCGAACATACAACAAAACAAACATACATCTTACCTGCTTGATACAACGACGACATCTTCAAGGAATCTTCAATGTATATTCTGCCATTGCATATTTTTCGCTTGTATATAACCTTTGTATGCTGGGACATACAACAAAACTTGTACAAGAAAACCCGATATACATGCACAGAATGTTCTAAGAATCTTGCGGAAGATTCCCCCAATGTACATGCATCCCTTTGAACCCGGTATGCATGTGGAAATGCATACAACTGCAGAATATCCCTAGGAATCTACGATAGATTCCCCCTTGTATATGTAACTCGATATGCATTCAGAAATGCATATAACTCAGTTTTTTCACTATTTTTGGAAGCCGATTGAGATTTTCAAGCCCGCCAACATACATTTACACTTGCATATACCAACACTTAACATTTTTCAAATGTGCGATAGGAAAAGGTGGTGAAATACTGTGCGGAGGCCGGTCAACCTATGAACACTAAAGCATGAGGATGAAACTTTGTAACCGGGAACCTGCCACAGAAGGTCACCACTAAAATAGAAAAGACAATGCAAGACCCCAAGACTCAGAAATTTCAGGCTTTGAATGAAAAAAACCTGCAATTGCTCAAGCTTAAAACCCCAAACATAAATGAGTACTAACACAACCATAGCTTGCAAAAGAAAAACATACACAAATGCAGAACAACAATAGAGCAGCATTAACCTTATGCCAAAGAATCCTTAATGCAGTTCAAAGAGGCATTGTTGTTCAACAAATAGTCCATAAACACCTATTCAATAAACACAACCAAAAATAGTGACTGCCCAAAATTACAAAGGGCTATCATACAGAAAGCATCCGCTAGTAGAGGGAAAGGCTATCAAAAAAATGAGTTCATCAACAATGGAAGATAGATCAAAGTAGATTAGAATCTTCGGCAAGCTTTCTTTCCAAGGTCTGAATATGAGTTTGAAGGAAGGGTATTGGATGTTGAAGTTCTTTCTTCACCTTCGGCCAAATAGATAACTAAGTGTAGAAAAGATTAGCAAAGATAGCCGACAAAGGAAATACAAAGTAATAAGTAGCAATGCTCAAATGTCAGCAGAGAAGCAACGAAAGAACAAATTTCCTTCTTTATGGCCAATGATATGACCGTTTACACCCCACTCCCTTGCAATACTGACTATGCACAGAACATCTAGGCAATAAGTTAGGATAGCAAGAACAAGAAGCCTCCTTAATAATACCCCCTTGATCAACAATTGTGAAGGCATAATTAATAGGCTATGGAGCTTTTGGATATAAATATGGTGTGTTCACTTTGTACATTTGCCTCCATCCTTTTTAAATAAACCTATCCTTTTAAATGAATCTCCGCGTTCTAAAATCCTTATGGTCATTAACAAGAAAATATCCTACCCAACAAGGGAGGAAGAGACTAGAAGAGATAAAACAACAAGTTCCTCTGCATTGCCTAACCTATAGATGTTCTTAGTGCTGTCAAACACACTACTGATATCTAACTTGTAAGATTTCACTGAAAGCCAAAAATGCAAATGAATGAAGGAAAGCAAAGCTAGAAATAAAAAATGAGAAAAAATAAATTGTATTATACTCAATGAGAATGCAAAACATACAAGAATGAGACGCTCATATGAGAGCGATGGGTGAGTATATATAGGACCTAAACAAAGAACTAGGAACCCCATTCATACTAACACCCCCCCTTAAGTGCAATTTAGGGGAAACAAATGCAAAGATGCAAAGATAGATCTTGACAACAAGTCTTAATGAGGTACCCATGTACATAAGATCCCCTCAAATAAAAAAGGAGAAAACCCAATGGGAAAAAATTCCCCCATGAGAGGCTAAAGAAAGAAGGGCTAGGTGACCTCCCCATAAGAGATGTCCCACACCCCAAGAGAGACTAAAGATGGACATACTTGCTCTCAGTGAAGGGTTTGGTGAAGATATCTACAACGTGCTCTGTTGTCGGGCAATAGCATAAATCAATGACTTGCTCCTGAATCAGCTCCCTGAGAAAATGCATGTGTATCTTGATGTGCTTGGTCCACTGATGATGGACCAAGTTCGTCTTAGATCTAGATGGCACTCTCGTTGTCATAGTAGATGACTGATGACTTCTAAAAAGTGATGCCAATTTTAGTGAGGATATCCTGAAGTCAAATAGCCTCAGTGGTGGCATTAACAACCCCCCGATACTTAGCCTTAGTCGAAGAAAGAGCAATGAAATGTTGCTTCTTGCTCTGCAAACAAATGGGACCGAAACCAAGGTGAAAACTATAACTAGATGTGGACTTGTGATCATCAAAGTCTCCAACCCAATCAGAATCCATATATCCAATCAAATCTGAACCTGTGCCCGTTGCATAGTAAATCCCATACCTATGAGTGCTTTGGATGTAGTGCAAAATGCATTTGGTAGCGTTCCAATGAAGCTCATGTGGCTCCATCATGAAGAGTGAAACAATGCCAACTGCAAATGAAATGTCAAGGCAAGTATGAGTCAAGTAGATGAGGCTACCAACAAGCTGACGATACAAAGTGGTATCAACTAGTGGTGTAGAACACGTTGCCTCAAGCTTGACTTGAGACAGAAAGAGAGTCAGTGCAAGCTTACAATCATCCATGTGAAGATGAGCCAAAAGATCAAGAGCATACTTGGGCTATGCAAGGGAGATCCTAGAAGAGGTTTGAGTGATCTCGATCCTAAGAAAATAGTGCAAGGGACCCAAGTTGGTCATAGAAAACCTGTTGTGCAAAGCAACCTTGACACTCGCAATGATGGATGAGGTTCTCCCGGTGACAATCAAGTTATCAACATATAGAGCCAAGAAAAGAAGAGCATCCTCCTATCTCAAAATGTAGACATTCAGATCTGAGTGCCATTTGGAGAACCCAACTAAGAGAAGAAAGGAGTCCATCTTGGCATACCAAGCCTATGGGACTTGTTTGAGGCCATAAAGAGACTTCCTCAATCTTCAAACCAGTGACTATTCCTGAATGAATTCTTGTGGTTGCTCCATGTAAATCTCTTCTTGTAGATCCCCATAAAGAAATGTGCTCTTCACATCCATTTTATGTACAACCCAACTTTAAGCTACAACAATAGCGAGCATCAAGTGTTCATGGAGTTCATGTTGGCAATGGGGGCAAAGGTCTCAGTGTAGCCAACACTAGGAACCTGAGAGAAACCTTTGGTGACAAGCCATGCTTTGAACTTGTCAGTTGATCCATCCACTACAAATTTGGTTCAATAGATCCGCTTATACCAAACTATTTTTCTTCTCTTAGGAAGTGGAACAAGATCCCATGTTTTGTTCCAAATCAAAGAGTTGTACTCTTCCTCCATTGCTAAATCCCATTAAGCAATACCGGATGCTTCATGAAAGAATTGTGGATTTGAAGCTATGGTAATGTAGGAATGTAGAGTATTCGAGTGTTGTGACTAAGTCCTTTGAGTATCTGAAGGATCCCCAACAAGAGTGTCTGCAGACTCAAGTGTCTGATGAGCCCAATGATGCATGTGAGGGGATGGAGGAGGAGAATCCTCAACCTCAGAATCTCAACCATAAGAAGAGGAGAATGAAGCCTCATGATCAGCTCTGCCAGTAGAGGTAGCTAGAGGAAAATCCTCTAAGTCACTATCTGAATTCTCTATAGAGGAAGGAAGATGAGAGGATGAGCTAGGATATATTTCCTCAAATTGCACACTTCACTCAATGAAGATCTTATGTGTTTTTGGATCCAAGAGACAATATCCTTTGACACCATAGGAGTAACCAACAAAGATATAGGGCCGACTCTAAGGTTCTAAGGCCTTGCACTTCTTCGAAGGAATGTGTGCCCTTGTTGGGTAGCTAAAAACTTTGAAGTGTCATACAACAAGTTTCCTGTCACACCAAGCTTCAAACCTAGAGTGATGCCCTTCAATGCCTTATGAAGAACCCATGTACATAAGAACCTCTCAAATAAAAAAGAAGGAGAAAACCCAATGGGAAAAAAATTCCCCATGAGAGGCTAAAGAAAGAAGGGCTAAATGACCTCCCCATAAGAAATGTACCACACCCCAAGAGGGACTAAAGATGGACATACTTTCTCTCAATGAAGGGTTTGGTGAAGATTCTACAACCTGCTTTGTTGTCGGGCAATAGCATAAATCAATGACTTGCTCCTGAATCAGCTCCATGAGAAAATGCATGTGGATCTTGATGTGCTTGGTCCACTGATGATGGACCAAGTTCTTCTTAGATCTAGATGGCACTTTGGTTGTCATAGTAGAAGATTGATGACTTCTGAAAAGCGATGCCAAGTTTAGTGAGGATATCCTGAAGTCAAATAGCCTCAGTGGTGGCATTAACAACCCCCCGATACTCAGCCTTAGTCGAAGAAAGAGCAATGAAATGTTGCTTATTGCTCTGTAAACAAATGGGACCACTGAAACCAAGGTGAAAACTATAACCAGATGTGGACTTGTGATCATCAAGATCTCCAGCCCAATTAGAATCCATATATCCAATCAAATCTGAACCTGTGCCTGCTGCATAGTAAATCTGGTACCTTTAAGTGCTTTGGATGTAGTGCAAAATGCATTTGACAACCTTCCAATGAAGCTCATGTGGCTCCGTCATGAAGAGTGAAACAATGCCAACTCTAAACGAAATGTCAAGGCAAGTATGAGTCAGGTAGATGAGGCTACCAACAAGTTGACGATACAAAATGGTATCAACTAGTGGTGTGGAACACTTTGCCTCAAGCTTGACTCGAGACAGAAAGAGAGTCGGTGCAAGCTTAGAATCATCCATGTGAAGATGAGCCAAAAGATCAAGAGCATACTTGGGCTATGCAAGGGAGATCCCAGAAGAGGTTTGAGTGATCTCGATTGGTCATAGAAAACCTGTTGTGCAAAGCAACCTTGACACTCACAATGATGGATGAGGTGCTCCCGGTGACAATCAAGTTATCAACATATAGAGCCAAGAAAAGAACATCCTCATATCTCAAAATGTAGACATTCAGATCTGAGTGCCATTTGGAGAACCCAACTAAGGGAAGAAAGGAGTCCATCTTGGCATACCAAGCGTATGGGACTTGTTTGAGGCCATAAAGAGACTTCCTCAATCTTCAAACTAGTGAATAATTCTAAATGAATTCCTGTGGTTGCTCCATGTAAATCTCCTCCTGTAGATCCACATAAAGAAATGTGCTCTTCACATCCATTTGATGTACAACCCAATTTTGAGTTGCAACAATAGCAAGTATCAAGTGTTCGTGGAGTTCATGTTGGCAATGGGGGCAAAGGTCTCAGTGTAGTCAACACTAGGAACTTGAGAGAAACCTTTGGCCACAAGCCATGCTTTGAACTTGTCATTTGATCCATCTACTACAAATTTGGTTCAATAGATCCACTTATACCAAACTATTTTTCTTCTCTTAGGAAGTGGAACAAGATCCCATGTTTTGTTCCAAATCAAAGAGTTGTACTCTTCCTCCATTGCTAAATCCCATTAAGCAATACCGGATGCTTCATGAAAGAATTGTGGATCTGAAGCTATGGCAATGTAGGAATGTGGAATATTTGAGTGTTGTGACTAAGTCTTTTGAGTATCTGAAGGATCCCCAACAAGAGTGTCTGCAGACTCATGTGTCTGATGAGCCTAGCAAGGCATGTGAGGGGATGGAGGAGGAGAATCCTCAACCTTAGAATCTTAACCATGAGAAGAGGAGAATGAAGCCTCATGATCAACTCTGCCAATAGAGGTAGCTAGAGGAAAATCCTCTAAGTCACTATCTGAATTCTTTATAGAGGAAGGAAGATGAGAGGATGAGCTAGGAGATATTTCCTCAAATTGCACACTTCGCTCAATGAAGATCTTATGTGTTTTTGGATCCAAAAGACAATATCCTTTGACACCATAGGAGTAACCAACAAAGATACATGGCCGACTCTAAGGTTCTAAGGCCTTGCACTTCTTCGAAGGAATGTGTGCCCTTGTTGGGTAGCTAAAAACTCTGAAGTGTCATACAACAAGTTTCATGTTACACCAAGCTTCAAACCTAGAGTGATGCCCTTCAATGCCTTATGAAGAACCCTATTTTGGATGTGAGCAACATAGTTAATAGTTTTTTCTCAATTCTTAGGTGCAAGGGAGCGTGCATGGATCATGCAGCTACCCATCTCTTTTAGGGATCTATTTTTCCTCTCTACTACACCATTTTACTGAGGTTTATAGGAAACATTATGCCAAAGATCAATCCCTCTAAGAGTATAAAAATTGTTCAAAGTGATGGTTCATATATTCTCTGCCAATGTCAATGCAAAGAATCTTGATGCACTTCCCTGATTATTTATCGACATGAGCCTTGAACTCTTGGAATCTATCAAAAGATTCTCCTTTCTACTAAAGAAAGTAGACCTAGGTGTTTTTGGAATAGTCATCAATGAAGGTGAGCAAATAGAGCACCTTGCTAAAAGACAAGGATAGAAATGGACCTACCACATTATTGTGAACTAGCTCAAGGACTTCTTAAGCCCTCCAAGCCTTCCCTTTGTTGAACTTGTCCTCAGTATGCTTTCCTAAGGCACAACTCAAATGAACTCCATTTGAGAAACTGATCCAAGGAAGACTTGTGACTATATCTTATGTGTTGAGCTACTGAAGATAACAAAAGTTGAGATGGCCAAATCACTCATGCCATAGTTTTCTCACATAATTCAGATGGGTGAGCAAAGCAGTAAAATGTGAATCAAGTACAAAATGAGAGAAAGCATATAGTTGAGACTCATGATCAACCTTACCAGCTGCAAGAAGTGTATTATCTTCAAGATCCCTAATGGTGATGGAATCTAGAGTGAACTCAACTTTTCTTCCATTCTAGGTGATCTGGTAGATGGAGAGAAGGTTGACCAACATATTAGGTACATAGAGGACGTCCTCAAATGTACTAGTGCCAGCATAAATAGAACCTTTCTTGATGACATCTACAGAAGAGTCATCCCCAATTAGAATATGGGGTGCAAAACAAGGCTCCAACAAAGAAAATTACATTCTCTGACATACCCTATGTGATGTGATGCACCTAAGTGAAGAATCCATTATTGAGAAGAATCTATAGAAGCAACAAGAGCAATAGTTTTCCCTTTACTTGATTTCAAAGGAGTAGAGGATTACTAAGCAACAAAAGAAGGTAGAGTAATGTTGTTCTTTTTGAGAAAATGATTTATCTCATCAACTTCTTTTTGCGACAAGAATGTTTCTCATGACCAACCTTCTTGCAATAACTACAAGTTGGTCTTTCCTACTTTTGAGAATTCCCCTTTGAGTTAGACTCTACTTTGGGAAAGATGATGATTGTGCCTGATCTTTTTGTGACTTCTTTTTGGACTTCTTTTATTTCTTGTTAGGTTTCTTTGACTCTTTCTATCCCTTTGACAGACTAGCCAATAGTGCTTGAGACTGAGATGGCTTAAGGAGACCCATTAAGAGAAGCTTCCCCTGTTCATGCATCAACATTTGAGAAAAGGAAGAAAAGGAAGACATTGTGTATGCAGATCCCATATTCAACCAATGAGTGTGAAAGATAGAAACAAATGCAACATATTTAGGTCCAAGTTTGTTGAGAGTACCCAAGACAAGTTGAGTGTCCTTTTTCTCAATGCCACAAGATTTTCATTTTTCTCTAAGGTCATTGACCTTTGTTACATAGTCTTGGATGTTTTCAAAAGACTTTAGATCAAGACTCATTAATTCATTATCAATTTGATAACCCCTAACTTAGCCTTGAAGATGGAGAATTAGTCAACGACTCATCCTCTCTCATCTGCTGACTAGAGCTCCTCAATAGAGATTTTTGAAGCTCCACTTGTTAATACAATCAAACAATATCCACATTAATATAGGAAACATGAAATATACAACATGACATAAGTAATAAATCACTTACTGCCATTTGGTGAACCCTCTTGATCATTTTTATCTATCTTCATCTGTAGCTAGATAGGTTAGAGTTGTGACCTCCTGTGAGAAGCATGAAGAAGCAAAATTGAGTAAAAATGAATTCATTTATGTACATTAAATAACGTGAGATAAAACAAGAAATACAAAATGACATTTACATGGTACTGGCTCATACCTCAGTCAAAGGATTTGCAAACAAAAAAACTACAGCAATGCTCACCTTCGGTGACTGACAAAGATGAGGAGTCTCCAAATTTGTCATCATCTAAAAATAAAGTTCTTGAGGTTATTTGACCAAAATAGATACATAACATTATTTAAATGCATAATGATTATAAATGGTAAAATTTACCTCAGTGAAACTACCTTTGCGACTTGCCCAAGGAAATCCTCTTGATGGTGAAGCTCCAACATCCACCTATTCATCATAAAATTATTACGAAATAAGATTACCATTGATAGATGACAAAAAGTTTACATGTACTATATTTATGATCTTGTGACAAATTGCATACCTTTCAACTCGACCTCCTCTCATAACCGTGTAGTGGACAGTTGATAGACACAGGATGAATACTTTGACCCTGGAATTTCATAGTGCACACAATTACCTACATTAATTTTGACTTATAATAACTATTAATATAATTAATTAGAGATTTCAAATACAAATATAATAAATTGACAAACCTTCTAAAAAATTTCCTAGGAATCAATACTAAACATATCATGCAACAAGTCATCTATCAATATAATATCATCCAATATGGATGTGTCTTGTGCCTGCTATTGCCCTTATGTCACATAGTCCTGAAACTCTGGAGCATCATCTCTAATGTCTAATAGGGAGTGTCCTTAGTCCCATAATCGCACAAAGCTCCACATGATCGACAAAGATGGGGGGACTAGTTAACGACATCTACTACTCTCACCCTTACAAACTTGGGAAAGATCACTGCCATGTTGTGCTAAAGATTAGGTGAGGGAACTAAGAGAGTATAGTGTCTCAACCTCAACACTCTCCTTCAAAGTCAAAGGGAGTGAGATATGTTGTTGCCTCATAAGGGGTCGAGGTGGACGATTCTAGGCTGATGTGCCCCCTCTCTATCCTATGTCGCCTCTACTCTAGAAATCCTGGATGTCAAAGTAGTTTGGAATCTCATTGAGTTTGAACTCACAATAAAGTTTCCTTAAGAAATATTGTGGAACTTCATTATTATTATAGGGTAGGTCGTCAAAAACCATATACCATCTATCCTTAAATTTTTGGGATATTCCATCGTGCACACACCAATGAATGGGGAATCATTTGCAACTCCCGTGTAATGGATGATTTATTCTAGGATCAATAAAAAGTGCACATAGATCAGATTTTGAAATTTTCTTATCTCTAACCTATTTGTATGACAATTTGTTTACATAGAACCACCAACAACTCTGCCTAGAGTCTTCCCATTGGTTGATTTGGTTTGCCATTGAGTCAATGTGAGAAATAATGGACTCTAATGAACTAGCAAGGGATCTCCTATGATCGTTGCTTGCATTTGGACTTTTTAATTTTTGAATTAAGGTTTCAAGTTGTTTTTATTGTCTTGGATTTTCCCTAAATAGTTTTCTTGTGTGTCACATGGATGGCGAGGAAGTGAAGGTGGACTTTGAGGAGGGTTTTGAGCCTCCTCTCCACATGGAATCTCATCATCTGGACTGGGGTTTTGGGCTAATTCATTGACTAAAAATTGAAAATAGAAATTTAATTAAAACAATGAAAATAAAATTTAATTCATTTTCAAATGTAGAAAAAGATGAATACCCTACCTTCTTCAGTTTGTCAACTTTGTTGCACTCGTGCATGATGGGAATGGCGACATGACATTGTGTTAGATGGATTTATCCTTCAATATTCTCAACATGCACTCATGAAATAACCCTACTCATGTTTTTTCTTCTTTAGAAATGAAAATGAAAATGAAACCGTAGCTATGTATTTTTATGTTTAGCAGAAAAAACATGATTGTGTTATAACATGATCACACTTTAGGCATGGTACTATTATTGAGCCTAAACGCAATCACATTTTAACTTGCTAGGAACAAAAAGTGGGGTGGACACTTTTTGGTCCCCCATCTTCATGCACAAGCCCCTTGCTACTTTGTGGTGTAGACCACCATTTGTTGTTTACTTGGCATATGCTCTAGAGTACTCTTCCCTATAGACACTGTCACTGGTCTTAATTCCTAGACACATATAGGATAGAAATACACACTTTATTTTCCTATTTTCTTTACCATTCACTGCTCGTGGAGGTAGAAATACAAAAATCAGGTCTTGACTGAGGCAAGCTCTTTAATAGTACAACATTTTCCTTTTCTTTACAGGTACTTTTGGACTAGAAACTTTGCAAATGCATGGATGTTTCGTAATTTTTCTCCTTTTCATTTTACATCTTATTTCCTTTCATTTTGTTTTATTTTCAATAACTTCTTGTGATTTATTTTGAAATTTGTGTCACCTAGAGACTGTTGGACATTTGTTTTATCTGTTGTTGTGTTGTGTAGGTGTCCTGGGTCCATACAGATCTCGAGATTTTTATTTTTGTGGCTTTGAGGATGCCAACACTTAGCACAGATGTCCTCGTAGCATATTGTCATCCAAGGTAGTGAACTTCTCCTTTCAGTGACAAGTTCATCATTCCTTTTACTTGTGCAAGTCATCTTCCAGAATTCTATATATACCAGTTTGTTTTCTAGGATTTATTAGTTTCATTCTTTCTTATGAGCATCTATTTTAGTTGCTTCATTTCTGGTGAGAACATAAAGTGGTTCTATAAAACCTAGAGTAGGTTTAGAACATCAAGTAAAGCAGAACCTGATTGTAATGTTAGTGAAAAATTCCCTTAATTGACATATTCAGTTGAGGATACTTAGTTTTTCCTATGTTACAAATACATATATAGGAACAAGGGGAGGCAAGATCAACCAATAAGAAAAGTAACTCCAACTACCCAAAAATAGGTGGGAGTTACACTCATTAAAGATGTCTTCTACCCTTATTATGACCCATTCACTACAACTAAAGAAGATAAACTAAATGTGTAGGAAAATACATAATATCCAACAAAGGAAAATTAGAAAACTTACACTAACACTATTTGTAAAAGTCTAATATATGCTCTAGATGGCTAGCTATATTAGGCATAGTGAAAGTAGAAGTAGAAGTATCATGACTAGCTGAGGTAGATAGACTAGCAAAGTGAGTAGCATAATGACCAACAAAATTAGAAACACTATGATCAATAGAGCTATGAGCACCTTCACTACTAGATGCATAATTGTGACTACCATGGCATCATGATGAATAAACATTGCCGAGGATACATAATGTTGACCACATCTCAAAATAGGAATGTCTAGGGTAGGCTATACTAGTTGTGATGACAATGTTGATTTCCCTTGAAACTTATCAAATATCTACTCATTGTATGGGTTTACGCAATGGATAGGGATGTTATTATACACACTTATCAAATGTTGAGCCCTCAATAGATTTGATATGAGGCTTCATGCCAATGTTCACAGTTGATTAAAATTACACACACTATCCACATCTTCTATAGATGGTAAATATACATCATGAAATACAAGTTGTATGTGTGAAGAGGACAACTAATTGGGTTTAGGAAAACTAACTAAATGTCTCAATAAGTACTCAACTCTATCTAAAGATGTATTCTAAGTAATCATAGTTATATCTATACTACTCTAAATTACTTCCCTTTGAGAAGCCTAAATAATAGGGGTAGCCAATCCCTCAAACCTTAAGGCAAAAACAAAAGTCCTCTCCCCAACCAAATATATGTGACCTAATACATGCTCTAGGTGATAGATACCATCTCTCTCATGTACTCTACCTCACCCTTGGCTAAGTTGATTATGTATATCCACATATCGACATATAATTATTGCACAAAATATAATGGCACTTAGTTGTTATTTGGATAATGGCCATCTATAGCTAGAAATCGAGGGTTAATCAAAGGTGTCATCATAGGAAATGTGCTCCTAGTAACAAAATAACCATGCATATCCTCATCCCTACATAATAAGGAAAACATCTCTCTAGTAAGCAACAAATTGATCTCATAAAAACCAAAGTTGCTCCCCCCATTGGATTGCAAACAATTCATAACTACGACCATGCTAATACGATCATATGGGCTAACTGTTTTTAAACTTATTTTGATTTTTAGGTTAGCTAATTTTTTTCATAATGTGTTTTATGTTACCTAATGGTTTGGGGAATCTACAAAATATCCTTGAGTTTTAGACTATTAAAAAATTCTAACTAAATTAATTTACACAAAAATAATCATAAATTAAAATTTATTATATTCTAACTAAACAAATAATTTTATAAATATATTAATTCTAACCATTATTAATAAATTTTTTTTAACTAAATTAATTTACACAAAACAATAATAAATATTAAGTAAACTATAATTTTTTTATAATAATTAAAAGTGGTTATATACATATATGGAGATCATCCACAAGTTTGTTTTTGCTACTCAATACAGGAGCACAAGCTTTAGGTTGAATCTCTTCAGTTGAGAGCCAAGGACTGAGGGGTATCCATTTCAATCTACAAGTTTGTTTTTGCTACCCAATACAAGAGCACAAACTTTAGGTTGAATCTCTTCGATTAAGAGCCAAGGACTAAGGGGTGTCCATTCCAATTCGCTCGTGGCACAATCTCGACCTCATCCCTTATGATGTCGGGGGCTTTGCACTCAACAAGACTTGATCCTTGGTGGGCTCATTCAGAATCTTTCAACTTCACTAGCAAACCAAGGACCCTTTGACAGTTTTATAATTTTTAAGTTAATATATGTAATAGAAATCAATTTTATAATATTATACCTTTATTAATTTATAAATTCTATAATTTTATTAATTTTATTTTACAAATTTTCAAATACTATAAATTTATTAATCTATTAAAAAATAAGAATTTTAAAAATTTATATAAATTTTAAAATATAAACAACAAAAAAATCAAAAAATCGAAATAAATTATAAAACATTTTTCAAAAATATCAAAACTAAGGGAAGAAATGAAAAATACTTAGAAAGGTCGTTGGAGGACAAGCAATGGACTCTAGCACATGAGGCAAAGGACCCTACCACATGAAGTAGAGCAAATTGAATATAATTCGGCTCAACATAATCATTGTACAAAGTACCAAAAACTATTGATTAAACCCTATATACTAGAAGCCCCTTCACCACGAATACTATATGATGATTTTTATCAAACCCCCTTAGATTAAACCCAACATATTTTTAACATATTTACATCTTGAACGTACAAATAGAAAAGTCTGAAGAAGAAAAGTCTCTTTTATGAGCATGTTTTCAAATCTTGAACATCATTCGCTGAATAAGATCATTTCAAATGGTCACCATAGGATACACTGTTTTCAGTGCACGTGGTTGGAAATTTATTCTTATACGACTTTTTTTCCATTTTTACCTCAGAAAACATACTAAATTTATTTAATACATGGAATCTCAATCCCGCGTCTGGATGATAAGTACGCGTTTGGAAATAATTGAAATCTGGTTCAACCAACCAGTAAGGGAATCGTGTAGAGTTTAGTTTTAAAGTCATTGAAAATTCCTCGTCGACCACATCGCTGATAGACTTTAATTTTGCGCAAGTAGGTTGACCTCCTTAACGGGTCGTCCAAGGTATGAGTGGAAACGTCCTAGTAACTTCAAATGAAGACTAGTAATGTGGGATTATTTCTTTTGTGTTTCTCCATCATGACCGCGGATTTTAAAGGTTGTGTATTAAACAAGGCCTTTTTAATCTCACATGCATTAGTTAAATATATTGTAGTACTCAAATAAGGTAGTAATCCCTTTTAGAGGTGTCAAAGCAAATGGAAGGGAATATAGAGGTTTTTTTTTGGTTAGGTATGTTCATTTTTATGTGTGGTTGCCTTTCTTTATTAGTTATATATCTAACTTAATATATTAGAATCTCTATGTTTTGATTTATTATATGTAATGTTCCCACATTTGTGGGATAAACGGTTCATTTGATTTATAAATAAAGGTATCTAAAGTATTAGTGTGTTGATGTTTTCATAGTTCTTTTGATTGAAGTTTTAAGAAAAAAATTGTGAACTTAATTTGCATTAATATTTTATATCATTCTTATGAAGGAGAGCTCCAGCACAGTAATGTGCACAATGCACACTCTTTAAAGGATGCCCATCATTTTATGACCATTCATAACTATTAATAAATCTTTAATTAGAGAATTGGGTAATTAAACATTATTAATGAGTCCTTAACTAAAGCATTGGGTTTAAAGATCCAAATATTTATCCTATTTTTATTAGTCAAAATTTAACTTTACCTAAAAGTATTATTTTATGCTCAACTCTCTCCTCTAAACTCATTAGATATGCATTTGTACTTTTCAATCCATATATCATTTTTCTAAGGTTGTCTATATAATTCCAATGATTAAGATAGTATTTGTGCATTTAAGACCAATATTTTTAAAAGATTAGCGCTAGTAATTGTGACTTTAAGGGTGTTAGTGTTGACTATAAGTACTAATAATTGAATGAAATGTGCCTTTAGATCTAAAAAGCAACCAATCATGTGATGCCACATCAGTGCACCAACAAAGCATGAGTTAATGCACACCTATTGGTCCACCCTTTTTTTGGGAACTATTTGACACCTTGACAAAAAGCATGCTGATGTGGCATCATATTAGATGATATGGCCCTGAAACCTTAGTTATAAGTAGGGGCCTTGCCAAGTAAGCTACTATTAATTTTTTGGAGTGATTTGAAATTGTCAGGTATGATTTTGAGAGACTTAAGTTAGGGTGCTCAACTACTGAATCCTCTCCCCTATTCGCCTAACTTTACTTGAATATATCCTTATTAGAAGCAGTAAATTGTTTTATGATTAATGGACTTGTTTAAAGTTGATCCGATCAAACTGTGAAGAAAAAAATTGTGACAGTAGTGCTAATGAACATAATTTTAATATAATGACAATGATGGGATTGAATGCAATGTTTACATCATAATGACATTCAGCGTACAATTCACAATCATCGACCAGGCATATAGTGAATAGACCTTGCACCGAAGTTTTTGGAACAATTAACTAAATCTGGATATCGATGTTTACAGTTTCCTTGCAGATCACTTTTGTGGGAAACCATTTAAATAATTAAACTATAGCACAACAAAAATAGATAACAATTGGAACTTAAATAATCAAGAACTGAATTATATACAAATTTTAATAGAAATAACAATTAACAAATTGAATTATATACAATTTTTTATAGAAATAATAAGTGTAGTTCAGATCCTATTAGATTGCAGAAAAAAGTTCATATTTTACTTGTTAAAAGATATAGAGGAATCATCTAGAGTCTTATAATATTGAAATTCTTCTATTAGTATAGAAATTGGTATATTGAACTCCCTAATTCCTTACTTTATGTCTATTAAGATTTTAATCTCATCTTTCATATCAGGGTTCATTTTTGTACAAATGATTTGCCATATTACAACTCTTTCTATTTCATCATAAATTTGTTTGCCCATTGTGAAAGGGTCAAACCCTTCTCAACTAAACTGGAGCTGCTTGGCTTTACACCACTTCTTAGTTCCAACAATACAACCCCAAAGCCGTACATCTTTGCTTTTGGAGAAGGCCTCACTTGATATGCTCTTTCTGGAAAAAAAAACTTGAAATATAAGCACAATTGTTCTTGAAACTTGGTTTAGAATAAGGTAATAAAAAAGCACTTTTAAAACTTCTAATTAGGAAGCACAAGTTGTTATTATATAGATAAATATTTTTTTAATTGGGTGCAAAGAAGTAGCTATTCTTAAACATTAAACAATTTAATATTTAAATAAAACACACAAAAGTTCATACTTTACCTGCTAGAAGACATAGAGGAACCACTTAGCCTCTCATAATATTGAAATTCTTGCTCTGCTAGTATAGAAATTGGTATATTGAACTCCCTAATTCCTTGCTTTCCTTGCTTGATGTCCATTAAGATTTTAACTGCATCTTTCATATCAGGCCTCATTTTTGGATTTTCATCTGTACAAATGATTCCCAATCTTACAACTCTTTCCATTTCATCATAAACTTGCTTATCTTTATAAATATTTTTCAAGCAGTCATCAATGAACCCTGTCAAGTTGTTTTCTACCTGTGCCTTGTTTGCCCATTGTGAAAGGGTCAATCCCTTCTCATCTAAACTGGAGCTTGTTGGCTTCACCCCACTTATTAGCTCCAACAATACAACTCCAAAACTGTATATATCTGCTTTTGGAGAAGACCCCACTTGATATGCTCTTTCTGAAAAAAAAAAAAAAAAAAACTTGAACTATGAGCACAATAATTATGTAACTTGATTTAAAATAAAATAACAAAAATTTAAAAAATCATACCAGAAAAAACTTCACTAAACGGTAAAGATAATATTGTTTTTTAAATCATATCAAATGCAAACCCTCTTGAAATATCAGCTCTTCCCTAAAAGCTTCAACCTAAATCTTGTCTGATTATATATCAGACTCAAACTCCACAAATCAACAATTTTGAGACCTTGTTAGATCCACACTTCCTGGCATAAATTCTAGTAGACCTTTGCCTATGATCAAGTACGTTTACACATAAAAATAGGCTGTTTTTATAACAAAATAGAATTTTAAATAAAAATTATATAGGATCTGGAAAGGCAATTAGCATACCTGGAGCTGTATAGCCAATAGTAAAGCCAGAGCCAAAAGAGCTTGGTGTGAGCTCGTTATTGTTCATAATCCTGGCTATGCCAAAGTCAGCAATAAGGGCTTCCAGATATTTATCAAGAAGTATATTTTCAGGTTTCAAATCACAGTGCACAATTGTGTTCTTGCATTCATGGTGAAGATAAGCCAACCCATGCGCAACTCCAGCGGCTATATTCAATCTTTGCTTCCAATCCAATCTGCGATCCAATGGACCGTGCAACAGAACGTTCAGGCTAAAATTAACCATGAATTTGGAAACTATTATCATTTCTTGGCCATTGAAGAAATAGCCTAATATTCTCATAAGATTTCTGTGACGAAGCTGCACCATAATCTGGAGCTCTGACAAAAAATGTTTGAGACAACATTCTCTATCCTCTGAAAATTCCATTCTTTTTATGGCTACTGTTTGGCCTTTGGCGAGGGTTCCTCTGTAAACTGTTCCGAATCGGCCTTTTCCAATTATTTTTCTCTCGCTAAAATTGGCTGTTGCTTCAAGTAACTCTTCTCTCCTGAATTTCAAGTATGGCTGGGAAATTCTTTCGATTTTGGCTTCCTCCGTTAGGAAATGAGATTCACGGCTTTTGTTCATATACTGTTGCAGGAAAACAGAGAAGATGAAAACACAAGATATTATGAAGACAAAGGTAGTGAAGAGGGGAAAAACTTGGAGAACGAGATGCAGAGAATAGAGCTTCCATGATATAATTAGGGAGACAGCGCAGGTAATTAAATAAACAATTAATAAAACCCTCACGGATTTCCTCATTACACTTCTTCCTTCCAGTACTGCAGGGCTCTGTCTGTAGACGGAAAGCCTATCCAGATTTAACAAATTAATAATTATTATGGCTGGATAGATGAAGGGTTATAAACACAGATTGATTGACGCCTAGTAATCGTCAATAATCCAGTCAATCATCTTTCCGCGAGTAGAGGAGGATGTTTCCCTTGTCATTTCCACAAAAGAACATACCCACAAGTTTTCTATCTATGGCTTTATTTTATCTTATCTTTTCGTGAATTTCACGTTTTCACATAAGAAAATAATTTGCCTGTCATAAATATACCTTTTTTCATTTTCAGCCTGATATTTTACTCCTATCTTATAGGAGAGAGAATTTAGTTGTTGAGTGTTTTTGACTTTGAACAGCCTGATATTTTACTCCTATTTTATAGGAGAGAGAATTTAGTTGTTGAGTGTTTTTGACTTTGTGTCTTTCAAAAATTATGTGATAGTTCTAAATTTTATAATAGTTTATTTGGCAAGTCTTTTGTTTAAATTTAAGGTTTCTCGGTCTACATCATCAAATATTATATCATATGAGTTTGTTTTTTGTTAAGGTGTTTAAAAGGACCCTCCAAAAGTTAGAA
Organism: Cunninghamia lanceolata; assembly: GCA_027924645.1. Classification (NCBI taxonomy): domain Eukaryota; kingdom Viridiplantae; phylum Streptophyta; class Pinopsida; order Cupressales; family Cupressaceae; genus Cunninghamia; species Cunninghamia lanceolata. The sequence continues at coordinate 8,665,498 of BSBN01000534.1, forward strand.
GGATAGTTGTGCATTAAGTTATAATAGTTGAGATAGGACAGACATTTCTGGTGCTCTGGGAACGAAACCCTAAATCATTTTCAAACCCTAAGTTTTTTGTTGCTACAGCCCCAAGATGAGGCTAAAATTTGCTACACGACAAATTGGCGGTGTACAGAGTGGAATGGATTCAACCAAGGAAGACATTTCTACTGAAAACGAGCCAACAGTTGAGATGGAGCCCACCTTAGATGGCTCGGTTACTATAGATGCTGGAAATGACGAGGACACTTCAAACAACACAGCGAAAACGAGGGAGGCCACAGCGTATGAGGTCAAAAAGATAGTGTGATGACCAAGTTGCAAGCTACCGAGGAACTAGGTAAACCCTTAGAATTCCTACTTCTTGATGATGTAATGGAAGTCATTTCGAAATGCCAATCTAGAACTGTGATCCTTTTTTTTCTTAGAGGAGTCCCTTTTCAAGTTGATTTTTATAAATGGGATCATTTTAACTAGGAAAACCGAGGTTGGGAAATTGAAGCTCTAAGGGGTCTTGGCAAGGGTTATGTCTCCTATATGTTTAAGACCGTTGAGCATGCTCAAGCGGTGTTGTAATATGGAACATGGGTTATTTATGGCCAAATCTATTAACTTCAAGCTTGGTGATTTGATTTTCACCTTGAAAGCCCATCTCGTTCTCAATATCCAATATGGATAGAATTACCTTATTTAAACCTAGCATTCAGGCCATACTTGCAAAATATTGTGGCACAGTTGGGTAGGGTCATTTGGTGTAAACAAAATTCTGATAAATTTGCCAACCATAGGGTTTAGCCCAGGGTTTGTGTTGAAATGGAATTGAACAAACCATTGCTAGAAATTATTAAATTGATCGGCCCAAGGTTTGAAATAGATCAACCTTCAGTCTACTTGAACAAGCCTAATGAATGTTTCTTTTGCCGAAAAGGACATTTGATTCACGATTGCCCTGCCAGGAAAACAAGATTTGATCAAACGCCAATGTCTGCCTCTCCATCTAACCAGGCTATTCGTCCCTCCCCCTAACCCATTCCTCCTTGTAACACCATTATCTCTTTGTCATCATCCCATCCACCCTAGGCTCCGTCCATTCCCCATCCTACTTTTGATGCTAAAATAGATGAACAGCCCATGCAATCTCCTTATAAAATGCCATTATGTCACGTCTCGAACTTTCATAGACTTTACAAATTTACCTCATTAGTCAATTACAAGTGAAATTATGGAACAATAAGTAGATTTACAATGGATATGATATGTTATTCATTTAGATTTTGTTGCCTCGACTATATTTTTGACTAACTTATTGATAGTGCGATGAGTTTGAGTTTTACAAGTCTTGTCGAATGACAAGAGCATGGCTTAGGTAGAAGAGATCTAGCTTTTTGGAAAACATGTGATGGGTTTTATCTGGTTACCTCACACACTTCACATAGTTGCATATGCATAATGAAATGAATTTAAATGCATTAGTGTGTGGTTAATTGTTTTCGAATTATATTTAAATGGTGTTTTATCTTTAATGAGGATAACTATGTTTGTATTTTAAATTGAATAATAAAATATTACTAATGGATGTTTGGAAGACAATATATTATTTGAAATTAAATAATATATTAAATAAGATAATTTCATGCAAAATTGTATTTTATTTCTATTCTTGATTAATTAAAATAGTTTGTTTTAAATAAAATAGTCTAATAATATTAAAAATAGCTTTATTAAATTTAGATTTTGAAATGAAGAATTAAATACTTGATCCTGTCACTCATGTGGCAGTAAGTTCAAAAAGATATAATTATTATTGTTATTTTTAAATTGCATTATTCTCAATTTGGTGGGAAGGAGATCATGCAAAAACAAAAAGTTAAATGAAGCTCTAAAACTGGATCTGAATGTCCAAAATAAGAAAGGAAAATTGATTAAAGGAGGGAGATTGAATAGATCAAGGACCACAAATTACTGAGAGAGAAGCTATGTTTTGACAGAGGAAATTCTTTTGAGTTTTGGGGGCGACAAACATTGGAGAAGTGTAGTGACAAGAAGAAAGACAGTGACGTCACCAGCTTATCCCCTCACCGTCACTATCTTTTCCAAGTTTTCTTCTGGTTTTTCTATTACTGTGTTAAATGAAGGATTATCATTTTAAATAGATGTCTTTTCTGCCTGGTTTTGGCATCTCTTTTGTGTTAAATTGACCCATGTATTATGACCATCCTCACCTTGTATCTCTGACTGAAAACTTATCTTTCTAGCCGCTTATCTTCTTGACCTAATCATTCCTTAGTTTGAGTCATTTTCCTTGTGCTGACTGGTGATTTAAAATACTAGATCGCTTGTTATACTGGCCACTTTTATTAAGAAGTTTACATATACTTCTGGCTGCCTATATCCTTGCTAATTGATCCTTTTCCATGGTCGAATATTGCTATTCTTGTTCGATCTGTATAGATTGATCCCTTCCACTTATTTGTTGTTGTCTGCCTCAGTTTAAAACAAGGCATAGATTGAATCAAAACTCAAAATGAATCCTTAGTTCGCTGAAGGTTATTCCTATCAAAACATTAGTTCTACGACTGTGTCTCTATCCTTTATTTTGCTGACTGGAATCAAATCTAGATTAGAAAGTCTGTTCGCATGTTTTATTATGTTGAATTAAACCTCCAGATAGCTGCCATAAATAATCTCAGTGGTTCGATTAATGACTGTATTTAGTTTGCATTCTGGTTAGAATGAACAGTAGGATATACAAATCGACCACCTCTGCATAGATAACGAACCCCTGGAATAAGTTTTGAGTTGTTCTGGTAAACTTTATTGTGGATTGTAATTTTTTTCTTGGTTATGTTGGTTGTAAATAGTAAGATATAAATCGACCTCTATGATGTTAAAACACAAACCTTTGAAATTAAATATAAATCCAGGTTCATGTAGTTTTCATTTCAGTAGTATGCATCTGTAGGAACCTCTTGAATAACATTGAGAATTCATTGTTCCTGTAACTATATTATGACAGCAAACCTTATAAACTCATTTAACACAAATTACTATATTCCTGTAGCAATTTAAAAGATTTTGTGGCCCAATAGAAACTTGTTAAAACAATATTTAGACCTGAAAACAGAGACAGTAGATTTTGATACTGTTTTCCTAGGAATGCTGAAGAACTATTTATATTGATATAATGATTAAAAATTGAGTTTTATTTTGTTCTTTATGCACTAAATTATTCCTATAGTAGTCGTGTCACCACAGCGACAAGAAGCCTGTAGTGTGTTTTATTTGTGTTTGAATAAACCTCCTATCGCTGACAGGAAGGCAAAACTATGAACTAAATCGATTATTTAAAGAAATAATTAAATAACGAAATTAGTGGACTACTTCATAGTATGTTATGTGTATTGATGCTTGGAAAGAAGAAAGAATGAATTATTGTAAACTTGTATATCCAAATTATAGAAAGCAAATAGATGCTTGCATGTGCTATGTTTATTCTTCTTTAGTGTGTATTTTGGAAAGATTGCATTCCGGGACGGGTGTCGAGTATGGAATAATAGGGAAATAGGTTTTCTTTTTCAAAACCTATATGTCGTTTTACGGATTAATGCCTTGGCCAAAGCTAATGAGAATGTTGAAATAGACATGTATACCATTATAGAATGAATGGTTGATAGCCTAGATTTGTATATTTCCCTGCCATATCCTATTGATGAGATGATGCATTAATGATAGTAATGCATGTAGATTGATAGGCACACACCAGATTCCACCCTACATATGTTTACAGATTGCTAGGCTCTTCGAGCAAGGTCGGGCATTGAAGGATACTGGGGAAGTGCAAGCTTCGTGGTTGGACAGAAAAAGCACCTGAACCATGCTCTTGTCCTTTGATTCAATAGATGTCCAGTTGGTCGATGGCAATCGAGGACTTTTGTTAGATTTTTATGATATTGATTACTTATACTTCTATTATTGCAAAGATTTGTAAGGCTTGATGCCGACATTTGACACTTGTAATATTATTGAATTTTACATACTTTGTAAATGACTTCAGATGTATACATATGATTTGTAATCTTGATTGTACTTTAAACTAATGAAATGGAAAGATTATTTTGGTCTCTTGAAATATCTTAATTTCTTTCCTTATGGATGTTAAACAGAAGTTATTTTACTTTACTCTAAATTACTTGTAGTAATTCTATGTTTTACTTCAGTTTTGTGTGTTTGTGAAACTTGGGTACTTTACACATTATGACAGATCGCTGGAGACTAGTCAAGAAAAGGAAAGAACCATCTGGTTCTTCTCCTCGTTCTGTTAGTCATTCACCTTTTATTAATTGCTCTTCTTCACCTCCTCATAATTCCCCTATCCATCATGAGCGTGGTTCCATCTCTTCTCCACCCCATTCCCGCCAGAGATCTAGATCTCCATCAGATCGACTAAATAGCAACCAGTCACTTCATCTCGCTAACAACAATCACCAAATCTGCAACATACACAACAAATCTCCAATACCCAAAACTCCCAATTTGCAATACAACCTGCACAAAACCTTGTAATGTCCTCAATCCTTGCATGCATTGCCATGCCTTCCATTTTGCACCTAATCTACACACACAAGGGTTATACACATCCATGGATCTATGAAAACATCCAGAACCATAAATGTATAAATACATCACATGCAAGCACATACAAGCAACATGCAAGGATATGCAAGCCATGAAAAAGCCTTAAAGTTCAGAGTCTCCATGAATACATCTGAAACATCAAGATCCTCTATTGCAACCTCCATGTATCCAAGAATGAATCTACACATCTCATGCCATGCTTTACAATGTGCACTTGCAAGAGAAAACTCAATACAATGATAGCCTCTCATACAGCCTGTAAAATAAGAGCCAACCCTAACTACTAACCTTGTGCTTGCTTTTATAGATTCAAACTCACACAAATACAACTTGTGGTATTGGATAAAAATAATGTGACTCAAAACCATGAGCACAAAACCATTAACCCCAAAATAATAAATATTTTCCTTATGTCTCCCAATGTTAAATACAACTTTTACAAGTGATAACAAATAAATATTTAATGTGGCTAAACACATCACTTAAGATGCACCAGAAAAGAATATTTATTTTACATAATTAAATTAATTAATGTTATGCAAGGTGAACAACACCTTTTTCCCAACACTTCTTCCCTCCCCTTTCTACCTCTTACCCTCTCTCTCACTCTCTACTTCTCTCCCCTCTCTACCTCCTACCCTCTCTCACTCTCTACTTCCCTCCCCTCTCTACCTCCTACCCTCTCTCACTCTCTACTTCCCTCCCCTCTCTACCTCCTACCCTCTCTCACTCTCTTCTTCCCTCCCCTCTCTACCTCCTACCCTCTCTCACTGTCTACTTCCCTCCCCTCTCTACTTCCTACCCTCTCTCCCACTCTCTACTTCCCTCCCCTCTCTACCTCCTACCCTCTCTGCCACTCTGTACTTCCCTCCCCTCTCTACCTCCTACCCTCTCTCTCACTCTTTTCTTCCCTCCCCTCTCTACCTCCTACCCTCTCTCTCACTCTTTTCTTCCCTCCCCTCTCTACCTCCTACCTTAGCTCTCACTCTCTTCTTTGCTCCCCTCTCTACCTCCTACACTCTTTCTCACTCTATACTTCCCTCCCCTCTCTACCTCCTACCCTCTCACTCACTCTCTTCTTCCCTCCCCTCTCTACCTCCTATCCTCTCTCTCACTCTCTCTTCCCTCCCCTCTCTACCTCCTACCCTCTCTCTCACTCTCTACTTCCCTCCCCTCTCTACCTCCTACCCTATCTCTCACTCTGTTCTTCCCTCCCCTCTATACCTCCTGCCCTCTCTCTGAGCCTCTACTTCCCTCCCCTCTCTACCTCCTACCTTTTCTCTCACTCTCTTCTTCCCTCCCCTCTCTACCTCCTACCCTCTCACTCTCTACTTCTCTCCCCCCTCTACCTCCTACCCTCTCTCACTCTCTACTTCCCTTCCCTCTCTACCTCCTACCCTCTCTCTCACTCTCTTCTTCCCTCCCCTCTCTATCACCTACCCTTTCTTACTCTCTACTTCCCTCCCCTCTCTACTTCCTCCCCTCTCTCCCACTCTCTTCTTCCCTCCCCTCTCTACCTCCTACCCTCTCTGTCACTCTCTTCTTCCCTCCCCTCTCCACCTCCTACCTTCATCCTCACTCTCTTCTTCCCTCCCCTCTCTACCTCCTACCCTCTCTCTCTCTACTTCTCTCCACTCTCTCACTCTCTACTTCCCTCCCCTCTCTACCTCCTACCTCCTACCTTCACTCTCACTCTCTTGTTCCCTCCCCTCTCTAACTCCTGCGCTCTCTCTCAGTCTCTACTTCCCTACCCTCTCTACATCTTACCTTCTCACTCTATACTTCCCTCCCCTCTCTACCTCCTACCCTGTCTCTCATTCTCTTCCTCCCTCCCCTCTCTACCTCCTCCCCTCTCTCTCACTCTCTACTTCCCTCCCCTCTCTACCTCTTACCCTCTCTCTCACTCTCTACTTCGCTCTCATATCTACCTCCTACCCTCTCTCACTCTCTACTTCCCTTCCCCCTCTACCTCTCTTCATCATTCTTCCCATCCAATGAACTTTTGTAAATGATCTTGTTTCCATTTCATCCTCCCAATTTATATCCTCATCCATCTCTACATGTCCTAGTTTTCTTGTTTCCATGTTCTTTGTCGATAAGGGAGAGAGAGAGAGAGAGAGAGAGAGAGAGAGAGAGAGAGAGAGAGAGAGAGAGAGAGAGAGAGAGAGAGAGAGAGAGAGAGAGAGAGAGAGAGAGAGAGAGAGAGAGAGAGAGAGAGAGAGAGAGAGAGAGAGAAGAGAGAGAGAGAGAGAGAGTCCTAGTTTTCTTGTTTTCATTCCCTTCATCGATAACTTGGTGAGGGAGAGATAGAGGGGAGAGATAGGGAGATAGAGAGTTTAGGGGAATTATTTAGGTTTAGGGGTTAGAGTTTAGGAGTTAGGGGTTTAGGGTTGATCAATTTAGGGTTTAGGGGTTAGATTTTAGGGTTTAGAGAGAGATAGAGAGAGAGGGGAGTGATAGAGATTGGGAGAGATAGAGGTTTAGGGTTGCTTCCAGGGTTTATGGTTTAGGGGTTTGGGGTTGCTCAATTTTTGGGTTTATGGATTAGGGGTTATTGTTTAGGGACATTATTTAGGGTTTATGATTTATGGTTTAGGGGTTAGGGGTTAAGGTTTAGAGAGAGGACCGATAGGGAGATATAGAGGAGATTGAGGGGATAAATAGGGAGATAGATGGTGAGGGACATGGCCAGAGACATAGGCATAGAGATTGAGAGGTAGAGGGATGATAGAGACAAGGATATAAGGGTTCAAGGTTTAGCAGCCTTAGGAGTTAGGAGTTAGAGAGGAAGAGATAGGGAGATAAAGGTTTAGGATTTAGGGGCATTATTTAGGTTTTAGGGGTTTAGAGAGAGAGGGAGGGACATAGAGAGATAGATATATACTTATATATAAAGGTTTACAAGGATATATACTTATAGATATATATTTATAGATATATACTTATAGATATATACTTATACATATAGAGAAAACACTTGTTTGCATGCATGAAAGGATGTAAAGGTTTCATGCTTCCCAAAACATGCTCGTGTTATAATGTGAGCATGTTATAACATGAGTACATTATAATGTGAGTGCATTTTAGGAAGCAAAAAAATGAGAAAAAAAACATGTGGGATACGTGATTCACACCCACATGTCTATTATTCCCTACTTTTTATGCATGCTATCAGACAAGAAAATGATTTTTCATGGTGTTTGACATTTTAAGAATCATTGTTTGAGCAATCCACTACCTTTTTTTTGTTTTTTCAACGTATAAGAACTAGTTTTGCATATTTTTGGACATATTTTGATTATTTAAATTGAAAGTTTCATGTTTCATAATGTTTCAAAGCTAATTTTCATGTATTTAGATTGAATTTGATGATATATGTTTATTTTTTTCATAAATTTCACTAATCCTATTCTAGAGTTATATAGAATTCAATATTGAATACAAAGGAACTTGCCAAAAATATTAATTTGAGGATTTTGAAGGCAAATTTTGGAGGATTGGTCAACTCAAATATCAAATTCTAAATTATGTTCTTTATGTATTCATTTACTTCACTTTATGTTATTTAGAACACTCACAATGACTAAAAGTGGAACTATCTAAGTTAAAAATTCATCATTATGTGCATTAATAGAATTAGAATCATTAAAATATGATATATACATGAATTTGTTGTATCTTGAATCATTAATAGAATTTGTTGTATCTTGAATTTGAACTATGTATTTTCATCATTCTCTCTAATATAACTAGTTGTATCAACATTTAAAATATAGTGCCATCTCTAGGTTTCTCCAAGAAATTAGACTGGTTAGACTGCAATAAACTCTATATTATAGTCTTTCATCTTCCTACACTACAACCAAAATCAAACTATGGGTTGCGATAACAAAGAGAAACTCTCAATTGCTTCTTATCACTTGTGATACCTCTAAACATTCTCTAGGACATATACATGTTCTCAGTTGTCACTACATGCACTCCAACACTACCCTATGTGCACATGCACTACCATACATGCTCTAGCAACTCACTTAGCTCATGATGCAATAGCGAGTTCTTCACCAAGAATCTTGTAATTGATACCATAGCAACACTTGGTTAATAAATCTCTATACCATAGCACAATGTCCAACTCTCAATGCATGGTTACCACATTGAGGCTTCTATCACTATCTTATCAATTTATGATCAAACTCTTCAACAAGATCTTGAACAATCCAGAAATCTTAGTATGTAACAAGTTCAACACCTTAAAGGTCAATTGACCATACTGGTCCCATGACATAACCAATTGCTATCCTCTAGAGTTGCTTTTAGAGCATTTATTTTTAATAAACACATTTGCAATGGAAACAATCTATTTGTTGTCATGAGAACTTCTGCTACAACTTTTTCCACCATGATTTTTATCAAAATATTTACAAGTACCATCATGAAACAAAACTCTATAATCATTTTCAATAAGCTAACCTACACTCAATAAATTATGCTTAAGGCCATCAACTTACACTACTTTATTGTCTTTTCCAACAACTTACACTACATTATTGTCTCCAAATTTTAATCAACTCTTTACAACTTTATCAATTGGCATAAATAAGTCTTCATCGACTATCATATGATTCAAACAACCAAAATCAAGAAACAAAACATTATCTTAAGATTTCTCTTTTGCATGACAAAAGACAATTTAATATTGGAATTGAGATGCTCTCCTTCATTTCAAGTGAAAATTGCTTTCTTATTTCACATGTGACTTTGTTTGAGCCTACACTCCTTTTCAAAATGCCCAATTTCTTTTTACAATGATGGCATTAAATATGCCTTTTATTTGTAGACCATCTACAACCTCTACTACTATAGTCTCTTGGACTCCTCTGTTCAAAAAGAATCTACCATTTTTATTATTGGGAATTGTTAAGAGTTATTTCTTCCTTCTCCAATTTTGGCTTTTGTTGCAAAAGCCCCCTCAAAGTTCTATGTAGTCCCATCTACTTACTTGAGATAACAATGATCACATCTAAGAATATACATGACTTCATAGTTGTCTTCATGAGCTACTCTAACTAATTCACCACCTACAATATAACAATTTGGCCATCCTTTAACATGCTGGTAGGTCTAGTTTTACCTTACTTGAGTCTCTATTTGGAATGGTTGCTCCATCACAATGTGTTTGTCATAACTCTCCTTAGTGCTAGTGACTTCTTCTATCTTGTCTTGAGTACATGTAACATGCCACTTGTTCTACCAAGTAAAAACAACTAAGTTTTAACCCAAGAGTAAATAAATCATGAATCCAAAATATGAGTAATAAATTTTTTCCTTTCTTTCATTTGATACAATGCACATTTGAAACATATTTCAAACTTAACCATTGCACTATCAAAATACATTTCAACAATTACATGAATTGAATAATTCTCATTTACAATATTTCAAGAGATAGTTACATAGAATGCTTCATAAAGATATTTGTCAATAGAGATACAATGGTTCTGATGTCTATCCTCAAATCCTGGCAACCAACTACATGAGGAGAAGCATCACTCAAGCACTTTCCGCTAACCATGGACTAATTGCGGTCCCCCACACATTTACCAAACTGGTAAATGACCCTACCCTTTGACGAAGGGATTGGTATGGTAACCTCAAAGAATAGCCTATACTGAGTTGATGTTGTGTCCTACATATCTAGTACTATCATACATTGTGGCTCCAACCTACAAGCATGATTTTCCTTCCTAGTATGTAAACATGGATCACAGTGAACTGACAATGTAAACGTTGTTTGTTTACACTACTTTGGACAAAATTTCATCACCCCTAACTTGGAATGGACATCACATGCTCACCCATCATTCTAGCTCAAATTTGGAAAGACATCAAAAGTTATTCCCTTACCCATGGATCAACAAATCCTAGGAATAACCCCACTTACATTTTCAAGTTTACTAAACCAAAGGCTATTCCCTTAACCATGGATCCACAAATCCTAGGATTAACCCTACTATCCATTCTAGGTTTTCTATGATACTCTCATCAAAGTAATACCATTGCTAGTATATAGTTTTCCTAGTTTTAGCAATTCTACACATACTTGTCTTAATACATTTCAATATAGTTACCACTCCTTACTAAGGAGATTAATAAACAACCAAATATAATGCTCACATACTGAATGTATATATGTATATTTTTATATTTCTCATTGATCAAATAAGAGAATACCCAATGCAATAATGAAAACAACTCATTTCAAACAATACTCAAGGCATATAAACTTCAACAAAAATGACATAATAAGAAGAGATTCAACATGCCTTTTTAAGCTATGCTCCAAGTAATCAACAGAACCCCTTGCTTGTGATCCTTCAAGCGGACTGATTCACCTCTCCAAAAGCAACTCAACTCCCTCTCTAACCTTCTTATAATTCCTCTCAAAATCAAGACAAAATAACAATGCACTCTCAACACCAAACTAAAAAATACAACAACAGAATAATAAAGCACTTGGCTGGAAAATTGCGTGTAAAAGAATGAGGAAGCTCTCCTTTTTATATAAGAAAATCGAGTGAACTAAGGCTACAAATTAGCTTGTAAAATTGCCACAACTCCCCCTTGACCAAAACAGATTTAGAGGTGGCAAAATGAAATAAAAAAAGATGACACATAAAAGGACACTCATAAAACAACTCAGAAGAAGCAAGAAAACAAATTTCAAAAACATTAAAACCTCTTCACAAAAGTGACACATAATAGACCATGTTTCCTTTTTTACTTGCAAAACTAGTCGCAAAGAACAAGTCAATGCATACATTGGTAAACACATAAAGACTCCTAAAAACATAATTGTTTCAGATTGATTCCCATGTCCAAGACAAAGTCAAAGTACACCCCTTAAGAGTTTGATTTTGCATTCACTTTGAAATGATAACATGACTCATAGATATGTATTATGTATATTGATTAGACAAGCATGTTGAATGTCAGTAACACTCAGAGGGGGGGTGAATCAATGTTCTAACAATCTTTTCATGTAATTTAACTTTCAACCATTTCCCAAAATTAATTAAACAAAGGCACAACATGCATATGAACAACAACCATAAAACATGACACATGAACACCAAGATTTTACGTGGAAAACCCAAAAGGGAAAAACCTGTTGATAACTGAGAGGGGGGGGGTGAATCAGTTATCCTAATTATTTCCTTTATTGAACTTTCCCTTAGTTGATGCAGCATAAAATCAAACATAAAACATTAACCATAAAACAAGAAACACATGACACAGTATTTTTGACGTGGAAACCCTGTTAAGGGAAAAAACCACGGGGTGATTAACCCAAAATTATTCTCTGTTAGAAGAATAGGAAATTACAAAGATGGCACTTGCCAATTAGGGCTCACTGCCCGAGCACACTGCTCACAAGAGGCCCACTGCCTACAAGAAGACACACTGTCTACAAAGTGATGAGAATCACAGTCTTGAACTGATTGGAAGCATCTGCATATGCTGGAGTTCAGTTCCGGTTAGGCTCAGTACACTGATCTGCTGCACTTCATCTTTCCTCTGTTCTTTATTCTGCTATCTTTCACATACCGGATCCTTTTTGCTACCTCTGCTCTTTATCTAGACTTATTCGCATATCTCTCCACAACAACAACCCTTTCACAACTAAATCCATCCTCTATATATATCCGCACAAGTAATTTCATCACCTTTCTAGTCGGCATCCGGAACAGTCTAGTTTCTTATAAACTTTCATTCTGTCGGCTGAATCCTTCCTCACCAAGCAATGCGGATCAAGCATATACTTGTAGATATCATTAATCATGTCGGCCAAACATGATTCATGCCTTCACAACTTCTGTCATCAGCAGTAACCCATCCGGAAAGCAGTCTGATACTCTGCCAGTCAGTTCTTCCTCTGTTTTCACTGTCTCTCAGGAATCCGGTACTCAACCATTCATATCTTTTTCTTTGTTCATCACCGGAGGCTAAATCCTTGGAATATACCACTCAGGGTAGTCCTCTTGACTTTCCCAAATCCGCACTGCACCAAGACACTTCCTCTGAGAGATCCGGACCAATCTGTCGGACCTTGCCACATGCTCTGTTCTTCTTCACCGGACCACAACATTCTTTATTCTGACTTCCGGTAGAGACACATTATGACTTGCGGATATGTGGGATGACCTTTGTTGCCATCAATGACAACAACCATGAATCCATATAGTGTCTCTTGCCAACAATCTCCCCCTTTGGCATTGATGGCAACACTTAGTGAAAAATGACTAAGTGTTTTCACTATGCTCCCCCTTTGCTGATGCTCTGTCTTTATATACAATTTCTGGAACTCCCCCTTAGTTGGATTCCTCATTTTTCACTGCTCCTCACTCCCCCTTTGACATCAATGGCAAAGGGTAGGGTCCGCACACCAAAATTTTCAAAAATTTTCTCTATATAGCCGCATATTTACATACTCACATGTATTGAAGAATGTCTGCAAAGGATGTCTGCAATTGGATCATTTCTGTAGCCCAACTTTGCTTCATTCTATCCAAAATTGAAATGTGACCACTTAGCAAAAATGCAAACGCTTCTGCCCGCTTGAGATCTGTCGGATCTTTTGTTTGGGCGGTGGTCTGAGCATCACTGATGGCCTCATGCATGGTTTCCAACTTAGGGATTATAATCCTTCTAAGTTCTCCCATCCGGTTGGTGATGTTCTTCCTTTCCTTCTCAAGATTTTTTATTTCATTCAAGACTGCAATGGTCTGACATTCTTGATTTATTATAGAGGAAGAGAGAGGATCAAAACTTTGAGATAAGCTTTGTAGCTTATCCTGTTCCTCTTTTATTTTCTTGTCAAATGCTGCTGTTGCCTTTGACCAGGATATACAAAATTTGTAGATGTCACCGCCATCCTTAAGAGCATTCTCTAAGCTCCTTATTCCAATGCTTACAATCTTCCTATCCTTAGAGATTAATTCTAATATTTCTGAAAATCTCTTATCCAAAAATTCCTTCCGGACCTTTTCTTCAGCTGATTTTTCTAAAGAATCAAAATGTGTATCAACACTGCTGACTAAGGTTTTTAGATTACCGGAAGTGGAGGCTGTCGGATCTATCTGGATTGATGGCATGATCTTTACAAGTATTTCGGAAGCAGCCTCTATCAGCTCACAGTCTTCCATATGGGACTTCAGGAGCTTTTCATTTGCCTTGGCATTTGCAAATGAAGCTATCTTCATTGTTTGTACCGGAGAGAGAGAGTCAAAATCAAATGGACCTTTTAGAAGCTCCGGTTCATCAATCTCTAGAGTTTCTTTACTCAAAAATTGTTGAACAGTTTGTGCAGTGTCTCTTGCCGGAGACAGATGTTTCTTTTCTTCTGCAGTCTTAGAACTGTCAACCTCTTTGTCTTTCACCACTGCTTCCATCTCCTGTAGTTGCTCTTCTTCTTTGGATCCGGAGACTGTAGGGGAAACCGGAGGAGAGATGCTAGTTTGTTCATGAGCCACTTCTTCTGGAGCAGAGGGTCCCAAGTCCTCAGCTGTTTCTGTACCTAAATCCTCTACAACCGGAAGATTGAACCTTTTGAAGGCCTTCCGAAGGATCTCTTCTGTTTCTTGGGCCACTTTGTCAGTCTCGCCAAGCATGAGTTGATTCATCCTGGCTTTGCTTCTGAACTCATCTTTGCAGTCTTTGAAGATAATGTTCATGGTCTTGGGATCAATTTGAGGATATAGCTGAATAGCTATCTGCTCCCGGATCTCAAGATCTTTAGCATGAGCATTATTCTTTCTCACTTCCATTTCCTTTTCTAGGCTTTTAGGAATAAGAGATATTATTTCAATGAAAGCCTTATTATATATGTTAAGATATTTTACTGTGGCCTCCTGCAGAGTCTTTTGGTCGGCCTCACTGAAGTCATCATATGATTCAGTCATTGGTTGAAGGTTTCCATCCACCGTGACCGACTTGATTATGCTCTCTAGTGACAGAGTGGGCTTTTCAACAGTTACCTCTGCCATTTCCTCCTTGTCTTGGCCTGTGGAGGGCTTACCGGATCCTTTCTTTTTCTGTTTCTTTACTTCTCTTACTCCCTCATCTGATTATGTTTCCTCTTCATCCTTTTGGCTTCCATAAGCCCTTGTGGCTTTTGCCTTTGATCTCTTACCGGATGCCTGAACTTTCGGTTTTGAACTTTTGGTTGTGGAAGGTGCAGGTCTCTTTGATGATCTGGTCCGGGTGGGAGTTTCAACCGGAGCACTTTCTTTGCTTTTCTCTTCTTCCTCGGCCTTCCTCCTCTTTTCCCGGCTGGCATCAAGTGCCTCCTTTGAGATACCTAGGCCTTGAGCAATGTGCTCTACTTCTTTTCTTACCTTTCTTTTAATCTCAGGTTCCCTGAGTTCTACATGTATTTTTACACTCAGCTCCTCAAAGGTTCCAAACCTTTCTGCCTTAGGATCTTTGGGCTGACTTAGCATGTGTTGAACATGCAGCTCCACTATCTGTTCATCAACTTCATACCCCATGGGCATGATCCAGACAGTCCTTGGCTCCACTGCCTCCATTAGGCACTGATCAGTGTCAACCATAAAGCACACTGAGTCCTTGTATTTCTCAATGAGAGACTGGGGAATTCTCTCTCTTGCTTGCATCATGCTCTGAAAGTTTTTGAAGTATCCCCATAGAGCTGTATTTCTCGCTTTTGCATCCCCAAGTCCATGCAAATAGTCTCTTATCTGGACTGCAACAGGTTTGTCATTCTGCCATACCCATCCACTTGTTCCGGGTAGCTCATTCATGAAGTAGAAGAATAGACATACAATCAAAGTACCATACTTAAAGGAATTCTTCTTATCCTTCTTGATTTTCTGTATATTTTCCATTAATTGGCTTAGCAGTAGTTCGCAGAGATCATACTCTGCATTCTTTCTTAGCATCTCATAGGTAGTGTATACTGCAGTTCCGGATACAGAATTCTCCCTGTTGGAGTGGTAGATCTTGTATCCTATTATCATTGATGCATATTTGATATCCGGATCAGAGATGTCTTCAATGGTCATTGCCCTTTTGTCAAATTTTGATCCGGTGGCCTCAGTTACAATGTTGTTCTTGACAGATTTGAGGATAGGTACTCCTCCGGAAGAGTATAGGCCAGTTACTGCTCTAATTGCCTCTTTTGTGATCTTGCAGGGTCTATCTAGCCATAGAAAGTTGTCATGCATCCTGCTCAGTACATACCGGACCCATTCATCCTCTTCAAAACAGGGGAAATGAATAAATTGCTCAAATTATTTCTTCTGAATATCCTTATACTCTGGTTTAAGCTCAAAAGCATTGTCAATCAGCTGCTTGTGATAGAGGTCTCTTAATTTGAATTCCCCAAATTCCTCAATGTTTGCATGTATGTAAACCCTAATGTCTTCGGTGTGTAAAACTCCGTGGGGAACACTAGAGAAGGCTCCTAGTGGGTCTACCTCCAATGATTTGTAGGGATGTTTCTTGAATGAGGGGCGAGGTCTATCAGAGATCTTAACTATGTTTGGAGTAGCCATTCTTCAAAGATTTGCAGTGAGGTAATGAAAAACGGAGAATACCTTATGCGCCTTCGGTTTGCACGGAGTGGTTGGATTGATTTCTTTATGCAATAGCTTCGGCAGGAGATCCTTGGTGCTTGATGAACCTTGTTGCAGAGCTCCACTTTTCGCTTCTTCTCGAGTGCAGAATGAGCAAATGACCTTTGAGAAATCCCTTAAATTGCTCCGCGAACCCTAATATCTGTCTGCAATAAATGCTTCACCTACATCATTCCGGTTTGCCTTGTCTGGATAGTTTGGAGTATCCCGGATTGGTTCTGATCTGAGGATATCATCCGGATCTTTCAATCATGAATAAAATCGAGGTAACATATTACAAGAGCATCCCAAACACTCTGTCCAATCCGCAGAACAAGATAGTGCATTTCTGGATCTTTCCGGACCTTTTTGTAATCCTCTATCATACCGGAGCATCTCGCTGAACAGGTCTTATTTGATCGATCATAGCTTCTTCATAACTCCATGCGGACCTCTGAAAACTTGACTGAAGTATCTCAAGACTCATATCTACAAACCCTTTGATCCGCATCTTGTGCCACATTCGGCACCACTTGTTTGGCTGGGGGAACAAGATTTTCTTTGAGTCTCCCCTTGAGCCTGAGCTCACTTTTTAATTTCTGGAAGAAATATCAGCACCAGAGTCTGGTGCGGATCCAACCTCTACATTCTCTAAACTTTTCTTCACCCAAATCTTGCTCATCTGATTCCTAACCTCATCCGCATTCATCTTTTGTTTACCCTTGTCTTGATTCTGATTATACACCGGACCTCTTTTGTCCTGATTCTTGTTTCTGCAAACTTTAGCATTATGACCGGACCTATTGCAGATTTGGCAAATAACATTTCTTTGCATATTTGACTGATATCCTTTTGATCTGCATTGATTAGCCATATGACCTACTCTATTGCATGTGAAGCATCTACCTTTGAATGATTTGTTTACTTGCATTCTTCTGCATTCATGGGATTTGTGTCCATACCTTTTGCAGTTGAAGCACTGTCCGGAGAAGGATGAATTAATCTGATTCATTCTCATTCTGCACTGATTAGCTTTGTGACCAAAGTGGTTGCAGCTGTGGCAGTATCCATTGAAGGATGGATATCTTTGAGCATTTGGCTGTCTTACCGGAGGTCTTCTAGGCCTGCTTCTTGGATTTTCTGATCCAAGATTCTTCTGACCGGATCCGGAGCTTTCTCCTTTCTCATATCCCAAACCATACTTGTCATCTGTCCTCTTTTGACTTCCAAGGAGAACTTCAAGTTGAGCAGAACTTATCTTGAATTTCTCTTTATATTCATTTGCTGTTTGAAGGTCTCTTTTGAGAGAGGCAATTTGATCCTCAAGTTTTCCTTCATTATCTTTGGCATCTTCAAGATCAGATTCAAGATGTCTGATAATCCTGTCCATCTGGTGGCATTCTTCTGATTTTTCTTTAAGAGATTGTCTTAGATTGTCTTCAGCCTTTCTTTTTTCTTCAATCTCTTGAGTAAACTTTATAGTTCCTGATTCCATTTCATGTCTTAACATAATGACTTCTTTTGATAACTTTTCACATAACTTGGTTTGCTCAGTCAATTCTTCATTTGTATTGCTTTCTTCACTTTGTCTTGCCAACTGTTGAAGCAGCTCCTTTCTCTTTTTCATAGAGAGACTTAATTTGTCTTTTAATTCTCTCATGAATTCATCAGCCTGTTTGAGTCTTTCCTTTAATTCACTGACTTCAGAATTCGACTGTTCAAGATCCTCAAGAGCAGTCTTGAGTTGCTCCCTTAAACCATATGCATCCATTTGAAATCCCAGATCTTCCTCAAGCTGTTAGGCTCTATTAGGAGGAACTTAGCTCTGATACCAATTGTTGATAACTGAGAGGGGGGGGGTGAATCAGTTATCCTAATTATTTCCTTTATTGAACTTTCCCTTAGTTGATGCAGCATAAAATCAAACATAAAACATTAACCATAAAACAAGAAACACATGACACAGTATTTTTGACGTGGAAACCCTGTTAAGGGAAAAAACCATGGGGTGATTAACCCAAAATTATTCTCTGTTAGAAGAATAGGAAATTACAAAGATGGCACTTGCCAATTAGGGCTCACTGCCCGAGCACACTGCTCACAAGAGGCCCACTGCCTACAAGAAGACACACTGTCTACAAAGTGATGAGAATCATAGTCTTGAACTAATTGGAAGCATCTGCATATGCTGGAGTTCAGTTCCGGTTAGGCTCAGTACACTGATCTGCTGCACTTCATCTTTCCTCTGTTCTTTATCCTGCTATCTTTCACATACCGGATCCTTTTTGCTACCTCTGCTCTTTATCTAGACTTATTCACATATCTCTCCACAACAACAACCCTTTCACAACTAAATCCATCCTCTATATATATCCGCACAAGTAATTTCATCACCTTTCTAGTCGGCATCTGGAACAGTCTAGTTTCTTATAAACTTTCATTCTGTCGGCTGAATCCTTCCTCACCAAGCAATGCGGATCAAGCATATACTTGTAGATATCATTAATCATGTCGGCCAAACATGATTCATGCCTTCACAACTTCTGTCATCAGCAGTAACCCATCCGGAAAGCAGTCTGATACTCTGCCAGTCAGTTCTTCCTCTGTTTTCACTGTCTCTCAGGAATCCGGTACTCAACCATTCATATCTTTTTCTTTGTTCATCACCGGAGGCTAAATCCTTGGAATATACCACTCAGGGTAGTCCTCTTGACTTTCCCAAATCCGTACTGCACCAAGACACTTCCTCTGAGAGATCCGGACCAATCTGTCGGACCTTGCCACATGCTCTGTTCTTCTTCACCGGACCACAACATTCTTTATTCTGACTTCCGGTAGAGACACATTATGACTTGCGGATATGTGGGATGACCTTTGTTGCCATCAATGACAACAACCATGAATCCATATAGTGTCTCTTGCCAACAAAACCATGGAGAGGATTAGCTCTCAAATATATATTGCAATCTTTACAAATAATGATGTTCAGGCTTGGTCACTCCACAGGCCTAGAACATGCTGGCTCATTGCCATGAAGTACAACTAGGTTTAGTAGGCTCACTACCTCAACTCTAAACCTAGAAAGATTACAATAAGGGTTGTTATACCCTGAGGGTTGTTAAACCCTGTTGGAGGCTCACTGCCTTGATGATGAAGGCTCACTGCCAGGTACAAAGTAAATTACACATAAAAACTAAATACTACTTCAGCATCTGTCACTATGCCAGGGTGCAGTCATTTAACAACTAAATTCTTAATCCCAAGTCTTCATCACTACCGATCTTCTAACTCTACTTTGCTATTCACATGCTCATATCAATCACACACACCACACTCCCCTTCGCAACTAAAACTCATTGCCTTTATATATCTGCATCATGATTTGATCCACAATCAAGTCGGCATCTAAGAAATGAAATGTGTACATAGAAAGATGCAGCTTGTCGGCTTAATCCAATGCACTATATATTGTGCAGACCCAAATCTTCGATCAAACCTATTCATATAGGTCAGCCCTAATCATTCAATCACTTAGATATATCCTTCAATCATTATCTCTTCTCTGCACAATGATTTATCAGACTAGTCAGTCTTTTCCTTAAGGACATGCTTAGTAGGTTCATCTGTTGACTTACAACTTTTACTGTAGAACACAAAACACCTCCAAAATCATATCAAGGGCTCTTTACACTTTCCCAAACTTACCCGCAAAACTGCAAGGCATGATACCATCTTGCGGAGAAATGCAGATCATCAGAATTTGGATTCTGTCACTGTCAACCTTTGTGTCGATACTTAGTAGCTTGCAACTATCCTTCTGGTGAACTTTGGATCCCCAAACTCTAGAGTAAGACAATTCATACAAGTGTTTACAACACCCTGAAACCACATGACAAAACATATCTATGAAGGAATGTGGACCACTACACTATACCCTATTCACTGTTCCTGTTATTCTTTTACTTACCCGGACTTAGACATTTCTTCAAGGTGACTTCCAGAAGAGTTTAGGACTTAATATCTAAAGCATAACACTATCAATCAATTGCTAACATCATACTTGAACTGCATTACTAGATCATCATCTGCGGAGGCATACTATCCAACTTATTGTCCTCTATTCTGTGCACATCCATACTTAGCCATTTTTCCTAACCAAACCTGAAATCTGATGTGGTTTTCCAGAGATGTGTCTCTCTAACATGCTGATGAGATCCCTATGCTTGGTTTCCATCAATGACAACATACAAGTGGATGCTAGAGCAGTGTCTCTTGCCAACAATCTCCCCCTTTGGCATTGATGGCAACACTTAGTGAAAAATGCTTGACTGCTCCCCCTTACTAAATACACTTTATTGTCTTTCTCCCCCTAAAATGTTTAACCCATTTTTCACTGGTCTTCTCCTCCCCCTTTGACATCAATGGCAAAGGGTGTAGTCCAGAAAGAAGAAAAAAAATGTTCCAAAAACTTCAAAATTGTGTGTACCTACCGCATATTTACAAATGCAGTCTTCATCTATATATTACATGTGCTGGAGAACATCATTGAATATGTTTTTAATCAGTGCCCACTCAGTATCCCATCTTTTCTTTGCATTTCCAAGAATTTGAATCCATCCTCTGAGAAGAAGGACTAAGGCTTCTACCTTTTTAAGGTTAGAACCTGTGTCTGTTTGGACAGCTAACTTGGCCTTTGTAATAAGATTTGTCATTGAGTCTAATTTTGGATAGACTAGTCTTCTGAGTTGTCCCATCCTACTTTTTATTTGGTTTTTCTGATTTATTAAGTCAGTTAGGTTATTGTGAATATTAATGACTTCTATTTCTTTCCTTATAACTGACTCTATTTCCAAATCAAATTTCTCAGAGATATCCATTAGTTTTTGTTCCAAATCTTTGATCTTTTCCTCAATCTTTTGAGTAGCTTTGGGCCAGGACAAACAAAACTTGTACAAATCTCTAGCATCTTTCACCACTTTTTGAGTGTTGGCTATTGTATTGTTTAGTGAAAATTTGTCATTTGCTATCATTATTTTCAATTCTTCCAATCGTTTCTCATTAAATTCTTGTCTCACCTTTGTTTCTATAGATTTCTCAAAAGATTCAAATTAGTTACTTACCAAATTTATTAACTCCTTCAGATGACTTGCTAAGGATATGGATAAATCCCTCTTATAGGTGGGAAACAACTTCTCCAAAATCCCAGATGCTTCATTAATCAGTTCACTATCCTCAATGTGAGACTTCAACATTTCCTCTTGAGCCTTTGCCTGAACAATTGAAACCCACTTGAACTTCTGTGCCAGTGACATTGTGTCCAGATTTATTAAACCATGTAGAAATTTTGGCTCATCCAAATCTTGCTTTCTTTTCTCCAATAATTCTTTATTTGATGCAGAAGTGTCTCTTGGTACAGTAGAAACTCCTTTCTGGTTTTGTTCCGGACAATCTAAATCCATATCCTTATTTATGTCCTCTTCTTGTTCTGGTGGAGAATTTTGCCGTGACCAATTCTTCCTTAGATTGTTGTACTGGAGAGGTTCTTACTTGAGGGTCATCAGTGTCCCTCTTTCTCCTTAGATATTCTGCCATCTGTACCTATTTCTTGATCCAAATTCATTTCCAGAGTAGAATTGTCAGTAACATCAATTTCTTCATTGATACTTGCAATGGGAAGGTTGTGCTGTTTCAAGGATTTCAAGATAATCTCTTCTTATTCTTTCACCACTTTATCAATATCACCCATCATTAACAAATTCATCCTTGTTTTAGTTTTGAACTGATCCTTGGTCTCTTTTGTGATTAGGGATTCTTCTTCTGTAGTGATCTCCAGACATAGTCTAGTCAACACATGTTTTTTCAACTCAATATCTTTAGCTCTAGCGGTCTCCTTTCTGATGCTCAAAATATTTGCTAGGCTTTCTAGGAGATCAGAGATGATCTCAATGAGGGCTTTGTTGAAAATGTTGAGATATTTTACGGTAGCTTCTTCTAGACTCCTTTTGTCAACATCACTATATTCATCATAGTGCTTAATCATAGGTTTTAAATTCCCATCTACAGTAACAGTCTTTACTATGTCTACATGTGATGGAGGCATTTTTTGTCTTTTACTGGACTTCTCTTCTCCGGAGGATTTTTCTTTGGGGGCTTTAATAGCCTCAACTTTCATCTTCTTGGCCTCTTCATCTAACTCTGTCTCTTCTTCATCCTTTTCACTTATACTAACATATAATCTTTTTCCTTTCATCTTTTTCCTTTTCATGTCTTTGGCAGAGGATTCTTTTGATGCTTTCTCTAGATTAATTGATGATGTGGCACTAGAGGGGGTAGCAGAGCTCCTAGTAGTCCTCTGAACTTTTTTTGGTTTGTCCTCCCTCAACTAAAATTTCTCCAGAACCTGTACCGGTTCACTCTTTTGTTTTTCTTCTACTACTTTCTTTGCTTTTTCCCTTACCTCTTTCAGTTGTTCTTTGGTGATGCCATATCTTGGAGTGATCTCTTTCACCTCTTTTCTGACTTTTCTAGTTGATTCAAGTTTTCTAAATTCAACATGAAGTTTTAAGCTTAGTTCCAAGTCATAAGTTCCAAACCTCTCTTCTTTATTATCTCTAGGTTTTCTCAGCAGGTGTTGGGCATAGTTTTCTAGTATTAGGCCATCTGTCTCATATCTCATAGGCATTACCCATATGGTTCTAGGCTCCATATCTTCCATCATGCATTGGTCCTTGGTGACCATGAAACAGATGCTATCTTTGTATTTCTCAACAATTTTCCTAGGTATTCTTTCCCTTGACTGCATCATGCTTTGGAAATTTTTGAAATATCCCCACAGGGCTATATTTGCTCATCGACACTTCCAATGCTCCTTAGATGATTTCTTATTTGAACATCTCTTGGTTTACTAAACCAAATCAAATTCTTCATGTTTGGTAGATCATTCATGAAATAAAAGAATAAGCAGATGACCAATGTACCATTTTTGAAGGGGTAATTCTTGCTCTCCTTTATCTTCCTTAGATTTTCCATTAATTGATTTTGTAGCAGCTCACATAAGTCATAATTGACATTCTCTTTTATCATTTGAGAGGTAGTATAGATTGTTATCCCTAACACAGAGTTCTCTCGGTTGGAGAAGTAAATCTTGTAGCCCAAAACTATTGAGGTAAATCTCACACCATGATCTGTGATATCATTGATGGTTAGTGCCCTCTTATCAAACTTTGCTCCAGTGGCCTCTGTAATAGTTTGATTCTTCATGACCTTCAGTAAGGGAAAACTTCCAGTGGAATTCAACCCTATTATTGCCCTAATTGCTTCCTTGGTGATTTTGAATGTTTTCCCTAACCACATGAATTTGTCATGAATTCAGCTCATAACGTACCTTACCCATTCATCCTCCACAAATGTAGGCAAATCCACATATTGAATAAATTTACTTTCCTTTAGGGTTTTGTATTCTTCCTTGAGGTCATACTAGTCATCAATTAGATGTTTGAGATATAAATCTAATAGGTAGATATTGTTGTGTTCTTCTAGGGCAACATGAATATATGCCCTAACATCCTCAACATACAGAACTCCATAAGGTATACCCGAAAATGCACCCATTGGATCAACCTCAGTTGCTTTGTGGGGATGTTTCTTGAATTTAGGTAGAGGACGCTCAGTAATATCTACAATTTGTGGAGTTTCCATAGCAAAGATTAATAGATTCACTATGAAGGTTTCTATGATAAATACCTTGATATGCCAAATATAGGTTTTCTTCGCCTGAATCGTTCAGAGTTCTTTGAATCCTTGTTGCACCTTGAAATATTGCTTCAATCTCTCTCTGACATCTGGAAACTTGAATGCAAAGTGAATTAGAGGGCAAATGACTTTCTTTTTATCCTCTGCACTTGATCCAATCGTCATAAATGCTAGTTTTCAAAAAGGTACTTGACTTTTCTTTGATGGACACAGTCAATTAAAATTGCTCCGCAATATGCCACATCAACTTATTTTGTTCTAGTTTTTCTTTTAGAGGATTTGTTTTGTCGAATTCTATCAAGAATCTCTATGTTGAATTCCAACATCAACTACTTGGCTAAGGAGTTTTGGATTTTCAATGCTGCTCTCCCTGGGCCAGTGCTCACAACTTACTCTTCAAGGAAGGTATCCGCATCAGATGTCAGTGCAGATCTATCCTCAATTAAAATTACTTCCTTATCAATCCATACCTTGTCCATTTCTATCTTGGTTTCAACCGGATCAACTTTCTATTTTCCCTTGTCAATTTTCTGCTCTGTTTTTCTTTCTTTAGAATAGTGATTTTTCTTCACATTCTTGCTTCTACAAAATCTTGCAATATATCCAGATTTGTTGCAATTGAAGCACACCACACTCTTTTGTCTTTTATTCCTTTTATCCATTGGATTTGATTTGCATTGATTAGCCATATGACCAAATCTATTGCATGCAAAACACTTTCCATTGAATGATTGATTGTTCCTTGTATTTTGAAAATTAGCTCTTACTGAACTTCTGCATTCAGTAGCTCTATGACTAGTTTTATTGCAAGTGAAGAATTTACCTTTGAATGATTGTTCATTCCTCCCATTGTTGAAACTTTTACTGATCTGATTTCTATATTCATTTTTTCTATGACCAATTTTCTTGTAATTGAAACACTGACCAGAGAATGATGGACCCTTTTGATTTGTTTTGCTCCTACACTGTGTAGCCTTATGACCAAACTCATTGCATGAATTACAATAACCATTGAAAGATGGGTACCTCTGAGCATTTGGCTATCTGAATGGAGGTCTTCTAGGTCTTCTTCTTTGATTTCTAAACTGGTATCCTCTATTTTGCTATAATTCAGTGGTTGCTTGACCAAATTTTGAACTTTCCCTTTTTTCAAATCCCAAACCTTTCTTGTCATTTGCACTCTTCTGGCCGAGAATCATTTCATCAAGTTTTGCAGTACTTATCTTGAATTTTTCTTCAAAACTTTTGGCCTTTTATAAGTCTTTTTTTAGAGTTGCAATTTCTTTTTCAAGTTTTGCACAATCTTTTGATTTGTTCTTCACAATTAAATTTACATCATCTTCTACTCTTGATCTTTCTATAACTTATGCTTTGAAATCATTCAAGGCTTTATTTTCTATAACAATTGATCATTGACTTCTTTTTATTTGTCTTTGAATTTCTCGACTTGCTCTTTTAGCTTTAAGATGCATGCACCAGTTTGTTGCAAATTTTCTTTTAGATCCTTG
Source organism: Cunninghamia lanceolata (assembly GCA_027924645.1). Classification (NCBI taxonomy): domain Eukaryota; kingdom Viridiplantae; phylum Streptophyta; class Pinopsida; order Cupressales; family Cupressaceae; genus Cunninghamia; species Cunninghamia lanceolata. The sequence goes on from BSBN01000534.1 coordinate 8,691,050, forward strand.
ACTTTTGCTTTAGAGTTTTCAAGATCCACAAGAGCTGCTTCTAGTTGGTTGTAACTTTCATAGTTTCTACATCTTCTTGCTGCCATGATCACACTATCCCAGATCTTCCTTAAGCTGTTAAAAATTTTCAAAGGAACCTTGCTCTGATACCAATTGTTGAATGTCAGGAACACTAAGAGGGGGGGGGGGTGAATTAGTGTTCTAACAATCTTTTCATGTACTTTAACTTTCAACCATTTCCCAAAATTAATTAAACAAAGGTACAACATGCATATCAACAGCAACCATAAAACATGACACATGAACACCAAGATTTTATGTGGAAAACCCAAAGGGGAAAAACAACAGAGAGGATTAGCTCTCAAATATATATTGCAATCTTTAGAAATAATGATGTTCAGGCTTGGTCACTCCATGGGCCTAGAACATGCTGGCTCACTGCCATGAAGTACAACTAGGTTTAGTAGGCTCACTGCCTCAACTCTAAACCTAGAAAGATTACAATAAGGGTTGTTAGACCCTGAGGGCTATTAAACCCTATTGGAGGTTCACTGCCAGGCTCACTACCTTGATGATGAAGGCTCACTACTAGGTACAAAAAAAATTGCACATGCAAACTGAATACTACTTCAACATTTGTCACTATGCCAGGGTGCAGTCATTTAACAACTGAATTCTGAATGCAAAGTCTTCATCACTACTGATCTTCTAACTCTACTCTGATGTTTGCATGCTCACATCACACACACTACACTCCCCCTCACAACTGAAACTCATTGCCTTTATATATCCGCATCATGATTTGATCCACAATCAAGTCAACATCCAAGAAATGAAACGTGTACATAGAAAGATGTAGCTTGTCGGCTTAATCCAATGCACTATATGTTGTGCAGACCCAAATCTTTGGTCAAATGTGTTCATATAGGTCATCCCTAATCATTCAATCACTTAGATAAATCCTTCAATCATTATCTCTTCTCCAGACAATGATTTATCATACTAGTCTGCCTTCTCCTTAAGGTCATACTTAGCAGGTTCATTTGCTGACTTACAACTTTTACCATGGAACACAAAACACCTCCAAAATCATATGGATGACTCTTTACTCTTTTCCAAACTTACCCTTAGAATCACAAGGCATGATACCATCTTGCGGAGAAATGCAGAGCATCAGAATTTGGATTCTGTCACTATCAAACACTGTCAACCTTTGTGCCGATACTCAGTAGCTTGCAACTATCCTTCCAGTGAACTTTGAATCCCCAAAGTTTGGAGTAAGACACTTCATACAAGTGTTTACAACACCCTAAAACCGGATGAGAAAATACTTATCTGTGGAGGAATGTGGACCAATGCACTATACCCTGTTCACTATTCCTACTATTCTTTTACTTACCTGGACTTAGACATTTTTTCAAGGTGACTTCCGGAAGAGTTTAGGACTTAATATTTGAATCATAACACTATCAATCAATTAAGAACATCATACCTAAACCACATTACTGGATCATCATCTGCGGAGGCATACTATCCAACTTACTATCCTCTATTATGTGCACATCCATACTTAGCCATTTTCCCCAACTGGACCTGTCAGTCGGACCTGAAATCTAATGTGGTTTTCCAGAGATGTGTCTTTCTAATATGCTGATGGGATCCCTGAGCTTTTTTGCCATCAATGACAACATACAAGTTGATGCTAGAGCAGTGTCTCTTGCCAACAAGGCATTTATCATACTTCACTTAATAATAATCATAAACTCCACATAATATTAACATATGCTCGCATGTTGTGTGCCCAACCCAGTGCTCAATGACTATGCCACTTATGGTAGTGCCATAATCATTATGCCATATATATATATATATTTTAAAACATATATTTTCGATAATAGAATTCAAATATTCTCATTTCACCAAAACACATAGTAATTACATGATTACAACTATACAAATATAATAATAAATAACTTATTATATATATATAAACCACATAAACATAGATGACATGAAATCCTCATACACACAAATGTCATAAATTCCACATGGTCCAATCCGATATCCCCATACCTATGAGCAACACGCTCATGAGTATGCATAAGTATGTCTACCCACGTGCACTCATGCTCATATTGTCTCATACGTATAAGTCTATCATGGACTTACACGAGTTCAAAACTATTTCACAATAAAACCTTGCCTTGGCAATCATAAACTTATTAAAGAAGACTTAAATCAACATATAGGTTAAATCACAATTTTCACTCAAACATCCATATAATTACATGCAAACAAGCATTCTAGATCCACAACATAGATTACTTACTGCTACCCACACAGATTTGACATAACCTAGGTCAAAATAGGATAGTGTGTGTGTGTGTGTGTTTGCTCAATTTAGGCTTTCTCCAATGTTTACCAGACCATGTCCTTCTCCTGAGTGATACTTCTCCTTTTTGGATGAGCAACCTATTCTTGCATCCAACTTACATCTCCACAATAGTAGTTAGCCGTTCACAAAAATAATCATATGTTTCATACATTTCATAATACCAATCACTTACAATACATCACATTGCATAATTCAACTTTTCAAATATATTCAATTCAAAATTCAAATTTCACATTGATGCAGCTTGATTCACAAACATTCATTTATCCAAGAAATTTAACCAATCTAGGTAAATAGTAAATAGTTAGAAACACATGGGGTGTAACAGAGTAGGTGTATCCATGGGAGGTTAAGAAAGCATGTTTGAGAAGATATGTTAAGAAAATGTGAAACTAACCTAGAGATTGTGCCTACCACCATTTGTAAATTAACATCAACACTTAACATGTGCTCATCTATGTCTAAATAACATCTAGGCCTAGACTGTCATTACAAATTTCACTTCTAGAATCTAATCATGTCGAAATCAACAAGTTTGGAGTCATCATATATGTTGATTATTCATATGTTGATTTCTATATGTTGATTATTCATTAGTCATCATATGTTGATTTCTATATGCTGATTATTCATTATGCTTCTAATATCATCATTGTCTTATTCATGATGCATATAGAAATCATCATCATGCTAAGGAAACAAGCAAAGACTCTAATGCTTTAGGTGGAAAAGAGCGTGAAGCTGAGAATGAGAGGAAAAGAGAAAGAATGAGGTGAATTTGAGAAAGTAGGAATTTGTCAACCATACAAGAAGACATTCCACCGTTTCTAATTGAAGAGGAACATGACACATCTAATTAAGCTAAGAGAGAGATGGAATTGATGGCACAAAAGGAATGAATGCAAAACTCTATTCAACAAGAAAACTAAATCTCTAAGTTGGAGGCACTCCATCGTCCACAGGTCAAATTGAAGGAACACCATCATTATCTTCTCAAATTGGAGGTACTACATCTTTTATAGGTGAAGTTGAAGGTACATCTTTATTCTCCTCTCATTCCATCATTCACATGTCAAGTTGAAGGTACGCCATCTTATCTATCTCAACTTCAAGCCTTCTCATCTTTTTTCATCTCTAATTAAAGGTACATCATCTATCCCATCTCAAATAAATATTGAAGAAATTCCTAATGTTGAGTCCGCTTTACCAATGAAAATGCTTCCTAGAATTTTGCATAGGAAACCTAAGTTTCTAATTGATATCGATGAGAATGTTTTGAAGCTTGTGCAAGATAAGTTTCCCAAGTGCACTTGCCAAACATATGCTAATAATATATGGAAATCATTCTTTGAGAACTTAAATGAAATCGGAAGATGTCAACTATTTGTTGAATTAATGAGAAATCTAAAATTTAGGCCCATTATGAAGATTCTTGGCCTAAGAACGTTGGATGCCTCAAGTGAAAAATCAATTGTAAAGAATCTAATGAGTGCATATGAGAGTGTGGGTTCCACCTCACGCACCGAGGATAGTAATGTCACACAATGTGTCATTACATCGATAATAGTAAGCCAACAAACAAAGAAATATCACCTCATTAGAAAGACATGTCAAGCATAAAAAAAAAGTAGAAAAACTCTAATGAGAGCCATTGGAAGACGTGAAAGAGTTGAGGACCCAAACACCAATTAATTATGGGTATTCTCTAGGAGACTCCCATGGAAAGACAAAGTTGTTGTTGAAGCCTTGAGATCCCTCATCAAAGAATTTTGGAAAAATAACACAAGAGTATCTCCGAGTGCAAGAGATGTTGTAAGGAGAATTGGTTGTCAAAATGGTGAGCCACATCTAAATTATTTTTTGGATGTCACTCAAGCACATTTTTTCAAGAAATTTCAAGACATGTATCCTCAAGTAAAAATTAGTCAAAGGTATTTTGAAATGGTAAAGCCTTTTTATGTCAAAATAAATCACACACACACAACTTGTTGTTGTAGGGTACATATTGAGTTTTCTAATCATTATTATGTTTATAGATATATATGTGTAGATTTGCATACTAACGATGTTTTGTAGGAGTGTAATATAAAGTGTCCACCTAGATCTTCAAGAGATTTAATATCAAGCATCTTATGCCAGAGAGTAGATGATCAATTATTGCATAATAGATTATGCTTAGATGGCACATGTGATCATTGTGGTGGGTTGCATTATTTTCCAATTTGTCAACATATGGATGATACACATGCAATTGGAAATGAGATAGTAAGTTTTGGTAAATACAAGAAAGTGGTATATAGTTTGAAAGATGGCAAATAAGCAAAAAGGTGTGAATTGGTCATTGAAAATATTCCAATGTATCAGTTTATCTCTATTTTTTGAGATAATATAGTTTGCAAGTATGCAAGGCATACCCATAGAGTTCGATGGTTGGACTTGAAATTCAAGTTATGCAAGGACACGTTTCCACTTGGTATCATCGTTCAATTGTTGAATTTACAAAGAACTACACACTACAGCCACAAAATGAGGTGCAATCATAGTATTACAACTCTACGTAGGTTTCTATATTTGTACAAATAACATTTATTCATGCATAAGATAGTACAGAGGATGACAAGAAGATCTTGAGGGAATATCATTTTTATATTAGTGATGATTGTACACATTCTATGGGGTTCATGCAAGGTTCCTTTTAGATGTTCTATTGTCATTTGGCTAGCAAGAGCATAACATTTCATCGGTATATCATATGGTTAGATAATTGTGCATCACAATTCAAAAACTTGTAGATATTCTATTGGTTGAGCAGGATGCATATGATGAATGGTGTTCAGCATATGTGGAATTTTTGTGAGGCTGGGTATGGAAAGGGGGAGCGTGATGGTGAAGAAGCATGTATCAAAAGAGCATTTGCATGAGAAGAGTTGAAGTACAAAGACAATGCAAAGTTGGTAAATGTGAGATCTATTATCGAATGGTGTAATGCTACAATGGGTCCAGATAATGAAGGTAAGTCTATAGTTCATAGATATTTTTAGTTGGTTGATGATACTAACATTGCAAAATATGAGGACTATTGTACATTGATAGGATCGAGTGAGTTACACTCTTTGAGAAGCTCTACTGTAGGTTCATAGAGTATTCATATGCAGCGGATGACATGCTTTTGTTCTTCATGTACATATGAAGCTTGGTATGATTGTGAGTCAAAGGAGTGGGTCAATGATTGGTGTACAAGAGGCCTAAGCTTGATTGACATGTATCAACTACCGACAATACTACAAATCACATAGATTGAATCAGTGGTTGATTTTGACCATGTTTTAGATCTAGTTCAATCAGGTATTATCAACATTCAAATTTAATAAAATTCAATATATCATCTTATTTTGTAGTTTTTCTTGTGTTGTTGACTATATTCATCAAATTGAATGCACGCATCAATGCAAGGCATGTTTATGCAATTATTGTAGTTGAAGACAATGAAGAAGGAAAGGATTATTATTTGTGTCGCTGTGTTGAGGCAAAAAAGAAATTAGATTCCCCTGTTATAGATGGAGAAAACATCGAGTACCCTACAAGATCAATTTTTATTACTGGAACATGACTTAGAAGGTACCCAATAAAGAAGTCTGATGTGTGGTTGTTCAAGGACTTTGACACACATAGGAAGATTCTTCATTATTCTAACCTTACTGTAGCATCAAATGTTTATTTGATCAAATATGGGGGTAGACCATTGAATGGGACCTTGTGGAAGGTTTGTGAGTCTAATCATGAGGTAATACTCAATACAATAAAGAGTATAGTAGACCTAGATGGTTCACTAGATTGAATTAGTGGAATGATAGAAAGGTATGTTATTTTTCTTTGCTATCCTCATTTCACCTTGTATATTTTAGCTACTCATTTTAGCTAAATAGTACAATTGCATTTGCATGCAGGATTTTAGTATAATGGACCTAGGAATAATCCTTATGAAGTTGCCTTTGGAAGAAAAGTAAGGTAGGTTTTCATGATTATTTCATGATGATATGTCCTTTACTTTCTATTTCATAATGAGTTTTAATGAGTTTTAATGTGTTTTAACGATGTTACTATGAGTTTTAATTCATTTTAATGATGTTACTATTACATAATGAGTCTTAATGAGTTTTAATGACAAATAATTGATAGCTGTGGTAAGGGCAACCTCAATTGATGCCCTACAAGAAATTGGATCAAGTGAGAACTGTTGCAAGTATGAGGTGAGCCTGTGTTGTCATTGATGTCAACATACTCATATTGCATTGACAAGAAGGATTGGATGAGCTGTGTGCTGAGGACATTGAGAAAATTAGCCTCAGTCAGGAACAGTGAAGAACAGTGATGAGAAGAAGGCAAATGTATTGTATAGGTTGAGAACCTGAGGATGCGGATTAAAGGGTTTGTAGATATGAGTCTTGAGATGCTTCAGTTAAGATTTCAGAGGTCCGCATGAAGATCTGAAGGAGTTGTGGCTGTCGGTGTAGAACCGGTTCCAGCAAGTATTCAGAGGTGACAGAGTATCACAAATAGGTCCGGTGAGGTCCGGAATTGTATTATCCTAATTTGCGGATTGGAAGGAAGTGTTTGGGATGTCCTTGTGATGTGTCATCCTGATTTGTGTATGATTTGGAGGTCCAGAAGTACCTTTTGCATTATGACAGAGGCGACAGACTGTGTTCTTGAAGTTCCGGATGAGGAAGACAAGAGATTCCAGTAAGTAAAGGAAGTGCGGATGTATCCGGTCATTCAGGCAGGCTTGTGAAGTTTTTTTTGGATCATGTTGAGGTTGTGTTGTTGGTCCGCATTGATAGTAAAGCCCGGAATTGAAGTTATTCTTCCGGATGAAGTTCTTGCTCTGTTTAGCCGACCGGATGAGTTGTTCATCCTGCGAATGTTCTTGTGGTGGCCGACCGGATGTGTTATTCATCTTGCAGATACTCTTATGGTTGTTTACCGACTTAGATGTTTGTTCCTAAGTCGATGTCTTGTATAAATAACGGTTTGTGAGTTCATTTCGATGTGTGGATTGTGTGGATGAGTGTGGCATAGCGAAGAGAAGTGCGAAAGGCAGAGTAGAGGTTTTTGGGCTTAAATGGAACTGATCCGGACATGGTAGAGATGTCATTCTCCAGTTCAAGACTGTGATTTTTATCACTTTGTAGACAGTGTGTCTCCTTGTAGGCAGTGGGCCTCTTTGTGAGCAGTGTGCTCGGGCAGTGAGCCCTAATTGGCATGTGCCATTCATTCTTCTTTATTCTTCTAACAGAGAATAATTCTTGGGTTAATCACCCCGTGGTTTTTCCCTTAACCGGGTTTTCCACGTCAAAATCTTTGTGTTCAATGTGTTGATGTTTATCTGCTCTTGTGTTTATGTATTATGCTTTCATGGATGATTAATTGATATGCTACCAACTAACAACGAAGAATCAAGTGTTTGAAAGAAGAAGAAGTTTTATACAACTGATTCACCCCCCCCCTCTCAGTTGTATGCCCTAGATCCAACAATTGGTATCAAAGCCAAGTCCCTCTGAAAGAAGCTTAACCGCTTGAGGAGATCCAGGATGTCATCATACAAGAAGGATAGTCTGAAGTTCGATGGAACCAACTTCACTCTCTGGAAAGGTCGCATGAAGTGTCACTTGGAATGTATGGGAAAAGCATACTTGGCTATGGTTTCAAAACCATATGTACCTCCACAAGGTGGTCCGACAACTCTGAATGAAATCACAGAAGCTGAAAACAATCTGCGGACCAAGGAAGCTCTACTAAGCGCATTGAATGATTCAGATCTCTCAAATGTTATTGACCTACCAACTGCATATGAGATCCTGACTAAACTGGAACTTCTGTATGAAGGAGATGAGTTTGTCAAAAGTGCAAGGTTGCAAAGTCTGAAAGGGAAATTTGAAAGATTGAAGATGAGAGATGATGAAAACATCACTACCTTTATGCCAAGAGTGAATGAGCTGGTATGTGGAATTAGAAATGCTGGTGGAACTCTAGATGAAAATGAGATTGTCTGCAAAATCCTAAGATCCCTTCCTGCTGCCTACAAAATCAAGGTTGCTGCCATTGATGAATTCAGAGCCCACACAACTGTCACAAGAGAACAACTGGCTGGCAAACTAGCTGCATTTGAAATGACCGAGTTTGGAGATGATCCTCCCAAGACTGAATCTGCTTTCAAAGCCAGTGCCTATGTGAAAGGCAAACAGAGATTTGATCCGGGAGAAAACTCATCAAGGAAAATGTCATGGTATGATCAAGCAAGAAGAGACATGGAAGAAGAAGAAGCAGAAACAGCTCAACTTGAAGCCGTCATTGCAAAGAGACTACCAAGAGGATCCGGTAAGTATGAAGGAAAACTACCCTTTAAGTGTTTCAACTGCAATAAGATTGGTCATTTTGCTTCAAGATGTCCAGAAAGATCTGCAAGGTCTAATACTAATAGACAAAGGTTTCAAAAGAATTGCTATTATGTTCATGAAGAAGATGACAATGAAGGAGTAACAGATGATGAATCAGAACTAGGAAGCAAATCCGGAAATGAGTGGGTGTTTATTGCCATCAAGGAAGAAGATTCAATACTCTCTGAATATGTCAATCACAAAGTTGTTGAAAAAGCTTTGGCTACTCAAGTGGAAGAAAAGGATGATTGGGTTATTGACAGTGGATGCTCTCACCATATGACTGGTGACAAGAATAAGTTCTTGAATTTGGAAAGGTATGAAGGAGGAATGGTAAAGTTTGGTGACAATTCTGTTGGCAGAATCAGAGGCAGGGGAACTATTTCCTTTGATGGAAAGAGCAAAATAAGTAACGTACTATATGTTGAAGGACTGAAGCACAATCTTCTCAGTGTTGGTCAGTTAGTGGACAAAGGCTATGATCTCCGGTTCAAGAATGGAAAATGCAGAATCTTTACAAGCTCCAGAACTGAAATTGCATCCGGTACTCAGACAAAAGGTAATATCTTTCATCTGGTTGGTTCAAATAAAAGTTGTTTGTTTGTTCAAATTGATCAGAGTTGGTTATGGCATAGAAGAATGTGTCATGTAAATTTTGATAACATCATCAAGATAAGCAATACTCAGGCTGTAAGAGATCTTCCAAAATTCATGAAACCTACAAATAGTTTGTGCAAAGAATGTCAGCTAGGTAAACAAAGCAGAGTCTCTTTCAAAAGCCAAGATCAGTCTTCTACCGGATTGTTGGAATTAGTACATACTGATCTCTGTGGTCCAACAAGAATCAAGAGTCTGCAAGGTGATAGATATTTCATGTTGTTAATTGATGATCATTCCCGGATGATGTGGGTTACCTTTCTAAAAGAAAAATCAGAAGCATTTGAGAAGTTCAAAATCTTCAAAGCTATGGTAGAGAATCAAACCGGATTGAAACTAAAGTGTCTAAGGTCTGATAGAGGTGGTGAATTTACATCTGGTGAGTTCATTGACTTTTGTGAGAAGTAGGGTATAAGGAGACAGTTGTCTACTCCTAGGACTCCACAGCAGAATGGAGTAGTTGAGAGAAAGAACCGGACCATCCAGGAAGCTGCCAGGACAATGATGTTGGAAGCAAATGTTCCTCAAATGTTTTGGAAAGAAGCTATCAGCACTGCAGTCTACACTCTCAATCGAGTTCAAATCAGAAAGAACACCGGTAAGACCCCCTATGAACTCTGGTTTGGCATCACTCCTACTGTGAAATATTTCAGAGTATTTGGTAGCAAGTGTTATATTAAAAGAGATGAAGATCTAGGAAAGTTTGATGCTAGAAGTGATGAAGGAATTTTCTTGGGTTACTCCATTCAAAGCAAAGCACATCGGTGTTACAATAAGAGATTGAGGAAGATGATAGAAAGCACCAATGTGAAAGTTGATGAAGGAATTGAGAAGCCTTCAAGATTTTATGAGTTTGATGAAGATGACCAAGACAGTGTTCAAGGAACTCAATCCTCTCTGGTGAGACAGAGTCAGCCTGATCTGGTAAATCAGGAAGAAGAGATAGGTTTGAATGAGTCTGATCAAGAAACAGCAGTGCAGGATACTCCCAAAATTCCAAGGTATGTAAGATTGAACCACTCTGAAGATCAGATCATAGGTGACAGAAGCAAAGGTGTACAAACTAGAAGGAATGTTGCTCAAAATCAGGATGAATGTTGTCTGATTTCAAAGATTGAACCTAAAACAATAAATGAAGCCTACAATGATGAAAACTGGACCAAAGCAATGGAAGATGAATTGATGCAAATTGAGAAAAATCATACTTGGGATCTTGTTCCCAGACCTAGAGACAGGAATGTAATTGGAACCAAGTGGGTCTTCCGGAACAAACTAAATGAAGCTGGTGAAGTAATCAGAAACAAAGCTAGATTGGTCTGCAAAGGGTACTCTCAAATAGAAGGAATTGACTTTGAAGAGACTTTTGCTCTGGTGGCAAGAATTGAAGCAGTCAGATTACTTCTTGCATTTGCTGCCTTCAAAGACTTCAAGGTATATCAGATGGATGTCAAGTTTGCTTTCCTAAATGGTGATCTGGAAGAAGAAGTTTACATTGAACAACCGGATGGATTTCAATTGTCTGATAATGATGATATGGTCTGCAAGTTGAAGAAAGCATTGTATGGACTAAAGCAAGCCCCAAGAGCATGGTATGAAAGGTTGGATAAGCATCTTGTGCAGATTAGATTCAACAAAGGTACTGCTGACAGTAACTTATATTTCAAAATTGATCATGAAAACATTTTGATTGTTGAAGTGTTTGTGGATGATATCATTTTTGGAGGAAGATATAGTATGTGCAAAACTTTTGCAAATCAGATGAAAAGTGAGTTTGAAATGTCTATGCTTGGTGAAATGAATTTCTTCTTGGGTCTGCAAATTACTCAAACAAAGAAAGGAATCTTCATTTCTCAGACCAAATATGTGAAATAATTGTTAAGGAAATTTGGTATGGAAGATTCAAAACCAATGAACACTCCCATGGCAACCGGATGTAAGTTGAGCAAAGATGATGACTCCCTAAAGGCAGATCAGACAAAGTATAGATCAATGATTGGTGGATTGTTGTATCTCACTCAGACTAGACCAGATATAATGCAGGCTGTTGGTCTTGTGGCAAGATTCTAGGCTGATCTTAGAGAATCTCATGTTATGGCAATCAAAAGAATTTTTAGGTACTTGAAAGGAACAGTTGAGTATGGTCTATGGTACCCTAGAGATCTGGATTTCTCTCTTCATGCTTACACAGATGCAGATTGGGTAGGAGATGTGGATGACCGGAAGAGCACTAGTGGTGGAGCATTCTTTTTGGGGAAGAGATTGGTTTCTTGGTTAAGCAAGAAACAAGATGCAATATCTCTGTCTACAACTGAAGCAGAATACATTGCAGCAGCAGGTAGTTGCACTCAAATCTTATGGATGAAGCAGATGCTAAGAGACATTAAAGTTGAATATGAAGAGCCTATCACAATTTTCTGTGATAATTCAAGTGCAATTAATATTTCTAAGAATCCGGTATTGCATTCTAAGACTAAGCACATATCTATCAAGTTTCACTTCTTGAGAGAACAAGTGAACAAGGAAGAAGTCAGATTGGAGTATGTTCCCTCCAAGGATCAGATTGCAGATATCTTTACTAAACCTCTTCCCAAGGACTCTTTTGAATATCTCTGGGAGAAGTTAGGGGTCATGGCCCCTCCGGTGATGAACTAGGATGCACTGATGTGCATCAGTCCGGTGGATATCACAGTCATATCTTGTGATCCGGATTGATGATGGGGAGCTGCAACTAAGGGGGAGCAGCTGGTATGATTCTGATGCATGAGAATTGCAAGTATGAGCCCTTTGCCATTGATGTCAAAGGGGGAGAGAAGACATGTGAAAAACAAGTGGTTGATGATCAAAGGGGGAGCAGTAAAGGAAGAGAAGACATGTGAAAAGTTGTTGTTGATAGGGGGAGCTGTGACAGAAAGGAGAAGTTCTTGTCTTGATGGTTTTTCACATCATATGTTTCCATCAATGACAAAGGGGGAGATTGTTGCAAGTATGAGGTGAGCCTGTGTTGTCATTGATGTCAACATACTCATATTGCATTGACAAGAAGGATTGGATGAGCTGTGTGCTGAGGACATTGAGAAAATTAGCCTCAGTCAGGAATAGTGAAGAACAGTGATGAGAAGAAGGCAAATGTATTGTATAGGTTGAGAACCTGAGGATGCGGATTAAAGGGTTTGTAGATATGAGTCTTGAGATGCTTCAGTTAAGATTTCAGAGGTTCGCATGAAGATCTGAAGGAGTTGTGGCTGTCGGTGTAGAACCGGTTCCGGCAAGTATTCAGAGGTGACAGAGTATCACAAATAGGTCCGGTGAGGTCCGGAATTGTATTATCCTAATCTGCGGATTGGAAGGAAGTGTTTGGGATGTCCTTGTGATGTGTCATCCTGATTTGTGTATGATTTGGAGGTCTGGAAGTACCTTTTGCATTATGACAGAGGCGACAGACTGTGTTCTTGAAGTTCCGGATGAGGAAGACAAGAGATTCCAGTAAGTAAAGGAAGTGCGGATGTATCCGGTCGTTCAGGCAG